>CM038556.1:5822013-8275763 GCA_021527575.1 Ensete glaucum
CATGCAGAGAGGCCCTCCGACTCCAATGTTTGTGTTCCTTGGCGCGCCGGGGTTTGGTGATCCGTCCCCACCGTCGTCCCACCCGAGGGAGGGACCGACGTTGGGGCGTTGTCGGGACGAAGCCCGACGAGCATTCGTTGACGCATTCGCGGTCGTCCTCATCGATGGGTCTCGACAATGATCCTTCAGCCTTGCAACCATACTCCCCCCGGAACCTAAAGACTTTGATTTCTCATAAGGTGTCGGCGGAGTCCTAAGAGCAACATCCACTGATCCCTGGTCGGCATCGTTTATGGTTGAGACTAGGACGGTATCTGATCGTCTTCGAGCCCCCAACTTTCGTTCTTGATTAATGAAAACATCCTTGGCAAATGCTTTTGCAGTGGTTCGTCTTTCATAAATCCAAAAATTTCACCTCTAACTATGAAATACGAATGCCCCTGACTGTCCCTCTTAATCATTACTCCGATCCTGAAGGCCAACACAATAGGACCGAAATCCTGTGATGTTATCCCATGCTAATGTATCCAAAGCGTGGGCTTGCTTTGAGCACTCTAATTTCTTCAAAGTAACAGCGCCAGAGGCACGACCCGGCCAGCTAAGGCCAGGCATGCATCGCCGACAGAAGGGATGGGACGACCGGTGCACACCGCGATGTCACGGGCTTAGCTGATTCTGCCTAAGCCGTGCGGCACCCATGCGTGTCCGTCCGCAAAGGTCAGCCCTCCCCGAGATCTCCTAAAATCCCACAGACTTATAAAAAGAGAAAACGGGCCAGAAGAAGCAATTCCCACGGGATCCACAAGCAACTGCTCAAGAAAACACTTTATAAAGCCAAAATACAAATTACACCCATGGACATTACAAACTCAGAGAGGTTGCACACAAAGGATAATGGTCCATTACAGACCGAAGTCCCCACAAGTGCTTATAAGACACACTTGTATTTACAAGCCAAACTTGGCCATAAAGCAAATCAAACTAGGGCTGCTAAGCCTACTGCAAGCCCGCTTCTTGTTGTACAAGATATGTACCTAAACCGAAGGACACGGACTAACACAAGCATTTCATCGAACACCTTGTTTACATTGTTGTCCGTGACATTCTCCCCCACTTATTCCTTCGACGTCCTCGTCGAAGCCACTGTAGACGCTGCATCTCCTCGCATTCTGCTGAATCTTTAATCTTCTGCTTTGGCTGCAACATGCCCCTTTGGCTCCTAGTCGCTCTCCGCCGCTATTATTGAGTAGTCGAACTCCAATCCGCCATGCTGCTTCAACTCACTAATGACTGAATCTGGTGTGGGGTTGGCGGAGTGGTGCTGATCCTTGTTAGTTCTCGCGGATCCCTCTGATGAAGGAAAAGACCTGCCTTATGATGTGCCAGTATCGCAGTATACTCATATTGCTTGAACTGGGTAGATGCTTGTTGGAGCTTTAACGAGCATCGCCTCACAGACTTTGAAGTTTTTAAGGTCCTTTCTCCATAATATTTGCCCATTGAACCTTCTTCCGCTGTTAGTTGTCACTTCCAATTATGTTCGCATCACTCCCTCTTAGTCAATTGGGAAATGAAGTGGAAAAACTACTCTCAATAGTAGTGATCACCAACGGTGAGGATTTGACAACCATTGTCTTCCATAAGCTTTCTTTGAAGGGTCACTGAACTTGTGCAGAGCTCCCCTGCTTGGATAAGTAAGAGAACTGGGATACTCGACTTCACCCATTCTCTTCATAGTTGAGAAGGTAAGGTGGCTTCTCTCACCTCCTCGAGTTAAGAGAACTGGGGTACTCGGTTTCGCCCATTCTCTCGAGTTGAGAAGGCAAAGGTTACTCAATTTCGCCTGGCAAAGGTTACTTGATTTCGCCTGCCTCCTCGAGTTTGTACTTCATGCATTGAGCTGGTTACTAACATTCGCCTGCTCTTTGCTCACACTTCTGAAGCACTTGAAGTGGTTGCACTCCTTGCGTTGGGTTAGCTACTGTGATTCGCCTTCCCACTGCTATTGAACTACTGGAATGCAAGAAGTTTTGCCCGAAAAGAGCAAAAAGTTTACTCCAACTTGGAGTCCCCCAACTTGGAGTAAGTCTTTGATAGATCTGGTCGCCTTTGGGATTGTACCGTCTTCTCCATCACCTTTGCCGCCTACTCCTCTTGAGTAGAAAGGTACACCATGTCGCCTACTTCGTTCCTTGGTCGAGCACTCCTGCATCAACCCGAAGTCCCTTAATTTCGGCTATCTGGATGAGAAGCACATCGACATCGGTCTTATGAAGTTTCTTGGCCTCTGCCCTTCTGCCTCGTCTTGGTACTTGGAGTTTGCCTCTGCACTCTCCACCTCCTTGGCCCCTTTACGACCAATGTTGTCCCTTCATGAGAGCAAGGGATCGATGACTTCACGGAAGTCCCATCTGCGTACCATGGCGCCAAGCCCATAGCACTACTATCCGTTACCTTGCATCTTCATCCCTTCCTCCGCGATCGGTAGATCTGCCTCGTAACCGTGGAGCTCCTCGAGTCCACCTCCTCTCTAACCGACGCTTTTCTTTTGGGTAGCCGAGCCTGTTGGACTCGTCGCTTCCTCACCCCTTTCGATCACCGCCGACACCACTATGTCCTCCTAGTTCTCCTTGGTCGATGGAGACAGATGCAACTCTCATGCATGGCCTCCGCCATCTTGTTGCAGGGCTCGTGCCGATTATGTTCTCCTTAGCTTCCTTGGTAGCAACGTTCGCTTACTCGAACTTGTCCTCTGACTTGCCGGGCTCCCTTAAGCGAATGTGAGCACTGAAGCAGTCCAACTCTCCAACTGCTCCGATTAATCAAGTCCCCTCCATGGGACTCATTGGTACTTGCAATCTGACTACTCCCTCGGTGGTACACAGCCCCCATATGCTGACGACCAAGGCTTTCATCTGATGCAAGTTTCGATGCATACACACGGAAGACCCGCCTCTGCGGTACTGTGGCATTCACTCCTTGAATCCACAGCCCTTCTTGCCGTTGCATCGTTCACCGAAGTGGAGCTCCCAGCAGCTCCTGATCATTCACATGATCATGTCCCCCTCCATGGGACTCACTGGTACGTGCACTTGGACTTCTTCCTCGGTGGTATCGGCTCCCATATCGATGACTAAGGCTTTCATCCAATGCAAGCTTTGATGCACACACGAAGACCCGCCTCTGCGGTACTACCACATTCACTCCTTGAATCCATAGCCCTTCTTCTTGTTGTGTCATACACCAAAGTGGAGCTCTCAGTAACTCCTGATCATACCTCCGCATGATTTTTATCCCTCACGGGACAAGATTGCCTGTATTGCATTGCCACGAACTATTCCACCACGATCCGCTGCACCATGTCGCCTCCTGGTGACATCTCCATTGCATACAGATTCTCGCATGATGAACTCGGACTACGACTTCTCCACGTGTGGCCTCTGCCAACACATCGTAGGGCCTCTGCCAACTCCGACTTTTAGTTCGCTCCCTTGGCAATTCCTCTTCGTCCCCCCCACTCCTGGGTTACACCTAGACGAAGCATAGCTCTAGGACAGTCCGTCGCCTAGTAGCTCCTGAAGTCCTCTGACTTCGCTAGAGTTGGTGCACCATTGTCCGGATCTTGGGCCTCTATCCCCTACCAGTACAATCTTGCTATGCACCTCCTGTTCCTGACAACTTGAACGGCAACACTGTGGCATATTCTTCAAGAGTACCCGCCTCGTCCTCTTGCCCGTACTAAGGTCTCATGATCCTAACTTTGCCTCCGCAAGTTGAATCACCTTAGTTACTCCATCAAATGCATCTCTGAGGTAGCTTGCATGTGCCTTGAAGCTCCCTTCATCTTTGGCACCATGCAAAATAAGTCTGTCCCATCAGAATGAAGAACCCATGGAACGACATGATCCCACTCTTGCCTCTACAAGAGTTCATGCCCTTGACCTCTGTCTAAGGAAAGCTCCGTGCCTCCGCTCCATGTTCCATCTTCTATGTCGACTCCCTTCATGCGGCTTGGATACTTCACCGAGTTCCTCCCAAGTCGCTCTGCTCCTCAATTTGCACTGAGTTGATAGTGGCCCTCACGTCCACCATTCCACGGGTCAGCCCTCTGTTGAGTTCGATTTCTGCCTCGACTCTAAGTGTTCCTTCATATGATGTTGCCTTGGATTGCTCCCCCACTTGATCTCGAAATGCATCCACCAATGCATTACCTCCTTCGAGATCATGCGACAACTCTTCGTCGCTCACTCGGGTCGAGCTTTATGGAGAAGAGATAACCCTCTCTTCCTCAATATATATATATGCCGCACATGATTCTCCCACTAGAAGACTAGGACTTATTATCCCTCCCTCCTGTCTCTGGAGCAACTTTTTTCTTTATATTTCCCCGGAAGTTTCGGAGACCATCATCCCCTTTGGACTACTCCGTCTTGCTGAACTCAAGCTTTGTTCTGCCCCCACAAATATACTTGCTAGATTGTGACCCTTCTCCAATACAGTCTCCACTGCACCCTTCAAGGTCTAGCAACATGCTGAATTTGTTGCACATTTCAGCCACCTACGGACGTATCCTTTCCATGTTGAAGAGAAAGTTCTGATGCTCCATGGCGCCGAGTTCTAATCGCGCCTTGGGATGGCCACGAACACTTTGTCATCCGTGTACAAGCCCTTGTATGAGTTTCGAATCCTTCGAGTTAGCAATTCTCCTCACCTCTATGAGCTTTGCACAACTCTTTCGGTCGTTACACAACACTCCCACCTTGCACGGTCTCATCTTTCACCAAGCACCCTGCTTTGCCTTAAGCACCGTCAAGTTTGGCTACCAACGTCGAGCTATAACTCAAACTCAACCATCCCAATCTTTGTGTGCTACGCATTCTTCTTCGCTTGCTTGTCCTCGTGGTTCCTCTCGCGCAAAGGGGTTGGCTATTCCTTGAATGCCAAACCAGGATGCTCGCTCCTCTGAGCAACTCCTTTCCCTACATCTCAATGTCCGTTTCCCCCAAACGGTTACGCGTGCTGGCTGTCCTCCACACAGCCTAGCAAGGTCCCCCACATTTGTATGGCAAGTGTTTCTGCGTGTGCTTGTCCCGCTCTGATACCACATTGTCACGGGCTTAGCTCATTTTGCCTAAGCCGTGCGGCACCCATGCGTGTCCGTCCGCAAAGGTCAGCCCTCCCGAGATCTCCTAAAATCCCACAGACTTACAAAAGAGAAAACGGGCCAGAAGAAGCAATTTCCACGGGATCCACAAGCAACTGCTCAAGAAAAACACTTTATAAAGCCGAAATACAAATTACACCCATGGACATTACAAACTCAGAGAGGTTGCACACAAAGGATAATGGCCCACTACAGACCGAAGCCCCCACAAGTGCTTATAAGACACACTTGTATTTACAAGCCAAACTTGGCCATAAAGTAAATCAAACTAGGGCTTCCAAGCCTACTGCAAGCCCGCTTCTTGTTGTACAAGATATGTACCTAAACCGAAGGACACGGACTAACACAAGCATTTCATCGAACACCTTGTTTACATTGTTGTCCGTGACAAAGTGGCCTCTTCTTCTGGAAGGTTCACCCACTGCATTAGTACTTCAGTAGTGGGTCGCCATCATCGTGTCATGATCCTTCGGTTAATACTAGCACTCTGCTGAGTCTGGAGCTCTCCTTGGATAGTCATATTAGGTAAATGTTTTTGAACTATCTTGTTCTATCCTAATTTGAGCTTCAAGCATGACATATGAAAGACTGGACGGATTCGGGAGCCAACAGATAAGTCTAATCTGTATGCTACTGCCACGATGCACTCCACAATCTGGTAGGGTCCATAGAACCAAGGTGAAAGCTTCATAGATGCTCTGGTCTAGATTGATATTTACTTGTATGGATGGAGTTGTAGAAATGCCCAATCTCCCATTGTAAATTCTTTTTCGCCTTTGTGTTGATCATATTGCTATTTTATCCTTTCTTGAGCTGTAGTGAGACTATCTTTTAATAGCTTTAGTATTTTTTCTTTATCCTATAGTTCCCTGTCTATTTGTTTAACCTTAGAGGTACTCAATATATATTTTAGGATTACAGGAGAAGGTCGACCATACATAGCTTCATAGGGTGTCATTTTCATGGATAAATGATAAGATGTGTTATACCACCACTTAACCCAAGGGAGCCACTTTATCCCTTCTTTTGGCTGGTCATTAGCAAAGCATCTGAGATATGTCTCTAAATATCTATTTACCACTTCAGTCTAGCCATCAGTTTGTGGGTGATATGTTGTACTCATCTTCAATTTACTGCCCTGCATCTTGTCACAGACAACAATGTAAATAAGATGTTCGATGAAATGCTTGTGTTTGTTCGTGTCCTTTAGTTTATGTACATATCTTGTACAACAAGTAACAGACTTGCAGTAGGCTTAGCAGCCCAAATTTGGTTTGCATTATGGCCAATTTTGGCTTGTAAATACAAGTATGTCTTGTAAGCACTTATGGCGACTTGGGTCTATAATGGACCATTATACTTTATGTGCAACCTTTCTGAGTTTGTAATGTCCATGGGTGTAATTTGTATCTGGCTTTATAAAGTATTTTCTTGAGCAGTTGCTTGTAGAGCCCGTGAGAAATGCTTCTTCTGGCCTATTTTCTCTTTTGTAAGTCTAAGGGACTCTAGGAGATCTCAGGGAGGGCTGACCTTTACGGATGGATACACATGGGTGCTGCACGGGTTAGGAAAAATCAGCTAAGCCCGTGATAATGTGGTATTAGAGTGGGATAAGCATACGTAGAGACACTTGCCATACAAACGTGGGGGACCTAGCTGGGCTGTGTGGAGGACAGTCAACACGCACAACCGTTTGGGGGAAAACGAACATTGAGATGTAGGGAAAGGAGTCACTTAGAGGAGCGGGCATCCAGGTTTGGCATTTAGAGGAATGACCAACCCCTTTGCGCGAGAGGCACCACGAGGACAAGGAAGCGAAGGATAATGCATAGCGCATAAAGATTGGGATGGTTGAGTTCGAGCTACGGCATGACATTGGCAACCAAACATGACAGTGCTCAAGGCAAAGCGGGGCGCCTAGTGAAAGATGAGACCGTGCAAAGTGGGAGGTGTTGCATAATGACCGAAAGAGTTATGCAAAGCTCACAGAGGTGAGGGGAATTGCTAACTCGAAGGATTCAAAACACATACAAGGGCTTATACATGGACGATAGAGTATTCATGGCCATCCTAAGTTACGATCAGAACTCAGTGCTATGGAGCATCAGAACTTTCTCTTCGACAAGAAAGGATACGTCTGTAGGCGACTGAAATGTGCAATAATTTCAGCACATTACTAGACCTTGAAGGGTGCAGTGGAGACTGTATTGGCAAAGGGTCGCAATCTAGCAAGTGCATTTGTGGGGGCAGAACAAGGCACAAGTTCAGCAAGACAGAGTAGTTCAAAGGGGATTGTGGTCTCCGAAACTTCCATTGGGAAGTATGTAAAGAGGAAAGTTACTCTAGAAGGACAACTATCTAGGAGAGATAAGTCCTAGTTCTCTAGTGGGAGAATCATGTGTAACGGACTGCACATATTGAGGAAGAGTTCCTCAAGGCTATATCTCCACAAAGCTCAACAAACCGAGTGAGTGATGAAGAGTCATTACATGATCTCGAATGAGGTAATGTATTGGTGGATGCATTTCGAGATCAAGTTGTCACGGGCTTAGCTGATTTTGCCTAAGCCGTGCAGCACCCATGCGTGTTCGTCCGCAAAGGTTAGCCCTCCCCGAGATCTCCTAGAGTCCCTTAGACTTACAAAAGAGAAAATAAGCCAAAAGAAGCAATTCCCATGGGATCTATAAGCAACTGCTTAAGAAAATACTTTATAAAGCCAAATACAAATTACACCCATGGACATTACAAACTCAGAGAGGTTACACACAAAATATAATGGTCCATTACAGACCGAAGTCCCCATAAGTGCTTATAAGACACACTTGTATTTACAAGCCAAACTTGGCCATAAAATA
Organism: Ensete glaucum; assembly: GCA_021527575.1. Lineage (NCBI taxonomy): Eukaryota > Viridiplantae > Streptophyta > Magnoliopsida > Zingiberales > Musaceae > Ensete > Ensete glaucum. The sequence continues at coordinate 5,830,033 of CM038556.1, forward strand.
AATCAAACTAGGGCTATCAAGCCTACTACAAGCCCGCTTCTTGCTGTATAAGATATACACCTAAACCGAAGGACATGGACAACCACGAGCATTTCATCGAACACCTTGTTTATATTGTTGTCTGTGACATTTTCCCCCACTTATTCCTTCGACGTCCTCATCGAAGCCACTTTAGACACTATATCTCCTCGCATTCTTCTGAATCTTCAATCTTTTGCTTTGGCTGCAATACGCCGCTTTGGCTCCCAGCCGCTCTCCGTCGCTATTATTGAGTAGTCGAACTCTGATCTGCAAAGCTGCTTAAACTCACCAATGACTGAATCTGGTGTGCGGTTGGCTGAGTTATGCTGATCCTTATTGGTTCTCGTGAATCCTTCTAATGAAGAAAAAGACCTACCTTATTATGCGCTAGTGTCGCAGTATGCTCATATTGCTTGAACTAGGTAGATGCTTGTTGGAGCTTTAACGAGCATCGCCTCGTAGACTTTGAAGTTTTTAAGGTCCTTCCTCCATAATATTTACCCATTGAACCTTCTTCTACTATTAGTTGTCACTTCCAAGCATGTTCGCATCACTCCCGCTTTCGATTAGTTAATTGAAAAATGAAGTGGAAAATCTACTCTCATTAGTACTGATCGCCAATGGTGAGGATTTGACAACTATTGTCTTCCATAAGCTTTCTTTGAAGGGTCATTGAACTTATGTAGAGCTCCTTTGCTAGATAGATAAGAGAACTGGGATAGTTGACTTTACCCATTCTCTTCGTAGTTGAGAAGTTAACGTTACTTGGCTTCGCTCACCTCCTCGAGTTAAGAGAATTGAGGTACTCGGTCTTGCCCATCCTCTCGAGTTGAGAAGGCAAATGTTACTCGATTTCGCTTGCCTCCTCGAGTTTGTACTTCATGCATTGAGCTAGACACTAACATCTGCCAGCTCTTTGCTCATACTTCTGAAGCACTTGAAGTGATTGCACTCCTTGCGTAGAGTTACCCATTGTGATTTACATTCTCACTGTCATTGAACTTCTGGATTACAAGAAGTTTGGATACACAGCCCCCATATGCTGACGACCAAGGCTTTCATCTGATATAAGCTTCGATGCATACACACAGAAGACCCGCCTCTGCCGTACTGTGGCATTCACTCCTTGAATCCACAACCCTTCTTGTCCTTACATTGTTCAGCGAAGTGGAGCTCCCAGCAGCTCCTGATCATCCACATGATCACGTCCCCCTCCATGAGACTCACTGGTACTTACACTTAGACTTCTTCCTCGGTGGTATACAGCCCCCATATGCTGATGACTAAGGCTTTCATCTAATGCAAGTTTCGATGCACACACAAAGACCCGCCTCTGCGGTACTATGACATTCACTCCTTGAATCCATAGCCATTCTTCTTGTTGTATCGTACACCAAAGTGGAGCTCCCAGTAACTCCTAATCATACCTCCACATGATATTGTCCCTCATGGGACAGGATTGCCTGTATTACATTGCCACAAACTATTCCATCGCGATGTGCTGCTCCATGTCACCTCCTAGTGACATCTCCATTACATATAGATTCTCGTGTGATAAACTCGGATTATGACTTCTCCACGTGTGGCCTCTGCCAACACATCGTAGGGCCTCCGTCATCTCTAATTTTTAGTTCACTCCCATGGCAATTCACCTTCGTCCACCCACTCTTGGGTCACACTTGGACGAAGCATAGCTCTAGGATAATCCATCGCCTAATAGCTCCTGAAGTCCCCTGACTTCGCTAGAGATGGTGCACCATTATCTGGATCTTGGCCTCTATCCCCTACCAGCACAATCTTGCTATACACCTCTAATTCCTGACAACTAGAACGGCAACACTGTGGCATATTCTTTAAGAGTACCCGCCTCTGCGTCCTCTTGCCCCGTGCTAAGGTCTCCTGATCCCAACTTTGCCTCCGCAAGTTGAATCACCTTAGTTACTCCATCAAATGCATCTCTGAGGTAGCTTGCATGTGCCTCGAAGCTCCCATCATCTTTGGCACCATGCAAAATAAGTCTGTCCCATCAGAATGAAGAACCTATAGAACGACATGATCTCACTCTTGCCTCTACAAGAGTTTATGCCCTTGACCTCTATCCAAGGAAAGCTACGTGCCTCCACACCATGTTCCATCTTCTATATCAACTCCCTTCATGCGACTTGGATACTTCACCGAGTTCCACCCAAGTCGCTCCGCTCCTCGATTTGCATTGAGTTGATAGTGGCCCTCGTGTCCATCATTTTATGGGTCAGCCCCCTGTTGAGTTCGATTTCTGCATCGACTCTAAGTTTGCCTTCAAATGATGTTGCCCTGGATTGCTCCCTCACTTGATCTCGAAATGCATCCACCAATGCATTACCTCATTCGAGATCATGCGATGACTCTGCGTCTCTCACTCGGTCCTTTGAGCTTTGTGGAGATATAGCCTTGAAGAACTCTTCCTCAATATGTGTAGTCCGTTGCATATGATTCTCCCATTAGAGAACTAGGACTTATCCCTCCTGGATATCTGTCCTGCTGGTGCAACTTTTCTCTTTACATACTTCCCACTGGACAACAATGTAAACAAGGTGTTCGATGAAATGTTCATTTTGTTCATGTCCTTCGGTTTATATACATATCTTGTACAGCAAGTAGTGGACTTGTAGTAGGTTTAGCAGCCCGAGTTTGGTTTGTATTATGGCCAATTTTGGCTTGTAAATACAAGTATGTCTTGTAAGCACTTATGGGGACTTCGGTCTGTAATGGACCATTATCCTTAGTGTGCAACCTTTCTAAGTTTGTAATGTCCATGGGTATAATTTGTATCTAACTTTATAAAGTATTTTCTGGAGCAGTTGCTTGTGGATCCCGTGGGAATTGCTTCTTTTGACCCGTTTTCTCTTTTGTAAGTCTAAAGGACTCTAGGAGATCTCGGGGAGGGCTGACCTTTACGGATGGACATGCATAGGTGCCGCACGGCTTAGGCAAAATTAGCTAAGCCCATGACAATGAATGTCATGGACAACAATGCAAACAAGGTGTTCGATGAAATGCTCGTGTCTGTCCGTGTCTTTCGGTTTATGTACATATCTTGTACAGCAATTAGAGGGCTTGCAAATACAAGTATGTTTTGTAAGTACTTATGGGGACTTCGGTCTATAATGGACCATTATCCTTTGTGTGCAACCTCTCTAAGTTTGTAATGTCCATGGGTGTAATTTGTATCTGGCTTTATAAAATATTTTCTTGAGCAGTTGATTGTGGATCCCGTGGAAATTACTTCTTCTAGCCCGTTTTCTCTTTTGTAAGTCTAAGAGACTCTAGGAGATCTCGGGGAGGGCTGACCTTTGTGGAGGGACATGCATGGGTGCCGCACGACTTAGGCAAAATCAGCTAAGCCTGTGACAATCTGGAATATGATAGGACTCCAGCAGGGTTAAGTCCTAATCTCCCTAGAAATATACGATAAAACCCTACTAGATATAACCAGGGATTCCCCCTGCTTAGGTCGACTATAGAATCAACCTAGCCGCCCCCTGTTCCTATTAAGACAGGTTAGGTATAGAAGGGGCAATGGGATAATTTTTCTTAGGCAAGCACCCCCTTAGGCTAGGGTTTTGATCCCTATATAATGATGTAGCCGCCTCCCCTCTTAAATCAAGCAATCATCTATTTTATGTCAGCCTTGTTCCGAGTTAGGAGAGAGGAACCCCTACAGCATTCAAAGGTTGATCCCCCTCAAGTGTCAAAATTTATAGAGCTCCTTCTAAGGCTCTATTATCTGGTATCAGAGCAGTGATCTTGCTGCCCTTGTAGCCATCTCAGCAGACTCCACCTTCCCAAGCAATTCCCATAATTGCTGTGACACGCGCCTCCACCTTCCACCCCAATCACAGATCAAATCAATCTGCCACTGACCCCCGCATTTGATATGGAAATCTGGTATATTTTTATAAGTCATGCCTCTTCAATACTATAAAATCTTTTACCTTACATGTTGAAGAGTTTTTCCATACTTTCATTGCTGCAAAAGTTATCATCGTTGCGAAGGGGAAACATTGTAGAAAAATTTCAGCCGATTGTTGCTTCTTGAACCTAAATTTTTTATCATCCTTTTTGGCTAAAACTTTTACACAAATTTCTATATCATCTTGGCTTTCATCTAAGATTAATCTCTGGGAAAAATTCTTCCTGAAACTGAAATTATAGTGTTGTAATTCTTCGTCACATAGTGCTAATATTTTATGATGAAGAATCTCCCTTCCACTCTTTGGCCTCTTGAAACTAAACTTTTGTTCATCCTTTTTGGCCAAAACAATTTCATAGATCAACTTAGCTTTCATCTAAGATTGATCTCTAGAAAAAATTCCTTCTAGAACTAGTTTTCTTATGCAATCTTTCACCATCATGCAGTGCTGGAATTTTTATGATAAAAAATCCTTCCTCCATCTATTGGCATCTTGAAACTTTGTTTATCCTTTTTAGCCAAAATTTTTATACAAATTTATAGATCATCTTAGCTTTCTAAGACTGATCTCTGGAAAAAAATCCTTCTAGATCTAGACTTATAGCTGCAATCCTTCATCATGGAATGCTGACATTTTACAATGAGAATTCTATGATTTTGTATGCAACAATTTTTCTACCATTATGCTGCCAAAATTATCTTGATCCACATTACTACTACTATCACCATTTGAACTGAGATTTTAATATTAAAATTCTCTATAAATTTTTTAGATTTTTGCTAGAATTAACGTCGAGAAACTGCTACTTCTTTGATGGGAATTTTGTTCGATAGTATAGCGTATACCATAGTGATCTTTCATCAAAATTTTATCTGATCTCACTGTCATCTTTTCCAGATTTGAGACTTCCCCTCTCATCCCCAATTCCTACTATTATTCCATAAAAAACCTAGCAAAACTGTAGTCAAATAGCCATCCCAATCAGCCCTAACCACAGCCTACTTCCTTATCGATCCACTTAACTTTTCAGTCAACTTTCCTTACCTATACACCTAACTTTGCTGCTATCTATCCCATATCTAAAATCTATTTTTCTAACCTTAATCTACTGCTATCATAGCCCTAAAACCACACCAATTTGTAGCCTAAACTCTAATAAAACCGCAGCCCTAAATCACACCCAAAACAGCCACAAACGACACCCAAAAATCGCAGCCTTTGGTCCACCGACCTTTCAGCCGCCTAATCTCCCTTATCCCTTCAATCGTAGCATGCATCTTTCACTGCCCAATGCTACCAACAGCAACCTCTTGTTATCATCCTCCTTGATCACAGCCAGCAATGATCCTTGTGACAAAAAGCTACCAGCAATGATCTTTCATTGCAATCTGTTTACATCGCAGCCCGCAACAATCATTCGCTGCCAACTATCTTGATCGTGGCCAGCAACAAATTGAACACAACAGTAATCGTCTCTTGCTCCATACCGCTGCTGCCCTCCTCTGCAATAGCTGTGTACATCACTGTCCCGTCTTCCTCCTATTACAGCTGCACCCTTGCTGCAACCGACGCTACCTATAGCCACCAAGTCACACCACCAAGCCAACATTGCTACTGCCCTCTTCTTCCTCCACCATCGCTACTGCCTTCTGACTCAGATCTCTTGGCTTCCATCTTTCAACAAATATCAACCACCTAAAAAATCGTATCCTTGACGACATTGCAATGTCAACATTACAACATCACCGAAGGACTGCAGTCGATATTACTGCTGCCATTTTCTTCCTCTACCATTGCTGCTTCTCTTGGCTACCATCCTCCACTTGGAGACTTCACCACCATAGCCCCGACATCACTACATCACTACTATTGGTACCTTCAACCTGAAGATTGTAGCTACACTCTTTAATCAGTTTGATTTGATAGGTTGGAGATCCTTACGTTATGACATCGATGGGCTTATTCGAAGCCAAATTGGAGGCTCTTTAGATGCGTATGGATGTTAAATTATGGACTCTTTTTGAGGAGTTTAGATTGGGCTAATCACTGAGCCTAATAAGATCACAATGTGGTGTAAATTTGGATTATGAAAAAAACTTAGCAAAGAACTAGCGATGATCCGCCAAACCTCCACCATCCAAAAGTACCAAACCAGGTTTGAAAGGTTATCTAATCAGACTTATGATTAGTCTGAAAAATAGATATTAAGGATTTTTATTAAGGGCTTGAAGCCGAAGATTCAAGAACAAGTTAAAGTGCGACAACCATATACACTTAAGGCAGCCATCTCCTTTGCATGATATCAAGAGGAGCGATTGAACTATGAAGCTCGGAAGACTATAGTTGCTCCCCGACCAGTGACACCAAAGCTTTCACCTCCTCCTACTGTCGGATGATCCCTTTAGCCATAGAAATTAACAAGAGAAGACCTTCATTACAGATCGACAAAGGGCCTATATGGGTGTTGTGATAAATTATGGAGCCTAGAAAATAAATGTAAGAAGGAGACACCGCTAATGATTGTGCCCACTGAAGAACCCAAACTTGAAGATATGGCTCTCGAGCCCAAGGAGAAGGATACATAATAACCGGCCACCCGCACGGTCCCTACCTTAGCTGGCTACACTAACTTGTAAAAATGGAAGATCGAAGGGTTTCTCAAGCAGCATTCCATCATCATCCTCATCGATGCTAGGAGCACACACAACTTCATGAGTAGTAAGGTTGTTGCATACTTAATACTCCAAAAAGAAGATTAGAACAGGTTCGAAGTCAAGGTAGCTAACGGCCAAATTTTGAAGTGCAACCAGAAGTGCCCATAGGTAAAACTGATCCTACAGGAGCAAGACGTAGTTACTATTTTTTTCCTCCTCCCTCTTGATGGTTTTAATATAGTGCTTGGCATTGATTGGTTGTCCACAATTGAAGATGTTTTCTGGAATTTTTCGAAGCTAACCATGAAATTTTTCAGAAAAGAAAAGCAGGTGGTTCTACGAGGGAGCCCAGCGACTACAACCACAACACCACACTTTGAGGGGGTACCAAAAGAAGAATCTAGTGATTTTCCAATTCAAATTTAAGAGTTTCATGAGATTGAAGATAAAAAATCCTCCCACAGCTTACTGAATTTTTGGGCGTCTCCACCCAACCGACCTGACTACCTCCTCTCAAGTTGGCTGAACCCCTTATGCTGAAGAGGTCAAAACTTCTACCAGTTGTTGCTCGACCAAATTGCTTCATACTGATGGTTACAGGTGTCCTACAAGCTAATCAAGCGAGTGATGGCACATGTGACATGCTGTGTGATCTTTTTGCTTATGATTAATATTGGTATATTGTCACATTATATTATATGTAGCATATATATTGTGATATCCTTGGTTTTGTGTAATGGAAATTAGATCATGATAAGATCATGATAATGAGATTGATTCACCTTTAAACACAGATCCTAAATAATCTCGGTCATAGATTACTCGAGAGAGACATCGAGATAACCGAACAGACTGGTATACTATATACCCATCCATATGATGGAGGCGGCTGGTCTCATAGCCACTTGTGTGGAAATACTAAAGATATAGTATAGGTGCTCATTAGAGAATAAGTTCACTGATTGATCCGCTTATGGAATGTTGTATGGTTAATGATAACTAATGTCAGAGAGCGATTCCATAGTCTCAATTATGTATTTGGTCCTTAGACTTGAGACATTAAGGATGTCTTGTATGAGTACTCATTTCTTTGACGCTAGACTTATAGGTTTGGAAAGTTTTAGATCTAGTACAATTAGTTATCGGGATTGGTTGCCAACCTTATGAAGGCAATGAAGTGTCAATAGAGGATCATCCAATCTTGGTATCATGAGAGAAATATCCCATATGTGCTTGCTCAAACAAATCCCTAGCCAGGGTCATTCAGAGTGAGAGAGAAAGAGTTCTCCGGGAGAATCTAATTAGAGCGAGACTATGACGGATTTCGTATATGACCTGACAATACCATATCCAATATATGGTCTCTAGGATATTAGTTGGATGAGGAATTATAGATATACGGTAACTGATGACAGACAGGTTATATAGATTTGATCCCCTAGTACCGTCTAGGGACTATGGCATAGTGGCCTAGTGCGTCCATAGTCGATGAGTCAAGTGAATTATTATGGGGATAATAATTCACTATATCAAAAAGAGTTCTGATGGGAGAGACTCACGACCAGCTCTGTATCGGGCCTAGAGGGTTACATACATATGGTGGATGCTTCAGCGAATAGAGGATTGGATGGAGATCCAATTAGCCCCTATTCTCATTAAATGAGACCCTATGCTGATGGGCTCCTTAATTAAGGCCCAATTAGAGGCCTATAGAGATTATTGGATAAAGATCTAATAATGTAAGGTTAGTGGGTAATTGGATGGAGATCCAATACCCACTAAGGCAGGAGCCCTAGGGTTTTGGTGGCTCTCTATAAATAGGAGGAGACTCATGGTTGATAGACTGCAGCTTTAGCCACCACCTTCTATTCTCCTTCCTCCCTCTAAGCAAGAGTTGCAAGATCAGATTGGAGGAGTTTCATTGTAAAGATCCATCGTGTGGATACCACTAGAGATGAGGATGCTTAAAATCCTTCATCTTCTCTATCCGGATTTGGAATATAGGAGGGATATACGATCTCCCTAGGTAAAATCAATCTCTCACACATCACAGTTTTATTGGTTTTTATATTTTTCTGGTAACCCCAATATTTTGCACGACGATTTGCACTGTATGGGAAGCCAATTTTTGTTTTGATTTTCGCTGCGCATGTGATGCACCCGCTGAGATTTCCCAACTAGTGGTATCAGAGCCAAGGTTTTCATGCGAAAGATTGGTTTTAAACTATGTGTGATGAGATTGAATCATGTAGAATCATTCTACACATTTTTGTTGCATTTTCATAGTGAAGGCAGCGAGGAGGAGGGGCAATCGAGCATGGCTAGGCCATCTGCAATGGGGGTGACCCCCTCTGAGGCGGCCAAGCCCCTTACAAGGCGGCCACCCAGGGGCAATAGCCCGCCGCCCAGCCTTGTCGCCGAGGGGTGGCGGCGCCGTAAGGGTGGCCGCCCAGCGGCTACCCTGAGCAAGGGCAACCATCGCCATGAGGGGCGATGGGCGTGGCACAGTGAGGGTGAAGGAGTGCTAGGGCATCTCTTTAAAAAAGGATGGTTATGCCCCTCATAATTTAAGAAATTCCAACTCTATCCTATTTGTACTGAATTCCTCAAATACCCTCAATAATTTTAGAAATTTCGAGGACTATCCTCTCATCCAGAATACCGAAAAACCCTTAATAATTTTAGAAATTTTACGGACTGTCCTCTCATCTAAAATTACGAAAATACCCTTGATAATTCTAGAAATTCTAAGCATATCTTGATTTTTATAAAATAATTAATTAAATAATTTAATTAATTATTATATATATTTAGTAATCCTACATTTGATGTGATGTATGATGTGGATGGATAATCATGAGTCATATGTTGTGATGTGTGTAATTATGATTATTATTATTATTGGAGCCTGCAAGCATCCGTTTTTTCTGGTTTATTGTCAGGCCTGCATACCTGTGATTATTTGTAATTACATGGAGAGGTACGGTGGGAGCGTGGAGGTGACAGCGGGACCCATGATACCGTGGTGAGTGATTATGATGCATGGCGATGCGACGATGCACACATAGATTCTATTGTGAATGATTAGGCCTATTGGCTCGGGCTTAATCATATTAGGTGATGGCTCATGATCATCCGGTGTGGCTTGCATGTGTGATATATATATATACACCTACTCGATATATTTATATATATATTTACATATGATATAGATACGTATTAAATATATATGTGTGTGACATGAAATATTAAGAGACCAATAGAAAACAAAAAACCCCTCCTATGATAATATTAAATCAGTAAGCGTGAGGCAATAAGATTGACTCACGTGGCCCTCTATCGTTATAGGAAGAAATTGAATCCCGATATAGGTTTAGTTAGTCGAGTCACTCAAGACTCACCTATCTACGTGATCGAGTTCTTGCCTATGACATATATATGTCATCGGTGACCTGAGGACATGGTATGACTTAGTCGAGCAATCGAGAGCATATCTATCGAATCAGACTCATCTTGTAACAATGGTGATGACTTAACTGAACTTCATGGTTGGTCGAGTAGTCAAGACCATGACGATTCGAAGGCCGAACATGATGGGAATCACAAGGAGTTGTGATTGACAAGAGTTATCTACCCTTTGGACTTAGTGTAGTTGGTCGAGTCCCTCGAGATTGTACTAAAATACCAATTGGATCCTGATCCCCACTAGGAGTCTGCCGGATACTTCCGTCTCACGTGTCGAGAGTGTTGCGTGATTCATTAATAAAATAGTGAGAGTATATTAAGATAGAAGTCCATATCTTAATTAGTATTTTCTATAAAGTCTGTATGTTATTTATTTTCGCTATATCTTATTTGTTGCTTGCAAAACCCCTATGTGGCATACTTGATGCCAATCGCCTCATTGGTCTAAAGGCTCCATAATTTGAGAATTGTTCTCATGAAAGAGAAAATCATATATGTCCTTAATACGATTGTGCCCATGCTGGAGGAAAGGACAAGCGAGGATGAGATCACTCGCTTTATGAAATATAAAGATAGTCCTAAAGGATAACCTATATATTGATCTTATACTTCAGTCCCTACCAGATTCCTTTTCATATTTCATTATTAACTTTAAAATGAATAAGTTTGAGGTAACTCTACCTTAGCTCCTCAATATGTTCAGGGAAGCTTAGAGTACCAACAAGAAAGAGAAGTTAGTTCTCTATATTGGTGAGACCAATAGGAAAAGGAATGCTAGTAAGACCCCTAAGAAGGGCAAGGGTAAAGAAAGGTCGGGTAAGGTAAAGGTTGCTAAGAAAGACCTGGCAAAGGACAAAGGATAGTGCTTCCACTATAGCTAAGACGAGCATTGGAAGAGGAACTATAAGGACTACCTTACAGATAAGGCAAAATAGAAGCTTGAAGAAGCTTCAGGTATATTCATGATCAGTTTTCACTTATCATATTTTTATGATAATACATGGGTATTGGATATCGGAAGTGCTTATCATATCTGCAATTCGATGCAAGTTCTGACAAGACTTAGGAGACTGGCTAGAGGCAAGATGGACCTCAAAATGGGCAATGGAGCAAGAGTTGTTATAGTTGCTATTGGGGGTGTCATCCTACATCTGCCTAGTGGAGCTATTATTATATTATATGCATGCTATTTTATTTCCTCTATTATCAAAAATATTATTTCCATTTCTTGTTTGATAATTAGTGGATGTAAATTAGTTTTTGAGAATAATAGTTGTTCAATAACTATGGATGATGAGATCATCACTAGAGAGATCCTTATAAATGGCTTATATCTGTTAGTTGTTCAATACCTATGGCACTGAAGCCTAGGTCATATACATGAGGGAAGGATTCCAAAGATGCTGAAAGATTGATACTTAGATCCATTTGACTATGAGTCATTTACAACTTGTGAACCTTACCTTTGTGGGAAGAAGACCCACTCTCTTTTTAGTGGAACTAGAGAGAGAGACACTGAGTTATTAGAACTCATACATAGTGATGTATGTGATCCCATGTTGACTCAGGCTATAGGTGGTTACTCACACTTCATTATATTCACTGATGATTTCTCTAGGTATGGACATATGTACTTGATGAAATACAAATATAAGAACTTTGAGAAATTCAAGAAATATAAGAATGAAGTAGAAAACCAAATTGGAAAGAGTATTAAGACTCTTCGATCAAATCGAGTAAGAGAATACTTGAGTACGGAGTTCACCTATTTCCTCAGGGACAATGGGATTCTATCCTAGTATACACCTCCTTATACACCTCAGCTTATGGTATATCAGAAAGGAGGAATCGCACACTGTTAGACATGGTGCGATTCATGATGAGTTTCACTAACCAACCCATCTCATTCTGGGGGTATGCGCTAGAGACTGCAACTTACCTTCTAAACAGAGTTTCATCAAAGTTGGTAGTGTCTACACCAAATGAGATATAGAAATGAAAGAAGTCTGATCTTAAGATTGTTAAGATTTGGGGGTTGTCCTGCCCACGTTAAAAGACACAACCCCAATAAGTTGGAATCCAGGACAGAATGGTGCACATTCGTATGACACCTAAAGGAAACTTATGGATATTTTTTCTATCATCAAGAGGACCGAAAGGTCTTTGTTGCTAAAAGAGTTGTGTTCCTTGAGAAGGAACACATTCTTGGTGGAAACAAAATGAGTGAGGTAGAATTAAGCAAGGTTGGAGAACCTAGCTTAAGCACCATTCTAGAGCCCGAGTCTGTTCAGATACCTAACACACAAATTTCAATTTTACGTAGGTCTAGTAGAGTATCTCACCCTCCTAAAAGATATGTAGGACATATCAGTAGAGATGACCCTCAGGATGTTGATCCTTAGACCTACAAGGAGGCTATTATGAGTATAGACTCCAAGAAGTGGCAAGAAGCCATAAATTTTGAGATGGATTCCATGTACTCTAACAAGGTTTGGAACCTTATGGATGCACCTGAGAGTATTGTACCCATCGACTACAAATGGATCTTGAAGAAGAAGATTGGAGTGGATAGAAAGGTAGAGACCTATAAAGCAAGGTTGGTAGCTAAAGGATATCGTCAAAAACAAGGAGTTGACTATGACGAAACCTATTTACCTGTAGCCATGCTTAAGTCCATTAGAATTATTTTGGCCATTGCAACATACTATGACTATGAGATCTGGCAGATGGATGTCAAAATGGCATTCCTCAATGGCAACCTCAAGAAGGAGGTATATATGATATAGCCAGAGGAATTCGTATCCAAAAAGAGTCCAGATAAAGTGTACAGGTTGCTTAGATCCATTGATGGATTAAAGCAAGCTTCCCGAAGTTTGAATATAAAATTTGATAAGATAATCAGATCTTATTACTTTGTTAAGAATGAAGATGAGCCTTGTGTGTCAGGAAGGTAAGTGGGAGCACTCTCACCTTCTTGGTGCTACATGTGGATGACATTTTAATCATTAGGAATGATATAGGAATGCTCTCCATAGTAAAAGCTTGGCTATCTAGAAACTTCTCCATGAAAGACTTAGGGGAAGCTTCCTATATTTTGGGGATTCGGATCTATAGAGATAGATCCAAAAGGATGTTTGGCTTATCCAAGTCTAGGTACATAGACTCCATTGTCAAAAGGTTTGGCATGAAAAACTTCAAGAGAGGTCTAATACCGATAAGACATAAAATATCACATTCTAAGAGTATGTCCCCAAAGACTCCTGAAGTAAGGGCAGACATGGATAACATACCTTATGTCTCTGCGATAGGGTCTATCATGTATGCGATGTTATGTACCAGGCCTAATATAGCACATGCTCTGAGTGTCACAAAAAAGTATCAAGCAAATCCAGGTTTAGAACACTCGAAGGTAGTAAAGTATATCCTTAAGTATTTGAGAAGGACTAAGGATCTTTTACTGGTATATGGAGGAGGTAGCCTCTAGGTTGAGGGCTACACGGACTTGAGTTTTTAGTCCGACATTGATGATAGCAAGTCAAATTTAGGATATATTTTCACCCTGAATGGAGGAGCAATAAGCTAGAAGAGTTCCAAGTAAGATACTACCGCTGACTCGACCACAGAGGTGGAATTCATTGCTATAGTAGAAGCAGCAAAGGAAGGGGTGTGCATGAAGAAGTTCATCAAGGATTTGGGAGTCATACCAAGCAACGTGGAGCTGACTCTCATATATTATAATAGCAACAGGGCGATAACTCTAGCAAGGAAACCCAGGTCTCATCAGAATTGTACTGAGGAGGTTCCATCTGATTAGAGCGATCATGACCCGAAAAGATATAGCAATGGAAAGAGTTCTATCTGAAGATAACATTACAGATCCACTGACAAAGCTGTTGGCTCAGATTGTATTTGAGCCTCACAGGGGTCTGATGAGGATCAGAGACATAGGTGATTGGCTTTTGGTCAAGTGGGAGATTGCTGGTTACAGGTGCCTTGCAAGCCAATCACGTGAGTGATGGCACATGTGACACAATATGTAATCTTTTTGCTTATGATTAATATTGGCATATTCTCACATTATATTATATGTAGCATATATATTATGATGTCCTTAGTTCTATGCAATGGGAATCAGATTGTGATGAGATCACGATAATGAGATCGATTCACCTCTAAACACAGATCCTAAATAATCCCGGTCATAGGTTATTCAAGAGGGACATCAAGATAATCTGACAGACCGGTATACTATATACCCATCCATATGCGAAAGATTGGTCTCATAGCCACTTGTGTGGAGACACTAAGGATATAGTATAGATGCTTATTGGAGAATGAGTTCACTAATTGATCCGCTTATAGAATGTTGTATGGTTAATGATACCTAATGTCAGACAATGATTCCATAGTCCCAATTGTGTATCTGGTCCTTAGACTTGAGACACCAAGGGTACCTTGTATGAGTACTCTTTTCTTTGATGCCAAACTTATAGGTTTAGAAAGTTTCAGATCTGGTACAACTGGTTATCGAATTAGTAGCTAACCTTATGAAGGTAATTGAATGTCAATAGAGGATCATCCACTCTCGGTATCACGAGAGGAATATCCCATATGTGCTTGCTCAGACAAATCCCTAGCTAGGGTTAATCGGATTAGGAGATAAAGAGTTCTCCGGGAGAATCCGATTAGAGCGAGACTGTGACGGATTCCGTATGTGACCTGATAGTACCATGTCCAATATACAATCTCTGGAATATTAGTTAGATGACTGATTCTAGATACATGGTAACTGAGGACAGACAGGTCTGATGGATTCGATCCCCCTATACTCTCTGGGGACTATGGCGTAGTGGCTTAGTATGACCATAGTTGATGAATCGAGTGAATTATTATGGGGATAATAATTCACTATATCAGAAAGAGTTCTGATAGAAGAGACTCACGGCCAACTCGGTATCGGGCCTAGAGGGTCACACACATATGGTGGATGCTTCAACGAATAGAGGATTGGATGGAGATCCAATTAGCCCCTATTCTCATTAGATGAGACCCTATGCTGATAGGCTCCTTGGTTAAGGCCCAATTAAAGGCCTAAGGAGATTATTGGATAGAGATCCAATAATGTAAGGTTAATGGATAATTGGATGGAGATTCAATACCTATTAAGGTAGGAGCCCTAGGGTTTTTGGTGGCTCTCTATAAATAGGAGGGGAGACTCATGGTTAATGGGCTGCAGCTTTAGCCACCACCTCCTATTCTCCTCCCTCCCTCTGAGCAAGAGTTGCAAGATCAAATTGGAGGGGTTTCGCTATAGAGATCCATCATGTAGATACCACTAGAGAGGAAGACAATTTACTTCCTTCATCTTCTCCATCTATATCTAGAATACAGGGATATACGATCTCCCTAGGTAAAATTAATCTCTCACACATCGCGATTTTATCGATTTTTGTATTTTTCTTCTGACCCCAATATTTTGCACGATGATTTACACTGCACAGGAAACCGATTTTTGTTTTGATTTTCGCTACGTATGTGATGCACCCGCTGAGGTTTCCCAACACATACAACCTTAGAAAGTTAAAGATAAAAGGGTCATCCAAGAGATGACAGAGATACAGATTGTTTGACCATGCTTATTTCCCACTACAACACGTCCTTACATCCTTTTCCCCAGAGATAAGCTACTTCTAAAGTGTTACATCTTGTCGAACTCACCAAAGTTGCTGATGCAGCACTTCCAGATCTCAAGTGACTTCCATGACTTTCCCCAGGATCGGACCATAATGCTTAAAGACTTCCTTGATGACCTTCGATCTACAGCCCAAGACCACGAGAAAATTGAGCCCCTCCAATGGTAAAATCAGAAAAGGGGAAGGATCATTCATAGAACTTAACAAAGCATGAACATCATCCCTCACATTATAAAGAATGATGCACCATCTTGGCCGAGTGGAACTATAGCCCTCACGACCACGGTGTCATCCACACCAAATCGTAGCCAGATATTTATTATTAGAGTAGACACATCCAGAGTGGGGGTCAGCACCATCCTCATGCAAGATAGTCAACAGCACGAAGAAGTGAAAATGGGCCTCGAAAAATTACCACTCCTACCCACCTCAAACTCAAATCGGGCTCAGACCACTAAAGAGATTTTATCAGAGGATAACCCTTACTCTAAAAGAAGGCATGACTACTATTATAGAGCAACCACGTAGCAACCCAAGTAAGGAAGAAACTTCCCCTTGACAAACGCTAGAACAAAAGAAAGTTTCCTGAGAAAGATCAATTCACTCTTTATCTCCAACTCCACCAGCATGAAATTCAAGCCTCAAGAAAGTGGTCTCACTATTTCTTTGGGCCTTGCAAAATTAGGGATCACATTGGAGACCTAACCTGGAGATCAGATCCATGCACCAGATCAAAATTACAGTTGATCCTCCAGGTATCCCACCTCAAATGGAAATTTAAAGATAACGACTCAGCTCTAGTTCTTCTAATTGACACCCAAGTTCTTCTAATTTGAAGACCCAGTTCCCTAAGTTTATAGAACTTCAACCTTGCGGACAAGGCTGATTTTAAGAGGGCAGGTTTGATAGGACTCCAGCTGGGTTGAGTCCTAATCTCCCTAGAAGTAGTCAATAAAACCCTGCTACATTGTAATAAAACCACTTCTATCTTATAAACGTGTATGGCTAGGGTCTAGATTAGTGCTTACGGCTTAGTGGCAATCGCCCCCCTTACTGGGTTGGTTGGCCAGGGATTCCCCCTGCTTAGGTCGACTATATAGCCAACCTAGCCGCCCCTTGTTCCTATTAAGACAGGTTGGCTATAGGAGGGGCAAAGGGATAATTTTACTTAGGCAAGCACTACCTTAGGCTAGGGTTTTGATCCTTATATAATGATGTAGTCATACCCTCCTCTTGAATCAAGCAATCATCTATTTTATTTCAGCCTTGTGCCGAATTTAGAAGGGAGGAACCCCTACAACATTCCAAGGGTTGATCCCCCGCAAGAGTCAAAATCTATATAGCTTCTTCTGAGGTTCTATCAGAATAATTCTATCCAGAATTTACTCGTGAAGACCCTATCACAATCACCAATAGATCTCAACATCCCATGTAATTTTATAATATTTTTTATAAAGATTCAGACAATGCTGGAAGCAGTGTAGGGATTGTGAATTGCACATAAGTAAGCATACTTTATATGGCGATCAACAATAACAAGAATCATATCTTTTCCTTGTAATGAGAGTAGCCCTTTGACGAAGTCCATTGATATATCAGTCCATATTGAGTTCAGGATGGGTAAAGGTTGCAACTTTCTGGGGCTTGCCACTATTTCACCTTTATGTTATTAGCACACATCACATTGCACCACAAATTTAGCAATACTATTTTTCATCCCTTCCTAATAAAAATTTTGCTTAATTCTCTTATAGGTTCTAAGGAACCCAAAATGCCTGGCCGTGGGTGTAGAATGCATCTCTTGAAGGATAGTCTTTATACAACTAGAATTTGGCACAAGCACAATGCATCCCTTAGAGGGTAGGTCTTTTGAGTCCCAATTGTCATGAGCCGTGGAACTTGGTTCTTCATTCAATTTCTTTATGATTTTGCTGGTTCCTAGATCATCTTGCCATTCTCTCCTAATGTCCTCAAGGAAGTTGCTGGTCGGAAATGAAACAATCAAAAATGCAACTTGCTCGGGTAGTCGTGAAAGCGGATCTGCAACAATATTTTTTCCTCTTTTAAAAAATTATTTTATAATCATATCCAAGAAGCTATGTTACCCATTTTTGCTACTCAAGAGAAGATTGATAGAATCCCAGAAGGAGCTCTATAGTTTTTGACCCTTGAGGGGGATCAACCCTTGGAACGCTGTAGGGGTTCCTCTCTCCTAAACTCGGCATAAGGCTGAAATAAAATAGATGATTACTTAATAAAAAGAGGTGGAGGCTACATGCTTATATAGGCCTCGAAACCCTAAACCTAGGGGGTGCTTGCTTTACTAAAATTATCCTTTTGCCCCTTATATAGTTTACCTGCCTTAGAGGGAACAGGTGGCAGCTAGGTTGGCTCTATAGCTGACCTAAGCAGGGGGGAACCCTAGCCTACCAACCCAGTAAGCGAGGCAGTGGCCACTAAGCCTTAAGGGCTAATCTAAACCGTAGCCATACTCCTTTATAAGAAAGGAGTGGCTTTATTACAATACAGTAGGGTTTTATTGACTACTTCTAGGAAGATTAGGACTCAACCCTACTAGAGTCCTAATCTTCAGATCCTCATCAGCTTGGATTTTATTACAATCTAGTAGGGTTTTATTGACTACTTCTAGGAAGATAGGAGTGGCTTTATTATAATCTAGTAGGGTTTTATTACAATCTAGTAGGGTTTTATTAAAATCAGCTTTGTCCTCAAGGCTGAAGTTCCATGAACTCAGGGAACCAGATCTTCAGATGCTCATCAGCTTGGGTGTTAGTTGGAAGAACTTAAGCTGAGTCATCGTCTTTAAATTTTGATTTGAGGTGGGATACTTAGAGGATTAACTGTAATTTTAATCTGGTGTACGGATATGATCTCTAGGTTAGGGCCCCAATGTGATCCCCAATTTTGCAAGGCCTAAAGAAATACTGAGACCACTTTCTTGAGGCTTGAATTTCATGTTGGTAGAGTTGGAGATGAAGGGGGACTTGATCTTTCTCAAGAAACTTTCTTCTGCTCTGGTATTTGTCAAGGGAAAATTTCTTCCTTACATAGGCTACCACATGGTTGCTCTATAATAGTAATCATGCCTTATTTTGGAGTGAGGGTTGTCCTTTGATAAAATCTCTAATGGTTTGAGCCCGATCTGAGTTTGAGGTGAGTAGGAGTGGTGATTTTTCAGGGCCCATTTTTACTTCTTCGTGTTGTTGATCATCTTACATGAGGATAGTGCTGACCCCCACTCTGGATGTGTCTGCTCTAATAATAAACACCTGGCCATGATTTGGTGTGGATGACATCGTGGTCGTAAGGGCTATAGTTCCACTCGACCAAGGTGATGCATCTTTCTTTATAATGAGAGGGATGATATTCATGCTTCATTGAGTCCTACGAATGATCCTTCCCCTTTTCTGATTTCGCCACTGGAGGGGCTTAATTTTCTTGCAGTCTTGGGCCATAGATCAGAGGTCATTATCAAGAAAGTCTTTAAGCATCATAGTCTGATCCTGGGGGAAGTTATGGAAGTCACTTGAGATCAGCAACCATGGTGAGTTCGATGGGATGTAACACTTTAGAAATAGCTTATCTCCGGAGAAAAGGATATAGGGATGTGTTGTAGCGGGAAATAAGTATGGCCGAATAATCTTTGTCTCTATCATCTCTTGGATAACCCTTTTATTTTCGACCTTCTGAGGTTGTAGGAAGCAATATAGCCAAGCAACAACTGGTAGAAGTTTTGGCCTGTTCAGCATAGGGTGGTCGGACAACTTTAGAGGAGGTAATCGGCTCAGTTTGGTGGAGACGCCTAAAATTTTAGCAAGCTGTTGAAAAGTGTTCTTATCTTCAATCTCATGAAATCCTTTAATTTGAATTGGAAAACCACTAGATTTTTCTTTTGGTACCCCCTCCAAGTGTTATGTTGTGGTTATAGTCACTGGGTTCCCTCGTAGAATCACCTGCTTTCCTTTTTAAAAAAATTTCATGGTTAGCTTTAAAAAATTCTAGAAAATAGCTCCAATCATAAACAACTAATCAATGCTAAGCACTATATCAAAACCATTAAGAGGGAGGAGAAAAAGTTTAGCAACTGCATCTTGCTCCTGTAAGATCAGTTTCACCCGCGGGCACTTATGGTTGCACTTCAGAATTTGGCTGTTAGCTACCTTGACTTTGAACCCATTATAATCTTCTTTTTGGAGCATTAATTGGGTAGCAACCTTATTGCTCATGAAGTTGTGTGTCCTTCCGACGTCGATGAGGATGATGACGGACTACTGCTCGAGAAACCCTTCAATCTTTAATGTTTGTAAGTTGGTGTAGCCAGCTAAGGTAGGGACCATGTGGGTGGCTAATTGTGGTGTATCCTTCTCCTTAGGCTCGAGAGTTGTATCTTCAAGTTTGGGCTCTTCAATGGGCGCAATCATCAGTGGTGTCACTTTTTTGCATTTGTGTTCTAGGCTCCACAGTTTATCACAAGACTCACATAGGCCATTTATCGATCCGTCATGAAGGTCTTCTCTTGTTAATTTATGTGGCTGAGGGGGTCAGCAGACAATAGGAGGAGGTGAAAGCTTTGGTGCCGCTAGTCCGGGAGCAACTCTAGTCTTCTGAGCTTCATAATTCAATCACTCCTCTTGATGTCGCGTAAAGGAGATGGCTGCTTTAAGTGTGTACGGTTGTCACGCTTTAACTTCTTCCGAATCTCCGGCTTCAAGCCCTCAATAAAAGTCCTTAATATCTATTTCTTAGACCAATTATAAGTTTGATTAGATAACCTTTTAAACCTGGTTTGGTACTCTTGGATGGTGGAGGTTTGACAGATCATCGCTAGTTCTTCGCTAAAGTTCCTTTTACAATCCAAATTTACACCACATTATAATCTTATTGGGCTTGGTGATCGGCCCAATCTAAACTCCTCTAAGAGAACACGTAATTTAATATCCATACGCATCTCAAGAGCCTCCAATTTGGCTTCGAATAAGCCCACTGATGTCATGACTTAAGGATCTCCAACCTGTCAAATCAAACCGATTAAAGAGTGTAGCTGCAATCTTTAGGCTGGAGGTAGTAATGGCAATGATGTCAGGGCTACGGTGGTGAAGTCTCCAAGTAGAGGATGGCAGCCAAGGGTAGCAGCAACGGTGGAGGAAGAAAATGGCAGTAGTAACATCGGCTGCGGTCCTTCGGTGATGCTGCAATATTGACAGAGCAATGTCATCGAGGCTATGATTTTTTAGATGGTTGATATTTGTCAGAAGATGACAGCCAAGAGATCTGAGTTGGAAGGCACCAGTGATGGTGAAGGAAGAAGAGGGCAACAACAACATCGATTGCGGTTGCGATGCGACTTCGTGGCTGTAGATGGCGTCGGTTGCAGCAAGGGTACGGGTGCAATAGGAGGGAGATGGGGCAGTGATGTACACGACTATTGCGAAGGAGGGCAGTAGTGGTGTGGAGTGAGAGATGGGTGCTATTGTGTTTAATTTGTTACTAGCTGCGATCAAGATAGTTGGCAACGAATGATTGTTGTGGGCTATGATGTAAACAGATTACAGCGAAAGATCGTTGCTAGTAGCTTTTTGCCATAAGGATCGCTATTGGCTGTGATTAAGGAGGATGGTAGCCAAGAGAATTTGGTGAAAAGGGAGTCCAAAATCTCATTAAAAATAGCACTCAAATCTGATAGAATTCGGTGAAAAGAAGTGATGCGATATGCTGTCCTACTGAACCAGTTTTTACGACGGAGAAACGAAGACTTCTCAACATAAATTCCAAAGGAAAGTTTAAGAAAATTATACAAAAACCCTTGGTTTAGATGTTGTCAATACCAGTAGAAACTTTGACAAAATTTTGGCAGCATAATAGTAGGAAAATAGGGCAAAAGATGCAAGGCAGATTCCTTCATTGTAAAATTTCAGAACTGCATGATGGTGAAATATCATACAACAAAACTGGTTCCAGAAGGAGTTTTTTCATAAAATCAAATCCAGATGAAAGCCAACTTGATTTTAAGAATTATGTAAAAATTTCAACTAGAAAGAATGAACAAAAGTTTAGTTTCAAGTAGCAACAAATGACTAAAATTTTCTGTAGTGTTTCACCTTCGCAACGATGATAACATTTGCGACAGCAAAAATTTGCAGCAAGGAAACTTTAGAAAACTTCTGCCATGTATAATATGAAGGATCTTACTATATTGAAGAGGCATGGGTTATAAAAATATACCAAAATTCCAGATCAAATGCAGGGGCAATGGTAGACTGATTTGATCTGCTGTTGGGGTGGAAGGTGGAAGCACGTGTCATAGAAATTATGGGAATTGCTTAGGAAGGTGGAGGTGGCTGAGATGGCTATAAGGTAGCAGGAACGTAGCTCTGATACCAGATGATAGAACCCCAGAAAGAGCTCTATAGTTTTTGACCCTTGAGGGGGATCAACCCTTGGAACGCTGTAAGGGTTCCTCCCTCCTAGACTCGGCACAAGGCTAAAATAAAATAGATGATTACTTAATTAAAAAGAGGTAGAGGCTACATGCTTATATAGATAGGGCTTGAAACCCTAGCCCTATGGGGTGCTTACCTAACTAAAATTATCCTTTTACCCCTTCTATAGTCTACCTGCCTTAGAGAGAACAGGTGGTGGTTAGGTTGGCTCTATAACCGACCTAAGTAGGGGGAAACACTAGCCTACCAACCCAGTAAGGGGATGATAGCCACCAAGCCCTAAGTGCTAATCTAAACCCTAGCTATACTCCTTTATAAGATAGGAATGGCTTTATTATAATCTAGTAGGGTTTTATTGACTACTTTTGGGGAGATTAGGACTCAACCCTGCTAGAGTCCTATCAAAGATATCTTATACTCTAAGAAATATTTTAGGCTCTTATGGTCGGTCTTGATTTGAAAGTGTCACCCGATTAAATACAGTCTCTATTTATCCACCGCATGTATAATCGCGAGCATCTCCTTGTCGTAAATAGTCATCTTGAGGTGGGAAGGCGATAAAATCTTAAGTTCATAGAAGGTGGTGGAGGCTCTATCTGACCATTGGAAAGCATATTTTTTAGCAAGGAAGTGAGAGGTGCACTGATCTTCCCATAGTCTTTCACGAACTTATTGTAGTAGCCTACTAAGTTGAGAAAGTCGTACAACGATTTTATGTTCCTAAGGGTCGGCCAGTTCTGCATTGCTTCAATTTTGGAAGGGTCCACCGCCACTCCTTCCTCTGATATGATATGCCCAAGATACTCCACCTTCTGTTGAAGAAAGCTACACTTTAATTTTTTGACAAAAAAATATGCTCTCGAAGAATCATCAAGCAATTTATCTACTACTGGAATCGGGGATTTGTCCTTGACAGTTATACTATTGAGAGCTCTGTAGTCAATGCACATTTGTCATGTTCCATCCTTCTTTCGTACAAGGAGTACTAGTGAAGAGTAGGGTTGTAACTCGACTGAATGACTCCTGTTTTTAGCATCTCCTTCACGATCCTTTCTATTTTATTCTTCAGTAGATGAGGATACTGATATGGTCGAGTACTTACTGGAGGTTTGCCCAAAAGAATCGATATCCGATGATCATGCTGGCGGCTAGGAGGTAGGCCACTCTAGAGAGGAAATTGAAGCAATGGAGAGGAAATTTTCTTCTTTATAAATAATTTCATAGTCAAATCCCAGCAATTTAGTTACCTATTTTTGCTACTCTGGAGAGAAAATTTTTTGCTCCATGAAGTACTTCAAGCTCTTATGGTCCGTACGTATTCGAAATCATCGACCAATCAAGTAGGGTCTGCACTTCATGACTACATGTATTATAGCCAAATCTCTTTATCATAGATCAAAATTTTCATATGGGAAGGGTAGAGGGCCTTGCTTGTGTAAGCTAGTGGTCAGCGTTCCTGTATCAAAACAACACCAATACCTGCTCCAGAAGCATCGGATTCAATCACAAACAACTTGTTGAAGTTGGGTAGGGCTAGCATCAGTGTGGTGATCATCATGGCCTTTAAGGAGTTGAAACCTTTTATTGCCTCATCCGACCACTTAAATGCATCTTTCTTTAGGAGCACCATTGATTTTGTCATAGTCCTTTATGAATTTTTGGTAGCAGCCAGTTAGACCCAAGAATCTCCGCATTGCCTTGATTGCCATGGGTAGTGGCCAATCTTTCATCTCCTAAATTTTTGAGGGATCAACTGCAACACCATCCCAAGAGATCATATGTCCAAGATATTCAACTTTGTTCTGCATAAAGCTGCACTTTAATTTTTTGACAAAAAGACAATGCTCACATAGTATTGTTACAACAATTCATAAGTGTGATAATTTGGCTTTCAAAGGAAGAATTATATATCATAATATCATCAAAGAACACTAGAACAAACTTATAGAGATAGACTTGAAATATGACATTCATCATACTCTGAAAAATGGAGGGTGCATTGGTTAAGCTGAAGGGCACTACTAGGAATTCATAGTGTTTATTTTGTGTTATGAAGGTTGTTTATTGGATGTCATCTTCATGTACCTGTATCTGGTGATAGCCTGACCGTAAGTCTAGTTTAATGAGATCTAGGTTTCCTCCAATTCAACTAGCAACTCATCCACTATTAGAATTGGATATTTATTTTTGACAATGATGCTATTAAGTGCTCAATAATCTACACATATCTGCCATGAACCAACCTTCTTCTATACTAAAAGAATCGGTGATCAATATGGGCTAACACTGAGCCTGATGATTCAGGTCTCAAGCATCTCCCTGACGATCCTTTTTATTTTCGCCTTCTAGAAGTGAGGATATTGGTAGGGCCGAACATTGGTTGGAGCTCTCCCAACCAGGATGGGGATTCGATGATCATGGTACCGAATGGGTGAGAGCCCTTGTGGTTCTACAAATACATCTACAAATTCAGAGATTAAGGGCAGTAACATTTTAATCTAGCATCTTTGGTTCTTCTTCTTCTAGACACTATAATTGTACTAAAAACATGTATGTGTCTTTTAGAGCACTCTCTCCATCTGTTGGTTGGTGATGATAGTGATTTTACCTCCATGTTTACCTTTTAGGATCACCTGCCTTCCATTAATAAAAAAACTTCATGATAAGCTTAGAAAAGTTCCAAGAAACATCACCTAGGATTGTCAACCATTCAATATCAAGCACCACTTCATCATCTTCTAAGAGTAGCAAGAAGAAGTCCACAATTACTCGATTAGGTCTCCATCTTCCTATATAGGGAAAAATCTATCCTCATGCATGGGTATCCTGTGTCCTACCCTTGATCATATTTTTAAGATTGGCTCTCCTTGATGTTGGAACTTTTACCATGTTAAGATTTGTCAAGGTTCTCCACTAGACTTCTTCTGAATTAGTTGGGGAAACCTTGCCACCTTTCTTCTATGTCAACCTTGAAGGCTTCAAGCTTTGTGTCTATTACATCATCTATGGTCATCATGTAGGATTGTAGATCAATGATGTTCAATTATTTTTTCTATTATCAAGTCAGGGACATGAATTTACAATGCATAAAGGATGTGAGAGGGGGTGGCTGCAACTTGGGCTAGCTAGCAGCAGCAACATCAAGGGATGAAGGGGCGCCTACAATCTAGGGTTTAGATGGTAGCAGCAAGAAGATGAGAGGGGCAGCTACAATCAAGGGTTTAGATGGCAGTAGTAGCAGTAGCAAGATGATGAAGGAAGCGATAGTGGTTGCAGACGGTGGTAGCAGTTGTAGATGGCAAGGGCGGCGGTGAGAATGAGGAATGGTAACAGTGGGAATGCCAAGGAACACTACTTTGATACCAAATGATAGGAACCCTAGGGTTCTCTCTTAGAAGAAGGGGGGATAAATGATTACTATAGGGGATCGAGCCTCCTTAATCTCTATAGGGGATTGGCCCTCCTAGAGTTTCAACCAATGGCTGAAATCAGAAGATTTTTTCTTGATGCAAATAAGAGAGTTACATCGTTATTTATAGTGCTCTACCAAGAGCCTTCTAAACCTAGACTCCTACCAAGAGTCCTACTAAACTTGAACTCCTTATTAATAGATTCCTAGCTGACTCAACCATCTCCTAATTGACTTGACTTGATCAACCAATATGACTCGATAAGAAACATGACTCAACAGAGAGGGACCGGACCCTGTTAGGGTCCTGTTAGAAAGAATCATTGCCTCCTAGGTAATTCACTCATGTCAAAGTATATGCTATCACTGAACAGGATTCTAGAATTTATAAGTCAATGGTTGAAGGTATTATTCATATTTCTAATAAAAATATAAAAGTTTTATTTGACCCTAGTCCAATCTATCTTTTATTTTATAATATTTTGCTTGCCACATAGGTGTTCAACTTAAACTATTGGATTATATGCTTCACATAATGACTATTGATGGAAATTATGAGAAAAAACTTGATCTATCCATCTTGTCACGGGCTTATCTAATTTTGCCTAAACCGTGCGGCACACATGCATGTCCATCCGCAAAGGTCAGCCCTCCCTGAGATCTCTTAGAGTCCCTTGGACTCACAAAAGAGAAAATGGGCCGGAAGAAGCAATTCTCACGGGATCCATAAGCAATTGCTCAAGCAAACACTTTGTAAAGCTAGATACAAATTATACCCATAGACACTACAAACTCAGAAAGGTTACACACAAAGGATAATGGTCCATTATCAACTAAGTCCCCACAAGTGCTTACAAGACACACTCGTATTTACAAGTCAGAATTGGCCACAAAGCAAACCAAACTAGGGCTGCTAAGCCTACTACAAGCTCGCTTCTTGCTGTACAAGATATATACATAAACCAAACGACATGGACAAATATGAGCATTTCATCGAACACCTTATTTACATTGTTGTCTATGACATTCTCCCTCACTTATTCCTTCGACGTCCTCGTCGAAGCCACTGTAGACGTTGCATCTACTCACATTTTGCTGAATGTTCAATCTTCTGCTTTGGCTACAACATGCCCCTTTGGCTCCCAGCTACTCTCTACCACTGTTGTTGAGTAGTCAAACACTGATCTACCATACTACTTCAACTCACCTCACCAATGACTGAATTTGGTGTGGCGTTGGATGAGTTGTGTTGATCCTTGTTGGTTCTCACAGATCTCTCTAATGAAGAAAAAGACCTGCCTTATTATGTGCCAGTATCGCAGTATACTCATATTGCTTGAACTGGGTGGATGCTTGTTGGAGCCTTAACGAGTATCGCCTCGCAGACTTTGAAGTTTTTAAGGTCCTCCCTCCACAATGTTTACCCATTAAACCTTCTTCCACTGTTAGTTGCTACTTCCAAGTATATTCGCATCACTCCTGCTTTCGATTAGTCAATTGAGAAATTGAAGTGAAAAATCTACTCTCAATAGTACTGATCACTAATGGTGAGGATTTGACAACTATTGTCTTCCATAAGCTTTCTTTGAAGGGTCACTGAACTTGTGCAGAGCTCCCCTGCTGGATAAGTAAGAGAACTGAGATACTTGACTTCACCCATTCTCTTAGTAGTTGAGAAGGCAAGGTTACTTAGCTTCGCTCACCTCCTCGAGTTAAGAGAATTGGGGTACTTGGTTTCGCCCATTCTCTCGAGTTGAGAAGGCAAAGGTTTCTCGATTTTGCCTGCCTCCTCGAGTTTGTACTTCATGCATTGAGCTGGTTACTAACATTCGCCCGTTCTTTGCTCACACTTCTGAAGTACTTGAAGTGTTTGCACTCCTTGTGTTGAGTTAACTACTATGATTCGCCTTCCCACTGCAAATGAACTTCTGGAATACAAAAAGTTTTGCCCGAAAAGAGCAAAAAGTTTACTACGACTTGGAGTCCCCTAATTTGGAGTAAGTCTTTGATAGATCTGGTCGCCTCTGGGATTGTATCGTCTTCTCCATCACCTTTGCCGCCTACTCCTCTGAGTAGAAAGGTATAGTACTGCATACTGCCTACTTCGTTCCTTAGTCGAGCACTCCTACATCAACCCGAAGTCCCTCGCTTTTGGCTATCTTGATGAGAAGCCCATCGACATCGATCTTATGAAGTTCCTTGGCCTCTTCCCTTCTACCCTGTCTTGGTACTTGGAGTTTGCTATTGCATACTCCACCTCCTTGGCCCTTTTACGACCAATGCTCTCCTTCCATGAGAGCAAGGGATCGATGACTCCTCAGAAGTCCCGCCTCTGCGGTACCATGGTGCTGCCAAGCCCATAGCACTACTATCCGTTACCTTGCATCTTCATCCTTTCCTTCGTGATCGATATATCTGCCTCTGTAGCATTGTGGCACTCCTCCGAGTCCACCTCCTTTCTAACCAATGCTTTGCTTTTGGGTAGCTGAGCCCCACTGGACTCGTCGTCGCTTCCTCGCCCCTTTCGATCACTTGCTGTGACACCACTGTGTCCTCCTAGCAGTTCTCCTTGGTTGATAGAAAGACAGACTGTAACTCTCATGCATGGCCTCTGCCATCTTGTTGCAGGGCTCGCGCCAATTATGTTCTCCTTAGCTTCTTTAGTAGCAACATTCGCTTACTCGGCTTTGTCCTCTAACTTGTCGGGCTCCCTTAAGCGAATGTGAGTACTGAAGCAATCCAACTCTCTAGCTGCTCCAATCATACCTTAGTATAATCAAGTCCCCTCCATGGGACTCACTGGTACTCTCAATCTGACTTCCCCCTCGGTGGTACACAGCCCCTATATACTGATAACCAAGGCTTTCATTTGATGCAAGCTTCAATGTATACACACGGAAGACCCGCCTCTGCGATACCATGGCATTCACCCCTTGAATCCATAGCCCTTCTTGTCGTTGCATTGTTCACCAAAGTGGAGCTCCCAGCAGCCCCTGATCATTCACATGATCATGTCCCCCTCTATGGGATTCATTGGTACTTGTACTTGTACTTCTTCCTTGGTGGTATACAACACCCATATATTGATGACTAAGGCTTTCATTCAATGCAAGCTTCGATGCACACACGAAGACCCGCCTCTGCGGTACTACGATATTCACTCCTTGAATTCATAGCCCTTCTTGTTGTTGTGTCGTACACTAAAGTGGAGCTCCCAATAACTCCTAATCATACCTCCACATGACCTTGTCCCTCACAGGACATGATTGCCTATATTGCGTTGCCACAAACTCTTCTACCACGATTCGCTGCACCATGTCGCCTCCTGGTGATATCTCCATTGCATATAGATTCTTGTGTGATGAACTCGGACTATGACTTTTCCACGTGTGGCCTCTGCCAACACATCGTAGGGCCTCCGCCATCTCTGATTTTTAGTTTGCTCCCTTGGCAATTCACCTTCGTCCACCCACTCTTGGGTCATACCTGGACGAAGCATAGCTCTAAGACAGTCCATCGCCTAGTAGCTCATGAAATCCTTCTGATAGAATTGGTGCACCATTGTCTAGATCCTGGGCCTCTGTTCCCTACCAGCACAATCTCTGCTATGCACCTCTTGTTCCTGACAACTTGAACGGCAACACTATGGTATATTCTTTAATAGTACCCGCCTCTGCATCCTCTTGTCTTGTGCTAAGGTCTCCTGATCTCAACTTTGCCTCCGTAAGTTAAATCACCTTAGTTACTCTGTCACATGCATCTTTGAGGTAGCTTACATGTGCCTCGAAGCTCCCTTCATCTTTGGCACCATGCATGATAAGTCTGCTCCATCATAATGAAGAATCCATGGAACGACATGATCCCACTCTTGCCTCTACAAGAGTTCATGCCCTTGACCTTTGTCCAAGGAAAGCTCTGTGCCTTCGCTCTATGTTCCATCTTCTATGTTGACTCCCTTTATGTGGCTTGGATACTTCATCAAGTTCCACCCAAGTCGCTCCGCTCCTTGATTTGCATTGAGTTGATAGTGGCCCTTGTGTCCACCATTCCATGGGTCAGCCTCCGCTGAGTTCAATTTCTGCATCGACTCTAAGTGTGCCTTTATATGATGTTGCCTTGGATTGCTCCCCCACTTGATCTGGAAATGCATCCACCAATGCATTACCTCATTCGATATCATGCGACGACTATTCGTCGCTCACTTGGTCTGTTGAACTTTGTGGAGATATAGCCTTGAGGAACTCTTTCTCAATATATGCAGTCCGTTACACATGATTCTCCCTCTCGAGAACTAGGACTTATCCCTCCTGGATATCTGTCCTGCTGGAGCAACTTTTCTCTTTACATACTTCCCACTGGAAGTTTCGGAAACCACCATCCCCTGTGGACTACTCCGTCTTGCTGAACAATTTGTGTCTTGTTCTGCCCCCGTAAATGCACTTACTAGATTGTGACCCTTTACTAATACAGTCTCCACTACACCCTTTAAGGTCTACCATGTGCTGAACTTATTGCACATTTCAGCCATCTACAGACATATCCTTTCATGTTGAAGAGAAAGTTCTGATGCTCCATGGCGCCGAGTTTCGATCGCGCCTTAGGATGGCCATGAACACTCCATCGTCCATGTACAAGCCCTTGCATGAGTATCGAATCCTTCGAGTTAGCAATTCCCCTCACCTCTGTGAGCTTTGCATAACTCTTTCGATCATTATGCAATACCTCCCACTTTGCACGATCTCATCTTTCATCAAGCGTCCCGCTTTGCCTTGAGCACCATTAAGTTTGGTTGCCAACGTCGAGCTGTAGCTCAAAGTCAACCATCATAATATTTGTGCGTTATGTATTCTTCTTCGCTTACTTGTCCTCGTGGTGCCTCTCGCGCAAAGGGGTTGGCCATTCCTCTTATGCCAAACCTGGATGCCCACTCCTCTGAGTGACTCCTTTCCCTATATCTCAATATATGTTTTCCCTCAAATGGTTGTGCATGCTAACTGTCCTCCACACAGCCCATTTAGGTCCCCACGTTTATATAACAAGTGTTTCTATGTGTGCTTGTCCCGCTCTGATACCACATTATCATGGGCTTAGCTGATTTTGCCTAAGCCGTGCGATACCCATGCGTGTCCGTCCGCAAAGGTTAGCCCTCCCCGAGATCTCCTAGAGTCCCTTAGACTTACAAAAGAGAAAACGGGCCAAAAGAAGCAATTCCCACGGGATCCACAAGCAACTACTCAAGCAAACACTTTGTAAAGCCAGATACAAATTACACCCATAGATACTACAAACTCAGAAAGGTTGCACACAAAAGATAATGGTCCATTATAGACCGAAGTCCCCACAAGTGCTTACTAGACACTTGTATTTACAAGTCAAAATTGGCCACAAAGTAAATCAAACTAGGACTGCTAAGCCTACTGCAAGCCTGTTTATTGCTGTACAAGATATGTACATAAACTGAAGGACACGAACAAACACGAGCATTTCATCGAACACCTTGTTTACATTGTTATCCGTGACACCTAGTCCAATCTATCTTTTATTTCATAATATTTTGCTTGCCACTTGGGTGTTCAACTTAAACTATTGGATTATATGCTTCACATAACTACTATTGATGGGGATTCTTTGATAATAAACTTGATCTATCCATCTTGTTTGATTTTTATTAGAGAAAATAAGCTTCTTTTTGACTTGATTCTCCTAGATATTAGGGCTTTGATATTATATTTGACATGGACTACCTATCATTCCATCTTGTCTGACATGCTAGCAAAAAGTGATTTCGAGTGTATAGGCATGATCACTTTTTGCATGCCAAATCAACCAATGTTTCATTTCGAGTGTATAGGCATGATTCACCCTCTTTGCCTTATATCAACATTTCAAGTTCATCGTCTTATGCAGAAGGATTATTTTAGCACATTGTATATGTAAAGCAGTATTCAGATCAAGAACGTGATTTAAATAAAATCCCTTTGATTATGGAGTTCCTTGATGTATTTTTCAATAACTTACCTAGAGTACCTCCAAATAAAGAAGATGAATTTGTTATTAATTTAGTCCCCAAGACAACATCAGTATCTAAGCCTCCCTATAAAATGACACCATTCGAGTTAGTAAAGTTGAAGAAGTAAGTACAAGAATTGTTAGATAAGAGTTTCATTCAGCTTAATGTCTCATTTTGGTGTGCTTCAATGCTATTAGTTAAGAAGAAAGATTAAACATTGAGGCTTTGTATTGATCATAGACAATTGAAAAGTTATGAATATGATTATCTAACTCATGAAGTTAGTAGTAATTATGTTTGCTATAAAGATTTAGAGACAATACTTATATAGGCGGATATTTGAAATTACCACAAGGGTTTAAAGTATAATTTTAACCAGAAAGAGCTAAATATGAGAAATCAGAGATGGATAAAACTTCTAAATGATTATGATTACACCATTCATTATCAACTAGGTGTAGCCAATGTTGTAGCTGATGCACTTATAAGAAAATCTACAAGTTTTATGGCTAGCCTAGTTATGAAGCAATTGAAGTTATTGAAAGAAAATTATGATTTGAATGTTAAGAGGAAAGTACAAGATTCAGTGATATTGATAGCCTCTATTCAGGTTTAATATGATCTTATCCAACAAATTATAAGACAACTATGAAATCTACATTTGATCTACTTGAGGAATGAAGTAAAAAAGAGGTTAAGGCTTGATTTTCATATTTTAGAGGATGACTTATTGAGATTTAGGGATAGAATATGCATCCCTAATGATCCTGATATCAAGAACCAAATCTTGGAGGAAGGTTATAATTCCAAGTATACCATGCATCTTGGTAGCATAAAGATGTATAGAGATCTCAAAGGTTATTATTGGTGAGAAGGCATGAAGAAGAAAATTACAAGATATATTTTAAAGTGTTGACTTGTTAGTTAATCAAAGTAGAATATTAGAGACCTAAAGGTTTGTTGCAAACTTTAGATAGAATGTAATGTCATGGACTTTATTTCAAGTTTACCAAGGACCGCTAGAAAGCATGATGCTATTTGGGTCATTATTGATAGGTTAACCAAATCTATACATTTCTTACCTATCAACATGACTTATTTGCTTGATAGACTTACATACTTATATATTAATAAAACAATAAGACTTCATGGTGTTTCAAAAGTAATCATCTCTAATAGAGACTCTAGATTTATTTTTAGATTGTGAAAAAAATTATAGAAATCTATAAACACTAAAGTTAAGTTTAGCACTGGTTACCACCTCAAACTGACGGTCAATCAAAAAGAACAATTCAAACACTTGAGGATTTGCTCAGAGATTATGTTATGGATTGGAAAGATGAGGTTATTGAGAGGATTGATTCTATTACCTATTGATTTGCCTTGCCATAATCTGTCATAACCATAATGTATTTCATGTTTTGATGTTTATAAAGTATATACCTAATCCCACCTAAATCATTAAGTATGAGCTAATTGTGATCGATAAAGATTTGTTTTATGTGAAAGTCCACTTAGATCATTAATAAGAAAGAAAAAGATTGATAGAAATATGATCATTTTTCTAGTTAATGTGATATAGAAATATCATTGTACTGATGAAATCACTTGAGAGCTACAGGAGATGAAGAAAGCTTATGCCTATCTTTTAATTGATTAAGGTATGACAATTTAGCCGACTATATTTTCTTTGAAAGGAAGGGGGGGAGTAAGAGAGAGAGAATATAATATCTTTCCATTTTTTAATTATCTATGATCCATAATTTTTTTAATTATTTTAATATAAAATTCTTTATAATTTTTATATTAAATTATTTTAAATTGAAAGCTTATTAGTAGAGACATGTCAATCGTAGATGTTGAATGTGATTTGTGAAAATTTTATATTAAGCTTTTTCAAAAAAGAAAAGATGAAAGATATATGTCACTTGCAAATTGATGCCACTTACGCTCCATTGATGACACTAGCTAACTTATGAATGATGCTACTTATGCTCCATTGATGACATTGGTGCCACTATGCTCCATTGATGACACCTATGCTTCTTCCTCAGATGCATGATTACCACTTTACCAGTTAACTAAACCTAAATAATTACAGGAGAAAAATAAAAAGAACTCATCAAATGAGGACCCATCGTTAACTAAACAAGAGAACCTAAAAAGAATTGTAGGAGAGGTGTTACTTTGGCTTGAGGTTTTGAACTACTGAAATAAAAATGGAGAGAAATAAAAAATTCATTTTCTAATATAAGAACATGTGCAAATCGGCTTCCTGCACGGTAAATACATAGGACTTTTCTGGACTAATCACCCAACCTGTAATGTAGCCTTCTTTTACTACTAGAAAATCATAATGGTGCATTTGTTGAAGTAACAACATTTTCTAGAAAAAAAATTTCAGGCTAGTGCTGAAGATTCGAGAAATCAAGAGACATTTTTCATTATTCACTTATCAGCATCAACATCATTGGATACAGCTCGAAGTACCTTAACTTTCATAGTCATGGTAAATGATTTACGATCAGCTATTGGTGGCATTCACTCTTTATCATTTGTTGTTTCTTAGTATGGTGGATTGAACATTGTTGAAGACAATTAAAACGATGAGAAAACCCTTGTTTACTTTTTGAGTACAAAGATTACCAACTTAAACATCACTAGTTCGTAAACATGGGAATGTTTTTTCCTTTTCTTTCCCAAGCAGTCTGTTTCCTGCACTGTACAATTTCACGTTACCATCGTGACAAGCAATCTTTTCAGGAAATGCATACAGCCTCGAAAGACAAATCTACAGCATTAACAGTTATCTCTTCCGTCGCTTGGGTTCAGCCTGCAATAAGCAAATGAAGAATCAGACCAATAAAGACCACTAGAGATGGACCTCTTTTAGAAGTGATATTCCTCGAGACATCTAGAAATTTAACACTCCTAAAAATGTATTTCAAAAGTGCTTTACATCAAGCAGCTTGATACATATTTTCCAGTGTCCTATTGTGGGTAAAAAAGCAAAAGTATTCTACCATTGCACTATAAAGTTTTTTTATAGCAATTGTCAATAAAAAGGGCTCCTCTTTCACATGAATCCAGGCATGCTACAATGTATGAATGGACAAAATAGAAGGAATACTAGGAACCAAAACTAAAAAAATCGGGAATGATTATTAAAATATGTTCAAAAGAAGCTTCTGACATGATTGCATAATACCATTATGTTACAGACTGCTCACGCAAGCCCACAACATCCAGATACTTAGTCATGCGTCATTTCAGGCCGTTCCTGCCTTAGATAGTCATCATACAGAGGCAAGATTGCTAAGGAACATAGCCTCCAACCCACATTGTGCCTCAGAAACATCAGCCATCTAAACACCTTGGAACCTCTTCGTGGCACAAGCCTGGATGAGGCTCTAGGTAGTGTCCAGGGTCATGTTGTCACAAGCCTTGGAGCTATATGGCAGACTAGCCATCGCTCCTTTATCGCACGAACATTCTGGGTGAGCAGCAATATGTCCATTTCTTTGCCAATAAAGTATTTTGTTAAGATATTTTTAGAGTGATCCGGAGTTGTGTTTTGACGATGTGATGATGACCATTTACCCCACATGTACCCTTTTCACAAACATGTTTTCTTTCTATGTAGATCCTTATTGGACACGCAAGGTTCCGAGATGTTTGATCCTTTGAGAACGTGTGGCAAGGGTGAGGTAGTCCACAGATGTGACCGTTTCGGCAAAACGAATGCAGAGACATGACGAAGTGGATTTAGTTGCTTAGAGACGTGGTATCAAATTGACATCCAAGGTCATAGCCAATCCCTCATGCGAGAAGTATCACTAGGACAAGCAAGTTTAGAAGAATGTGTATGTGCAAAGGGCTGGAATGGTTGAGTTCAAGCTTGACACTATCAGCCTAGCTTGACGGGGATCTATGCAAGTGAGAGTGCTTGGTAAAAAATGGAAGGGCACAAGTCAAGGAGTGGCTGATTGACGATCGAAAGTGTCATCATCCAAGGACTAGCAAAGGCAAGGGGAATAAATATATCATCTATGGTTTAATGTATACATGACATCCAATAATTTGTTTAATGTCCAATTTACATATATTGTTTATCATAACTATATCTAATGATATTGTAACATAATCTTTTATGTTTACATATTGTACATTTTATAACGTATCATTAAACAACTTAACAGTAACAAGTAAACAAAATTTATAACTATCACTAATTTGACAATGACACTAATGATGGTAGTGGTGACTATTCAGGAGCAATAACGATTGCTCCAATCATGATGGCCAAAAGCTACAA
The DNA here is from genome assembly GCA_021527575.1 of Ensete glaucum. NCBI lineage: Eukaryota > Viridiplantae > Streptophyta > Magnoliopsida > Zingiberales > Musaceae > Ensete > Ensete glaucum. The sequence goes on from CM038556.1 coordinate 5,866,014, forward strand.
TGAGTTTGAGTTGTAACCTAAAGACATGCTCCCATCCTCTCTCCCTAGTCCCTTCCATTGCTCAAATCCGACTTCCCTCCTATCATATGTACCACACTTGCCCCCTCACCCTTCCCTTTCCCCTCACTTTTTGATCTATTTTCCATGTTCTAAAAGCCCACCTATCAGCTACAAAACTCCAACCTAAATAGGTTATGATTGTCTAGAAATTGGCACTTAAAGAATCTCAAACACTCAGTCATTCAAGACTTATGTAAAATTCAATCAGTAGCACTTATTGGGCATGCCACATCAACTACAACGTGCCACAATAACAGAGCATCTAAAGGGTATTTTCTCAGGTATGTATTAATTCCGAACTTGCTAAATAATACTTATGAGCTTTTGATGCCTCCCGTTGCATTCTAACTTAACCATGGAGGAATTTTGCCGACCAAACCCCTGAGATAGTCTTTTGGGATTGTCGGAATATGCAATATGGATGTTTTTCATTCACTCAAGTACCAAATACTCAAGAAACTCTACTCTTCCGAACACCATATTCATATTTGACCATCTCACTAAGCCGAATTGATGATCATATTTGATCATCTCAAATAACAAATTGATATGATAGAGATACAATACCATATTCATAAAATATTCACCTCTTACTAATAGGAAGAAGATGAACAGAAAAGATAGAGCAGAAAATACTCGTTGCATTGAGTGTTGGTTCAAGCTTCCTAGTAGTCTAGAGAGAAGACGTGGCATGGGCTCTGTCCCTTGACCACCAAAGTGGAAGATGTATCACAAGGTTGACAGTCTTCCCAATTGACAAGTTGCCAGTCCAACCCATGGAAAGCATTAAAAAAAAACTTGGGTCAACATTAGTAGTGCTGGTGCAGGATGTTTTGGCTCTCTTTTAACTGGTGTCAAGGCCACTGAAGGATATTGGGGTTGCTAGAATTTTGCATCAAAACATTTTGTAATTCTCATAAGCCATAACAATGACAACCTTGTCGTACATTTTACTTTGAAGACTCCCAACTTCTGAGCCAAATAATCTTTCATTCCAAAGAACATAGTCTTAAAACTCTCCCTCACTTCTACCCTCCATCCCTCTCTAGGGGATAGATTGGTTGCTCACTGTAATTTGACTCAACTATTTGGAATGAAAGATTATGAGCAGGTAACCTACTTGTATTATAATTTGTACAAAGCACATTGATTAATGTGGCCCATAATGCTTAAGCAAGGTTCTCTTCTCTCTTTCCTTTAATTGGTTGCAAAGGCACATCCTCTGCCTGCGCCATCACCATAACCACCTCCCATCCAAGCTGTGTTGCTACTGCATCCTACAATGTGTAGTCTCCTCTTCTGCCTCTCTTCATCTCCTCTCCCTCTTTCTATTTGGTATGCACCACACAATATGCATGCGGCAACACTATGTGCATCGGACCAATCCAACAAGGGACCCATATAGTTCTCAAACTAGAACTATATAGATCCAATCATCAGCCAATTTTATACTGGGGTTTGGGGTTTTTACCTGGCACTGGTTCATACTGGGGTTAATGGCTGGAATGAACATCCCACTGATGTCCCATCTAATTTTTAGTTTTAGGGATGGAATAGGATGTAATTAAGGTTTGCAATACCGCTTAGTACACATGCTATTTACCTGTCTGATAGCTTACTGCTATGCGAATCAGGATAAACTGGATGGTGCACCCAACATAGCCCCTGTTCTAGGCCGTCTTGTCACGGACAACAATGTAAACAAGGTGTTCGATGAAATGCTCATGTTAGCCCGTGTCCTTTGGTTTAGGTACATATCTTATATAGCAAGAAGCGGGCTTGCAGTAGGCTTGGCAGCCCTAGTTTGATTTGCTTTATGGCCAAGTTTGGCTTGTAAATACAAGTGTGTCTTATAAGCACTTGTGAGGACCTCGGTTTGTAATGAACCATTATCCTTTGTGTGCAACCTCTCTGAGTTTGTAATGTCCATGAGTGTAACTTGTATGTGGCTTTATAAAGTGTTTTCTTGAGCAGTTGCTTGTGGATCCCATGGGAATTGCTTCTTCTGGCCCATTTTCTCTTTTGTAAGTCTAAGGGCTGATCTTTGCGGACGAACACGCATGGGTGCCTAAGCCGTGCGGCACCCTCGCGGCACTCCCGAAGACTTAGCTGAAATTGCCTAAGTCGTGGAGCAACCTTGCCCACTATTCCGGACTTAGCTGGGATTGCCTAAGTCATGAAACGCCCAACGCGTTATCTGTCCGCAAAGGGTCAGCCCTCTTACAACCTCTTAAGGTCCGTGGGACTGCAAGAAGAAGTTGATTAGCTTAGAGGCGGCGGCGGACGTCCGGCATCTCGCAGGAAAGCTATACAAGCAATTTGTCGAACACCTTGAGTGCAGCAAAGAAAAGAGAGAGAGAGCGAAATAGGACTTTGGAGGGTTGTAGGAACGGTCGCAAGTCCACAAATGACGGTTCCCAAGGTATCGGACGCAAGACAAGTTCAATTGTTGATGAACGCCTACGCCCGACATATACCCGGAACCCCATCTAGCTGCGACGGGGTTCCAAGGTCTCGAAATGGTGACATTTCGCACCGCCGAAAGGTTGCCGAAGACACGAAAAGATCCAAAAGCAGTGTTTTGGCTCCAGCAATGAGCGATCGTTCTACAGCCTTCAACACAACTTTCGCTCACATTTCTTAGGTAAAAACACATAAACTCAAGCCAAAACAAGCTGCCAAACATATGTACAAGTAAGAAAAAGTGACGAACGGTTCAAGGAGCAAAGGCATTGCAGTTAAGCGACGACCGTTCGTGACATTCTCCCGCACTTAAACTGTCGACGCTCTCGTCGACGCTTGTTGGTAGGCTTGGCGAGCTTCTTCATGTCGTAGGCGTCTCGGCTCCCAACCGCTTCGCTTTGAGGAAGCTTTGTCACTTCACCAAGTACTCTATTTGATGCGCTCCATTGGGTAGCTTTATTTTACAATCCGCTAGAATAGTTTCAACTCGCTTCTTAAGAGGCTCGGTGGGGGTAGTCGAGTTGGAACATTTCAAGAATCATCTCGCGGATCTGAGTGGTAGGCTTTCAAGTTGCTCGCATGGAAGACGTTGTGAATTCTGAACCATGCTGGCAGTTGCAACTTGTATGAGACATTGCCTACTCTGCCGATGATTGGGAAAGGTGTAACACCCCTCATTTCCGAATTTTCGTATAAATTTCTGGTGATAATGTAAGCATTCATTTTAAATTGACAAAAGAAATAGAGTATGAATCAGAGGTAACTTATTTGTAAGATTTGGGTGATCTGTTCAAAAAAAAAAAAAAAAAAAAGAATCTGAGGTCCTATATGTAAACCCTGAGGACCTAATCCTAAATGTACTAAATGCAAGGACTAAATTGCAAAATGTATAAAATGACAAATTCCATAGTTTAAGCCTCTCTTTCTTAAGGAAGCAGAGAAGGCACGTGGATGATCGGGGAAAAAAAGAAAGAAAGAAAGAAAGAAGAAGAAGAAGAAGAAGAAGAAGAAGAAGAAGAAGAAAATTGGGGCTTTAAGGGTTCTTGCTCAAATCTTTTCACTTAGGGTCAAAATTATCAAAGGCAAGTGTTCTAACCCCATCCTACGTAATCTTTAGTCTCTGCTTTTATGTGGATTCAAAATAAATTGAAGGATTTCTATTTAGAAACCGATATGTCTCTCTTTGGACATAGAACCATGGATTCAAGTTTTTCATCGACCCCTATACCTGCTTTCACTACAAGTTTCGACAAAATGTGAATTCAGCAGAACTATTTTGTTTGAAATTAGACTCTTATATCTTCCTTTTGACACTGATTTTGTAGATTTTGGACACCGAATACTTAACCAAACATCTGTTTCAAATGAGCCTATAGACGCTGTAAAACAGGGTTCAAGATTTCTGACCTGTCAATACTAAAATGCCTATAACTCCCTGTTGAAAATTCTGATTTGTACCAAACTGATTTTATTTGAAACTAGATTTGAAAATCTTTCTTTTGACATATAGTTTGAAAATTTTGGAATTCAATTGCCTACCCTATTATCTGTTGAATCCGACCCTATAAATTCTGCAAAACAGTGATTGTGTTTTTGCCCTTGGGTTACCAAATCAAAAGTAACTCCGTGTTGGGAACCCTGTTTCATACGAAATTTGTTCCATTAAAATATAGGTTGATATATGGTTCGACCATAGCTTTCTTATGGGTATTGGAGCATAATTGATATTCTGAAATATTTGTTTGCTGTGCCTGGAATTCTGTCCGAAATCGAGCTTTGGTCGATTTCGATTCCTCCATTCCTTTGGATATTGAATTGCCTAACCTTCTTATTGGAATTGAGCTAAATATGATTGCTTGGAATCCATGTACACTCTTGTTTTCATTTCATTCCAAATCTGAATACATTTGTGAGAGATTTGTTCTTTGTTTCGTATTGTCTCGAAAAGGCACATGCACGTTTTGTTGTTCCGTGTGTTTCCGACATATGCTACTTATTGTTAAAAGCGCCTCTTGTACTCGGTGTGTGGGATTGTCGGACCTTTGCGAAATGGTAAAGGGTATCGCTTATTGCCCGCTATGTGGGGTCCCGCTCGGGATATTCGGACCTTTGCGAAATGGTAAAGGGTATGTGCTAGAGCTGCGATGCGCCCCTCGACTTCACCTAAACGTGGGTGGATGGAGCTCCCACGTGGGAGACATTTGTCGGTGGTCATTCGAAATGGATGGATCACATTACCGAGATCCCACTACACCTTCTATATGTTTGATATGACATCCGAGTTTTGGTGAGTTGTTTCGCTCATGCTCGGATAAGAATGATATGATTATGACGTCAAGGACGACGTTTGAGCTTCGACGATATTTGTTTTGATATTCTCAAATGCTTCATTCATCGATGATTTTGCTTGAAATATTCCATATGCCGTTGATATGCTTCGTAACATTTCGTATGCCACGATAAGCTCGATATGTTTCCTTTATTCTTGAGATGCTCCAATTACTCTATGCCCCATCCGGGAACCAAATATGTAAGATTGAAAAGACAATTATGTTTACGCTCCTAACGATATTATATCTACGAAATTGTATATTCGCTTGTAATTTGAAACCGTATCCTTCGAAATTGTATTATTTTGATATGGATATGTTAGTCACTTGCTGAGCTCCTTATGCTCACCCCGTTTGTTGATAAATTTTTCAGGATAGCGTATCGCTTGCTTAATTGTTAAGATTGGGCTAAGGCGGTGGAAAGTTTAGAAGATTTTGGGCAGATCTTTGTTAGCATATGTGTTTTTGTTGTATAAGCTACTTTGCATCTTATGAAATGTGACGATGAATCTAAACCTGTGGATTTTGTGTAAGACAAAGTAGCTTATACAACAAAAGTAGCTGAAATTGCCTAAGTCGTGGAGCAACCTTGCCCACCATTCCGGACTTAGCTGGGATTGCCTAAGTCATGAAACGCCCAACGCGTTATCTATCCGCAAAGGGTCAGCCCTCTTACAACCTCTTAAGGCCCCGTAGAACCTGCAAAAAAGAAGTTGATTAGCTTAGAGGCGAGCGACGGACACGTCCCGGCGTCTCGCAAAGCGGAAAGCTATACAAGCAATTTGTTGAACACCTTGAGTGCAGCAAAGAAAAGAGAGAGAGAGCGAAATAGGACTTTGGAGGGTTGTAGGAACGGTCGCAAGTCCACAAACGACGATTCCCAAGGTATCGGACGTAAGACAAGTTCAATTGCTGATGAACGCCTACGCCCGACATATTCCCGGAACCCCATCCAGCCCGGTGCCACTCGGGGTTCCAAGTCGAAATGGTGACATTTCGCATCGCCGAAAGGTTGCCGAAGACAAAAGACCCAAAACAGTGTGTTTTGCTCAGCAATGAGCGATCGCTCAGCCTTCTACACTACTTTCGCTCATATTTCTTAGGTAAAAACACATAAACTTAAGGCAAAACAAGCTGCCAAACATATGTACAAGCAAGAAAAAGTGACGAACGGTTCAAGGAGCAAAGTCATTACGATTGAGCGGCGACCGTTCGTGACAATGGGATCTTCATTCTGATGTGACAAGACTTATTTTGCATGGTGCCAAAGATGAAGGGAGCTTCGAGGCACATGCAAGCTACCTCAGAGATGCATTTGACGGAGTAACTAAGGTGATTCAACTTGCGGAGGCAAAGTTAGGATCAGGAGACCTTAGTACGGGGCAAGAGGACGCAGAGGCGGGTACTCTTGAAAAATATGTCACAGTGTTGTCGTTCAAGTTGTCAGGAACAAGAGATGCATAGCAAGATTGTGCTGGTAGGGGATAGAGGCCCAAGATCCAGACAATGGTGCACCAACTCTAGCGAAGTCAGGGGACTTCAGGACCTACTAGGCGATGGACTGTCTTAGAGCTATGCTTCATCCAGGTATGACCCAAGAGTGGGTGGACGAAGAGGAATTGCCAAGGGAGCGAACTAAAAATCGGAGATGGCGGAGGCCCTACGATGTGTTGGCAGAGGCCACACGTGGAGAAGTCGTAGTCCGAGTTCATCACACGAGAATCTGTATGCAATGGAGATGTCACCAAGAGGCGACATGGTGCAACGGATCGTGGTGGAATAGTTCGTGACAATGCAATACATGTAATCTTGTCCCGTGAGGGACAAGATCATGCAGAGGTATGATCAGGAGTTACTGGAGCTCCACTTTGGTGTACAACCCAACAAGAAGAACGGCTATGGATTCAAGGAGTGAATGACGTAGTACCGCAGAGGCGGGTATTCGTGTGTGCATCGAAGCTTACATTGGATGGAAGCCTTAGTCATCAGTATATGGGAGCTGTATACCACCGAGGAAGAAGTCCAAGTGCAAGTACCAATGACTCCCATGGAGGGGGGCGTGATCATGTAGATAATCAAGAGCTACTGGGAGCTCCACTTCGGTGAATAATGCAACGACAAGAAGGGCTGTGGATTCAAGGAGTGAATGTCACAGCACTGAGGCGGGTCTTCCGTGTGTATGCATCGAAGCTTGCATCGGATGAAAGCCTTGGTCATCAGTATATGGGAGCTGTGTATCACCGAGGGAGGTCAGATTGCAAGTACCAGTGAGTCCCATGGAGGGGACTTGATTATACTAAGGTATAATCGGAGTAGTTGGAGAGTTGGACTGCTTCAGTGCTCACATTCGCTTAAGGGAGCCCGGCAAGTCAGAGGACATGGCCGAGTAAGCGAATGTTGCTACCAAGGAAGCTAAGGAGAACAGAATTGGCACGAGCCCTGCAACAAGATGGCGGAGGCCATGCATGAGAGTTGCAGTATGTCTTTCCATCGACCAAGGAGAACTGCTAGGAGGACACAGTGGTGTCGGGCGGTGGTCGAAAGGCGAGGAACGACGACGAGTCCAATGGGCTCCTACCCAAAAGAAAAGCGTGGGTTAGAAAGGAGGTGGACTGAGGAGCCACCCGAGGCGGATCTACCGATCGCGAAGGAAGGGATGAAGATGCAAGATAACGGATAGTAGTGTTATGGGCTTGGCAGCGCCATGATCACGGGACTTCCGTGGAGTCATCGATCCCTTGCTCTCATTGAGGGAGTGCATTGGTCGTAAAAGGGGGCCGAGGAGGTAGAGAATACAAAGGAAAACTCTAAGTACCAAGACAGGGCAAAAAGGCAGAGGCCAAGAAACTTCATAAGACCGATGTCAATGGGCTTCTCATCAAGATAGCCAAAATTAAGAGACTTCGGGTTGATACAGGAGTGCTCGATCAAGAAACGAAGTAGGTAGTACACGGTACTGTACCTTTCTACCAAGAGTAAGCGGCAAAGGTGATGGAGAAGACGGTACAATCCCAGAGGCGACGGATCTATCAAAGACTTACTCCAAGTTGGGGACTCCAAGTTGGGGTAAACTTTTGCTCTTTTCGCAAAACTTCTTGCATTCCGAAGTTCAATGGCGGTGAGAAGGCGAATCACGAGCTAACTCAACGCAAGGAGTGCAAACACTTCAAGTGCTTCAGAAGTGTGAGCAAAGAGCGGGCGAATATGAGTAACCAGCTCAATACATGAAGTATAAACTTGAGGAGGCATGCGAAATCGAGTAACCTGTGCCTTCTTAACTCGAGAGAATGGGCGAAACTGAGTACTCCAATTCTCTTAACTCGAGGAGGTGAGCGAAGCCAAGTAACCTTACCTTCTCAACTACGAAGAGAATGGGTGAAGTCAAGTATCCCAGTTCTCTTATCTATCCAAATAGGGAGCTCGCGTAAGTTCGGACCCTTCAAAGAAAGCTTATGGAAGACAATAGTTGTCAAATCCTCACCGTTGGTGATCGACTCCGAGTAGATTTTCTACTTCATTTCCCAATTGACTAATCGAAGTGGGAGTGATGAACATACTTGGAAGTGACAACTAGCGGTGGAAGAAGGTTGATGGGCAAACATTGTGGAGAAAGGACCTTAAAACTTTAAGGTCTCATGAGGCAATGCTCGTTAAAGCTCCAACAAACATCTACCCGGTTGCAATATGAGTATCTTTGCGATCTTCGCGTAATAAGCGGTCTTTTCTTTCATCGAGGGATCCGCGAGAACCAACAAGGATCAAGACAACTCACCAACCCCACACCGATTCAATCATTGGTGAGTTGAAGATGCGATCGAGTTCGACTACTTAACAACAACGAAGAGCGAGCCAATGGGCGTGTTGCGGCCAAAGCGAAGATTGAAGATTCAAGAATGCGAGGAGACGCGTCACGGGCTTCTACGAGGACGTCGAATAAATAAGTGGGGGAGAATGTCACGGACAATAATGTAAATAAGGTGTTCGATGAAATGCTCATGTTTGTTCGTGTCCTTTGGTTTAGGTACATATCTTATATATATAGCTAAGGGACTCTAGAAGATCTCAAGGAGGGCTGACCTTTGCGGATGGACACGCATGGGTGCCGCACGGCTCAGGCAAAATCAGCTAAGCCCGTGACAATCTGGTAAGGGCCTATACCACCCAGCACAGGACCTGCACCAGATAGTAATTCATTTTGTTTTTCAATCTTTTCAAACTCTTTTTGAAACTTGATATGTATCGGCATGCCCAATGTGCCAACACAATATGACCCAATATCGCTTCGGGCCAGGACAATTATAGGTTTGAAACCTGAAATTGAAAACCTTGATTTTAATAGCTCCTTACAGCTAACTTTTCTTTTTTTTTCATTTTTTTTTGCTTTCTCTCTCCTCACATGATCTCTCTTTCATGCATCCCTCTCCCCTCTTTCCTTTGCCTCTTTGTTCTCCCCACTGTTGATGTCACTACCTCCGCCTTGCAATGTTGTGGTTGCTACGGCCACATACTACATTATTATCGTCGCCACATAAGGGCCATCATCTCCTCTAACCCAGTATGCCTCTTTGTCCCCTCCATCATATCCTCTTTTCTTCTTTCTCCTTCACCTCCATCTCCATCTCCTCCATCTCTACTCTGTCAATCCTCTTCTTCCTCTCTCTTCTCTCTCTCTCTCTCTCTCTCTCTCTCTCTCTCTCTAGTCCGACCCATACTGAGTGCCAGTATAATGATCCATGCCGAAGTCGTAACACCAACCGATGTTGGCACCAAACCAAGATTTTTTAAACATTGCTTTCTCACACCCTCATTTTCAAATTCAAAATCCACCATACCCAAAATCAACTTCATTTACAATCTTAATTAAGATCCTGCAATTATCAAGTGACAACTTCCAAAATTGTGATGCACATTATATGTTCTTTTTCTAATTTTTGTATAAGCATTCTGGTTAAGAATAGTAAAAAAGTTGTATTGACAATTTCTACCGGTCCGGTTACAGATGATCACATCGATTCAGATCGCCAAAATCGACCGTCGGCAATCGATTGAGGGAGAAATTGATCGTCGACGATCGATTGAGGGAGAAAAAGGGAAGAAGAGGAAAAGAAGAAAAAGAAAGAAGAGGAGAAGAAGAAAGAATACCTCGTGCCGTCCTCGCCCGCACGCCATCCTCGCCCACGCGCCGTCCTCGCCCGTGGGTCGCCCGCGAGCCATCACCGCCCTCGTTCGCGATTTTTCTCCTCCACAGGGAGAAAGATCGAGGCGACGTCGCCCTTTTTTTTTAATATATTTAATTTATTTTAATATATCGGGGGGTATGCACTGTGCATACCGCCCGATACCGATACCATACCAGTACCAATAATATGTCAGTACACCAGTGCATACCGCCCGATACCGATACCATACCAGTACCAATAATATGTCAGTACACCGGTACGAACCGATAAGTAAAACCTTGGTCATGCATATATATATGCAATATGGTAGTCATTTGATTATCTGAACAAAGGGTAAATAAAAAAATATATAGAATATATAGATGACATCTTTTTTATATATAGATGATCATCTTACTGCTTGATCTTTATTTAATTATTTGGCCAGGGTTATTTTCTGTTTTTGATGCCCAAAAAATTTGTCTTCAATGCAGGTTATCCTGATTTTTATTACAATATTTGATATGATTCTCTATTACACAAATGACAGAAATAATGGCATCCCCAATGCTACTGCATTCGGATTATCAAAACTGTTTTTTCATTATCATGTTTATGATGCAAATTGTCACACCTTTTAATAATAACATATAATCAAGAAAATTTTGAAGTTTCTGCAGACCTCAAAATTTCTCAGGTGAAATCAACCCAAAGCAACCCCTGTTTTAACATTTTAAGGATATGGCTACAGTTATTGTCCTTACTATTCAAATAGAGTTCAGTTTCAATCAGACTAGAACTATCCAGCTTTGAGCAAAGCCTAATAATTTGAAGGTTGAGAAAATTTCAGAAAAGTCGAGAACCCACAAACTTTTAAATATTTAAACTAAAACATCCATATCTTTTAAGTATGGTCAGAAATGCAAAAGTAGAGACAATTAGATGTTTGAGGGAACCACAACTGCTTTAAACTGTTTATTGTACTTGTTCTTCTTGACTTGCACAATTTAATCCAAATTTCATACTTGATAGCAATGTCAAGTGCATGCTAAGCTCTGATGAGATTCTCTGTATTACTTCAATTCTCAAATGGATAATGCAAAGAAATCTCAGTTCCATAGATAATACATGGAAATCTCAATTTCATAAGCTTGTCTTTCTGATTCTCGAATGATATGATGCAAAAATACAAATTTTAAAGTCGCAAATAGAATGTTTCTATTAACTTTCATTATTTCAATTAACTAGTATTTAATTGTAATAGATTTGACCAGAAACCGACTTGCTTGCTATAAGGATGGAGCTATAAAATTAAAAATAGCAATCTTGAACAACATTCTCCGACTTTTGCAAAAAATTGTACCACGAAAGACAGTTTAAAACATCCAATATGGCTAAAAATTACAGAAATGAAAAAAAACCCAAACATTGTGTTAGAACAAAATCTTTGAAGATGATACCAACAAAATGGTGTTTAGATTAAATTTCTAACAGCATAAACAGTAACAGAATTATTATGGATATAAAAGTTAGAACTTAACTCAGTTAAGGCTAGTACAGAAAGTATCATAAGCATATGTTAGGTGGATGCTTGACTTTAAAACTAGCTAAAAATCAGAAAAAGCAGGAGTTTGCACTTTCCATAACAATCAACTTAGGAAGATCAACAATGGAAAAACTTTCATAAATATTCTCTAATAAACAAGGCAAATATCAATCAAGAAATAGGGGCAGATATGTAATATAATCATCACCTTGGGCTCGGAAGATGTTGAAGCTGGAAATCCATTCATAGATCTTTCAGCATCATTTTCAGAGTCACAATCAGAGCAAAGAAAGTGATCCAACTTTTTTGCTTGTTCAATTGTCATGCCCATGCAAGATGGATGGAACCTGTTTGCATAATCATTTTTATCACCTCAGAAAAACAAATATACTTATCTATATTAGGGAAATGTGATATAAGTAAACCAAAGTTTAATTAAAGCAGAGAAGCGAAACTAGAAACAATAACTGCTCATTGGTATAAGGGTTTCATCCTGAGGATTGACGAAGAAACAGATGCTTCAAGCACAGGATGAAACTTAAAATTTCCACATACATCATATTGCTAGGAGTAGAAAAGTATTAAATATGCCCATATTGTAGTATATTGATGCATTAAAAAAATTATACAATACTAACATCTGTGCCAAAGATATTGACCATGTTTTTACCTTTAAAAAAGTATTAGGCATGAAAAGAAAAAGGGTCATCCGGAATCCCTTGGGATCCACGATGAACTCAGTTCATATTCTACTAACATGTTCAAATTTTAGTTTTTATTTTTGACCTTTGAAATAATTTTAAATTCATAGAGAAATCCTCTTGAATACTTATAGATTGCCACATGGCTACATCTCTTAACATTTCTAACTCTATTTCCCAACTTAATCAAGAAAAAAGAAGAAGGAAAATGAACAAAGAAAAACGAGATATAGGATTATCCAAGGATTGACATACCGGTCCGTCTTGGTGTCGACATTTTGTCGATGCGATACGATATCGGTACCAGTCGTATCGTATATTAAATATATTATAATATTTTTATAATATATTATTATATATAATGTTAAAATATATTAAAAAAATAAAACGGGGGCGACGTCGCCTCGAGCTCTCTCCCGCGTGGGGAGGCGTTTTCTCCCCGCTTGGGGAGAAGAAAACCCACTAGCGGCAACGGTGCTAGGGCAGCGTGGGCAGCGATGGCTCGTGGGCGACCCCCGGGTGGAGTCGCCGCTAGGGCGGCGCGAGGTACTTCTCTTCTTCTTCTTCTTCTTTTCCTCTTCTTCTTTCCTTTTTCTTCCTCAATCGACCGTCGACGGTCGATTTCTCCTTAAATTGACCGCAGACGACGAAAATCGACCATCGACGACAGAAATCGACCGTCGACGGTCGATTGGCCGAAATCGACCGTCGACGGTCGATTGGCCGAAATCGACCGCCGACGGCCGATCTTAGCGGTACCACCCGATAGCGACCGGTCCGTCATCGATACCGCCAGATGTACGGTGATGCAGTCTTCTCGGTAAGGAAAACCTTGGGATTATCTAACCGAAAATGAAAGACTATTAAACATTATTTTCCAAGACAAACACTTATCTTCTCTAATGAACAAAAACATAAATGATTGATAGACTTGGCATGATTGTTTTTTTATTCATATTATTATTTTTCCTTTTTTCTTATACTTAAGAGCCTACAGAAAGGGGAAAAAGATTGAAATGAGATCTTGAGTTATAGAATGAATGAAACATCATTGTTTAATTATAAGGGCCATAATTTTATGCTAGATGTGAGTTTAGAGGACTCGGAACAAATCTAAGATTTATTGCTCTACCTTTCTTTCCTCTCTTCCCCCAGATATCCTACATCCACCATTATCAAATTACGAAAACCCCGAAGTATTGAAATCCTAACGTTCTTAGAGCCACCCAGCACTGGAGACTCATGGATCAACTTCTCACCCAACTCAAGATGGTCAATACGCAGCCAAGGCCTCTCTCCCTCATCGGAATTGATATGCAATTGATTAACAATGCTTGTTCTCTCCTTGTCTAAATTAAAATTTCTGTAAATCATCATGTTGTATGATTAACAATGCTTGTTCTCTCATTGTCTAAATTCAGATTTCTGTAAATCATCATGTTTTACAATGTCCTCCATTTGTTTTGTTTTCTTTCCCTCATTTAACCAACTCTCTTCCTCTAATCTTCTAATCAAGAAGAGCAGTCATCTGTGCTACTTGCTTGAAATTCATGATAGAAATCTGAAGCAAGCTCACTTCCTAGTTTATAATACCACCATGTAATGTGTTAAACTCAAGTAGTTGCAAAATGGATTCAACAACACCCCAAAGTGTACATAAGTGTGACACCATTTGTTGCAATACAGGTAAAAATTCAAGGCCAGTAAAAACTAGATAGGCAGTCGGTAAAATTGGTCACTTCAAGGCCCTGTCATGGTTGACCCACCCTAATTACCAAAATTTGATGATGATCAATGTTAACAGAAGAGGCTCTGAAACTATTTGCAACCACCAATGGCAGACATATCATTGTTTGTGCATATATTTCGAATATGGTCCAACAAACTCATGGTGCAAATGCAAATGCAACTAGTGTAACCCTTCCAAACCCAAGAATACACAGTATCACCACCTCATGGATAATGAATGTTGAATCAACTCCCATATCAGCAATCTCACTTGGCATGGTTCTCAACACAAACACATTTGCTTCCAACAAGAACACATTAGTCAGTTATCCTTTAATTAATTAGGGGCATCATCTTATGTTTCTTCGTTATTCAGCTATGCATCAAAAGCTAAACCAGTAAGCATAACCAGTGGCATCAGACATGTTGGCACATGTACCTTAACTGACAAATAAACTTGAATATGTTATTTTATATTTTTCTTGAGGATAATCTTCTTTCTCGTAGCCCACTTACCCCTGATATTAATTTTGTCACCATTTTCTTTCCTACCCTTTGTTCCTTCAGACTTGATCATAATCAGCTGATTGAAACTGGTAAAGTCAAAAATAATTCTATCATATCACTGCCAGCCTTAACTGCAATGAACAGATTCAAGGCAATGTATGCTCAGACACCCATCATTTAACTTAAGTTACTGAATTCAAGAATTTAATTTGCATTTTAAGATAGTTAATTTTGTAATAATCTTTTTTTGTGAACCATGCCGTTATAGTTAAACTATTAAGATCGCCTTCTCCACCTAGTTCTAATAAACATGACTTTGCATTTGATTTAACATCATAGGAGTTACGATTAAAGTTTCGAAACAGCCTAACCACTTAAACCAGCAAAAAAAGAAAGGTTTTTAATTTCAGATACCGGACCCATATCCGTCCCAGTTCCAACTAGTAGTACAGGTCCAAGCTATACTGGTGGTGTACAAGCCTTGCTGGTAGACCAGTAAGGTTTATAAGAAGCTAGGTTTACTAAGTACCGAGTTAAAAAAAAATGTGGAAGTGTTGGAAAACAAAAAAATATGTTATTGTCTGGTACAAGCCTTTACCAAGCGATGAAAGCCTTGTCTCGGCAGTACAAACCATATACTATACATAAAGGATGATACAGATCATCTACCAGATGCATAGGGTAGTGCAGGAGCCTGTACTAGGCGGTACAAGCCCGCAAGGAGCAATAATCGTACAGAATTGTACTAGGCTATCACAAATTGTTCGCGCAGGCCTACACACACGAAATCTTGTCCATGCAACCATCCATCTTTTCAATTTGTACATACCTTTGGAAACATGTAAGCTAAGAAGCACAAACATGGACATGGGACATGGACATGACACGAACACGACAACACACCATTTTTAAAAAAATTAGGACATGGACACGGCGAGGACACATGTCTTTTTTAATATGGAAAAATCCCAAATTGAGACTCTCTGTCACCAAACCAAGCTCATTCGCATACAAATGGAGTGATCATCCTTTATGAAATCACTAAATCGGAGCAAGCAAATACCAATCAATATGGCCTCATCTAGTTTGATACCCATGTCTTCCATCCCTTCTAACAAATGCAGTGCATGTTCAGAAAAGCCTTCAAGGATGAACCTTCTCATCATGATGTTCCATGACATGACATCTCTACGAGGGTTTATGTCAAACAACGGGTGAGCAACTTTGAAGCAACCACAACAGGTGTACATCTAAAGTTATACGTTGAGCATGTAGATGTCAATGTCGAGCCTAGCCTTAACGGTCTCCCCAAGGAACCTCATCCCATACTTGAACACACATGAGAGGGGGCAAGGTGCAGGTCGCAAACACGAAGGGTATGTGTGATAATCGGGCACAATGCCGATACAGAGCATAAGGCGAAAGATGGAGAGGGCAACGAGTGGATCGAGGCCACAGACGTGGCCGCGGATCATTGTGTTCTATATGAAGAGATCGGGAGCGCACCGCAGCTAGGCAAAAACAAAGCGCGTGTAGCCCAGGTCGCCAAATGGGGAGACTGCAAGGCGAGAAGCTTGCTAGCGCATGAGAGATCGTCGAGGAGGGCAATGCGAGGGAGGAAGGCCTAGCCTGCTTGCATTTGGTGATGGAGGTGCAAGCTCAGCGCCACACGCAAGCATCATGCAAGGAAGGGCACAAGAGTAATGAAGGGCACAAGATCAATAAGGAAGGGCACAAAAGAGATATGTGTCCAACATGGATACACCGTATCCAAAAATAAAAAAATAAATTAAAATAGACATGTATCTGGTAGTGACGATGATGTATCCATGTCCGACATGGATATGCCCACCAAATTGACATGTTCGTGATTTCTAACATGTAAGGTGCTTGTATTAAGCTTGGCAACCCTATTTTGGTTGGAGTCTTTTAGCCATTTAAGACTTGTAATTGGAGTTCGTCAACATGCAAAGGCAAAATTGCCCAAAAACAAAACCTCTAGCCAGCAAGGTTTTTCTTGTGCAGAGAGGCGACCCAAAATGTCTGTATAAGTAAACACCAAATGATAAAACATAATCATTCGGCAAATGCTTATTGTGCAATAAAATTAAATACCTCAACCCTTATGGTGGTCTTAGAAGACGAAGCCAAGGTTAATGAAGACGAAGGCTCCACAAAGCTCGCACAAGGTGGGAATCAAGCAAGAAATGAGTAGTCATCGCATGATCTTACATGAGGTAATGTGTTGGTGGATGAATTACAAAATAAAGTTGATCAAAGGCAACACAAAAAGATGAAAGCAAACAACAAGCTAATGAGGATGGAGATTAAGCTCAACGAAGGGCTAACTAGTGCAACAACGATAGCAAGAGCCACGATTATCTCAATACATACCAAGGAGCAACATATGTTAGACTTGGCGAATAACCCAACCCACATGAAGGGAAGTCTTCTTAGTCGCAACATGGTGCTTTCCTCGGACAAAGGTCAAGGATTTAAACACTAGCAAAGGCAAGAGCATCTTGATAGGAAGACTCATTTCACAGGGTACTAAGGTCGAAGGAAGCTTTGAAGCACACGCATCTTATCTTAGTGATGCAATTGATAAAGGAACGAAGGCCAAAAGACTCACCTTATAGCAATGAAGTGGAAATTGGAGGACCTTGGCACGGGGCAAGAGGCCACAGGGAAGGGAACACTTGAAGAATATGTCGAAGTCTTGTCATTCGATTTGCCAAAAGAGGATTCATAGAGAAGCAATGCATAGCAAAGATTGTGTTGCGTAGAAGTCTAGAATCTAGAAATCTATATACTAATCTTCAACGAAGTCAAAGGAACTTCAAGAGCTATTGGGCAATGGATTGGCCTAGAGCTACTATGGGTGGCCGAATGAGCTAAACTTCAAGAGTTGTTAGGTAACAGATTGGCCCAGAGCTAAACTTCGTCAATTGGGAATGGACAAGGCCAAACGAGCGAATGTCGCTACGAATAATACATGTCGAGAATATAGGCCATACGAGGAAATTTTTCTTTCCATCGAACAAAGTGGAATTGCATGGAGAACATAGTGGTGTTGAAGCATATGGAAAGGGGTGAGGAAGCGACGATGAATCAAAAGGGGCTTGACTACCTAAAATCAAGCAATAGTCAGAATGAAGGTGGAGAGGGAGTGCCACAAGGTCACGATAATGAATTCTACAAATTGTGAAGATAAAGGATAAAAATGCAAGGTGATAGACAATAAGGTGGTCGTATAAGGTAGCTTTACAATATCTTAAAGGCAACACCTTCAAACAATCACCAACCCTTGCTCTTATATACAGAAAGCACATTGGTAGAGAAATGGGGCCGATGCAATACAGAATGCAGTAGCATATTCCCGATACCAAGGACAAGGTAAAAGGACAATGACCAAAGGGCCTCATAAGGCATTTATCAATAGGCTTCTTATAGAGTTAGCTGAAATTGGGGTCTTCAAGACAACATGATGGTGGACAACCAAGGACGAAGTTTGCAGCATGTACTATTGTATCCTTTTTCCCGCTCAGTAAAGTAATCAACGAAACTGATAAAAGAAGTACAACCCTAGAGGGACAACTAGACCAATCAAAGGCTTGTTCCAATCGAGGGTAAATTTTGCTCTTTTAGGGCAACATTTCTTACATTATGAAAGTGCGATGCAAAAAGGAGGTGAAAGCAAGTGACTAGCTGTTAGAACCCCGCAGGATTCTAAGCTTGGATTAATCTCTAAAGTGGATCATCCTCCTTGGAACTCTATAAGGGTTCCTCCCTCCTTGGTGTTCGGCAATAATGGCTGAAAAAAAGATTAATCTATTCATTACAAAAGTTGTTGCTACAAGTGTTTATATAGGGTCTCAAAACCCTAATCCTAATGGGACTCCTACTTCAACTAAACCAAGACTCTAACTCCTAATCAATCTTAGAGAGAGTCTTAACTAAATGGAACTCTCCCTCTCTAACCCTAGCCGGCCTCTTCTCAGCCCTAGCCGACTTCCCTTCATCAAGGTGGGCGGCCAATTGGGTTGATTACAAGCTTGACTTGGTTGACCAAACCCGAATCTAACTCCAACTCATAACCAGACTCCAGTTCAGTCGAATCCTAACTCTACTAGGATTTGGACTGATTATTATAATGGACTCAAATCTCCTCCTAGCCGACCTAATGCCAGGTCTAGGCCGGCCATCAAGGCATAATCTAAGGACTCAACTCAATCGACTAGGACCCAACTCACTTGAGGTCCTAACAGACCCACCCTCTTCAAATCGACCTTGTCCTCAAGGCTGAGGCTCCATGAACTTTGGGTCCTAGTCTGCAATTCTTCTTAAAGCTTCCTCGTGGTATCTACGGTAGGCGCACCATGGTCCTACAGTCTAGCATTGTCGTGTATCTCTATATCAGTGGTAGTAGTCTCTGAACGGTGCTGTATCCAGATCCTGCGATCCCACGCGATCATCAGCTAAACTTGGACCTCCTTATCAGTCGAGATGTTCGATGAGTCGATCTGAGCTGAGTCATCCTCTCTAAACTTCCATTTGAGGCAGGATACTTGGAGGATCAATAGTATTTCTGAATTAGTGCATAGATCCGATCCACAAGTCACGGCTCCAATGTGATTTCCAATTTTGTAGGATCTAAAGAAACAGGGAGACCACTTCCTTAAGGCTCGAATCTCCATAGATTCCTGCTAGTAGGGCTGAAGACGAAGGAAGACTCTATCTTCAACAGCAAACTTCCTTCTACTCCGGCATTTGTCGGGTAGCTGTTTCTTTCTTGCGTGGGCTGGCATGTGGTTGCTTTTTAATGGTAGTCAGGCTTTCCTCTGAGATGGTGGCTGCCCTCTTGTCACAAACGGTCGTCGCTCAACCGTAATGCCTTTGCTCCTTGAACCGTTCGTCACTTTTTCTTGCTTGTACATATGTTTGGCAGCTTGTTTTGCCTTGAGTTTACATGTTTTTACCTAAGAAATATGAGCGAAAGTAGTGTAGAAGGCTTAAGCGATCGCCATCGCTGAGCCAAAATAAAACAACCATTTTGGGTCTTTTCATGTGCCACGACAACCTTTTGAGCGGTGAAATGTCACCATTTCAAGACTTGGAACCCGTGGCACCGGGATGGGGTTCCGTATATGTCGAGCGAGGCATTCATCGAATTGAACCGGTCTTGCGTCCGATACCTTGGGAGCCGTCGTTTGTGGACTTACTGCTCCTACAACCCTCCAAAGTCCTATTTCGCTCTCTTTCTCTCTTTTTGCTCTCAAGGCGTTCGATAAATTGCTTATGACTTATGAGACGTCGGGACATGTCCGCCGCTCAATTAATCAACTTCTTTGTATGTCCCACGGGACCTTAAGAGGTTGTAAGAGGGTCGACCCTATGACGGAAACGCATTGGGCGTTTCATGACTTAGGCAATCCCACTAAGTCCGGAATAGTGAGCAGGTTGCTCTACGACTTAGGCAATTTCACTAAGTCTTGGGGCCACGAGGGTGCCGACGGCTTAGGCAAACTTTAGCTAAGCCCGAGGTGGTATCGAGCAAGCAATTCATACTGAAGAAGATTCGCAATCTCGCCATGGTGAAACATCGTGGTGAATCGAGCAAGATGGGGCAAGCCGGACCCTTGCTCCAAGCAGTGGTGAAGTGCAAACTCACAAACTATGGGAGTCACTCATGAGGAGCTCTATAGTGAACAAGACGAGCGTGAAGTTGGGTATTCTCCACGAGGGGAGGAGGCGCCATCTGCAACGCCAACCGGGAAAAAGGGTCAGAAGGAGAGAATTATAGCGGCGGAGACCCGCCTTGATGTTCTTGAAGCGAGCGTGGAGGAACTCTACCAAGGCCGGCGAGGGCTACTTAGGGTAGAGAGCTCGCTAGAAGAAGCTGAATCTCGGATCGAGAAAGTTGAATCTATGATGGATCAATGACAGAGGACACCAAAGATTCCGTCGACACCTACATGAAGTTGTGGCGGAACTCACGGCTAAGGTGATGGTGTTAACAAGGACTCTTGATGCGGAGGGAACAACACCACAGGCCACCACAAAACTTGGCACCAGAGCCGCGTTACGGAGGTGCTAGAGATGCCAAAGAGCTCGAAAACTTCTTGTTCGACATGGAGCAGATTTCGCTACAAGGCTTGATTCGAAGAAACCAAAGTTGCTATAGCAACAATGTATCCGAATGGGGATGCAAAACTTTGGTGGCGAACCGTTGGGAAGAGATCCAACAAGACCGATGTCAAGTGGATACATGGGAGACTTGAGCGAGAGTTGAGAACCCGGTTCTCGGAGAACACGAGTTTGTCGCAAGAAGGAAACCGAGACAACTCCGCCAAAGTACAACAATCCGAGACTATGTGAAACAATTTTCAGCGATCTTTCGGATATACGGACATGTCCGAGAAAGGCAAACTATTCACTTCCTCGATGGCTTGAAGCCATGGGCACAACAAGAACTACATCAAGGAATGTCACCGATGTAGTCGGGCAATTGCAGGAAAGGCTAACCGACTTTGTTTCTTGAGGATTTGAGAAAGAAGAAACAATCTTGAAATCGCCCATCTAAATACTCTCGGCGAAGGAGTCTGGGGCGAGCAAAGAAGAAGAATTTCCACAAGGGACCGGCTCAAGAGGTAGAGTCCCAAAACCTCTGGATGCTTCTTGTGTGGAGGACCGCGACGGTGAGGGAGTGCCCACAAAACAGGCACTCAATGCTTTGACGACATCGATTCTACCGTAAGTCGACAAGGGCAAAGCAATCGCCCTTAGTTCGAGTAGTTCGACTCGGAGCGGCGGAGGCGTCGCAAGGACCCAGGATGGGAGCAATGCGTTTGTTGAATGCATTGCGGGGTCAAGTGGGGAGAATACAAAGGTGAAGCCACCAAAGGCGTGAAGCGAGTTGATGTGGACATCAAGTGAATGGCGAACAACCCGCAATGGTGGACAGGCGCGACCCACAATTTTATTGCCGATCGCGAAGCTAAGCGATCGACTAATCTTGGAGAAGAGCCCAAGTCGTATGAAGGTGAACTCGGAGGCCAAGCGGATCTCCGGACAAGCAAAGGGGTCCCCATCAAGATCGGGACATGGAATGGGAGCACGACTTGATGGCGGTGCCATTGGGCGACTTCCAAGTGATTCTCGGAATGGAGTTTATGACGCAAAGTTGGTGCCAATACCCTCGAACTTCTTGTGTCTAATGGGAGGCGATGATCCCCGCATGGTTCCAGCTCGAGTAGGAACCAAGGACGACAACAAATATCGGCTTTACAATGAAGAAAGGTGCGAAAAGGTGAATTAACCTTCTTAGGCGATGAAGCTAGAGACACTGACGGGAGGCCATTCAGAACTCGCCATTGTGGCGAACATCCCAAGGAGTTCTTGGATGTGATGCCAAAAGAGTTGCCGAGAACTCTACCACCACGCAGGCGTGGATCATCGATCGAGCCGGAGCCGGAGTTAAGCCCCCGAGACCACCATACCGCATGGCCCCTCCGAGTTGGCGTGAGGAAGTAGATGAATGAAGCTAAGTGGTCTCATCCCAGTCAAGCACCTTTCGAGCTCCGTCCTTTTCGGAAGAAACAAGATGGGAGCCTCCGATTATGCATCGATTATCGAGCCCTCAATAAGATGACGGTGAAGAACAAGTACCCTATCCCACTCATCGCGGACTTGTTCGATCAATTGGGCAAGGCAAAGTACTTCTCCAAACTCGACCTTCTGCTGGTATCGGCGCATCGCAAGGTGATGAGGCGAAGACTACTGTGACGGTATGGAGCATTCGAGTTTTGGTGATGCCTTCGCAACCAACGCCTCCACATTTGCACTCTCATGAATCACTGCTCAAAGAATATCTGGATAAGTTTGTGGTCGTCACTTAGGCGACATCGCCGCCTATAGCCAAACACTTGAGGAGCATGTTAGACACCTCCGAACAATTTTCAAAGTTCTCGTGGAGAACACCTTATTCGTGAAGAGGGAAAAGTGCTACCGCCCAAACAGATTTTATTCTTGGGGCATCGACTGGGAATGGGTCCATTCGAATGGACAAGGCTAAGGTGCAAGTGGTGGTGGCGAACACAAGAAGGTGCCGAGTTGAGATCCTTCCTTGGGTTTGTCAACTATTATCGGCTTCATAGCTGGATATTCGCGTGACACCGACGGAGTTGCTAAAAAGGAGCCCCGAGATGGTCGGACAAATGTGAGGCGATTTCAAGACCAAGACGCATGTTAGAAGAACACTCTCATTGCCGGACTATGGAAAGTCTTTTGAAGTCCATACCGATGCTTGACTTTGCTATTGGAGGAGTTCTTATGCGGGAGGGTCATCCGGTGGCCTACGAGTCGCAAGCTCAACGAGACCGAGCGATATCCGTACATGAGAAGGAGATGACGAGTCCACCGCTCACGAGTGTGGCGACACTACCTTCCGGGAGCACCATTTGTGCTAAGGACCGACAATGTCGCATTGAGTTACTCAAACTCAAAAGAAACTCTCCCAAAGCAAGCACGATGGCGGGACTTCTTGGTCGAGTTCGACATGGTGATGGAGTACAAACCCTAAAAGCAAATGTCGTGGCCGATGCATTGAGTCGGAAAGTGGAGCTAGTGAATGCTATACGGGTGGAGGCCAAGCAAGTCAATTGCGCCCAACTTTCTTTCCGTGATCGGGGTTGGACTGCATCGAGATCCTCAGCGGTGGCTCGATTCAACTCATTAAAGAGGGCAAGGCACGATTTTGGGTCCGGGAGGGACTCATCTACACCAAGGGGAACAGAGTTTATGTCCCACGGATAACGAGGCGTGAACTCTTGAAAGAGTGTCACGATTCCCTTGTCGACATCCGGTATCCACCGAACAATGGCTCTTGTGGAGAGGGCCTTCTATTGGCCAAAGACGGGATGTGGAGGAATATGTTCGAACATGCCTTACTTGTCATCAGGACAAGATAGAGCACAGGTGGGACTTTTGGAACCCTGCAGTAAAGGCCATGGAGAGCATTTCTTTGGACTTCATATCAAGCTTGCAGAGGGGGACTTGGATCGATACGTGGTAGTTGACCGATTTTCAAGTACGCAACATTCATGCACCCTACATTGCTCGGAGGAGGCGGCTAAGTTGATGATGAAGAATGTGGTTAAGTATTGGGAGTCCCACACAACATCATTAGTGATCGGATTCTCGGTTCTTGGGACGATTCGACCGAGTTGTTCAAGTTGTTGGGGTCTAAATTATACTTCTCCACAAGCCTCCACCCTCAAACCACGGCCAAACAGAGAGAATTAACTCGCTCTTGAGCAATATCTTGACTACGTGAGTGCCAACCAACGGATTAGGTGAAGGGACATCGCCCGCCTCCTATAACTTGCGTGAGCTGATCCAACAAGAGCCCATTTGAGATTATTACGGACAACTGACCATCAACTCCTCATACCGTTATTGGTTATACAGGAGTAGCCCATCACCTATCACTGCAAGGGAATGGCTTCAGAATATATGCGGGCTTACTTGGAGAAGGCGGCCAAAAGATGAAGAAGTGGGCGACTTGGGAAGGCGACCACAAGAATTTAAAGTTGGTGACATGGTGTTGGTGAAGCTAACCAAGATCACTCCAATTCTTTAGACACAAAGTGCATAAAGGATTGGTACGCAAGTATGAAGGGCCTTTCCCAATCATCGCCAGGTAGGCAATGTCTCATACAAGTCAGAACCGCCGATGGTTCGAATTCACAATGTCTTCCATGCGAGCAACTTGAAAGCCTACCACTCGGATCCGCGAGATGATTCGAAATGTTCCAACTCGACTACCCCCACCGAGCCTCTTACGAGAAACGAGTTGAAACTATTCTAGCGGATCGTATAATAAAGCTACCCAATGGAGCGCAACATATAGAGTACTTGGTGAAGTGGCAAAAGCTTCCTCAAAAGCTAGTTGGGAGCCGAAGATGCCCTACGACATGAAGAAGCTCGCATCAAAGCCTAACAAGCGTCGACGAGGCGTCGGCGGTTTAAGTGGGGAGAATGTCACGAACGGCCGCCGCCAACCGTAATGCCTTTGCTCCTTGAACTGCTCGTCACTTTTTCTTGCTTGTACATATGTTTGGCGCTTGTTTTGCCTTGAGTTTACATGTTTTACCTAAGAAATATGAGCGAAAGTAGTGTAGAAGGCTGCGAGCGATCGCCATCACTGAGCCAAATGCAAAACATTTTGGGTCTTTTCATACATTTACAACCTGAGCGGCGAAATGTCACCATTTCAAGACTTGGACCCCTGTGGCACCGGATGGGGTTCCGTATATGTCGTGAGGCATTCATCGAATTGAACGGTCTTGCGTCCGATACCTTGGGAGCCGTCGTTTGTGGACTTGACTTCCTACAACCCTCCAAAGTCCTATTTCGCTCTCTTTCTCTTTCTTTGCGCCTCAAGGCGTTCGATAAATTGCTCTGACTTTCTGAGACGTCGGGACATGTCCGCCGCCGCTCAATTAATCAACTTCTTCTTTGTATGTCCCACGGGACCTTAAGAGGTTGTAAGAGGGTCGACCCTTTGCGGACGAAACGCATTGGGCGTTTCATGACTTAGGCAATCCCAGCTAAGTCCGGAATAGTGAGCAAGGTTGCTCTACGACTTAGGCAATTTCAGCTAAGTCTTCGGGGGGGGGCCGCGAGGGTGCCGCACGGCTTAGGCAAACTTTAGCTAAGCCCGTGACACTCTGGTAGAGTCCACGGTAATGTGAACCCGATCTGAGTTTGGAGTGAGTAGAAGCTGCAATTTTCGAAGGCTTATTTTCGTCTCTCCTTTGTATCATTGACATGTATCATGCCAAGCCACAAATTCAGCAATGGTCAGTATTTCCTCATAGATTGATAGCTTTAGGTGATATAAAGAGAGAACTTTGTTGATGTAGGCTATGGATCGACCATCTTGCATGAGGACAACACCAATTCCGACTCTCGATACATCAGATTGATCACGAACACTTTGTCGGAGTCGAGTAAGGCTAGCACCGATGTAGATGGAATGTTGATCTTGTCATCCGGCTAGGTAAGGGGTCATTCGAGGAGTGTTGATCTTGTCATCGTCCTCCACCAACTTGCGGTGGTCATTCGGCCAGGTAGGGGGCAGTTTTGTCGGTTCAACAAACTCATCCGAAAATTCAGCTGTTTCCCATGGCTGAAAATTTTCATAATTAATTTGAAAAAATTCCAAGAAACATCACCTAGAGTGGACAGCCATTCGACGCTGAGCACTGCTTGATAATCATCAAGTGGTAGGAGGAAGAAGTCCGCAGTGATTTCTTGGCCCTGCAAAACTAGTTTCACCCGAGGGCACTTTCGGTTGCAATTGAGGATTCGGCCATCTGTGAACCTACTGCAAACTTCAATTCAGAGAGTTAATCGGGCAGCAACCTTGTTGTCCATAAAATTATTGATGCTTCCGGTGTTGATAAGAATGGTGATTGGCTAGTGTTCGAGGAATTCGCCAACCTTCATGGATTGCGGGTTGGCGTAGTCAGCTAGGGTATGTATGGTGCTGATGGTCGCCTGCGGTTCTTCCTCCTCATCTTCCTTCTCAGGTTCGGGATCTACGTCTTCGAGTTCTGGATCCTCGATCGATTCAATCACCAAAAGTTTTCCCCTTTTGCAGCAATGATCTCTACTCCATGGTTCGCCACAGTGTTAACATAACCCTTTCGCCGATCTTTCTTGGAGTTCTTCTCGGGTAAGTTCCTTGGGCTGAGAGGTTCCGTTGGCAACAGGGGAGACTGAAGGCTTGATGGTTGCTGGTCGGTTCATGATCTTGGTCCTTTAGGCATCGTTGTTTAGTCGTTCCTCATAGATGCGGGCGAAGGAGATGGCAGTCCTCAATGTATACAGTTGTCGTGCCTTGACTTCGCATCTGATCTCCGGCTTTAATCCTTCGTTGAACGTCCCTAATAACTGCTTTTCAGACCAATCTTGAGTTTGATTTGAAAGATGCTCAAACCTGGTTCGATATTCTTGCACGGTTGAGGTTTGGTGAATCTTCACGAGTTGGCTATTCGTGTTCTCGTACTCCATCGGTCTAAAGCGAAGCAGCAGCCCACTCTTGAATTGCCTCCATGTGGGGACTCTATAGGTGTTCTTGTACCAATCATACCACTGAATACCTTCTCTTCCTGGATGGACAACAATATCGACCATAGAAGCCTCTGGGATCCTGTGATAGCGGAAGTACCGCTCTGTGTGCGAAATCCACCCAGTCGAGTCTTCGTCTTCCTATCGAAGTCCACCCTTATGTGTGGATACGATAAGTCCGTCGCTTGTTCTCTTTCTCTGGTGGGTTCTCCTTGCGATCGGAACTATCACCACGCTGTGATCTTCATGGGCTCGGTGATCAACCCTAAACTCCGTTAAGAGAGTGCGTAGTCTGTCCTTCATACGCGTCTCAAAGGCCTCCAACTTGGCACATATCAGATTTACCGATGTCATGGCATAAGACTCCAGACCTGTAATGTCAAGATCCTCCATTTGTTATCTAGTTAAGGGTAGAGATTGGTTGGATGGCTAGGTGGCCGAAAGAGATGATAGATAGATCATAGGTAGATGGTTGCGGTTTGGGCTAATAGGTTGTTGTTTTTTTGTTGCTGTTGGGGCTGTGGTTTGAAGCTGCTGTAGAGGTCGTATAGGGGGGTTTGGTGACAGAGGTTCAGGGTTAGAGGGGTGGCTTAAGGTTGCTATTGATGGCAGCAATCGGTTTGGTAAGGATTGGTGGCCGAAAGGGTGATGGATCAAGGTTCGATTTTGGATTGATAGTTTGCGGTTTAAGATGCTGTTGGTGCTGCAGTTTGAGGGTGTTGTAGGGGCTGGAAAGGGTTTCGGTAGCAGTGGTTTAAGGTTGGGAAGGAAGGTTTAGGGTTGCTACTGGGGGCAACAACCGGTTTGGTGTGGTAGCGGCAAGAAGTGCCCAGGAACAAGGCTGCAGTAGGCTGTTATTCGGGCTGTACTTTGCGTTGTTGTTTGGGCCGACTGCAGAGATTAAAAGTGGGATACCCACAGTTGCGTCTTAAGGCTAGGGGGGTGCCTTAGGGTTGATGTGGGTGGCAGCAACAAATTCGGTAGAGATTAGACGTGTATGCAGTAAGAAACACCGAAAAGTATGGCAGCAAAAATTTTCGTCGAAAGACAACAATTTTACGACGGAAGTTTCAACAATATTGCAATATAGATGATATCAGCAATATAGATGATAGCAAATATAGCAACAAGATGGCAGCAAGATCGGATGCGGCAGATGTAGCAGCAGAATTTAATGTCGAAGAACAGCAATTCGATAAAAAGTTTTCAGCGGTTCGTCAAAGATTAAAAGAAGAATTCAGGGAGAATCCGCTGGTAAGGAAAGCCAAGCCAACATAAAATACGAAGATGAATATAACAGCAAGTTGCCTCAAAATTTCAAATTTCATGAGGTGATGCTCTCCAGCATGCATCCATCTAATTCAATCGATGCAAGACGTTCAAGGGACTAGCATGCGACAACTAAGGTGTTTTCCTTCTTTAGAGGAATATGTCGGTACAACTCAATTGACCCCACATGAGTTGGTCATCGATGCAGTGCAATAGTAATATCGGATCAAAGCTCAACTACTCAACAACATCAGAAGACGAGCTGGAAACCAAAAGGTATCTTGCAACCAAAGGACTAAAGACACAACGAGGAGGTGCAAGGTCTACAAAGGCTTCAATAAGGACATCAAAGGAATAAGTAGGGAGAATAACATAGATTGTTAGAGTGGGCCCACAATGCATGAAGTCTTGTTCATGCAATCATCCATCATTCTGGTTTGTAGATGCCTTAGGTAGCATGTAAGTGTTTTTCATTAGGTTTGACCAGCTTATTTTAGTCGGTTCTTTTAGTCGTTTAAGGCTTCTAAGCGGAGTTCACGAGCGATCATCCTATAGAGGCAAATTGCCCAAAAATGAAGCCTCCAACCTACAATCCACTGGGATTTTTTTTGTACAAAGAGGTAATTGCAAGCCATCTCAACACCTAAGAATCTCTTAGGTGGCACAAGGTCAAATTGGGTTCTGAGGTAACGTCCAAGATTGTCTCGTCACTAGGTCTTTCAATTGGTGTCACATGGGCACTTGTGTATGGGACTATGTGCACAACAAACTAGCTACAATTCCGATAGGGCAAAATGTGTCCATTTCATATGTCAAATATAGTGTTTTTCTTTGTTATGCTTGTGTGATCCCAAGTTGCACTTCGTCATCGCGACAATGGTAGTATGCTTGCATAGTTCGCTTGTTCACTAACTCATTTTCTTTTGCATGTCTTTGATGGACTTACAAGGTTTCGAGGAGGCTGACCTTTTACTAGCAAACATTGTGTAGGTGTCGCATAGTTTAGGAAATTTAGCTACATCCATAAAAAGATAGTATTCTGAACCTTATAAAAAATATGTTTAGAGTAGAATCTTAGAGTCTAGACTAAGTAGTCTCCAAACTGATTTGATTTATCCATGATATATGCAAACTCAGTTACATCTTTTTAGCGATAGACAAAAGTTTAAAAGCCAAGCAACATAATTCTCTATGCTCATTTTCCCTCTGCTCATGCTATCATCACTATTCTATAACAAATACACAAAATTTTGGGAGGCTATCAAATTTTTATGCTATACGAAGAGAACAATCAAGGGTATAACTAGAATAGATAGACAAGAAATTCTGCAAAGTAAAAGTTTTGTGCAACTTGACTGCATGAGAATGGTGAGAATTGGTTTCATGGCGAGATTACTCCTTTGCATCCGGTATGATTAAGGTTTGAGTCACAAGAAGAACGTCTTTGCTGGGAGGAATAAAGTTGTTTTTAGGAGGTGGGCTAGGCAATTGATGGGTTTAAAACTGAGATAAACATCAAGACTACAACTGTTGTATAATCACTATATGTCATAAAGCCATTATGTTTTATGGATCAAGTTGTCGCAAACTTACGAAACATCATAAACAAAAAGATAGTGTTACACAAAAAACTAATCTTGCTAAGATGAGCTTATCGAATTAAATGTAATGGGAAGTCTAGCAGGTGGTATTAGTGTGGGTGGTACCATGCATCCGACACAATTAATTCTATGGGAATCACTTGATTAAATAGTTGAAAGTTAACATAAAACTAAATATTATAAAAATATTGATGCTAGAAAATTCTTGTTTTATAAATATCTAACTCTCAAAGGAAATAAAATCCAAATATAAAAGATATACAAGACTATCTTAAAGAGAGCAATAAAAAAAAATATTCTAGGAAATTTGATTATATAAATCATTAGCAAACATATTAATTATCTCATAGAAAGCTCAAATATTGTCAAAGAGCATATAAAAGTTATACCTTTAGCAGCAAAGATGACAACAACAAGCTCAATGTAAATTTGATGCTTCTCTAACCATTATAAAGCAATAGATGTTAAATAATGTAAAAAGAATAAAACACAATTCAAGAAGAATGCTTTTTTTTTTATGTTAACAACAAATTTATGATACATTCCTTAACTATTGTGATATGTCAATTCCTTTAAGAGGTTAAGTGCTACTTTTTGTTCCTTTCCTTTCCACTTACTAACAAGGGATCATGAACATTGCAACATTGGTAAAGACAATGTTTGCAATTATAAGCAACCATGATAATAATGTCTCTATTTCAATCATAGTTGTAGCTTTCTTTCTTGTCTTTCTTCTGCCTTGGCTACATTTGTTCTCATTTCCTTCCATTTTTCACTTAGTTTCATCTTTTGAGGTTGCCAAATAGTCTATAGAATTGACAGAATTCAACCAACTACAGTTAGTTTTTTATTCCAATTAGTTGATTCCAACAAATTTCAAGAATAAGCCTGAGAAATCAACCAAAAGTGATTTGGTCATGGACAATACTGATAAACGTCCTAAGAGAAACATATCAAAGTTCAACCAATATCGCAATAGTCTGATATACAATGACTAGTTACAGCTATTCTCACTAAGGATAGAATGAGAAAACCAGTAGCATTAGAAGGTACAAGATCAAAAACAACATATAAATGCATCAATAAAATATAGTGCACGAGTATCACACACTTCGAACCCTTAGGTTGCCTTACCCAGTGATAAGGCCCCGTATCGGGCGATACATATCGGTCCGCCATATGCGGACCGCCATCAGAAAATCGACCATCGACAGTCGATTTCGATCGTCGACAGTCGATTGAGGGAGAAGAAGAGGGGGAACCTGTTCCCCGTGCACTGCTCTTCCCTAAGTCCGTCGGGCAGGGAGAAGAATGAAACGACATCGCCTTTTATTATTTTAATTTATATTATATTAATATTAATATTTATATTATATTATATTATATTATATTATATTATATTATACCGAGCGATACTCACAGTGCATACCGCACGATATCGGATACTGTATCGTACTGAGATGAACTCGGTTCGCTAGTACGAACCACTATGGAAAACCTTGCTTTGAACCATAACCAAGGTTTTAACTTATCGGTCCATACAGGTGTACCGACATATTGTCGGTACTAATATTGGGTGTGTACCGCCCGATATATTAAAATATATTATAATATTATATAATATAATATTAATTATTAAATATATTAAAAAAAAGGGCGACGTTGCCTCGATCTTTCTCCGCGGAGAGAAATCGCGGCGAGGCGGGCGGCGACGACTGTGGGCGACAGGCGAGGAAGACGCAAGCGATCCACGAGCGGCAACAGCACATGGGCGAGGACAGCACGAGGTATACTTTCTTCTTTCTTCTTTCTTCTTTCTTCTTTTCCTCTTCTTCTTCTTCCCTTTTTCTCCCTCAATCGATCGCCGACAGTCAATTTCCCCTTCAATCGACGACCGACGGTCGATTTTGGTGATATCGCCCGGTAGCAGGCGGTCCGCGTCAAGAATCCGCGGACCGATACGCGGTATAGATCGGTATAGAAAACCTTGACCATAACTAGTATGTCAATAGAAGCATAAATAATATGTATATGTAGATTTGAGACACCAAGGATGTCTTGTTTGAGTACTCTTTTCTTTGACGACAGACTTACAGGTCTGAAAAGTTTCAGATCTCATACAGCCGGTTATCGAGATTGATAACCAATCTTACAAAGGCAATTTAGTATCAATAGAGGATCATCCATTCTCGATATCACAAGACGAATATTTAGTGTGTTATCGCTCGGACAAGTCCTTAATCAAGGTCGTTCGGATCAAGAGAGTTCTCCGGGAGAATTCAATTAGAGCTAGACTCGGACAGATTCCGTATGAGGCATGATAGTATAATGCCCAATATATGGCCTCTGAGATATTAGATGGATGAGGGACTATAAATACACGGTAACTGAGGACAAACAGGTCCAATGGATAGGATCCCCTATACCGTCTAGGGACTAGGGCACAGTGGCCTAGTACGTCCATAGTCGATGAAGTGAATTGTTATAAGATAATAATTCACTGAGTCAGAAGGAGTTCTATTAAGTAGGACTCACGACTAGCTCAGTATTGGGCCTAGAGGGTCACACATATATAGTGGATGTTTCAGCGAGTATAGGATTAGATATGAGTTATCCAATTAGCCCCTGCTCTCATTGGATGAGACCTAACATTGATGGGCTCCTTACATGAGGCCCAACTAGAGGCCAATTGAGATTCTTGGATAGAGATTTAATAATCCAAGATTAGTGGGTAATTAGATGAAGATCCAATACTCACTAAGGCAGCAACCATTAGGGTTTTTGGGTGGCTCTCTATAAATAGGAGGCAGGGGCCGCATAACAGTGAGAGGCTGCACCTTTGACCGCCCCCTCCTATTCTCCTCCCTCCCTCATCTTCTCAACCGACCAGCCCTTCCTAGCTGCAAGAGGATAGCGAAGAAGCTAGGTGATCTTCCACGAGTGCTGCGAGAAGGTGTGCTTACGAGTTTTGGGCTACGATTGGAGGAGCATCGCTGCAATGATCCATCATGTGGATACCGCTAGAGAGGAGAACGTTTGACCTTCATCCTCTCCATCTAGATCTAGAATTTCAGGGATATATGATCTCCCTAGGTAATCAATCTCTCACGCATCAGAGTTTTCAGTTTTGCGATTTTTTTGCGCACCAATCTTTGCACGATGACTTGATATACGTGGAAAACCTATTTTATTTTCTTTCTTCCGCTACGCATGTGATGCTCCCGCTAGGTTTCCCAACAGTGGTATCAGAGCCAGGTTGCTCAGCCAAAAGATTAATTTTTAAACTGCGTGTGATGAGATTGAATCGCGTAGAACTGTTCTACGTGTTCTTATAGCGAATACGGCAAACCGCACAGGGGCGAACGGGATTGCCGCAACTAAGGCCCGGGTGGCCGCTAGGCGACCGCCTAGGGCATGGCCTCAGGGCATGGTCATCAGTAAGGGCAACAATGACCCCGCAAGCAATCCTCTACCTTGAAGGGTTTTTGGTAAGGATGGTAGGGTTTAGTGATGAGGAAAAGAAAGTCCAAAATCCCATAAAAAACAGCACTCAAATCCGATAGAATTCGACGTAAAAAAGTGTGGCGATGTGCAGTCCTACCGAACAGATTTTACGTCGGAGAAACGAGGACTTCTCGACATAATTTCCAGAGGAAAGTTCAAGGAAATTACGCAGAAACCCTTGGTTTAGATGTTCGGAATACCAATAAAATGTTTGGCAAAATTTTGGCAACGTAATAGTAGGGAAATAGGGCAAAAGACGAAAGGTAGATCCTTCGTCGTAAAAATTCCAGAACTGCGTGCTGGTGAAAGATTGCACAAGAAAACCGGTTCCAGAAGGAATTTTTTCGAGAAATCAATCCCGGATGAAAGCCAAGTTGATCTTTGGAATTGTATAAAAATTTCGGCCAAAAAGGATGAACAAAAGTTCGGTTTCAAGAGGCCAATAGACGAAAGGCAGATTCTCCATCATAAAATTTCAGCACTCCGCGACGAAGAATCGCAGCGCTACAAATCCGGATCCAGAAGGAGTTTTTTTATGAGATCGTTCTTAGATGAAAGCTATGATGATCTACGAAATTGTATAAAAGTTTCAGCCAAAAAGGACAATTAAAAGTTCAGTTCCAAGAAGCAACAATCAGTTGAAAATTTCTGCAACGTTTCGCCTTCGCAACGATGATAACGTTTGCGACGATAAAATTTTGCAGCAAGGAAATTTTAGAAAAACTTCTCCCACGTATAAGATAGAGGAATAGCAGTAGCAAGAGGCGATGGCTTTGGAGTTTTTACCAGATTTTTGATGTTGACGCAGAGGAAGCCAGCAGATTGATGGATCTGCGGCTTGGTGGGCGACAATGGAGGCGACGTCAAAAGCAATTGTGGGAATTGCTTGGGAAGGTGGAGGCGTGGATGACGGCTACAGGGGTAGCAAGATCGCTGCTCTGGTACCAGATGATAGAATCCCAAAAGGAGCTCTATAGATTTTGACCCTCGAGGGGGGTCAACCCTTGGAACGTTGTAGGGGTTCCTCCCTCCTAGACTCAGCACAAAGCTGAAATAAAATTGATAATTGCTTGATTCAAAAGGGGGGGCGGCTACATCTTTAAATAGGGATCAAAATCCTAACCTAAGGAGGTACTTGCCTAAGTAAAATTATCCCTTGGGTTGGCTCTATAGCCGACCTAAGCAAGGGGAAACCTTGGCCGACCAACCCAGTAAGGGAGGTGGTGGCCACTAAGCCCTAAGGGCTAATCTAAACCCTAGCCATACTCCTTTATAAGATAGGAGTGGCTTTATTACAATCTAGCAGGGTTTTATTGACTATTTCTTAGGGAGATTAGGACTCAACCCTGCTGGAGTCCTATCACTAGTACCCCACCCAAGTGATTGGGTAGGGAAGTGAGCACGTGCAAACTCATGCTAGCACAGATATAGACGATGACCTATGGGCATTTTATGTGTATAAATTTTGGACATATTATGTTGCGGTTTTCTTTTGATTAAATGTTATAATTGTGTACAGGTGTTAAAAACACTATGTACAAGGGGAAATCCTATCAATTTTGTTTAATAAGTTAGTAAGTTTGAATTTTAAGATTGTGTATTTTCCTCTGCATTCCGATCAATAGCAATAATCAAAATTGAAATATGGCATCTTATTTTAGTCATGTATATTGGGTATGGGTGAAACTAGGAGTAGGGTGTTACATTTATAATATGACTTAATATTAGTGCATTGTGCAAAGACAAAGGGATATCTAAAAAAAATTCATTCGAAACAAAAAAGATGAAATATCAAATGGCTCTTAGTGGAACTATTTTGCCTTCAACTGAATTCAACTAGCAAAAAGATCCATCTGGCATACCCCAAGTAATTGGGACCAAGGAATAAAATCTTAATCCAATCCGATCTGAATACCAACTCTCAACTAGATCAATACGATACTATTATTACCAGCAAGGTATGGCCCCAATAACCTCTAAACCTCGTTTTTATTTTTTTCTCAATAATGAAGTAACATATATTTTGAAAACCTATTTTAAACCTTTCGTCAAGAACACATACATGAAAACTTCAGAAAATGCATGATGTTAGCACATGATACACAGTATTACAAATGCATAGACTTAAAAGTTAAAACTATACAATTACAAGTCATATCTTATTCATGGCTACAATCACAAAGAGGGTTGTCGAATTGGAGCCAAAAGTGGTCTCATTCCACAACATGAGTTGGTCAAAGATCAATATTTATAATGCTAAAGAACCCATGCATGATACTATTCCACCACATTTGATACCGATACATCATGTGACATTCAACAAACAAGCAATAAATATACATGTGACATTCAAATAAACTAGCAATAGCGATGTAGTGCATAACTAAATAATAATAATCTCAAGTTTCAAAATATTTAGTTCCAAATTAACTAACCAAGCTCCAAGTCAATGCTTTCATATTCCAAGACAAGATATCAAGTTCCAAAATAAATTATCAAGTCCTTCAACAAGTTCCAAGGTATTATCATAAATGTGTTTTATAATTTGCACCCATTAATTAGGGTAACTTGGATATTTAATGTGCAAATCATCTATAAACAAGAGGGGAAGGGATTAGGGAAGCTGAGATATTTAATGTGCAAATCAACTATAACAAAAAGGGGAGGGAGTTTGTAAGTAGGTTATGGATCCTTGTATGGTAGCTTTAGCTCTTAGTTATTTTAAAGAAAAAGAAAAGAGGAGTTAAATTTTTTCTTATCCTATATTCTCTTTTATCCTCTTCTCCTTGTCTCGCATCATTTAGTATTTAGAGTCCTGCTACGCTCTTGGTCTACTTCACTCTAATTATGACAAATAGAAGGTCAAAGGGCGATGTGGTGATGGAGTAATGAGACATAATAAAGATGAAAGAAAATGAAAATTTTGAAGCTCTAAGAAGACAAGTTGAATATATTACAATGCACCTTGATCATCGAGAAACTCGTTGCTCTAGAAGTAAAAAATTATGGTTACGCAAGTGACAGATCCTAAGATTTGAACCCCTTTGCATCAGACAAATTACTCAAGCAAAGCTTTTAGGATAACTTTTCAACATTTGAGTAGCTCAAGGATGTCTCCACCAGCCAAGTTTGGAAGGGGCATTTATAGGCCCCAAAAACCCCAAAGATATTCAAGAAAGTAGGGGAAGGATAGTATATTGGTGATACCACAGCCATTACTGTTATTGTCACACAAATTTGGCATTGCTCACCACCATGACCTGGATAGTACCACCGCCAGCATTGGGCAATGCCACCACTTTGCCTAGGCATGCCACTACAAAAGCATCTATCAACCTAGTAAGGGCCCAACACAATCCGATCAAAGCCAATATGGGTATATTCAGGTCCATGACTCAACCAAAGCTATGATGACTTAATTAATGCTCTAATGAATCAATGTATGCAACCCTGCAACACATCAACAGAATCTCCACAACTCTTAAGGACACATAAAGGCATATAATTTATGAACAATTAGAGGATCTTCTAGTTGAATTCAGAGCATTTTTATCTTGTCTATCATTCTAGATCTTTAATCTCCTACCCCTCTTTGCAACAATTATAATCATTGACTAACCTCATCCGGCCACACCATTTATAGATCTCATTTGGGGTATGTTTATATATCTTAAGAAAATTTTCCATGGTATATCATCTATGCGACAATAATCATCATTGACTAACCTCATCCGACCACACCATTTACAGATCTCATTTGGGGTATGTTTATATCATCTTAAGAAAATTTTCCACAATATATCATCTATCAAAGATGTCTATTGTTCATGATGATTTTTTTTTCTCTCTAACACATTCACATTAATATTCTCATTTTAGCTACACTATCATTTTATAAATGCCTCTAAATTGTTCAACATTCTCATCCATAAAAACTAGCTAGCCTTACAACGATCAATTTTTTAATTTAATGGGGCAAATAATGATCACATAATTAATGATGTTTGACTCCACTTTTAACTACCTAACTTTACTCAATGAACAATGCTTTTAACTACCACTATGGCATAGTAGACTTAAATGATATACTTGATAAAATATCCATAGATGTCTAGGTTTTCTATGAAGCTAAGATGATAGTGATCCACTTACACTCTAACTAAGATGATAATGATGAAATAAGGAGATATTATGGAGAATTAATGTGGAACTCTAAACAAAGCATTGTCTTTCTCCTAATGCAAGAAGGTAAAAGCTCAAGGTTAATAACAACTACTATCCAAATTCATACAATTATGCTGGGTGAAATATTGTTGCAAATGAGGAAGCAGAACTAATCAGGATATATTAAGAGAGATCATCTTGTAATTCGAGCAGTTTAGGTATTCATAGTAGGGATGGCAATGACGTAGGGCAAAGGTGAGTTGTGGGTTTCACTCAACCCACCTCCACCCTATTACTCAAAATTCCTGAATTCCCCCTCAATCCCAATCCATTTTAATTAAAATATGGTATCATCCCCGACTCGTACATTTAAGTGATACTGCACCCACCACGACCCAACCCAGTTTTTGAATATTATGCGTGGAACCCACCCTTTCCTAGGCCAAAATTGGTTAAACCAACCTAGCTGAGCAAGATCAGCTGGTGTGCCACAGTTCCACATTGAAATTGACATCCTTGATTTAAGGCAATCACAAAAGCAGCACAATGAAAACAACCAGCTTCACAAACTTAAAATAGGGAGAGTCAACTCAAAATGAATGACAAAATCTTGATTGCAGTATTTCCTTAGTTCTCCCCTTGCTTGAAGGAACAAAATAGTAATGATAAGGCAAGTAGCATATTTATAAAATTTCATTAGATAGAGAAGAGTTAAAAGAAAAATTCCAAGCAAGCATGGAACAGTCAAAGAAAAACAAAAAACAGTAGAGATTGGAAGGTTAGCTGAAGTCACTTGCCAATCCTTGCATCCCTCACATTGGACCATGAGATCGTCAGGGTTGTAAGGCATCTCACATTTGCAGTACCTGTAATGCAAAATAGCACTTTAACAAATAAACATACAATTAGGAGAAAGCTATGATCGAGAAAAGGAAGAAAAGAGATCCAAAGCAGACAGAGCCTACACAGCGATGCGATCAGGGGTGAACGCCCCGGTGCCCGCTTTGTACTCAAAGCGGCAGAAGTAGTCCTCGGCACCAACATTCTCCAGCTTGGTATAGTTTTTGAAGGAATGGACAATGCACTTGCCCTCGATGGTGTGAGCGCTCTGAACATCATAGTGATCGGAGAGAAAGAGCTCCTTGGCACCATGGAACTGCCGGCGGCCACCGATAGACTCCTCAGGGCGGTAGTACCATCGGACACGCACCCTCACATTGTTGCGGTGATCAGCCTCGATCTTCTCCACCCGCGCAACGTACGGTGGCTTCCCCGATTCCGCCGGCCGCATCAGCACACAGTCCCCCACTACAACCCCATCACGAACACAAAATTCTCAGCCAAAACAGAGAAATAGATCCAAGACGGACGTCATTCGCAAAAATATCGACATAATACCTTTGACGACCTTGTTGGCACTTTTGATGGTGTAGGAGTCGAGGTCCTTCTTACCCGGCTTGGTCTTGGCCATCAGCTAAAACAGAGAAAAGATATCAATCGAACCGCTTAATCTGCTTTCTTCTCTCAGAGAAATGACTTATCCTTGTGGTTAGAACAACGGATAGTTTGGATCTCCAACTCTGATGGTGTTGGGAGTAGAGAAGACGGCAAGACGGAGTAATGGAAACCCTAGGGAAAGAAAGATGTGGTTCGTTGGGTTCCGACAAGAATGGCGGTGGCCCTTGTCTCTTTTATTTCTCTCTCTCTCTCTCTCTCTCTCTCTCTCTCTCTCTCTCTCTCTCTCTTCCCTTTTTCTTTTTTCCTTTTTTTTCTTTTTTCCTTTTTTTTTTTGCGTTTGGAGCATTCGTTGCCAATTTCCACGAGATACTAAATTTATATTTTATACTAAATTTTAAATTTTATTTTAAAAAAATTCCGAAACATCCTTGTTTTTATTTTTTTCACAAGGAGTCCTAATTTTTTCAAAATAATAAAGGTAATCCTCAACAACTCTTATGTCTTTTCCTCCTCTCCCAATAAAAATGACAAAATTGTGAAATCATGTCATTTTGTATATCTGATATCATTTCAAATGTTTCTGAAAAGTTTGTGTTTGTTTTGACAAATTTTGTACCATTTTATGCATTTGAAAGTTTGGTCCAAAATTACTTGTATATAATTATAGAATGTTTTCTAAGGATTTAAAGATTCCAGAAAGTTTCTTGTAAAACTTGAGTTGCATCATTATTTAATGGGGTTATACTGTTTTGGGGGCTCTATATAAATTGTGTATCTATTTTTATCTAAAAATATCAAAGTTTTAGATATTTAATATCTAAAAATATCAATGTAAGTTGCCCTTGCCTACAAGCACAAGCGGGCGTCGTGCGAATAGGTGGCGCTTCTGTGGGTGTCATGTCCGCAGGCGTTGTTTTTATGGTAGTCACCCCTATGGGCGTTGCCTCTGCTCATATGTCACAGGTTTAGCTGATTTTGTCTAAGTCATACGGCACTCATACGTATCCGTCTGCAAAGGTTAGCCCTCCCCGACATCTCCTAGAGTCTCTTAGACTTACAAAAGAGAAAACGGGCCAGAAGAAGTAATTCCCACGGGATCCACAAGCAACTGCTCAAGCAAACAATTTATAAAGTCAAATACAAATTACACTCATGGACATTACAAACTGAAAGAGGTTGCACACAAAGGATAATGGTCCATTACAGACCAAAGTCCCCCACAAGTGTTTACAAGACACCCTCGTATTTATAAACCAAAATTGGCCACAGAACAAACCAAAATAGGATTGCTAAGCCTACTGCAAGCCCGTTACTTACTGTACAAGGTATATACATAAACCGAAGGACACAGACAAACACGAGCATTTTATCGAATACCTTGTTTACATTATTGTCCATGATATTCTCCCCCACTTATTCCTTCGACGTCCTTGTCGAAGCGACTGGAGACGCTGCATTTCCTTGCATTATGATGAATCTTCAATCTTCTACTTTAGTTGCAATACACCATTTTAGCTCCTAGCCGCTCTCCGTCATTGTTGTTGAGTAGTCAAACTCGATCCGCCATGTCGCTTCAACTCACCAATGACTAAATCTGGTGAAGGGTTGGCTGATTTGTGCTGATCCTTATTGGTTCTCGTGGATCCTTCTGATGAAGGAAAAGACCTACCTTATTATGCGCCAGTATCGCAGTATACTCATGTTGCTTGAACTTGGTGGATGTTTGTTGGAACTTTGAGGAGCATCGCCTCGCATACATTAAGGTTTTTAAGGTCCTTCCTCTATAATGTTTGCCCATTGATCCTTCTTCCATGTTTAGTTATCACTTCCAAGTATATTCGTATCACTCCTGCTTTTGATTAGTCAATTGAGAAATAAAGCGGACAATCTAATCTCAGTAGTATTGATCACCATTGGTGAGGATATGACAACTATTGTCTTCCATAAGCTTTCTTTGAAGGGCTACTAAACTTGTAGAGAGCTCCTCTGCTGGATAAGTAAAAGAATTGGGATACTTGACTTCACTCATTCTCTTATTAGTTGAGAAGGCAATGTTACTTGGCTTTACTTACCTCCTCGAGTTAAGAGAATTGGGATACTTGATTTCGTCCATTCTCCTGAGTTGAGAAGGCAAAGGTTACTCAATTTCGCCTGCCTCTTTGAGTTTGTACTTCATGCATTGAGTTAGTTACTAACATTCACCCGCTCTTTGCTCATACTTCTGAAGCACTTGAAGTGTTTGTACTCCTTATGTTAAGTTAGCTACTGTGATTCATCTTCCCACTGCCATTGAACTTCTGAAATACAAGAAGTTTCGCTCGAAAAGAGCAAAAAGTTTACTACGACTTGGAGTCCCCTAACTTGGAGTAAGTCTTTGATAGATCTGGTCGCCTCTAGGATTGCTTTGTCTTCTTCATCATCTTTGTCGCCTACTCTTCTGAGTAGAAAGGTATAGTACCACATACTGCCTACTTCGTTCCTTGGTCGAGCACTCCTGCATCAATCTGAAGTCTCTCGCTTTTGGCTATTTTGATGAGAAGCCCATCGACACTGGTCTTATGAAGTTCCTTGGCCTCTGCCCTTCCACCCTGTCTTGGTACTTGGAGTTTGCCTTTGCATTCTCCACCTTCTTGGCCCCCTTTTACGACCAATGCTCTCCCTCCATGAGAGCAAGGGATCGATGACTCCACGGAAGTGTCGCCTCTGCGGTATCATAGTGCTGCCAAGCTCATAACACTACTATCCATTACCTTGCATCTTCATCCCTTCCTTCGCAGTCGGTAGATCTGCCTCTGTGGCACTGTGGTGCTCCTCTGAGTCCACCTCTTTTCTAACTGATACTTTGTTTTTGGATAGCTGAGCCCTACTGGACTCGTCGTCGCTTCCTCGCCCCTTTCGATCACTTGCTTCGACACCACTGTGTCCTCCTAGCAATTCTCCTTAGTCGATGGAAAGACAGACTACAACTCTCATGTATGGCCTCCGCCATCTTATTGCAGGGCTTGTGCCGATTCTGTTCTTCTTAGTTTCCTTAGTAGCAACGTTCGCTTACTTATCTTCTGACTTGTCGGGCTCCCTTAAGCGAATGTGAGCATTGAAGTAGTCCAACTCTCCAGCTGCTTCGATCATACCTTAGTATAATCAAGTCCCCTCTATGGGACTCATTGGTACTTGCAATCTGACTTCTCCCTCGGTGGTACACAGCCCTCATATGCTGATGACTAAGGCTTTCATCTGATGCAAGCTTCGATGCATACACACGGAAGACCCGCCTCTGTGGTACCATGGCATTCACCCCTTGAATCCACAACCTTTCTTATCATTGCATTGTTCACCAAAGTGGAGCTCCCGACAGCTCCTGATCATTCACATGATCATGTCCCCCTCCATGGGACTCACTGGTACTTGTACTTGGACTTTTTCCTCGGTGGTACACAGCCCCCATATACTTATGACTAAGGCTTTCATTCAATGCAAGCTTTCATTCAATGGATCACTACAACGATGCTCCTTCAATCACAGCCACAAATCTCACAACTCTTTTGTAGTGGGAGGGAGGAGAATAGATGATAGGCTGTAGCCTATCATCTATGTGTCACCCCTGCCTCTTATTTTTAGACCAAAAACCCTAGAGATTTTGCCTTAGTGAGTATTAGATCTTCATTCATTACCCACTAAACTTGAATTATTAGATCTCTATCTAATAATCTTCTTTGGCCTTTAATTGGGCCTCATGCAAGGAGCCCATTAATATTGGGTCACATCTAATAAGAACAAGTGCTAATTGGATAACTCATATTTAATCCTCTAGTCGCTGAAGCATCCACCATATGTGTGTGACCCTTTAGGCCCAATACCGAGCTGGCCGTGAGTTCCACCTATTAAAACTCTTTCTGACTTAGTGATTATTATTTCATAATAATTCACACGACTCATCGACTATGGGATGTACTAAGCCACTATGCTATAGTCCCTAGACGGTACAAGGGATTTATCCATTAAATCTATTTATTCTCAATTACTATGTTTCTATAGTCTCTCATCCATCTAATATCTCATAAACCGTATATTGGGCATAGTGTTGGGAAACCTAGCAGGAGCATTACATGTGTAATGGAAGAAACAAACTAAAATAAGTTTCCCACGTATATCAAATCATCTTACGAAGATTGGTGCATGAAAACTTGTAAAAATTAAAAACTATAATACGTAAGAGATTGATTACCTAGGAAGATCATATATCCCTAAAATCTAGATCCATATGGAGAGGATAAAAAAGGTCAAGCGTCCTCCTCTCTAATAGTATCCACAAGATGGATCATTACAACAATGCTCCTCCAATCACAACCCAAAAGCTCATAACTCTTGCATAGAGGGAGAGAAGAGAATAGGAGGGGCAGACCAAAGGTGCAACCTATCACTAATGTACTGCCCTACCTCCTATTTATAGAGAGCCACCAAAAAAATATAATGGATCCTACCTTGGTGGGTATTAGATCTTCATCCAATTACACATTAATATTAGATTATTGGATCTCTAT
Source organism: Ensete glaucum (assembly GCA_021527575.1). Taxonomy (NCBI): domain Eukaryota; kingdom Viridiplantae; phylum Streptophyta; class Magnoliopsida; order Zingiberales; family Musaceae; genus Ensete; species Ensete glaucum. The sequence continues at coordinate 5,909,180 of CM038556.1, forward strand.
CTAATAATCTCAATTAGCCTCTAATTGGGTCTCATGCAAGGAGCCTATTAATGTTAGTTTTCATCTAATGAGAATAAGGGCTAATTGAATAACTCATATCTAATCCTTTACTCACTGAAACATCTCATATATGTGTGTAACCCTTTAGCCTCTAAGTGGGTCTCATGCAAGGAGTCCTACATATCAAAACTCCTTCTGACTCAATAAATTATTATCTCATAATAATTCACTTGACTCATCGACTATGGATGTACTAGGCCATTGAGCTATAGTTTGTAAATGATATAGGGAATCATATCCATTGGACTTACTTGTCCTCAGTTACTATGTATCTATAGTTCCTCATCCAACTAATATCTCAGAGATCGTATATTGGGCATGGTACCATCAAGCTACATACATAATCCATCCAAGTCTTGCTCTAATTAGATTCTCTCAGAGAACTCCTCTCTCATTTCAAATGACCCTAGTTAAGGTTTGTCCAAGCGATAACAAACGAGATATTTTTCTCGTGATACCAAGAGTGGATAATCCTCTATTGATACTCAATTGCCTTCATAAGGTTGACTATCAATCTCAATAATTGATTGTACTAGATCTAAAACTTTCTAAACTTATAAGATAGTGTCAAAGAAAGAAGTACTCAAATAAGACATCCTTAGTGTCTCAAGTCTAAGGACCATGCATACAACTGAGACTATAGAATCATTATATGATGATACATATTATACGATTCCATAAGCAGATCAATCAATGAACTCATTCTCTAATGAGCACATGTACTATACCCTTAGTATCCCCACAAAGTGGCTATGAGATCAATCGCTTCTATCATATGGATAGGCATACAACATACTGATCTATCTGATTATCTCAATATCCCTCTCGAGTAACCTATGATCGAGATTATTTAGGATCTATATTTAAAAGTGAATCAGTCTCATTATCATGATCTCATTACGATCTGATTCTCATTGCGTAGAATCAAGGATATCATTATATATATATATATATATATATATATATATATATATATATTCAACATATAATATAATATGAGAATATGTCAATAATAATCATAAACAAAAAAATCGCATCAGGTCACACGTGCCATCACTTATGTGATTGGCTTGTAGGGCACTTGTAACCAGTAATCTCTCACTTGACCTAAAGTCAATCACTTATGTATCTGATCCCCATCAGACCCCTATAATGCTCAAAGACTGTTTAAGCCAACGGTTTTGTTATTAGATCTGCAATATTATCTTCGGATGAAACTATTTTCATTGTTATATCTTTACGGGCTAAGATCTCTCTAATCAATTGAAACCTCCTCAGAACACATTTGATGAGACCCAGTTTCCTTGCTAGAGCTATCGCCCCGTTACTATCGCTATATATGGGAATCAACACCACACTACTTGGTTTAACTCCCAAATTGCTTCTGCTTCATCTACATACCCTGAGTTTGACTTGCTATCATGGATGTTATACTAGAAACTCAAGTCAGTGTAACCCTCAACTTGGAGGTTCCCTCCTCTGTATTCTAATAAAATATTATTAGTCATTCTCAAGTACTTAAAGATATATTTTACTATCTTTTAGTGTTCCAAACTTGGATTCGCCTGATACCTGCTTGTGACACTTAGAGCATGTGCTATATCAGGTCTGGTATATAGAATATCATATATGATATACCTTATCACTAAGGAGTGTTTGGTGACATACTCTTAGAAAGTGATATGCTATATCTCATCAGTATTATACCTCTTAGAATTTTTCATGCCAAATATTTTGAAAATGGAGTCTATGTACCTAGACTAGGACAACCCAAGCATTCTCTTAGATCTATCTCTATAGATCTGAATCCTCAAAATGTAGGATGCTTCCCCTAAGTCTTTTATGTAGAAGTTTCTAGATAGCCAAGCCTTAAGTGTAGAAAGCGCTCCTACATCATTCTCAATGATAAGGATATCATCCACATATAATACCAAAAAGGTGATAGCGCTCCCACTTATCTTCTTGTATACATAAGGCTCATCTTCGTTCTTAACAAAGTCATAAGATCTGATCGCCTTATCAAATCTTATGTTCCAACTTCAAAAAGCTTGTTTCAGTCTATAGATGGACCTGACAACCTACATACCTTATTTGGACTATCTCTAGATACAAATTCCTCTGTCTATATCATATATACTTCATTCTTGAGATTACTATTAAGGAATATGGTTTTTATATCCATCTATCAGATCTCATAATCATAATATGCTATAATGACCAAAATAATTTTAGTGGATTTTAGCATGGCTACAAGTGAGAAGGTCTGGTCATAATCAACTCATTGCCTTTGACGATACTCTTTGGCCATCAACCTTACCTTATAGGTCTCCACCTTTCCATCTACTTCAATTTTCTTCTTAAAGATCCACTTACAATCGATGGGTACAATACCTTCAAGTTCATCCATAAGATTCCAAACCTTGTTGAAGTACTTGGAGTCCATCTCAGAATTTATGGCTTCTTGCCAATTCCTGGAGTCTCTACTCATAATAGCCTCCTCGTAGGTCAGAGGATCAATATCCTGAGTGTCCTCTCCACTATTATATCTCACATATCTTTTGAAAGAGCGATACTCTACTAGACCTGCATAAAGTTGGAACTTGTGTGCTAGGTTCCTGAATAGACTCGAACTCTAGAATGATGCTTAAGCTAGGTTATCTAACCTCACTCAACTTTATCTCACTCCCATTATTTCCATTATAAATGTGCTCTTTCTTAAGAAACATAGCTCTCTTTGCAACAAAGACCTTCTAGTCCTCAAGATGATAGAAATGATACCCATAAGTTTTCTTGAGATATCCCACGAACTTGTATCATTCTATCCTTGATTCCAACTTGTTGGGGTTGTCTCCAAGCATGGGCGGGACCGCCCCAAATCCTAACAACCTTAAGATCAGGCTTCTTCTATTTCTATATCTTATATGGTATAGACACTACCGACTTAGATAGAACTCTGTTCCGAAGGTAAGCTGTGGTCTCTAGGGCGTATCCCTAGAATGAGACGGGTAGGACAATGAGTTAACATGGATCCTACCATGTCTAATAGTATATGGTTTCTCCTTTCTAATACACTATTGAGAGAAGGTATATAAGGTGATGTCTGTTGGGACAGGATCCCATGGTCCCTGTGGAAATGGGTGAACTCTGTACTCATACTCTCCTTCTCGGTCTAATTGAAATATCTTAATACTCTTTCCAATCTGGTTGTCTACTTCATTCTTATATTCCTTAAATTTCTCAAAGGCTACAAACTTGTTTTTCATCAAGTACATATGTCTATACTAGAGCAACTTTTAAATCATTCCCTCATGGATATGATCTAGCCTACAATGTCATAGGTGTGTCTCATTCACCTCGTCTTGTTTCCTCTTAGATGTATTTACATTCAAGATATGTGGAGAAGTGTCTAACACATATAAGCCATTAATCAAGGTCCCTCTTGTGATGATCTCATTATTCAAATTATTGAACAACTATTATTCTAAAAAATTAGTTTATATCTACTAACTATTAAATAAAAAAGAAATAATATTTTTGATAATCGAGAGAACATAATAGTATGCGTTGAATGCAATAGTAGCTCCACTAGGCAGATGTAGGGTGAACTTCCCAATGACAATTGTTGTAACCTTGCTCTATTATCTATCTTGAGTTTCATCTTGCCTCTGGCAAATCTCTTAGGTCTTGCTAGAACCTGTAACAAATTACAGATATAATAAGCACTCTCTATATCCAGTACTCATGTATTATCATGAAAATCAAACAAATGGATATTGATTATGAATGTACCTAAAGCTTCTCCAAACTTCTGTTTTACATTTTCTGCAAGATAATCTTTACAGTTCCTCTTCCAGTATCCATCTTGCCATAGTGGAAGCACCGACCTTTATCCTTGGCCGGTCTTTCTTGCTAACCTTTGCATTGCTGAATCTCGTATTTTGATAATAAAATCAATTGATGAGTTTTATTATATAACATGTGTGTTAGAGAAAATGATATAGGATTAACTACGATAGTGAAAAGGCTAATCTAATTTTGGGTCTGATTAAGTTCAGGCATTAGGCCGGGGTTCAGATGATGTAGTGGAAACTCGCCGACAGATCGTCAAAGGTGATCAGGGGCTTGTTAGGAGTTCACTGGGAGCTTATCAAAGGTGATCGAGAGCTTATAGGGATCTCACTAGGAGTGTGCTGAAGGTGATCGGGAGCTTAGCAGGAATTTACCGGAAGATGATCAAGAGCTCATCAGGAGTTTACCAGAGAATGCTAGGAAGTTTATCAGGAGTTTGAAAGATCAATTGATGTGCCAGACAAAAAAGATGATTGTATTTTTCATGCTTAGTGTGTCATAGTTAGCACAAGTTGTTCAGAGTCCTAATTAAGTTAAATTTGGAGAAATCTAAATTAACTCAATGAGAAGCAATCAGGTCTACTTTGGGTTAGATTTGAGCTCATTTTGTTGACCTAGAAAGAGATAAAAAAAAGGTACAAGTTAGGTATAGAAAAGTACAGGAGAAGCACCATTTTAGGATTCCCGTGTTGATGGGCGGTGGCAGTACTGCTCATAGCTAGTTTTTTGGAAAAGAGTGAATTTTGGCTCTATTTATTAAAGCTAATTGGGGCCTATAAATACCTTACAATAGATCTAAGCATCCCATGCAGCTTTATGATATTGTCCACAAAGATCCGAGCAATGCTAGTGGTAGTGTAGGGTTGCAGATGACACAAAATTGAGCATATTTAGTGAGGTGATCAATCACAACCAGGATAGTACCTTTCCCTTGGGACGGAGGCAGTCCTTCGATAAAGTTCATGGATACATTGGTCTATACCGAATCCAGAATAGGTAGCGATTGTAATATTCTAGGGCTCATCATCTTTTCGCCTTTATATCATTGACACGTATTGCACCGTGCTATAAAGTCAGTAAACGAGTTCTTTTTCCCCTTCCAATAGAAATTTTGTTGAATCCTCTTGTAAGTTTGAAGGAATCTAGAGTGCCTAGCCACCGGTGAGGAATGCATCACCTGTAGTTCTTTTGAATCCCAACTGCAATGTGCCATAGAGCCCTATTCTTCTTCCAACTTCTTAATAATCTCCTGAATCTCTATGTCATCTTGCTATTCTTTCCTAATGTCTTTAAGGAGGTTATTAATTGAAAAATAAATGGATGAAAATTTAGGATGCTTGGGTAGTTGGGAGAGCGCATCTGCAACCATATTCTCCTTCCCTTTTCTATAAGTTATTTCATAATCATATTTAAAGAGTTTTGCTACCCATTTTTGTTGTTCGGGCATTGAAATTTTCTACTCTAGGAAGTATTTGAGGCTCTTATGGTTGATTTTTATCTAGAAGCATTAGCTGATTAGGTAGGGCCTCCATTTTGTCATCACGTGCACTATCGCTAACATCTGCTTATTGTAGATGAATAACTTCAGGTGTGAAGGAGATAGGGCCTTACTGGAGTAGGCAAGGGATCGACCTTCTTGTAGGAGGACGACACTGATCCCACCTCCCAATGCATCTGCTCTAATTATGAACGTTTTGTTGAAATCAGGTAGCGTCAGCATGGGTGTAGATGTCATTGTGGACTTGAGAGTGTCGAAGGTTACAAATGTTTTATTCAACCATTAGAAGGCATCTTTCTTCAGCAAGAATGTGAGGGGGGCAGTGATCTTTCCATAATCTTTTACAAATTTATGATAGTAGCCTGTTAGCTTGAGAAATTCCCATATTGCCTTTATATTTTGGGGTATCAGCCAACTTTGTATTGCCTCGATCTTTGAGGGGACTAATACCATGCCTTCCTTTGAGATTATGTGTCTGAGATACTCCATATTGTTTTGCAAGAAGCTGCAATTCGACCTTCTGATAAAAAAGGTATGCTCTTGGTAAATCGATAAAACAAGTCGTAATGAGAAAGATAACTTTCAATCGAAGGGCCGCAAATAAGAATATCTCAAAGAAGACCAGCACAAACTTACAAAGATAACGTTGGAAGATATCATTCATTAGACTTTAAAAAGTGAAGAGAGTATTGGTGAGGTTGAACGATATTACTAAAAATTTTTAGTGGTCGTTATACGTCCAGAAAGCAGTCTTTAGTATGTCTTCTTCATGCAGTCTAACTTTGTGAAAAATTGTGCTCCTCTTAACTCATCAAGTAGTTCGATTACCACTGGAATATGATATTTGTCCTTGACTATAATACTATTGAGGGCTCGGTAGTCCACACACATTCGTCATGTTCTGTATTTTTTATGTACGAGGAGCACCAGTGAAGAGTAAGGGCTCCAACTTGGCTGAATGGTCCCTATCTCTAGCATCTCCTACACAATCCTTTCAATTTTGACCTTTTAAAGATGAGGGTAGCGATCAATATATAGTGGTCGTGCAAGTAGGTGGTAGACTGCTTGGTTCAGCAAAGACGTATGAAAATTTAGTAAGTAGTGAAAGAAGGTTCAGATCTTTGATCTCTATTAGCTCCTTTGTTTGTAGCTCCTGTAATTGGATTAGGAAGCCGCTGTGCACTTTATGTAGTACCTTCTCTATGCACTGCGTTGAAACGGTCATTACTTCGATCCCGCGGTTTCCTTATAGGATCACTTGTTTTCCTTTACTAAAAAATTTCATAATTACCTTCAAGAAGTTCAAGGAAACATCACCTAACATGGATAAACATTCAATGTTGAGCACGACTTCATAATTATCAAGTAGGAGGAGGAAATAATCAACCTCGATCTCTTTGCCCTGTAGAACCAATCTCACCCACGAGCACTTTCGGTTGCACTTCAAGATTCAACCATTAGCAACTTTGACATCGAACCTATTACAATCTTTGATTTAGAGTGCCAATCGGGCAATAACCTTAATGTTTATAAAGTTGTTAGTGCTCCCTGTGTCTATGAAGACAGTGACGGGCTGGTGCTTACGGAACCATCCAATTTTCATCATTTGTGGGTTCACGTAACTAGCTAAAGCATGAATCGTGCTAACAGATGGTGGTGGTTTGTTAGGACCCAAGTTGAGTCAAGTCATAATCGATTGAGTCGAGTCCTTAGATTGGGCCTTGTTAGATAGCCTAGGCTTGACATTAGGTCGGCTATGTTGGAAAACTTCAGCGGGGGCATCACATGCGCAGTAGAAGATCAAAACAAAAATAAGTTTCCCACGCATATCAAATCATCATGAAAAAGATTGGGTCACGAGAAAGCCACAAAAACTGAAAAACTATGTCATGTGATAGATTAGTTACCTAGGGAGATCTTATATCCCTATTTTTCAGATTCAGATGGAGAGGATGAAGGAGGTCAAGTATCCTCCTCTCTAGCGATATCCACATGATGGATCTCTATAGCAAAACTCCTCCAATCTGATCTGGTAACTCTTACAAGATAGATGCGAGAGAATAGGAGGGGGTGTCCAAAGCTGTAACCCATCAACTATGAACATCTCTCATATTTATAAAGAGCCACAAAAAACCCTAGGGGTCCTACCTTAGTGGGTATTGGATCTCTATCCAATTATCCACTAACCTTGTATTATTGGATCTCTATCCAATAATCTCCTTTGGCCTCTAATTGAGTCTCATTCAAGGAGCCCATCAGTGTAGAGTCTCACTTAATGAGAATATGGGCTAATTGGATCTTTATCCAATTCTTTATTCGCTTAAGCATCCACCATATATGTGTGACCCTCTAGGCCCGATACTGAGCTGGTTGTGAGTTACTCCCGTAAATTCCTTTTGATATAATGAATTATTATCCTCATAATAATTCACTTGACTCATCGACTATGGACATACCAGATCAATATGCCATAGTCCCCATACGGTACAAGGGGATTAAATCCATCGGACCTATCTGTCCACAGTTACCATGTATCTATAATTTCTCATCCAACTAATATCCTAAAGACTTTATATTGGATATGGTACTATCAGGTCATATACAAAATCCGTTTGAAATTCGCTCTAATCAGATTCTGCCGGAGAACTCCTTCTCTCTCAATCAGAATAACCCTAGCTAGAGATTTGTCTGAGTAAGCATATATGAGATATTCTTCTTGTGATACTGAGAGTGGATGATCCTTTGACACTCAGTTGCTTTCAAAAGGTTGCCTATCAATCTCGATAACCGATTGTACCAGATCTGGAACTTTCCAAACCTGTAAGTCTGGCGTCAAAGAAAGGAGTACTCAAACAAGATATCATTGGTGTCTCAAGTTTAAAAACTAGATACACAATTGGAATTATAGAATCACCGTCTAACATTAGGTATTATTAACCATATAATATGTCATAAACGGACCAATTAGTGATCTCATTCTCTAATGAGCACCTGTATTATATCCTTAGTATCTCCACACAAGTGGTTATGAGATCAGTCATCTCCATTATGTGATGAATATATAATATACCGGTCTATCCGATTATCTCGATGTCCCTCTCGAGTAACCTATAATCAGAATTATTCAGGATCTATATTTAAAGGTGAATCGATCTCATTATTGTAATCTCATCACAATCCGATTCCCATTACACAGAACAAAGGACATCACTATATATATATATATATATATATATATATATATATATATATATATATATATATATATATATATATATATATATATATATATATATATATATATATATATATATATATATAATATGAGTATATGCCAATAATAATCATAAGCAAAAAGATTATGCAGCGTGTCACATGTGCCATCACTCATGTGATTGGCTTGCAAGACACTTGTAACCAATAATCTCCCACTTGACCTAAAGCCAATGTATCTGATCCCCATGAGATCCTTGTGATGCTCAAATACAATCTGAGCCAATGGTTTCGTCAATGGATCTGCAATGTTATCTTCGGATGGAACTCTTTTCATTATTATTTTTTTATAGGTTATGATCTCTCTAATCAGATGGAACCTCCTCAGAACATGCTTAGACTTCTGATGAGACCTGGGTTCCTTCACTTAAGCGATCGCCCTATTATTGTCGTAGTATATGGGAATCGACTGCATGATGCTTGGTACGACTCCCAAATCTTTGATGAACTTCTGCACCCATACTCATTCCTTTGCTACTTCTGCTGTAGCAATGTATTATGCTTTTATGGTCAAGTCAGCAATAATATCTTGCTTAGAACTCTTACAGCTTACTGCTCCTTCATTCAGGGTAAAAACATACCCTGAGTTCAACTTGCTATCATCAATATCAGATTGAAAATTTGAGTCTGTATAGCTCTCAACCTGGAGGCTACCTCCTCCATATACCAGGAAAAGATCCTTAGTCCTTCTCAAGAACTTAAGGATACACATTACTATCTTTTAGTGTTCTAAACTTAGATCTGCCTGATACTTACTCGCGACACTCATAGCATGTGCTATATCATTCCTGGTATATAGCATAGCATACATGATAGACCCTATCGCTGAGGCATAGGGTATCATATCTATTAGAATCAATTGGCACTAGAGGGTGTGTGAATTAGTGCAAGAGTAAATTCTCGTTTTAATAAAAAACTTTTCACTTAAAATAAGACAAATCCAAAGTTTTTTGTTCAAGTAAAGCAAGTGAATGATTCAAAGAAAATACTAAGTTTCTTGCTTAAAATGACTCAAAAAAGAACAAGTAGATCCGAATAAGGAGATAGGCGATGTCGTAAGTGAAGTGCTTGATTTCAAAGTCTTGCTTTCAAAACGTAAATAAAATTGATAGTGTCAATACAAAAGTAGTAAGCAAGGTAAGCAAAATAGAACTCACAGTTTTATAGTGGTTAGACACTAACTGGCCTACGTCCACTCTTGAGTCCTCCTTGAAGCACACCGGAGTCCACTACTGATTTTCTTTGGGTGAAGACCAAACCCTTATAATCTTATAAGGGAGAGAACATTACAACTCTTTGATCACTCCCTTACCCCTTTTCTTTTTCTTATAATTCACACAAGTTTTTCATAGAATTTATCCCCATAAAATTATTGTGTAAAATGCAAGAAAACTTAGAGTATTTATAGGCCCCAAATGACTTTAAAAATTGGAGCCACAATTTAAATATACTCAAAAAATCCGGGTACGAGCGGTTCAACAGCCGGTACGGGCGGTTCAACCATTGACAGCCGCTCAAAATCCTGGATAGCGATGGTACACCCATCACTCACCAGTGGTTCAACCGTCGGGAATCCTAGAAAAGTGATTCTCTTCACTTTCCAATCCTGAATTGAACCACACGTTGACCAATTCTTTGGTCAACAAATTGAGCTCGACGTGAGCTTAATCACTCCCTTTTAGTGGACCTTATTAACTCTTTGAGTTGATTGAGATTCCTTCCAAATCATACTTATTTAGAACTTAATCTTAACTTACGACTTAAAGATTACAATCAAACATGACCATCAAGCTTACAACCTCACTTCCACAATTCGACAACCTCTGGCATTCCCTGTGGTGAGTCTTATGATCTTTCTCCGGTGATCATCTGGTATGTTCTTAGTGATTTTTCTGATACCTTCGACGAAGTCCTAGCAAACTCCCAACGAGCTCCCACCACATCGTCTAAACCTTGTTCTGATTCCTAAGCTTGATCCTAAGTCCATGTCTGATCTGTAACTCATTTTTATCATTACGATTACACCTGCATGATGCTAAATATAACTTAATTAATTACAATCGACATGGCCATAAATCCACTTCAAGACATTCCCAACTCCCGGAAAGCCTTTCGGCTACCTCGCCAATCTTTCGGTGAGTCTCGGTCTTCTTCCGGCGAACTCATTTGTGCTATCATAGCAAGCTCTCCATACCCTCGGCGAGCTCCCAATGTACTGTAAGCGAGTTCCCAACTGCATCGTTCGAACCCTAGCCCGATGCTTGGACTTGACTCTGGCCGAACCTTTGATTGTAATAATCTATCTATCATAGTTAATCCTGCATCAATCAACTATAACAACTTTAGATCAAACACTCATTATTGATTTCATCATCGAAATCCGAGATTCAATAATCTCCCCCTTTTTGATGATGACATGAGTTAATTCTAACTCTCCCTAAATCCATGCCTTAGTAAAAAAAATTTAAATTCAAGAGAACCACAGCCTTTTGAATTCAAGTATCATGAAACAAATCATATTCTAAACAAATTTCAACAAGAATTTACATCAAGTCATCGAATTATTAATTTCAAAAAGAATTATACTTACATATCCATAATACTAAGTATATCATCAATATCATGTCATCATTAATATCATATGTTATCAATATATATCATTAGTATCATATGTCATCAATGTATATCATCAATATAATGTGTCATCAGTGTATATTTCTCCTTATTTGTTATCAATAAAAATATAAAATGTATAACTAATAATTTCAAAGCACATGATAACATTACTCTCCCTTAGTAAAATAAAATATGCATTATAAAATTTTCTTCCCCTTCATAATTAATAATATAAAATTTTCTTCCCCTTCATAATTAATAAGGAGAGAAATAAGGAAGAAGTTGTGAAAACATTATTAAGAAGAGTTCTTAATAAATTTCAAAAAGAATATTAAGATAGCTCAAAAGTCCAAGTTGAAACTATTTTAATCACATCATATGATACATCATATCATCATAATAAAATTATTATTATTATTCTAAATCATCATGTATATTTTCGAAATCAATATGCATTATTATCATGATTTCACATCATCATATCTTCTCCCCCTTTGTCATCAACAAAAAGGAGAAGTGCAATTAGTAAGTTTTTGATATATGAAAGCTTAGCAATTTAGAGAAGTGCAAGCTAGCAAATTTTGCTTCCTTTGTAATGTTCAAGTTAGCAATTTTACATCATGCAAGCTAACAAGTTGGCAATTGTTAATTCTTTTAGCATTTTTTTTTTAAATGTGAGGTTAAGCAAAATTTTTTACTTCTCTGGAGATAGCACTTTTTGCTTCTATTTTGAGATGAGCAAGCTAACAAGTTTTGCTCCCTTTTTATCATTGTCAAAAAGAAGGGATGGTTATAATGGTGTAAAACTTTTTTCATTACATTATTTTTTAAATCATCACACGAAATATATCAAGAAAAATTAACATGTTGATGAGATATATAATTCATGAAGATAAATTGTGAATATTAAGATACAAATCATAGGAGAAACAAATAAAATATCTTAATTCATTCATAAGAAATCTCAACTTATCAAAATCATAATTTATATAAAAATATTCTTTTAAATAATGTGAGAACACATAATAAAAGATTTTGATTCATAAAATATTTCAAGTTATAATTATGAGGAATCAAAATCATGATATAGGTAAATAACTCATTCAATTTTAAAATCATCAAAATCACTTCCAAAATATTCAAAATAAAATTAATAGGCTTATCAATATCTTGAAATGCTAGTAATTTCCTTTCTCCACTTTGTGTGAACATAAAGACAAAATCAAGGTAGAGAAGTGAAAAACATCACAAAATACTCAATTTTATAGATGTAAATTTTATAGATATAAATTTTAAAATATAAAAAAATCAAGAGCTACCCATGCACTTTAATTTATCTTATGCAAATTTCAAACAAGGTAGTAAATCAAGCAAATCATGTATTTTGCATATATTAGAAAATTTAAAATTATAAATTTTCTTCAAAGCAAATGATTTCTCATTCAATGTTATTATATCCAATTTGCCTATAACCATATTGATAATTTTATCTCCCACTTTTTGTCATTGTCAAGAAAGAAATATAATTGCATAATTTATTCTTAACATTCATATTCAAATTACACCCAAAAGTACAAGAAAATCATGCCATAAAATCAAATCTTTAAGTATCAAAAGATATGATTTAAATTAATAAATTTGCCCCTCCTTATTGTTTTTAAATTTAAACACAAATAATCAAGAAATCTTATGTATTCAAAATTTATAATTTTCTTTTTATCAAATTGCTCCTCATCCAATTAAGGTTTTTTATAATCAAAGTATTTAAATTTATTATTATAAAATATTACTTTTGTCTCTCTCTTAGTTATTGTCAAGGTAACAATTAAAATACAATAGTACCAAGTTTTAAGATTATAACTTTACAAATTGGGATGTGGAAATATATATCTCAATATATATATAATTTTAAATCATCAAAGTCATTATTTATAAAAAGATTCATTTTATAGTTCCAAAATGATAAACTAATGATTCATTTATAAACTTTTTCAAACAAACTTGATTTATGTAAAGATTTCAAGCTTCATTTTCTAAACTTACCAAAATCATAATAATAACTTTTTCAAGTTCAAATTATAAAATCATCAAAATCACTTTTATAATTCAAGAGATTCATAAAAATAACATAATCGATTCATTAATATTTTTTTAAAAAATTTATAAGATAGAGAAATTTTCAAGAAAAATATGTTTTCTTTTTATTTCATACAAGCATGTCTTTGTCTTTTAAGCTAAATAAAAACATGCATAATCATTTAAAATAATTTTTTTATTATAATAAAGATCAATAAGCCATAAATCATAAGGATCATCATGCATAATTTTGAAATATAAACTCATTAAGTCTGATCACTATGCATCATTAAATCATCAAGTATAGTTTTATTGAACATAAAACATCTTAAATCAAAATTTAATATATCTCGATTTAAACTTTTAAATAAGTCTAACTCTTTACACATAGTAAAATGAGTTGACAATCTCATTAACAAATTCTTATTTGTTTCATATTCAAATTCAAAAGTAATCTATCACATTTAATCTTAACATACAATATTCAACCGTTTAAATCAATCATTCAATAAACATAACATTTAAGTTATTCAACAATAGACTTCCCAAATATTTAAGCCAATGATTTTGAACCTATTTTTCAATCATCATCAAAATCTCATTTTCATATTTCAATATGAATAATTTTTTATTAACAATAACTTGGGTTCTTTTAATTCTAATCTTAGCATGCTTTAGCTATGCATTATCAATCAAGGTTATGATAAGATAAATCCAAATAAGTAAATCACTTTCAAGTGGAGTCATTACAATAATATATTTTTCAAATAAAATCTAATAATTTTTCTATGTTGAATGATTATATTATGTTATCAAAAATTTTTTTTAAAGAAAAATAATTTTATATATAATTTTTAGGTTCAAAATTAACCCAAATCATTAACACAAGTCAATACAATTATAGAAATCAATATAATAATCATCATCAAAATCTTCCTTTCATACATATGACATTTATTCAAGATTACTAAACTTTCTTTATTTTAATTATAGCATGCGACGAAAGGGTTACTCACAATTATAATGAAGATTTATTTTTATTTTTAATAATTTATCTTGTTAGTATTTAGGCTAGTGGGCTTGAAAGAGTGTTACATCTCAAGTTATATATCTTGAGCATTTAAAGTATTATTCTGGGCTCCTAGCTTTAATTTAGAGACAAACCTATAAGAAATAGGTACCTATTTTACGTTAGGTCCTTTATAAAGAACTTTATCTTTCTTTTGTAATCGTTTTTTGTTGTATGAAGTTTACTTGGGAATCCAAACTAATTGGTGTGGATTATATTTTTTAAGTCAACATTCGTTTGCCTTATATCCTATTTTTTTCACAAAAATTATATTTGATTTTTGGTGACATATTTAAGGTAGGTCCTTTAATAAATATGGTTGGCTTTTGCTGAATATTATTAAGAAAACCTATGTTATTTTTTTTATTAATATGACTCTTATTGGCAAGGATCATATTTAAGATTTGTTCCAAATTTCAAAAATTTTTAATGTTGTCTTACGCATGATGTTCTATTCTTTAACATTATTTAGCATATCAAATTTAGAATATAGGTTATGTAATACTAATGAATCATGCATTTTATCAAGTTTACTTACTAACAAATCATGATCATTCTTAAGCAACTTAAAATATTTGCTAAGTTTTTTAAACTCATCAAACAAATCATGAAATATATTTAATAATTTTAAAAAAGAAATACTTAATAAATCACTAACATCGTTCTCGATGGCCATAAGTGCGAGATTCTCCATTTCTTGGTTGTGCACTTTATCTTCGGAGCGCCTCTGTTTTTTACATTCATAGCAAGAGATTTTGTCCAATTTAAGTTTATTTTTATAATTTTTATTTATTAATCTTTCTGATTCATTTCTCAAGAGTTCAAGTTCAAGGTCCTCATCAATCGAGGTTTCACTCGAGGAGTCATATGTCGAGCTTAGTTCAAATTCCTTCCTTTTCTTTGGAAGGTGTAGCATCCCTCATTTTTTAATTTTTAACTTATTTGTAATGTAAGAAATATGTTTTTTGTTATTTATAAGACTTAGTTATAAATTTTGAGAACTTATTTTTAAAGGTCAAAGGACCTAATCGTAAATATTAATAATAAAAGGACTAAAGTACAAAATACACTAAACAACAAATTTTCACCGCTTCTACATTTCTTACTTCATCCCTTAGGAAAATCTGATAAGGCTCGAGTCGGTGAAGAGAAGAAAAGAAAAAAGAGAGAGAGAGAAGAAAGAGGAGAAGAATTGATTTGGGGGTTAGAGTTTGTTTTCTCAAGATCCATTCATTTTATATCAAAAGATTCTAATGCAAGTGTTCTATTCTCTCTTTTTTTTCTGATACTTTATCTTTATTATTTTGCCTTGATTTCCAAAACAAAATTGTTGAATAATTCAAGACTTGAAAATCCGAAATCTCTCTTGTTGGTTATCAAGTTTGAATTTGGAAAATTATTAAAGTTCTGACCCTTCTGTCTTGTTATGGCTGTAGATTATTGTATTAATTTCGAATTTAAGTTAAACTTATTTTATATGAATCTAGACTTAGAGATCTTTCTTTTGACACTCAAATTGTAATATTTGGAGTTCAATAGCCTGTACAAACATTTATTTCAATTGATACTCTAAAATATGTAAAATAGAGTTTACAGTTTATTATCTTTTGTCACTAAATTATGTATAACTTTTTGTTGGAGTCTCTGATTTATATAAAAGTTAATGATTTAAAATCTAAACTTATAGATCTTTCTTTTGACACTAAAATTGAAATATTTAGAGTTCAATAGCCTATCCAAACATTTGTTTCAATTGATACTATAAAATCTGTAAAACAAACTTTACCAATTTTGACCTTTATATACTAAATTAACAAAATAGGATTCATATAAAAAGTAGATTGATATAGCTTTCATGATATCCTATTTGAGTATTTTGAATCATATTTGATTATTTAGATAATTTATGTCATGTGCCTCCTGAATTAGTAGTAGAGCTCTTGCCTATTTTGTCTATTCTTAAAAATTAAATTCATTCTAGAGTTTCTACTTGAGTTTTATATAATTGCTCTAACTTATTTCATGCTCTGTTTCTTGAAAACTATTTATATCTGAATTTATTGTGTGTTAGTTTATATTACATCATATTATTTTGTATAGGCGTATACTTGTTTAGTTGTTTCGCAGGTCTTTTCGATACGTAGAAGTTCATTGTTAACATACTTTTGTACTCTAGTGTTTGTTGAGGGAGGTCATGCTATTAAACTCCAAACTTTACATGCCTCTATTTACCGAGGGAAACAGAGGAGAGGAGAGAGAGGCGGTGGTGATAAGGAAGGGAAGTAGAAGAGAAGAAGGGAAGAGAAGAAGGAAAGGGGAGGATAGGGAAGACGAGAGGAAGAAGAAGAAGAGGAGGAGAGGAAGAAGCAAAGGGAAAGAGAGGAGAAGAGAAGGGGCTGCGCCCCTCTGCTTCCGCACAGACGCGTCGGTTGAGGAGAAGGGAAAGAAGAAGAAGAAACAGAGAGGAGAAGAAGAGAAGGAGAAGAAAAGGAGAAGAACAGAGGAGGAAGAAGGGGCTGCAGGTAGGGAAGTAGAGAAAAAGAAAAGGAAAAAGAGTAGGAGAAAAGGGGGAAGAGAAGGGGGGCTGCGCCCCTCTGCTTCCGCAAGAGGAGGCTGCGTTAGGGCGGCCGCGTATTGCAGCACCTCTGTTTCCTGTAGAGGAAACAGAGGAGGTGCAGTGAATTGGGGAAGAGAAGAAGGAGAGGAAGGAGCTGCAGCGGGCTGTGGCAGCTGCGGTTGGGAAAAGAAGAGGAAAGGAAGAAAAGAAGGGGCTGCAGGTAGAAGAAAAGAAGAAGGGAAGAGAGGAGGAGAAAAAGAAGAGGGAAAGAGAGGAGAATAGATGGGGCTGCTCTTCTCTGCCTTTTGCAGAGAAGGTGCGTCGGTGGAGAAAGGAAAGAGGAGAAGAAAGAAAAAGGAAGAGAAAAGAAAATGGAAGCTGCGGCAAGGGCTGTAGCTAAAAGAGAAAAAGAAGGGAAGAAGGGGAGAAGAAGAGGGAAAAGAGAGGGAAGAAGAGGAAGAGAAGGAGGAGGTTGCAGCTATTGTTGCTGCACCTCTGTTTCCTGCAGAGGAAATGGGTGGCTGCGGCTGTGGCAGCTGCGGCAGGAGAAGAAGAGGAAAGAAGAAAAAGGAAGGAAGAGTAAGAAGAGGAGAAAAGAAAGAAAGAAAGGAGGAAAAAGAGGGAGAAGGCTACAGCTAGGTTGGGAGAAAATAAAAAATATAAGAATAGAAGGGGGAAAGTACAAGGGGAAAAGAATAGGAGGTTGTTCCCCAGGGGAAAGAAGAAGAATAATAATAATAAAAGGAGGAATGACTAAGATGAAGAGGGGTGTCATTTGTACTAGGAAAGATATTAATTTTAAGATTGTAACAATCAATTGAATCTTATCAAGATAAATATAGAGATTGAGATAATAATGCAAAAGAATTAAGACATTTGCAATGTTATAATAGTTCAATTAATCATAACAAGATAGAAGAAAGGTTCCGACAATTACAAAAGGATTAGAATACTTGTCTTTTAATGATTTTGATTCAAAGTCCTTAAACCCAAATTCTTCGCTTTATTTTGTTTCTTTGCTTTCTTTCATTCTATTTTCCGTGTTTCCTTATCTTCTTTCTTCATTTACAATTACAACTTGTGTAGAATGTATGAGGGACACAAACACCTGCTCAATCCCTCTTTCTTCTCTCATTTTTTTCACTACTGCAATCGCAGCCCTCTTCCTCTTCTTCCTTCCTTCTTTTCTTCTTCTTTTTTCCTATAGCAACAACCTCCTCTTCTACTTTCCCCCTTATATTCTTATATTCTTTCTTTTCTCCCAGCCGCAGCCCTAGCTGCAGCCTTCTCCCTCTTTTTCCTCCCCTCTTTTTCCTCCTTTCTCTGCTTTCTTTTCTCCTCTTCTTCCTCTTCCTTCCTTTTCTGTTTTGAGTTCAGTAGCCTGTCCAAACATTTATTTCAATTGATACTATAAAATCTGTAAAACAGAGTTTACAGTTTTTTATTTTTTGTCACTAAATTATGTATAACTCCTTGTTGGAGTTTCTGATTTATATAAAACTTAATTCTTTAGAATCTAGACTTATAGATCTTTCTTTTGACACTAAAATTGAAATATTTGGAGTTCAATAGCCTGTTCAAACATTTGTTTCAATTGATACTATAAAATATGTAAAACAGAGTTTGCAGATTTTGACATTTCTATACTAAATTTACAAAAGAGGATTTATATAAAAGTAGACTAATATAACTTTCAAATGATATCCTATTTAAGTAATTTGAAGCATTTTTTATTGTTTAGATAATTTATGCAATGCGCCTCTTGAATTGGCAGTAGAGCTCTTGCCAATTTTGTCTATTCTTGAAAATTAAATTCATTCTAGAGTTCTTCTTTAATTGAGTTTTATATAATTGCTCTAACTTATTTCATGCTCTGTTTCTCAAAAACTATTTATATATGAACTTATTATGTGTTAGTTTATCTTGCACCGTATTATTTTGTATAGGCGCATGCTTGTTTCGTTGTTTTGCATGTGCTTCCGATGCGTACTAAGTTCATTGTTCACATCATTTTGTACTCTGGTGTTTGTGGGATAATGTGAACCTTTGTCAGAAATGGTAAAGGGAGTTATGCTTTAAGCCCGAGATGCTCTGCCCGCCCCTTCTGACTTCACCGAGACGTGGGTGGATGAAGCTCCCAGACGTGGGAGACCTTTGTTTGATGGTCATTCAGAAATGGATGAATCATATTTTGTCTGTATCCCACTTCACCCTCTATATTTTTGATATGGTATCCAAGGTAGTACTTTTGAGTTCATATATATACTTTGGATAAGAATGAAATGTATGTTATGTACTTTGGATAAGAATGAAATGTATGTTATGTCTGATTCGATTTATGATCTTCTATTCCTTATTTGTTCATCTGATAAACTCTGAAATCATTCATACACCCTTGATCTATTTGATACTTGCTGAGCTTTGTAGCTTATTCTATTGATATATAAAATTTTCATGTTAACTTGTTATACTGAAACGTTTGAAACTAGGTGAAGGCAATGGAAAGCTAGAAGGATTTGGGCAAATCTTTATCAGTTGATATATTTTCGTTATATAAGTATATTTAGTGACTAATGAAATGTTATCAATAAATTTTGAAGTGATGTGTCTATATAAAGGTTTCAAATACTTCTCATGTTTAGGATTTTGGAATATAAAGTTAAACTTGTATACCAATATGAACTTATGGTAAGTTGTTATTTTTGTGATCGTATAGATTTCCACTCGTGTGAAGTATGTTGTGATTCTTGTTTAGTTGAGTTGGTTTTGAAATTATATGAATCACCAAGTGATGTGATGTATGATTTTAAACTGCACAGGTTTTGATATTTCTTAGTATCCTCAAATATTTCTTAGTATATTTCTTAGTATCCTCAAATATTTGATTAGATCCTGGATGGATTATGAATTTTACAAAATTATCGATTTCTAACATGGTCACACCTCTCGAATGTGATTTCATTCCGGGGGCGTGACAGAAGGTGTTCTTCAAGTTTATTTTTACAAGTCTTTTTATTTAATGATTCACTTGATTAAGTTGTGTTTCATATGTCACTTTTAATGTATGTCATATATCGAAAGCCAAATCAAAAAGGAAATATGATCAAATTGATTTTTGTTGAGAGCACAATATAAGACATTCATAGTCTTTGCATTCAACAAAAATATTTATTTTTCATAATCAATCTAATCATTATTGGATTGGATGACTTCTGAAAATATTTTTTAATAATGCACCATAAATCAAGATCTATCAAAATAAAAAAATACGCATTCAAATTTTTCAAGATGTGTAGTCCGTCCCATTGAATATATGAGGACTTGTGATGCATTGACCCTCATTTATTCCAAGCAAAGCCAAGTGGGTGTGTAGTCAAAAGAGTAAGAATCTTGTTGTGATACCAATTGTTATGATCAATTGGGTGGGGGAGCGTAGGGATGAATTAGTGCAAGAGTAAATTCTCATTTTAATGAAAATCTTTTCGCTTGAAGCAATATAGAAAAATCCAAAGCTTTTCGTTCAAATAAAGCAAGTGAATGATTGAAAGAAAATGTTAAGTTTCTTGCTTAAGATGACTCAAAAAAGAATAAGCAAATCTGAATAAGGAGATCGACAATGTCACAAGTGAAGTACTTGATTTCGAAGTCTTGCTTTTAAAACGTAAATAAAATCGAAAGCGTCAATAGAAGGTAAGAAAAAAGAAACTCACAATTTTATAGTGGTTCGACACTAAATGTCCTACGTCCACTCCCGAGACCTCCTCCTTGAAGCACACCAGCGTCCACTACGAATCTTCTTTAGGTGAAGACTAAACCATTACAATCTTACAAGGGAGACAAGATTACAACTCTTTGATCACTCCCTTATCCCTTTTCTTTTTCTTATAATTCACACAAGTTTTTTATAGAATCTATCCCCCAAAATTATTATGTGAAAAGCAAGAAAACTTACGATATTTATAGGCCCCAAATGGCTTCAAAAATTAGAGCCAAAATTAAAACATATTCGAAAAATCTAGGTACGAGCGGTTCAACTGTTGACCTGGGCGGGTCAACCACCGAAAGTACCCAGAATCCATGGTACGGGCGGTTTAGCCACTCGAAATCCTAGGCGGTGGTGGTACACCCATCGCTCACCACCAGTTCAGTCGTCGACAATCTAGGAAAAGCGATTTCCTTCACTTTTTCAATCCTGAATTAAACCACACATTGACCAATTCTCTAGTCAACCAATTAAGCTCAACTTGTCACTCCCGTTTAGTGGACTTGATTACTACTAGTTATAGGTGCCCTATAAGCCAATCACATAAGTGATGGTACCTGTAATACACTGTAGTAATATCTTTGTATATTATTGGCATCTTCTAACATATAATTTTCTATATATTGTGATGTCCTTGGATTTGTGCAATGAGAATCAGATCATGATAAGATCATGATAATGAGACTGATTCATCTTTAAACACAGATCATAAATTATCTTGGTCATAGGTTACTCGAGAGGGACATCGAGATAACCAAATAGACCAGTGTGCTGTATACTCATCCATATGATAGAGGTGGCTGATCTCATAGTCGCTTGTGTGGAGACACTAGAGATACAGTGCAGGTGCTCATTGGAGAATGAGTTCACTGACTGATCTACTTACTAAATGCTGTATGGAGGATGATACCTAATGTCAAACAGTAGTTCCATAGTCCTAGTTGTGTACCTAGTTCTTAAACTTAAGATACTAAAGATATCTTGTATGAGTACTCCTTTCTTTTACGCTAGTCTTATAGGTTTGGAAAGGATCCAGATCTGGTACAACTGGTTATCAGGATTGGTAGCCAACCATACAAAGGCAATTGTGTGTCAACAAAGGATTATCCACTCTTCAGTATCATGAGAGGAATATCCTATATACTCACTCAGACAAAATCTCTGGCCGGGGTCATTCGGATTGAGAGAGAAGGAGTTCTCCGAGAGAATCTGATTAGAGCGAGACATAGAAGGATTATGTATGTGGCTTGACAGTATCCATACCCAATATACGATCTCTGGGATATTAGTTGGATGAGGGACTATAGGTACACAGTAACTGTAGATAAAGAGCTCTGATGGATTTGATCCTCCTGTACTATCTAGGTGTTAGGATCAAAGCGGCACTAAGGGAGTGGGGGGTGGGGGGTTTGGAATTAGTGTTGATAAAAAATCTTCGTCGATTTGAAAAATTTGCTTGACAAAAAACCATATCAAAAATATGTTTAAGTGTAAAGATGTTTATAATAGTGCAAGCAAAGATAATAGATAGTTAAATAACAGAGGAATGAAATTAAAGAGCAAAGAAAATGAAGCAAACCGATTTTATAGTGGTTCGGTCTCATGACCTACGTCCACTTCTCGATTCCTCCTCCGTTGAGGCACCGACTTCCACTATTGATCTTTCTTCAATAGGTGGAGATCAACTTCCCTCTTATAACTCTATTCTCTTTTTACAGGTTTAGGAGATAACCATTACAAGACTCAAAGCTCTCCCTTAAACAAAAAAATACACAAGATGAAATGAGGAGAAACTCTCAATTACAACAGCGTTTTCACAAGATTTTTGCTCTTAATTGCTTACATACCTCAGGCAAAAAAGGGTGGGGTATTTATAGGCCCCAAATGGCTTTAAAAGTGAGCCAAAAATTAATTTTTAAGTGATCTCGAGGTGTTAGTCTTGAAGATTACGTTTTGGATGGTTTAGGCGCCCGACACAGTCTGGGAGACTATGTTCTTAGCGGTTCAGTTGCCTGATAGTCTGGGAGACTGTGAGTTCAACTGCCTGACATACCTTCGAAGATTTTATCATCTTGGAGATCATGTCTTCGAAGATCGTGCCTTATCTAACCTTGGGTTACTGAAATGATTTTTATAATGAGTCCAAATTAGTCCCAATTAAGACATAATGACATCTTATCTAACTCTCATTATGATGCTAACTACGATACTCAACGTACAATCTTCGTTGTCCGATCGTCTCTTCGGTAAACTCCCGACATCTTTTCGATGAACCCCGGTGAGCTCTCGATTTCCTTCGGTGAACTCCCAATGAATTTTCAGCATTCTTCTGGTGAACTCTCGGTTGTCGGTGAACTCCCGACAACCTATCGACGAACTCCTGACGAACTTCCCGGCATTCTTTCGGTGAACTCCCAGCAAGCTCCCTATAACCTGTCAGCGAACTCCTGATAAACTTCCCAGTAAACCTCTGGTGAGCTCTCGACGAGTTCCTGATAACATTGTCCAAACATTAATCAACCTCCAGCGAACTCTTGGCGAGCTCCCACTGTATCATTCGAACCTTGGCCCGATGCTCAAACCTGACTCCAGCCCAACATCTGATTGTAATCCCCTTTTACCGTCATAGTTAATCCTGCATCACTTTCTTTAACACACGAGTTCGATCATAAAACTCATCAATTAATTCATCATCAAAATCCAAGATTCAACAATCTCTCCCTTTTTGATGATGACAACTAATTGATGACATATTTAACCTTAATTCCCTCTATGTATATGTCATAGGATAAATACAACAAACTTTAATTTAAAAGAACCTGTCACTTTTGAATTCAAGAATAGTATTTTCATAATTTAACTATTCATAATAGTATACATAATAAAATTTTCAAAGTATTTTTCTTCTTGGTATCACATGATAAATAATTTTAATTGATGATTTTATATAATAAATATTTTAAACATTCACTTTATGTCAAAAATTATGATACCACACATGATAAAAGTTTTAGAGTAATCATCTTTTCTTGATATCATATAAACATTTCAAAGATTTTAAAATATATATTTCTCTTACGTCATCAATTATTTCATTTCTCCCCCTTTGTCATCAACAAAAAGAAGAAATGTTCAATTAATATATGAGCATTTATCATAAATATCCATCATTTGAATGTTTATCATTTTTTGAATATTTATCAATAAGAAGAAATGTTCAATATACATTTTTGAAATAATTGTTCAAAACAAGTATTCATTATATGATAAAATTTCAAACATAATATTTATTGTATATCATCAATCATGTTGTTTCTCCCCCTTTATTATCAAAAATAAGAAATATTCATCACATATTTGAATACTGAGTGTTCAATATATATGTCAACACATTTATCATAAATATTCATTACACATAGAAAGAAATCTAATCCATTTCTCCCTATTTTATAAACAAAAAGGTAGAATCAATGAGGGGGTTCTGAAAAGTATCATATTAAAAAATACTCAATTATATATATATAAATTATAAATATAAATTCTAAAATTAAGGGCTACCCATGCAATTTAGTTCATTTTATGAAAATTTTAAATAATATAGTAAATCAATCAAATCATGCATTTTGAAGATTATCTCATGTAAATTTTGATAATGAGCATCAAGAACTCCAAAAGAATATATACTAGTAAATCAAACTCAAATTATTATTAAGTATTTTGCATACATTTAGAAAGTTTTATTTTTTTTAAGTAATTGTTCCTCATTCAATGTTCAAATTTTCTTCTAACCAAATTAATTTTGATTCCTCCTCCTTTTTATTGTCAATAAGAAATATAATGATTTAATTTTTTAATACATCCATGTTTTAAATATAACCATGAGTACAAAAGAATCATGTCATGAAGAATTAAATCATAAGTGTCAATAGACACTATTTCTTTTTAATAAATATTTTTCTTCTATAAAAATTTTAGGAGATTAATTATAAGCAAGATCGCAATTCATGAAAATTATCAAGTTACAAGTTCCAAGAAATTAAGATCATGATTTTACAAAATGAGATATAAAAATATAGAATCTCAACTTTTATATATGATTTCAAATCATCAAGATCATTATTTTAGATTCATGTTATAGTTTCAAATAGATAAACTTATGATTTATTTATAAACCTTTTTAAACGAACTTGATTTATATAAGAATTTCAAGTTTCATTTTCTAAACTTACCAAAATCATGATAATAACTTATTCAAATTCAAATCATCGAAATTGATATTTCAAAAAAGAAAATCATGAATAGATTCATCAATCTCTTATTGAAATCTTAATAAGATAGAGATTAAAAAATTTTCAAAAGAGATCATCACAAATATTACTATAAGATATTTTCAAATATGTTCTTTGATTTATATTTTCTTCAATGATATTTCTTTGTTAAGTGTGTCTAACTTTTTTAGACTTTAGTGAAAAGAGTTGCACCTGTCATGTGTATTTTAAATATATATATTTTTAAAAGTACTAAAAGGAGAAATATAAAATTTTTGTTTAAAGTTTAAATTCAAAAATCATCATGTAACTCATTTTAACCTACAACTAGCATTATAATATTTAAATCATTTTATAAACTTAGTCAATAATATATTATTTGAATCATCAAATTATTGTAGTTTAGGAGATTCAATACTAATATATCATTTTATCTCTTGTTGAAGGGTTGATAAGATAAAAAATTTTTCAAGAAGAATTATCATATTTTTGAGTTACTTTTAACTTATGAAATTTGTTTCAAGAATTAAATTTCATCAACATCATTGCAATAAAATATTTTCAAACAAAAACGTTAATTTATTTCAATTCTAGTGATTTTTCGAGTGAGTTACTATGCTTATTTCATTCTCATTAAATATATTTTTAATTTTAAAAAATACTAGACAATGAAGCATGATTTTTCTTCCCCTTTTTGTACGTTCTATACTCAAATTCTATTATTTAATAATATCCATTTAATCATACAACCCATATTTCTAGTTAATTCTTTAACATTATCAAGGCCATTACAATAATACATCAAAATGATAAAACATCTTTGAAGCAAAAATTCAACCAATCTCCATTCCAACATGTAAATGAGTCTAACTCTTTACACATAGTGCAAGGAATTGACAAACTCATTTTAAACTTTTTATTTATTTCAAGTCTATCTAATATAGCATTCAAATAAATCATTAAATATGTTTTAAAATATCAAAGTTTATTTAGAAAGATCTTTAGTTATAACCATGAAAAAAAAAGTTTAGACTCATATAAAAAGGTTTTTGTTTGGATAAATATCTTTGGGAGTCAAGAGGGTTGTTTTATATATATAATATCTTTTAAATCATAGAAACTAATATATTATCTATTTTCATACATTTTAACATAAATATTTTTCATTAACAATAACTAAGGTTCCTTAGTTCTAGTTTATTTTCATACTAGTATGCTCAAACTTTGCATTATCAATCAAGGTTATGATAAGATAAATCAAATGAGTAAATCACTTTTAAGTGGAGTCATTACTATGAGATATTCTTCAACCAAAATCTAATTATTTTTTTTATGTTGTACGATTCTATCATGTTATCAAGAAATTTTTTTTAAAAAAATAATTTTATATATGACTTTCAAGTTTAAATTCAATATTTGGTCATTTAATCTCAAGATAATATATATAAATTTAAGCACATAAATCAATACATTAATCATCATCAAAATCATTCTTTCATAAATTTGAATTTAGATAAAGTTTCTAATTCATTTAGTATACCAAAGTTAGAGCAATCAAGATTAATGAGTTATCCAAAGATTCATTAATAATGATTTTATTTTAATATTTTTTTGTTATTACTTAGACTAGTGAGCTTTAAAGGAGTATTAGATCTCAAGTCATATGCTTTGAGTATCTACTTTCAAAATATTACTTAGTGTTCCTAGCCTTGTTATGAGACAAATTTATAATATGGGAGATTTTAGTTTAGGTATCTATTTTACATTGGGTCCCTCATAAAACACTCTACCTAATTTTACTAATGGCATTGAGTTGTTTATGGTTCCTTTAGGAATCCAAATTAATTTATATAAACTATACCTTTTAAATAAATATTTATTAGCATAATATCTAATTCTTCCACAAAAAATATATTTATTTCTAGATGAAATATATAACATAGGTCCTTTAATGAAGATGGTTGGCTTTTGTTGAGTGTTACCAATAAAGTCTATATCATTTCTTCTATTAATATTACCCTTATTCGCAAGGATTGTATTAAGGGATTTATTCATTATTTCAAAATTTTCTAATGTTTGTTTAAGCATGATATTTTCCTTTTTAACATCATCTAGCATTTCACGTTTGGAGCAAAATTATGTAATGGTAAAGCATCATACAAGGTTTCATGTTTGGTGCATGTATTATGTGATGGTGCTACTTCATCCATTTCATAAAGTTTACTAACTAATGATGTATGCTATTCCTTACGTAATTTATAGGATTTGCTAATCTTTCTAAATTCACCATAAAGCTCATGGAAAGAAAGTAATAACTCATTAAAAGTAAAAGAGCTTTAGGGTGGGTTACTTACCTTATCGTGGTTAGCTACGAGTACGAGATCTTCCATTTCTTCTTGATTATATTTTTCATCTTTGGTGCACCATAGCTTCTTGCATTTGTCACAGCAGATTTTGTCTATTTTAAGTTTTTTTCATATTCATTAAATTTTTTAGTTCTTTTGTCAAGAGTTTATGTCCAAGGTTCTTATCACTCGAGATTTCACTCTAAGAATCATATGTTCTCTTTAGTTCCAATTCCTTCCTGTTCTTTAGAAGGTGTTCTTGGGTTCTTAATATCAAAATTTTCTTGCTCTTAGGGGTGAATTCTTCTTATTCATTTTTGTAAGATATTTCATTTAATGATTCATTTAGATTTAATATGCTTTCATGTGTTAATTCTAATATATGCCAAATTTCAAAAGCTAAATCACAAGAGGAAATCCGATCAAATTCATTTTTATTGAGAGCACAATATAAAGCATTTATAGTATTGGTATTTATAGAAAATATTTATTTTTCATAATTATTCCAATCATTTATTGGATTGGATGACTTTTGAAAATCTTTTTCAACAATACACCATAAATTAAAATCTATCAAAATGAAAAAGATATGCATTCAATTTTTCCAAGATATGTAATCCGTCCCGTTAAACATAGGAAGACTTATGATAGAAAATCCCTCTTGATTATTAATAAAAGACATCTTATTTAGATTTTAAGCCAAATATAGAGAAATGTGGCTCTAATACTAATTGTTAGGATCAAAGCGACACTGCGGGGGAAGGTTTGAATTAGTATTGATGAAAAATCTTCATCGATTTAAAAAAATTACTCAATAAAAAACCGTATCAAAAATACATTTAAGTATAAAGATGTTTGTAACAGTGCAAGCAAAGATAATAGATAGTTAAATAACAGGACAATGAAATTAAATAGCAAAGAAGAGGAAGTAAACCAATTTTATAGTGGTTCGATCTTGTGACTTACGTCCACTTCTTGGTTCTCCCTTTGTTGAGGCCATCGGCTTCCATTATTGAACTTCTTTCAATGGGTGAAGATCAACTACCCTCTTACAACTCTATTCTCCTTTACATATTTAGGAGATAACCTTTAGAAGACTCAAAGCTCTCCCTTAAACAAAAAACTACACAAGATGAAATAAGGAGAAGCTCTCAATTACAATAGTATTTTCATAATATTTTTACTCTTAATTGCTTTTATATCTCAAACAAGAAAGGATGGGATATTTATAGGCCCCAAATGGCTTCAAAAGTGGAGCCAAAAATTAATTTTTAAGTGATCCTGAGGTGCTAGTCTTGAAGACTGCGTTCTGGGCGATTCAACCGCCTGTCACAGTCTGGGAGACTGTGTTTTGGGTGGTTTAGCCGCCTGACAATTTAGAGACTGTGTCTGGGTGGTTCAACCGGCCAGTCCAGGTGGTTCAACCGCTTGATATACTTTCGAAGATTATGTCATCTTGGAGATCGTGTTTTCAAAGAATGTGCCTTATCTGACCTTGGGCTACTGAAATAACTTGTATAATGAGTCCAAATCAATCCCAATTAAAGCCTAGTGACCTCTTAATTGAGTTAGTAAAACTAACTTTCATTATGATTCTAACTACGACACTCAACGTATAATCTTCGTTGTCCGATCATCTCTTCGGTAAACTACCGACATCTTTTCGATGAACCCCGGGTGAGCTCCCGATTTCCTTCGATGAACTCCCAATGAACTTCCAGCATTCTTCTGGTGAACTCTCAATGAACTCCCGATAACCTGTTGCTAGTTACAGGTGCCATACAAGCCAATCACGTGAGTGATGGTACGTGTGACATACTACGTAATCTTTTTGCTTATGATTAATATTGGCATATTCTTATATTATATTATTTATTGAATCAGATCGTGATGAAATTATAATAATGAGATCGGTTCATCTTTAAATATAAATCCTAAATAATCCTGGTCATTGGTTACTCGAGAGGGATATTGAGATAACTAGACAGATTGGTGTACTATATACCTATCCATATGATGAAGGCGATTGGTCTTATAGCCAGCTGTGTGGAGATACTGAGGTTATAGTACAGGTGCTCATTGGAAAATGAGTTCACTGATTGATCTGCTTATGGAATGCTGTATAGTTAATGATACCTAATGTTAGACACCGATTCCATAGTCCCAGTTGTGTATCTGGTCCTTAGACTTGAGACACCAAGGATGTCTTGTATGAGTACTCCTTTCTTTGATGCGAGACTTATAGGTTTTAAAAGTTCTAGATCTGATACAACTAGTTATCGGGATTGGTAGCCAACCTTACGAAGGCAATTGAGTGTCAATAAAGGATCATCCACTCTTGGTATCACGAGAGAAATATCTCATATGTGCCTGCTCAAATAAATCCCTAGCCAGGGTTATTCAGATTGAGAGAGAAAGAGTTCTTCGAGAGAATCTAATTATAGTGAGACTATGACAGATTCCGTATATGACTTGACAGTACCATGTTCAATATACGGTCTCTAGGATATTAGTTAAATAATAGATTATTGATACACGATAACTGTGGATAGACAGGTCCGATGGATTTAATCCTCCCTGTACCGCCTGGGGACTTAGACGTAGTGGCATAGTACGTCTATAATCGATGAGTCAAGTGAATTATTATGGGGATAATAATTCACTATATCAGAAAAAGTTCTGATGGGAGTGACTCACGGCCAACTCGGTATCAGGCTTAGAGGGTCACACATATATGGTGGATGCTTCAACGAATAGAGGATTGGATGGAGATCCAATTAGCCCCTATTCTCATTAGATGAGATCCTAAGCTTATGGGCTCCTTGATTAAGACCCAGTTAGAGGCCTAAGGAGATTATTGGATAGAGATCCAATAATGCAAGGTTAGAGGGTTATTGGATGAAAATCCAATACCCATTAAGGCAAGAGCCCTAGGGTTTTGGTGGCTCTCTGTAAATAGGAGGGGAGACTTATGGTTGATAGGCTGCAGCTTTAGCCACCACCTCTTATTCTCCTCCCTCCCTCTGAGCAAGAGTTGCAAGATTAGATTGGAGGAGTTTTACTATAGAGATCTATTGTGTGGATACCGCTAGAGAGGAGGACGCTTGACCTCCTTCATCTTCTCCATCCGGATTTGAAATAGAGGGACATACGATCTCCCTAAGTAAAATCAATCTCTCATACATCATGATTTTATCGATTTTTATGTTTTTCTTACGACTCCAATCTTTTACACGATGATTTGATCTACGTGGGAAACCAGTATTTTATTTTGATTTCTGCTGTGTATGTGATGCACCAACTGAGGTTTCCAAACAGTAGTATCAGAGCCAAGGTTTCTGTGTGGAAGATTAGTTTTAAACTATATGTGATGAGATTGAATCGTGTAGAATCATTCTACGCGTTCTTGTTGCATTTTCGCAGCGAAGGCAACTAGCCACGGGCAGCCCCAATGCAGGGTTGGCCACCCATAGCCAGGCCGCGGCCAAGGCCCCCTGTAAGGGGGCGGCCGGCTGCAGCTAGGGCCAGCATGAAAGGGAGGCCAACGACATCCGCAGGCGGCGCTGCGAAGCACCACCACTGGGCGGCGGCCACCCGTGCGATCGATTGCGGCCATCACCACCCGAGGGCACGGCGCTTGCGGCGCACGTAGGCCGCTGCGACCAACCCTGCTACCATCAAGGCGGCGACACCCGTGGTGGCTACCCTTGGCGGTGGTGCCCGGCGGCAAGATCACCGCCTACGCAGTGTCATGGGCTTAGCTAATTTTGCCTAAGCCGTGAGGTACCTATATGTGTCCGTCCACAAAGGTCAGCCTTCACCAAGATCTCCTAAGGTCTCTTAAACTTACAAAAGAGAAAACGGACTAGAAGAAGCAATTCCACCGGGATCCATAAGCAACTGCTTAAGCAACTGCTCAAGCAAGCACTTTATAAAGCAAGATACAAATTATACCCATGGACATTACAAACTCAGACATGTTGCACTTAAAGGATAATGATCCATTATAGACCGAAATCCCCACAAGTGCTTATAAGACACACTCGTATTTACAAGCCAAAATCAACCATAAAGCAAACCAAACTAGTGCTGCTAAGCCTATTGTAAGCCCACTACTTGCTGTACAAGGTATGCATACAAACCGAAGGACACGAACAAACATGAACATTTCATCAAATACCTTATTTACATTATTGTTCGTGACATTCTTCCCCACTTATTCCTTCGATGTCCTCATCGAAGCCACTGTAGATGCTGCATCTTCTCACATTTTGTTGAATTTTCAATCTTCTGCTTTAGCTGTAACATGCCCCTTTGGCGCCCAACTGTTCTCTGCCGCTGTTGTTGAGTAGTCGAACTCTGATCCGCCATGTTGCTTCAACACCCCACTGACTAAATCTGGTGTGGGGTTGGCTGAGTTGTGCTGATCCTTGTTAGTTCTCACGGATCCTTTTGATAGGAAAAAGGCCTGCCTTATTATGCGTTAGTATCGCAGTATACTCATGTTTCTTGAACTGGGTGGATGCTTGTTGAAACTTTGACGAGCATCGCCTTGTAGACTTTATGATTTTTGAAGTCCTTCCTCTACAATGTTTGTCAATTGATCATTCTTTTATGTTTAGTTGTCACTTCCAAGTAGGTTCGCATTACTCCCGCTTTTAATTGGCATTCAATTGGGAAATAAAATAGATAATTTATTCTCAGTAGTACTGATCACCAATGGTGAGGATTTGATAACTATTGTCTTCCATAAGCTTTCTTTGAAGGGTCACTGAACTTATGCAGAGCTCCTCTACTAGATAAGTAAGAGAACTGGGATATTCAACTTCATCTATTCTCTTAGAGAAGGCAAGGTTACTTGTCTTCGCTCACCTCCTTAAGTTAAGAGAATTGGGGTACTCAGTTTTGCCCATTCTCTTGAGTTACTCGATTTCACCTGCCTCCTTGAGTTTGTACTTCATGCATTGAGCTGATTACTAACATTCGCCCGCTCTTTGCTCACACTTCTGGAGCACTAGAAGTGTTTGCACTCCTTGCGTTGAGTTAACTACTGTGATTTGCCTTCCCACTGCCATTGGACTTCTGGAATGTAAGAAGTTTCACTCGAAAAGAGCAAAAAGTTTACCCTAACTTGGAGTCCCCTAACTTAGAGTAAGTCTTTGATAGTTCTGGTCGCCTCTGAGATTGTATCATCTTCTCCATCACCTTTGTCGCCTACTCCTCTGAGTAGAAAAGGTACAATATTACGTATTACCTACTTCGTTCCTTGGTCGAGCAGTCTTGTATCAACCCGAAGTCCCTCGCTTTCGACTATCTTGATGAGAAGTCCATCGACACTGGTCTTATGAAGTTCCTTAGCCTCTACCCTTCTCCCGTGTCTTGGTACTTAGAGTTTGCCTTTGCATTCTCCACCTCCTCGGCCCCTTTTATGACCAATGCTCTCCCTCCATGAGAGCAAGAGATTGATGACTCCATGGAAGTCCTGTCTTTGTGTTACCATGGTGCTGCTAAGCCCATAGCCCTACTATATGTTACCTTGCATCTTCATCCCTTCCTTCGCAATCGGTAGATCCATATCTGCGACACTGTGGTGCTTCTCCGAGTCCACTTCTTTTTTAACCGACGCTTCGCTTTTGGATTCTTGAGCCCCAATGGACTCTTATTGCTGCCTCACCCCTTTCGACCACCTGCTTCAACACCACTATGTCCTCCTAGCAATTATCTTTGGTCAATGGAAAGACAGACTACAACCCTCATGCATGGTCTCTGCCATTTTGTTGTAAGGCTCGCGCCAATTCTGTTCTCCTTAGCTTCCTTGGTAGCAACGTTTGCTTACTCGGCCTTGTTCTCTAACTTGCTAGGCTCCCTTAAGCGAATGTGAGCACTGAAGTAGTTTAACTCTTTAGCCGCTCCAATCGTACCTTTATATAATTAAGTCCCCCTCCATGAGACTCACTGGTACTTGCAATCTGACTTCTCCCTCGGTGATACATAACCCCTATATACTAATGACCAAGGCTTTCATCTGATACAAGCTTCGATGTGTACACATGGAAGACCTGCCTATGTGGTACCGTGGCATTCATCCCTTGAATCCATAGCCCTTCTTGTCGTTGCATTGTTCACCGAAGTGGAGCTCCCAGTAGCTCCTGATCATTCACATAATCACGTCCCCCTCAATGGGACTCACTGGTACTTACACTTGGACTTCTTCCTCGGTGGTATACAGCCCCCATATGTTGATGACTAAGACTTTCACCCAATGCAAGCTTCGATGCACACACGAAGACCCACCTCTGTGGTACCATGACATTCACTCCTTAAATCCATAACCCTTCTTCTTGTTATATCGTACACTAAAGTGGAGCTCTCAGTAACTCCTGATCATACTTCCGCATGATCCTGTCCCTCAAGGGACACGAATGCCTGTATTGCATTGGCATGAACTACTCCACCATGATCCATTGTATCATATCGCCTCCTGGTGATATCCCTATTGCATACAGATTATCGTGTGATGAACTCGGACTACAACTTCTATATGTTATCACGAGCTTAGCTGATTTTTCTTAAGCCATGCGGCTCCCATGCGTGTCCGTCCACACGGGTCAGCCCTCCCCGAGATCTCCTAAAGTCCCTTAGACTTACAAAAGAGAAAACAGGCCAAAAGAAGCAATTCTCATGGGATCCACAAGCAACTGCTCAAGAAAACACTTTATAAAGCTAAATACAAATTATACCCATGGACATTACAAACTCAAAGAGATTGCACACAAAGGATAATGGTCCATTACAGACCAAAGTCCCCACAAGTGCTTATAAGATACACTTGTATTTACAAGCCAAACTTGGCCATAAAGTAAATCAAACTAGGACTGCTAAGCCTACTGCAAGCCCGCTTCTTGTTGTATAAGATATGTACCTAAACCGAAGGACATGGACTATCACAAGCATTTCAACGAACACCTTGTTTACATTATTGTCCGTGACATTCTCCCCCACTTATTCCTTCGATGTCCTTGTCAATGCCACTGTAGACGCTGTATCTCCTCGCATTCTGCTGAATCTTCAATCTTCTGCTTTGGCTGCAACACGCCCCTTTGGCTCCTCGCCGCTCTCCGCTGCTGTTGTTGAGTAGTCGAACTCTGATCTGCCATGCTGCTTCAAGTCACCAATGACTGAATCTGGTGTGGGGTTGGCTGAGTTGTGCTGATCCTTGATGGTTCTCACGGATCCCTCTGATGAAGGAAAAGACCTATCTTATTATGCACTAGTATCATAGTATACTCATATTGCTTGAACTGGGTAGATGCTTGTTGGAGCTTTAACGAGCATCGCCTCACAGACTTTGAAGTTTTTAAGGTCCTTTCTCCATAATGTTTGCCCATTGAACCTTCTTCTACTGTTAGTTGTCACTTCTAAGTATGTTCGCATCACTCCTGCTTTCGATTCATCAATTGGAAAATAAAGTGAAAAATCTACTCTCAATAGTACTAATCACCAATGGTGAGGATTTGACAACTATTGTCTTCCATAAACTTTCTTTGAAGGGTCACTGGACTTGTGTAGAGCTCCCCTGCTTGGATAAGTAAGAGAACTGGGATACTTGACTTCACCCATTCTCTTCGTAGTTGAGAATGTAAGGTTACTTGGCTTCACTCACCTCCTCGAGTTAAGAGAATTGGGGTATTCAGTTTCGCTCATTCTCTCGAGTTGAGAAGGCAAAGGTTACTCGATTTTGCCTGCCTCCTCGAGTTTGTACTTTATGCATTAGCTGGTTACTAACATTCGCCCGCTCTTTGCTCACACTTCTGAAGTACTTGAAGTGTTTGTACTCCTTGTGTTGAGTTAGCTACTGTGATTCGCCTTCTCACTATCATTGAACTTTTGGAATACAACAAGTTTTGCCCAAAAAGAGCAAAAAGTTTACCCAAGTTGGAGTCCCCCAACTTGGAGTAAGTCTTTGATAGATCTGGTCGCCTTTGAGATTGTATCATCTTCTCCATCACCTTTGTCGCCTACTCCTCTAAGTAGAAAGGTAGAGTACAGTATACTGCCTACTTTGTTCCTTGGTCGAGCACTCCTGCATCAACCCGAAGTCCCATAATTTTGACTATCTTGATGAGAAGCCCATCGACATCGATCTTACGAAGTTTCTTGGTTGCCCTTCTGCCCTGTCTTGGTACTTGGAGTTTGCCTTTGCATTCTCTACCTCCTCAGCCCCTTTTACGACCAATGCTCTCCCTTCATGAGAGCAAGGGATCGATGACTCCACGAAAGTCTCACATCTGTGGTACCATGGTGCTACCAAGTCCATAGCACTACTATTCGTTATCTTGCATCTTCATCCCTTCCTTCGCGATCGGTAGATCTACCTACCTCTACGTCACTGTGGAGCTCCTCCGAGTCCACCTCCTTTCTAACCGATGCTTTTCTTTTGGGTAGCTGAGCCCACTGGACTCGTCGTCGCTTCCTCGCCACTTTCGACCACCTGCTTCAACACTACTGTGTCCTCCTAGCAGTTCTGCTTAGTCGATGGAAAGACAAACTACAACTCTCATGCATGGCCTCCGCCATCTTGTTGCAGAGCTCGCATCGATTCTGTTCTCCTTAGCTTCCTTGGTAGCAACGTTCACTTAAGCGAATATAAGTGCTGAAGCAATCTAACTCTCCAGTTGCTCCGATTATACCTTAGTATAATCAAGTTCCCTCCATGGGACTTACTGGTACTTGCAATCTGACTACTCTCTCGGTGGTCTTGATGCAAAGACCCGCCTCTGCTGATCGTGGAATTCACTCTTTGAATCCACAAACCTTCTTGTCGTTGTATTGTTCACCGAAGTGGAGCTCCCAGCAGCTCCTGATCATTCACATGATCACATCCCCCTCCATGGGACTCATTGGTACTTACACTTGGAGTTCTTCCTCGGTGGTATACAGCTCCCATACGCTGATGACTAAAGCTTTCATCCAATGCAAGCTTCGATGCACACACGAAGACCCGCCTCTACGACACTACGACATTCACTCCTTGAATCTATAGCCCTTCTTCTTGTTGTGTTGTACACCAAAGTGGAGCTCCCAGTAATTCCTAATCATACCTCCGCATGATCTTGTCTCTCACAGGACAAGATTGCCTGCATTGCGTTGCCACGAACTATTTCACCATGATCCGCTGCACTATGTCGCCTCCTGGTGACATCTTTATTGCCTGTATTGCGTTGCCACGAACTATTTCACCACGAACTATTGCCAACATCGAGCTATAGCTTAAACTCAACCATCTCAATCTTTGTGTGCTACGCATTCTTCTTTGTTTGCTTGTCCTCGTGGTTCTCGCGCCAAGGGGTTGGCTATTTCTCTGAATGCCAAACTTGGATGCTCGCTCCTCTGAGCGACTCCTTTCCCTAGATCTCTATGTCTGTTTCCCCCCAAACGATTGCGTGTGTTGGCTGTCCTCCATACAGCTCAGCTAGGTCCACCATGTTTGTATGGCAAGTGTTTCTACGTGTGCTTGTCCCGCTCTGATACCACATTGTCACGGGCTTAGCTGATTTGTCTAAGCCGTGTGGCACCCATGCGTGTCCGTCCACACGGGTCAGCCCTCTCCGAGATCTCCTAGAGTCCCTTAGACTTAGAAAAGAGAAAATGGGCCAGAAGAAGCAATTCCCACGAGATCCACAAGCAATTGCTCAAGAAAACACTTTGTAAAGCCAACTACAAATTATACCATGGACATTACAAACTCAGAGAGGTTGCACTCAAAGGATAATGGTCCATTACAGACCGAAGTCCCCACAAGTGCTTATAAGACACACTTGTATTTACAAGCCAAACTTGGCCATAAAACAAATCAAACTAGGGCTGCTAAGCCTACTGCAAGCCCGCTTCTTATTGTACAAGATATGTACCTAAACCAAAGGACACGGACTAACACAAGCATTTCATCAAACACCTTGTTTATATTATTGTCTGTGACATTCTCCCCCACTCATTCCTTCGACGTCCTAGGCGAAGCCACTGTAGACGCTGCATCTTCTCGCATTCTGCTGAATCTTTAATCTTCTGCTTTGGCTGCAACACGCCCCTTTGGCTTCTAGTCCTCTCCACCGCTATTGTTGAGTACTCGAACTTTGATCCACCATGCTGCTTCAACTCACCAATGACTAAATCTGGTGTGGGGTTGGCTGAGTTGTGCTGATCCTTCTTGGTTCTCGCAGATCCCTCTGATGAAGGAAAAGACCTGCCTTATTATGCGCTAGTATCACAGTATACTCATATTGCTTGAACTATGTAGATGCTTGTTAGAGCTTTAACGAGCATCGCCTCGCAGACTTTGAAGTTTTTAAGGTCCTTTCTCCATAATGTTTGCCCATTGAACCTTCTTCCACTGTTAGTGGTCACTTCCAAGTATGTTCGCATCACTCCTTCTTTCGATTAGTTAATTGGGAAATGAAGTGGAAAATCTACTCTCAGTAGTACTGATCACCAACGGTGAGGATTTGACAACTATTGTCTTCCATAAGCTTTCTTTGAAGGGTCACTGAACTTGTGCAGAGCTCCCCTGCTTGGATAAGTAAGAGAACTGGGATACTTGACTTCACCCATTCTCTTCGTAGTTGAGAAGGTAAAGTTACTTGACTTCGCTCACCTCCTCGAGTTAAGAGAATTGGGGTACTCGGTTTCACCCATTCTCTCGAGTTGAGAAGGCAAATGTTACTCGATTTCGCCTGCCTCCTCGAGTTTGTACTTCATGCATTGAGCTAGTTACTAACATTCGCTTACTCTTTGCTCACACTTCTGAAGCACTTGAATTGTTTGTACTCCTTGCGTTGAGTTAGCTACTGTGATTCACCTTCTCACTGCCATTAAGCTCCTATATGCCGATGACTAAGGCTTCTATCCAATGCAAGCTTCGATGCACACATGAAGACTCGCCTCTGTGGTACTACGTCATTCACTCCTTAAATCCATAGCCCTTCTTCTTGTTGTGTCGTATATCAAAGTGGAGCTCCCAGTAACTCCTAATCATACCTCCAAAATTTCACCATGATCCACTGCACCATGTCGCCTTCTAGTGACATCTCTATTACATATAGATTCTTGTGTGATGAATTCGGACTACGACTTCTCCATGTGTGGCCTCTGCCAACACATCGTAGGGCTTCCGCCATCTCCTATTTTTAGTTCACTCCCTTGGCAATTCCCCTTCATCCACCCACTCTTGGGTCATACCTGGACAAAGCATAGCTCTAGGACAGTCCATCGCCTAGTAGCTCATGAAGTCCCCTGACTTCGCTAGAGTTGGTGCACCATTGTCTGGATCTCGGGCCTCTATCCCCTACCAGCACAATCTTGTTATGCACCACTTGTTCCTAACAACTCGAATGGCAACTTTGCCTCTGCACCCTCTTGCCCCGTACTAAGGTCTCATAATCCCAA
Source organism: Ensete glaucum (assembly GCA_021527575.1). Classification (NCBI taxonomy): domain Eukaryota; kingdom Viridiplantae; phylum Streptophyta; class Magnoliopsida; order Zingiberales; family Musaceae; genus Ensete; species Ensete glaucum. Next base: position 5,947,996 of record CM038556.1, read on the forward strand.
CTTTGCCTCTGCAAGTTGAATCACCTTAGTTACTCCATCAAATGCATCTCTAAGGTAGCTTGCATGTGCTCGAAGCTCCCTTCATCCTAGGCACCATGCAAAATAAGTCTGTCCTATCAGAATCAAGAACCCATAGAATGATATGATCCTACTCTTGCCTCTACAAGAGTTCATGCCCTTGACCTCTGTCCAAGGAAAGCTCCATTCCTCCGCTCCATGTTCTATCTTCTATGTCGCTCTCATTATGCGGCTTGGATACTTCACCGAGTTCCACCCAAGTCGCTCTGCTCCTTGATTTCCATTGAGTTGATAGTGGCCCTCACGTCCACCATTCCATGGGTCAACCCTCTCTTGAGTTCGATTTCTGCATCGACTCTAAGTGTGCCTTCATATGATATTGCCTTGGATGACTCCCCCACTTGATCTCGAAATGCATCCACCAATGCATTACCTCCTTCGAGATCATGCGACGACTCTTCGTCGCTCACTCGGTCCATTGAGCTTTGTGGAGATATAGCCTTGAGGAACTCTTTCTCAATATGTGTAGTTCGTTGCACATGATTCTCCTACTAGAGAACTAGGACTTATCCCTCCTGGATATCTGTCCTGTTGGAGCAACTTTTCTCTTTACATACTTCCCACTAGAAGTTTCGGAGACCACCTTCCCCTTTGGACTACTCCGTCTTGCTGAACTTGTGCCTTATTCTACCCCCGTAAATGTACTTGCTAGATTACGACCCTTCTCCAATACAGTCTCCACTGCACCCTTCAAGGTCTAGCAACGTACTAAACTTGTTGTACATTTCAGCCACCTACGGACGTATCCTTTCCATGTCGAAGAGAAAGTTATTATGCTCCATGGCGCCGAGTTCCACTCGCGCCTTGGGATGGCCACAAACACTCTGTCATCCGTGTACAAGCCCTGGCATGAGTTCTGAATCCTTCGAGTTAGCAATTCCTCTCACCTCTGTGAGCTTTGTACTTTCGATCGTTACACAACACCTCCCACATTGCACGGTCTCATCTTTCACTAAGCGCCCCGCTTTGCCTTGAGCACCGTCAAGTTTGGTTGCCAACGTCGAGCTATAGCTCGAACTTAACCATCCCAATCTTTGTGTGCTACGCATTCTTCTTTGCTTGCTTGTCCTTGTGGTGCCTCTCGCGCAAAGGGGTTGGCTATTCCTCTGAATGCCAAACCAGGATGCCCGCTCCTTTGAGTGACTCCTTTCCCTACATCTCAATGTCCGTTTCCCCCAAACGGTTACGCGTGCTGGCTGTCCTCCACACAGCATAGCTAGGTCCCCCACGTTTGTATGGCAAGTGTTTCTGCGTGTGCTTACCCGCTCTGATACCACATTATCACGGGCTTAGCTGATTTGCCTAAGCTGTGCGGCACACATGCGTGTCTGTCCGCAAAGGTCAGCCCTCCTGGAGATCTCCTAGAGTCCCTTAGAAATACAAAAGAGAAAACGGGCCAGAAGAAGTAATTCCCACGAGATCCACAAGCAACTACTTAAGAAAACACTTTATAAAGCCAAATACAAATTACACCCATGGACATTATAAACTTAGAGAGGTTGCACACAAAGGATAATGATCCATTACAGACCGAAGTCCCCATAAGTGCTTATAAGACACTTGTATTTACAAGCCAAACTTGGCCATAAATCACCTCTTGTTCCTGACAACTTGAATGACAACACTGTGGCATATTTTTCAAGAGTACCCACCTCTGCATCCTCTTGCCCCGTACTAAGGTCTCCTGATCCCAACTTTCCACCACAAGTTGAATCACCTTAGTTACTCCATCAAATGCATCTCTGAGGTAGCTTGCATGTGCCTCGAAGCTCCCTTCATCTTTGGCACCATGCAAAATAAGTCTGTCCCATCAGAATGAAGAACCCATGAAATGACATGATCCTACTCTTGCCTCTACAAGAGTTCATGCCCTTGACCTCTGTCTAAGGAAAGCTCCATGCCTCCGCTCCATGTTCCATCATCTATGTCGACTCTCTTCATGCGACTGGGATACTTCACCGAGTTCCACCTAAGTCACTTCGCTCCTCAATTTACATTGAGTTGATAGTGGCCCTCACGTCCACCATTCCACGGGTCAGCCCTCTGTTGAGTTCGATTTCTGCATCGACTCTAAGTGTGCCTTCATATGATGTTGCCTTGGATTGCTCCCCCCACTTGATCTCGAAATGCATCTACCAATGCATTACCTCCTTCGAGATCATGCGATAACTCTTCATCGCTCACTCAGTCCATTGAGCTTTGTGGAGATATAGCCTTGAGGAACTCTTCCTCAATATGTGCAGTCTGTTGCACATGATTCCCCCACTAGAGAACTATGACTTGTCCCTCCTAGATATCTATCCTGCTGGAGCAATTTTTCTCTTTACATATTTCCCACTGGAAGTTTCGAAGACCACCATCCCCTTTGGACTACTCCATCTTGCTGAACAACTTGTGCATTGTTCTGCCCTGCAAATGTACTTGCTAGATTGAGACCCTTCTCAAATACAGTCTTTACTGCACCCTTAAAGGTTAAGCAATGTACTGAACTTTTTGCACATTTTAGCCGCCTACGGACATACCCTTTCTACGTCGAAGAGAAAGTTCTGATGCTCCATGGCGCTGAGTTCCAATCGTGCCTTGGGATAGCCACAAACACTCCGTCATCTAAGTACAAGCCCTTGCATGAGTTCTGAATCCTTCGAGTTAGCAATTCCCCTCACCTCTGTGAGCTTTGCACAACTCTTTCGATCGTTACACAACACCTCCCACCTTGCACGGTCTCATCTTTCACCAAGCGCCCCGCTTTGCCTTGAGCATCGTCAAGTTTTGGTTGCCAACATCGAGCTATAGCTCGAACTCAACCATCCCAATATTTGTGTGCTATGCATTCTTCTTCGCTTGCTTGTCCTCGTGGTGCCTCTCGCGCAAAGGGGTTGGCCATTCCTCTGAATGCCAAACCTAGATGCTTACTCCTCTAAGCGACACCTTTCCCTACATCTCAATGTCCGTTTTCTCCCAAACGGCTGCGCGTGCTGGCTGTCCTCTACACAGCCCAGCTAGGTCCCCCATGTTTGTATGGCAAGTGTTTCTGTGTGTGCTTGTCCCGCTCTGATACCACATTATCACGGTCTTAGCTGATTTTGCCTAAGCCGTGCGGCACCCATACGTATCCGTCCATACAGGTCAGCCCTCCTCGAGATCTCCTAGAGTCCCTTAGATATACAAAAGAGAAAACGGGCCAGAAGAAGCAATTCCCATGAGATCCACAAGCAACTGCTCAAGAAAACACTTTATAAAGCCAAATACAAATTATACCCATAGACATTACAAACTCAGAGAGGTTGCACACAAAGGATAATAGTCCATTACAGACCGAAGTCCCCACAATTGCTTATAAGACACACTTGTATTTACAAGCCAAACTTGGCCATAAAGTAAATCAAACTAGGGCTGCTAAGCCTACTGCAAGCCCGCTTCTTGTTTAACAAGATATGTACATAAACCGAAGGATACGGACTAACACAAGTATGTCATCGAACACCTTGTTTACATTATTATCCGTGATAATGTGTGGCCTCTGCCAACACATCGTAGGGCCTCTGCCATCTCCGATTTTTGGTTCGCTCCCTTGGCAATTCACCTTCGTCCATTACTATTGGGTCATACCTGGATGAAGCATAGCTCTAGGACAGTCCATCACCTAGTAGCTCCTAATGTCCCTTGACTTCGTTAGATTTGGTGCACCATTGTCTGGATCTTGGGCCTCTATCCCCTACCACTATAATCTCCACTATGCACCACTTGTTTCTGACAACTTGAATGGTAACACTGTGGTATATTCATCAAGAGTACCCGCCTCTACGTCCTCTTGCCTGGTGCTAAGGTATACTTATCCCAACTTTGCCTTCACAAGTTGAATCACCTTAGTTACTTCGTCAAATGCATCTCTGAGGTAACTTGCATGTACCTCGAAGCTCCTTTTATCTTTGGCACCATACAAGATAAGTTCGCCCCATCAGAATAAAGAACTCACGGAATGATATGATCCCACTCTTGCCTCTACAAGAGTTCATGCCCTTGACCTATGTCTAAGGAAAGTTTTGTGCCTCCGTTCCATGTTCCATCTTCTATATCGACTCCCTTCATGCGACTTGGATACTTTACTAAGTTCCACCCAAGTCACTCCACTCCTCGATTTACATTGAGTTGATATTGGCCCTCGCATCCACCATTTCATGGGTCAGCCCTCCGTTGAGTCCAATTTCCACATCAACTCTAAGTGTGCCTTCATAAGATATTGTCTTGGATTGCTCCCCCACTTGATCTCGAAATGCATCTACCAATGCATTACCTCATTCGAGATCATGCAACAACTCTTCGTCGCTCGCTCGGTCTGTTAAGCTTTGTGGAGATATTACCTTGAGAAACTCTTCCACAATATATGCAATCTGTTGCACATGATTCTTCATCTGGAGAACTGGGACTTATCCTTCTTGGATATCTATCCTGTTGGAGCAACTTTCACCTTGTATTCCTCCTACTGGAAGTTTTGGAGACTACCATCCCCTTTGGACTACTCCATCTTGCTGAACAACTTGTGCCTTATTCTGCCCTCGCAAATGCACTTGCTAGATTGCGACCCTTCGCCAACACAGTCTCCACTACACTCTTCAAGGTCTAGCAATGAGTTGAACTTATTGCACATTTGGTTGTCTATGGATGTATCCTTTCCATGTTGAAGAGAAAGTTCTGATGCTCCATGGCGTCGAGTTCCGATCGCGCCTTGGGATAGCCACGAACACTCCATCGTCTGTGTACAAGCCCTTGCATAAGCACCAAATCTTTCAAGCTAGCAATTCCCCTCACCTCTGTGAGTTTTGCATAACTCTTTTGGTCATTACGCTACACTTCCCACTTTGCATGGTCTCATCTCTCATAAAGCACCCCGCTTGTCTTGAGCATCCTTAAGTTTTATTGCCAACGTCGAGTCATAGCTCGAACTCAGCCATCCTAATCTTAGTGTGCTACGCATTTTTCTTTGTTGCTTGTCCTCATGGTGCTTCTTGCGTAAAGGGCTGGCCATTCCTCTGAATGCTAAGCCTAGATGCCTGCTCCTCGGAGCGACTCCTTTCCCTACATCTCAATGTCTGTTTCCCCTAAACTATTGCGCATGCTGGCTGTCCTCGACATAACGCAGCTAGGTCCCTCACATTTATATGACAAGTGTTTCTGCATATGCTTATCCCGCTCTGATACCACAATGTCACGGGCTTAGCTGATTTTGCCTAAGCCGTGTAGCACCTATGTGTGTTCGTCTGTAAAGATCAGCCTTCCCCGAGATCTCCTAAGGTCTCTTAGACTTACAAAAGAGAAAATGGGCCAGAAGAAGTAATTCCACTTGGATCCACAAGCAACTGCTCAAGCAAACATTTTATAAAGCCAGATACAAATTACATCCATGAACATTACAAACTCAGAAAGGTTGCACACAAAGGATAATGGTCCATTACAAACTAAAGTCCCCACAAGTGCTTACAAGACACACTCGTATTTACAAGCTAAAATCAGTCATAAAGCAAACTAAACTAGGGCTGCTAACCCTACTGCAAGCCCGCTACTTGCTATACAAGGTATGTACACAAACCAAAGGACATAGACAAATATGAGCATTTCATCAAATACCTTGTTTACATTGTTGTCCGTGACAGCAGGGGCAGCTGCGGCGGCGACACAAAGGGGGAAAGACGGGTTAGGGCATCCTTTGGAGAAAGGACGATCCTACCCTTATGAATTAGGAAAATTTTGAGGATTATCCTTATGTACATAATTTCCATAATACCCTCAATAATTTTAAAAATTTCGAGGACTGTCTTCTCATCTAAAATTATAAAACTACCCTTATTAATTATATAAATTCTAAGCATATCCTGATTTTTAAAAAAATAATTAATTAAATAGTTTAATTAATTATTATATATTTCTAGTAATCCTACATATGATGTGATGTACATGTGATGTATGATATGGATGGATGATCATGAGCTATATGTTGTGATGTGTGTAATTATGATTATTATTATTATTAGGGCCTGTGAGCCTATATTTTTCTCATTTATTGTTGGACCTGCGTGCCTATGATTATTTGCAATTACATGAAGAGGCACAGCGGGAGCGTGGAGGTTACAGCGGGACCCACGATACCGTGGCGGGAAATCACGACGCATGGTGATGCGATGATTCGACGGAACCAATGATGACGAGATCAACAATCACAGGCCATGGAGATGCGTCAATGCACATATATATCCTATTGTGAGTGATTAGGCTCATTGGCTTGGGCTTCATCATATTAGATGACGCCTCTTGATCATTCGGTGTGGCTTGCATATGTGATATGTTATACACCTACTAGATATATGTATATATATATTTGCATGCGATGTAGATATATATTAAATATGTATGTCTGTGACACGATATATTAGGAGATTGATACAAAAAACCCCTCCTAAGATAATATTAAGTTGGTAAGCGTGAGGCAATAAGATTGACCCACGTGGCCTTCCATCGTTATAGGAAGAAATTGAATCATGACATGGGTTGAGTTAGTCGAGTCCTTCGAGGCTCACCTATCTACATGATCGAGATCTTGCCTACGAGATAGAGATGTCACCGGTGACCTGAAGACATAGTATACTTGGTCCAGTCCCTCGAGGGCATATCATTGAATTAGATTCATCTTGTAATGATGGTGATGACTTAACTGAACGTCATGGTTAGTCGAGTCTCTCAAGACTATGATGATTCAGAGACCGAACATGATGGAAATCACAAGGAGTTGATTAGCAAAAGTTGCCTACATTTTGGACTTAGTGTAATTGGTCGAGTCCCTCGAGGTTGCACTGAGATGCCAATTGGATCCTGATCCCCACTAGGAGTCTGTCGAAGACTTTCGTCTCACGTGTCGAGGGTGTCACATGATTCGCTAGAAAAATAGTGGGAGTATATTAAGATAGAAGTCCATATCTTAATTAGTATTTTCTGCAAAAGACACATGTTATTTAATTTATACTATAACTTGCTTGTCGCTTGCAAGACCCCTACGTGGCATACTTGATGCCAACCGCCTCATTGGTCCACAAGCTCCGTATTTTAAGAATTATTCTCATTGAAGATAAAATAGTATATGTCCTTAATATAATTGTGCCCACGTTGGAGGAAAGGGTAAGCAAGGATGAGATCGTTCGTTTTGTGAATTATATAGATAGTCCTGGCGGATAACCAGTGTGTTGATCTTATACTTCAGTCCTTACCGGATTCTTTTTCACAGTTCATTATTAACTTTAATAGATTGAAGCAAGCTTTCCGAAGTTAGAACATAAGATTTAATAAGGTGATCAGATCTTATGACTTCGTTAAGAACGAAGATAAGCCTTATGTGTACAGGAAGGTAAGTGGAAGCACTATCACCTTCTTAGTGCTATATGTGGATGACATCCTAATCATTGGGAATGATGTAGGAATGCTCTCAACAGTAAAGACTTGGCTATCTAGAAATTTCTTCATGAAAGACTTAGGGGAAGCATCCTATATTTTGGGGATCCGAATCTATAATAATAGATCCAAAAGAATGATTGACTTGTCCCACTCTAGATACATAGACTCTATTATCAAAAGATTTGGCATGGAGAATTCCAAGAAAGGTCTCATACCGATGAGACATGGATAATATACCTTATGCCTCAGCGATAGGGTCTATTATGTATGTGATGCTATGTACCAGGCCTGATATAGTGCATGCTCTAAGTGTCACAATTAGGTATCAGACAGATCCAAATTTAAAACACTAAAAGGCAGTAAGTGTATCCTTAAGTACTTGAGAAGCACTAAGGATCTTTTACTAGTATATGGAGAATATAGCCTCCAGGTTGAGGGCTACATGGACTTGAGTTTTTAGTCCGACATTGATGATAACATGTCAAATTTAGGGCTTGTTTTCACTCTGAATGGAGGAGCAATAAGCTGGAAGAGTTTCATACAAGATGCTACTGCTGACTTGACCATAGAGGCAGAATACATTGCTACAGCAGAAGTAGCAAAGGAAGGGATATGGATGAAGAAGTTAATTAAGGATTTGGAAGTTATACTAAGCAGCGTGGAGCTAACTCCCATATATGGTGATAGCGACAAAGTGATAGCTCTAGCAAGGGAACCCATGTCTCATCATAATTGTTATGAGGAGGTTCTATCTGATTAGAGCAATCATGACCCAAAAAGATATAACAATAGAAATAGTTTCATCCGAAGATAACATTGCAGATCCACTGACGAAGCCACTGGCTCAGATTATATTTGAGTGTCACAGGGGTCTGATGGAGATTAGACACATAGGTGATTGGTTTTGGTCAAGTCAGAGATTGCTAGTTACAAGTGCCCTACAAGCCAATCACGTGAGTGATGACACATGTGACACACTACATAATCTTTTTGTTTATGATTAATATTGATATATTCTCATATTATATTATTTGTTGCATATATATTTTGATTTCCTTGGTTTTGTGCAATGTGAATCGGATCGTGATGAGATCATAATAATGAGATCGATTCACCCTTAAACACAAATCCTAAATAATCCTGGTCATAAGTTACTCGAGAGGGACATTAAGATAACCGGACAGATCAGTGTACTATATACCCATCCAAATGATGGAGGGGGTTGGTTTTATAACCACTTGTATGGAGATACTAAGGATATAGTACAAGTGCTCATTGAATAATGAGTTCACTGATTAATCTGCTTATTTAATGCTGTATGATTAATAATGCATAATGTCAGATAGTGATTCTATAGTCCCAGTTGTGTATCTGGTCCTTAGACTTGAGACACCAAGGATAACTTGTATGAGTACTCATTTCTTTGATGATAGACTTACAGATTTGGAAAGTTTTAGATCTGGTACAACTGGTTATCGGGATTGGTATCCAACCTTATGAAGGCAATTGAGTGTCAATAGAGGATCATCCACTCTCAGTATCATGAGAGGAATATCCCATATGTGCTTGCTCAAAGAAATCTCTTGTCAGGGTCATTCAGATTGAGAGAGAAAGAGTTCTCCGAGAGAATTCGATTATAGTGAGACTATGACAGATTTCATATGTGACCTGATAGTACCATGTCTAATATACGGTCTCTAGGATATTAGTTAGATTAGGGATTATAGATACACGGTAACACTAGATAGACAGGTCCGATGGATTTGATCCCCCCTATACTGCATGGGGACTATAGCATAGTGGCATAGTACGTCCATAGTTGATGAGTCGAGTGAATTATTATGGGGATAGTAATTCACTATATCAGAAGGAGTTCTGATGGGAGTGACTCACGGCTAGCCCGGTATCGGGCCTAGAGGGTCACACATATATGGTAGATGCTTTAATATGGGATTGGATAGAGATCCAATTAGTCCCTATTCTTATTAGATGAGATCCTAAGCTGATAGGATTCTTGATTAAGACCCAATTAGAGGCCTAAGAAGATTATTGGATAGAGATCCAATAATGCAAGGTTAGTAGGTTATTGGATGGAGAGCTAATACCCACTAATGCAAGAGCCATAGTGTTTTAGTGGCTCTCTATAAATATGAGGGGAGACTCATGGTTGATAAGCTACAGTTTTAGCCACCACCTCTTATTCTCCTCCCTCACTTTGAGCAAGAGTTACAAGATTAGATTGGAGGAGTTTCGCTATAGAGATCCATCGTATGGATACCGCTAAAGAGGAGGATGCTTGACCTCCTTCATCTTCTCTATCCGGATCTAGAATACAGGGATATATGATCTCCCTATGTAAAATCAATCTCTTACACATCGTGGTTTTATCGATTTTTATATTTTTCTCATGACCCCAACCTTTTGCACCACGATTTGATCTGCGTGAGAAACTGATATTTTGTTTTGATTTCCGCTACGTATGTGATGCACTCATTGAGGTTTTCCAACACCTGTCGGTGAACTCCCGATGAACTTCCCAGCATTCCTTCGATGAACTCCCTGCGAGCTCTCAACAACCTATCGATGAACTCTCGACAAACTTCCTGGCAAACCTCTGGCAAACTCTCAGCGAGCTCCCACTGTGTCATCTGAACCTTGGCCCGATGCTCGAACCTGACTCCGACCCAACATCTGATTGTAATGCCCTTTTACCATCGTAGTTAATCTTGTATTACTTTCTTTAATACATGAGTTAGATAATAAAACTCATCAATTAATTCATCATCAAAATCTGAGATTCAACACTATGGACTGTGGCATATGACACATTAGAGTGAATTATTATGGATATAATAATTCACTAGATCAGAAGAAATTCTGATGGGTATGACTCACGACTAGCTCGGTATCGGACATAGAGGGTCACATATATAGTAGACGTTGCAACAGATAGAAATGTGGATATGAGATATTCGTAGGGATCCTGTAGATAAGATTGGATGAGATCCAATCTGGATAAGATCTAATGGCATAAGGAATATTTCATTAGTATTCTATATGGATGAGATTCAAGAATATTCTAGGAATATATCATCTACATATGATACAAAAATATTCTAGGAATATACTATTTAGATAAGATCCAAGAATATTTTAGGAATATATTATGAATATTTCAGAAATATACCATGAATATTCTAGGAATATATCATGAATATTCGAAGAATACATAGGCTAGAACATTTAGATTCAGCTTCCTATTTCTCCTTAGAGTCTTCTCCTCTTCCTTGTTGAGAGTGTGGAGAGGTTGATCTCCCTACTGAGGTGCTGTCACCATATTTGCTATGTGGATATCGTTAGAAGGATCACGTGAGTGTTCCTTCGATGTCTGGGTCGGATTTAGTAGTTTTAGAAATTGAATCTCTATAGGTAACACATCAAGTTGTTATTATGTAGTTTTTTCAAAGTTTTTCAGATTTTTCGTACACCAATTATCGCACAACGAAAAAATGATTGACTTCAGAAATTTGGGATTTGTTTTTTGTTTCTGTTGCGCATGTGATGCCAATCCAAGAATTCTCGATAGTGATATCAGAGCAAGGTTCGTCATGTGATGATTGGCTCTGTAAACTGCATATGATGTGTTCGTTTGCATAAAAGTTATTTTACGTAGTTTTTACCATATTTTTAATGTGATTTCTGGATCCGAAAGCACCTACGTTTTTCTTGTTGAAGGGTGTTTTGTAACAGTTTTTTGACGTCAAAAGTATTAACGCGAAAGACGCAAAACTTGTTGCTACGTGGTGGATCGGTCGGAAGTTGGTGCAGAAGGTGTCGGCTCCAGAAATTCGACTCACGCGTAAGAGTTATAGCGAAGTTGTTAATTCGTAAAAGGTTTTTTTTTTTTTTTTTGCAACGAATTGGGCAACAATGGTTGCTGACGGGTAGATCGACTGAAAATCACTATCAGCGATAACCGATTGTGAAAAATCGACGTGCTCAAGAATTGTGACGAAGCGATTTGTTCGCAAAATCGCTGCAAAAGCAATGTAAAGGAATTCTATGTGAAAAACCGGGCCACAGGTGCAGTTCCGGGTATCGCAGCAAACTGGCCTGAACTGGCTCCGGCCAGCCAGCCAGCCAGCCAGCCAGCCAGCTAGCCAGCGGTTGGCGGCCAGCAGGTTGCAGCCAGTGGATAGCCCACGGCCGGCTGCTGGCATAAGCAGGAGGCCTACGCTGCGGCCGGTGGCTGCCTGTATTTGAAGAGCAGTTAAGTACCAGTAAAGAAAGCGCTTTATTATTCCACTTCTCTTTATAAACTCGAAGCTGTCCCCTCATGCGGCCAATGCTGCATGACACGCAGCATACCCGCATGTGCCACGCAGTAGTCGCCACCTGATGCGTCGCAGCAGCCTCTCCCACGCAAAGGCGGCGACTGCAAGGGTTGCAGCGGCCCGCACGCAAGGGAGAAGGGAAGGGTATAGTGCATTATGATAAAATGACAAATTTGGCCCCCTACAATTAAAATATTCTAGTCATATCCTTTAATAGAATTACAAAAATACCCCTGATATTTTAAAAAAATCCCTTCATGTCCCTAGGCTTAAAAAAAAGTTAATTAAAATTATTTAATTAATTATTATTATTTATTTAATATCATAATACATGTGATGTATGATATAAAAAGATGTTTATGGATGTTAAACTGTATAAATGATTGTCATTCTAATTTATCATATCGCCTGAAAGTATTGGTGGGATACTTAAGGTAAATAATGACGTATGGAGATGCATCGAGGTACTAACAGATCAGATGAAAAATAAGATATATAATCACAGTGCATGGAGATGCACTAATACACGTAGATCAGATATAAATATCAGATAGTATGGTCTATAATCATCTGATATGTTTGCATGAGATGCAAATACATGTGTGTGACACATTTGAGACCAAACCTAAAATCCCCTCCTATGTAATATTAAGTCGATAAGCATAAGATAATAAGATTGACCGATATAGCCTTCCATTATTATAGGAAAAAATCATGTCATGACGAAGGTTGAGTTGGTTAAGTCCCTCGAGGCTCACCTATCCTCGTGATTCGAAATCTTACCTACGACATGAGATGTTCCCTCGAGACCCTGATAGTCTGGAGGCCGAAAAGGACGGGAATCACAAGGAGTTGTGATTGGCAAGAGTTTCCTACATTTTGGGCTTAGTGTGATTGGTCGAGTCTCTCGAGGTCATACTAAGATGTTAATTGGATCCTAATCCCCACTAGAAGTCTGTCGGGGACTTTCATTTTACGTGCTGAGGGTGTCGCGTGCTTCGATAAAAATAGTGAGAGCATATCAAGATAAAAGTCCATATCTTGATTATTTTCTTTTTGTAAAGTCTGCATGTTATTCATTTATGCTACATCTCCAGTTTATCATAAACATATCGCACATAGACTCCCAATGTGGCATATTTGATGCCAATAGTCTCGATGGTCAAAACTTTGTTAATTGGCTCCATAATTTGAGAATAGTTCTCATGATGAAGAAAAACACATATGTCCTGGAGGGTAAGGCAAAGGTTGTCATGAGAGATCTAATAAAAGACAAAGGATAGTGCTTCCACTATGATAAAAATGGGCATTGAAAGATAAATTGCAAGGAGTATCTTGTAGAAAAGGTGAAACAGAACCTTAGAGAAGCTTCAGGAACATTCATGGTAAGTCTTAATATGTTAGATTTTTGTGATAACACATGGATATTGTATACCGGGAGTGTTTATCACATCTGCAATTCGTTGCAGCTTCTGACAAGGTCAAAGAGACTAGCAAAAGGTGAGATGGATCTCAAGATGGGCAACAGGGCAATTGTTGCCACTGTGGCCATCGGCGAGATTAGTTTACATCTACCTGGTGGAGCTACTATTGTATTAGATGCATGTTATTATATCCTTTATATTATAAAAAATATTATATCCATTTCATGTTTGACATTAAATTGATATAAATTAATTTTTGAGAACAATAGTTGTTCACTTATAAATGATGATGTGATCATCCGAGGTACATTACATAACAGTTTATTTATGCTAGATATAGCTCCACATATCCAAGAGAAAAAGGGATAAGGTGAACACTGCATACTTGTGGTATTGCAGGCTAGGTCATATCTATGAGGGAAGGATTCAAAAGTTGTTAAGAGATGAATATTTAGATTTATTTGACTATGAGTCATATGCAACTTGTGAGCCTTTCCTTCATGGAAAAATAACCAATTCTTCTTTTAGTGGAACTGGAGAGAGAGTCACTGAGTTATTATAACTCGTACATAGTGATGTTTGTGGTCCTATGTCAACTCAAGCCATAGGTGGATACTCCTACTTCATTACATTCATTGATGATTTCTCAAGTTATGGATATGTATACTTGATGAAGTACAAATATGAGGCCTTTGAGAAATTCAAAGAATATAAGAATGAAGTAGAGAACAAGACTGGAAAGAGTATTAAGACTCCTTAATCAGATCGAGGAGGTAAACACTTGAGTACATAGATCACCCAGTTCCTCAAGGATCATGGGATATTATCTTAATGGACATCTCCTTATACATCTCAACTTAATGTTGTATCAAAAAGGAAGAATCACAAGCTATTAGACATGGTGCGGTCCATGATGAGTTTTGCCAATTTACTCATTTCATTTTAGGGATATGTGCTAGATATCACAGCTTACCTTCTGAACAGGGTTCTATCTAAATCAGTAGTGTCTACACTATATGAGATATGGAAAGAGAAGAAGCTCGATCTTAAGGTTATTAAGATTTGAGGCTGCCCTGTCCACGTTAAAGGACATAATCCTGATAAGTTAGAGTTAAGAATAGAATGATATAAATTCGTGGGCTACCCCAAGAAGGCAATGTTCCTTGAGAAGGAACATATACTTGTTACGGATAGTGGGAGGATGATAGAGTTGAGTGAGGTTAGAGAACCTAGCTTAAGCACCATTCTGGAGACCGAATCTGTTCAGACACCTCCTCATACACAAGTTCCAATTTTGCATAGGTCCAGCACAGTGTCACATCCTCCTGAGAGATATATAGGACATATCAATAGAGAGGACACTTAGGATGCTGATCCTGAGACTACGAGGAGGTTATTACGAGCATAGACTCTGGAAAATGATAAGAAGCTGTGAATTTTGAGATGAATTTCATGTACTAAAACAAGGTTTGAAACCTTGTTGATGCACTTGAGGGTATTGTACCCATAGGTTGCAAATGGATCTTCAAGAAGAAGATTAGAGAGATGGGAAGGTGGAGACCTATAAGGCAATACTGGTGGCTAAGGGGTATTATCAAAGACAAGGTGTTGACTATGATGAAACCTTCTCGCCTGTAACCATGTTAAAATCCATTAGAATTCTATTAGCTATTGTAGCATACTATGATTATGAAATCTAGCAAATGGATGTGAAAACCTCATTCCTTAATATCAACCTTACAGAGGAAGTATATATGACACAGCCTGAGGGATTCATGTCCAAAGAAAGTCTAGATAAAGTATGCAGATTGCTTAAATCCATTTATAGATTAAAGCAGACTTTCTAAAGTTGGAACGTAAGATTTGATGAGGCTATCAAATCTTTTAACTTTGTTAAGAACGAAGATGATCCATGTGTGTACAGGGAGATAAGTGAGAGTGCTATTACCTTCTTGGTACTATATGTGGATGACATCCTAATCATTGGGAATGATGTTGGAAAGCTCTCCACAGTTAAGACTTGGCTATCTCGATACTTCTTTATGAAGGACTTAGGGGAAGCATCATATATATTGGGGATTTGGATCTATAGAGATAGATCCAATAGGATACTTCACTTGTCCTAATCCAGGTTCAAAGATTCCATTATCAAAAGGTTTGGCATAAAATATTCCAAAAGAGGTCTTATATCGATGAGACATTGAATATCACTTTCTAGGAGTATGTCCCCCAAAGACTCCTTAAGAAAGGGCAAACATAAATAGGATACCAAATGCTTCGGTCATAGGTTCTATCACGTATGCCATGCTATGTATCAGGCTTGATATAACGCAAGCTCTGAGTATCATGAGCAGGTATCAAGCGAATCCAGGCTTGGAGCACTAGAAAGCAGTAAAATGTATCCTTAAATACTTGAGAAGGCTACATAGACTCGAGTTTTCAGTCTGATATCGATGATAACAAGTTTAATTTAGGGTACATATTTACCTTGAATATAGCAATAGTAAGCTGGAAGAGTTCCAAGCAAGATACTACTATTGACTCAACCACTGAGGCATAATATATTGCAACAGCAGAAGCTGCAAAAGATGGAGTCTGGATGAAGAAGTTCATCACTAATCTGGGAGTTATTCCGAGCAGCATGAATCGATCCCAATATACTGCGATAATAATGGGGTGATCACTCAGGCGAAAGAACCTAGGTCTCATCATATATCTAAGCATGTTCTGAGGAGGTTCCATCTGATTAGAGAGATCGTGGCCCGTAGAGATGTATAATTAAAAGAGTTTCATCTGAATATAAAATTATATATCCACTGACTAAGCCATTACCTCAAACTGTATTTGAGTATCACAGATGTCTGATGGGGATAAAAAATGTAGGTGATTGGCTTTAGGTCAAGTGGGAGATTGCTAGTTATAGGTGCCCTACAAGCCAATCACATGAGTGATAGTACCTATAATATGCTACAGTAATCTCTTTGCATATTATGGTATATTTTTATATATAATTTTCTATATATTGTGATATCCTTGGATTTGTGTAATGTGAATCGGATCATGATGAGATCATGATAATGAGATTGATTCACCTTTAAACATAGATCATAAATTGTCATAGTTATAGGTTACTTGAGAGGGACATCGAGATAACTGGATATACTAGTATGTTATATACTTGTCCATATGATAGAGGCGGCTGGTCTCATAGTCGCTTATGTGGAGACACTAGATATACAGTGCAAGTGCTCATTAGAGAATGAGTTCACTGGCTGATTCGCTTATGGAATACTGTATAGATGATGATACCTAATATCAGATAGTAGTTTCATAGTTCCAGTTTTATACCTGGTCCTTAGACTTAAGACACTAAAGATATCTTGTATGAATACTTCTTTCTTTGATGCCAATCTTACAGGTTTAGAAAGGATCCATATATGATACAACTAGTTATCAGGATTAGTAGCTAATCATACGAAGGCAATTGTGTGTCGACAAAGGATCATCCACTCTTCGGTATCATGAGAGGAGTATCCCATATGCTCGCTCAAATAAAATCTCTGGCCAAGGTCATTCAGATTGAGAGAGAAGGAGTTCTCCGGGAGAATCCATTTAGAGCGAGACATAAAAGGATTCTGTTTGTGGCCTGACAATATCCATGCCTAATATATGGTCTCTGGGATATTAGTTGGATAAGGGACTATAGGTATACAGTAATTGTGGATAGAGAGGTTTGATGGATTTGATCCCCCTATACCGTCTAGGGATTATGGTGTAGTGGCCTAGTACGACCACAGTCGATGAGTCGAGTGAATTATTATGGAGATAATTTCACTATATCAGAAGGAGTTCTGATGGATATGACTCGTGGCTAGCTCAGTATCGGGCCTAAAGGGTCACACACATATAGTAGATATTGTGACAGGTAGAGATGTAGATATGAGATACTCATCCTAATGTATATAAGATTGGATGAGATCCAATCTGGATAAAATCCAATGGCATAAGTAATATTTCATGAATATTCTATCTAGATGATATCCATATTTTAGGAATATATCATCTGGATAAGATCCAAGAATATTCTAAGAATATATCGTTTGGATAAGATCTAAGAATATTTCAGGAATATACCATGAATATTTTAGGAATATACCATGAATATTTCAGGAATATGTCAGGAATATACCATGAATATTCTAGGAATATATCATAAATAATATGTTAGGAATATGCCAT
Organism: Ensete glaucum; assembly: GCA_021527575.1. Classification (NCBI taxonomy): domain Eukaryota; kingdom Viridiplantae; phylum Streptophyta; class Magnoliopsida; order Zingiberales; family Musaceae; genus Ensete; species Ensete glaucum. The sequence continues at coordinate 5,965,511 of CM038556.1, forward strand.
TTGGATAAGCACATTTGGATAAATATCCAATATGAATAGTATCATATTGACATTAAGAATATGTCATTTACCTCTGTAAATAAGGGGCACCTTTATGCTCATAGGCTAGAACATTTAGATTCAGCTTCCTGTTTCTCCTTAAAGTCTTCTCCTCCTCCTTGTTGAGAGTGTGGAGAGGTTGATTCCACTACTGAGGTGTTGCCACCACATCTACTGTGTGGATACCGCTAGAGAGGATTACGTAAGTGTTCCTTTGACATCTCTGTTGGATTTAGAAGTTTCAGAGATTCAATCTCTATATGTAACACATCAAGTTATTATTATGCAGTTTTTCTGAGGTTTTTTAGATTTTTCGTACACTAATCATCGCACAACGATAAAATGATTGACTTTGAAAATCTGGGATTTGTTTTCTATTTCCGCTGTGCATATGATGTTGATCCTTGAATTTTTAACAATTACCTCTTTAAGTTGATTGAGATTTCTTCTAAATCACACTCATTTATGACTCAATTTTAACCTATGACTTAAATATTACAATCAAATATGACCACCAAGCTTACAACCTCACTCCCATAATCCAGCAACCTCTCGCATTCTCTACGGCAAGTCTCATGATCTTTCTCCAGCGATCTCCCGATGTTTTCCTAGTGATCTTCCTGATACCTTTAGCAAAGTCCTAGCAAACTCCCGATGAGCTCCCACCACATCGTCCGGGATCAGAGAGGCATTGGAAGTGGGGGGTGAGAATTAGTGCTGATAAGAAATCTTCATCGATTTAAAAAATTTGCTTAATAAAAATCATATCAGAAATACATTTAAGTGTAGAGATGTTTGCAATAGTGCTAGCAAAGATAATAGATAGTTAAATAATAGAGCAATGAAGTTAAAGAGCAAGGAAGAGGAAGTAAACCGATTTTATATTGGTTTGGTCTCATGACCTACGTCCACTTCCCGATTCCTCCTCCGTTGAGGCCACTGGCTTCCGCTATTAATCTTCCTTCAATGGATGAAAATCAACTACCCTCTTATAGTTCTATTCTCCTTTTACAAGTTTAGGAGATACCCTTTACAAGACTCAAACCTCTCCCTTAAACAAAAAACTACATAAGATGAAATGAGGATAAGCTCTCAATTACAACAGCATTTTCATAAGATTTTTGCTCTTAATTGCTTGCATGCCTCAGGCAAGAAAGGGTGGGGTATTTATAGGCCCTAAACGGCTTCAAAAGTGGAGCCAAAAATTAATTTTGAAGTCTTCCCAAGGTGCTAGTCTCGAAGACTGTATTCTGGATGGTTCAGTCGCCTGACAGTGAGAGACTGTGTTCTAAGCGATTCAACCTCCTGATAGTGGGAGACTGTCTAGGCGGTTCAACTGCTTGACACCCTTTCGAAGACTGTGTCATCTTGGAGATCGTAGCTTTGAAGATCGTGCCTTATCTGACGTTGGCATACTGAAATGACTTTTATAATGAGTTCAAATAAGCCCTAATTATAGCCTAATGGTCTCTTAATTGAGTTAGTGAAACTAACTTTCAGTACGATGCTAACTACGACACTCAACGTACAATGTTCATTATCCGATCGTTTCTTCGAAGAACTCCCGACATCTTTCTAATGGACTCCCGATGAGCTCTCAATTTCCTTCGACGAACTCCCAACAAACCTCCAACATTCTTCTGGTGAACACCCTGCAAGTTCTCGATAACCCGTCAGTGAACTCCCACAAACTTCCCTGCAAACTTCTGGTGAGTTCTCAGAAAGCTCCTGACCACATCATCCGAACCTCGATCGACCTCTAGCGAACTCTCGGTGAGCTCCTATTACGTCGTCCAAACCTCGACCCGATGCTCAAACTTGACTCTGGCCCAACATCTGATTATAATACCCTTTACTATCATAGTTAATTATGTATCATTTTCTTTAACACATAAGTTAAATCATAAAACCCATCAATTTATTTCATTATCAAAATCCGAGATTCAACAATCTCTCTCTTTTTTATGATGACAACCAATTGATGATGGAGTTAATATTAACTCCCCCTATGTATATGCTATAGGACAAATATAACAAACTTTATCATAAATATTCATTACACAAAGAAAACTTGGGGTATTTATAGGCCCCAAATTGGCTTCAAAACCAGAGCCAAAATCTACCTCACCCGGAAAATTCGAGTACGAACGGTTTACCCATCATCCCAGGCGGTTTACCCACCGTCAGTAGCTGGCCACCGCCCAGATACTATGGTACGGGCGATTCACCTGCCACCTGGGTGGTTTACCCACCGAAATCTACTGCTCACCACTAGATTCTGTGGTACGGGTGGTCCAACCGTCGCTCACCGGTGGTTTACCTATCGAAATTTTTGCAAAAGTGGTTCCCTCCACTTTTCAAATTATAGTTTGACTTTTATGTTGACTAGCTCTTTGGTTAACTGATTGAGCTCAACTTGAGCTCAACCAAACCTAGTAGTGGATCCGGTTATCTAATTAAGTTGATTTGGATTCATTTAAAATCTAACTCAATTAGGACTCTAACCCTAATTATGACTTAATGATTATAACACTTAATCACCAATTAAGCCTAATTAAGACCTAACTCCTGCATACTCTGACAACCTCCGGCAATCTTGCGACAAGTCCTCCGATCTTCTTTTCGGCAATCTCCCTTTGCGTTTCCAGCGAGCTTCCTGATTCCTTTTGCGAATCTCCTAGCGAACTTCTAGTAAGATCTCACTGCATCATCCGAACTCGGCCCGATGCTTAACTTTTATCTTGGCCTATTATCTAGTTGTAACTTTATTGATCCTGTCATAGTTAGACGACTTAATTAAATATAATTATAATTATCAAAATATCCATTACAAGATCATCCCGACTCCTGGTAAGCTTTTCGACTATCCCCGACAATCTTCCGACGAATCTTAGTCTTCTTTTGGCAAACTCCCTTACGCCATCCTGGTAAACTCCCGATACCCTCGGTGAGCTTCCGTCACACTCCTAATAAGTTCCCAAATACATCGACTTAATGCATGGACTTAATCTTGACCAACCCTTATTATAATAATCTTTCTATCGTAATTAATCTTACATCAATCAACTCTAACAATCCTGTTAGATCAATAATCCATTAATTGGTTTCATTATCAAAATTCAAGATTCAACAGTTAAAACTTATTCACCCTTTGAGATTCACTTAAGATCTATTATAATTTAGTCACCAATTTTAGTCCCTATATACATTTTTATTATGATAACTTAACCTAATACTCAAATTTCCAATCACAACATTAATGCTTATGCATACTCAGCTAACATTTCATTGAATATTTAGAATAATATTTTTAAAAACATATACTTCAATTTCAAAAGTTGAAAACATAAGCATATTATTTATCATATTTATGAAGTACTCTAGTTATAGTTGAACATGTATGAGTCTCGAGCACTATAGACATTTTAAAAATATTATAAAAATAATATCAAAAGATTATATGCATAATATTTTAATAATTCTTACATTTTTTATTTACTACATTCTATATACACAATTATACTATGACATCACTTGCATCATGGATTCCAAAAAATGGATAAAAATATTTTATTATAGTATTTATATAAAATATTTTCTTTGGGGTGACTAATTGGAAAAAACCCAAAAAAAAATATATTTTTCCGTACTATTACCCTAAACTCGAACCAATGATACAAAAAAAAAAGCTGATGACAATAATATGAAAAGTTAACCAAACACTGAAAAAGTTAGATGACAACAATATGAAAGTTGAAGGATTCTCAAAATATTCATTCATACTTTCACCAATTTTTTAACACTTTGACCTAAATTTTAATCGCTACAAAGTTTAAAGATGACACACCGACATCACATCATAAATCACCTCAGATTTATAAATTCCTTTCACCAAATGATTCTGAATTCGGAGAAGGCAATAAAAATATTTCGTTAAGGTGGTGTTCACATTTCTAAAACCCTATAAAGATAATATAAAATACTATATATGTAACATTTCAGTAATTCTTATGTTTAATACACTACATTCCATATATACAATTTTACTACAACATCATTTGCATCAAGGATTCAGAAAAATCATTAAAAATATTTCGTTACTGTATTTTTATAAATTGTTTACAATATTTTCATTCACATTTCTAAAATACCATAACGATCACACAAAAACATATGTAAAAACTATTTTCATAATTCCTATGTTTATTATATTATATTATATATAAAATTGTACTAGGATGTCGAAAATAGTGACAAAAATAGTTGTATATGATTATTAAATGATTATGGATTCGAAAATAGTGACAAAAATATTTTGTTAAGGTGTTCACATTTCTAAAACACAGTAAAGATACAAAAAAAGCATTGTATATGCAATATTTCAATAATTCTTATATTCATTACACTACATTCCATATACACATTTTTTACTACAATAGTATTTTTACATCAGGGATTTAAAAAAAAGGGATAAAAATATTTTGTTATAGTGTTTTTATGAAGTGTTTACAATTTTCTTAGTGTTTTCATTCATATTTCTAAAACATTATAAATATAACATAAAAACACTATAAAACAATATTTTTTATAATTATTATATTTATTACGCTATATTTTATATATATAATTGTACTAGGACATCATTTATATAATAGATTTGAAAAAAGTGATAAAAATATTTTTTTAAAAAAGATAATTTTATGAAGTGTTTACAGTGTTTTCATTCGTATTTCTAAGATACTATAAAGATAATATAAAAATATTATCTATATAATATTTTAGTAATTGTACATAATTGTACTGGGACATAATTTGCATCATGTATTTTTAAAATAATAAGAATAATAGTATTTTTAAAGTAGTGTTTACAGTGTCTTCAACTTGTATTTCTAAAACACTATAAAGATCACATAAAAACACTGTATAAGTAAAACTAATGGTCATGTATTATACTAAATTTTTTAAGTTTATTATACTAAATTTTTTAAGTTTATTATACTAAATTTCATGTACACAATTGTACTATGACAATATTTATCATGTATTAAAAAATGATAAAAATATTTTAAGTATAATAATTTTATGAAGTGAAATATTTATAGTATTTTTTATTCATATTTCTAAAACATGATAAATATCACATAAAAACACTAGTACGAGGGCTAAGTTGATGCTTTCCAGTACGAATATGTTAGTGGTTCAAGCAGCATGAGTTTGACTGCTGGTATTTGGAGCATCAGGCAATGCCAAAGATAATAATACTTCCATCGGAAACAATTTTGTTGCTAATCGAGTTTGTGGGTGGAAGTGGAATGGTTGGTTCCCTGTGCCATCCATAGGCAAAGGACAATGGAAAGGTGGGGGAAATGAGTTATATTAACAAGAATGTACGTAAGATAAACCATATTATTACCATGTAACTGCAAAGCTGGGCCAGTCTCTTTTTCCATTTACTCAGGAGTTCTCCGCAAAGGGCTGGAGCACTTGCACAGGCTGTTGATGTGAGGATGAGCTGTTTTTGGACTAGAATATACCCCCCCCATTTTGCATTTGTTCCTGAGCCATGGAAATGTGTATAATGTGATACACCTAATGCAGTTACTGATCCATTTGCACATTGTAATCAACATTGTCACAAAGGTTTGGCGAAGAGTGAAATTTGGAAGTATCATGAGAACACTTCTCACATATTAATGTATTTACATATTAACACTGGAAACTGCTTTGCTTTTGTTCTGCTAGGTATCTATAGTCGCAGAGATATGAGTTGGTTTCCTCTAGTTACGGCATGTTGCTTCGGCATCTATGTTAGACCTTTACAACATTATACACGGTAGTATTAAACCTTCGGCATCTGTGCTCAACCTCTCGATGAAAAAATTGCATATGGTATACTATTTTGTAAATGTAACTAACTTACCATAGATATAATATCTTTTGCGGGTTACATGCACGTGGTTAGTTAAAATCCTGAAGAAAATAGATCTACAAAAGCTGTCTGAATAATGTATTATAATACCTGATACTATTTAAGAGGGAACGACAGAATAATGGAGACAATGTGGGTTAGAGATTGAAACTTCCAAGCTATAACCGACGTCACATATGAGGAAGGTGCTGTTTCGGAAGTATTATTATCTTTGGTCTGTAAATAAGAAATAAAATGATAAAATTTCATTCGCTCTACTGCAACAAAAAAAAAACCAAACAAACAAAGAAACATTGACAACCTACCAATTACACAAAATTCAAAAGTAGACAAACATAACAGAGGCAATTGAGAAGCACTATTCAAGGACAAACAAATTGGACACCCTTTGTGCATTCTTGTATATGCCTCACAACCTCCAAGGGAACAGAGAAACTTTCTCAGTTTTCAAATGCAGAGGCTATTTTTGTCCGAATAAGCTCCACCCCGAGACGAGGGGACAACCGCGGAAGTTTTTCCTGCAAGGGTAAAAAGTTCAAAAGATAATTTGCTAAGAAGTCCTTGGATCAAGTTTCAGTGCTGCAATGCTTGGTTCTAATAGCAGCACCTGCATAAAGGACGACAGCAAAAGATCAATGGGTAATGATGTGAATTAATGTCAGTTTTATTATAAACTATGAATGGTCTATGGTTACCATACAAGAGTTACATGCCTGGTATTGACAATAGTTGAATTGACTGAACTGGTGACACCTTTTGATGGTTTTGGTCAGGGAAGTCTCCCTTCAAATATCTGAAACTATGCATTTATCCCCTAACTATTGAAATATCCTGCATAACTTTACAGATTTTGACTTAAACCTTTTCATAGACTTAAAGATCTAGCTTGCGTAGCTTTCATGTGCCACTTGAAAGTAGTACATGATCTCTAAACTTCTCAGGGAAGTCTCCCTTGAGATACTCGATCTCTAAAGGACATAAACAACAACTCCGGAGTTTTCTAAGCACAACCAGGAGGTACTACGACTGTTGATGCAGCCTGTTTTGTCTTTCCAGAAGTTCACAAACCAAATTTACCAACTGAAGTGGTCAACTCACCATAATTCAAGCACTCAAGTGACATGATGATGTTTATATAAAACTATAATGAGCCTGCTCAACATTCAAAATAAAGATTACATAAATAAAGGAGAAATGTCCTCATTTAGTAAATTGCTTAATGATGTGAGTTTTTGTTCTTATTTTTGCTATTTCCTAATCTATCCTCTTTATGTTGTTTGCCTTGTAAAACCAAGGACTACCATACCGTCCAAAACGATACAAAATAGGCAGAGGCAAGACTAACCAGTTCGCTCGACAACCAATATGCCAATCACACCATTTCAGATGGAATGCAAGAAGCAAGGGGGCCCGACTTGGATCGGCCGATAACAATCAATTTTGACCGTATGCTTCAATCCAATCAAATCAGGGGTTCCCACGATCAAATTGACTTTGTTCACCCCTTTTAAAGCCCCTCTCTCCCCCTCTTTCACTCACCCTCACTCTCTTTCTCCCTCTCTTTCTCACTCTTACTTCCTTTCTCAATTAATGATCCTAATAAGTGATTAGAGCTCATCAAAAGATTCAATTAGAGGGCTTTAAATGCATGATTGGATGAAAATTCTCTTATATTATAGGTATTTATGTTCTTTCCATCTTTTAGTTATTTTTTGACATAACTGAATGCTTATTATTTCATAATTATGAATTAGCAAGGGTGATTGATGTATTTCTCTTACGATTAGACTGAAATAGGTTCATTATCATGATTTTAGGTCCAAATTAATGTTAATTTGGTCTAATCACAACTAGTTAATGGTGATTAGTATCTTTCTTTTAAGTTTAGGCACAATAAGGACCATTAGCTTACTTTTATTAGGGGTAACTATACCTAATCATAGCATGTTAAGTGTGATTAGTGTGCCTCTCTTAATTTTAGTCTCAATTAGGTCCATTATCTTACTTTTAGGCTCGAAGTTTAGGCACAATTATGACCATTAGCTCACTTTTAGCCCAAATTAGGGATAATTAGGTCTAATCACAACTTGTAATGAGTTGTTTCATTATAAATCTAGTTGTTGATTAAAGTTCTTTTGTGTGTTTAATATGATTAAAGCATAATAGAGGCAATTGGTGTTATTCTTCATATCTTTAGACCCAATTATGGGTCATTACCCATAATCTAGGATTAATCACAGCTTCTAACTAATTGTTTTATTATAAATTTAATTGTTGATTAAGGGTCATTACTTGTATTTTATATTATAAAAGTGTAACCAGAGGCAATTAATATTATTTTTCATACCTTTAGACACAACTTAGGGGTTATTAACCATAATTTAGTCTTAATCATAGCATCTTATTAGTTGTTTGAATATAAATAGATATAGATTGATTAAGGATCTTTCCATGTATTTAATATGATTAAAGTCTAATTAGAGGTAATCAGTATCAATTTTTACTTTTAGACCACAATTATGATTATTATAATATAATTTAGGTATAATCACAGCTTATGAATTGATTGGTTAAGGGCTTTTCAATGTATTTAATATGATTAAAGTCTAAGTACGATCAATTAATGTTATTCTCTTACTTCTGGACCCACTTAGGATAATTACCCATAATTTAGGCTTAACCACAACTTATTACATTAATAATGTTTTGTAGGAAAATGGTCCCAAAATAACAATAAGGTGATAAGGCCTCACAGTTTGGAGATCCACCATCATTGGCATGCTATGTAGCGATTGAAGCAAAATTTCATAAGCGAGTATCCCAATGTCCCAAAATGTACAAAATACACTAAGGTTCCACTATTGATCAAAAGAAAATTTCAATCAACTTGGATTAAAAAGAAGGCTACTACAACCTAGAACCATAAGAACAATATGGGAATGCTACGTATTCACGATGATGATAGCAACACAGACATTATAGCTTATATATGTGCTTCATTGGAGCATCAACACATGTGAGGAGACCATAAGACATTGATTTAGGGACTCAATGGGAACATGACAGTGGCACAGCATGAGGCAACCAATTGCCCCTCAGTTGAGGATCAGTAGCATGAGGTAGGGTCACTTGCTTGGCTCCATGAGAGGCCTTGGTAGGAGGGCATCACCTGAAGTCATCGACGTTGATCCGTAGTCTCATCCACCATAGCCAATGAAACAGACAAAGATTACTGGTGTGTTTACAAAGGGAAAAAAATGGGATATTGGCAAGGTCATTATCAAGTGGTTTGACTTCTATAGGATTCTAGTGCATATAACACAAGGTCCATATTACCAGAATGAGCATCCAACCACCTAAGCCTGAGAAGATACATCGCATGTATTTAGATAAGGAGGTGATAGAACCGAAAGACCAGATAAAATCCTTCAAGAAGCAATGAGACCTATATGGTTGACATTAATGTATGATACTTGAACTCAGCACACCCGAATGAGAGCATCATCAACTTCTTAGTTTATTGCAATAAAAGGGTGGTCTTTCAATATAAGTTATTGAAAGATAGTCTTGCAATAAAGGGGTCATAGAGGATATTGACTTCAGTATATTATATATATTATTATAATAATGGAACGAATTTCAAGAAGGCTGATTTGGAATTGATGAAGAGCCTTTTTTGGACTATATGTGCATGATAAAGAATATTGGTGAACTACAATTAGTTAGAAGATAGTGGCAAAGGCACGACCAATCATGAAGTCTATCTGCAACCATCAACAGGTACATTCCTTGATGTAGTACACAAATAGAGAGATCCTTGCCTAATATCGGCATTACAAGCTCATCGATTTATGCAGAAGGGTTGTTCTCGTTATATTATATGTGTAAAGGAGAATTTAAATCAAGCAGCTCATCTAAATGAAATTCCGATAGTCAGAGAGTTCCTTAATGTTTTTCCAGATGACTTGCATGGATTACCTCCAGATAGAGAGAGTGATTTTGCTATTGATATGGTCCCTGGAACAACACCAATATCCAAGCCTCCCTATAGAATGGCACCACTCGTGCTAGAAGAATTGAGAAACAAACTACAAGAATTATTAGATAAAGGTTTTATTTGACCCAACGTTTCACCATAGGGTGCTCCAGTACTATTAGTTAAGAAGAAGGATGGGACATGGAGGCTTTGTATTGATTATAGACAGTTGAACCAAGTGATGATAAAAAATAAGTATCCTCTACCCAGAATTGATGATTTGTTTGATCAATTACAGGGTGCACAAGTATTCTCCAATATTGACTTGAGGTTAGGTTATTATCAATTGAATATCAAGAAAGAAGATATCCTTAAAATAGCTTTCAAAACTCGGTATGGTCACTATGAATTCGTAGTAATGCATTTTGGTTTAACTAATGCCCCTGCAGCTTTCATGGAATTAATGAATAGGATATTTCATCCACTCTTGGATAACTGTGTTATCGTATTCATTGATGATATATTAGTGTATTCAAGGAATGACCTGGAGCATGAGGAGCACTTGAGAAATATATTGTCCATACTAAGAGAAACGAAGTTGTATGCAAAGTTCAGTAAATGTGAGTTTTGGTTAAATGAAGTTGCTTTCTTAGACCATGTGATTTCAAGCAAGGGCATCTCTGTTGATCCAAAGAAAGTTGAAGCAGTAGTTAAGTGGGGAAGTACCAACAAATGTAACAGAAGTTAGAAGTTTCTTGGGCATGGCAGGTTATTATAGGAGATTTGTGGAGGGATTTTCTCGAATTGCTAACCCCCTCACCAAGCGAACTCAAAAGAATGTGAGATTTGAATTGGGTGATGAATGTGAACAAAGCTTTCAGGAGTTAAAAAGAAGATTGACTAGTGCTCATATTCTCACAACTCCCAATGGTAATGAAGGATTTGTAGTTTACACTGGTGCTTCAAGGAAGGGCCTTGGATGTGTTTTGATGCAAGAAGGGAAAGTAATTGCTTATGCTTCTAGACAACTGAAGAGTTATGAACTAAATTATCCAACCCATGATTTGGAGTTAGCATCAATTATTTTTGCACTGAAGATTTGGGGACATTATTTATATGGGCGGACATTTGAAATATTTATCAATCACAAGAGTCTAAAATATATTTTTACTCAAAAGGAGTTAAATATGAGGCAACGAAGATGGATATAACCTTTAAAGGATTATGATTGTACCATCTGATATCATCCGGGTAAGACCAATGTTGTAGCCGATGCACTTAGTAGAAAATCTGCAAATTTTATAGCTAGTTTGGTTGTGAAACAATGAGGATTATTGGAAGAAAATGGTGATGTCAATTCTATCATGAATGAGCAAAACTCAATGATATTGATGGCCTCTATCCAGGTTCAATCCGATTTCATTCAACAAATTAAAGAGAGATAGCTACGAGATCCACGTTTAATCTACTTGAGGAAAGAAGTATAAAAAGGATCAGTCTAGTTTTCGTGTTCCAGATGAACCAGATACCAAGGATCAAATCTTGAAGGAAGGACATAGTCCCAAATTCACCTTGCACCCGGGTAGCACAAAAATGTATAAAGATCTTAAAGGTCATTACTGGTGGGAAGGCATGAAAAAGGAGATTGCAGTATATGTTTCGAAGTGTTTAACTTGCCAGCAAATCAAAATTGAACACCAAAGACCTGGAGGGTTGTTATAAGTCAAGGTTTTCCTTACCGAGCGATAAGGCCGTCTGCATGATCATCTGGAATGTGGTACAGATGGCCCTGCAAGGCGGCACCGCTAAAATTGATCGTCAGCGATCGATTTCGGCCGTCAGCGATCGATTTCTGCTGTCGGCGATCGATTTCGATCGTCGATTTCAATCGTCGGCGGTCAATTAAGGGAGAAATTGACCGTCGGCGGTCGATTGAGGAAGAAAAAGGGAAGAGGAAGAAGAAGCTAAGAAAAAGAAGAAGAAAAGAAGTACCTCGCCCGCGCGCCCTCGTTGCTCATGTCATGCCCTCAGCCCTCGCCATCGACTTTTTGCCTCAACATCGCCTTTATTTGATTTTTAATATATTTAATATTTAAATATTATATTATATTATAAAATATTATAAAATATTTATTATACCGAGCGATACGTCTGCTTGGGTACCATCTGATCGACAAAATATCGATCTGACAATGATCGTAAAACCTTGGTTACAACCTTTAGATATTCCTAAATGGAAATGGGAAAGTATCACCATGGACTTTGTATCAGGTCTCCCTAGAACCTCTAGAAAGCATGATACCATATGGGTGATCATTGATAGGATAACCAAATCGAGACATTTCTTACCGATCAATATGACATACTCTATGGATAGGCTTGTTAATTTATATATCGATGAAATAGTAAGACTTCATGGTGTTCCAAAAGAGATCATCTCTGATAGAGACACCAGATTCCTTTCTAGATTATGGAGAAGATTACAAGAATCTATGGGCACTAAAGTCAAGTTTAGCACTGCTTATCACCCTCAAACCGATGGGCAATCAGAAAGAACAATTCAAACACTTGAGGATTTGCTTAAAGCATATATCATGGATTGGAAAGGTGAGCGGGATAAAAATATTTCTCTTGTTGAGTTCACCTACAATAATAGTAACCAGTCTAGTATTCAGATGGCTCCTTATAAAGCTTTGTATGGGCGAAAGTGTAGAATGCCTATTTGTTCGGAGGAAGTTGGTGATAGGAAATTGTTAGCACCCGATAAAGTGCAGGAGACTACCGAAAAGATTCAAATATAAGAGAAAGACTAAAGACTGCTCAGAGTCGTCAAAAGAGCTATGCTGACAATATAAATAATTTTATATTAAAAGTTTATTGTTAACGACCTAAATGTGAATCTTAAAAATATGAAATGAATTGTGAAAGATTCATATTAAGCTAAAAAAAATGGTGAGGACATGTGTCACTACCTAGTTTAAAGTGGTGTCATTTATGCATGTGCATAGGTGACACATAAGCACCTTGCATGCATGCTTGCCACCTAGCAACCCATATGTTAGCTAAACTAATTAGCAATTAGAGAAGAAAGGGGATTTGGTTGCAACATAAACTTAAGAAGAAGAAAAAGAAGAAGGAAGAGAAGAAGAAAAGATTTGGGGGTTTTGAGATTTTGATCTAATCCACAACTTTAGGATCAAAATCTTTAAAGGCAAGTGTTCTATCTTTCTCCTACTGAAATTTATCTTTATTTTTGCCCTGATTTATGAGAAAATTTTGAAACAAATCCGAAATCTCTTTTGTTGGCTGCCGAAGTGTGAATCTGTAATATTTTTGAGACTATGAATTGTCTGCCTTGTTCAAGTTGTAACTTTTAGTACAGACCTCTGATTTGGACAAAACCTAGTTTCTTCAAAAATAGATTCACAGATCTTTCTTTTGAAACTGAGCTTGAAGAATTTGGAGTTCATTTGCTAGTCCAAACATTTATTTCAATTGAGCATATGAAATCTGTAAAACAAAGTTTGTAGCTCCTGACCTTTCATCACTATATTGCCTATATCTCCCTCTTGGAGTCTGTGATTCATGTAAAACATGATTCATTAGAAAATAGGCTCATAGATCTTTCATTTGATACTAGGACCGAAAGATGAGTCCAAAAGACTATCGAAATTTCTGTTTTGTTAGACCTTATGGATTCTGTAAAACAGGGATCATAATTCCTGACCTTTGGCTGCCCAATCATCTATAACTTTTTGTAGAGGCTTCCAATTTGTATGAAACTTATTTCATTTGAAACTAGATTAATTTAGCTTTCCAACAACACTTTTTTTGAGTAATTTGGAGCATGTTTGACCATTTAAATAACTTTATAATTTGCCTTCTGAATTCTGCCAGAATAGGGATCGTATTAATTTTGCCTTTACCTGCTTTATCCATTTCAAAACTGAATTCTCTGATGCTCATTGTCTTTGATTCCCGTACACATCGATATATGTTATGTATTTATTGATTTTTACCTCATATTATTTAATATAGGTGCATGCATGATTCATTGTTCCGCATGTGCTTCCGATATATGTCATATTCATTGCTCATGTCCCTTTGTACTCTGGTGTTTATGGGATAATATGAACCTTTTTCAGAAATGGTAAAGAGAGTTATGCTTAGAGCCCGCGATGCTCTGTCAGCCCCCTATGACTTCACTCAGACGTGAGTGGATGGAGCTCCCAGACGTGGGAGACTTATGTATGGTGGTCATTCAGTAATGGATGATTCACATTATATTTGTGATCCCACTTCACCCTCTATGTTTTATTTGATATGTTATCCAAAGTATTGCTTATGTGTTTCCTATTATGCATTGGATAAGAATGATATGCATCCAACTTTAAATGTGACATACGAGCTTAAGTTTGTTATTTGTTCACTAGACATATTCAGAAGTGTTCCATGTGTTATTGATATGCTCTAAATAAAAAATTCATATGTCATTGATACATACCAAAATGATTCTGATTGCCATATATGCTCCAATTACCTTTCCCAAATTATTATGGATTTAAGTATACTTTGAATGAGATGAACCTTGTGGTTTTGAATCTAATTTGATGTAAAATGTGAAAACTTTTGTATTTTGTACCTTACATTCTGATATCAAGTTCAATTCGAAACACCTTTCCTTGCCTTGAACCTGTTTGATACTTGTTGGGCTTCATAGCTCACTCTGTTGCTATCTAATCTTATTCAAGTTAGCTTGGTATTCATTGAAATACTCGATACGGGACTAAAGTAGTGGAAAGCAAGAAGTTTTTAGGCTAAAACTTTATTAGATAATATGTTATCATTATATGTGTATGCCTTGTGTCTAGTGTAAAGTTGTAGATATATTTTGAAGTGGGATAACTATGTAATGGTCTTAAGAGTACCCCCTTATTTGGGATCTCAAATGTTAAACTTATTGATATGAAGTGGTGGTATATAGTTGTTTTCAAAGTCATATAGATTTTATTGTATTGGTGGACTTTATGAATGTAAATTATATTTAGTTGCGTTGGTTTTGGATTGATTGTATGATTCATTAAGAAAATGTTAAGAGTAATTATAATCTACACAAGTTTTTATAAAAGTGATTGGATGGCTCTGCATATTTTTCTTAGTATCCTCAAATGTTTGTTTAGATCCTGGATAGATTGTGTTGTTGATAATATTATCGATTTTAAGACAAAATCACACCTCTCGAATGTGATATAATTTGGGGAGCGTGACAGAGATGGTATCAAAGCCGACCTAGTATTCGAGCATGGTGAGGGGACCCCAGTAGGAAAGGGCTACTTGTGGATGGACACAGCGTAGAGCCACCACTGGACTAAGCCTCATATGCACCATGCTAGGGTTTGATCTGGGATATGTTCAACCTTGACAAGGACGTCAAGTATATGAGTTGAGGAGAGTGTAACATCCCTTAGTCCCAAATTGGGAAAGTGGGAACATATAAATGCCTTATAAGAGTTGATAAATGTACTACTGGTAACTCCTGGCTCGAGCATTTTGGCCAGTGTGTCACGGACAACAATGTAAACAAGGTGTTTGATGAAATGCTTGTGTTAGTCCGTGTCCTTCGGTTTAGATACATATCTTGTACAACAAGAAGCGGGCTTGCAGTAGCCTTAGCAGTCCTAGTTTGTTTTGCTTTATGGCCAAGTTTGGCTTGTAAATACAAGAGTGCAACCTCTCTGAGTTTGTAATGTCCATGGGTATAATTTGTAGTTGGCTTTATAAAATATTTTCTTGAGCAATTGCTTGTGGATCCCGTGGGAATTGCTTCTTCTGGCCCGTTTTCTCTTTTGTAAGTCTAAGGGACTCTAGGAGATCTCGGAGAGGCGGCCGTGTGGACGGACACGCATGGGTGCCACACGGCTTAGGCAAATCAGCTAAGCCTGTGACAATGTGATATCAGAGCGGGACAAGCACACGCAGAAACACTTGCCATACAAACATGGTGGACCTAGCTGAGCTGTATGGAGGACAGCCAACACACGCAATCGTTTGGGGGGAAACGGACATAAAGATGTAGGGAAAGGAGTCGCTCAGAGGAGCGAGCATCCAAGTTTGGCATTCAGAGAAATGGCCAACCCCTTGGCGCGAGAGGCACCACGAGGACAAGCAAACAAAGAAGAATGCGTAGCACACAAAGATTGGGATGGTTGAGTTCAAGCTATAGCTCGACGTTGGCAACCAAACTTGACGGTGCTCAAGGCAAAGTAGGGCGCTTGGTGAAAGATGAGACCGTGCAAGGTGGGAGGTGTTGTGTAACGACCGAAAGAGTTTTGCAAAGCTCACAGAGGTGAGGGGAATTGCTAACTCGAAGGATTCGAAACTCATGCAAGGGCTTGTACACGGACAACGGAGTGTTCGTGGCCATCCCAAGGCGCGATCGGAACTCGGCGCCATGGAGCATCAGAACTTTCTCTTCGACATGGAAAGGATATGTCCGTAGGCGGCTGAAATGTGCAACAAGTTCAGCACGTTGCTTGACCTTGAAGGGTGCAGTAGAGACTGTATTGGAGAAGGGTCGCAATCTAGCAAGTACATTTACGGGGGCAGAACAAGGCACAAGTTGTTCAGCAAGACGGAGTAGTCCAAAGGGGATGGTGGTCTCAAACTTCCAGTGGGAAGTATGTAAAGAGAAAAGTTGCTCCAGCAGACGGATATCCGAGGGATAAGTCCTAGTTCTCTAGTGGGAGAATCGTGCAGCATCGCGTATTGAGGAAGAGTTCCTTAAGGCTATATCTCCACAAAGCTCAACGGACCGAGTGAGCGGCGAAGAGTTGTCGCATGATCTCGAAAGAGGTAATGCATTGGTGGATGCATTTCAAGATCAAGTGGGAGAGCAATTCAAGGCAACATCATATGAAGGCACACTTAAAGTCGATGCAGAAATCGAACACAACAGAGGGCTGACCCGTGGAATGATGGACGTGAGGGCCACTATCAACTCAATGCAAATCGAGGAGCAAAGCACTTGGGTGGAACTCGGTGAAATATCCAAGCCGCGTGAAGGGAGTCGACATAGAAGATGGAACATGGAGCGGAGGCACGAGCTTTCCTTGAGGTCAAGGGCATGAACTCTTGTAGAGGCAAGAATGGGATCATGTCGTTCCATGGGTTCTTCATTCGATAGATGACTTATTTTGCATGGTGCCAAAGATGAAGGGAGCTTGAGGCACATGCAAGCTACCTCAGATATGCATTCGATGGAGTAACTAAGGTGATTCAACTTGCGAAGGCAAAGTTGGGATCGGGAGACCTTAGTACGAGGCAAGAGGATGCAGAGGCAGGTACTCTTGAAGAATATGTCACAGTGTTGTCGTTCAAGTTGTCAGGAACAGGAGGTGCATAGCAAGATTGTAATGTCCATGGGTGTAATTTGTAGTTGGCTTTATAAAGTGTTTTCTTAAGCAGTTGCTTGTGGATCCCGTCGGAATTGCTTCTTTTGGCCCGTTTTCTCTTTTGTAAGTCTAAGGGACTCTAGGAGATCTCGGGGAGGGCTGACCCTTGTGGACGGACACGCATGGGTGCCGCACGGCTTAGGCAAATCAGCTAAGCCCGTGATGAGTGGTTGGGTCAAATAAAAGCTACCAGGATACTAATTGGCCCAGATCGACTACTATAACTGGCCCAGATCAACTGAGGTAAGAAGTTTTCTTGGAATAACAGGTTATTATATGGACTAGGGTTGAGAGGAGGCGGCTAGAAGACTCCCTCTTCATATGGACTCTTCCTTAATGGAAGACTCCAACTCCTAATCAAAGTGAAACACTCCCATCTCGAAACCTAGCCGCCTCATCTCAACCCTAGCCGACTTCCCCTCATCAAGGTGGGCGGCCAATTGGGTTGATTATAAGCTTGACTTGGTTGATTCCAACCCAAATCCAACTCTGACTCCTAAATCGACTCCAGTTCAGTCGAATCCTAACATACTAGGATTTTGGCTGATTTATTACAATAGACTCAAATCTCCTCCTAGCCGACCTAATGTCAAGTCTAGGTTGACCAACAAGGCCCAATCTAAGGACTCGACTCAATCGACTAGGACCTAACTCAGCTAGGGTCCTAACAGACCCGCCCACTTCAAATCAGCCTTGTCCTCGAGACTAGGGCTCCATGATCTCCGGGTCCAAGTTTGCAGCTTGTCATGAGGCTTCCTTGTTGCATTTGAGGTTGGCGCATCACGATCCCATGGTTCAGCTTTGTCTTGTATCTCTTCATTAGTGGTCATATCTGGATGGTGATGCGTCTTGATCCTGCAATGTCATGCAATCTCCAATTGGAACTGGGTCTCCTCATCGACTTGGGTGTTGGGTGAATGGATTTGGATTTAGTCATCCTCAATAAACTTCCATTTGCGATGAGATTCCTGAAGGATCTGTTGTAATTTTGAATTAGAGCATAGATCTGATCCATAGGTCACGTTCCAATGTGATCTCCAATTTTGCAAGGTACAAAGTAATGGGGATACCACTTCCTTGAGGTTCGAATTTCCTGCTGGTGGGGCTGGAAGTGTAGGAAAGCTCGATCTTTAAATTTTCTTTCGCTCTAAAGTTTGTCAGGAGGCTATTTCTTCTTTGCATGTGTTGCCATGTTGTCACAGGCTTAGCTAAATTTGCCTAAGCCGCGCGGCAAACTTTAAGACTTAGCTGGAATTGCCTAAGTCACGGAGCAACCTTTGCCCAATATTACGGACTTAGCTAAAATTGCCTAAGTCATGAAAGCGTCGAAACGTATTTGCCCGCAAAGGATCAGCCCACTTGCAACCTCATGCGGATCCCAAAGGACCAACAAAAAGAGAAGTTGATTAGTTTCGAAGACGAGCGACTGACAAGTCCCGATGTCTCATGAAAGGCTTTACAAGCAATTCGTCGAACACCTTATGCAACAGAGAAAGAGAACGAAACAAGACTTTAGAGGGCTGCAGAAATGATCGCAAGTCCACAAACGACGATCCCCAAGGTATCGGACGCAAGACGAGTTCAACAGTCGATGAATGCTCACGCCCAATACTTATCCGAAGCCTCATCCAGCCCTCTGCCACCCAGGGGATTCCAGAGTGTCACGGACAACAATGTAATCAAGGTGTTCGATGAAATGCTCATGTTTGTCTGTGTCCTTGGTTTGTGTACATACCTTATACAACAAGTAGCGAGCTTGCGGAGGTTTAGCAGCCCTATTTTGGTTTGCTTTGTGGCTAATTCTGGCTTGTAAATACGAGTGTGTTTTGTAAGCACTTGTGGGGACTTCGGTCTATAATGGATCATTTTCCTTTGTGTGCAACCTCTTTGAGTTGGTAATGTCCATGGGTGTAATTTGTATCGGCTTTATAAAGTATTTGCTGGCGATTGCTTGTGGATCCGTGGGAATTGCTTCCGCCCGTTTTCTCTTTTGTAAGTCTAAGGGACTCTAGGAGATCTCGAGGAGGGTGACCTTTGTGGACGGACATGGGTACCGCACGGCCAGCAAAATCAGCTAAGCCCGTGACAATGTGGTATTAGGCGGGACAAGCATCTGTAAACACTCGCCATACAAACGTGGGGACCTAGGCGTGTGGATAAGACCGCATGCGTTGGGGAAACGGACATTGAGATGTAGGGAAAGGAGTCGCTCAGAGGAGCGAGCATCTAAATTTGGCATTCAGAGGAATGGCCAACCCCTTTGCGCGAGAGGCATCACGAGGACAAGCAAGCGAAGAAGAATGTATAACACATAAAGATTGGGATGGTTGAGTTCGAGCTACGGCTCGACGTTAGCAACCAAACTTGATGGTGCTCAAGGCAAGTGGGGTGCTTGGTAAGAGATGAGATAGTGCAAAGTGGGATGTGTTGTGTAAGGACCGAAAGAGTTGTGCAAAACTCAGAGGTGAGGGGAATTGCTAACTCGAAGGATTCGGTACTCATACAAGGGCTTGTACACGGACGACGAAGTGTTCGTGGCCATCCCAAGGCGCGATCAAAACTTGGCAC
This sequence comes from Ensete glaucum, assembly GCA_021527575.1. Classification (NCBI taxonomy): domain Eukaryota; kingdom Viridiplantae; phylum Streptophyta; class Magnoliopsida; order Zingiberales; family Musaceae; genus Ensete; species Ensete glaucum. Next base: position 5,985,474 of record CM038556.1, read on the forward strand.
CATGGAGCATCAGAACTTTCTCTTCGACATAGAAAGGATACGTCCGTGGCGGTGAAATGTGTAATAAGTTCAACACGTTGCTAGACCTTGAAGGGTGCGGAGGCAGTATTGGCGAAGGGTCGATCTAGCAAGTGCATTTGCGGGGGCGAGGCACAAATTGTTCAACAAGACGGAGTAGTCCAAAAGGGATGGTGGTCTCAAACTTCCGATGGGAAGTATGTAAAGAGGAAAGTTACTCAACAGACAAATATCCGGGATGGATAAGTCCTAGTTCTCTAGAGGAGAATCGTACGCAGCGCACGTATTGAGGAAGAGTTTCTCAAGGTAATATCTCCATAAAGCTCAACGGACCGAGTGAGTGACGTGGAATCATCGCGTGATCTCGAATGAGGTAATGCATCGGTGGATGCATTTCGAGATCAAGTGGGAGAGCAATCCAAGGCAACATCATATGAAGGCACACTTAGAGTCGATGTAGAAATCGAACTCAACAGGGGGTTGACGTGGAATGGTGGACACAAGGGCCACTATCAATTCAATGCAAATCGAAGAGCGGAGTGACTTGGGTGGAACTTGGTGAAGTATCCAAGCCGCATTAAGGGAGTCTACATAGAAGATGGAATATGGAGCGGAGGCACGGAGCTTTCCTTGGACAGAGGTCAAGGGCATAAACTCTGGTAGAGACAAGAGTGGGATCATGTCGTTTCATGGGTTCTTCATTCGATGGGGCGGACTTATCTTGCATGGTGCCAAAGATGAAGGGAGCTTCAAGGCACATGCACCTTACCTCCAAGATGCATTTGACGAAGTAACTAAGGTGATTCAACTTGCGTATGCAAAGTTGGGATCAAGAGACCTTAGCACAGGGCAAGAAGGCGCAGAGGCGGATACTCTTGAAGAATATGTCACAGTGTTGTCATTCGAGTTGTCAGGAACAAGTGGTGCATAGTGGAGATTGTGCTGGTAGGGGATAGAGGCCGGGATCGACATGGTGCACCAATTCTAGCGAAGTCGGGGACTTCATGAGCTACTAGGTGACTGTCCTAGAGCTATGCTTCGTCCAGGTGTGACCAAAGAGTGGATGGACGAAGGTGAATTACCAAGGAGTGAACTAAAAATCGGAGATGGCGGGCGCCTACGAGGTGTTGGCAGAGGCCATACATGGAGAAGTCGTAGTCCAAGTTCATCACGAGAATCAGATGCTGATAGAGGCGTCACCGGGAGGCGATATAGTGCAATGGATCGTGGTGGAATAGTTCGTGGCAATCAGCGATCATGTCCCATGAGGGACAAGATCGTGCGGAGGTATGATCGGGAGTTCTTGGGAGCTCCACTTTGGTGTCGACACACAAGAAGAAGGACTATGGATTCGAGGTGAATGTCGTAGTCTGCAGGGTCTTCGTGTGTGAGTTTCATTGGATGAAAGCCTTGGTCATACGTATGCATATACCACCAAGGAAGAAGTCCAAGTCTGAATATGAGTCCCGTGGAGAGGGACGTGATCGTATGAATGATCGAGGCTGCTGGGAGCTCCACTTGGTCAACAATGTAGCAAGAAGGGCTATGGATTGAGGGTGAATGTCATGCAGGAGGCGAGTCTTAGTGTGTGTCGTGAGCTTGTATCGGATGAAAGCCTTGGTCATCAGCATATGGGGCTATGTACCACCGAGGTAGAAGTCAGATTGCAAGTACCACCGTTTGTGTGCTAGGAAGACACAGTGGGGCTCAACTACCCAAAAGCAAAGCATCGGTTAGAAAGGAGGTGGACTCGGAGGAGCACCATAGTGCCGCAGAGGCGGATCCACCGATCGCGAAGGAAAGGATCGGATCTGAGGCAACGGATAGTAGGGCTATGAGCTTGGCGGCCATGGACCGAAGAGGGAATTCGTGATCCCTTGCTCATGAGGGAGAGCATTGGTAGTAAAGGGGGAAGTGGAGAATACAAAGGCAAACTCAAGTACCAAGGCAGGCGGGGAAGAGGCCAAGGAACTTCATAAGGCCGTGTCGATGGGCTTCTCATCAAGATAGTCAAAATTGAGAGACTTTGGGTTGATGCAGGAGTGTTCACCAAGGAACAAAGTAGGCGTGTCGATCTGTACCTTTTCGGAGGAGTAGGCGGAGGTGATAGAAGACGGCCTGATCCCAAATGTGACGGATCTATCAAAGACTTACTCCAAGTTGGGGACTCGAGTTGAGGTAAACTTTGCTCTTTTCGAGAAACTTCTTACATTCCATAAGTTCAATGGCGAGAAGGCGAATCATGGCTAACTCAACACAAGGAGTGCAAACACTTTTAGTGCTTGAGTGTGAGCGAAGAGTGGGCGAATGTTAGTAAGCAATACATGAAGTCTGAACTCGAGAAGGCGGAGTAACCTTTGCCTTCTCAACTCAAGAGAATGGGTGGCCGGGTACCCCGATTCTCTTAACTCGAGGAAGCCAAGTAATCTTGTCTTCTCAACTATTAAGAGAATGGGTAAAGTCAAGTATCCCGGTTCTCTTCCTTATCCGATGAAGCTCTGCGTAGGTTGATGACCCTTGAAAGCTTATGGAAGACAATGGTTGTCAAATCCTCACCATTGGTGATCGGTACTCGAGAGTAGATTGTCCGCTTTATTTTCCAATTGAATGTCAATCGAAAGCGAGTGATGCGAACCTACTTGGAAGTGACAACTAAACATGGAGGAAGGATCGATGGGCAAACATTGTGGAGGAAGGACCTCAAAACCTTAAAGTGCGCGATGCTCGTAAGTTCCAACAAACATCCCCGATTCAACATGAGTCTCTGCGATCTTGGCGTATAATAAAGTTTTTCCGTCGTGAAGGATCCGTGAGAACCAACAAGGATCGACAACTTAGCCAACCCACAGATTGATCATTAGTGAGTTGAAGCGGCATGGCGGATCGAGTTCGACTACTCAACAACGGAGAGCGACTAGACGAAAGGCGTGTGCGGCAGCGAAGATTGAAGATTGACATAATGCAAGGTGATCAAGATTCTACGGTGGCTTCGAGGATGTCGAAGGAATAAGTGGGGAGAATGTCACGGACAACAATGTAATCAAGGTATTCGATGAAATGCTCGTTTGTCGTGTCCTTGATTGTACATACCTTATGCAATGATAGAGGCTGAAGCTTAGCGATCTATTTTGATTTGCTTTGTGGCAATTTTAGCTTGTAAATCTGAGTGTGTTTTGTAAGCACTTGTGGGGACTTCGATCATAATGGACCATTATCCTTTGCATGACCTTTACGAGTTTGTAATGTCCATGGGTGTAATTTGTATCTGGTTTTATAAAGTGTTTGCTTGGCGATTGCTTGTGGATCCGTGAATTGCTTCTTAGCTTGTTTTCTCTTTTGTAAGTCTAAGGGACTTTAGGAGATCTCGGGAGGGTGACCTTTGCGGACGGACACGCACGGGTGCCGCTTAAGCAAAATCAGCTATGCCGTGAGAGAGTCGAGATGGTGACATTTTGCCGCTCGGCTAGGTCACCGTGACGTAAAAGCGACCAAACTAGGCAGTTTGGCTCAGCGTATGACGACTATTCTGACCTTATAAAGCCTCGTATTTTTGAGGCAAAATCACACAAAACCAAGACAAAACATGCTGCCAAACATCTATACAAGCAAACAAAAGTGACGAACAGTTCGCTGAGAGAAGAGTTGCGGTTGAGCAACGACCGTTCGTAATATTCTCCCCCACTTAAATTGTCGACGCCCTCGTCGACGCTTGTTGGTAAGCTTTGACACGGGCTTCTTCATGTCGTACGGCATCTTTTGGCTCCCAACTGGCTTTTGTTTAGGGAAGCTTTTGCCACTCCACTAAGTACTCGGTTTGCTCTGCTCCACTGGGTAGCTTAGTCTTGCGATCTGCAGAATAGTCTCAACTCGCTTCTCGTAGGAGGCTCTGATTGGAGGTAGTCGAGTTGAATTTCTCGAAGCATCTTGCAGATCTGAATGGTAGGCTTTCAAGTTGCTTGCAAAGAAGACATTATGAATTTTGAGCCGTGCCGACAGTTGCAACTTGTAGAGACATTGCCTACCTGGCGATAATTGGGAAAGGACCTTCATACTTGCACGATCCTTTGTGCACTTTATGCCTAAAGAATTGGGTGATCTTTGGTTGGAGTTTCACTAACACTAAGTCATCAACTTTAAACTCCTGTGGTCGCCTTCCCAAGTCTGCCCACTTCTTCATCTTTTTGGTCGCCTTCTTCAAGTAGGCCCAAGCAATATTTGCATTTCGATGTCATTCCTTTACAAAGTAATATCTTGACGGACTACTTCCGTATAACCAATAGCGATGTGAGTTGGCGGTTGTTGTCTGATAATCTCGAAGGGCTCTTGTTGGGCCGAGCTCTGCAAGTTGTAGGAAAATTGGGCTATATCCAAGCTTCACCCAATCTCGTTGGTTGGCACTCACGTAGTGCGGAGATCTTGCTCAAGAGTGAGTTAACTCTTTTAGTCTGGCCATCCGTCTGGGGGTGGAGGCTTGTGGAGAAGTATAACTTGGACCCTAGAAATGTGAAGAGTTGAGTCCAAAATCGTCTCAAGAACCGCGAATCTCGATCGTTAATGATGTTGTGTGGGACTCCCCAATACTTCACCACATGCTTCATCATCATCTTGGTCGCCTCCTCTGCTGAACAGTATAAGGATGCATCAATGAATGTTGCATATTTTGAAAATCGATCGACCATCACGAGTATCGATCTGAATCCCCATACTGTCGGTAAGCTTGATATGAAGTCCAAAGAGATGCTCTCCACGGCCTTTCGTGCAGGCTCCAAAGCCCACCGGCTTTGCTCTACCTTATCTTGTTGGTAAGTAAGGCATGTTCGAACATAATCCTCCACATCAGTCTCTATCTTTGGCTAATAGAAGGCCCTCTCCACGAGAGCCATTGTTTAGTGGATGCCAGGATGTCCAACCTAACGGGAATCATAACACTCTTTCAAGAGTTCACGCCTCAAATTGTCCGCTCGCGGAACATAAACTTTGTTCCCTTTGGTATAGATGAGTCCCTCCTGGACCCAAAATCATCACACCTTGCCTTCTTTGATGAGCCGCATCGAGTTCTTGCACGAGGATCCCGTATAGTCCATCATCGATCCCGGAAAGAAAGTTGGAGTGTAGCGGCTTGGCCTCCGCCTTCCAACTATATAGCATTCACCAATTCAACTTTTCGACTCAAAGCATCGGCCACGAGATTTGCCTTTCCGAGCTTGTACTCCATTACCATGTCGAACTTGGCTAAGAAGTCCTGCCATCGTGCTTGTTTGGGAAGAGTTTTTTTTTAGTCTGGAAGTAACTCAGTGCAATCCTTAGCACGAATGGTGCTCACAAAAGGTAATGTCGCGGACTCGTGACAATGGACCATCGCTATCATCTCCTTCTCATGCACTGGATATCGTCGTTCGGTCTCGTTGAGCTTGCGACTCTTGTAGGCATGACCCTCTTGCATAAGCACTCCCCAATAACGAAGTCAGAAGCATCTGTATGGACTTCAAAAGACTTCCTATAGTTTGGTAATCTGAGTATTGGTTCCTCCAATACGATAGTCTTTAGGTCTTGGAGTGCCACTTCACATTTGTCCGACCATCTCCAAGACTGCTCCTTCTTGAGCAACTCCGTCGGTGGGCTGCTTGAATCCAACAATGAAGCGCCGATAATAATTGACGAACCCAAGGAAGGATCTCAACTCTGGCACCTTCTTTGGTATTCGCTATTCTGCCACATCTTACACCTTCGATTTATCTATCCGGATAAAACCATCGCTGATTCGATGCCTCAAGAATGGAATCTTCGTTTGAGCAAAGTTACACCTCTCCCTCTTTACAAACAAAGTGTTCTCCCTGAGAACTTTGAAGATTGTCCGAAGGTGCTCAACATGCTCCTCAAGTGTTCGGCTATAGATGACTATATCGTCCAAGTAGACGACCAGAAACTTATCCAAATATTCCTTAAATAGTTGGTTCATTAAAAGTCTACGGTTGAGCGTTGGTTGCGAAAGGCATTACTAAGAACGCCCATACACACACAGTAGTCTTCGCCTCGTCACCTTCGCACTGCCGATTACAAGCCGAAGGCCGAGTTTGGATAAATACTTGCCCTTGCCTAGTTGAACGAACAAATCCGCGATGAGTGGGATGGGGTATTTGTTCTTCACCATCACTTTGTTCAGGGCTCGATAATCGACACATAATCAGAGGCTCCCTTCTTGTTTCTTCTGGAAGAGGATTGGAGCTCTGAATGGTGCCTATGGACTGTGGATGAGACCATCGCTCAGCAGTTCATCTAACTGCTTTTTGAGTTCTGCCAACTCTAGAGGGGCCATGCGGTATGGTGGTCTCGCTGGAGGCTTAACTCCCAGCTCCAGCTCTATATGATGATCCACGCCTTGCGTGGTGGTAGAGTTTTCGACAACTCAGTCGGCATCACATCTAAAAGCTCCTTCAGGATGTTCGCCATCACAGCAGGTTCTTGAATGGCCTCCCCGTCAAGGGTTTCTAGCTTTATGGCTACTACAAAGGTCGATTCACCTTTCCGTACCCCCTTTTTTACTCTAATGTTGATATTTGTTGTGGATCCTTAGTTCCTACTCGAGAAACTGGAACCACGCAGAGGTCGTCGCCTCCTATTAGGCATAGGGAGTTCAAAAACGGCATAGGCACCAACTTTGCTGCGTGCATAAATTTCATTCTTAGAATCACTTCGAAGTCATCCAAGGGCACCGCCATCATGTTTGTGCTTCCGCTCCATGTTCCAATCTTGATAGGGATCCCCTTTGCTAGTCCGAAAATTCGCTTGGCCTCCGAGTTTACAGCTTTCATACGACTTGGATTCTTCTCCAAGATAGTTCAAGTCGCTTAGATTCTATATCAGCAATAAAGTTGTGGGTAGCACCCGTGTCCATCATTACCCGGGTTGTTCGGCCATTTAACTTGATGTCCACATACATCAGCTCGCTGCTCACTGCCTTTGATGGCTTTGTCTTTGTGTTCTCCCCCACTTAACCCCGCAATGCATTCAACAAGCGCATTGCTCCCATTCGGGAGCCTTGCGACTCCTCATCGTCGCTACTAGATTCCGAACTGCTCGAACTAAGGGCGACGGCTTTGCCCTTGTCCGACTTGTGGGGGTATATAGATGTCGTTAAAGCATTGAGTGTTTGCTTCTATGGGCACTCCCTCACCATGTGCAGTCTTTGCACAAGAAGCATCCGCCAGATTTCGGGGCTTTTCCTTTGAGCTTGGTCCCATGAGGGACTTGATCATGTGAAAGTATGATCAAGAGCTGCTAGGAGCTCCACTTCGATTAACAACACGATAGCAAAAAGGGTTATGGATTTAAGGAGTGAATATCTGATAGGACCCTAGCAGGGTTGGGTCCTAGTTAACCGAGTTATGATTTCAATAAACCCTGATTAGCATATAATAAGCCCTAATTGGACGCCCACCTTGATTGCGAAATTCGGCTAGGGCTGAGTTCTTTCTGGGGATGGGACTCTTCCAGTAGTGTTTTACTTGAAGTAGGAGTCTCACTAGGGTTAGGGTTTGGAACCCCTATATAAACATATAGTCGCCTCTTATTCATCAAGGATAGATCATCTTTTCATTCAACCTTATGGCCGAATATTGGAGGACCGAAACCTTATAGAGTTCGAAGAAGGGCCAATCCCCTACAGCGATCAATCTACTTGCATTAGAATCCCTTGGGGTTCTATCATCTGGTATCAGAGCAGCGTTTTAGGCGTCTCACTATTCTTCCACCCTTGCCACTACCATCTACCTCCCCGCCTCCATCTGATGTCGCTACCATCGTCGCCACCGCGGTAGATCCTAGTATTGTCATTGCAGCTCATTTGTGACCCCTATAGTGTTGTCGTCATCTACATCTGCTACAGCGGATTTGGTATTGCATCACCCTTTGTTGCAATCCTTACCGCTGTTGCATCTATCTTCATCTTCGTCATAATATTGTTACACCTATCTTCATCTTCATCGCAATGGTGTTGCATCTATCCGCATTTATTATTGCTGCCATCTTCGACAAATTATTGTTGTTATATTAGTCGAAGTATTATTGTTATATCGCCGCCATCTCACCAAAATTATTACCGTCATATTCGTCGAAGTATCGTTGTCATATTGCTACGATCTTCGTTGAAATACTGTTGCCATCTTTTACGACATATTACTTTCATATTCATATTGTTACTATCTTCGTCGAAACTTGTTGCATCTATATCTTGTTGCTGCCGAACCTATTGTTGTCATCATCAGCAACCCTAGGGCAGCCCTCTAACTTTAAGGCGCTATCGTCATAGTCCTCTTTCATCCCTTACAGTCGGCCCAAACCGCAAAACATACCGCAGCCTTACGCTCTAGATCGTTGTCGTTGTTGCCTTTTCCTATTGCCGCCAACCCATCTACCGATCTATACCCATGACTCATCAAAAGAAGAAGAGTCTCAACATCAAAGATTTACAATCCTACGTCCTCAGATGACATGATTTATGCAAAACTTGAAGCCTTCGAGGCCCGTATGGAGGACAAACTACACGCACTTTTTGAATTATTCAGATTGGGGCGATCAGAGAGCCCAAGGAGATCTCAGCGTGATCATAAAGAGAACCCAACGGAAAAGGAGATCAAGCGCCGGACTCCTCGTGCCCACGCATGAGGATGGACTTCCCTAGATGGGAAGATGCAAACCCGACCGGGTGGATCTCGTGCGCGGAACGGTATTTTCGCCATCATAAGACTCCGAATGCATCCATGGTCGACATTGCTGCAATACACCTCGAGGGAGATGCGATCCAGTGATATAATTGGTTCGAGCACACTCATGGAAGGCGTGGCAGTAAACCTCTCAAAGACCGAAGCGATGCAAAGCTGGCCATTGTCAAAAATAAGGCGCCACGAGGATTTCTAGGGCTGACCGGCTACTACCGCAAGTTTTTAAAAAATCATGGAAATATCAACACCACCCTCATATCCTTGTTGAAAAAGGATGCCTTCCAGTGGTCGGACGAAGCAACAACAGCTTTCGACGCCCTCATGGCTGCAATAGCTTCTACACCTATGCTAGCTTTACCTGATTTTGATAAAGTGTTCGTGATTGAAGCAGACGCGTCAGGAGCCAGGATTGGCGCTGTCCTCATGCAAGATGGTCGACCCCTCGCCTACACCAGCAAGGCTCTCTCCCATCAGCTATTAATCTCACGAGGAGATCTTGACCATTGTGCACATGGTCACGAAATGGAGACCCTACTTAATCGGCCGATGTTTTTAGATTAAAGCTGAGCACAAGAGCCTCAAGTACTTCCTGGAGCAGAAGATTTCCTCTCCCAAACAACAAAAATAGGTAACGAAATTGCTTGAGTATGATTATAAAATTATCTATAGAAAAGGGAAGAAAATTTTGGTTACAGATGCACTCTCCCGACTACCCGAGCATGCTGAAATTTCAGTCATCTCTCTTCCGATTAGTGACATCCTTGAAGACATTAGGAAGGAGTAGCAAGACGATCCAGAGATCCGGGAGATTATCAGGAAACTAGAGGAAGAACCGGGCTCAATAGCACACTACAACTGGGATTCGAAGGATCTGTGATACAAGGGCCGAATAGTGTTGGTGCCCAACTCCCCCTGCCAAAACACTATCCTACAAGAGATGCACTCTTCACCAGCGACTGGACATTCCGGATTCCTTCGGACCTACAAAAAGATTCAATAAAATTTCTATTTAAGAGGAATAAAAAATATCATTGTTGAATTTGTGGCGTGGTGTGACACGTGTCTGCGACCCAAGGGAGAAACAATGGCATGCCAGGGAAAATTGCAGCCGCTACCTATTCCAGACTCGGCTTGGATTGATATATCCATGGACTTCATCGGAGGGCTGCCCACATCACAAGGAAAAGGTACTATTCTCGTTGTGGTTGATCACCTTACCAAGTACGCCCACTTTTGCGCCATCCAAAATCCTTATACCGCTACCAGCATTGCTCAAATCTTTGTGGAGAATATTGTGAAACTGCATGGAATGCCTCGATCTATTGTAAGTGATCGTGATAGGGTCTTCACCAGCAAATTTTGGATGAAACTCTTTTAGTTACAGGGCACAAAACTAAAGATGAGGATAGCCTACCATCCTTACACTGACGGCTAAACGGAAGTGGTGAACAGGTGCTTGGAGACTTATCTCAGATGTTTCAAAGAGTGGACAAGATGGCTTCCCTAGGCCGAGTGGTGGTATAATGCAACAAGGTTTGCAATTTCAACATGTACCGCCCGGTACAGGCGGTACATATCGGTCCGCTAGGTTATCGGTACACGGACCGCCCGCTACCGGGCGATTCCGTCAAAAATCGACCGTCGACGGTCGATTTCGGCCGTTGGCAGTCAATTTCGATCGTCGATGGTCGATTGAAGAAGAAATCGACCGTTGGCGGTCGATTGACAGACAAATCGACCGTCGGCGATCGATTGAGGAAGAAAAGGGAAGAAGAAGAGGAAAAGAAAAAAAAAAAAGAGGGGAAGAAAGAATACCTCTGCGCTCCTCGCCCGCTTCGCCGCCCACGTCGCCGTCATCGCCACTGCGGTCGCCGCATGACCGCTTTTCTCCAAGGAGGCGGGCGTCTCCCGTGAGGAGAGATCTCGACGACACCGCCTCTTCTTTTCTTTTTTAATATTTTAATATTTTAATATTTTAATATTCTAATATTATATTATATAATATTATATTATATTATAAAAATATTATATTATATTTTAATCTTAGGTGCGCCTGCATCTGCTTGGATAGGTCTCGTCGATACCGCAATATGTCGTACCAGTCTGAAGTAAATAAAACCATGTAATACAACATATCGTTCATCAACAAAATGTACTCCTTTTGAAGCTGTATATGATCGGCCACCCCCTGTAATTCTTAAATATGTAACTGACATATCTAAAGCAGACAAGGTAGACCGAGAGTTGATTGACAGGGGCAAAATCCAACTATTGAAGGACAACCTCTCGACCGCCCAAGCAAGAATGAAGCAGCAAGCTGATACACGTAGGAGCGAAAGAGAGTTCTCTGTTGGAGATTGGGTCTTCCTTCGCCTTCAGCCCTACAAGCAAACATCAATCAATACCCGAGTATCTATGAAGCTATCTCTCCAATTTTTTGGACCCTACTAGATTACGAAGAGCATTGGAGCTGTGGCATACAAATTGGATCTACCTACAGATTCCAAGATTCACCCGATCTTCCACGTGTCCTGCCTTAAACTAAAGCTTGGGGAAAATGAATCAGCCTAGAGTCATCTGCCAGACACTACTATTAATAGAGAGGTCCAAGTTCAACTGAAGACAATATTAGACCGCAGGATCGTGATGCACCGTCAACGCCCCTCTACTAAAGTATTGGTGTAGTGGACCAACTTACCTGCCAAAGATGTCATGTGGGAATCCTATGAAGAATTGAAGACAAGATTCCCAGAGTTCGAGCCTCAGCCTTGAGGACAAGGCTGATTTGAAGGGGGCGAGTCTGATAGGACCCTAGCAAGGTCGGGTCCTAGTCAACTGAGTTATGATTTCAATAAACCCTGATTAGCATGTAACAAACCCTAATTGGCCACCACCTTGATTAGGAAAGTCGCCTAGGGCTAGAGTTCCTTCTAGGGATGGGACTCTTGTAGTAGTGTTTTCCTTGAAGGAGGAGTCTCACTAGGGTTAGGGTCTAGAACCCCTATATAAACATGTAGTCGCCTTTTATTCATCAAGGAATAGATCATCTTTTCATTTAACCTTGTGGTCGAATATTAGAGGGCCGAACCCCTATAGAGTTTGAAGAAGCGTCGATCCCTTACAACGATCAATCTACCTGCGTTAGAATCTCTTGGGGTTCTCTCAATGTCATGGCACCGCAGAGGCGGGTCTTCCATGCGTGCATCAAATTTTGCATCGGATGAAAGCCTTAGTCATCAACATATGGGGGCTGTGTACCACCGAGAAAGAATTCTGAGTGCAAGTCCCAATAAGTCCTATGTGGGGGACTTAATTATACAAATGTATGATCAAAGCGACTGGAGAGTTAGACTACTTCAGTGCTTATATTCGCTTAAGGGAACTCGACAAGTTAGAGGACAAGACCGAGTAAGCATACGTTGCTACCAAGGAAGCTAAGGAAAACAAAATCGACGCGAGCCCTGTAATAGGATGGCGGAGGCCATGCATGGGAGTTGTAGTCTGTATTTCCATCGACCAAGGGGAACTGCTTGGAGAACACAGAGGTGTTTGAAGCAGATGGTCGAAAGGGGCGACGAAACGACGACGAGTCAAGAGGGGCTCAGCTACCCAAAAGTCAAGCGTCGGTCAAGATGGAGGTGGACCCGAAAGAGTGTCATAATACCACAGAGGTAAATATACTGATCGCAGAGAGACATAGATGTGAGGCAATGGATGATAGTGCCATGGGCACCCAAAAGCCAAGTATCAGTCAGAATAGAGGTGGATTCAGAGGAGTGCCACAATGCCGTAGAGGCAGATCTACCAATCGCGAAGAAAGGGACGCAAATGCGAGGCAACGGATAGTAGTGTCATGGGCATGGCAACGCCACGGTATCGCAGAAGCGGGACTTCCACGAAGACATCTATCCCTTGCTCTTATGGAAGGAGAGCGTTGGTCACAAAAGGGTAGAGATATAGAGGAAAATGTTGGATCTCGGATTTTGATGATGAAATCAATTGATGGGTTATTGATCTAATAGGATTGTTAGCATTGATTGATGCAAGACTAATTACGACAAAATGATTATTACAATCAGGATTGGAGTCCATGCATCGGGTCGATACAGTTGGGAACTTGCCAGGAGTGTGTCGGGATCTCGGCGAGGGTATCGGGAGTTTGCCAGGATGGCGCAAGGGAGTTCGCCAGAAGAAGACCGAGACTCGCCGGAAGATTGTCGGGGGTAGCCGAAAAGCTTACCGAGAGTTAGGATGGTCTTGTAATGGATGTTTGGCAATTATGATTGTATTTAATTAAGTCATAATTAGCATCATGCGGGATTAACTATGATAGGAGCAATGGAGTTATAACCAAATGATGGGCCAAGATCAAGCTTGAGCATCGGGCCAGGGTTCGGACGATACAGTGAGATCTCACCGAAGTTCGCTAGGAGATTCGCCGAAGGGATCAAGAAGCTCGTTGGGAACACGCCGGGAGATCGCTAGAAGAAGACTGGAAGACACGCCACAAGAATGTCATAGGCTACCGGATTGGCGAGAGTTAGGTCTTGGTTTAGCTTGTTGGTCATTAAGTGTTATAATCATTGAGTTGTAGTTAGTAATTGAGTCGTAATTGAGTTAGATTTTGATAAAATCCAAATCAACTCAATAAGGCAACCGAGTCCACTATAGGGTTTAGTTGAGCTCAGTTGAGCTCAATTAGTTGACGAGGCTGTCGACTAATAGTTCGAATAAGTGGAGGAATCACTTTGCGAAAATTCGGCGAACCGCCGTGAGACAGTGTATCGCCGCCTGTGCTTTCGGACGGTGACACTCGGACTAGCGATCGAACCGCCCATACCTGTGAATCTGGGTACTTCGTGATTGACCCGAGACCAGGTGACCTGTACCAGTGTTCGGTGGTGGCCGGTCGACGAAACCGCCTGCAGATTTTTCGGGTATGTTTGATTTTTGGCTCCAAAAATCTGAAGCCACTTAGAGCCTATAAATACCCCAAGTTTTCTTGTATTCTACACAACAATTATGGGGATTATATTCTGTGATAAAATTGTGTGTGATTTGTAAGAAAAAGAAAAGGGGAAGAGAGAGAGAGCTTAGAGTAGAAAATTATCAAGTCTCCCTTGTAAGCTCAAGTGTAAGGGTTTGGTCTTCACCCAAAGAAAATCGGTAGTGGACACCGGTGTGCCTCAAGAAGGAGGACTCGGGAGTGGATGTAGGTTGTTGGTGCCGAACCACTATAAAAATTGTGAGTTCATCTTTGCTTTGCTTATTAACGCTTCCAATCCTGTTTACTCTTTGAAAGCAAACATTTCACTTACAACGTTTCTTATCAAATTTTCTTGCTCTTTCTTAAGTAATTAGTAAGCAAGTAACTCAGCAATCGTCTTATCATTCACTTGCTTTATTGAACGAAAAGCTTCGGATTTCCTATCTTGGTTTAATCGAAAAGTTTTCATCTAAACTGAAAAACTTACACTTGGCACTAATTCACCCCCCCCCCACCCCCCCCCCCCTCTTAGTGCCAATTGATCCTAACAATTGATATTAGAGCCACGTTCTTCTCATTTGGTTTAACACCCAAGAGAATGGCTCTTTTTGGCTTCCAAGAGGGTTTTTCTATCGTTCACCCTCCCATATTCAATGGGACGGACTACACTTATTGGAAAACTCGAATGAGAGTATTCTTACTTTCTTTAGACTTTGATTTATGGACTATTATTGAAAACGGATTCGAAAAGTTTTCTCTTCCAATGAACGATTAGAATGATTTGGACAAGAAGACTTTCTCTTTAAATGCCAAGGGTATGAATGCCTTGTTTTGCGCCTTAGATAAAAATGAATTTGGTCGGATTTCTTATTATGATTCAGCTTTTGAAATTTGGCTTAGATTAGAATTGACACATAACAATATACTTAATTTAAATGACTCATTAAATGAAATATCACACAAAAATGAACATGAAGAACACCTTCCAAAGAACAGAAAGGATTGTGAACTAAGAATGACATATGACTCCTCGAGTGAAATCTCGAGTGATGAGAAACTTGGACATGAACTTTTGACAAATGAACCGAAAAAATTAATGAACTTAAACCGTAAAAATAATTTAAACATGGACAAGACCTCTTGCTATGAACGTAAGAAGTCGAGGCGCTCCAAAGATGAAGAACACAATCAAGAAGAAGTGGAAGATCTCATGCTCGTGACCAATCATGATGAGGAAAGTAACCACCCCGAAAGCTCTTTTACTTTTAATGAGTTATTACTTTCTTTTCATGAGCTTTATGATGAATTTAGAAATATTAGCAAATCTTATAAATTACTTAAAGAAGAGCATGCATCATTAGTTAGTAAACTTGATGAAATGCATGAAGTAGCGCCATCACACAATACATGCACTAACATGAAACCTTGCATGATACTTTACCATCACACAATTTTTGCTCTAAATGTGAAATGCTAGATGATGTTAAAAAGGAAAATATCATGCTTAAACAAATATTAAAAAATTTTAAAATAGAGAATAAATCCCTAAATATGATCCTTGCCAATAATGATCATATTAATAGAAAAAATGATATAGGTTTTGTTGGTAACATTCAACAAAAGCCAACCATGTTTGTGAAAGGACCTACATTAAATTTGCCACCTAAAAAACAAATGTAATTTTTGTGATAGATTAGGACATAAAACCTACAAATATTCATTTAAAAATTATAATCCACATAAATTAATTTGAGTTCCTAAAGGAATCATAAACAACCTTAAGCCATTAGAAAAAATGAGAAGATCATACCATGAAGGACCCAAACTCAAATGGGTACCTAAATCAAAACCTCACATAATATAAAGTTACATCCTAACAAGACTAGGAACACTAAGAAATGTTTTGAAAGTAGATGCTCAAGGCACATAACTTGAAATCTAATACTCACTAGCCTAAGCAAATAACAAGAAAAATTATTGAAAATAAAATTATTGATAATGAATCTTAAGGATGATCCGTTGTTATAATTAATCTTGATTGCTTTCAATAATGCATAATCTTTGCATAGCTAGAACATGCTAGAATTAGAAAAAAAAAAGTTTAACTATTTTAAATAAAAGTCATATGTATGAAAGAAAGATTTTGATGATAATTAATGTATTGATTTGTGTGCTTGAATTTATGTACATTGTCTTGAGATTAAATGACCAAACATTGAATTTGAACTTAAAGGTCATATACAAAATTATTTTCTTTAAAGGAAAATTTTCTTGATAACATGATAGAATTTTCTAACATATAAAAATCATTGGATTTAAAATGAGTCGAAGCTTTTGTTTGAAAATATTTTATTGCAATGATCTTGATGAATTTTTGTTTTTGGACTTTATATGACATTGCATTCTAGAAATAAATTTCAAAAGAAGAACAATTATTCATGAAAGAATTTTTTTTATCCCATGAATCCTTCAACAAGATAAAATGATACATTTACTATTGAATATCTTTAACTACGAAAATGAATTAGAAAACTTTAGCTATTTTCTTTTGAAAAATAATTTATGTTGACTCTATTAAAATTTTTCAAAAAAAGTAATTTTTTATTATGAATTTGGATAAGTTTACAAATGATTTTGTTTTAAAATGAGATTGATGAATCTATCCAACGTTATTGATATTTTGATCATCTTATCATAATCTTGACAAGTTGAAAAAAAAGAAATTACACTTGAATTCGTTCAAAAAAAGTCATATGAATGAATCATAATTTGTCTCCTCGAATCTATTACTTGAAAATCTTCTTATGAACCATATTCTAGAAAACTTGAAGTTTCATATATATATAAATCAAGATCTTTTACTTTTTCTTCCTTGAAATTAACTCATGATCTTGATATCTACAAAATGATATCCTTATGAATAAAGACTCTTCTTTGATCTCTTAAGATTCTATTTTATCATCTAAGAGGAGATTTATTAAATTAAATCATGTCTTTAATATTCATGAATGTCGTTTAATATCTATATCTATCTTGACATGATTTATTTTAAAAACTCATTAATGACATAACTTATCACCAAAATTAGTATTTCTTAAATTTGTGATAAGTTTGAAAATTGAAAGAAATTTGTATTATCATGAATATTCTCTTAATTTCTTAACTTGACTTTTACATTATGAGAATCATGTTATTGATCTATATAATTTTCTTATTTTAATAAAAGGGAGATTTATAATTTTAACAATAATAATTGAAATTTTTATCAAGATCATTCTTCTTTTTTATTGAAAAGATTTATCTTAGATGAATTGAGATTATCCCCTAAGACTCATTTTTATTATTTTCAAAAAAATGGGGAAAGAAATTTATTAAACGAAATCATGTCTTTTGATATTCAAAAATTTGATTTTATCTTTAATGACATGATCTCTTTGTACTTTTTGGCATAAATTGAATATGAATACTACGAAGAAATTGTGTCATCATATTTCTTTCTTGACAATGACAAAAAAAAAAAGAGATAAAATTATTAATATGATTAGAAGTAAATTTGGATATGATAACATTGAATGAGAACAATTGCTTAGAAGAAAATTAGGACTTTCTAAATGCATGCAAAATACTTGATTTACAATTTGAGCTTGATCTACTATCATGTCTTCTTATGAAATTCTTGATGCTTTTTATCAAAATTTACAATAAATGATTTTTTTACTATACTTGAAATTGCATGAGATGATTTTAAATACATGAATAGCTCTTAAACTTTTAAATCTCCTTGAATATCTTGAAATCACTAACATGTCAAGAGAATAATAAGTATATTAATTACATTTTGAATCTCTTGAAAGTGATTTTGATGATTTTGAAATTGAATGAGTGATTTACCTATATCGTGGTTTTGATTTCTTGGAATTACAACTTAAAATCTTTTATAAATCAAAATCTTTTGTTATGTTTTCTCGTATTATTTAAAATAAAATTTTTATATAAATCATGAACTTGATAACTTGAGATTTCTTATGAATGAATCAAACGATTTTATTTTATTTGTTTCTCTTATAATTTGTCTCTTGATAGTCACAATTTGTCTTCATGAATTGTACATCTCATCACTATGTTAATTTTTCTTGATATAGTTTATATCATGATTTGAAAAATGATGTAATGAGAAAAGTTTTGCATTATCTCTTCTTTTTGACAATGACAAGGGGGAGCAAAACTTGTTTGCTTGCATGCTGTAAATTACTAGCTTGAATATTGCAAAGGAAGCAAAAATTTGCTAGCTTACACTTCTCAAAAGAGAAGAAAGAACTTATTAGCTTGCATGTTCTAATATGATAAAAAATTTACTAAATTGCTAAGCTCTCATATATCAAAAACCTGCTAATTTCACTTCTCCTTTTTGTTGATGACAAAGGGGGAGAAGATATGATGATGTGAAATCATGTATGATGATAATGCATGTTGATTTTTGAAAATATACATTATGATTTAGAATAATAATCATAATTTTATAATATGATGTATTGCATATGATGTGGTTAAAATAGTTTCAACTTGGACTTCTGAGCTCATCTTAAAATTCTTTTTGAAATTTATTAAGAGCTCTTCTTAATGATGTTTTACAACTCCTCCCTTATTTTCTTTCCTTCTTTTTCACAAGAGGAAGAAAATTATTTATGACTCATGTCGTATTTTACAAAGGGAGAGCAAAGACTCGTGTGCCTTAAAATCCTTAGCCCTATATTTCACATTTTTGTTAATGACAAAGGGGGAGAAATATACATTAATGATACATGATATTGATTGATGACTCATGATATTGATGATATACACTGATAACACATGATATGGATATGGATATGGATTGGACATCTTGGATATAGATATGAGTGCATATTTCTTATTATGATTTGATGACTTGATGCAAATTTGTGTTAAAATTTATATAAAATATTGATTGCTTGAATTTAAGAGTGTGTGATTCTCTTAAATTTAAGTGGCATGGATTCACTCCTGTCATCAATCGATTGGCATCATTAAAATGGGGAGATTATTGAATCTCGAATTTCGATGATGAAATTAATTAATGTGTTATTGATCTAACATGATTGTTAGAATTGATTGATGCAGGATTAATTACGACAGAATGATTATTACAATCAGGATTGGCCAAGGTCAAGTCCATGCATCGGGTCGATGCGATTGGGAACTCACCAGGAGTGCGTCAGGAGCTCGCTGAGGGTATCGGGAGTTTTCTAGGATGGCACAAGGGAGTTTGCCAGAAGAAGATCAAGACTCGTCAGAAGATTGTCGAGGATAGCCGAAAAGCTTGTCAGGAGTTAGGATGGTCTTGTGATAAATATTTGGCAATTATGATTGCATTTAATTAAGTCATAATTAGCATCGTGCAGGACTAACTATGACAGGAGCAATAGAGTTACAACCAGATGATGGGCCAAGATCAAGCTTGAGCATCGAGCCAGGGTTTGGACGACGTAGTGGGATCTCGTCGAAGTTCGCTAGGTGATTCGCCGAAGGGATCGGGAAGCTCGCTGGGAACATATCGGGAGATCGCCGGAAGAAGACCGGAAGACTCGCCATAAGAATGTCGGAAATTGTCGGATTGGTGAGAGTTAGATCTTGGTTTAGCTTGTTGGTCATTTAAGTGTTGTAATCATTGAGTCACAGTTAGGAATTAAGTTGGATTTAGATGAAATCCAAATCAACTCAATAAGGCAACCGGGTCCACTATAGGGTTTGGTTGAGCTCAGGTTGAGCTCAATTAGTTGAGCCAAGGTAATGGTCAACTGATGGTTCAAGCCGGAATTCGAAAAGTGGAGGGAACCACTTTTACGAAAATTCGATGTACGATGGCGACGGTGTCTTGTCGTTGCCCAAGTGACACTCGGTGGCGGTTGAGCACTGTACCGAGAATCTGGGTACTTTCGACGTTAACCCGCCCAGGATCGACGAGTAAACCGCCCGTACCCTGGTGTTTGGGCAATTGAGCCGCCTAGGTCAGTGAGTAAACTGCCCGTACCCGATTGTTCCAAGTATGTTTGATTTTTGGCTCCAAAAATCTGAAGTCACCTAAGGCCTATAAATACCCCAAGTTTTCTTGCATTCTACACAACAATTCTAGGGATTATATTCTGTGATAAAATTATGTGTGATTTGTAAGAAAAAGAAAAGGAGAAGGGAGAGAGAGCTTAAAGTAGAAAATTCTCAAGTCTCTCTTGTAAGCTCAAGTATAAGGGTTTGGTCTTCACCCAAAGAAGATCGATAGTGGACGTCGGTATGCCTCAAGAAGGAGGACTCAAGAGTGGATGCAGGCTGTTGGTGCCGAATCACTATAAAAATTGTAAGTTCATCTTTTGCTTTGCTTTGCTCTTTCTTAAGTAATTAGTAAGCAAGTAACTTAGCAATCTTCTTATCATTCACTTGCTTTATTTGAACGAAAAGCTTCGGATTTTCTATCTTGGTTTAATCGAAAAGTTTTCATCTAAGCTGAAAAACTTACACTTGCACTAATTCACCCCCACCCCCCCCCCCTCTTAGTGCCAATTGATCCAAACAGCAAACTCCAAGTACCAAGACAAGGCTAAAGGGCAAAGGCCAGGGAGCTTCATAATACCGGTGTCAACGGGCTTCTCATCAAGATAGCCGAAAGTGGAGGACTCGGGTTGATGCAAGAGTGTTCGACCAAAGAACGAAGTAGACTGTACGTGTTGTTGTACCTTTTCTACTCAGAGGAGTAGGCGGCAAAAATGATGGAGAAGACGGTATAATCCTAGAGGCGACCAAAACTATCAGAGACTTACTCTAAGTTGGGGTAAAATTTTGCTCTTTTGGATAAAACTTCTTGCATTCTAAAAGTTCAACGGTACTGAGAAAGTGAATCACAGTAGCTAACTCAATGTAAGAACTGCAAACACTTCAGGTGCTTCGAAAGTGTGAGCAAAGAGCGAGCAAAGACTAGTAACCAACTCGATGCATGAAGTAC
This sequence comes from Ensete glaucum, assembly GCA_021527575.1. Classification (NCBI taxonomy): domain Eukaryota; kingdom Viridiplantae; phylum Streptophyta; class Magnoliopsida; order Zingiberales; family Musaceae; genus Ensete; species Ensete glaucum. The sequence goes on from CM038556.1 coordinate 6,006,211, forward strand.
AACCTCGAGGAGGCGGTCGAAATCAAGTAACATTTGCCTTCTCAACTCTTAAGAGAATGGGCGAAACCGAGTACCTCAATTCTCTTATTTATCCAGTAGAGGAGTTATGCACAAGTTCAAAGACCCTTCGAAGAAATCTAATGGAAGACAATAGTTGTCAAATCCTCACAATGGTGACCGGTACTACTGAGAGTAGATTACCCGCTTCATTTCCCAATAAAATGCCAATCGAAAACAAAAATGATGGAACCTACTTGGAAGCGACAACTAAGTGAAAGAAGAATGGATGGGCAAATTTTGTGAAGGAAGAACCTCAAAAACATCAAAGTCTGCGAGGCGATAATCATTAAAGCTCCAACAAGCATCCACCAAGTTTAAGCGGCATGAGACGATTGAGATACTAGCATATAACAAGGAAGGTCTTTCCCTTCATCAAAAGGATCAACAGGAATCAATAAGGCTTAGCACAACTCAACTGACCCACACTAGAGTCGGTCATTGGCGAGTTGAAGTAGCATGGCGGATCAAAGTTCGAGTACTCAACAACAACGGTGGACAGCAGTTGGGAGCCAAGAGACATGTTGTAGCTAGAGTAGAAGATTGAAGATTCAGCAACAAGCAAGGAGATACAACGTTTGCAACGGCTTCGACGAGGATATCGAAGGAATAAGTAGGGGAGAATGTCACAAACAAAAATATAAAAAGGGTGCTCAATGTAATGCTCATGTATGTTCGTGTCTTTCGATTTTTGTTCATGCTTTGTGCAGCAAGGAGCGGGCTAGCAGTAGGCTTGGCAACCCTAGTTTGGTTAGCTTTCATGGTTATTTTTGGCTTGTAAATAAAAGGTGTCATGTGGACACTTGTGGGAATTTCGATCTATAATGGACCATGATCTTTTGTGTGCGACCGTTCAGAGCTTGTGAAGTCCATGGTTGTAATTTGCATTGGCTATAAAGTTTTTACTGAAACGGTTGCTTGTGAATCCCGTGTGAACACTTTCTCTAACCTGTTTTCTCTTTTATAGGTCCTAAGGGACCATAGGAGGTTTCGGGAAGACTGACTTTTGCGAACAGACACGCAAGGTTGCCGCATGACTTAGGCCAAACCAGCTAAGTTTGTGACACAACGCAAGTATCAAGCACTTAGTTGGAATTATCCAAGTCATGAGGCACACTTATGATATCCATCTATAAAGGGTCAGCTTAAAAGAAACCTTGCATAGGCCCTGATAAAAGTGTAAAAGAGAATGGTGATTAGTTCAGAAAGCTAGTGAAGTCCCGACGTCTTGCAGAAGAAGACACCTTATAAGCAATTTTACAAACACTTAGTGTGCAAGAGAGAAAAGAGAAAAGAAAAAACAAGAACTTTAGAAGGTAAAAAAAATAGCCGCAAGTCCACAAATAGTCACTCAATTAAGTGTCGAGGTGTAAGGCAAATCCACACACTTTACATGCAAACATGTTTCTCCAGACAATATCGAACAATACCCCAAAGTCCTATCAACCCTATGCCACCTGGATGATTCTAGGGATCTAAGATGACTGATGTTTTATACTACACTGTAGCCTACAAAAAACAACCCATAGCATGTGAAAACTAAGCCATTTTGGGGTCGTTTTTCTTAGTCTGATGTGCAATCATTGTGCAACCTCGCAAACTGCTTCTACTTACGAAAAACCATGCATAAAAAGTAAAAACAATGCAAAGCATGTTGTCAAACAACTGTACAAGCAAACGTAAGCAACGAACGATCCATTGATGAAGAAAAAGGTTTGTTATGGTGTTTATGACGGAAATGAGATTGACATAGAAATATTGCTTTGTAAAACATGTTCACTCGTAGGATTTGCATGTTCCCACCAAATTCCCAGAATCTTCTAATTGTTTTTTACTATCCAAAAAAAAGATATTCTTTAGCCAAAAAAAATTCAGATGTAAAGAACTATCCAAAAGCGTAATACTTGATGAATAGCTAAATAGTATGCTTTTTCTAAGCTGCATTTGAACCTTACTAGAGATGTAGCATGGATCACAAGTTAAGCAACACCTAGATAAATTGGCAAACTCAAGCTCAACCATACCTATAAACTTCAAGTTTACAACAAACAAGCACAAAAACAATTAAACAAGGAAAACAGAAAATTTAATGAAACAATTCTAAATTTCCAAATATACTCTGTAAAGCTCAAACAGTTAATCCAAAACATGATAGACTGCATATTAAAAACTGGCTATACAACTAAATGGATTGAGAATTTCGCACAGGATCCCATCTTGCCAATAAGACTCACATCAGCCACATTTTAACAAACAATTACAAGGCAAAGAAAGTAAGTCACTAGTAAAATAATGAGAAGCAGAAGAAAATTGGCAAAACAAAAACCTAATTGCTTCATAATCAATTACCAGAAGAGAATTTACGGATGCACATACATAAAATAATGAGAAGCAGTAGGAGATGTGCACCTCGGTTCCGTCAGGAAGAACCTTGGCCAAGACTGGAATCTCGTACTGGTAAAGCCTCTCCCATTCAGGATTCCCCGTGATATCCCTCACCTAAAGGCAGAAAAATCCCGAGAGAGAGATGTGAGGGCTCCGTGGAGGTGAGAAGAGGAGGAGCGGGGGGCGAGGGTGGTGGCGGCGGCGGCGGGAGGTTGGGTTGTTGTTGTGGGGGGGCGGGGGGTGTGAAAAGGAACACTCACCTGGAGGTCGACGGAAGGGAGGGAATGTGGGCCTCCGGCGAGGGAGAGGGCAGTGTGGAGCTTCTCCTCGAGGCCGTCGCAGAGGCAACATCCGGGCTTCGTATAGAGCACGAGCTGCCGCCGCTTCTCTTCGCCGCTCCCTCCACCTGCGGAGAAGGCAGCAGTGGCTGCCACAACTAAAGGACCACGGATCGACCACCTGGCCATAACCCACGCTCGACGGGGGTCGAGGCGGGCCGCGAGCGCCGCCGCTGAGACGGAGGAGACAAACGCCGCCATCGGAAACAGGGAATCACATCCTTGTATTTTTGCAACGCTATATACTTGTCGTAGCCAATCTTATCCAGCACTTTTCATTTTCTTTTATAAATATATATATATAGGTTAATTATCAGAAAAAATTTTAAACTTCAGATTTTTTTTACATAAAAATGATATTATTTTTTTCTAAATGATATTTTCCCATTGTTGATCATTGTTCATGAGAATGTCTTCGCTTACACCCTGGCTGCACCTCCATCCTGCCAACCATCTCCCTCGGACCTACACTCGGTAGCACCCCTTACTTATCAGCCCCTACTCACGATTGGCCCTCAGTCTCCTCTCCTAGCTATTTGCATCTTCACACATGCGCGCTATAGTAAGTAACATTGACTAACCCCCTCTCCTCTCGTGATCACCTCTATGCATGGGTTGGCAACGGCAACTGCCCACCTCCCTTGGCCATTTGGTGCCTCCACGCATGGGTTGATAATGTCGATAGCTCCCTCTATGTCTTCATGTGAATATTGTAGCTGATTATGTAAAGGGTCAACAGGCTGAACGATTAGAGACAAGTAGAGGTATGACGATAAGGGCTGTGCTACGATAAAAAGTTTTCAAATTATGAGGGCAAAATGAGTTTTTTTTCGTGCAATCAAGATATTTTACAAAAAAAAAATTTAAGCTTGGAAGGCTTTATAAAGAAGTTAGGGGTTTTTTCAAGAGTTTACCTATATAATAATATTACTAATGATAAGATTCTCTTTTATGAATTTTCAAAAAAAATCCATAATTTTGCATATTTTTCTAAATCCGTGCCCATTCTTTATCTATTGCAGTATAGCTTTTCTTTTTAGAACGACTAAGATGCATTTAAAAAAGTGCTTGGTTAGTTTCGCACCTGACAATATAAAGTCGATTCGTTGAGTTCAAATATTTTTTTGCGTACTTGGATTTGAGTTTTTTTTTTAAAAAAAAAACCAATGAATTTTAGACTAACCTAATCTCAAGAGTCGCTTGCTATACCATAGCCCCATCTTAGTTATCAAACCAAACCAAAGTATTTTTCTTTTTCTTTTTTTCACTTTGTTAGGAATAATAAGTATTTGAAAATTCCTGAAGCTAATATGCTAGTGAGATAAAAGTTTTAGTATAATAAGTTTTTACAAAAAAAAATATTGATAATTAAGGCTTGAGTGTCTAAAAAGGGTGCATTCTGGGATTTCTAGAAAGGTAAAAAAAATGAATAAATTCTTTAGAGTTTTATATAAAAAGGTCTATAAGAAGAGTTATGCTTGAGTGAGGATAACTCCAGACGAAAATTGTAGAACCACAATAGATCTTGCCTCTACTTTTTAATATGCATTTGAGTATTTATCTTTGAATGTTTTCTTTTGATTTTTGAATTCTTATATCCCTCTCAAATATGGTATTAGAGCTCAAAAGATATGATGGTCATATATTTAATAAGGATGAGCGTCGAAGATTAAAAAGAGCATAAAGTAAATTTTTTTTCTTCAAGAGACATAAAAGTGAATAAAATACTTACCAAGAAGGAAATTACGGGGATTGACAAGTATATTAAGATTCCTAGAGTTTGGGAACGAGATAAAGAATCATGTTACAAGGAGGAGTTCTCATGAAAGCATAAATTTCTAGTAACTAGGATTTGATTTTTTTCTACAAATATGTTATGTATCTTTGGGTTTTAGTGGGAGAGAACAAGATGTTATTATTATTTTTGGAACTATTGGGTTTAATATATAGAGAATATTCTCTTTAAAGTTTTTCAGCTAAGAGAAAATATATAATTTTTTAAAGTTTTTAAGTTGAGAAAACATATATAACTTTTTAAGATTTATATGAGATGATCTAGAAGGAGTTATGATATAGTAAGGATAACTCAAGGATCTTATAATTGATTTTACATTATGAATCATTTGATTTTTCTCCATGGATATAGGTGAAAGTTGTCGAACCACGTCAAATTTTATATCAATTTTTTAGCACACTTAATCTTTGGGTGTTTTTATTTGGTTTTAGAATTCTTCTCTTTAAACCCAACACTTCTTCAAATTCCTTTTTTATTTTTTACCAGTCTTCCTTTCTCAATTCTCCTTTCTTTCTTTTTTCTTCTTCTTACCCCTGGTACTCTTAGTTTGGCCTGTAAGATTATATAGTTCTTTATTAATTGAATAAAATATATTATAGATTAATTAGATTCTAATAAAAGATATTAGTCAATATTAAATAAAATCTATATTTTATTGGGATATTTTAGGGGATGCCCTTGATAGAAGGAACTCTCCTAATAACTTACCATAAACTCTCTGCTCTCGCCTATAAATAGATAGTACCTACTATAAACCTAAGGCATAGAACGGCAATCGAGAATAGAGTTAGAGAGATTACGATTATTCTCTCAATCTCCCTAAAACCATCAATTACAATGGTCCTGTGAAATGATAGGAGAGAGGAGAAGGGCTCTAGATCTATTCTAGTTCTCCTTTTAGATCGATATTCGACGTTATTCAGATCCGACAGATAGTGCTCTTGAAAATCTAATTGGATCTCAATCGGATGACATATAAAGGTACGCATCGTAAACAGATCTCGTATTATTTGATTTCAATCATGGCATAATAGTTTTATGCATAATAGTTTGCGTAATTATAGTTTTTATGCTAACAATTAGTATCAGAGCCTAGGTTTTGAGATCAAAAATATTATATCTATTATTTTTATTTATGATGCGTTGATCTGATATCTAATCGATCTATATTCCTATTTGTTAAATTTAATCGTTTGCTTACGAACGATTCTTGATGGTTGTTATGCATTGTGGAAAAGATGTAGCAATCTTGTTGCGTTTTTGGTCGAATCTACCTATGGCAACGTTACACTCAGCAACATATGCACACAGGGCAGAGATGGCAACAGTCACGCTACCGACGGCCTATGCAACACACCGGGTCGAATGCACATAGGCGGCAGCCGCATGCGGGTCTACCACGAACGGCTGACCACATCTGCATCAAGTGGCGACCGCATGTAGAAAGAGGCAACGCAAGTGGTGGCCTTATACGCCAACGACATTAGTCAATTGACGCAACAGCTATGCAAATGTGCGTGAGTTAATCAATGCCGCTAGGCGATGACGGCAGAAGGGAAGAATTAGGGTTTTCTTTAAAAAAAATTATAGTTTTACCATCAGGCTTAAATTACAATTTTACCTTTAGTCGAAATTACATATTTTGTTATCTGCTCAAATTACAGTTTTACCATTCACCGAAATTATAGTTTTATCCTTCAATTGAATAGGATTATTTATAATTTTACCATTTCTGTGTTTTATTAATCCTATAATATTTTATAAATTTTGTAATTCTTTTTATATCCTTTTGAAATTATGGTTTATTTTCTTAATTATAAAATTGATTAATATATAATCTAAAAAAGTTAATCATGATTATATTTTGATTATTCATTGATTATATTTTATTTTGATCAATTTATTTAATTAGATATATGGGCTTCTCTAATTAAATAAAATTAATTAATTAATTTAAAAAAATTATAAATTATTATTTTTTATAGTTTTCTCATATGAATTATTAATTGCATGTGTTAAATCCAATTATTATTTCTTGGATATTTATTTAGTTATTCATATATAAATATTAGTAATTATGAAATAATATTTATTTTTTACATGAATGCATGATTTATGTACTATCATGATTACAGTTATCATATGAATTTTTTCATACTGATTAAGTGTTCAATAATTATTATGATTATTATTATATTTTTGAATTATTTCAGTATAAATTAGTTTTAATAAACTTGATGAATATTATTTGTAATTCATCTCCTTAAATTATACCTGACCAATAGCTGCCAAAGTAGCATAGGATAATAGTCTTATAGGATATGGAATATAATTAAAGTCTTATCATTCGTAAAACAACTTAATTTATATTTTATATTACTGCGTTGGTCTTGTAGTCACTAAAGTGGCCTAGATAAATGATTTATAAAATTATATTAAAAAACAAGTCCTCAATGACATTAAGGAAATAATGTTCAAAATTGTATTCATAATTAGGAGATTTAGATAATCTCAACAAGATAATCTATTTCAAATAATTATGTGATGTGATGGGATAGGATGATATTGTTGTGGATATCCTTGCAGTTTAGAATTATATACCCAAATGTAGCAAAATTATTCCACAAGAATGGTATCAGTCCTCCATAAATGATCTTAAATAAACACTATATATGTCAATATTTTTACCCAAAGGTTAAATATTGATGATATCAATAGTTTATCATATTTTAGTAAAACTTAAAGCATTAATGTTATTTTATATTCTGCAGTGGTAATCTCGTTCATATATTCTCATGCTTCTAGTGTCCCTGTACTATCTGGATCAAATTATTCAGAATGGTTAGAGTATGTGCAAATTACACTAGGCATACTAGATCTTGATTTGGCATTACTTGTTAAAAAGCTAACAAAATTAACTGACAAAAGTACTGTCGAACAAGTCAATAAAATGAAAGCTTAGGAAAGATCTAATAGGCTCAGTTTAATGTTTATAAGGATGATAATTACAAATAATATAAAGACTTCATTACCGATTGTAACTAGCGCACGTGAATATTTAAAGGTTATTGAAGACAGATTTAAATCTACTGATAAATCATTGGCTGGCATATAAATGAAAGAACTGACTACAGCTCAGTATGATGATACTTAAGGAATTCAAGATCACATCTTCAATATGACTGATAAAGCTGCAAAACTTAATGCATTAGAATGAATGTTGATGAATATTTCCTTGTGCAATTCATTCTTAATTCTCTTTCTTCTCAGTTGGCTCATTCAAGATTCACTATAATATAAATAAGGATAAGTGAGACTTGAATGAGTTAACTAGTATGTGTGTTCAGGAAGAATTAAGATTAAGGTAAGAAAGTTCATATAATTTGCTGACTACTACTCAAGGAGTTAGTAACAAGAAAAGAAAATCAAAGCATCATCTATCAAATAAATTTGCCAGGTCTGGAAGTGTTAGATAGACTATTGAAAAGAAAGCTATTTTAGTAAAATACTTTTTTTATAGCAAGAAAGGACATATAAAGAATGACTGCATTAAACGCAGAACTTAGTTTGAAAAGAAAGGTATAAACTCAATATTTGTATGTTTTGAATCAAATATTATAGAAGTTCCTTCTAATATATAGTAGATTGATTTTGGCGCTTCAACTCATATTGTTAATAATATGCAGAGATTCTTTCAATCTGAAAACCAAAAGAACATGGAAGATTCATAATTATGAGAAATCGTCTTAAAGCAAAAGTGGTATCAGTAAGGACTTATCGCTTACGCTTAGAGACAGGTTATCTGATGGCACATGTTTTGTTCCTGTAATTTCTAAAAAATTAATTTCTCTGTCTAGAATTGATGAGTTAGGATATTGTGTTTATTTTGGTAATGGTAAACTCAGCATATTTTATAATTTAATAAAAATTAGTTCTGAAATTCTATGTGATGGTTTATACATAATTAATTTGAATCTTGAGTTTGTAAATACATTATCAACCCTGCAATCAAGTATTGGAATGAAACATAATTCCAATAATGAAAGATCTTCTATATTGTCTCATAGACGTTTGTGGCATATATCCAAGGAAAAAATGGGAAGATTAGTGAAGGATAATATTTGAAAAATTTAGACTTCAATGATTTTGTTGTTTGCATAGATTGCATTAAAGGAAAGCAAACTAAGCATATAAAGAAAAATGCCACAAGAAGTAAAGAACTTCTTGAAATTATTCATACTAATATCTACGAACTACTCCATATTCCCTAGTTTAGTGGAGGAAGGTATTTCATCATATTTATAGATGATCTATCCAAATATAGCTATATTTATCTAATACATGAAAAGTCTCAGGCTTTGACATTCTAGAAGTATACATAAATGAGGTCGAGAGACAATTAAATAGAAAAGTTAAAATTGTCAAATCTGACAGGGGTGGTGAATTTTATGGTAGATATGATGAATCCGATCAAAATATTGGTCCTTTTGCTAGATTCCTAGAACAACGGGGTATTTATGCTCAGTATGTATTATCAGGTGTGTCACAATAGAACGGTATTGCTGAAAGGCAAAATCATACTCTTATGGATATGGTTAGGAGCATGATGAGTTATTCCTCTGTACCTGAGTCAATATGAGGTGATACTCTTAGGACAACTATGTATATCCTAAACAGGATTCCTAGTAAGTCAGTTCCATCAACTCCATTTGAATTATGGACTGGTAGGAAGTCTAGTTTGAGACATATATATTTAGGGGTGTCATGTAGAGATAAGAGTATTCAATCATATATAAAAAAAATTGGATCCAAAAATAATTTCTAGATATTTTATTAGTTACATAGAAAGATACAACTGATACAGATTTTATTGCCCTAATCATAATATAATGATAGTAGAATCTGGTAATGCAAAATTCCTAGAAAATGGTGAAATCAATGGGAGTCAAAAGTCTCAAAGGATTAATTTTGATATTGAAGAGATTCAGGCTTCTACTCCTGTATTATCCCCTATTCGAGAAATTATTGTTTCTCAAATCAATGAGAGAATTGATAAGGGTGAATAACAAAATAACATTGATGAATTCTCATATGATGTTGATGTCGCCGCTGATAGTCTTGTAAAACAATCACAATTGGCAGATTTGAGAAGATCTTAAAGAAAAAGAAAACATGTCATTTCTGATGATTATGTGGTATATCTGCAAAAATCAGATTTTGATATAAGAATGAAAAGAGAACCCTTATCATTTTCATAAGCCATAGAAAGTAATGATTCTGAAAAATAATATGATGCAATGACAGATGACTTAAAATCAATAGACCAAAATGGTGTTTGGGAACTCATTGAATTATCCAATAATTATAAAAGAGTCGATTGTAAATGGGTCTTTAAGACTAAACGCGACTCGATGGGTAATATCGAATGATATAAAGCCAGATTTGTGGCTAAAGATTTTTCTCAGAAAGAAGGTATTGACTATCATGAGACATTTTCTCTAGTTTCTCGAAAGTACTCATTAAGGATCATCATAGCATTAGTAGCTCATTATGATCTTGAGTTACATCAGATAGATGTGAAAACAGTATTTCTGAATGGGGATCTAGATGAGAAAAATCTATATGGAACAACCTGAAGGATTCATAGAAAAGGGAAAGGAAAGTTGGGCTTGCAAACTTAAGAAATTCATTTATGGCCTTAAACAAGCTTCCAAACAATGATATATAAAGTTTCATGATACCATAACTTCCTTCGGATTTAAGGAAAACACTATTGATCAGTGTATATATCTAAAGGTTAGTGGGAGTAAGTTTATTATATTGGTCTTATATGTGGATGATATATTGCTTGCTAGTAGTGATCTTGGTTTATTGCACAAAACCAAGATATTTCTCAACAAGAACTTTAAGATGATTGATATGAATGAGGCATCCTATGTTATTGGTATTGAGATATTCATGAATAGATCTCAAGGTTTATTAGGAATATCAGAAAGGTTATATTAATCATATCTTGGAGAGGTTTAACATGCAGCTTTGTAAAGCCAATGATACACCTATTACTAGAGGTAAAAAATTCAGCTAAAATCAGTGCCCGAAAAATGACTTAAAAATGGATCAAATGAAGAATATTCCTTATGGGTGTACAATTGGAAGTCTATTATATGCTCAAACCTGGACAAGGCCAGATATCAATTTTGCAGTGGTAATGCTTAGTCGATACCATAGTAACCCAGGAATGGAACATTGAAAATCTGCAAAGAAAGTAATGAGATATCTACAACAGACAAAAGATTATATGCTTATATATAGGAAATTTGATCAACTTGAAGTAACAGGATATACAAATGTTGATTTTGTAAATTACCTCGATAGCAGGAAATCCACTTCAGGATTTGTGTTCATGCTGGCTAGTAGGGTAATTTTTTTGAAAAAATATAAAACAATCACTTATTGCATCAACTATAATGGAAGCTGAATTTATGACATGCTTTGAGGCCACAAAATCAAGCTTTATGGTTGTGAAATTTTATCTCGGGACTTGGTGTGGTCGACTCAATTGCCAAGCTGCTGAAGATATATTGTGATAATACTGCAGTAGTTTTCTTCTTTAAGAATGACAAGCACTCTAGTGGTTCCAAGTATATTGAGATAAAGTACTTTATGGTTAACGAAAGAGTCCAGAAACAATAAGTGTCAATTGAAAATTTGAGAACCACTGTGATGATTGCTGATCCATTTACTAAAGATTTGCAATGTAAAATATTTAAAGAACATGTTCTTAGAATGAGACTTGTGAGCAAGCTATAAAGGATATGTTGATGCATGTTTAAGTGAATGCTATTATTAATATTTCTTTTACATAATTAAAGTTATTTATTTTTGCTATCCTATTTATGTTTATGATTATGCATATTATGGTTGAATGCAAGAAACATGATTTTCTTAACAAGACAAATTATAAGGGTCATTATAGACTCTATAAGTAAACACTAATAGTGTTGTAGTACATAGAAGGAAGTGTAGTATTGATGACCTACAACCGCTATGACTCACATTGATAGTTGGACTGAATATAGTATATTGTGCTTATTGGACTTATTGACTTATTTTTAAAATCATGACCATGTATAAACTACTTTTTAAAATTTTCAGAATCTAGTTATATAAAATTATTTTTAAATAAATTTTATTTTATTTATTTTAATTTTAGATATCTTTTATATCTTATCAATTAATGGGCCAAGTGGGAGAATGTAAGATTATATGACCCTTTATTAATTGAATAAGATATATTATGAATTAATTAGATTTTGATAAAAGATATTAGCTAATATTAAATAAAGTCCATATTATGTGACCCTCTACTCTCGCCTATAAATAAACAGGACCTACTATAAACCTAAGACACAGAACGACCATAGGGAATAGAGTTAGAGAGATTACAGTTATTCTATCGATCTCCCCAAAACAATTAATTACAGTGGTCCTGTGAAAGGATAGGAAGAGAGGAGAAGGGGTCTAGATCTATTCTAGTTCTCTTTGCATATTGATATTCAGCGTTATTCAGATCCGACAGACAGTGCTCTTAAAGATCTAATTAGATCTAAATCAAATGACATCTAAAGATACGCATCGTAAACAGATCTCATATTATTTGATTTCAATCATGACATAATAGTTTTTCGCATAATATTTTGCATAATTATAATTTTTGTGCTAACATGGCCATGATCAGTATAGACTTTATAACTAAGATTATATTTATAAATATAACTACAATATTCTTATGTAATTTTTATCCAAAAATAACATAATAAAACTTTTTATCATAAAAATTCTCCTTTTAAAAGATGTTTCAAAATTGGATACCATAATTGAAGTTCTTGATGTTTTTTTTCTAATAACATAATTGCTTCTAGATGGATGGACAAAATTGGATGGATAAAAGATCAATTATAAGGTTTCCCTCGCTCCAATCTTGAGTTTTTTTAGCCTATAATATACTCATAAAACTTTATTTTTTTTTCATGAAGACCAACCATCAAGAATGTGAGTAAATTTAGATATAATTCAGTGAAGTTATACTAATTACAATGTTTCTCATAAACAATATAACTATCCCATTATTTCATAATAGCAAAGAAGATTTTTCCAACTGCACGAAAAAATCTCATTAATCTATTGAGGGAAATCCTCTCCTCTAACCTGAATAAATAGAGATCATGTCAATAAACTTTGATCAAGCTTGTCGATCACACTCTACTTTATCATGGTATCAATACCCTTGCCTTATAGTAAGACTTACCATCCCTTCATCGTTGTCTAGCGACATCTCCTCACTAATGAGAAGTTGTGTTCTTTATTCTCACCCACTGCCAACGCCCCTCTTCTCCACCTTATAGCAATAATCCACCTTCCCCATGAACGCAATTAGTCATCGTGAGCCTGACATCATCTATGTCGTTCTACTTCCATCGTCCTCAGCTTCCTCTTTGCCTCCTCCATGCCACTCCTCCAGCGACTCCAACTCTAGAGCCACCATCGAATCCACCATTAGGCTTAGGTGTAGCGCCACAAACAACTCCTCAACTGGCTTTGACTGTAGAGCCACACTACAAAATCCACCAAGCGGTTGATCTGCCTTCTTCGTGAGTGCATAGCATTGGCCACCACGCCACTGTTGCTCCCGTCCGCTGTCGCATCCTTACTCTCCAGCCTCTCAAGCTGTAACTTTTCCACTGACGATGAAGCCATGGAATGACATCCTAGTGGTAACAGCTATAGCGAACGAGACTAGCCCCACCACTCCTGCGACATCTCCAAATTCCTCGGGCTCCACCACTATCGCACCAGTTCTAACAAGTAGCAGTGCCACCACTTTGGTCGAAGCTCAAAGGCTCCTAGCTAGCCTCCTTTGCTGCTACAAAGGCCAACATGGCATCCCCCATCAAGGGTCCAAGTGCATGCTATTGAATTTTGAATTTGGATGATGAAATCAATTAATATATTTATGGATTAATATACTTTTAAGATAAGTGATGTAGAAAAAACTTCAATCACGGACACAAAACATCACACTGTAAATTGTCGAAGTAGTAGAATCAAACGTTAGGCTAGAGAAGCATCATATTAGGATTAGAAGTCGAGCCGGAGGATTGGTCAATGTGCCGAAGGATAGACTTCATGTTGTGAGCTTGGACATCGAGCTGGAAGGATCAGGTATTGCGCCAAAAGATTAATGTTACGAAAAGTCATTAGGTCGATAGATTGGGCAATATGCCAAAGGAAAGGATAATACGTCGGAGGTTTGGACGAAGTGTCGGATGTTCAGATGACATGCTGAAATATTAGACAATATGTTGGAAGCTTCGTGATTATACTAGATATATGATTCAATGGTTAAGTCTTGATCAAGGTTGTTTGGGTTCAAATTGAGTTGATATTGGGTCGAAACCATGCCAACTTAATTAGAAGCTCATTGGGCCTAAACTAGGGCTGAATTGCGCTTGGTGAAAGGCCAATTTAGTGTCCTTGAGTAGGCTTGGGTGGTGGTACCATTAGGCCCAGGTAATGTTACCATATAGAGAGTCGAAAAGCACCATTTTATATTTTTCAAGGACTTTCGGTAGTGGTAATGCCCAAGTGATTGTGGTATCACCTATGGTGGCACCGCCAAAGCCCAAAAATACTAGACTCTATTTGGCAATAGTACCACCCGGTGCCAGCGATGATACCACCAATACATCGAAAACTCGGGAACTTAAATTTTTGGCTCTATTTTTGAAGTATTTGGGGGTCTTTAAATAACCCACTTATGCTTGCTTGATGTAAGGGTGAACAAGAAGGAATTCTTGAGATTAAAAGTGTTGTAAACACTCTTTAAGCATTGACTGAGTCTCTTCCTCCTTCTTAAGTTTATACATATTTATAAGTTGTAGGAGGGTTAAGTCTCTTATAAAAAAGAGTTGTAAATGTTCTCTCTTGAGCTTGTTAATGTTGGGGAACCTTATCAGAAGCATCACATGTGTATCAAAAAAATAAATTAAAACTAGCAAGTTTATCGAGTCGCTATGTGATGATTGGTTACGAAAAATTATAAAATAAAAAATCTATGCATTATGTTAGATATTTTACTTAGGGAGATTATATATCCATAAAAACCTAGATTCATAGGTATATATGAAGGAGGTCAGATGTCCTCTCTCGTGGGATCCACAAGGTGGATATGGTGACGATGCTCCTAAGATTATTATGGGATCTCCCTCTTCATGTGTAGCATACAAGATCTATCATCTAGGAGGAGAGGAGGCTAAGGAGAATAGGAAGAACAACCACCATAAGCTCTAGCCTATGAACTCTTTAGCCCCCTCATATTTATAGAGGCCCTTGTCAACTTAACCATAATTGATCCTTTTATATTAGATATTAGATCTCTATCTAACTACCCAAGCATATTAAATTATTGGATCTCTATCCAATAATATCTAATTAACACTTATTGGATCTCATCCATAGGATCCAATAATACAAGGGCTTATTGGATATCCAATAAAAAAGGGCTCCACAGATATCTCATATTCGAACCTCTACTCATCACAACATCTACCATATGTGTGTGACCCTCTAGTGTCAATGCTAAGTTGGCTGAGTTCTACCTATCAGAACTCCTTCTAACTTAGTGAATTATAATCTCATAAAAATTCACTCAACTCATCGACTATGGACATACTATGTTACTACACCATGGTCCCTAGATTGTATAGGGGGATATAATCTATTGGACCTATCTGCACTTAATTATCATGTATTTATAGTCTCTCATCTATCTAATATCTTAAAGATCATATATTGGTCATAATACTTTCAGGTCTCATACAGAATCCATTTGAGTCTCGCTCTAATCGGATTCTCCCGGAGAACTTTTTCTCTCTCAATCCGACCTTGGCTAGAGATTTGCCTAAGCGAGAGCATACAGGATATTTCTCTCATAATATCAAGAGTGGATGATCCTCTATTGATACTCAATTACCTTTGTAAGGTTAGTTACTAATCCCGATAACCGATTATACCAGATCAGGAACTTCCAGACCTGTAAGTCCGACATCAAAGAAATGAGTACTCAAACAATACATCTTTGGTGTCTCAATTATACAGACCAAACATATAATTGAGACTATGGAATCATTGTCTAATGTCAGGTATTATTAACTATGCAATACTTTGTAAGCAGTTCAGTAAGTAAGCTCATTCTCCAATGAACACCTGTACTGTACCCTTAGTGTCCTCATATAGGCGACTATAAGACTAGTTAACACCATCATATAGATGAGCATACAATACACTGATCTTTGGTCTCAATTATACAGACCAAACATATAATTGAGACTATGGGATCATTGTCTAATATCAGGTATCATTAACTATCCAATACTTTGTAAGCAGTTCAATAAGTACCCTCATTCTCCAATGAACACCTGTATTGTACCCTTAGTGTCCTCATATAGGCGACTATAAGACTAGTTACCACCATCATATAGATGAGCATACAATACATTAATCTGTCCGATTATACAAAAAGGTCTCCCACGTTGGTCAAATCGTTGTGTAATGATTGGTGTGCAAAAACTTATAAAATTGAAAGAACTGTATGTTGTGTTAAATATTTTACTTAGGGAGATCATATATCCCTAAAAATCTAGATCCAAAAGGAGAGAATGAAGGAGGTCGGATATCCTCCTCTCTAGTGGTATCTACATGGTGGATCAATGCATTGATAATCCTCCAATTGTAGCGTAAAACCTCATAGCTTTTACTCACATTCTTTACAGCCTTTTGCGTACCACCTTGCAACAAGCATGGAAGAAGAACTTCTTTTGTCTTCACTATCCTCATGCACTAGGGAGAGGGGTGGTCAGATGAGAAGAAGAGGGAGGGAGTAAAATAGGAGTAGGTGGCCAAAGGTGTAGTCTATCCCTTTCTTGGTCGCCCTTGCCTCCTATTTATAGAGAGATTCTTTAAACCATAATGGATTTTACCTTAGTAGGTATTGAATCTCTATCCAATTACCCTCACCTATTGGATTATTAGATCTCCATCCAATAATCTCAATTTACCTCTAATTATGTCTCATGTAAAGAATCCATTAATGTTGGGTCTCATCCAATGAAACAAAGGATTATCGGATAACTCATATCTAATTCTCTATTCATCACAACATGCACCATATATGTGTGACCCTCTAGGTCAAATACTGATCTAGCCATGAGTTGCACCTATGAGAACTCTTTCTGACTTAGAACACATTCTGACTCAGTGAATTATTTTCCCATAATAATTCACTTAGCTTATCAACTATGGATGTACTAGGCCACTACACCATAGTCCTTAGATTTTATATAGGGATCTAATTTATTGGACTTGTATTTTCTATGTATATATAGTCACTTATCCATTCAATATCCCCAAAACTATATATCGAGCATGGTATTGTCAGGATGATAAAAATAATACACTAAAGTCTTCTTAGGGTATCTCACGAATATGCATCATTCGATCCTTGATTCTAACTTATTAGAGTTGTGTCTTCTAACGTGGGCAGGACAGTCCTAAATATTAACTACCTTAAGATCGAGCTTTTTTCCTTTCCATATCTTATATGGTGTAGACACTATCGATTTTGATAGAACTTTGTTTAGAAGGTAAGCTGCGATCTCTAGAGCGTATCCCCAAAATGAGACGGGTAGGTCATCAAAACTCATCATAGACCGTAGCATGTCTAATAGTATGTGATTCATCCTTTCTGATACACCATTGAGCTGAGGTGTATAAGGGGATGTCTACTAGGATAGAATCTCATTGTCCTTAATGAAATGGGTGAACTCCGTACTCAAGTACTCTCCTCCTCGATTTAATCGAAGAGTCTTAATATTCTTTCCAATTTGGTTCTCCACCTCACTCTTATACTTTCTAAATTTCTCAAAGGCCCAGATTTGTACTTCATCAAGAATATGTGTCCATAACTAGAGAAATCATTAGCGAATGTAGTGAAGTATGAGTAATCACCTATAGCCTGAGTCGACATGGGACCACATTCATCACTATGTATGAGTTCCAATAATTCGGTAGCTCTCTCTCCAGTTCCACTAAAAGAAGAGTTGGTCATCTTTCCACGAAGGTAAGGTTCGGAAGCTGCATATGACTTATAGTCAAATGGATCTAAGTATTCATTTTTTAGCAACTTTTGAATCATTCCCTCATGTATATGACCTAACCTACAATGTCATAGATATACATTATTCACCTCATCTTTTTTTATCTTAGACATATTTATATTCATGATGTGTATAGAAGTGTCTAATACATATAAGCCATTTATAAGGTTCCCTCTATTGATGATCTCATCATCCATAATTATTGAACAACTATTATTTTAAAAATTATTTTATATCCATTAATTGTAAAACAAGAGATAAAAATAATATTTTTAATAATAGAAGGGAGAAAATAGCATGCATCTAATGCAATAATAGCTTTACCATGCAGATATAGGGTGACCACCCCAAAAGCAATTGCACCAACTCTTGCTCCATTGCCCATCTTGCCTCTGGATAATCTCCTATGTCTTGCCAGAACCTGTAACAAATTACAGAAATGATATGCACTCCCAGTATCCAATACCGATGTGTTATCATAAAAATCTGATAAGTGAAGACTGATCATGAATATACCTAAAGCTTCTCTAAGCTTCTGTTTTGCCTTCTCTACAAGGTAGTCCTTACAGTTCCTCTTCCAATGCCCATCTTGGTTATAGTGAAAGCACTGTCCTTTATCCTTTGCTGGGTCTTTCTTGGCAATCTTTGTCTTACTCGATCTTTCTTTGCTCTTGCCCTTCTTAAGGGTCTTGTTGGCCTTTTTTTTTTTTTGGTCTCACAAATATAGAGAATTGACTTCTCCTTCTTGATGGCACTCTCAGCTTCCCTCAACATATTGAGGAGCTTAGGGAGAGTCATCTCAAACTTGCTCATGTGAAAATTCATGATGAAGTGGGAAAAGGTATCTAGTAGGGACTGAAGTATAAGATCAATGCATAGGTTATCCTCTAGGATTATTCCTAAACCTGTGAGTTTCTCATTCCACTCTATCATCTTTAGGATATGGTTCTCACTCGATGTCCCTTCAGTCATCTTGGCTTAGAAGAGTCTCTTAGATATCTCATATCTTTGAGTTCTTCCTTGTTTCTTAAACAGTTGGTGGAGATGAAGAAGGATAGAATTTGTATCCATATTCTTATATTGCCTCTATAACTCAGGAGTCATAGAGGCCGATATGTAGTATTTTACTAACATGAAATCATCTATATACTTCACATAGCGAGCAATCTCATCCTCACTTGCCCCTTATTCTAGCGTGAGCATAATTGTATCAATGACATATGTGATTTTCTCCACATTGAGAATAATTTTCAAATGAAGGAGCCAAACTATGTAGTTTAGACCAGTAAGGCAATTAGCATCAAGTCTGCCACGCAAGGGATTTACAAACGATATGTTTCTAACAAAACAAGATATAATAAAAAATAAATAACATATAAATTTTACAGAAAATACTAATTAAGATATAGACTTATATCTTAATGTTCTTCCACTATTTTCCTAGGAATCACGCGATACTCTCGACACGTGAGATGAAAGTCTCCGGCAGACTCCTAGTGGGGATCGGGATCTAATCAGCATCTTAGTGCAACCTCGAGAGACTCGACCAATTACACTAAGTCCATAAAGTAGGCAACTCTTGCCAATCACAACTCCTTATAATTTCTGTCAGGTTTGACCTCTAAATCATCATGGTCTCAAGGGACTCGACCAACCATAATGTTCTATATCAATCAATTGAGCTTATCCTGAGCTCAATCTAAACCTAAGTGTGAACCCAATTTACCTCACTTGAGTTAATTTGGATTCCTTCATAATCTAACTCAAATAGGACTCAAACCTTATCGATGCTAACCTGACCATCAAGTCTAACAAGACCCTCCAAAGTCTTGGCATGCTTTTTGATAACCCTCGATAATCTTCTAACGAGTCTTTTGGTCTTTTTCCAACGAACTCCCGACGCCTTCTTGGCAAGCTTTCGATAACCTCCGTTGAGTTTCTAGCGAACTCCTGATAAGCTCCTGATACCTTCGGCAAGCTTTCGGCGAGTCTCTTAGTGAGTTTCCATTGTATCATTCGAACCTCGGCTCGATACCCCGACTTGACTCTAGCCCAACATTTGATTGTAATTTTCTTTCTTTGTTGTAGTTAATTCTGCATCAATCATATCTAAGATAAATATTAGATCAATAATCCATCTATTGATTTCATCATCAAAATCTGAGATTAAACAATCTCCCCTTTTTTTATAGTAACAATCAATTGATGACAAGTGTTAAACTTTACTCCCCTTAAATCCATACCATAAGCCAAATAAAGAAAACTTCAATTCAAGAGAACCAACCACTCTTGAATTCAAGTATCATAATATCCATTTATCAAATTTTGAAGTGATATACTATGAATTTCAAACATCTTAAAAATCATCAAATCATCAATGATACATGATATAACATTAATTTCAACCATTAAATTATGTTACATTAAATTTTCAAAAATATTCTAAGAATTTCAAAATTCATTTATTAGTCATATAATTAATTAAAAATTTTCTTCCTTAAAAAGGAGAAATGACTCATTTTGTCATTTTTCATCAATCTACTATTTCTTCTCCTTCGTCATATATGTATCATTTTTTATATTTGTATCATCAATATACTATTTTTCCCCTTTTATCATCAACAAAAAGTGATAAAATAATGAGAATTAATTTCCAAAATATATAAACTCAATATGTGTCAAAATTTTTTATATTTATAAAATAAATATTTTTTGATACTTCATTGCTCCCCCTTAGTAAAATAAGATAAAAACATAATTTTCTCATTAAAAAATTTCTTCCTTTTTGTAAATAAGAAAGAAGTAAAAAATAAAGGAGAGGTGTCAAGAATATAAAAATTTAGTATCCAAAAGAATAAATATTAAGTAGGGAGGGATACATTTGAAAGTATTCATCGAGATAAAAAAAATCCATGAATCAAAATAATTTTTGAGAGATGATACAAAAGAGAGCTCATATCAAGCATCATAAAAGTTCATGTCATATATTCTTCTTTTGTAAACATTCATCAAGATTCATAAAATAAGAATAATCTTTGAGAAAAAATATCTCATCATAAAAATTTGAATCCCCTTCTAATGTCAATTTTAATGAGAATCATTTTGAAGGTGAGCTAAAAAATCTGAGAAATCCAAGAGCTACTCATGCATTCATATTATGTAATCTTTAAATACAAATAGCCAATTATGTATTTGAAGATTATCTTATGTAAATTTTTATTAGAAGCGCAATTTGTAAAGGTCAAGAAATATAAACGAAAATATGATAATAAATCAAGCTTAAATTATAAATCATGCATTTCACATATATTTAGAAAATTTAAAATTTAAAATTTTCTTTTAAGCAAATTGTTCCTCATTCAATGTCATAAGATTCATCATATTCAATTTTTTAATCATATTGATAATTTTATCTCTCCCTTTGTTCATTGTCAAAAAAAAAAGAATATGATAATATATTTTTTTCTTTTTACATCCTTATCCTAATTATGATCATAAATACAAAGGGATCACATCATTAAATATTAAAAATCAAATTGGAAGTACTAAAAGATATGATTTCTTTTAAGAATTATCTTCCCCCTCTTTTTTTCTTTGTAAATAATAAAAATTAGTCTTAGAGAATTAAATAATCTTAATTTATCCAAGATAAATCTTAAAACACCCACTTCTTTTAGATAAATCTTTTTAATAAAATAGAAGAATAATCTTAATAAAATTTTTAATTATTATTATTAAGATCATAAATCTTCTTTTTATTAAAAAATCATAGAGATTAAACATGATTCCTATAAGAGATAAGTCAAGTCAGGAAATCAAAGGAATATTCATGATAAAACAAATCTCATATAATTTTCAACTTATCATAAATTTAAGAAATATTAATTTTGGTGATAAGTTATACTAAGAAGTAAGTTATAAATAATTATATTATGAAGGATATTAATATCAAATCATGAATACTAAATGACATGACTTATTTTGATAAATCTCTTCTTAGATGATAAAAAGAATTCTTAGGATATCAAATAATAAAAAGGGGCTTCATTTATCAATTTATATAAATCAAGATCATGAGTAAGTTGCAAAGTAGAAAAAAATAAAAGATCTTGATTTGTATATAGGAATCAAGTTATATAAATCAAGATCAAATTGTCAAGAATATGGTTCATAAGATGATATTCAAGTTATATATACGAAGAGACAAATTATAATTCATTAATATAATTTTCTTTGAACAAACTTGATTTATATAAGGAATTTAAGTTATAAATAAAGTTAAATAGATTCATCAATCTCTTTAAAAATTATTCAAAAATATATCCAAAATTATCATCAAAATCACTTTTTAGAAAATTTTAATGAAGGCAACATAGATTATTATTATTTTTTAAAGCTAAAGTTTTTTAATTATTTTTGTAGTTTAAAAGATTCAATAATAATAGTATCAATTTATCTCTGGTTAAAAATAGGATAGTAATACTTTCAAAAAGAATTATCCTCCTTTTTTGTTATTTCATATGATTTATTTTAAATTAATGGATTATTGTTTAAGACCGAAGCCAAATTTCATTCTAGAAAGAATCATCAAGGTCATTACTATAATACGTCAAAATAATAAAACATCTTCAAAATAAAAATTCAACCTATCATTCAATTATACAACCTTCTTTAGGTCAACATATAATCTATCCAACATTTCAATCATTTACGCCAATAATTTTTAATCTATCATCAAAATATCTTTTTTTCATAAATTTTAACTTAGATAATTTTGCATTAAACTTTCTTTATTCTAATTTTAGCATACTCTAGCTACACAAAAATAATATATCATTGAACGTAATCAAGATTAACTTTATCGCTATGAACTATTAAGAGAATCTATGTTAAGGATAAAGATATATTTTTTAAAAGAATTTTTCTTCGCATTTTAATTTTTGAACCACATTAGAAAATAAAGCATAATTTCATATATTTAATTTTTTAAGTTCAAATTCAGCATTTAATAATTTTATTTAATTTTATCTCAACGTACACTCATTTAACCATTACAAGTCAATATAAGCATACATACGAGTATAATCATCATCAAAATATTTCTTTCATAAATTTGAATGTATATAATTTTTCATTAAAAATAGCTAAAATCTCCTTTTTTTATATTATTATTTATTTTTATACTAGCATGCTAAAGTTAAAGAAGTCAAGATTAATTATAATAATGAATCATCCAAAGATTCATTATCAATAATTTTATTATCAATAATTTTCTCGTTATTACTTAGGCTAGTGAGCTTGAAAAAGTGTTAAATCTCAAATCATGTGCCTTGAGCATCCACTTCTAAGACATCATTTAGTACTCCTAGTCTTGTTAGGAGACAAATTTATAGTATGAGGGGTTTTGGTTTAGGTACCCATTTGATTTTAGGTCCCTTGAAAAGTTATTCCCATTTTCTCTAATGACATGTGGTTGTTTATTGTTCATTTAAGAATCTAAATTAATTTATGTGGACTATATTTCCTAAATGAATATTTGTAGGCTTTATATTCTAATCTAACACAAAAGTTACATTTAATTTTTAGTAGTAAGTTTAGAGTGAGTTCTTTAATGAAGATAGTTGGCTTTTGTTGAGTATTGCCAACAAAGCCTATACCTTATTTACTATGAACATAACCCTTATTTACAAGGATCATGCTTAGGGATTTATTTCCTATTTCAAAAATTTTTAATATTTATTTTAATATAAAATTTTCTTTTCTATATTCATCTAAAGTTTAACATGAACTAAGTGATGGTGATGCTTCATGTATTTAATCAAATCTACTAATTAGTGAATCATGGTCTTTCTTACATGGTCTCATCTTTCACCAAGTGTCCCGCTTATCTTGAGAATAGTCAAGTTTGTTGCCAACGTAGAGCCGTAACTCGAACTCAACCATCCAAATCTTTATGCGTTATGCATTCTTTTTCGCTTGCTTGTCCTCGTGGTGCCTCTCGCACAAAGGGTTGACTATTCCTCTGAATGCCAAACCTGGATGTCTGCTCCTCTGAGTGACTCCTTTCCCTATATCTCAATGTCTGTTTCTCCCAAATGGTTGTGCGTGCTGGCTATCCTCTACACAACCCAGCTAGGTCCTTCATATTTGTATGGCGAGTGTTCCTACGTATGCTTGTCCCGCTCTGATACCATAATGTCACATGCTTAGTTGATTTTGCCTAGGCTGTGCGGCACATATGTGTGTCCATCCGTAAAGATCAGCCTTCCCCGAGATCTCCTAAGGTCCCTTAGACCTATAAAAGAGAAAATGGGCTAAAAGAAGCAATTCCAACGGGATCCACAAGCAACTGCTCAAGTAAATTATACACATAGACATTACAACTCAGAAAGGTTACATACAAAGGATAATAATCCATTACAAACCAAGGTCCCCATAAGTGTTTATAAGACACACTTGTATTTACAAACCAAAATCGACTATAAAGCAAACTAAACTAGGGCTGCTAAGCCAATTGCAAGCTCGCTACTTGCTGTATAAGATATGTACACAAACCGAAGAACAAAGACAAACACAAGCATTTTATTGAACACCTTGTTTATATTATTGTCTATGACAAAGTGGTGGATAACAAACTAAGCGATGAGCAACAGAGCTTCTGAGCTCCCAAGGGACTCTCGGCCCAAACAGATTCTCAAGAGCTTTCGAGCTCTCAAAGGGCTCTTAATCCTGAACAAACTTTTAAAAGCTTTCGAGCTCTCATAAGGCTCTCAGTCCTGAATAAATTTTCAAGAGCTTCCAAGCTCACACAGGGTTCTCCGTCTTGAATAGATTCTCAAGAGCTTCTAAGCTCTCAAAAGGCTTTCAGTCTAGAACACAAGGCTCTTAGTCCTGAATAAACTTTCAAGAGCTTTCGAGCTCCCACAATGTTCTCAATCCATAACAAATTTTCATGAGCTTCTGAGCTCCCATGGGGCTTTTAGTCTCGAACTCTCAGTCCAAAATAGTCATAAAGGGCTTTCAGTCACAATATAGGAATGAAGGACACTCAAGCTTCCAACCCCTAATTGGTTGCCAACCCCGAATGACTCCCAAAGGAATTCTAGTCCTGAACAGCCATAATATAGGAACCGTGCATCCCAGTTCTCCCAAGGCATGACTCCCTTTTGGGGGGGAGAGAATGATATGGTATATTTTGGCCCGTTCAACATATACTTCCACGTCACCTTCCAAAAGCTATGTAGACATGCCCTGTAACACCCCTCATTTCTGAATTTTCGTATAAATTTCTGGTGATAATGTAAGCATTCATTTTAAATTAACAAAGGAAATAGAGTATGAATCAGAAATACTTATTTGTAAGATTTGGGTAATCCGTTCAAAACAAAAAAAAAAAAAATCTGAGGGCCTATATGTAAACCCTGAGGACCTAATCGTAAATATACTAAATACAAGGACTAAATTGCAAAATATAAAAAATGACAAATTTCACCGTTTAAGCCTCTCTGCCTTCATTCTTAAGGAAGTAGAGAAGGCAGCTGCGTGGGTGATCTGTTCAAAAAAAAAAAGAAAGAAAGAAAGAAAGAAGAAGAAGAAGAAGAAGATTTGGGGCTTTAAGGGTTCTTGCTCAAATCTTTTCACTTAGGGTCAAAATTATCAAAGGCAAGTGTTCTATCCTATATTTTTTTGCCTTCTGATACTTTATCTTTGTTGTTTTGCCTTGCTTTCCAAAATTAATTGCTGAATTCAAGACCTGCAAAGCTGAAATCTCTCTTGTTGGTTATAAGATTTGAATCTGAAAAATTATCAAAGTCCTGACCCTTCTGCATTGTTCTGGCTGTAGATTATTATACTGATTTTGGATTTAGGTTAAACTTATTTTATATGAATCTAGACTGATAGATCTTTCTTTTGACACTAAAATTGAAAATTTTGAAGTTCAATAGCATGTCCAAACATTTGTTTTAATTGATACTATGTAATCTGTAAAACAGAGTTTGCAGTTTCTAACCGTGTGTCACTAAATTATATATAACTTCCTGTTGGAGTCTCAGATTTAGACAAAACTTAATTCTTTATAAACTATACTTGAAAATCTTTCTTTTGACATATAGTTTGAAAATTTTGGAATTCAATTGCCTACCCTATTATCTGTTGAATCCGACCCTATAAATTCTGCAAAACAGTGATTGTGTTTTTGCCCTTGGGTTACCAAATCAAAAGTAACTCCGTGTTGGGAACCCTGTTTCATACGAAATTTGTTCCATCAAAATATAGATTGATATAGGGTTCAACTATAACTTTCTTATGGGTATTGGAGCATAATTGATATTCTGAAATATTTGTTTGCTGTGCCACTGGAAATCTGTCCGAAATCGAGCTTTGGTCGATTTCGCGTATTCTGTTCCATTCCTTTGGATAATTGAATTCATCTAACCTTCTTATTGGAATTGAGCTAAATACGATTGCTTGGAATCCCTGTACATTCTTGTTTTCATTTCATTCCAAATTTGAATATATTTGTGAGAGATTTGTTCTTTGTTTCGTATTATCTCGAAAAGGCACATGCACGTTTTGTTGTGTTCGACATATGCTACTTATTGTTAAACCGCCTCTTGTACTCGGTGTGTGGGATTGTCTGGACCTTTGGCAAAATGGTAAAGGGTATGCGCTTATTACCCGCTATGTGGGGTCCCGCTCAGGATATTCGGACCTTTGCGAAATGGTAAAGGGTATGTGCTTAGAGCTGCGATCTGCCCTTGACTTCACCTAGACGTGGGTGGATGGAGCTCCCAGACGTGGGAGACATTTGTCGGTGGTCATTCGAAATGGATGGATCACATTCTGAGATTCCACTACACCTTCTATATGTTTGATATGACATCCGAGTTTTGGTGAGTTGTTTCGCTCATGCTCGGATAAGAATGATATGATTGACGTCAAGGACGACGTTTGAGCTTCTATACGATATTTGTTTTGATATGCTCAAATGCTTCATTCATCGTTGATTTTGCTTGAAATATTCAATATGCCGTTGATATGCTTCGTAACATTTCGTATGCCACCGATAAGCTCCGATATATTTCCTTTATTCTTGAGATGCTCCAATTACTCTATGCCCCATCTCGAGAACCAAATATGTAAGATTGAAAAAACAATTATGTTTCGCTCCTAACAATATTATGTCTACGAAATCGTATATTCGCCTTGTGTATCCCTTTGAAAATTGTATTATTTTGATATGGATATGTTAGTCACTTATGCTCACCCCGCTTATTGATAAATTTTTCGGATAGCGTATCGCTTGCTTAATTGTTAAGATTGAGGTGGAAAGTTTAGAAGATTTTAGATCTTTGTTAGCATATGTGTTTTTGTTGTATAAGCTACCGCATCTTATGAAATGTGACGATGAATCTAAACCGTGGATTTTGTGTAAGATAAAGGATCCCTCATGTATAGGATTTTGGAATGTTAAGTTAAATGCATGTAATGATATGAATTTATGGTAATCGTTGTTTTGGTGTGCATAGACTTCCCACTTATGAGTTTATGTGTGGTTATTATTTTGAAGAGTTGAGTTCAGATTATATGAATTATCGAGTGATGCGTGGTATGTTTATGAACTGCACAGGGTGTTGAATTTGTAGACTATAGAGGTGAAAATTTGATCTGAATATTTTCTTAGTGACCTCAAAATGTGTGTTTGGATCCTGGATTAGTTGTGTGGAAAATTTTAAATATTATCGATATTTTGGAGGGGCGTAACATGCCCGGTTCAACTCAGATCAAAGTCTTGGAAAGAAGCGATGTCCCGAACCATCGCTCGAGGGGCAAGGCCAAGGCCACATTCCCTACCTCCACCGCAAGGTTTCCTTCCATACATTCCATACATAGTAGGAGGACCTGTTTCAACTCAAATAATGGCCCATGGAAGGATCATGCTTACTACAGATATATAATAAAAAGTAACTAGCGTAACAATCGAAATTTACAGATAGGTCGGGGGCTCAGCCACTGACCAATATACGATGCTAACCTATTACCTACGTGCATTAATCCCTTCATAGGTCTTCTGCCTCCCCAAGCAGTATAAAAGGTGCATAGACAAATAAGTAAAGGGATCTTTTTCAACACTAGGCATACTACACAAAATAATTGACCTAGCTGACTTGACCATCGGAGGGATCAATTCAGGGCGACACCTCACCCCCTGACCACGGGCTTGGCGCAGGCGTTGATGATCAAAGGACCAATTGAGGAGTGGAAGGATGCACTTGCTAAAGAGAAGCTTTGCTCATAGAGGCTAACCAAACAAGGTTCCCCGACCAAAGATAAGCAACTCCCTTCCGAACGTCGTAGCAGACTCTGAGCGGCAAAATCTCAACCAAGGACCATAAGTCGACTCCAGGATGAGGCGACCGCCCGGGTTCCTGATCTACCAGCGAACATCCCGAGGAGCTAGCACATCCCTCGGGCACCAGTGAAGAATCCTCCGGACGTCCATGTATTTGTGGGCAGTACTAAGCCGAGGTAACACCTCAGTCTCGATACATAAAATGTATAACACCATACAAAAAGTAAAAAAATAATTAAACCAATTTGCTTTGATTCTAATATGATACATGGGTAAGTGGTTTAGTGTCTGATGAGAAAAAAATAGTATAATTTGAGGTGATAAAGTTAAAGAGCTTACAAAAGTTAATTGGTAGTAGTAATGATAATGCTAAATTATCCTCCCAATAATGACTGAATTATTTTTGATTAATTTGAATAATAATTAAACAAATTTAGATAATTACATGCAAAATAACTATGTAAAGGAAAACAAAGTATGATAGGAGCTAGTCTTAAATAAGATATCATCAAGAGATTAGATTAATCTTATTCCTGAGTTAATACATCACTTAAGCTTTAAGATTAAAAAATATTTCTTCTATAAATAGTCGTTAACACGATAGAAAATAATCTAATACACTTGGTATTGAACAGTAAAATGATGGTCGAGTGAATGACAAGATAGAAGAGATGACACATGGGATGGTGGTTGGTTGTACAAGTGATGTGTTGATGGCAATTGAAGGCTGATGTTGTTGCTCCTTTTGGTTGTAGTGGTGGTGGTGCTATGATAATAATAGTACTATTATGATGGTGGAAGGTGAAGGAGAAAGGTGGTGGCCATGAAGAAAAGGAAATTAATAGGGGCCTATTGCTCTTAAGGACTCTCTCATCGTTTAGCCATCTTACCTAAGATTTTCGGTGACTACAACCTTTTAACTCTTTATTCATTCAATTTTTTTTAAGATGTGAGATTTATAGATGTCCCTCGAATGAGTATCATATATATCTTTCTATAAAAAAAATCCGTAGGATGAAAATTAGTCATCCTGGTATGAATGTCATATAGTTATTTTCTAAAAAAAAAAAAAAAAAAAGGAGATTAGGGATTCATAAGATAATACATGTATTAAATTTTCTATGATGAAATTTTTTTAATATCAATGTATCTCATTTTTAAATTTTAATATAAATAAATAAAATAAATAAATAAATAAATAAAAATAAATAAATATATATAAAAGATGAATCTTTCATGAGTATTTATACCGCTATGACTTTGATTTAATGATCTGAAATTTTTTATTCTCTTGCATCCCGATAATAATACGGTGATGCTCTGATCCCATCGACTAAGAACGCAAATCTGGGTTGATTCAAGAGAAATGATCTGGCGTGGACGCCAGGACATCCATCCTGATAAATCGATGGGCAATAAATTAAACGTTTCATTCTTCTATTCCGGCGTGGACGCCACCGTGTTGGCTGGATAAGTGCCGGAGCTTGTTCGTCAGAAACAGCAGGATCTGCCGATGACAGCAGATTCTGGATCCGACACAATCTAATGCGTTCACTTACAAATTTAAGGGACGCCGTCTCGGATGCTTCTTCCGACTCTCCCACCCGTGAAGGGAAACCAAATTTAATAAATTGTTCCGAAGTCGCGTATTTTACTCAATTCCGGACTGATCTCATTCACTCACGGGAGTGGACGAGTTCGCTGCAGTCAAGACTCCAAAAACCAGCGAAAAAAAAAAGTAGCTCATAGGAACCTCTGCCGCCGCCATGAGTACCATGAAGTTTTGCCGAGAATGGTAAACCCTCGCCGAGGAGAACTCCATCGTGCCTGCCTTTTTCTCCCTGCTAATAGGTATTCCTCGTCTGGATTGGTACAGCAACAACATACTGTACCCTAAGGAAGACAGGGAGCAGAAGATCCTCCTCTATGCGTGCCGCAACTGCGATCACCAGGTTCCCTTCCCACCTCCCAAACTTTCCTTCCCTATTTGGTCTCTTGTCTCAGTCTTTCTAGTGGAGAATGCGGGAGCTTGAGGTAAACAAAGGGATCAGCCCTTTTATTAAGCTCGGAACAAACTGTGAGGCATCCATTTAAGGCGGCTTTGTCACTAGTTTCCTCGTCTCTTTTTCGCTTGGCTGGTGATGATTCACTGCTTTGTTCTCTAAGAGATTCACTTATCTATTTCTGGAGAAGTGTCAGCAGATTGATTGAATTGATCAAAGCCATGCCTAATGTGACACCAGATACTAACGGGAACCTTATAGTGATTTTTCCCTGCCAATAACAAAGTTTTTCTGAGGTACTTACAACTCAACTTTCAGTGACGTCTGGATTATCTGTGCTAGTTGCAAATGTAAGTTCGTCCAAATTTTGTCTTAGTAACCCAACGTTCAGTAGAGAGTATTTTGAGATTATTGTAAAACGTGGGCACGATCTTGGAAGATAGATGATGGTGCTTTGTTTGAGGAATGGTTTGATACTATTACAAGACGATAAAGGTAATTGTGCAAATCTTTCAATTTAGTGTCTGTGTTGCGCAAGTTATATCAACCGAGTTGGAAGCCTTGACTGTGCAGTTAGTGAGGCATCATGAGTTGTTGATTATAGATCCTTGTGGCTGCATCATTTTTGTTCTAGAGTGTTCTTTACTACTGCATAATTTAAGGTGAACGAATAAGGGGGAGAGTACAGTTAGTTTTTCTCTTCTTCATGTAATCCATATAATCACAATAACTTTTATCTTCTTGCTGCTGTGTTGACATGAGTTCAAACAGTGTTTCTAATGCAATTTCCCAACTGGTGGGAATAAAATAATTCTAAAGTAACTGAGCTATGAGGAATAGTTATTAGAATGAATTGTACATTAACCCCACCAACCATCAGTGCACTAAATTACTGGTTAGACAGATGGATCAATTGGTTTGATCATCAATTTAATAAAATATTCTACAAAAGCATGTTATAATGGTTTTTATTGTTTATTTATTTTATTTTTTCTTCTTTCTTTTTCTCCGCCATCCTCTCTCCGTTCTCCTCCTCTTCCTTTTTCTCTTATCTGTCCTTCTCCTCCATTATCTTTTCCTTTTTGTCATCTTCTCTTCCTTTTCCTTCTCTTTTTCCTACTTTCTTTCCTTCTTGCATTTCTCCTTCTTTCTTTCTATTTTTTCTTCCTTTCCTTTCCTCTCCTCCTCCTCCGTCTCCCCTCTACTTTTATTTCCCTTGATTCCCTTCTTCCTCATTTATCTTTTCCTTCTCCTTAATGGAAATAAGAAGAAGTAAAGAAATGCCTAATTGATTCACTGATCCATCATCAATTTATACAGGTGAAGACTGGAGGATTTCCCTCAACTAACCTACGTGATTTCCTCATTCAGTTGGGGAAATCATATTTAAATCATAACTTAATCCTATCTTCTATCATGCCCCCACAAGATCGAGCTCCTGTAACGACATCGATCTTGAACTAAGAATGCTGATCTTGAACCGATGACAATGAATCTGAAGGAAGGAGCGAGCGATTTTGTTGGAGCCAAATTCGACAATCCGATTAGATCTGACTATCATGCCCTCGTAAGATCAAGCTCCTGTGAAGGATGCAGATCTTGACCCGACGTCAAGGAGACCGCTGTGTTGTCAACCGCGGTGAAGGTCTGACGACGATTGACTTCGGCGGAGGAGATGCTGCTACGGCTGAGGCGATCGGTAGATTTGAAGGGCAACGAGAGAAGCGCTGCGGTCGTAGATTTGCTTTGTCGTTTGACAGTGAGAAAGAACTTGCTGCGCCCTCTCAGAAACGAAAGCGATGAGCGATGGCTCGTCTGGTACTCGGCGGAGAGAACGAAGGCTGCAGGAGGGGCGGGCGGTGTAAGCCGTCGTTGCAGATGGGGTAGGAAGGTGCCCGCCGTTGGGCGATCGCGATGGTAGTGCACGAGAAAGATGGCCTCGTGCAGCAGGACGCCTCGGTAGAGGAATGAGAAAACTGACGGGGTCCAACGTGTCACGGACAATAATGTAAACAAGGTGTTCGATGAAATACTCGTATTTGTCCGTGTCCTTCAGTTTATATACATATCTTGTACAACAAGAAGCGGGCTTACAGTAGGCTTAGTAGCCCTAGTTTGGTTTAGTTTGTGGCCAATTTTGGCTTGTAAATACGAGTATATCTTGTAAGCACTTGTGGGGACTTCGGTCTGTAATGGACCATTATCCTTTGTGTGCAACCTTTCTGAGTTTGTAATGTCCATGGGTGTAATTTGTATTTGGCTTTATAAATTGTTTGCTTGAGCAGTTGATTGTGGATCCTGTGGGAATTGCTTCTTCTGGCCCATTTTCTCTTTTGTAAGTCTAAGGGACTCTAGGAGATCTCGGGGAGGGCTGACCTTTACGAATGGACACGCATGGGTGCCACCAAAATCAGCTAAGCGATGACAATGGAGAACTGCTAGGAGGATACGGTGGTGTCAAGTAGGTGGTCGAAAGGCGAGGCGACGACGAGTCCTGGGTACCCAAAAGCAAAGTGTCGGTTAGAAAGGTGGACTCGGAGGAGCACCATGCCGTAGAGATCTACCGATCGCGAAGGAAGGGATGAAGATGCAAGATAGCGGATAGTAGTGCTATGGGCGCGGCACCGTACTGCAGATCGGGACTTCCGTGGAGTCATCGATCCCTCGTGGAGGAGCATTGGTTGTAAAATGGAGGAGGTGGAGAATGCAAAGGCAAACCCAAGTACCAAGGCAGGCGGAAGGCGAGGCCAAAAACTTCATAAGATTGATATCGATGAGCTTCTCATCAAGATGGCCAAAGCAAAAGACTTGGGTTGATGCAGAGTGCTCGACCAAGGAATGAAGTAGGCGTGCAGTCTGCCTTTCTTTCGAGGAGTAGGCAAAGGTGATGGAGAAGGCGGTACAATCCCGACCAAATCTATCAAAGACTTACTTGAGTTGGGGACTCAAGTTGGGGTAAACTCTTTTCGGGCAAAACTTCTTGCATTCAGTTCATTGGCGTGGAAAGGCGAATCACGAGCTAACTCAACGCGAGTGCAAAAGTGCTTGAAGTGTGAGCGGGCGAATGCTAGTAACCAACTCAATTCATGAAGTACAAACTCGAGGCAAAATCGAGTAACCTTTGCCTTCTCAACTCGAGAGAATGGGCGAAACCGAGTACCTTACCTTCTCAACTACGAAGAGAATGGGTGAAGTCAAGTATCTCAGTTCTCTTACTTATCTAGCGGGGGAGCTCTGCACAAGTTCAGTGACCCTTCAAAGAAAGCTTATGGAAGACAATAGTTGTCAAATCCTCACCATTGGTGATCAATACTACTGAGATTAGATTTTTCACTTCATTTCCTAATTGACTAATCGAAAGCGGAAGTGATGCGAATATACTTGAAAATGACAACTAACAGTGGAAGAAGGTTCAATGAGTAAACATTGTGGAGAAAGGACCTTAAAAACTTTAAAGTCTGTGAGGCGATGCTCGTTAAAGCTCTAACAAGTATCCACCGTTCAATATGAGTATCGCGATAGTAATAAAGCGGTCTTTTCCTTCATCGAGGGATCGCGAGAACCAACAAGGATCGACAACTCACCCGATTTAGTCATTGGTGAGTTGAGCGGCATGGCGGATTAGAGTTCGACTACTCAACAACGGCGGAGCGAAGGCGTGTTGCGAGCGAAGATTGAAGATTCAAAGAAATGTGAGGAGATCGGCATCTGGTGGCGAGGACGTTGAAGGAATAAGTGGGGGAGAATGTCATGGACAACAATGTAAACAAGGTGTTCGAAGAAATGCTCGTGTTTGTCCGTGTCCTTCAGTTTATGTATGTATCTTGTACAACAAGAAGCGGGCTTGCAGTAGGCTTAGCAGCCTTAGTTTGGTTTGCTTTGTGGCAAATTTTGGCTTGTAAATACGAGTGGCTTGTAAGCACTTATGGGGACTTCGGTCTGTAATGGACCATTATCCTTTGTGTGTAACCTTTTTGAGTTTGTAATGTCCGTGGGTGTAATTTGTATTTGGCTTTATAAAGTGTTTGCTTGAGCAGTTGCTTGTGGATCCCCTGGGAATTACTTCTTCTGGCCCGTTTTCTCTTTTGTAAGTGTAAGGTACTCTAGGAGATCTCAGGGAGGGCTGACCTTTGTTGATGGACACGCATGGGTGTCGCACGGCTTAGGCAAAATCAGCTAAGCCCGTGACAAACGGGGGAAGAGAAAGCTGACGCACCAAAAGTCTACAACTTTGGCGACGAGGCAGGTTTGGCGACAAGAGGAAAGCGTCGTTGGACAGTGAATAAAAGAAAGATAATCTATCTTATAGAGAGAGGGCTCTGATACCATGATGGAAATAAGAAGAAGTAAAGAAATGCCCAATTGATTCACTGATCCATCGTCAATTTATACAGGTGAAGAGAGGAGGATTTCCCTCAACTAACCTACGTGCTTTCCTTATTCAGTTGGGAAAATCATATCTGAATCTTAACTTAATCCTATTTTCTATCATGCCCCCACAAGATCGAGCTCCTGTAAGGACATCGATCTTGAACTAAGGACGCTGATCTTGAACCAATGACAATAAATCTGAAGGAAGCAACAGATGATTCTGCTGGAGCCAAATTCGACAATTCGATTAGATCCGATTAGATCGGACTATCACTCCTCAACTCCTTGGTTATGACAATTAGAGACTGATTAAGGTGGGAAGACTTATTAAATATCACAGAAATTTTTTGAATGTAGGTACTGATATTACTCTGATCACCTACTAGGATTCCATTTGACACAGAAAAAAAGGTCTTGCTTACTTCTCATATTGAAAAACCCAATCAGTTTTGTTTACTTAATCAGTTCTTGTGGTTTATTAAACAACCATATAAGTTGGCTGGTCTATCCCAATTCTCAAGTCCAAAAAATTTTGATCTTTTAATAGAATTAGATCATTTCTTCGAGCTAGTTTATAGTTTTTATGATCGAACCTATGAATCTCAGTCCTATTCTTTGGGCTAGTTCATACTTTTTCTTTTGGAATTATGTCCCTTGTTGGGCTTATTTAAGTTTTAGAAGCATCATTTTTATAACTAGTTAAAGAATTCTTGTTTAATTCATTTTCTTGGTTAAGTCAAGGATTGTTTTTTCGATGTGTGCTGCTTGATACGGGCGGTATGTACCGGTCCGCCAATTGACCGGTACGCGGATCGCCATCGAGCGGTACTATCGATTGAGGTTGTTTCCACCTCAGTACCACTCAAAATCGACCGTAACGATCGATTTCGACCGTCAGTGGTCGATTTCGGGCGGTATCAACCGAGGAAGGGAGAAAGAAGAAGAGGGAGAAGAAAAACCTGGAGTCGCGTTGCTCTTCCCTGCTATCGTCGTGGTAAGAATCGTCTGTAATGGGCGATTTCTTTCTAGGCAGGCGATTTCTTCTCCCCACATGGGGAGAAGAAATGTCTCCCCGTGTGGGAGAAGGAACGAGGCGACGATGTCCCTTTTTTTATTTTTAACTTATATGATATAAATATATATATATACATCAAGGTTTTACTTATCGAGTGGTAAGGCGTATGGCAGTCTGTCACACGATTGACCGATGAGCAGCCGCACCGGTATCACTAAAATCAACCGTCGGCAGTCGATTGAAGGAGAAATCGACCGTCGGCGGTCGATTGAAGGAGAAATCGACCGTTGGCGGTTGATTGAAGGAGAAATTGATGGTCTGCGGTCGATTGAGGAAGAAAAGGGAAGAGGAAGAAGAAGAAGAGAAAAAGAAGAAAGAAGAAGAGGAGAAGAAGAAGAAAGAAGAAGAGGAAAAGTACTTCGCCCATGCGCCCTCGCCGCCAGTGGGTCGCCCTCACCGCCAGTGGGTCGTCGCCCTCGTCGCCTGCGGGTCGTCTGCGAGTCGTTGTCGCCCTCGGCTAGCGGGCGACTTTTCTCCCTGCGCAGGGAGACGTTCCGTCTCCTTGCATGGGGTGAGAGATTGGGGCGATAGGTGAGATTGAGGCGACGTCGCCCCTTTGTTTATATTTTTTAATATATTTAATATTTTTTAATATTATATTATATTATAAAAATATTATAAAATATTTAATATCTTAGGACGATGCGTCTGCATCTGCTTTCTCGATCGTGACAAAGATCGATCATGATGAACCTCGTAAAACCTTGATATATATATATATATATATATATATATCAAGCGGTACACCCTGTGAGTATCGTTCGGTACTGGGTACTATACCGTACCAAGTTATGCTTGGTAGCCGGTATGAACCGGTACAACAAACCTTGGGTTAAGTTATATGACACTCATGATTAGGTAAATTTGCTATTACACCTTAGTAGGACATTGTCATCATTAATGATCAATTCCTATAATTTCACTCTTCAATTCATTAATTGGTTCTGCACATTTTCTTGTAAAAAGTTGTTTTAAAGAATTTCATGTATGAGATAGAGATTGAGATAGATTATTGATTAGTTCCACATTGTTGAAGAACTAAGGTGTCATGCTATATATTCTTAAATTAGCTTACAACTTAAACAACTTATGCTATTGGATTTTAAAGGTGTACAATCGCCATACATGATAGCCTTGACCAGATTCTCATATTTAACATAATTTAAAAAATTAAATATGTCAAGTGTTAAAGCTTGAACTAGATGAAGTAGAATAAAATAATTGAACTAGGTTATATGAGTTGGATAAGACCAAGCTAATTAGCCAAAAATCTAAGTTATATTTTTGAGTTGGGTAAAGACGGATAGATGCGCGAGTGAACGACCCCATAATGGGGAGATACAAGGAAGGCATAAGCAAACCTAGGGAGAAGATTCATATAGGTAATGGTAATAATATCAAACTACATAAGAAAAAGGAGATGTTAAAAGAAAAATTCATGATATGACTATATTTGACGTCAAATTAGAAGTCAACATGTGACATCTAATCAAATCACATGCAGGGCCATGGGAGACCAGCTACCATGGTGATGTTGTGGAGCCACTTAATCCTACCCAAATAGCATGGTAATGATGTCACACCACTTAAGCATGCGCATTCAATGTGTCATCTAAAGGAAATACACCTGATTGATACCCTAGTTATGTTGGGTCTCGCCCATAGGTGGGCTTGGACTGGACATTTAGGCAGAGCCCAAATCTGATTGTTAAAAAAAAAAAAGAAAAGAAAAGGAAGAAAACCTAAGATGTAAACGTAAGAAAGAGGTTGTTGCACAGTGGCGAACAGTAACAACGCAAAAAAAGAATAAATAGAAGGAGAAGAGAGAGAAAATTAAGTTTAGAGGCTTTTGTGAGAAGATTAAGCGGCTAAACTTCGTCAGTTTTGGCCTAAATTTTATGTGGAGGATCTTTGCAATAAGCTCTACAATCTTAATGGTACTGATATGTGATTTATCCTTTCTGAGATATTTTTCTGATATATCCACTTAGTGAGACCTAAATCTTTTCTTTGGGGAAATTCATCTATGTTGTTGATGGTATGTTATTGTTGAGCCAAGATCTATATTCTTGATGTTATTGTGATCCCCTAGTTATTCTGGAGAAGACTTATTGTAAACCTATTATCATTGTTAGTGATAGTGGAGGTTTGAGTGGACTACAGTCCCATGGTTTTTCCCGCATTGGGTTTTTCAATAAAAATTCGGAGTCTCACTTTGTGATTGATTCGTTAATCTACAGTTTATACTACTCTGGTTAATATTTGTTTTTAGTAACAAGTTGATATTTTGGTGATAAACCCATTTTGATCCACAAAGAGGGAAAATAATTATTTCACTTTAGTTGTTTTTCCCAATAAGTGATATCAGAGCACAAATTATTTGGTGTAAATTTTTCTTGTGTGATTGAAATGGAAGAGTCAGATGATATAATTAAATTGAACTCATCAAATTATCCTACTTGGAGGCATATGATGGAAGATTTGCTCTATTGCAAAGATTTGTATAAGCCCATCAAAGTTAAAGAAAAACCTTACTATGGAAAATAATAAATGAGAGGTTCAACATAGAAAAGCTATTGCCTATATTAGAAGATGGATGGGTGTAAATTTGCACGAATATATTTCTGATGAAACCAAAGCTGATGTTATTTGGGAGGTTAGAAAATCTCTTTGCCAAAGATAGTGGGAATAAAATTTTTCTACTCAAAAGGCTTGTCAATTTAAAGTATAAAGATGGTGGTAATATTGTTGAGCACATAAGCCTATTTCAAAGTCTTGCAAACTAGCTGGTTGATATGAAATTGAATATAGATGATGAGATGCAAAGATTGTTACTTCTTAACTCTTTACCGGGAAGTTGAGAAATATATGTGGTGACAAAATCTAACTTCACACCAGAGGGGACTTTGACCATAGATATGGTTAAAGACAGTTTGTTAAATGAAGATGCTAGAAGGAAAGAACAAAGAGAATCATCTTCTGGCGCACTTACTATTGAAATACAAGAAAGACGTGGAAGAAGTCATAGTGGAAATCCACATGGTTATAAAAGAAGATTTAAGTCTAGAAGAGATATCAAGTGCTTCCACTGCAATAGGCCAGGTCACATGAAGAAAGAGTGTATGTTTTGAAAGCAAGAACAAAATGGAAAGAAGAAAAATGAGAAGAGACTAATACTATTGTTGCTGAATATGATATTGTTATTGTTTGTGATGATGGATGTGTCAGTCTTGTAGTTCTGGATAGTAATTGGGTAATTGACTCTGATGCTTCATTTCATATTATTTCTCATGGTGATTTCTTCAGATCTTACGCTGTTGGTGATTTTGGCGTTGTCGCAAGCTGATTTTACTGGCGTGCGGCACGCGTGTTAGTCCAAAGGTCGATCTCCTAAGGTCTCTTAGGACTTCTGAAAGAGCGGAAGAAGCAATTCAACGGATTCACAAGCAACTCAAGCAAACACTTTATAAAGCTAATACAAGTTACACCCATGGACATTACAAATTCAGAAAGGTTGCACACAAAGGATAATGATCCATTACAGATCGAAGTCCCCACAAGTGCTTACAAGACACACTTGTATTTACAAGCCAAAATTGGCTACAAAGCAAACCAAATTAGGGCTGCCAAGCTTCTGTACAAGGTATGTACTGAAGGACACGGACAAACATGAGCATTTTATCGAACACCTTGTTTACATTTTTGTCCGTGACATTCTCCCCTATTTATTCCTTCGACGTCCTCGTCGAAGCCATTGTAGACGCTGCATCTCTTTGCATTTTGCTGAATCTTTAATCTTCTACTTTGGCTGCAACATGCCCCTTTGGCTCCTAGTCGCTCTCCGCCACTGTTGTTGAGTAGTCGAACTCTGATCCGCCATCTTGCTTCAACTCACCAATGACTGACTCTAGTGTAGGGTTGACTGAGTTGTGCTGATCCTTATTGACTCTCACGGATCCTTCTGATGAAGGAAAAGACCTGCCTTATTATGTGCCAGTATTGCAGTATACTCATGTTGCTTCAATTGGATGGATGCTTGTTAGAACTTTAACGAGCATCGCCTCACAGACTTTGAAGTTTTTGGATCCTTCCTCCACAATATTTTCCTATTAATCCTTCTTCCACTTTTAGTTGTTACTTCCAGGTAGGTTCGCATCACTCCTGCTTTCAATTAACATTCAATTAGGAAATGAAGCGGACAATTTACTCTCAATAATACTAATCACCAATGGTGAGAATTTGATAGCTATTGTCTTCTATAAGCTTTTTTCGAAAGGTCACTGAGCTTATGCAGAGCTCTTCTGCTGGATAAGTAAGAGAACTGGGATATTCGACTTCACCCATTCTCTTAGTAGTTTAGAAGGCAAGGTTACTTGGCTTCGCTCACCTCCTCGAGTTAAGAGAATTGGGGTACTCAGTTTCGCTCATTATTTTGAGTTGAGAAGGCAAAGGTTACTTGATTTCGCCTGCCTCCTCGAGTTTGTACTTCATGCATTTAGCTGATTACTAATATTCGCCCGTTCTTTGTTCATACTTCTGAAACACTTAAAGTGTTTGCACTCCTTGCGTTGAGTTAGCTACTGTGATTCGCCTTCCCACTGCTATTGAACTTCTGGAATGCAAGAAGTTTTGCTCGAAAAGAACAAAAGTTTACCCTAACTTGGAGTCCCCTAACTTGGAGTAAGTCTTTAATAGTTCTGGTCGCCTTTGGAATTGTACCGTCTTCTCCATCACCTTTGCCGCCTACTCCTTTGAGTAGAAAATATACAGTTTCATGTACTGCCAACTTCGTTCCTTGGTCGAGCACTCCTGCATCAACCTGAAGTCCCTCGCTTTCGGCTATCTTGATGAGAAACCCATCGACACCGGCCTTATGAAGTTTCTTGGCCTTTGCCCTTCCGCTTTGTCTTGGTACTTGGAGTTTGTCTCTGTATTCTCCACCTCTTTGGCCTTTTACGACCAATATTCTCCCTCCATGAGAGTAAGGGATCGATGACTCCATGGAAGTCCCGCCTCTACGGTACTATGGCGCTGCCAAGCCCATGGCCCTACTATCCGTTGTCTTGCATCTGCGTCCCTTCCTTCGCGATAAGTAGATCCGTCTTTGCGGCACTGTGGCGCTCCTCCGAGTCCACCTCCTTTTTAACCGACACATTGCTTTTTTTTTTGGTAGCTGAGCCCCTCCGGACTCGTTGTCGCTTCCTTGTCTTTTTCGACCACCTGCTTCGACACCACTATGTCCTCCTATCAGTTCTCCTTGGTTGATGAAAAGACAGACTGCAACTCTCATGCATAGCCTCCGCCGTCTTGTTGCAGGGCTTGCGCCGATTCTGTTTTCCGTAGCTTCATTGGTAGCAACGTTCTTTTACTCGGTTTTGTCCTCTGACTTGCCGGGCTCCCTTAAGCGAATGTGAGCACTGAAGCAATCAAAC
Organism: Ensete glaucum; assembly: GCA_021527575.1. NCBI lineage: Eukaryota > Viridiplantae > Streptophyta > Magnoliopsida > Zingiberales > Musaceae > Ensete > Ensete glaucum. The sequence goes on from CM038556.1 coordinate 6,047,235, forward strand.
TCTCCAGTCATTTTAACCATACCTCTGTATGATCAAGTCCTCTCCATGGGACTCATTGGTACTTGCAATCTGACTTCTCCCTCAGTGGTACACAACCCCATATGCTGATGACCAAGGCTTTCATCTGATGCAAGCTTCGATGCGCACACAAGAAAGACCCGTCTCTGCGGTACTACGACATCCACTCCTTAAATCCATAGCTCTTCTTGTTATGTATACCAAAGTGGAGCTCCTAATAGCTCCTGATCATACCTCCGCATGATCATGTCCCTCACGGAACATGATCGCTTGTGTTGCATTGCCACAAACTATTCCACCACGATGTGTTGGCAGAGATGTCGCCTCCTGGTGACATCTCCATTGTATACAGATTCTCGTGTGATGAACTTGGACTATGACTTCTCCATGTGTGGCTTCTGCCAACACATCGTAGGGCCTCCGCCATATCTGATTTTTGGTTTGCTCCCTTGGCAATTCACCTTCGTCCCCCCACTCTCGGGTCACACCCGCCCATCTCTGATTTTTTGTTTGCTCCCTTGGCAATTCACCTTCGTCCCCCCACTCTCGGGTCACACCCGGACGAAGCATAGCTTTAGAACAATCCATCGACTAGTAGCTCCTGAAGTCCCCTGACTTCGCTAGAATTGGTGCACTATTGTCAGGATCCTGGGCCTCTATCCCCTACCAGCGCAGTCTCCGCTATGCACCACTTGTTCCTGACAACTCAAATGACAACACTGTGGCGTATTCTTCAAGAGTACCCGACTCTACATCCTTCTGCCCCGTTCTAAGGTCTTCTGAACCCAATTTTCCCGTTGTAAGTTAAGTCATCTTAGTTACTCTGTCAAATGCATCTTTGAGGTAAGGTGCATGTGCCTCGAAGCTCCCTTCGTCTTTGGCACCATGTAAGATAAATCCACCCCATCAGAATGAAGAACCCATAGAACGACATGATCCCACTCTTGCCTCTACAAGAGTTTATGCCCTTGACCTTTGTCGAGGAAAGCTCCGTGCCTTCGCTCCATGTTCCATTTTCTATGTTGACTCCCTTCATGCGGCTTGGATACTTCATCGAGTTTCACCTAAGTCGCTCAAATCCTCGATTTGCATTGAGTTGATAGTGGCCCTTGCGTCCACCATTCCACGGGTCAACCCTTCGTTGAGTTTGATTTCTACATCGACTCTAAGTGTGCCTTCATATGATGTTGCCTTGGATTGCTCCCCCACTTGATCTCGAAATGCATCCACCAATGCATTACCTCATTCGAGATTATGCGACAACTCCTCGTCACTCGCTCGGTCCGTTGAGCTTTATGGAGATATTGCATTGAGGAACTCTTCCCCAATATGTGCAGTCCGTTGCACATGATTCTCTCTCTAGAGAAGTAAGACTTATCCCTCCTGGATATCTGTTATGTTGGAGCAACTTTCCTATTTACATTCTTCCCACTAGAAGTTTCGAAGACCACCATCCCCTTTGGACTATTCCGTCTTGCTGAATAACTTGTGACTTGTTCTGCCTCCGCAAATGCACTAGCTAGATTGCGACTCTTCGCCAATACAGTCCCCACTGCACCCTTCAAGGTCTAGCAACATGTTGAACTTGTTGCACACTTCTGTCGCCTACGGACGTATCATTTCCACGTCGAAGAGAATTTTCTGATGCTTCATGGCATCGATTTCCGATCGCGCCTTGGGATGTCCACGAACACTCCATTGTCCGTGTACAAGCCCTTACATGAGTACCAAATCCTTCGAGTTAGCAATTCCTCTCGCCTCTGTGAGCTTTGCACAACTCTTTGAGAACCGTCAAGTTTGGTTGCTAACGTCGAACCGTAGCTTGAACTCAGCCATCCCAATCTTTATGCGTTGCTACGCATTCTTCTTCGCTTATTTGTCCTCGTGGCGCCTCTCGCGCAAAGGGTTGGCCATTCCTCTGAATGCCAAACCTAGATGCCCGCTCCTTGGAGCGATTCCTTTCCCTATATCTCAATGTCCATTTCCCTAAACGGTTGTGCATGTTGGCTGTCCTCCACACAGCTCAGCTAGGTCCCCCACGTTTGTATGACGAGTATTTCTGCGTGTGCTTGTCCCGCTCTGATACCACAATGTCACGGGCTTAGCTGATTTTGCCTAAGTCGTGCAGCACCTATGCGTGTCCGTCCGTAAAAGTCAGCCTTCCCCGAGATCTCCTAGAGTGCCTTAGGACTTACAAAAGAGAAAAACGGGCCAGAAGAAGCAATTCCTACATGATCCACAAGAAACTGCTCAAGCAAACACTTTATAAGGCCAATACAAGTTACACCCATGGACATTACAAACTTAGAAAGGTTGCACATAAAATATCATGGTCCATTACAGACCGAAGTCCCTACAAGTGCTTACAAGACATACTCGTATTTACAAGGCAAAATTGGTCACAAAGCAAACCAAATTAGAAGCTCTATGAACTACTTTCATCTGATGTATGTACCTGAAGGACACGGACAAACATGAGCATTTCATCGAACACCTTGTTTATATTTTTGTCCGTGACAACATGGGAAATAGTGGTACATTTAAGATCATGGGTATTGGAGATATTTGTTTGGAGACCAGTATTGGGACCAAATTGATACTCGAAGATGTTAGACATATTTCAGATATTCGCTTTAACTTGATATCTACCAGCAGACTTGATGATGAGGGATTTACACACTATTTTGGTGAAAGCAAATGGAAGCTCACTAAATATTCTCTAGCTATAGCGAGAGGAAACAAGCTAAACTTTTTTGATGTCATGGAAGATAAGTTACACAAAGAAGAGTTTAATGCAATTTAAAAGGATGAAAGCTTAGATTTTTGACATAAGAGGCTTGGTCATATCAGCGAGAAGAGACTTCAAACTCTTGCTAGAAAACAGTTCTTACCAAAGTTGCAAGGTACATCTCTAAATCTTATGATCATTGCTTAGTTGAAAAAATACATAGAGTTGTCTTTTATACTTATCTATCATCTAGAAAATCAAATGTTATTGATTTAGTTCACACTAATGTTTGCCTATGCAAACTAGAACTCTTAGAGGTGCTCTTTATTTTGTTACTCTTATTGATGACCATTGTAGAAAAGTTTGGGCTTTTGTTTTGAAATCTAAAGGCTAGGTACTCGATGTTTTCAAAGAGTTTCATGCCAATGTTGAAAGAGAAACTGGAAGAAAGCTAAAGTATGTTCAAGCAGATAATAGTGGTGAGTACAGGGGTCCTTTTGAGGATTATTGTAGGTTCCATGATATTATGCTTGAGAAAATAGTTCCAAAAACTCCTCAGCAAAACGGTGTGGCAGAAAGGATGAACAAAACCATTAAAGAAAGGATTAGGTGTATGCTTTCCCATGCCAAGTTACCTAAGTCATTTTGGAGGGAGGCCATGAGAACTACAGTTGATCTGGTAAACATTTCTCTATCAGTTCCTCTGAAAGGAGATGTTCAGAGAGAGTATAGAAAGAGAAAGATGTATCTTATGATCATTTGAGAGCCTTTAAGTGTAAAGCATTTGTTCATATTCCTAAGGATGAGAGGTCCAAACTTGATAATAAGGCAAAAGCATGCATTTTCTTGGGTATAGTCATGAAGAGTTTGAGTATAAATTATGGGATCCAGTAAACAAGAAGATTATTAGAGATAGAGATGTTGTGTTTCTTAAAGATCAATTATTTGATGATGGTAATAATGTTGAGAAGCAAAAAACCTCTGTTTATATCCCTTGGAGTTTGGGTCTAGTTCCTCAACCTATAGTTCATGATGATCATGGGAGAGATGAATAAGAAGATTGTGGTGAGAATGTCAATGATGATGCTCCTACAGTTGATGAAGTTGAACTAACTGAACAATTTGAGCAAGCACCTTCACCACCACTTGAGATTCCATTGAGAAGAGCCACAAGAGAGCCACGACCATCTACAAGATATGGTCCACATGAGTATGTTACGTTTACTAACGGGTGAAAGTTAGAAACTTAACAAGAAGCTATTCTACATGAGCATAAAAATGAGTGGGTTAAAGCCATGCAAGAAAAAATGAGATCCTTGTTTGAGAACCACACCTATGACTTGGTAAAGTTGCCTAAAGGGAAGAAAGCTCTCAAGAATAAATGAGTTTATAAATTGAAGACTGAAATAATAACTCACAATAAAGATATAAGACACGATTAGTTGTGAAAGGATTTAGTCAGAAAAAAGATATTAACTTTGAAGAAATATTTTCTCCTGTGGTGAAAATATCCTCTATCTGAGTTGTTTTTGGTTTGGCTACCCACTTGAATTTAGAAGTTGAGCAACTTGATGTGAAAACTGCATTTCTATATGGTGACTTAAAAGAAGAAATTTATATGGAGCAACTAGAAGGTTCAAAGTTAAGGGAAAAGAAAATCTAGTGTGTAAGCTTAAGAAAAGCTTATACGGATGCAAACAAGCACCTAGACAATGTACAAGAAGTTTGATTCCTTTATGATGAGTCAAGGGTACAATAAAAAACCATATATGATCATTGTGTGTTTACAAAAAAGTTGTATACGATGGTTTCATTATTCTTCTCCTATATATTGATGATATGCTAATTATTGGCCATGATGTTAGTAAAATTGAGAAGCTTAAGAAAGAGAGAAGTTTTTGCCATGAAAGACTTGGGATCGACGAAACAAATACTTAGCATGAAGATTCTTCATGATAGAAAGAATGAAAAGATTTGGTTATCTCAGGAGACCTACATTGAAAAGGTTCTTGAAAGATTCAACATGAGTAAAGCTAAAGCAGTTTGTTCTTCACTTGCAGTTCATTTCAAGCTTAGTTCGAAATAATATCCTATAAGTGAGAAAGAAGAAAAGGAAATGTCCAGAGTGTTTTACTCATCTGCAGTAGGCAGTTTGATGTATGCTATGGTTTGTACTAGGCCAGATATAGCTCATGTAGTTGGAGTTGTCAGTCGATTTCTCTCTAATCCTGGTAAGGAACATTGAGCAACAGTAAAATGGATATTAAGATATCTAACAGGTACTTCCAGATTGTGTTCATGTTTTAGCATTGATAAACCTGTGCTAGAGGCTTACACAGATGCAGACATAGCTGATGATATTGATTCCAATAAGTCCACTTCAGGGTTCTTGATGTCGTTCGCAGAGGGAGCTGTCTCTTAGCTGTCTAAGTTACATAATTGTATTGCTCTATTAACCACAAAAGCAGAATATGTAGCAATTACTGAAGCTTGTGAGGAAGCTTTATAGATGAAAAAATTTCTATAGGAATTGGGCTTGAAACAGGAAGGATATACAGTTTAATATGATAGTCAGAGTGCCATTCACCTCTTCAAGAATTCAATGTACCATTCTAGATCTAAGCATATTGATGTGAGATATTATTCGATTCGTGATGTGCTTGAGATAAAAGAATTGCACTTAGAAAAGGTACATACCAATGAGAATGGATCAAATATGTTGATAAAGTCTTTGTCTATGGAGAAACTTGAAGCATGTAGGTGAAGAGTAAGCTCAGTACAACCCACCATATGAGCTGGAGGGGGAGAATTGTTGGGTCCAATCCATAGGTGGGCTTGGACTGGACATTTGGGTAGAGCCCAAATCTGATTGTTCAAAAAAAAGAGAGAAAATAAAAGGAAGAAAACCTAAGACGTGCGCGTGAGAAAGAGGTTACTGCACGGTGGTGAACAGTAACGACGCATAAAAAGAACAAAGAGAAGGAGGAGACAAAATTAAGTTTAAAGGCTTCTGTGAGAAGATCAAACAGCTAAACTTCATTGGTTTTGCCCTAAATTTTAAGTGGAGGATACTTGCAACAAGCTTTATAATTTTAACGGTATTGATCGACGATTTATTCTCTCTGAGATATTTTTCTGATATATCCACTTGGTGAGACCTAAATCTTTTATTTGGTGAAATCCATCTATGTTGATGATGATATGTTATTGTTGAGCCAGGATCTGTGTTATTGATGTTATTGTGATCCTCTAGTTGTTCTAGAGAAGTCTATTTGTAAACCTATTGTCTTTTTTGGTGATAGTGGAGGTTAGAGTGGACTATGGTCCCGTGGTTTTTCTCGCATTGGGTTTTTCATATAAAAATTCGGAGCCTCACTTTATGATTGATTCGTTATTCTACTGTTTATGCTACTTTAGTTAATATTTGCTTTGGTAATAAGTAAATATTTTGGTGATAAACCCATTTTGATACACAAAGAGGGAAATGAATTATTTCGCTTTAATAGTTTTTCCCAACAGCTTAGGGCCTATGCAAGGAGAGTCTTTCTAAGTATGCACTAACGTCTATATTCTCCGAATTAGACATATTACTTTTAGCTCTTTATTGACTTAAGCACGAGAAGAGTGTTGTCAGACATGCCTATGGAGCATTTTTGCTATATCCTCCAATTTGGAGGAGTCTTTTCTTAAAGAGATGACATGAGAAGGAACAATCTACCCAGACCTTCTCAAGGGGCATCTGATTTCCTGATGTGCTTGCATTTGGAAAACAGATCAGTTTGGGTCGATTCCACCATGTGGAGTTGACAACCAGTTCTGACACTAACAATTCATATAATATTCACGATAAGGATATAAATTGCTGGAGGTTGGTCCAACATTGCTATGGAATTTAAAGTTGAGCCATATATATTGGAGTTGGTTTGCAACATAATAAATTAACCTTTTGTGTTGTTTTGGTTCCCAACCGCTATGCATGATAGCCTTGACAAACTTTATTTGGCCTTAAATTAAAAAGAAAATTCTAACAAAAATGTGTATGAGATTTGGTGAAAAGTTGTTTTTTTGGTAATGCGGAGTGTGGTATACTTCATTTTACATTTTGGGTTGGATTTTGAGAATCTCATATATTAAATTATTTTTTCTTTTATAAAACTAAGAACAAGCTAAATCTCTTTGAGAAAGCAAGTCCATGTCGGACATTGACTTTGAGATTGCATTTTACATTTAATATTTTGTAACAAATTTCTGAATAAAGATCTTGATGTGCATCATAATAACTTAAAGAATACAATTTTGTTGCCCATATTTACAAATTATGGAGTCTATAATGGGATTCACAAGGTACCATGACTTTTATATTTGATCTATTAAATATTTTTTCTCTGTTCTTCTGTATCATGTGTTCCTTGGGACACTTACGCTTATTGTCATGTTGTTCTCATATAGCATATTTCTTGTACATCTTCTCATCAGTTTTTTGAAATATATTCAATGTAACAATGTCTTGAGAGATGTTGGGCTCTTATTCAGGAGGTTGCTGACAACAACTGTGTATATAGAAATGAGATACATCATTCGGTTGGTGAACGCACACAAGTTTTACAAGATGTCGCTGCTGATCCTACTCTTCCTCGTACAAAGTCTGTCAGGTGTGCTGTGTGCGGTCATCCAGAAGCTGTTTTCTTTCAGGTATGGACACCTATCTTGGATGGTGCTGAAAATTCATCTTCTTGGACTTCTTGGCTTGTATGCTACATACACATCTATGTTAAGGTTGCATTGACTTGTCATTTGTTCTGTCGTTGGTATCGTGCAAAGAAAGTTCCGATTTAAGTTTAGCTGTTGAAGATGTCTGGTGTTTATCTTTAGAGTTAACCAAGTTTTGATTTCTGTTTAGCTGCTAAAGATGGAGAAAATATTTGTATAAACTATTTAATGAATATTTCACATAGGACTTAGATTTAACGATAAATAATGGTGGTAGATTTGATAATCATAGATTTATCCGTAATATTAGAGCTAATGAAGTAAAAGACACATTAACGAAGATGGAATAACTGAGAGTGTGGGGCATCATGGTATCGTTATTGAGATCTGGAAAAGTTTAGGAGATAAGAGAGTAGCTTGGTTAACTAGTTTATTTAACAAAGTCATAAGATTGGAAGGATGCCTGATGAATGGAGAAAGAGTTTTTAAATACCAATTTACAAAAATAAGGGTGACATACAAAATTGTTTAAATTATAGAGGAGTTAAAATCATTTGCCATACCAAGGTTTGCCGTTATCGGTCCGTACCGATGTACGATGTCGATCGGTACAGTGCGATACTCGATATCGAGCGGTATGCAGTGTGTACTGCTCAATACATTAAAATATAATATAATATTTTTATAATATAATATATATATAAAATGAAAAAATGAGGCATAGCCTCATCTCACGAGAAAGTGCCTCGTCCTCGAGGAAGACGAGGCGCCTTGCCCTCTTCCCCACATGGGAAGACGAGGTGTCGCCTTGCCTTCTGGCACCTTGTCTCTCCCACGAGGCAAGGTGATGCCTCATTTTTTTTCTAATTTTTATAATATATATATTTATATTATATTATATTATATAATATTATATATTAAATCTGTATCGCTCGATATAGGGTGGTCCGTGTATCGATACCTTGTCAGACCAGTACATACCGCCTGTACCAGGCGGTACAGGTGGCACGACACACCTTGTGCTATATTATGAAACTTTGGGAAAGAGTTATCAAAAGTAGGATAAGGCTTGAAACAAGCATATCTGAAAAATCAATTTGGTTTTATGCTTGGAAGATTAACCATAAAAGTTATTTATTTATTAACATAATTAATGAAAAAGTATAGGGAGAAAAAGAAAAATGTAACCATTAAATATATTGATATTATTAAAGATATGTATGATGATATAACTACTAGTGTTAGAATTATAGGGAGTGTGTTCAATAAGTTTCCTATTAATATAGGATTACACCAAGGATCCGCATTAGGTCTCTACTTTTTCATATTGATAATGGATGAACTTGTTAGTCACTTACATGGGAGACATCTCTAGTGTTTGCTATTTGTTAATGATATTGTCTTAGTTGATGAGAGCCTTAGTGTAATTAATTATAAACTTGAGCTACGGAGGCAAGCCTTAGAAACTAAAAGTTTTTAATTAAGACTAAAACTAAATATATAAAATGTAATTTTAGTGATTCTAGAAATGAGAATACAGTTAAATTAGATGGACAAGAAGTCCTTTTAAGTAAAAGCTTTTGGTATCTTAGACTAATTATTTAACAAGATAGAGAGATCAATGAATATATTATTCATGAAGTATAAACAAGATGGTTAAAATTGTGAGAGACATCAGGAGTCCTGTGTGATCATTGAATAACTTTGAGATTAAAGATAAAATTTATAAGATAATTATGAGACCAACAAAGTTCTATGGATCTGGGTGCTAGGCAAATATACTAAAAGTTTGTGTTGTCGAGATAAGAACGTTGAGATAGATATATAGAGTTACTAGGAAAAATCGGAAAAGAAATACTTTTACTTGTGAACAACTAGATATCGCTTTGATAGTACCATAAGATGAGAGAAAATCATTTAAGATGGTATGATTATGTGTCGAGGAGGCCTCCGGATGTGGTAGTTGCAAGAGGTGAAATAATTAATGTTAGTGGTACAAACAAAGGTAGAGGAAGATGTAAAAAAACCTTAATAGAAATTAAAAATAAAGATTTAAGTGTTTTGAACTTAACTAAACATGACTTTTACAGATCTCAATGGTGCAAAGGATTTATGTAGCCAATCCTAAATAGTTAGGATTTACGATTTTGTTGTTGTTGTTGCTGCTGAGGAATGTAAATGTGATAGAGCTGAAAAATATGTGAATTTTGAGGGGAGCAAAATAAATGAAAAATTGTAGTTGAATTTTCTACAATGTTAGCATAAAATTAACATCAAAAGCCTAGCAGTGTTCTGTATTTAGAGGCTTTCCATGGGATGAAGTTGGAGAAAATGGATCTAACGTCTCTCACCTCTAAATTGATAAGATTGATAATTTGATCTAGTTGCTAGGGATTATTGACTTATAGGTCACAATTGGGAGTGAGTCATTCTCCAAGACATTAAAGCCGAAGTTTTTGGTGGTCGACCTTCCCTCCAACTATAATGTGATTCTAGGGAGGTTAACACTAATTAGTTCCAACTTCCAAGGTGTGGTCTCGATGGACATGATGAAATCTTCTACTAGCCTATCACTGACTTTGCTTGAATTGTCTAAGTTATGAGGCACCGAGATTAGTTTAAAAAATAAGCGGTGCACATGTCTTTATGTCTTGTATAAGAGTGTAACATACAAGCAATTCAACAAGCAGTTGATGTGCAAAGAAAGAAAAGAGAGGAAGAGAAAACAAACACTTTAGAAGGCCAAAGAACAGTCATAATTCCACAAATAATCGATCAGTCATGTGTCGAGGTGTAAGGCAAGCCTATGCATACTTTATGTACAAACTTGTTTATCTAAAAGTGCTCAACACTATCCCAAAGCCTTGTCTAGTCCTGTGCCACTTAGGTGGTTCTAAGTGTTTGAGATGTTTGATATTTTGCACCACACAATAGCCTGTAAAAAATAGGTCACAACATGTGAAAATTCAATCATTTCGGGGTAGTTTTGTCTAGTCTGATGAGCGATCACTATGTAGCTTCGCAAACTCCTTTCGATCATAGAAACCCAATAAAAACACATGAAAATAAGGCAAAACATAGTGCTAAACAACTATATAAGCTAGCATTAGCGATGAATGGTCCGTTGACGAAAGATGGTATGGGTGCGTGACGACTATCCATGACAAGCTGTGAATGGATAGGTGAAGAGTGACACGAGGAAGTTATGGGAATTGCACCTCGAAAAGGGACACCCTTATGTTCGCTTGAACCTCAAAAAATGGATGTCTAGAATCCCTCATCTAATAGCATGTCGACCCACTGGTCGATTATATTCCTGTTAAGAATGAATGTGAGAAACAAAAAGCACACTTGGTATATTGTTTCAGCACCTATTTATACAGAGATTGAAGGAGGATTTCCCTCAATTGGTGAATGAGATCTTCTCGTTCAGTTAGGGAAATCTGTTACAGCTAATATGCCCCCTCAAGGTCGAGCTCTTATTAAGGACATCAATCTTGGATCGATGTAAGAAAAATATTTTGCGGGCCAGAGACTTCGTTAGGGAGTCGATGAGTTGACCAACTGTGTGGACATGGGAAACATGGAGCTGCTGGCGGACAACTTGATCTCACACAAAATGGAAGTCAATAGCAATATGCTTCATGCGGGAGTGGAAAACCAGATTGACACAAAGATAATTAGCATCGATGTTATCACAATAAATAATAGGCGTAAAATCAAAGTGAATTTGAAGCTTCTTAAGCAAGTTGGTGATCCAATTGAGTTCGGTAGCAGCAGTGGCAATAGCACGATATTCAGCTTCAGCAGTAGACTTAACAACTGTCTTTTGTTTCTTAGAACTCTAGCTAATCAGATTAGCACCAAGAAAAATAATATACCCTGATGTAGAGGTTCTATCAGCAACATTTTCGGCCCAATCAGTATCAGCAAAAGCATGAAGCTGAGAGGAAGAGTGTTTGCGAAGAAAAATACCACGATCGATGGTCCCCTTAAGATAACGCAAAATGCATTTAACAGCAGTCCAGTGCAAAGTAGACGGTCGATGCATAAACTGGGATAATTTATTAACTGCAAAGGAGACATCTGACGAGTAAGAGCGAGATATTGTAAGGAGCTAACCACCTGCCAATATTGAGTAGGGTCTGTAACAGGACTACCATTACATAACTTCAGTGATTCACTGGTAGAGAGAGGAGTGGTAACCTCTTTTGCATCCTGTATGTTTATCTTCAAAAGTAAATCATGAATGTACTTTCTCTACAGAAGAAAGAGGCCAGAAGATGTAAACGTAGCCTTGACACCGAGAAAATAATTCAGGTCACCAAAATCTTTAAAAGAGAATCTGTTGGCCAATTGCTTAATAAATGCCTGAACCTCCATAGAGTTATCACCTGTGATAATAATATCGTCCACATAGATTAGAAGATAAATTGTGTGCCAATGTTGTTAGCATAAAAATAGGGAGATATCAGATTGATGAAGCCAACTGAAGACAAGTATAGACCAAGTTTAGTATATCAGGCTCGTGGAGCCTGACGAAGTCTATAAATGACCTTTTGGAGTTTACAGACATGCCATGAATATTAAGGATGTATAAAGCCTAGAAGTTGTTCCATGAAGACAACTTCAGTGAGAGTCCCTTGTAAAAAGACATTGTTAACATCTAATTGGTGTAAGCGCCAGCCTTTGGATATTACCATAATTAGGATAAGTTGGATTATAGTAGGTTTGACAACATGACTAAATGTCTCAGTGTAGTCAACACCAAGTCGCTGATGAAATCATTTAGCCACAAGTCGTGCTTTATAGTGAGCAATCGAACCATCGGGGTTCCGCTTAATTTGAAAGACCCACTTGCATCCAATAATATTTTGTGTGGAGTCAGAAAGGGTAAGAGTCCATGTAGCATTATGAAGAAGAGTATCATACTCCTCACACATGGCTTTATGCCAATGTAGAGATTTTTGGGCCTGAGTAAAGGATGTTGGTTCAGCAGAGTCGGGGGAAGGTTTGGTGCTAGCATATAAGTCAAGAACTTGACGTGGTTTAAAGACACCACTCTTGGAACGAGTTTGCATTGGATGCTGGGAGGTTGTAATAGTATTGGGGGGTAAGCACCGAGGGTTATCACTGGTTGAGTCAGGCGGAAGAACGATAGAAGTAATAAGAGATTGTGGATAAGAGGGAGAAGGAAGCTGTGGAATAAAAGTAACAAGAGATTGTGGATCCGGCAAAGACGCGTGGGAGGATGAAGATGTGTCATAAGAATCCAATGGGACGACAGATTGCCCATGATCTTGAAAGGGAAAGACAGACTCCACAAAAGTGACATGTCTGGAAACAAAGACTTTAGCAGTGTGAGGGTCATAACACCGGAAGGTATTATGTTTAAGTGAATATCTGATGAAAATACAAGGGTGAGATCGAGGCTGCATTTTATGAGAATTGTAGGGACGTAACCAACATAGACAACCAAATACCTTTAATGTTTGTAGGTTGGGGCGTTTTTGAAATAGCTTTTCAAATGATGATTGATATTGAAGGAGTAGGCATGCAATTAATGAGGTAGATAACAGTTTGAAAAGCTACGGACTAAAAGGTAGATGACATGGAAGCCTGATGGAGCATTGTTAGACCATTTCAACAATATGTCGATGTTTACGTTCGGTAGAGCCAACCGGTTGAGTATATGGAGGGGACTTAAGATGTTGAAACTACAAGTGGATTGATAAGATACAAGGGCTTGATTTTCACTCGCACCATCAGAAGACGCACTTAGAGTCGATTTGGAAATTGAACTCAACGGAGGGCTGACCCGTGGAATGGTGGGCGTGAGGGCCACCATCAACTCAATGCAAATCGAGGAGTGAAACAACTCGGGTGGAGCTTAGTGAAGTATCTAGGTCGCATGAAAGGAGTCAACATAGTAGATTAAGCATGGAGCAGAGGCATGAAGCTTTCCTTGGACAGAGATCAAGGACATGAACTCTTGCAGAGGCAATAGTGGGATCATATTGTTCCATGGGTTCTTTATTCTGATGCGTTGACTCATCTTGCATGATGCCAAAGACGAAGGGAACTTTGAGGCACATGCACCTTATCTCAGAGAAGCATTTGACAGAGGAACTAAGGTGATTCAACTTATAGAGGTGAAGTTGGAATCAGAAGGCCTTAGCACAGGGCAAGAGGACGTAAAGGTGGGTACTCTTGAAGAATATACCACAGTGCTACTATTCGAGTTGTTATGAAGAAAGTGGTGCGCAGTGGAGATTGTGCTGGTGGGGCATAGAGGCTCAGGATCTAGACAATGATGCACTAATTTTAGCGAAGTTTGGGGACTTCGAGAGCTACTAGGCAATGGACTATCCTAGAACGATACTTCGTCCAAGGGTGACCGAGAATAGGTGGACGAAGGTGAATTACAAAAGGAGCGAACGCAATTGGAGGTGGCGGAGGCCCTGCGATGTGTTGGCAGAGGCCACACATGGAGAGATCATAGTCCGAGTTTATCACATAAGAATCTGAATGCATTGGATATGTCACTAGGAGGCGACATGGTGCAGCGGATCATGGTGGAATAATTTGCCATAATACAACACATGGCGGGGATGTCCCGCGAGGGACGTGATCATGCGGAGGTATGATCAGGAGCTACTGGGAGCTCCACTTTAGTGAACAACATAATAGCAAGAAGGACTATGGATTTAAGGAGTACCGCAGAGGTGAGTCTTCCGTGTGTGCGCATCGGATCTTTACATCGGATGAAAGCTTTGGTTATCAGCATATGGGGGTTGTGTACCACCGAGAGAAAATTCCGAGTGCAAGTACCAGAGAGTCCTTTGATCATACAGAGGTATGATCGGAGCGACTGGAGAGTTGGACTGTTCCAATGCTTATATTTGCTTAACGGAGCTCGACAAGTCAAAGGACAAGGCCGAGTAAGCGAACGTTGCTACCAAGGAAGCTAAGGAGAACAGAATCGACGTGAGCCCTGCAACAAGATGGTGGAGGCCTTGCATGGGAGTTGCACTCTGTTTTTCCATCGACCAAGGGAAGATGCTTGGAGAACGTAGAGGTGTTGAAGTAGGTGGTTGAAAGGGGCGAGGAAGCGACGACGAGTCCAGAGGGGCTTAGCCACCCAAAAGCAAAGCGTCGGTTAGAAAAGAGGTGGACTTGGAGGAGTGCCACAGTGCCGTAGAGGTGGATCTACCGATCGCGATGAAAGGGACAGAGGTGCAAAGCAACGGATAGTAGGGCCATGGGCTTGGCAGCGCCATGGTATCGTAGAGATGAGACTTCTATGGAGTCATCGATCCCTTGTTCTCATGGAGGGAGGGCGTTGATTGTAAAAGGGGCCGAGGAGGTGGAGAATGCAGAGGCAAACTCCAAGTACCAAGACATGGTGGAAGGGCAGAGGCCAAGGAACTTCATAAGACCGGTGTCGACGGGCTTCTCATCAAGATAGCCGAAAATGAGGGACTTCGGGTTGATGCAGGAGTGCTCGACCAAGAAACGAATTAGACAGTACGTGGTGCTATACCTTTTCTACTCAGAGGAGTAGGCGGCAAAGATGATGGAGAAGACGACGCAATCCCAGAGGCGACCGGAAATATCAAAGACTTACTCCAAGTTGGGGGACTCCAAGTTGGGGTAAACTTTTGCTCTTTTCGAGCAAAACTTCTTGTATTCTAGAAGTTCGATGACAGTGGAAAGGTGAATTACAGTAGCTAACTTAATGCAAGGAGTATAAACACTTTGAGTGCTTTGGAAGTGTGAGCAAAGAACAGGCGAAATGCTAGTAACCAACTCGATGCATGAGGTACAACCTCGAGGAGGCGGGCAAAATCAAGTAACCTTTGCCTTCTCAACTCAAAGAGAATGGTTGAAACTTAGTACCCCGATTCTCTTATTTTATCCAGCAAAGGAGTTCTGCATAAGTTCAGTGACCCTTCGAGGAAAACTTATGGAAAATAATAGTTGTTAAATCCTCACCGTTGGTGATTAGTACTACTGAGAGTAGTTTGTCCACTTCATTTCCCAATAGAATGCTAATCAAAATAGGAAGTGACGCGAACCTACTTGGAAGTGACAACTAAAGTTGAAGGAGGATCAATAAGCGAATCTTGTGGAGGAAGGACCTCAAAAACTTCAAAGTCTGCGAAGTGATGCTCGTTAAAGCTCCAACAAGCATCCATCTACTTTAAGCAACATGAGATTATACCAATACTGGTGCATAACAAAGGAAGGTCTTTTCCTTCACCAGAAGGATCCGCAGAAATCAACAAGGATCGGACAACCAACCCCACACAAGCGGTCATTGTGAGTTGAGATGACGAATCAGGGTTCGACTACTCAACAACAGCGGCAGAGAATAGCTGGGAGCCATGGGGCATGTTGCAGCCAAAACAGAAGATTTAAGATTCAACAAAAGGTGAGGAGATGCAACGTCTACAGCGGCTTTGACTTCGGCGAGGACGTCGAAGGAATAAGTAGGGTAGAATGTCACAAACAAAAATATAAACAAGGTGTTCGATGTAATGCTTATGTTTGTCCGTGTCCTTCGATTTTTGTACATACTTTGTACAGCAAATAGCGGGCTTGTAGTAGGCTTGACAGTCCTAGTTTGGTTAGCTTTTGTGGCTGTTTTAGCTTGTAAATGGAAGTTGTGTCATATAGGCACTTGTGGGGACTTCGGTCTGTTATGGTCCTTGATCCTTTGTGTGCAACCATTCAGAGCTTGTAAAGTCTATGGTTGTAATTTGTATTGGCTATATAAAGTGTTTTCTAAAGTGGTTACTTGTGGATCCTGTGGAAAGTGCTTCCTCTAACCCGTTTTCTCTTTTGTAGGTCATAAGGGATCCTAGGAGGTTTCGGGGAGGTTGACCTTTGCGGGCGGACACGCAAGGGTACCGCGAGACTTAGGCGAAATTAGCTAAGTCCGTGATAATAGACTCTAGGTACCTAAATGTAACACCCTGATTAGTCCCACATTAGATTTGAACAAGACTTAGACTTATAAGGGTCTGATGGTTATTACACTATCAACTTTAGTTTAAGAATTTTGCCTAGTGGTTTAGGCCAAACGAAATGATAGGCTAGTTATCCCATCAAGTCGGGTCGTGATATTTGGTATCAGAGCCGACCTAGTATTGGGGTATTGTGAGGGGGCTCGAGTAGGAAAGAGTTACTCGTGGATGGAGTCAGAGAACTCGTAACGACGTGGAGCAGCCACTAGGCTATGCTTTATATGCGTCATGTTAGGGTTTGATTTAGGCTATGCTAGGCCTTGACGAGGACATTAAGCCCTTAAATGGGGGTTGTAACATCTTGATTAGTCCCACATCTGAAGTGGGCAAGGCTAAGATAGGTTTATAAGGGTTTGATGTGTATATTATTATTAATTTTAATATTTTGGTCAGTAGTTTAGGCTAAACGAAATTATCCCATTGTGACATTGGGCTTTTCTCTTGGAAGCATATTTTAATTTGTGGAACACTATACAAGTAAACAAGCAATGTCAGATCATCTCCATTATAAAGAAGACACACCTTTTGATATGACATATGTTGATAAACTAACACACCCTAAAGCATAAATGAGAGGTTGAGAGTAGGCCTATGTAATTCAGACACTTGTACAGATAATCCAATAAATAGTTTTGGGAGTTTGGTGCCACCGAATTTGGGGCTATCCCCAAAGTATTTCACCACAAAAGGGTCGAGCAAAGGCTGAAGCCCCACCTCAAAAGCATCTAATATTGTATATCTAGGGTCATATCCATATCTGGCAAATGAATTATCATTTGGTACGCAGGAAGAATCAACCAGTGGGTGTCAACATTAGCATCCTTAATCTTGATGTCTTCAAATTGTCCCATCCATTGGATGAGTAAGTTGGTATTCTTCATACCCATGTCCACCCTCTCCAAGGTGGGAAGGGGGCTACTTTAACATCCTGTTCCCTAGGTGAGATGTGACTAAGATCTGACATTCCAACTCCTTTAAAGGTAGAGGGGAATTAGCTCTCACAAGGTTAAAGGATCGGGATCATATGTCGGAAACCCCTTGGAAGAAGAGGGCAATCGAGGTGGAAGGGCTAGGGGAAGACCTACTAGGTTTTTAGAAAATGATATCACATCAAAACTAGGGTCACTTACCGAATGTTGAGGATTCAGAGCCTTATTCAATATGTTCTTTACTTATCAAAGGTTGAGGGTTTGAAACCTCATCTGATATATATTTTTAAAGGTGCTAGATAGTTTAGTCCATAAAAGGCTTAACAGATCACTGCAAGGTCCTAGGATCAAATCGTGCCATCACAACTTGCCATTAGCCAAAAAGAAAAACCCTAAATAAGCGTTCTTCAAGGGCTATTGGTGTAACATCAGCTGAAATAGTCAGAGGTGAGGTTGTTTTAGACAAGGCAGGAAGATAATTTAGAGAGCTCAGAGGTTGCATGAACAAACAAAATGCCATAATTCTAATTTATGAGGTTGAAGTGATGGTTCATTTCCTATTGCCAAGCAGTCGAAGAAACTCGGGGACACCTGACATTTCCCAAAAGGTGGAACAAGATTTGAATCAACAAAAAATTTTTTTTGCAAAAAAAGATAGGATCTTCTCAAAAGAAAATAGCTGAACTACCTATCCCGACAAAGCTTAAGCTTCACCATCAATTAACTTTGAGATTGATCATGACAGACTCAAGTAAATGTTTCCATGATCCACCTTGGTACAACAATCACAGATTAAGCGTCAAGGTTGACGATCTACACTCCACTGGAAAAAGCAATGCATCCTGATACCTAAACTGGTCTCAGAATGGGATGGGGCAACTGATGTGTGGAAATTATTTATGTCAATGGAACACTATCATATGTTGCAACACCATCCTCCTCACGATCCATGAAACAACTCGATATTTCATTCAGTGTGAAGCAAGGTGAGACTACTATGGTATTAGGCGTTAGTATTGGATCCATGAATTAGTATTGGATCCATGAAACAACTCGATATGTGCAACACCATCCTCCTCCTAACAACCTCAATTAGGACAATTAAGGTTGAGACTGTTGGAATTAAACTTGTGCAGTTATCATGAAGAGATTAATTTCATCAGAAGATAGGTTCATTTCTTCAAGAGAAAATATTTATGGAATGACAAGTCAAATTGGTTATTGATTCTTGAAAGAGTTTATTGAAAGAAAGATTCATTCTTCTTCTGCATAAATGTAATGTATCTTGGGGAACTATATAAACCCCATATGTTGAGTCATGAAAAATATAGAGTTTGTGAAATTATAAAAATATTGAGAGAAATACAGAAGATTTAGCGTTCTCTTACTCTTCCTTAGTGTGATAACTCTATCATTTCTTCCTATCAACTGCAACAATTGGTATCAGAGCTATGGCTTCATCCTCAAGCACCTTCCAACTCCAAATCCCTAGATTTACAAAAGAAAATTATGACATATGGTGCATCCAAATGAAGGTTCTTCTAGGCTCCCAAGATGTATGAGAGTTTATAGAAGATGGATTTGTTGAACCAAGTCCAGCAGAAGAAGAAGCGATGAATGCAAAAGCAAAAGAGCAACTTAAAGATAGAAGAAAGAAGGAGAAAAAGGCCTTGTTTACAATCTACCAAGGGCTTGATGATATGATGTTCGAGATTATCGCTCCAGCAAATACTTCAAAAGAGGCTTGGGAAATGCTTCAAAAAGCATTTGGTGGTGTTGATAAGGTAAAAAAACTCCGTCTACAAGTTTTATGAGCCGATTTTGAAAAATTATAACAAGGTACCTCTGAAACTATTTCTGATTATTTCACAAAAGTTATTTCTATTGTTCATCAAATGAGAAGAAATGATGAACAAATAAGTGATCAAAGAGTGATAGAAAAGATACTAAGATCACTAGATTCAAAATTTGATTTTATTGCTATTGCGATTGAAGAGTCTAAAGATTTGGAAGAAATGTCTTTAGAACAACTTATGGGTTCCCTTCAAGTTCATGAACAAAGGATTACAAAAAGAGCAGAAGAAAGAACTGTGGAACAAACACTACAGACCAAGCTTACTCTTGAAAATAAAGGTGAATCAAATTTTCAAAGAGGAAGAGGTTGTGGACAAAGAGGAAGAGGTGGCAGGAATCAGACCTATCAAGAATCTCCAAACAATGAAGGAGAAGAGAAAATTCTAGCCAAAGAGGCTGAGGTTATGGTCGAGGACGTGGCCGAGGCCGTGGACGTGGCAGAATTTCTAAAAGGTCTGAAATACAATGCTATATTTGCAAAAGGTTTGAGCATTACTCCTTTGAATGCTATTATAATCCTAACAATCAAGATGATAAGGCAAATTTTATTGAAAATGAAGAGAAGAATGAAAATAAAGTTTTATTAATGACTTATGATAATTTGAAGGAAGATCAGTCTATGACATGGTATCTAGATACAGGAGCTTCAAATCACATGTGTGGCATTAAAGAATTATTTTTAGAAATTGATACAAGCTATTTTGGAAATATTACATTTGGTGATCTATCTCAAAGACCAGTAAGAGGTAAAGGTAAAATTGTTCTTGGACTCCATAATGGCAAAGAGTTATGCATTTCAGATGTTTATTATGTGCCTGATATGAAAAATAATATTCTTAGCTTGGGACAATTACTTGAAAAAGGTTATAATATTGAGATGAAAGATATGACTCTTTCAATTTATGATAAGACTAAGACATTAATCTCACATGTGAAAATGGCGAAGAATAGAATATTTCCTCTACATTTATGTATTTTTGATCGATCAAGTTGTTTTAAGACTGATATTGAGGACATTTCTACATTATGGCATCTTAGATATGCACATTTAAATTTTGAAGCTTTAAACTTCTAGAGAAGTTTAATATGGTGATAGGAATGCCAAGAATTGATCGCCCATCAAAATTATGTGAAGTATGCGTTATGGGTAAGCAAGAAAGAAAGCCTTTCAAAATCGAGCAGACCAAAAAGAGCATGACATCGACTTGATTTGGTACACTCGGATGTTTGTGGCCCTATTAGCCGATCACTTGGAGGAAGCGGTATTTTCTTACCTTCACTGATGATCATAGTGGCAAAACTTGGGTCTATATTTTAAAGGAAAAGAAAGAAGTGTTAAATAAATTCAAAGAATTTAAAGACTTAGTTGAAAGACAAAGTGGTTGCAAGATTAAATATTTACGAACAGATAGAGGTGGTGAATATACATCAAATGAATTTGAAAGTTTTTGTAAAAATAATGAAATTTTACATCAATTTACTATGCCATACACACCTTAACAAAATGGTGTTTCAGAAAGGAAAAATAGGACTATACTTAATATGGTCCGATGCATGTTAAAGGAAAGAAAGATTCCTAAAGAATTTTGGGAGGATGCTGTTGCTTGTGCAATTTATTTATTTAACAGGTTTCCAACAAAGCGAATTGGTAATTCTACACCAGAAGAAGTATGGAGCCTGCAGAAACCAAGAGTTGATCATTTAAGAATTTTTGGAAGTGTTGCATTTGCCAAGATACCAGAAGAAAAGAGAACAAAACTTGAAGATAAAAGTCAGAAATGCATTTTATTAGGTGATGCTGAAAATTCTAGTGGATACAAACTCTATAATCCTATCACAAATAAAGTTGTGATGTCAAGAGATGTTGAGTTTAATGAACAACAGATTTGGGATTGGAAAAGTAATGAACAGCATAGGAAAACTATATCATCAGAAGAGGATGATATAATACAAGCAAGCACAGAAGAGGCTTTACTAGAATAATCACCGAGATCAGCTAGGTCACATGATTTAAGAAGTCCGATTATAAGAAGGACAAGACCGATCCAGGAGCTATATGATGTGACTCAGAGATTTGATACTAACAATGATGAACTTTCTCTATTTTGTCTTTTTGCAGGATATGATCCATTAACTTTTGAAGAAGCTTGTAAAGAAAAAAAATGGAGACAAGCTATGAAGGAGGACATTAATGCAATCAACAAAAATGATACATGGGAGCTTACTACACTTCCAGAAGACCACCAAGCGATCGGTGTTAAGTGGATCTTGAAAACAAAAAAAAATACAAAAGGAGAGGTGGAGAAATATAAAGCACGATTGGTTGCAAAGGGATATAAACAACAATATAGGATCGACTATGAAGAAGTGTTCGCACCAATTGTTCGATTGGAGACAGTAAGATTACTTATCTCCTTAGCAGCTCAAATGAAATGGAAAATTTTACAAATGGATGTCAAATCAGCATTCCTTAATGGAGTTCTTGAAGAAGAGGTATATGTTTAACAACCCCCTGGTTTTATTATTTATGAATAAGAAGACAAAGTATACAAGTTAAAGAGAGCTCTTTATGGGCTTAAACAAGTCCCACGAGCATGGAATAGAGATCATGTCAAAAACAAAGAAGTGGAGCTACACCATGTCAAGACAAGTGAACAAGTGGCTGACATTTTTACAAAACCTCTCAAAATTGAAACATTTCAACATCTTCAAAGAAAACTTGGCATGTTGGATGGAACAAGTTTAAGGGGGGAGAATGATGGAATTAAACTTGTGCAATTATCATGAAGAGATTAATTTCATCAGAAGATAGGTTCATTTATTCAAGAGAAAATATTTATGAAAGGACAAGTCAAATTGGTTATTGATTCTTGAAAGAGTTTATTGAAAGAAAGATTCATTCTTACTGCATAAATCTACATAAATGTAATGTATCTTGGGGAACTATATAAACCCCATATGTTGAGTCATGAAAAATATAGAGTTTGTGAAATTATAAAAATATTGAGAGAAATACAGAAGATTTAGCCTTCTCCTACTCTTCCTTAGTGTGCTAACTCTATCCTTTCTTCCTATCAACTTCAACAGAGACTACCCTGATCAGCACAACACAATTAAACATTAGCTAAAATTGACACTATTAAGGTTTGCATGACTCAGGTGATTCGGCTTGGCCCACGTGACTCTTGGTAGGTTGGAGGCTTGGCCCACATGACACTTAACAGGTTGGAGACATGGACTTCGGTTCGGATTGGGGGTAGGTTGGGAAGGGCTATGGTGTCTCCATAAAGCTGAGCCCATCCCAGCTTGACCACCACTCTTGCAGTTCGGCCTCCAACTTGACTGGAGCATCAATCTGTCAAATTTTGCCAAAGAGGTCAATGGTGTCACTCCGAATATAGAAGCACTTTGACATCACGACATCACCAAATCAGAACGGTATGATTCATATCAAAATGAAGAATATTCTCCATGACCATATGGATTTGGAGGATCTTCTTCAATGCTGCACCATTATTCTCTTAGCACCATAAAAGACATCTATGGGTATGGTAAGAAAGGGAGGAGAATCCCAAAAAGTGAGAAAAACAAGTAGAAAAGCCATGTCCAACTCTCTCACTTTCTCAGAAAGACTGCTCACAAATCCGTCGCTCTCCTGGGGCAGTTCTTGATCTGAGCATTAAAGGAGGTTTTCCAAAATAATTCCAATGGCCTCTATTTTGCAGATCTTCTTCAACGTCAAGGGGCATTCATGCTCCTCATGGTAGACTAATTCTCCATGCACTTCTGATGAAGTATTAGTTCTCCAAGCCTATGTTTCTGAAGCATGAGGAAAAGGGATCATGTCAGCTCCGTTCTCTCATTGGGTGGACAACCACCAGTTTGACCTCATTAGGTTTTCTAGTCATAATTTCCAAAATAGCCATTATGAATAATGGGATAAAATGTTAAGATCAGACGTGTGCTCTTTATTTAACAATCTGTTAATATTATTAGAGAACTCTGAAGTTGTTTTGGAACTCTTCTTAAGCTAGAATTTATTTCTACCAAGGAGAATCTTTTGCCAGACGGAGAAGGGTCCCCTAAATTCTTGCTCTTCTTTTCAGCTAATGAAATTTAGTTGTGTACTTGTCTTTGACGGTTACCAGTGTTGTGCTAACCATGCTTGGCAATTCCTACAGGCTGTTCCTTTTTAAGTGTGCCTATGTGTCCACAAATTGCCAAGGTGTTCCTATTTGGTTACGTATCTTGGATGCATCATTCCCTTGTGGAAGCTCACTAAAAGTCACTAAATAACTGTGTTATTCCCTACACCAAAATTCAGAAATTGTCAACATGTACTATACCTCAAAAATTCCAATAAGTGCCCAAAGCAATAGTTGTAGGCTTCTTGCTCAAACATGCTAATCTCTGAAGTAGGACACTGTACTTGCCTTTCGCATCTAGTTTAGGTTGTGATATATTGATGGTTCCCATATGATTGATTGCAGGCTACCAGCAGGGGAGAGGAAGGTATGACCCTGTTCTTCGTTTGCTGCAATCCAAGCTGTGGCCACAGATGGAGAGACTGAGGCGATATATGTCTTCTTTTTCATGTGTCAGTTTTATCAGGACTCAATTGAGTTGACAATTTTAACTTATTGGTTGCAACCCAGTGGACTATTTTACATTAGCTATAAATGGTCAACAGTTAAGACAATGTTTTGCTAGGATGCTGCATGCTACATACAAATGGCCATCTGCCAAAATGTTCTTCACTCCATTTAATTAGATTTCTATATGATCCGTCGGTAAAATCTCGCAAGATCGGTGGGATTAATTGATTGTTAAATCCCAGAAAAGATTAGTATTGTGTACTGCACATATAGCTTGGGCTTCCATTATCTATTGTGGAAATTTATTATTGGAAGAGCAATCGAGACCTCCGACATCCATTTATCAAATAACATGTCTATTGACAATGTATGATCGTATGTTTCTATGGCATTATTAATCGATAATATTTTAGGACATACACTTCTAAAGTTGAAAAGATGTTGGGAGAGTATTGGCTGATAGCTTCCATTGGTTATTTATTTAGGTGGTAGTATTTGCAATATATATATGAATAATGCATTTCAGATCTTTCAATATTGACTAAAAAAAATGTTATTCTTCATATCCTAAAAAAAATTAAAATAAATTTATGTTAGTTACAAAATACTCAATACTTGAATTTGTTGCTAATTCTTATTTAAATGAAAAGGACATTGATAATTTAGTGACAGACTATCTTGCCAATAATAACTTTCTTGTGACAACCTTTCAATTTTTAATATTTCTAATAATTTTGAAGCCATATTATAATTATCAATAATTTCAACGTAAAAAAATAAAAAGAGATCAATATTTAAAACTTGGGTAATTTCCCTAGAAAAGTCCTAGTTCTCACTTTTCCAGCTTTGCTTCCTCTTTTCCATTTCTTACAGTAGAGAATCCCTAATTTTTAAAATGACAAAGTAACCCTCAACCACTTTTTGTCTTTTCCACCTGAAAAATCTGTAGCCTCTCTTTCCCTTTTCAAATTCATTACATTCAACTAAATCACTCACTTGAACCAGGTGAACCAACCCAAAATAAATAATATCAAATAATTTATTAATATATATCAATTTATTATAATAAAAATATATATAATTATAATGATCATAAAAATTTAAAACAAAATATAAAAAATAAACTAAAGAAAACGTTACTAAATTTAAAGTAAATAACAATATAATAATAATGTTTATATTTATTTACAAAAATAAAAAAAAATTTTAAATGTTCTAAAATCTTTAAAATAAATTTGAAAGGTCTAGATGACTATTTATATTTTACGCTTCAAAATAATTTTTTATTGATTTTAACCCTATAAAAAGTTAAATTTATATCATTTAAGAATTTAAATTAGTAAAAATACCTATCTTAAATTATTTAAAATAAAAATAATCATTAGGACTTTTTAAGTAATTTTAAGTATTTATTAAAATTAAATTTTAAAAATAATTAAGAAGACAGTTACACTATTTTTTAAATTTCAGAAATAAAATTAACCACAAAACAGTCATTTAAATTTTTTAAAAATAAAAATGCTTTTGTGCTCGTCCTTGTTCAAGTTTAGACCAAATTATAGTATATTTAAACATGGCCACAAAATAGTGTAACTAGGTCTATATCTTGTTATTTTTGAATCAAACGTTTTTGAACAGTTTTCAGACCAACTATCAAGGGCAAATGCGGCAAAAGAGTTTATGAATTCATTATAATTTATCAAATTAGGAAAAATTAAAAACATTCAACCTATTCACAACCTGAATTAACCAGAAAATAACCATTTAAAATATACCTGGGATCATTTCAAATGTTCCCATAAAGTTTGGGTTTATTCTAACCAAGTTTAGACCTCATCATATTATTCTTTTAATAAGACATAAAAATAGTATAATTAAGTTTAAATATTAATATTTTTGAACCAAGCTTTCAGAATAGCTTTCAAATCAATTATCAAGTACAAATGTTATAAAACAGTACATGAATTCATCAAAATTTGACAAAATTAGAGAATTTCAACCTATTCAAAAGCTAAATTAATCACAAAATGATAAATTAAAATCATAAAAAATAAAAATATTATAAATATAAGATTACTTTTTAAGTTTTTCATAAAGTTTTGGCTTATTAGCCCATGAATTAGTGTTCATCAAAAGTTTCTGTCATTTCACGAATTCATTAGATAAAGCTAGTATGGAAAAACGTTTAAACTTAAAATTGTTAATAGGGTGATAATGAATAAATAAATCAATAAGCAATGCAATTAAACAATAGAGAAGAGAAGACACACCCATTTTATAGTGGTTCGATCGTCATGACCTACGTCCACTCTCGAATCCTTTTCTGTTGAGGTCATTGACTTTTGCGGGTTACAGGTGTCCTGCAAGCCAATCACATGAGTGATGACACGTGTGACACGCTATGCGTTCTTTTTGCTTATGATTAATATTGGTATATTCTCACATTATATTATCTGTAACATATATATTATAATGTCCTTGGTTTTGTGCAATGAGAATCGGATCGTGATGAGATCACAATAATGAGATTGATTCATTATTAAATACAAATCCTAAATAATTCTGATCATAGGTTACTCGATAGAGACATCAAAATAATCGGATAGACTAGTATACTATATACTAGTCCATATGATGGAGGCAACTAATCTTATAGCCATTTGCATGGAGATACTAAGGATATAGTACAGGTGCTCATTGGAAAATGAGTTCACTGATTGATTCGCTTATGAAATGCTATATGGTTGATAGTACCAAATATCAGATAATAATTCTATAGTCTCAATTGTGTATCTGGTCCTTTGACTTGAGACAACAAGGATGTCTTGTATAAGTACTTCTTTCTTTGACGTTAGACTTACAAGTTTGGAAAGTTTCAGATCTGATATAGTTGGTTATCGGGATTGGTTGCTAACCTTACGAAGACAATTGAGTGTTAATAGAGGATCATCCACTCTCGATATCATGAGAGGGATATCCCATATGTGTTTGCTCAGACAAATCCCTAGCCAGGGTCATTCGGATTGAGAAAGAGTTCTCTGATAAAATCCTATTAGAGCAAGACAAACTGATTTCCTCTGTGATCTGACAGTACCATATCCAATATACAGTTTCTGGGATATTAGTTGGATGAGGGATTATAGATATATGATAATTGTGGACAAACAGGTCGGATGGATTTGATCCCCTTGTACCGTCTGGGGACTATGGTATAGTGGCCTAGTATGTCTATAGTCGATGAGTCGAGTGAATTATTATGGAGATAATAATTCATTATATCAGAAGGAGTGCTGATGAGAGTGACTCACGACCAGCTCGGTATTGGGCCTAGAGGGTCACACACATATGGTGGATGCTTCAATGAATAGAGGATTGTATGAAGATCCAATTAGCCCCTACTCTTATTAGATGAGACCCTATACTAATGGGCTCCTTACTTAAGGCCCAATTAGAGGCTTGAGGAGATTATTGGATAGAGATCTAATAATACAAGTTTAGTAGGTAATTGGATGAAGATCCAATACCCACTAAGGTCGGAGTCTTAGGGTTTTTGGTGGCTCTCTATAAATAGGAGGGGAGATTCATGGTTGATAGGCTACAACTTTGGCCTCCCCTCTTATTATCCTCCCTCCCTCTACGTAAGAGTTACAAGATTAGATTGGAGGAGTTTCGCTGCAGAGATCTATCGTGTGGATACCGTTAGAGATGAGGATGCTTGACCTCCTTTATCATCTCCATCTGAATCTGAAAATAACAAGGATATACGATCTCCCTAGGTAATCAATCTATCACATGACATGCTTTTATCAGTTTTGACGACTTTCTCGTGACCCAATCTTTTGCATGATGATTTGATCTACGTGAGAAACGAGATTTGTTTCAATTTTCACTGTGCATGTGATGCTTCCCTTGATGTTTCCCAATAATGATATTAGAGCCAAGGTTTTTGTGTGCAAGATTGATTTTAAACTGCATGTAATGAGATTGAATTGCATAAAATCGTTTTACGTATTCTTACTATATTTTTACACTAAACGCAGTGAGAAAAGGGGGCAGTCGGCCATGGCTAGGCCACCTGCAGGGGTTGCTGGTCACTTGTAAGGGGTCGTTTATCACGGACAATAATGTAAACAAGGTGTTCGATAAAATGCTCGTGTTTGTCCGTGTCCTTCGGTTTAGGTACATATCTTATATAACAAGAAGCGGACTTGCAGTAGGCTTAGTAGCCCTAGTTTGATTTGCTTTATGGCCAAGTTTGGCTTGTAAATACAAGTGTATCTTATAAGCACTTGTGGGGACTTCGGTCTGTAATGGACCATTATCCTTTGTGTGCAACCTCTCTGAGTTTATAATGTCCATGGGTGTAATTTATATTTGGCTTTATAAAGTATTTTCTTGAGCAGCTACTTGTGGATCCCTTGGGAATTGCTTCTTATATCCCGTTTTCTCTTTTGTAAGTCTAAGGGACTCTAGGAGATCTCGGGGAGGGCTAACCTTTGTGGACGGACACGCATGGGTGCCGCACGGCTTAGGCAAAATCAGCTAAGCCCGTGACAATGTGGTATCAGAGCGGGACAAGCACACACAGAAACACTTGCCATACAAACGTGGGGGACCTAGCTAGGCTATGTAGAGGACAGCTAGTACGCGCAATCGTTTGGGGAAAACGGACATTGAGATGTAGGGAAAGGAGTCACTCAGAGGAGCGAGCATCCTGGTTTGGCATTCAAGGAATAGCTAACCCCTTTGCCTGAGAGGCACCATGAGGACAAGCAAGCGAAGAAGAATGCATAGCACACAAAGATTGGGATGGTTGAGTTCGAGCTATAGCTTAACGTTGGCAACCAAACTTGACGGTGTAGACAAAGCAGGGCGATTGGTGAAAGATGAGACCGTGCAAGGTGGGAGGTGTTGTGTAACAACCGAAAGAGTTGTGCAAAGCTCACAAAGGTGAGGGGAATTGCTAACTTGAAGGATTCGGAACTCATGCATGAGCTTGTACATGGACGACGGAGTGTTCATGGCCATCCCAAGGCACGATTAGAGCTCAGCGCCATGGAGCATCAGAACTTTCTCTTTGACATAGAAAGGATATATCCGTAGGTGGCTGAAATATGCAACAAGTTCTGCATGTTGCTAGACCTTGAAGGGTGCAGTGGAGAATGTATTAGCGAAGGGTCGCAATCTAGTAATTGAATTTGCGGGGGCAGAACAAGGAACAAGTTCAGCAAGATGGAGTAGTCCAAAGGGGATAGTGGTCTCCAAAACTTCCAATGGGAAGTATGTAAAGAGAAAAGTTGCTCCAACTGGACAGATATCCAGGAGGGATAAGTCCTAGTTCTCTAGTAGGAGAATCATGTGCAACAGACTGCACATATTGAGGAAGAGTTCCTCAAGGCTATATCTCCACAAAGCTCAATGGACTGAGTGAGCGACGAAGAGTCATCGCATAATCTCGAAGGAGGTAATGCATTGGTGGATGCATTTCGAGATCAAGCGGGGGAGGAATCTAAGGCAACATCATATGAAGGCACACTTAGAGTCGATGCAGAAATCGAACTCAATAGAGGGTTGACCTGTGGAATGGTGGACGTAAGGGCCACTATCAACTTAACATAAATTGAGGAGCAGAGCGACTTGGATGAAACTTAATGAGGTATCCAAACCGCATGAAGGGAGTCGACATATAAGATGGAACATGGAGTGGAAGCATGGAGCTTTCCTTGGACAGAGGTCAAGGGTATGAACTCTTGTAGAGGTAAGAGTGGGATCATGTCGTTCCATGGGTTCTTCATTCTGATGGGACAAACTTATTTTGCATGGTACCAAAGATGAAGGGAGCTTCGAGGCACATGCAAGCTACCTCAGAGATGCAATTGATGGAGTGATTAAGGTGATTCAACTTACGGAGGTAAAGTTGGGATCAGGAGACCTTAGTACGAGGCAAGAGGACGTAGAGATGGGTACTCTTGAAGAATATGCCACAATGTTGCCATTCGAGTTGTTAAGAACAAAAGGTGCATAGCAAGATTGTGCTGGTAGGGGATAGAGACCCAAGATTCAGACAATGGTGCACCAACTCTAGCGAAGTCAGGGGACTTCAGGAGCTATTAGGCGATGGACTATCCTAGAGCTATGCTTCATCCAGGTATGACCCAAGAGTGGGCGGACGAAGGGGAATTGCCAAGGGAGCGAATTAAAAATTAAAAATGGTGGAGGCCCTATGATGTATTGGCAGAGGCCACACATGGAGAAGTCGTAGTCCAAGTTCATCACACAAGAATCTGTATACAATGGAGATAACACCAGGAGGTGACATGGTGTAGCGAATCGTGGTAGAATAGTTTGTGGCGATGCAATACAAGCAATCTTATCCCATAAGGGACAAGATCATACAGAGGTATGATCAGGAGTTACTGGGAGATCCGCTTTGGTATATGACACAAGAAGAAGGACTATAGATTCAAGAAGTGAATATCATAGTACCACATAGGTGGGTCTTCATGTGTGCATCGAAGCTTGCATTGGATGAAAGCCTTATTCATCAGCGAATGAGAGCTGTATACCACCGAGGAAGAAGTCCAAGTGTAAGTACCAGTGAGTCCCATGGAGGGGGACGTGATAATGTGAATGATCAGGAGCTGCTGGGAGCTCCACTTCGGTGAACAATGCAACGACAAGAAGGACTGTGGATTCAAGGAGTGAATGCTATAGTACCGCAGAGGTGGGTCTTCCGTGTGTATGTATCGAAGCTTGTATTAGATAAAAGTCTTGGTCGTCAGCATATGGGGGCTGTGTACCACCGAGGGAGTAGTCAGATTACAAGTACCAGTGAGTCCCATGGAGGGGACTTGATTATACTAAGGTATAATCGGAGCAGCTGGAGAGTTGGACTGCTTCAGTGCTTACATTCGCTTAAAGGAGCCCAGCAAGTCAGAGGACAAGGCCGAGTAAGCAAACGTTGCTACCAAGGAAGCTAAGGAGAACAGAATCAGTGCGAGCCCTGCAACAAGATGGCGAAGGTCATGCATGAGAGTTGCAGTCTGTCTTTGCATCGACCAGAGAGAACTGCTAGGAGGACATAGTGGTGTCGAAGTAGGTGGTCGAAAGGGGCGAGGAAGCCACAACGAGTCCAGCGGGGCTCAGCTACCCAAAAGAAAAGCGTTGGTTAGAAAGGAGGTGGACTCGAAGGAGTGCCACAGTGCCATAGAGGCAGATCTACTGATCACGAAGGAAGGGATGAAGATACAAGATAACAGATAGTAGTGCTATGAGCTTGGCAGCACTATGGTGCCACAGATGTGGGACTTCCGTGGAGTCATCGATCCCTTGCTCTCATGGAGGGAGAGTATTGGTCGTAAAGGGGCCGAGGAGGTAGAGAATACAAAGGTAAATTTTAAGTACCAAGACAAGGTAGAAAGGCAGAGGCCAAGAAACTTCATAAGACCGATGTTGATGGGCTTCTCATCAAGATAGCTGAAATTAAGGGACTTCAAGTTGATGCAGGAGTGCTCGACCAAGGAACGAAGTAGGCAGTACATGGTACTATACCTTTCTACTCAAGAGGAGTAGGCAGCAAAGGTGATGGAGAAGACGGTATAATCCTAGAGGTGACCAGATCTATCAATTAAGCTTATAAGTCAAATAAACGAATCCCAAACACAGTACTAATATAGTGTATCACCCGAGGCGCATCTAATAAGAAAACACAACTTGGAACTTCGACTTTTACTTCTACTGACTTCTATAGATAAGAATTACGCTGGTGCCTATAATACCGATGCTTACTTGTGCTAGCATAGCAGGACTTGAACCCTGGACAAATAATCAAACTTAGTAGAATCCAAATTGACTTATGTCTAATAGGTACGATGTAGAGCATCCAGGAATAGACTTAGCTAACTCATAATCGGAATGGCACCATTCAATATAGGATATAGTTTGGTGGCATATAGAACCGAACTCGGTCAGTCTGTCTCAAAAGAATGAATCAATTGAGTCAATCAAGGGCCGCTTCTGCTTTAGTTGGCTACTATGGAGAATAGAACTGGTGCTTCTTGGACTGAACCCACTACTGACAAGGGAAGTTTACTTAAGCTCGACCGGAAGGGAGAGGAAAGGTAGACTAAACCCTAGGAGTTGGAAGCAGTAGTTCGGGTTCGTTTGCCACTAGTTAGTTCCATTATGTGGGGTAGTAGTCCATTCTGGTGGAGTAGCAGTTAAGCCCTAAAAGAAAAGTTGTATTAGAATATAAGTAAACAACCTGAGCCTGATAGCTAGTAGTAGGTCAAAAGGGCAGTATAGGGAGTGAAAGCAGAGACACAGTCGGATAGCCAAGAAAGTAAGACTAATTTGTTTGGGGCCAAGGTCAGGCCTATAGGCATTAGTTACAGAGTTTCGTTGAGGAGCATAAGAGCAAAGGTTAGTTAGTCTTTTAGCTATGGATTTCCTGTTGAGGGGCTGGTTCCATTATGGTTGTTACGGTCTTGTTAGCGCTAGTTTCTTTCTTGCTTTTTCGTTTTGCTCTTATTATGATTGGTTCTATTCCCGGTTCTTATTTGCATATCCTTGTTAGCAGAGGGAATCCCCACTTATTAGTTTCTTTCTTTATAGCAGTGGTTCCATTCTCTTACTTATGAGTTAGCTTCCGATCTATCCGTAGGCCATGGCATTCTTATATTAACCGACCCTAATTCTGATACTTGTGCCCTGGGAGGCCGCTCTGTTTTAATTCCTACTACTATTAGCCTTGGTGTCCAAGTTCAATAGGCTTCAATGTGGACTTTCTTACTTGCCTTGCCCTACTCACCCACTTGCTAGTAGTTCCTAGACTCACAACTATACTCATTCAATTACTGATTAGTTCAATTCTGTTACTATTTGGTGTAGTTCTGACCTATGTCTTTGATTTTTTACTATACGGAAAAACATTGGAGGCAGTGCTCGAAGCCCTATTTTCATGAGTAGATTTTCGACTCTTGATTAAAAGTAAGAGAAACAGTAGCCCCACTCTTGTATGTCTTAGCTCCATTCTTGTTGATTATATTTCAAAGCTGATGCTCACTACTCATATTATGTACACTCTTGTATTGATTTCTAGAGAAACAGTAATTACAGTCGTTACTTATCTAATAAATGAAAACTAGCAAGCCCTCAACAATAAAAGAACAGAACCAAAGATAGGTAGGTTGAGAGAAAGGATTAGAAGACTAATAGTTAAGGCTCGAGGAGAGGGTTGGGCAAGAAGTAGTTTATTTCTTAGTGTTGAGTTATTGTCTTATAGGTAGTGGTTTGATTCGCTAGGGTTATAATAGGTAGTGTAGATTTAGATGTCAGTGTTGAAGAGTTAAGGGAGGAGTCTAAGCCCTATAAGTAGGGAAGTAATAATGAAATAAAGGAGATGTAATATGATATAAGGGAGTGTCAGGGACAAATATGGATGTAGATCCAGGAATTACATGCTAGTACTTCATAGGTTACAATAAAGAAATACGGGTATAGTGTCGGAGTTGGGAGATCCCTAATTCAGATTTGAGTCTGGCCGGTATGAGTTGGCTTCTTGTTAACACTAGTAGAATTCTGAGTTTCGAGTTGAGTTATTACTTCTTTGTTTCATTGTTCCTTTATTTAGTTTCATTATGACTCGATAGGTTCATTATTCTAGTAGTTCCTTTATAGTAATAGTAGCCGTTGATGGTGGTAGTATTCATTTTAGTAAGCTAGTAGTTACAGTCGTTAGAGGCACCGGTGGATTCTCTTTTTATTGCCCGTCCAATTCCACCATCAACGGCTGTAACTACTAGAATAAAGTAGCTTACTAAAATGAATCCACCATCATGTAAAAAGAGAATAATGGTGGATGGTGAAATTTCAATTCCAGTTCTAGGATCATCGGCTATAGCTTCTAAAGTCAAAATCACATGTTTTTACTCGCTTAAAAGTTGGATTACTGCTCTTTAGCGGCGTTTAATAAGTGCTCTTTCTTTTCTTTTCATGCCTTCTGTTAGTCAAAGGCTTCCTACCATAGTGAAATATAGTTCGTAGCTCGACTTGCTTGCTATCTGAGACCTCACCTAATTCTATTCCTTAGGTCTGATCGTCTTTTATAGAGGCATAGCCCTTGATACGGGACACACACATGGATCAAATGCTCTGTAAGGCTGAAGTGAAGTGCTTCGTTCTCTTCTACTTTCCTTATAGCTCACAGTCAGACTAGCATTCAAGAGGAATAAACTCTAAGCTTAGAGTGGGGCTTCGTTGCCTTCTCTCAATCGGCAGGGCTTTGCTTTGGTGCTCTCAATCGGCAAGGAAGCTAGCAATGAAGGGTCTTTCTCAAATGAGGCTTTATCCTTTACTGCAGCCGGTGGATTGATTGGTCTTTATTGTAGACCTCTTTCCCGATCTCAAGAAGAAGAGGGAGCTCGCACTAGATCCTCGTAAGATATGGAAAGACTCGTTGGTAAGGAGGAAGTGTGATCAGCCCCAAAACGAAAAGCTTTCTTGTCTTTTCATGTAGGAACTCAGAAAATCAACAAACACCTTTGCCAACTATATGAGTGACACTTTTGACTTTTATGGCCATCAGAGATAATGTGAACCTCTTAACTTCCTGAATAAGGGCCCCATATCATTGATTATGCCACCCCAACTAGAGTGAATATATGGATTTGATTCAGTAACTTATTAAATTAGCATTCGTTAAAGTAAAATGTTTGTATTGTAGGCTTTTACATGGGAGATATCCTGAAAGCTATAAGGCCGCTTTACCTAGGTTGATTTGCTTGCATCTTCAGTTATGGGTCTCCACTATCTTATCATTTACTCTTGTGATATTATTATACACCTAAAATGCAGATTGTAGAGTATGTCACTGATAAGGAAAATCGTCACTGCCTTTCCTTCCCCTATATAAGAAGTAGTCTGTAGTGGAGAGTAGGGAAATTCTTTATTCCATTTCGAGTGGTAAAGGTCAAGATGTCGATTGAGATGCTCACAGTGTATAGAGATAGTTGTTTGGGACAGGTCATACGATACTGGGTTTCAGTCCGAGGATAGGTATACTCGACCTAAGTTATCCCTAAAAGAGAAAGTGCGGAAGTTACAAATGGAAACAGAGAAATTGAATGTCCATCTGCAAAAACAAAACTAGATTTTTCTTTGAAGTTAGACATTGATAAAAAAAGGAAAATAGGATAATGACAAGGATAGTGGGTTCAGATAGGGGTTCCTATTACCGCTCAGCAAAAGACACATTGTATAGAGCTATACAGTAGATTGCCTTAGCCATTCCCAAGGCGAGGATGGGCGGTTCATGATGCAAATTGTCAAATTCATTTCTTGACTTGGCTTATTGTAGTCAGTTATATGTGGCAGTGTGCAAGAAATATCCAAATAATCATAGTAAGGTAGTATAAGGCAAGTAGATCATGAACAATGAAAGGGTAGGTAGTAGCTATCCCGATAAAGAAGGGTAGCATAGGAGATGTAGTAATAGAATGAAG
The DNA here is from genome assembly GCA_021527575.1 of Ensete glaucum. Taxonomy (NCBI): domain Eukaryota; kingdom Viridiplantae; phylum Streptophyta; class Magnoliopsida; order Zingiberales; family Musaceae; genus Ensete; species Ensete glaucum. Next base: position 6,082,599 of record CM038556.1, read on the forward strand.
TCACTCTTCTCATTTAATGTCATGCATAGAAGCTGACGTTATTCATAGCCAACAGTAAGCAGGGCTATAAATAGGATCAGGTAAAGCAACCCCTCCGGAGACATTTAATCCCTACCTTAGCCTTCTTCATGATCTCTCACTTTACTATGTGAAGAAAGACATTGGATACATTACCCTCTAAGTAAAAGAGAAGAGATATTGACAAGCAGGTCTACTATCTTGACTCCTACTCTTTAGTGACCGGTTTAGATCCTGACTTCCAAATCAAATATCCCTCGGAACAACACATAGCGGAACTCGGAAACCAACTACTTATTTGCATTCTATGACACACCGGGCACTGATCTAGCTTCAAATTGCAACTTCGGTCCAACATTACTATGGTTGTTTAGTATGCTTTTACTGCTATTCATTATGTATCTACCACTTTGGATTCTAGGACTACTGCCAAGCAGCTGCTCAATTCCCCAACAACTAAACTAATATTCCCCAACAACCCATCTAATGCCTTTCCCACTCTTTTGGCTGCGTTGATGGGCAATACAAAACAAAGATTCGAATCAGTAATATCAGCTTGGAAGCAAATAATGGAAGACTAATCGAAAGGAAAAACAGACCTATGTAGTAAAGGAAGTAAGCCTAGGTCCCGAACAAAAGAATTCGAATAAGTAGCTCAGTTACCTGTTGCTTGTTTTAGTATCAGAGGTATTATAAGCTCAGCTCTCTTATTCTATTTAATCATACCTTCTATCTACTCCCACTTTGAATTATTATTTGTAATAGAAAAACTATATCCTTTCCTCCACCCTTACCACAAACACACCTAGATTGGACCTCTTAAAAGAACACCGCATAGTCTTAACTACGAGTGGAGGGCATCAGCCTGCGAGCACGGTTGGACTCAGAATTCTTCAAGTGGCATTCTCGGACATTCATTCTGCAATTCAAGTAGCTTAGCCTGAAAGTCACAACAATTAGTCTGCGGATGGTTGCTTCGAGCATCAGTGCTCATTCATAGAGGTGTGTGGGATCAACTGGTCTTGGAGGTACTCATTTCATAGAGAAGGGCGCGATCAACTCAACTAGCGCTTGACATATTATAATTAGAATATTACTTAGTTGCTTTTACTCTTGTAGTTATGTACCTAGCATTACATCTCTCTTGCTCCAAACTTATATTCACACTAACAGGACTGGAGCCGATACCAATAAACAATGGAGCCAATGAAAAAAAGAGTATCGCTCAAAACATGGAGATCAACTGGTGCCTAAAAAACTGACTCGCTAGCTATACTCGATCACCCCTTACTTACTTTAACCTAGTACTACCACTTCTAGGGCTGCCTCTACTGCTTCTCGGACTGAAATAAGTGCTTCTAAGCCCCCTAGCTACCAAACCAAACTCTCCTTGAAAGAAATCAAACAATCTCTCTAATGTGTATATCTATATCTAATAGGAATGTGAACTCCCTTATGCTTACGCATTTGAGTCGTTGAACAGAAGTTAATGGAATCATTAATATAAGTTAACTGAATCATTAATACAAGCTAACTTCATAGGGAAGATCAAAGAATAAATAAGTGAACCAATAATTAAGAAGCCCGTGCAAACTTGGTGGAGTTGCTTGCTTGTCCAGTAGTCGCTTGGTTATTCCAGATTGAATTACAGAATGAACATTGAGCATAGGAATCGATATAAGGGAAAGAAGAAGGAAAGTTAGTAAGGACGCCCAGGTAGTGACTAACCTAAATATCAGAAGCGAACTACTATCGATAAGAATAGGTCTTCGATAAGAATAGGTCTACCAACTAGGAAATCAGTTGCTACTGACAAGGATGAGAACAAGGATGGCTACGTTGCCTCTAAACTGATACTCCTGCTTCTCCGCCCATATCTCTGGGTTTAGTAATCCCCCCATGCATGTCGGATGCCCTTAGTTACTATTATTCCTTATTCTTTAGTTCACTTGTTAGCTGACACACTAATTTTAGTATTGACCTATGAGCCTGCTCTTTCTTTATCCTATTCTTTCTCCTGTAACTCAACTCCATTACTATATTTGTTCCTGGCATTCCTTTTTCTATGTCTATGACTCATGTCTCTTTGCCTGGCATTCCTACAGTTGAGTCGTCTGCCTTTGCTTTCTCTTGGCCTTTCAACCTATCTCTCATTCTTGAGTTGTAGCCTCAGTCTGCCGCTATTGTCCTTCATTCCGAAATGGCTTAGTTGAGCTCTGGGTTAGGAGCTTGAGTCTCTTAATGCACCCGCTATTATGAAATTCTTATGTTACAGTTTGGCTCTTATTAGGCGGGGTAGCTCATTCCTATCCCTATAACTTCTCCTATTACTTCATGCACTAGATCGTACCCCCACTCAATGTCGTATAGCTCTGTTCTCCAGGAAAGGATACTAATACTTGCTTTTTAGGGGTTATTTCCCACTTTTGGTTACTTGCTTTTAAGGTTACCTTTCCTCCCTTATAGGTTTTCCCCATGTAGGCGCATAAAGAGATCTATAACATGGAGTAGCATAGTAGTAAACAAGAATAGCCCTGCCCTATTGCTTCTCGTACTTGACCACATAGCTTAGGCCCTCTCGCGGTTGCTTTTTCTTCTGTTTTGCTTGCAGACACCTGACTCACTGTTTACTTTTCTTGGTCTTCTCATTCCGAATCATCTTTCATTCAGAATGCGATGTATCATTGAGAACAAGAATCCTGCAGACCAGACTCAGAAGTGAAAAGATGAATGAGGCCTTATGAACGCTAGACCTTAGTATAGAATTATGAACCTGTAGCTTATTCACTTGCTTGCTCTCCTTACTCTCAATAAGAATCCAATTGCAAATGGATAACAACTAATAATATCGTTGGGTGCATAACATATTAAAGTTGGAGCCTAACCCCCAAAACTAGAATAATAAGTTAGCAAGCTTGTTCCTTTTGCTTAAAACCCTGTTTGTTATAGTCTGGAATTGACTAACGCACTAGCTTAGCTTGTTCTCGGCTTCAAAGATGGAAAACGAACGCACCGAGGAAGCAAGTAAGTCTTATATAGGTGGAAACAAACCCAGTTTGTAAGCAAAGAGGGGCGAGCTACACTCTTTCGCCCTTACTTACTTATTTTAGAATGGAGTCCACGGGTATGACTTTTTAGTTGTAGTTACTTAGCCAAAGCTACCTTCCTGGGGTCTTGATTGATCCTATAACACTGAAATTAGATCCTGGCTTTGATTCCACCGTTCCTTTATTTCCAACCTCGGCTCCGACCTCTACTTTACACCCGTAACTCTGTCCCGTTGCTTGTCTCAGACTTACATGGATTGGATCCCGCCCTAGGACAAAAGCCCTGTTAGCAATGGTGTGATTCTGACTTGATAGTTGAGTTATTACTTATGTTATATGGGAATGAAACACTACCTTATTTATTATCATATCATAATGAAATGTCAGCCCATCTTATAAATAAGTTACCCTGCCTTCTATTCTGATTATTATATAATATACCTTATGATATAATATACCTTACGATATACCTTTTTCATATACCTACCTTATAATGTATCAGTAGATAAGTCAGAAGTAAAGACATGCATGTCAGTTTTAGACAAGAGAGTAGGAATACCCCTAACAAGGGACATACTCAAAAGCAAGGGCATAAAGATAAGGTACCCCGAAAGAAAGGATCTGGATTGTTAGTCCTAGAATTAAGGAAAGCAAAGTAAGCTAAGGTACCCAGGAAAGCGCCAAGCAACGGTTATTGGCCAAGCGCCAAGACACTGCTAATGTGGCAAGGAGGGAAGTCCGCATAGTTGGGGGTGGTTGTTAGCCCATTAAACATAACTTATTACTCGGGCAAGTACTAACAGTAGTAGGGTCGAGTCTCAGGTTGCTTGCTATGGAATAGTAATTTCACTCTTCATTTTTTAGATTAGATTCTAATGCCTCTAATCCCTACCTATACCAATTATATTACTAGATGCGCTAGACCATACCTATGTTCTTTTGTTTTCATCTTTTATACTTATGTGCACTAGATCATACCCTAGTTCTAATACTACTGAGTGATGCTCGTATCCCTACCCCTAGTTTTGATACTACTGAGTGATGTTCGTATACTACTATATTGGTCTTCTACTTATGAGTTCATTTATATAATATTGATTCATTTTTTATTAATATTTGCTTCTATCTTAGGAGTCAAAAGAGTGTAGCAGCCCACAGTAGTTCTAAGGATAAAGGCGGGAATAAAGAATTCTACCAGTAACAACAAGGATGGCGGGAGCCCTGTCCGAGCAAGTACAGATCATAGGCGCATAGCCGGTGGAGCAAGGGCTGCTTTGTTGCTGCCAGTGGTAGAGGAATCAAAGTAAGTAATAAGTCAAAGAATAAGAGATAGTAGCGAGAACCCTGTTAGTAGCGGCACAGTTCGATCCCCAGTTGTGAGTTTGCTTCTTCTCATTATTGATTAAAGGATCCGAATCGGCAGTTTCAGTTTAGTAGAAAGGTTAGTAGAAAGGAATGTCAGGCAGGAAGGGCATACGTAAAAGTGCAATCGAGATTGTATTTAGTGAGCACGAAAGCGAGGGAAGGCAAGCCTTATGGACAGGAAAGGGCAGCTTTCAAGGATGTTGATCGGAAGGGAGAGGAAAGGGAGCCTAAGAGACAGGAAAGTAATAATAGGAGCCCGGAGACGGTAAAGCCAGATTTGAGATTCGTTGTTTAGAAGTAAGGGTTTGTCCTGTATATGAGCAGAAGGCCTGGTCCCTGGGCGAACAATAAAGCTTGGGCAGCTGGATTGATTCTTTTCTTGTTGCGGGTAGTTCTCTTTTTATGGTATAATAGTAGTTCGACTCTGTATTTACTCCTTCTTATTCTCCGTTTCGAGTTGGATTCTTTCTGGTAGTCATTTCAGCCTTGTCTTACCCTTTTGCTTTAGTAATTTACTATTATAAGATAAAGTAATAACGTGGGCACTGTTTTATTCAACCCTATGGACACCAGCGCAATTCCTTCAAGTAGCATTTTCAGTCTTTCTTTTTGGGGCATCATTTATTGTTATAAGATATAAGATCAAGTCTGAGTTACAGGAGAGTAAGCCTCCAACCTGAACTAAGGGGAGTAAGGCTTTAAGGTGAAAAGAAGGATATGAGATAGAGTAGTTAAAGACGGAAAGCCGAGGGAAGGCAGGTAGAATGCAAGTGACTACTTCAATTACTTATACGAATTCAATATGAGTTAAGGTGTTCTATTAGCCCTGATGCAGCATTGTATTACTCTTGCTTAGTAGTGGTTCAATTCCAAGTTTATTGTTATGTTGGTAGAGGTTACTGTTGGACTCCCTGTTGTTAGTATCAGTATTGGTAGCACTGGTTTCATTCCCTATTGCTCCGAGTTGCTTGTTTCAATCCGAAAGCACTTGTTCATCTTTGTCTGCAATATAGGTTCTTGCTTGTGCTTGTTAATGAGTCAATTTAGATTCCTATTTTTTCCTTGGAGCAAGTAGTTCATAAAGTGATGTCTCAGGTGTTGAAAAAACAAGATCAGCATAATGTAAAAGTGGAAGTTCCAACAGGATCCCTGGTGAGGAAGTGCTTCTGTGTTCAGTGTCTTTACAGAGATATATCCATACCTTGTGTTACTTATCGAAAAGGTCATAATTCAATTCATTCTAAAGCACTAATACTAGTCCGAATGTAACTGTAGTCGCCCAAGCCCTATTCATGCCCCCAACAACCGAGCCCTACGTAGCATCAGCAGTAACCAAGCCTTATTGCCTCACCTTTCACTCTGTCTTCCCGATAACCCAATCTGTAATGAAAATAAAAAAATGGAACTGGTACTAACAAGCCTGTTGCTTTTTGTTTTCACTCTGTAGCGGAAACCGACTACTTACTATGAGAACTAAGCTCAACATAGTGAACTTAACTAGGGACTTGGACTTCCACTAGTAATTATCACACCATAGGGAATCGAACTCACTAGCTATTATGGGAATGGACACCGGTATCAACAGCCCGAGCCTTACTTACTAGCTTCCAAGGCTGACTACCACTCCAAAAATACTGAATCAGATACTTTAACTAGTGTGCTTCTAAGACTATTAAGGAAATCCACTACTAATAGCAGAATCAACTACTAATACAAGAAATCAGCTAAGCTACTACTGACAGGGATGCAACCACTGCTAATAGGACTTTCAACTAGTCACTCTGGGAATGAAGCCGCTACTTCTTCAAACACAACTGTAATAAACTGTTAGAAATGGAAATGAGAGAATAAAAGGATAAATATTATTGATAAATGCATCATCTATTTATACAGGGGTGAGGAAATATTTCCCTCAACTAATGAAGATTTTCCTCAACTAATGAGCGAGATTTACTCGTTCAGTTACAGATTTGGCGGTAGACTTAGTCAAAAGATTTCCCTCAACTAATGAGGATTTCTCTCAACTAATGAACGAGATTGACTCGTTCAGTTACAGAGTTGGCGGTAGACTTAGTCAGCTAACATGCCCCCGCAAGATCGAGCTTCTGTCAAGGATGCCGATCTTGGACCGATGCAATAAAAAGGGCTTGCGGGCTAAAGACTTTGTGAGGGAGTCAGCAAATTGATCAGTCGTGTGAACATGAGAAACACGAAGCTGCCGACGAGCAACTTGATCCCGCACAAAATGAAAGTCGATAGCCACATGCTTCATGCGAGAGTGAAAAACCGGGTTCGCACAGAGGTAAGTTGCACCAAGGTTATCACAATAAATAACAGGCTGAGTAGAAGAAGAAACATGAAGCTCCTTAAGCAAGTTGGAGATCCAAATAAGTTCAGCAGCAGCAGCAGCTATAGCTCGATATTCAGCTTCAGTCGTAGACCTGGCAACTGTCTTTTGTTTCTTAGAACTCCAGCTGATCGGATTGGCACCAAGAAAAATAATGTAGCCAGATGTGGAGGTTCGATCATCAACATTGTCGGCCCAATCAGCATCAGCAAAGACATGAAGCTGAGAGGGAGAATGTTTGCGAAGAAAAATATCATGATTAATAGTCCCTTTAAGATAAAGCAAAACGCGTTTGACAGCAGTCCAATGGAAAGCAGATGGCCGATGCATGAACTGAGACAGTTTATTAACTGCAAAGGAAATATCCGGGCGAGTAAGGGCGAGATATTGTAGGGAGCCAACTACCTGTCGAAACTGAGTAGGGTCCGTAGCAGGACTACCATCACATAACTTCAGTGATTCACTAGAGGATAGAGGAGTGGCAACCTCTTTTGCATCCTGCATAGCCATCTTGAACAACAAATCAAGAATATACTTTCTTTGTGAGAGAAAGAGACCAGAAGACGTAGATGTAGCCTCGACTCCGAGAAAATAATTTAGGTGACCAAGATCTTTAAGAGAGAATCGGTCGGCCAATTGCTGAATAAATGCTTGAACCGCCATAGAGTTATCGCCGGTAATAATAATATCGTCCACATAAACCAGAAGATAGATAGTAAACCCATGTTGGTGGCGTAGAAAAAGAGAGATATCAAATTTAGAGTTAATGAAGCCAACCAAAGACAAGTAGAGACCAAGCTCAGTATACCAGGCTCGTGGAGCCTGACGAAGGCCATAATTGGCTTTTCATAATTTACAGACATGCCGGGGATACTGAGGATGTATAAAACCTGGAGGCTGTTGCATGAAAATGTCTTCAGTAAGTGTTCCTTGTAAAAAGGCATTATTAACATCGAGTTGGCGGAAGCACCAGTCGTTGGAGATAGCCAAACTTAGGATAATTCGAATGGTAGTAGGTTTGACGACAGGACTAAATGTCTAAGTGTAGTCAAGAGCAGGACGTTGATGAAAACCTTTAGCTACAAGTCGAGCTTTATAGCGAGCAATCGAGCCATCAGGGTTTCGCTTAATGCGATAGATCCACTTACACCCTATAATGTTTTGCGTGAGAGTCCATGTACCATTATGACGAAGCGCATCATACTCGTCACTCATGCCATGCGCCTGTGAGAATTTTGGGCTTGAGTAAAAGATGATGGTTCGATAGGCTAGGGAAGAGTTGGTGCTGACATGTAAATTAAGAACTTGACGGGGTTTAAAGATACCACTTTTGGAGCGGGTTTGCATTAGATGGCTTGAGACGATAGGAGTAGCAGAGGGTAAGGATTGAGGGTGATCACTAGTGGAGGTGGGCGAGGGCAGAGGAACCAGGACAAGGTGAGGACAAAGGCATTGGCTGGAGGAGAGGAAGAAGTCGGAGAAGAAGGCGAAGGAGGAATGTGCGGAATCGAAATAACAAGAGAGTGTGGATCTTGTTGAGGTACGGGGGAGGAGGAAGATGTATTAGAGGAACTCAATGGGATGACACAATGACCTTGATCTCGAAAGGGAAAGACAAACTCTGAGTGACATGCGGAGACAAATACCTTAGCAGATAGAGGATCATAACACCGAAAAGTATTATGTTCAAGAGAATATCCGATGAAAATACAAGGACGAGATCGAGGCTACAGTTTATGAGAATTGTAGGGGCATAACCAAGGATAACACAGACAGCCAAAAACTTTTAATATGTGTAGGTTAGGGCATTTTTGAAATAGCTTTTCAAATGATGACTTGAAGAACTGGAGTGGGCATACGATTAATGAGGTACACCGTAGTTTAAAAGGCGACAGACCAAAAGGCAGAAGGCATAGATGCTTGATGAAGCAGAGTTAGACCAGTTTCAACAACATGACGATGTTTACGTTCGGCAGAACCAACCAGTTGAGGAGTATACGGAGGTGACTTAATATGTTGAATACCACAAGTAGATAGATAAGATGCAAGAGCTTGATATTCACCTCCGCCATCAGAATAGATGGTTTTAATAGTAGTTTAAAAATAGTTCTCAACTAAGTTATTAAATTTAGAGAATACAACAACGACATCAGATTTTTGATGAAGAGGATAGAACTATGTATACTTCGTAAATAATCTACGAAGACAACATAGAATCTAAACTTGTCAAAGGAAACAACCGATGCAGGACCCCAAACATCAGTATAAATAACCTCAAATGACTTAAAGCATGAAAGAGAGGAAGTACTACAAGGTAATTGATGACTTTTATTACTAAGACAGGCATTGTAGTGAGTAAGAACATTGCTGGATTTAAAAACAGGAATAGAATAACGAGAAAGCAATTTTTGTTGAATAGAGTTTGAGGGATGACTAAGACGATGATGCCATATATCGACTGGAGCTACAGTGGAAGTGTTTCTTTGTGGGTGAGAAACACGGTAGACGACCATTCGTAGATGTTGTCTTTATTCGGGCCGCGAACTAGAGATGCCCCCGTGCTCAAGTCCTTAACAAGAAAATAATCAGGAAAGAACTCAATAGAAGTATGATTTTGTTGACAAAATTGAGAGACAGAAATAAGATTTCTCTTGATGTGAGGGGCACACAAAACATTATGAAGTGTAAAAGAAGAGTCGTTGGAATGTAATGTCTTAGAACCAATATGAGTAATAGGGATTCAATTATCATCACCAACGATGATGTCTTCATGGCCGCCATAGCCATTATGGAGTGATAAATTCTGGAGGTCAGAGGTGATCTGGTGGGAAGTGCCAGAATCCACAATCCAGTTAGATGGACCTTCAGAAGAAGCAGTCAGGATATTTGCTTGAGGCCAAGTAGATGGTGCTGGAAGACGCGATCGATAAACTTTGGCAGTACGATCGATTTTGTCACACAATTGACAGACAACTAGTTGCAGAGACATAGGTGGGGGGCGACGAGGTGAAAAGGAAACATTTGGACGAGAATTGATGGACGAAGGATATGGAGGAAGAAGTGATGGATGAAAACTCATAGTAGTGGGAGGTTGGGTGACTACACCTTTTGAAGTATTATTGTGGTATTTACGGCTGGGCTTTTTGAGTTTTTGGGTGAACTGAGCTGTGATGGGAGGTTCTAACAAAGGTCCCGATAGCTTGGTGTCACGCTTTAAGTAAGCTTCATAATCCGTCAGCTTGTCATAAAGTTCTTCAAAGAGGATAGGAGAGTCATGCCCGAAGAGCAGCAATAAGTTCTTTGTACTCAGGACTTAAGCCATTGAGCGTGTGAACCAGTATCTCTTCATCAGTAAGAAGATGACCTATCAAAGCCAGGTCATCGATAATTACTTTGATATTTTGTAAGTAATCAGCAATACAACTTCCCTCTTGCTTGAGAGTCATAAGATTGGAGAGTAGTCCAAGCATGCGAGTCCGAGAGCGGTTCGCCAGGGTAGTCTGTAACTTGTTCCATGCTTCCGCAGTAGTGGTACAGGAGGTCACAAGCGGAGCGATGGATCCAGCAACAGAGGCCTGAATGGCCTAGAGAATTAGTCGATCCTGCCGAAGCCATAACTTGTAGGCAGAATTGGGTACTGGGCTAGGGTCTCATGGGACATGAATCATGGCTGGTGGACAACTAAGAGAACCGTCAATATAACCCAATAAATCATAACCAAACAAAAGGTTAGAGAACTGAGCACGCCAAGAGGCATAATTACCATTTTTAGATAACTTAAAAAGGATTAAAGATGCAGCATTAATGGAAATAAGACCAGAGGGTGAAGTAGAATTATTAGTAGGAAAAAGAGTAGGAATATCAGAAGTGGATGAGAAAGAAATTAGGAAATCACAAAAGCCGTTGCACAAAGTAGAGAACAGTGACACAACTGGTGACCAAGAAAAAAAAAAGAAGAAAAGAAAAAAGAGAAGCAATTAATGGCTATAAAGTTATAGATTTGTGTAGTAGCATAGATCAGAAGGTGGCTAACAAAACTAAACTGAACAGAATAGTGTAGAAAACACCTGGTAGATACGGGAGTGAGTGGCGGAAGAGAATATCCAACGGCAGTCCAATAGGTACAGGTGCAGCCGCAGATGGGAATCCGACTGCCTTACTGCTGGAATACAGACACTGAAAGGGCAGAGAACGGTGGTAGCGACGTCGGCACACGAGGAGAAACGCTCCTGCGTAGAGCTATAAACTGCTGTGGATTGGCTGGAGCTGTTTGCAGGTGATAGTAGATTTGAAAAATCCAGCAAGTAGCGTTGCCTCGGCAATGAGGTAGCAATAGAGGAGGCAGCGTGTAATGACAACTATTTTTCTATCGTTTGATAGAGAGAATAATTTCTCTTATGGCTCTGATACCATGTTAGAAATGGAAATAAGAGAATAAAAGGATGAATATTATTGATAAATGCATCATCTATTTATACAAGGGTGAGGAAAGATTTCCCTCAACTAATGAAGATTTCCCTCAACTATTGAATGAGATTTACTCGTTCAGTTACAGATTTGGTGATAGACTTAGTCAAAAGATTTCCCTCAACTAATGAGGATTTTCCTCAACTAATGAACGAGATTGACTCGTTTAGTTACAGAGTTGGCGGTAGACTTAGTCAGCTAACATAAACAACACATATAGTATTACTTTTCGGTATGACATGAGCTATTTGCCATAAAACTAAGTAAGTTATGTTGTAGTAAGTTATGTTGTAGTTACATTCGCGCTAATCTCCTTATGGTTAAAGAAAGGAGGAATTTAACTAAGTGTATAGCCTAAGAATGAAGTCAAGAACACGGAATCAAACACATAAGTAAGGGCAGCTTAGCTGGCAAGATATCTATTTTACGAGAAATAATAATTCAAGTAATAGTCACTAGCGCCAAGCAACTACTATCGACCAAGCCGACACTACTCACTCCGAAACTAACCAACTTGAATATCAGTCCGACTTGTCCTAACTCCTATTGTTACTTTCCTTTCCGAAAGCCTTGCTTTGTTCCAATAATGTCACTGCCGATACCCTAACCGAAAGAGTGGAGCGGAAGGGACAAGTACCAATACAAGTTGAAAAGCAAGGAAGGACAGGCTCATAAGCCAGTAGTGCGAACTCAAGTCCTGTTGGAAAAGAGAGGTGGGTTGAGAAGAAAGAGAGATAGTTTGGTGCGGGTTTCCCTAGCTCAATTCTATAGTGTATCGTTTTCTCCTGTGGTGTATTTTCATGTAGCAACTTGGCTCGCTCTCCTGACTTTGAACCCCAGGTAGGCAAATGCAGAATTGTACTCGAGAGTCACAGAGTTGGTGCAGGAAGGGTAAGTACTGGAAGGGTAGCTTTGAGGTAGGTTGGTGCAGCACAGAGAGGTAGGTAAGGGAACCTAAAGGCAAAGCACAAAAGTCAAGTAAATGTGTGGGCCCTCTTGCTTAAGGTTGCTTGTCCGTCGGGGGGGCTATTCCATTACTGTATATGCTACATCGTACCCTGGGTTAAAGAACGAGAAAGGGGAAAGGGAGACTAAAGCGAACAATCAACAAAGAGAATAGAAGACAGGCAATGCAGACTCAAAGCCAGGGCGTATTGTCATGGGCTTAGCTAAAGTTTGCCTAAGCCGTGCGGCACCCTCACGGCACTCCCGAAGACTTAGCTGAAATTGCCTAAGTCGTAGAGCAACCTTGCTCACTATTCCAGACTTAGTTGGGATTGCCTAAGTCATGAAACGCCCAACGCGTTTCCTGTCCGTAAAGGGTCAGCCCTCTTACAATCTCTTAAGGTCCCGTAGGACCTACAAAGAAGAAGTTGATTAATTGAGACGGACATGTCGACGTCTCTAAGCGGAAAAAGCAAGCAATTTATCGAACACCTTGAGTGCAACAAAGAAAGAGAGAAAGAGAGCGAAATAGGACTTTGGAGGGTTGTAGGAGCAGTCGAAGTCCACAAACGGTTCCCAAGGTATCGGACGTAAGACAAGTTCAATTCGATGAATGCCTCGCGACATATACCGGAACCCCATCCAGGTGCCACCGGGGTTCAAGGTGCTGAAATGGCTGACATTTCGCACCGCTCGAAAGGTTATCATGGCACATGAAAAGACCCAAAAATAGGGCTGTTTGGGTTTTTGGGTCCACGCAGCGAGCGATCGTTCTGACCTTCTACACTACTTTCGCTCACATTTCTTAGGTAAAAACATATAAACTCAAGGCAAAACAAGCTGCCAAACATATGTACAAGCAAGAAAAAGTGACGAACGGCTCAAGGAGCAAAGGCATTACGGTTGAACGATGACCGTTCGTGACATTCTCCCCCACTTAAACTGTCGACGCCCTCGTTGACGCTTGTTGGTAGGCTTTGATGCGAGCTTCTTCATGTCGTAGGGCATCTTCTGGCTCCCAAGCGGCCGTTTGAGGAAGCTTTGCCACTTCACCAAGTACTCTATTTGCTGCGCTCCATTGGGTAGCTTTATTCTACGATCCGCTAGAATAGTTTCAACTCGCTTCTCGTAAGAGGCTCGGTGGGGGTAGTCGAGTTGGAACATTTCGGAATCATCTCGCGGATCGAGTGGTAGGCTTTCAAGTTGCTCGCATGGAAGACATTGTGAATTCGAACCATCTTGGGTTGCAACTTGTATGAGACATTACCTACTCTCGATGATTGGGAAAGGCCCTTCATACTTGCGTACCAATCCTTTGTGCACTTTGTGTCTAAAGAATTGAGCGATCTTTGGTTGGAGCTTCACCAACACCATGTCACCAACTTTAAATTCTTGTGGTCGCCTTCCCAAGTCTGCCCACTTCTTCATCTTTTTGGCCGCCTTCTCCAAGTAAGCCCGCGCAATATCTGCATTACGATGCCATTCCCTTACGAAGTGATAGGCTGATGGGCTACTCCTTGTATAACCAATAACCAGGGTATGAAGAGTTGATGGCTGTTGTCCCGTAATAATCTCAAATGGGCTCTTGTTGGATGTAGAGCTCCGCTGCAAGTTATAGGAGAACTGGGCTATGTCCAACATCTTCACCCAATCTCGTTGGTTGGCACTCACGTAGTGCCGAAGATATTACTCCAAGAGCGACTTAATTCTCTTTGTTTGGCCATCCGTTTGAGGGTGGAGGCTTATGGAGAAGTATAATTTAGACCCCAACAACTTGAACAACTCAGTCCAGAATCGTCCCAAGAACCAAGAATCCCGATCACTAATGATGTTGTGTGGGACTCCCCAATACTTAACCACATTCTTCATCATCAACTTAGCCGCCTCCTCCGCTGAGCAATGTAGGGGTGTAGCAATGAATGTTGCATACTTCGAAAATCGGTCAACTACCACGAGTATCGATCCAAGTCCCCCTACTGCGGGCAAGCTTGATATGAAGTCCAAAGAAATGCTCTCCCATGGCCTTTACGAGGCGGCGGTTCCAAAAGTCCCATTGGCCTGGCTCTATCTTGTCCTGTTGACAAGTAAGGCATGTTCGAACATATTCCTCCACATCTGTCCCCATCTTGGCCAATAGAAGGCCCTCTCCACGAGAGCCATTATTCGGTGGATACCGGATGTCCAACCCAAAGGGAATCATGACACTCTTTCAAGAGTTCACGCCTCAAGTTATCCGCTCGTGGGACATAAACTCTATTCCCTTGGTGTAGATGAGTCCCTCGGGACCCAAAATCGTCGTGCCTTGCCCTCTTTAATGAGTTGAATCGAGCCTTTGCTTGAGGATCTCGATGCAGTCCAACCACGATCTGGAAAGAAAGTTGGAGCGCAATTGACTTGCTTGGCCTCCGCCCTCCAACTGTATAGCATTCACTAGCTCCACTTTCCGACTCAATGCATCGGCCACGACATTTGCTTTTCCGAGTTTGTACTCCATCACCATGTCGAACTCAGCTAAGAAGTCCTGCCATCGTGCTTGCTTTGGGGAGAATTTCTTTTGAGTTTGAAAGTAACTCAATGCGACATTGTCGGTCCTTAGCACAAATGGTGCTCCCAGAAGGTAGTGTCGCCACACTCGTAGACAGTGGACCACCGTTGTCATCTCCTTCTCATGTACAGGATATCGCCGCTTGGTCTCGTTGAGCTTGCGACTCTCGTAGGCCACTGGATGACCCTCCTGCATAAGAACTCCTCCAATAGCAAAGTCAGAAGCATCGGTATGGACTTCAAAAGACTTTCCATAGTCCGGCAATCTGAGTATGGGTTCTTCTAACACAACAGTCTTCAGGTCTTGAAATGCCGCCTCACATTTGTCCAACCATCTCCAGGACTGCTCCTTTTTTAGCAACTCCGTCAGTGGGGCTGCGCGCTTCGAATATCCAGCTATGAAGCGCCAATAATAGTTGACAAACCCAAGGAAGGATCTCAACTCTGGTACCTTCTTTGGTGTTCGCCAGTCCACCACAGCTTGCACCTTAGCCTTGTCCATTCGAATGGACCCATTCCCAATTCGATGCCCCAAGAATAAAATCTCTGTTTAGGCGAAGTAGCACTTTTCCCTCTTCACGAATAAGGTGTTCTCCCTGAGAACTTTGAAAATTGTTCGGAGGTGTCTAACATGCTCCTCAAGTGTTTGGCTATAGACGACGATGTCGTCTAAGTAGACGACCACAAACTTATCCAGATATTCTTTGAACAACTGATTCATGAGAGTGCAAAATGTGGTCAGAGCGTTGGTTAAGCCGAAAGGCATCACCAAGAACTCGAATGCTCCATACCTGGTCACACAGGTAGTCTTCGCCTCATCACCTTCTGTGATGCGCACCTGCCAATACCTTGACCGAAGGTCGAGTTTGGAGAAGTACTTTGCCTTGCCCAATTAATCGAACAAGTCCGCGATGAGTGGGATAGGGTACTTGTTCTTCACCGTCATCTTATTGAGGGCTCGATAATCAATGCATAATCGGAGGCTCCCATCTTGTTTCTTCTGAAAGAGGACTGGAGCTCGAAGGTGCTGGAACTACGGATGAGACCACCTCTTAGCAGTTCATCTAACGCTTCCTCGATTCTGCCAACTCGGAGGGGCCATGCGGTATGGTGGTCTCCGGAGGCTTAACTCCCGGCTCCAGCTCAATCTGATGATCCACACCTCTGCGTGGTGGTAGAGTTCTCGGCAACTCTGTTGGCATCACATCTGAGAACTCCTTCAGGATGTTCGCCACAATGGCAGGTTCCTGAATGGCCTCCTCGTCAAGTGTCTCTAGCTTCATAGCAGCTAAAAAGGTTAATTCACCTTTTCACACCCCTTTCTTCAATTGTAAAGTCGATATTTGTTGTAGGTCCTTGGTTCCTACTCGAGAAATTGGAACCATGCAGAGATCATCACCTCCCATTAGACACAAGAAGTTCAGGAATGGTATTGGCACCAACTTTGCTGTGTGCATAAACTCCATTCCGAGAATCACTTGGAAGTCGTCCAATGGCACCGCCATCAAGTCTGTGCTCCCGTTCCATGTCCCGATCTTGATGGGGACCCCCTTTGCTTGTCCGGAGATCCGCTTGGCCTCCGAGTTCACCGCCTTCATATGACTTGGGCTCTTCTCCAAGATTAGTCCCAGTCGCTTAGCTTCACGATCAGCAATAAAATTATGGGTCACGCCCGTGTCCACCATTGCACGAGTTGTTCGGCCATTGAGCTTGATGTCCACATACATCAACTCGCTGCTTCCTGTCTTCGGTGGCTTCACCTTTGTATTCTCCCCCACTTGACCCCGCAATGCATTCAACAAACGCATTGCTCCCATCCTGGGTCCTTGCGACGCCTCACTGTCGCTACTGGAGTCAGAACTACTCGAACTAAGGGCGATTGCTTTGCCCTTGTCTAACTTACGGGGTAGAATCGATGCCGTCAAAGCATTGAGTGCCTGCTTTTGTGGGCACTCCCTCACCATGTGCGGTCCTCCACACAAGAAGCATCCAGTAGGCTTTGGGACTCTACCTCTTGAGCCTGGTCCCTTGTGGAAATTCTTCTTCTTTTGCTCGCCCCGAGACTCCTTCGCTCGAGAGTATTTAGATGGGTGATTTCCCAAAGATTGTTTCTTCTTTCTCAAATCTTCCGAAGAAACAAAGTCAGTTAGCCTTTCCATGACTGCAATTGCCCCGACTACATCAGTGACATTCCTTCGATGTAGTTCTTGTTGTGCCCATGGCTTCAAGCCATCGAGGAAGCTGAATAGTTTGTCTTTCTCAGACATGTCCCGTATATCCAGCATCAGTGCTGAAAATTGTTTCACATAGTCTCGGATTGTTGTACTTTGGCGGAGTTGTCTTAGTTTCCTTCTTGCGACAAACTCTGTGTTCTATGGTAAGAACCGAGTTCTCAACTCTCGCTTCAAGTCTCCCCATGTATCCACTTGACATCGGCCTTGTTGGATCTCTTCCCAACGGGTTCGCCACCAAAGTTTTGCATCCCCATTCAGATACATTGTTGCTATAGCAACTTTGGTTTCTTCAGAATCAAGCCTTGTAGCACGGAAATACTGTTCCATGTCGAACAAGAAATTTTCAAGCTCTTTGGCATCTCTAGCACCTCCGTAGCACTGCGGCTCTGGTGCCCTGAAGTTTTGTGGTGGCGCAGCGCGGGTGTTGTTCCCTCCCGCATCAAGAGTCCTTGTTAACACCATCACCTTAGCCGTGAGTTCCGCCACAACTTCATGTAGGTGTCGTGCGGAATCTTTAGTGTCCTCTGTCAGTTGATCCATCATAGATTCAACTTTCTCGATCCGAGATTCAGCTTCTTCTAGCGAGCTCTCTACCCTAAGTAGCCCTCGCTGGCCTTGGTAGAGTTCCTCCACGCTCGCTTCAAGAACATCAAGGCGGGTCTCCGCCGCTATAATTCTCTCCTTGTGACCCTTTTTCCCGGTTGGCGCTCCAGATGGCGCCTCCTCCCCTCGTGGAGAATACCCAACTTCACGCTCGTCTTGTTCACTATAGAGCTCCTCATGAGTGACTCCCATAGTTTGCGAGCGAGTTTGCACTTGCAGCCCACCTGCGACTGCTTGGAGCAAGGGTCCGGCTTGCCCCATCTTGCTCGATTCACCACGATGTTTCACCATGGCGAGATTGCGAATCTTCTTCGCTGTTCGTATGAATTGCTTGCCTGCTCTGATACCACACTGTCACGGGCTTAGCTAAAGTTTGCCTGCGGCACCCTCGCGGCACTCCCGAAGACTTAGCTGAAATTGCCTAAGTCGTAGAGCAACCTTGCTCACTATTCCGGACTTAGCTGGGATTGCCTAAGTCATGAAACGCCCAACGCGTTTTCTGTCCGCAAAGGGTCAGCCCTCTTACAACCTCTTAAGGTCCCGTAGGACCTACAAAGAAGAAGTTGATTAATTCAGAAGCGAGCGACGGACACGTCCCGACGTCTCGCAAAGCGGAAAGCTGTACAAGCAATTTATCGAACACCTTGAGTGCAACAAAGAAAAGAGAGAAAGAGAGCGAAACAGGACTTTGGAGGGTTGTAGGAACGGTCGCAAGTCCACAAACGACGGTTCCCAAGGTATCGGACGCAAGACAAGTTCAATTGCTGATGAATGCCTACGCCCAACATATACCCGGAACCCCATCCAGCCCGGTGCCACCTGGGGGGTTCCAAGGTGCTGAAATGGCTAACATTTCGCACCGCTCAGAAAGGTTGTCATGACACATGAAAAATACCCAAAAATAGGGCTGTTTTGGCTCCGCGCAGTGAGCGATCGTTCTGCAGCCTTCTACACTACTTTCGCTCACATTTCTTAGGTAAAAACATTTAAACTCAAGGCAAAACAAGCTGCCAAACATATGTACAAGCAAGAAAAAGTGACAAACGGTTCAAGGAGCAAAGGCATTACGGTTGAACGATGACCGTTCGTGACAGTATGGGCAGTAGAAGATAGGAGGATCAAAGGTATAAGTAGCGGAGTATGGCCGGAAAGCAAGTACGGTAGTTCTGGCCTATGATCCTGTCTTTGCTTACACAGAATCCGGATTTCCCCTCTCGTTCTGCCGCTAGTACCTTACATTTTTTTATGCCCGAGCGCGAGGCTTCAACTAGCTACTTTTTCTCTGAAACTCATGACTTCAGTAGTGGCTTATCATATTCTTTTTTAATGAAAACCATAAAAATGAGCCTAGTAGTTTAACCGATTAGCATAGGAATGACTAGCAAGCAGGGAAGCCTTCACTGAACTACACTCGTTGCCAACACTGCTACTTGGGGATTCGAACTAGGCTTCCACTCTATCCATCACCACTTACTGCTCGGTCAAATCAAAACTCCCGATTAAAGTAAATAATTCTATTCCTGTCTCGTAAGCGCACTTAGTGTTGTTGTTCTGAGTAAACCTTTTATGGGATCCTTCTTTACCATATATATATATATATATATATAAGAATGTAGTACTACCAACCTATTCTACACAATGCCTTACAGTAGACTTGAGAACTGCATCGACTCTTGATCTTTATTCTCTTGGCGTTACGACTTTCTCTTAAGCATGGGTTCTTATCAGTACGAGTTCATTTCTTAGTTGGTATGTCCTTACCTCAGAGCTGATCTACGCACCTGCCCACTCTTTTAAGACATAGTATCATATCAATTCTTTGACCTCTCTGTGTCATCCCGCTCCATTTTGCCCTTTAACCAATGTCGGCAAAGCAAGGTCGATATCACTACCGATAAGAATGGAATCACGGATGAAACCACTTGGGTAGAATGAAACCACTCACTACATTAGAATTGAGCTGTAGCGGGAATCGAGCTAGGACACTCAGAATTGACTGCTGCATAACGGTATTCGAACTATTGGCGCCTGCCAAGTCACTAAAGAATGAAGCACAAGAAAGTGATAATGAGTTATCGTATGGAGAAAGAGAGAATGATGTACTGGCACCAAGCAACGACGTAATTTCTCCTGTACTAACACAGGAATGCAAAAAGGAATAGGGAATTTACACTCAATAGTGTCACGGGCTTAGCTGATTTTGCCTAAACCGTGCGGCACCCATGCGTGTCCGTCTGCACAGGTCAACCCTCCCCGAGATCTCCTAAAATCCCACAGACTTACAAAAAGAGAAAACGGGCCAGAAGAATTAATTTCCACGGGATCCACAAGCAACTGCTCAAGAAAAATACTTTATAAAGCCAAAATATAAATTACACCCATGGACATTACAAACTCAGAGAGGTTGTACACAAAGGATAATGGTCCACTACAGACCGAAGTCCCAACAAGTGCTTATAAGACACACTTATATTTACAAGCCAAACTTGGCCATAAAGCAAATCAAACTAGGGCTGTTAAGCTCATCGCAGCGCTTCTTGTTGTACAAGATATGTACCTAAACCGAAGGACACGGACTAACACAAGCATTTCATTGAATACCTTGTTTACATTATTGTCCGTGACATTCTCCCCCACTTATTCCTTCGACGTCCTCGTCGAAGCCACTGTAGACGCTGCATCTCCTCGCATTCTGCTGAATTTTTAATCTTCTGCTTTGGCTGCAACATGCCCCTTTGGCTCCTAGCCGCTCGCTGTTGTTGAGTAGTCAAACTCTAATCCGCCATGCTGCTTCAACTCACCAATGACTGAATCTAGTGTGGGGTTGGCTGAGTTGTACTGATCCTTGTTGGTTCTCGCGGATCCCTCTGATGAAGGAAAAGACCTACTTATTATGTGCCAGTATCGCAGTATACTCATCTTGCTTGAACTGGGTAAATGCTTGTTGGAGCTTTAACGAGCATCGCCTCACAGACTTTGAAGTTTTTAAGGTCCTTTCTCCATAATGTTTGCCCATTGAACCTTCTTCTGTTGTTAGTTGTCACTTTCAAGTATGTTCGCATCACTCCCTGGTACTTGCAATCTGACTACTCTCTCGGTGGTACACAACCCCCATATGCTAACGACCAAGGCTTTCATCTGATGCAAGCTTCGATGCATACATATGGAAGACCCGCCTCTGCGGTACCGTGACATTCACTCCTTGAATCCACAGCCCTTCTTGCTGTTGCATTGTTCACCGAAGTGGAGCTCGGCTCCTGATCATTCACATGATCATGTCCCCCTCTATGGGACTCACTGGTACGTGCACTTGGACTTCTTCCTCGGTGGTATACAGCTCCCATATGCTGATGACTAAGACTTTCATCCAATGCAAGCTTTGATGCATACACGAAGACCCGCCTCTGTGGTACTACGACATTCACTCCTTGAATCCATAGCCCTTCTTCTTGTTGTGTTGTACACCAAAGTGGAGCTCCCAGTAACTCCTGATCATACCTTCGCATGATCTTTGTGTCTCACGAGACAAGATTGCCTATATTGCATTGCCACAAACTATTCCACCACGATCCGTTGCACCATGTCGCCTCCTGGTGACATCTCCATTGCATACAGATTCTCGTGTGATGAACTCGGACTACGACTTCTCCACGTGTGGCCTCTGCCAACACATCGTAGGGCCTCCGCCATCTCCGATTTTTTTAGTTCGCTCCCTTAACAATTCCCCTTCGTCCCCCCCCCCACTCCTGGGTTACACCTGGACGAAGCATAGCTTTAGGACAGTCCGTCGCCTAGTAGCTCCTGAAGTCCTCTGACTTCGCTAAAGTTGGTGCACCATTATCTGGATCTTAGGCCTCTATCCCCTACCAACACAATCTTGTTATGCACCTCCTGTTCCTGACAACTCGAATGACAACACTGTGGCATATTCTTCAAGAGTACCCGCCTCTGCGTCCTCTTGCCCCATACTAAGGTCTCATGATCCTAACTTTGCCTCCGCAAGTTGACTTAGTTACTCCATCAAATGCATCTCTTAGGTAGCTTGCATGTGCCTTGAAGCTCCCTTCATCTTTGGCAACATGTAGAATAAGTCTGTCCCATCAGAATGAAGAACCCATGGAATGACATGATCCCACTCTTGCCTCTACAAGAGTTCATGCCCTTGACCTCTGTCTAAGGAAAGTTTCGTGCCTCCGCTCCATGTTCCATCTTCTATGTCGACTCCCTTCATGCAGCTTGGATACTTCACCGAGTTCCACCCAAGTCGCTCTGCTCCTCGATTTGCACTGAGTTGATAGTGGCCCTCACGTCCACCGTTCCACGGGTCAGCCCTCTGTTGAGTTCGATTTCTGCCTCGACTCTAAGTGTGCCTTCATATGATGTTGCCTTGGATTGCTCCCCCACTTGATCTCGAAATGCATCCACCAATGCATTACCTCCTTCGAGATCATGTGACAACTCTTCGTTGCTCACTCGGTCCATTGAGCTTTATGGAGATATAACCTTGAGAAACTCTTCCTTAATATGTGTAGTCCGTTACACATGATTCTCCTACTAGAGAACTAGGATTTATCCCTCCTGGATATCTGTCCTGCTGGAGCAACTTTTCTCTTTACATACTTCCCATTGGAAGTTTCAGGGACCATCATCCCTTTAGACTACTCCGTCTTCTTGAACTCGAGCTTTGTTTTGCCGCATAAATGTACTTGCTAGATTGCGACCCTTCTCCAATACAGTCTCCACTGCACCCTTCAAGGTCTAGCAACATGCGGAACTTGTTACACATTTCAGCCACCTACGGACATATCCTTTCCATGTTGAAGAGAAAGTTATGATGCTCCATGGCGCCGAGTTCTAATCGCGCCTTGGGATGACCACGAACACTCTGTCATCCGTGTACAAGCCCATGCATGAGTTCGAATCCTTCGAGTTAGCAATTCCCTCACCTCTGAGCTTTGCATAACTCTTTCGGTCGTTACACAACACCTCCCACCTTGCACGGTCTCATCTTTCACCAAGCACCCTGCTTTGCCTTAAGCACCGTCAAGTTTGGTTGCCAACGTCGAGCTATAGCTCAAACTCAACCATCTCAATCTTTGTGTGCTATGCATTCTTCTTCGCTTGCTTGTCCTCGTGGTGCCTCTCGCGCAAAGGGGTTGGTTATTCCTTGAATGCCAAGCTAAGATGCCCGCTCCTCTGAGCGACTCCTCCTTTTCCTACATCTCAATGTCCGTTTCCCCCAAACGGTTGCGCGTGCTGGCTGTCCTCCACACAGCCTAGCTAGGTCCCCCACATTTGTATGGCAAGTGTTTCTGCATGTGCTTGTCCCGCTCTGATACCACATTGTCACGGGCTTAGCTGATTTTGCCTAAGCGCGACACTATCGTCTCCGTCGACCCTCCCGAGATCTCCTAAAATCCTGATTTACAAAAGAAAAGCGGGCGGAAGAAGCAATTCCCACGGGATCCACATGCAACTGCTCAAGAAAACACTTTATAAAGCCAAAATACAAATTACACCCATGGACATTACAAACTCAGAGAGATTACACACAAAGGATAATGGTCCACTATAGACTGAAGTCCCCACAAGTGCTTATAAGACACACTTGTATTTACAAGCCAAACTTGGCCATAAAGCAAATCAAACTAAAATGCTAAGCTCTGCCCTTGTTGTACAAGATATGTACCTAAACCGAAGGACACAGACTAACACAAGCATTTCATCGAACACCTTGTTTACATTGTTGTCCGTGACAACAGGGAGATCAACCACTGCCAATCAGAATTGAGCTACTACATATGAGACTACCGGCTCTTTCTCTAATTATGGATTCCACCAGAGATTGTAAAGAGTAAGAAGAGTTATGTTTACTTTACACTAGCACCATAGCTCCATCGTTCAAGAGAAAACAACGAAGAAGTAATAAATCAACTATTACCCTATGATTAAGGCAACAACTCCTACTGATAATACTCTCACTCGGGCATACGGCTATGCAATTGGATATACTAGATTTGAGCCCACTGGCGAACAGGCTTACTATCTTTGCTTTCGTCCTAAAAAAGGTACTTACAATTCTGGACTACTATGTAACTATTGCTATTAGGTAACTATTGCTATTAGCATCGAACTCAACCGCCCAAGCCACCAAGCGCCAGCCAAGACACATATAATGGCCAAGCAACTACGAACTGTAAAACTGGCACCGGGAACTAAGCCTTTTCACATTAATATAAGAATTGGACTAGCGCTTCCAACTTTGCCGCCCCGAATCTAAAATCGAAAAGCTGCATTTATTAGCTTCCGAACCTCTATCTCAGTTCGCTTCTCCTCGCTTTCATTCTCCTGCTGTTTGCTTTCATGTTTTAATACTGCCTTCCAAGAGCCTGCCCTTGCTCGATCTAACTCTTTGCTTTCTCGCCCATCAGTCTATATACCCTTTCTTTGATTCTCCATCTGCCTCTTCTAAGGTTGAAACCAATGGCAGCAAGGATTGCCCCGTTTTGAGGAATTGAATTCACCAGCACAAGAATGAAAACACAGATAGCAAGTCTAAAGCCCACAGGTAGGGATTAGATAAAGCAGTGCCCGACTACTAGTGACTATTTAGAGTCTTAGCTACAGTAGTGGATTTCCTATTTGTTAGTTTCAATTACAGTTGTTAGTTCCTTTCTTGCCTGTAGTAGGTGCATTCTCTTACCATAGTATAGTGATATGGATCCAGTAATATACTAATAGGAGTAAGCATAAGGATGAAGCAAGTGTTACTGCCGCTTCAAAGACAGGGCATAGTATAAAGTTGGAAACTAAGAAGCCAAGGATGCCAGGAACGCTTACAGAGACTCAAAACAGGTAGAGAGGTAGAATGACAGCAAGGAGATAGTCTGATTTGATTCCAGTAGCAAGAGCCTTGTTAGTGGTTGTTGTTTGTTAGGTACTGTTTCAGCCAGCCCTTAAAGCAGTGATGCCAGTCTCATCGACAGTAGTTCCGTCCTTTTTAGTAGTATTTAGATTTCCCCCCCCCCCCCCCAATCTATAATCTATTGTCTAATAGGAAGGAGGCCCCCCCAATCCATAATTTATTGTCTAATAGGAAGGAGGCCGCTTAAACTTCGGCATAACGTGGGAGAAATGAACCCATTGTATTGTGTAAGAACAATGCTTTTTGAAATGACTCTTTTTTCATCTTGTATGCTTCAAAACAGAAACAACAAGACCCTAACTCAATCTTAGGTTTCGCTTCGCAGACCGGAGACAATCTAATCTTATGATGCCCTAAAGAAAAAACAAAAAACCCCAGTGAGGCAAGCATCCAACAAAGGATAGAGCGACGGATTTAGGTTTTGTTTTCATTTCATTGACCAGCGAAAAAAAAGCGATAAAAGTAAGGTGGTCAGACCAAGCTGGTGGAGCAATACAAGGAAGGGAAATTTGTCGAATTGGATTTAAGGTAACCCACATTCGGAGTAATAAGGAAAGTACCTATTGGACAGGAAGGACCCACCACACCAGTAAAGCCATTGGCTAAGGGGTCCGTCTTATTTTCTGCCTTTAATGCCATTCTATCCTATGAAAGTAAGTCAGTCAAAGTAAAAGGCACTTGACGCTTATTTAAAGCAGATCCCCCCGGGTAAAGAGTTCCTATCATGTGTCATGAGTTGAGTTCGTACCCAGTTTTGTTCATCAGGTGAATAACGATGCCCCTTTTTATTGGTTTAGGTGCTTGCTTTTTTTTATAGAGTTGTCTTCTCCAAGCCATTTTAGATACTTTACAGTTTATTCTGGGCTTTTGAACTTTGTTCGGCATTTGATTATCGTCCTGATTATGAGATCTAGCCTCTTGATCTTTCTCATGGTCTATTACCTCTTCACGCGATGACTTGACAGGCAATCTGAACTAGGTATTTATTTCTTGTTGACTGATGTATTAGTTTGATCCAAAACGATATATATATATATATATATATATATATATATATATATGGGTGTATAAACTAATTTCTGATGTCCGAGTGGGTTTAATGGCATTTATAGTGGGTTCAAAGACAAATCGGTAGGTTCACCTTCACCTCATACACAGGTTTTCGATACTCAGGTTACGGGTAGAGGCCCATTCCAGTAGCACCAGTACTTGCTTGCTATGAGGTAACTCGCCCCTACCTTATTAGTTGCATGACTCTAATTTCTCTATGGCGGTCGGAATGAACCTTATCAATCTAGTTTTGCTTCTGTGTTCTCTTTTTATTCAATAATAGGAACAACATCCCTCATTTTGCTTTAGCTTTGGTTGGGCTGTACTATACTATAATGAAAATGAAGTAGCCCAACATATAAGATAATTGATATATAATACGATTGAATGAAATAACGGGAATTCGTATGGCTAGCTTTATAAAGCAGAGTGCTTTCTTGAATGTTGCCAAAGGAAGGTAGAGTTGAAGCGGAGATATCGTTTTAGGGCAGCCCTGTTATTACTTGGTTCAGTCTCTTACTGCTGGTAGTGATCCCGTGTTTGGAGTTAAGGACTTGGTGGCATGGGTTCGATCCCTTATTTCTTTTTTCATTATTGGAAGCAGTGGTCTCGGCCTCACCTTTGCTAGTTTAGTTCCGTATTAGTGGTGTGGTGGTCTTTCGATTCCTTATTCAAAGATCCAATATTGAATTGAGCTGTCCCGTTCTGAGGTTCGAGCCTTGTTCAGATTAGGTGAAGTATTGGTAGCATCCATCAATACCGGTGGACGTAGAAGTCAAGACTTTTAGATAGTAAAGACAGCTTTAAAGTATGTAAGGGGAGGCTCCGTATCAGTAATTAGGGCATGTAAGGTGTGTGGCAGTAGGGAAAGGAAAGTTCTCAAGTAAGGCAAGGCCCCTAGGGAGTAAGAAATAAGATCGAGGAAGAGCAGATTGAGTGTGGGTCCTAGATTTCTGTGTTGAATCAGGAAATGACAAATCATGTGTTTCAGCCTTATTTTTCAGTAGCTCTTTTCTCTTTATTGGTGTTATATGGTTCTAGCTGTAGTGGAAACAAGTGTCTTATTCTAATAAGCGCTAGTAGCATTCCAATAGAGCAGGGATCGGCTCCCGGGTTTGAGTTCCATTATGATTGTATAGGTTTCGTTCTCTCTTTTTGTTCGCTAGCTAAGGTCTTGTTGACATTAGTGCTATTCTCTCCAGTAGTAGAAGGCCCGGTTTCGAGTTCAATTGTTGGATGTCCTAGATCATACCCATGTTCTTATTCCTATTAGTCTAGATCGTACCTATTAGTAGAGGCAGAAAAGCCAGCAATACATGATTGATTGAGGTGTAAGCAGTGAGAGAGGGAGTGAGAAGAAGGAAAAGCAAACTCAAAAGCCAAAGGGTTAGAATGCATTTGCGGGCACAAATAGAAAGAGAATAGAGCCACTACAGGTAAGACTTGGACTAGTGCTACTTATACTAATAACTCAGGACCTGTACTACTACTATACCTCTCTAAGGTAAGCGTTGGCTCACTGACCGCCTTTACTTACTTTTCTCCTAAGACCACTGCCCCAGATTATAAATAAGCTACCTGCCCTTGCTTTGTTCGGTGTAGTATCTACTGCTAACTTGTCAATCAGAATTGAGGTAGGGCATATAGTAATAGAACCCCGACAACCCATACTTTTTTTTTTTTTGACAATACCACATAAGAGGCTTACTTTGTTGTTCACCAGGCTTACTTTCCTGCCTAAAAGTCTGTAGCCGCGGATCCGTCAAATTGACTATACCTTCCTTGCTCTAGGTTTCCCATTGCTTTTGTATCATTCTACAACTACCTGTTTTACCAGCTACCAGCCTTGCTCCACTTCTTTTCAGGATCAAAATACCGTCTTATCAGATATAACGTAAGATATAACACTATTATTATCATCAGAGTTGTACTTATTTATATGAATTTACTATTCAGCCGACTAAGACAACAACTAGTACACTAATCAGAATCAGCCTCCTACTTATGAGAACTAAGCTAGAAACTGAGCCTTTATCCCTTGACTTCGAGTCAAACCTCCTCTCATTCCCTAACAGCTGATCCCGGATCCTTTCACCCAAACTAGACATTGCTTTATCTGATTCTGACTACCCTTACATACATAGGTATAGGTATCATAATAGATACTAGTAATAAGTAGTAGAGCATAGAAGCAAACCACTAATAAAAGACTCTCCAATATGCTAGGCAAAGAATCAGAGACAAAGAAGAGAGACTTAAGTAGGCGAGCATTGAGAATGAGATCGAGGTCAGCGTGCCAAGCTTAGCTCCACTCTTTCCTTTCTTAACGCGTAGCTCTTTTAGATATGATCTATACAGTACATCGAGCTGAGTTGAGCAAGTAAGTGCAAAATAATTAGATTGGAACCAAGGAATTAGCATCAAGAAAAGAAACTAACACCACCTTATCTCATTCTCTCATTGCGGCCATTCGGATTATATTTACTTAGCTGGATTGGATCTTTTCTCTTAATACAAAGAAATCAATTACTAAGGGAAAGGCTGCTACTCCTTTCTATGATTCGGAAACTCAACTCAGGGTATGAGACAGCGCATCTACCTAATTGGAAAGAATCCAGTTTCTTTTTATTATAGTAAAGGGGTGAAACTAAGTAGTACAGGAACGGAAACCGGGCTATAGGGTATGAGACAAAGCATACAGGGTAAAAAACAAGAGCGAGTTAGGGTATGATGTAGCACATATGGGTATTATAACTAGTATTAGGCATAAGAAACCCACTATGTAACAACTGGGCAGTAACCAAGTCTGACTTGTTCCTTTCGCTCTTGTAGTTGTACCTTCCGTTCTGATTTCTCCCATCCAGAACTCTACCTTGTGTAAGTCACTCACTCTTAGGGTCCTTGCTTTCATGCTTAGGTTCCTTACTCTTATGTCAATCAATATGCGATTCTATTCTATTCTATTCTATTGATGAGATATGTTGTACACTGGAATAGAACTCAGCTAGTACTTATCGATACTGGAGACAGGGAAATTCCACCCAATGGAACTGCCCTACTACTAATGAGAAGAAAAGGTGTTTTAAGTCCCAGCCTTACTGTCTCCATTCTTTTAATACATAGTGAGATCCTTTGGATTTGATGCTTGGATTTTTGCCTTTTCCTGGGTGTCGGGCAGGCTATTCTTGTGCCGCTCAGTTGAAATCTAGTGGTTAAGCTACGAGTGCGAGGGGGTGCCTGCCTAAAGAGAGGAGGTAATTACGAGTGCGTGCAAGGTGGGTAGAGGGAATTCTTTCTCTTTAAGTTTGATTATGCCGGACAAGTTCCATTCCTTAGTGTAGCATTTGGATTCTTTATATCAGTAGTTATAGATTGATTCCATTGACTCTAGTTCAAGTTCGAAATACTAAAGAAGTATAGAATTCAGGAGTAGATGGGCAAGCAGGGAAGCAAGCCTAAAAGTCATAAAGGGTAGTCAGAATCTTAGGTAGCGGAGGAAGGTTCAAGCACAATAGTGAAAGAATACATAATGAGTAAAATTAGGTTTAAAGCTAGGGCTTGGTGGGCAAGTCAGAATCCCAGATAGGGAGGGGCAGGCTTGGGAGCTGGCTGAGTCGGGCTTATTCCCCTACATAGACAAGGCTGCTGAGTTGCATTAGGGCGTTGTTCCCCGACTTGTGAGTTGAATTACTCGTTGCTGCTATGGGTGTTCCTACTCTTTGGTTGCTTGATTGAATTCTTGCTTCACCAATAAATAGATTAGTGGAAATGTCATGCCACTCTAACAGCACTCGCTTAGGTTTATGGTAAATAGATCGTCGAATATACCCAATCGAGTAAAACAGGTTTAGAGCCAGGGAAACGGTCAGCGGATAGGGAATTGAGATATGGAGCTAAAGAAACAGAGACAGTAGCCGAAGTTGGTTCGAAGTCGAAGTGGAGAGAATGCCATTAAGGAAATAAAAAAGACTTAAGTGCAAAAATCAGGATAAACTGTATTCAGAGACGAGCCATAAGAGGTGGAAGCCGAGCTAAGGCGGGTATAGGGGTAAGAATAAAAGTGAGTGAACGGTTCTCTAATCTAGGGCAGGAAAGTATGAGTACTTATAGGGTCTCCGATCTAGGGCAGTAGGAGACTTTGAAACCAATGCCACTATAATGAACTAAGTGCTTCTCCTTCACTTTAAAACTTTCTTTCACCTTTGAAGCTATTTCCCTTTTGACTGGAAATCGTATCTACTGGCCTTGATTCTGACTTGGCTGTACGAGTGCCTGTCCTTCCTTTCTCCAAATCACTAGCCTGGCCTCACATCTTTACTTGCTTATTGACTTTTGAATTACGGAATAATAATAGGGGTGTGTAGGCGTGGATAAACTCTATGGTAAAAAAGAGACGCTGACCAAAGAAAAGAGAGGGAACATAAAGCTTAAGTAATAAAACTAAGTAGTAACAGAGTAGACAGCGGATCAGAGGCAGGTAAGTCTTTTCATAGCTTATAGTTAGGCTTTCACGACGGTTTCTACAAAGAAAGAACGTACTTTAGCCGTAGAAATCTGTCATAGCGCTCAAGGAACGAACGAATCAAATCCCAAACCCCAGTCCAGGGCTCAAAGCATTATCAAAAGGGGGGGGGGGGGTGGGATGGGGATGACGAGTAAGAAAGGAGGCAGAGTATACTACTCTGATTCTGCTTCTTTGTATCGATTACTTGCTGAAACCGTTTGTCCATTCTTTATCCTTTAAGAGTTGTTGGGGGGAACCTCTTTTCTTTACATTGATTCATGGTCCTTCCAACGTGCTTCCAATAGCTTTTTTTCATTTAGAATCTTTATTAACGTCAAACTGCTTTAAAACTAACTGTGCTTCCTCCATAATTACTTGACACTACAACGAGATGTGAAAAAAAAAGGCCAACCCAATCCCACGCTACTCGCTACTGAAATTATTACTGATTTTTCCCTTTTATCTTATTTTATTACTTTTGTTGCTTCGGAAAGGCTTGCTCAAGCTGTGGAGGGCAGACTTAAGGCAATAAGGATGGCACGTAGAGAATCAATTCGGGAATCCTATCGAAATGGCTTGCTGCTAGCGTGTTTCCTTACCTATTTTCAAAAGATGCAAGTCGCGCTCGAGTTTTCAAAGACTGACTACGTGGGCGCCCTAACAAGAACAATAGAAAGGAGGGTAAATTATCAATAAGTATAACCTTAGTCTCCATCTCAACTTTTCTCTAAGGATGGACTAATAAAACGACTCCAATTTCATGATTTGGCAAGCTGAAAAAAGCGAATGAAAGTAAATAGAAAAGAGATTACAGTCAATGAGGATACTGTGAGTAACGAACTTGACTTGTTCGGTCAAGCTACGGTGCCATCGCTTCTTCAGTTTGGAATGCTAAAGCGGGAGGACATGGATAAAGAGTTATTTCCGATAAGGACATATAGTCCAAGTGCTTATGCTTTTGCCTTCCCCTCAGGGATTGTTGTCCATCCATCCCACCTCCCTGGCCTTTGAGAGAAGTCCAATACAATACTAACCAGTTGATTCATTAGCAATGATAGCTGGAATTGAATTAGTGGAATTAGAATGAGAACATACAATAAATAATAAAAGACAGAATAGAATTAATTGATTAGTGGAATTGAAATGAGAAAATACGTATGATATTATATTCTAATGATAAAAGAAAGAAGTGAAAATATATATTATATTCTAAAGCCGGTACTCTCCTTGCCTAGATCTCAACTCTGAATCTTATAGCTTGACCGGTAATTCTTACTTGACTTCATCCCAACTTCTAAACGTCATTAGGCCTGGATGGGTCATTGAGTGGTGATACGATGGTGATACGATGGTTGACATTTGATTATGATAATAAATAAGGTAGTGTTGTATTTAGTAGTTAAGTGCATCGACCTAGTACGAAGGTACGAGCAACTAACCAAGGAATCACAAGCACATAGGTGTGGTAGCGCAGGTATTTAGTTTCAGAATGGAATGGGCAAGTACAAGAACAAGTGGGTGCATCAAAGGATCCCGACTTCTTTTAAGAATTCCCTAAGGGCTAGTGTACCCTACCCTCTTGGTTTTCTACTTACTTATTGAATTATGAGACTCCTGTGTTATAGGTCATTAGAAGATCGATTGGGTTTATGAAATTATGTATTTCCTATCAACACCAAATAAATGTTGTTCTAGTTCATTTATTATTAATAACATAGACTAACTCCCTATGCAATACATAATACTAACTCCCTATGCAATACATAATACTAAGGATCGGATGAGGAAATTGATTCATAGGTATTGGTACAAGAAATAGTTATAGGTATAAGAATACGAGTAATAAGAAGACAGAATCCGGATATCAAGTCAAATTCTAATAAGTAGTGTTTGGCCCCAGAAGTACCAGTCACATTCTTATTGATAGTAGTGGATTTTTGCTCCAGGAGTAGTTCTCTTCTTTCTATTAGTAGTCGCATTATGTTTTTCCACTTATTGGCTCA
This sequence comes from Ensete glaucum, assembly GCA_021527575.1. NCBI lineage: Eukaryota > Viridiplantae > Streptophyta > Magnoliopsida > Zingiberales > Musaceae > Ensete > Ensete glaucum. Next base: position 6,114,651 of record CM038556.1, read on the forward strand.
ATCCCCAATTAGTAGCTCTATTCTGACTTAATAGATTGGATACCTACCTTAGGGAACAAAGCCTTACTGGCAGTGGTTCCACTCTTGGCAGCGCTACTTTGATCTATTCCCCAAGTGAGTAAGTCTTAATACCTAGTTCGATTCGGATGGTTGTAGTTCGCTTCTTTAACTAGCGAGTAAAGGGCAACGCCAGCTAGCAGGAGGTAAATTCCATAATTATTCCTCAGGTACGAGTCTTTGTAGCCATGATTCTAGGCGAGGCAATAGGGCTAGGGGGGTGGAGGCACCTGGCCTAATCAGAATTATGTTAACTTATAACAATTATGTTTACTGAGCACCCGCGCAAGAGCTATCGTTTAAAGAAAAAGTATATCAGTTCATTGCTACCTATGCTGTTTTCGAGGCTGCCCATGCTATTGATTCAAGTAATATAGTAGGTAGGGGAGTTTTTCTATTGATACAAACATAGTAGTAGGGCGTTCCATCAATATAGTACATCATAGGTATCTTGGCGAGCGAAGAAAGTAATCTTAAGTGAAGCTCTACTCGTTAGGTGCTTTGAAAGGGGAGTTCAAGCATTGGCTTTACCAAGTAAAGAAAAGAGAGTCCAGTCCACAGTGAGATTACCACAGTAACTAAGTAGAGTGAGCTCGTTAGGAAAGATGGATTCAATGAAAAGTTTTCCTTGATCAAGAAAGATTAGTGTTTCCGAGAGAGGTGAAGGTGAGACTCCATATTTGGGATATGAAATAGGATCAGTTCAAAAGTCAGTGACAAGTGGTGGTGCTGGTTACTCGAGAGGTAATTGTGTTGTTGACGAGACGAGATCAGAAGCAATTCCAAAGTCAGTTACATATGCTGAAGATGGAGCTAAAGAAGAATCAGTTCGAAAGTCACCATCAAATGTAACTGCCCGGAAGGCTCTTTTTGTTCGAGTTGAGGTCGGAAAAAGGAAAGAACGGAATTGATAATTAATAAGTAACACATTAGATAGAGGTAAGTAACCAACCATGGGCATTCTAGTGGAAATTACTCAGGGTATTCTTCATACAATCCAGGCCCAGACTAGATAGACTTAGTGGCTAAAGGGAGAGTTTTGATAGTTAAGTTGATTCTTCAAGTTATGTTCAATTGTCTATAGTTTGTAGCCTGAGGAGAGTTAGATGAGCAAGAGGTATTATATAGGAGAATAGGAGTATTATATAGAAGAATAGGAGAGTAGCCAGCAGGGTGAAATGTTATATAAGAAAAGACCCTACCAGTGGCCATGTAGAGAGAATAGAAGGTACTACAAATGGGCGCATAAGTAGACAAGTAGAAAGATAAGAAACTGAATCAGAGGGTGGAGCTATTGGTCTAATAGGGTAGTAACTCCAGGTAGTAAATATAGATAAGAGATAAGAGATAGAAATACAAGTCATAATAACTGGATAGATATATAGATAGTAGATAGACATAAGGTACTAGAAATAGAATAATAGTCTCCCTCACTTCCCTTGCCTAGGTACTTCAAATAACATAGTCTCACGCACTTCCATTGCTCGCCTACCCTTGAGTTAAGTCGGATTCCTCTAACAATAAGGATAAAATGACTAATCAAAAAAATAGAATGGAACTAATGACAAAGCGGACGCTCGAAACTTAGCCTTCCCTTACTACTCTATCTAAGCCGATGCCTGAGATTCAAGAGTATCTGTTCATAGGGGTACGATTAGTGGGGCAGGTCTTATAAGCACTAGCGAAAGTCTAAGCTTCGAGTCCTATGCTTACTAGTAGTGGATTCTTATTGTATTGGTTTGATTCTGACTTTCGAGCTGTTGTCTTGTTGATTCTGGCTTAAGGGCGATTGTCCTGTTAGTTCCATTCGGGCACTGTTATTCCCAGTTGCTAGTGTGTTATTGGGGGGCGCCTCTTCATTCCTTATATCTAATATGGGTATTATTATCCTTACCCGTTCATTGGATGGCTGGGTAGCAGATAGTAGTCCATTCTTTTATTACCCGATTCCACTCTTAGAAGCGGTAATAGAGGCATTAGTTCTAAGTTAAAGCATTATCAGTAATGGTTCCACCCTTTGTAGTAGCAGTTAGAGTTCCGGGAGGGCAGTGATTTCAGTCTAATAGCACATTGGGGTTTTTCGATTCCCTCTGCGCGCTATATCATATATTTGTCTTCTCCATTGTTAGTTCAATCTCTTAGGGTAGTTTTTCAATCCAATAGCTATAGTAGTTGTCTTAGGGCACCAGTGAAAGTTTGAAAGACCAGTCCGGTAGAAGGTATAGTAAGAGTAATAGATAGGAAGGGGATACTCAATCTAGTAAGTCAGAATCTAATGTCGCCCCAAGAAGAAAGAAAGCAAGCCCGGGTAGTCAGATTGAAAGGTGGGAGAGGCAGTTTTAAAAAGATAATAAGGAATCAACCAACCTAGTATAAGAAAAACCCAAACAAGTAAGATTTGTCATTCATTGTTAAAGAAATGAGTTATGGAGCTGCGGGCTTATATACAGAGCGACATTGTCCTTCGTCGTGTTTTCATCCTTTCTACTATTACTCTTATTCTTTGCCCTAATGGCTTTTAAGCTTATATTGATGATAGTTAGCCAACCTATTTTACCTGCTCTAAGTTCGCTTTGCCTCTGAAATTACTAGCCGCTACTAACTAGAAAAATGTATCCAATTGCATTAAGTCTACCATTGCTTGCCTTTAGTCTTACTGTCCTCAATCTCATCCTAACTAATCCTTTCTTGAATTCTGATAGTTGGTTTTGATGTGTTTCTCACTAGTGAGTAGTGGAATCCCTACCTATAAGCTAGAGTCTTACCTGAAGTACGAAAAGCACCGATCGATTTACTTATAGTAAGATAAAGAGGGGAGATTGATTGAAATAAGGCCAGTGAAGTTGTAATCAAGAGATAGGGAATTACTATAGGCAAACCACTAGTAAATGGAGTATAAATAACCATATGAGAAATACACTTGAATCAAATAATTAATATAAGTCAACAGGATAATCAATAAGAACAAGGAGTGAAAGGGACAATACGGAGAATGAAAGAAGTAAGTATCGGACTACCTTATTGGATTGAAAGTCAGACTTAAAGACAGTAGCGCTAGGCTCTAACCAAGGAGTTTTACTGTTAGGAGTTTTACTATTAGTTAGCATTTGAAGCCCCTTTTTCCTTTTATAGTTTTGCTAGCGGTGGTTCCATTCTTTCCATTAGTGTATATTGTAGTTTTATTCGCTGACACAGGAAGTCAATCCAATAAGTAAGACAAAGGGAAAGGGTATATACGCTATATGCTATATCGCATCAATACTTCCCTCATCGACTTAAGAGTAAGAATACATAAAAGGAGTTCCAGAGCGCCCCTATCAGTTTTCTAGTTAGTAGCGGTAGGCCGAGAGACAAAAGGCAATAAGGCTCCTCGGTGGGCTAACGAGTAAGGGTTGGCCCCTCTAAAAGATATGTTGGTTTTAGAGTTAGTATTGGAGTACTTCAACTAACAAGCAAAGATGAAAGAGATAAGTCAAACAATGAGTTGAATAAGTAAGGCATGGACTACTGAGCTCAATTATGAGTTAGCACCCTCGGGATCCTATTCCCCACCCTTTCAATTATGTATTTCCTACTTGCGAGCTGGGGAATAGTAAGTCATGTAATTCCCTATTGAGAGTTATCGTCAGAGTTATTAGTTTGATCTAATAGGGTGGTAGTTAATTCTGCTAGTTAGTGGCTAAGGTCTTAGTAGTCGTATATTATTATGAGGCTCTTTTTCCAAATGCCCAGTTCCAGTTTTTGTGAAGTATCCCTAGTTAGCGGTTCATGGAGTGAAGGTAAGCATGGGAAGACCAATAAGTCAAATATCAAATTGAGATCAGTGAAGGCAGGCTCCTAGGCATTAGTTAGAGCATTAAAAGCAGCAGTGTGAGGCACAGAGTCAGTACAGTAAGAATAGAAGTAATCAAATATAGTCTTGGTAGCACTAGTTTCAATTACTGGTTTTGAGTTTCATTACCTTCCTTCCTTTTTCATTCCTATACTTGCTGAAGTGAATTCCGGCTTTTGAGCTGGATTCTGATTCTTGTAATGAAAAGTGTGTTGACCTACCCACTAATAGAGCATGGGCATGGAAAGAACGAGTCTAAGTTGGTGGCCTAGAAAGTAAGGCTCAGGCTTCCGGGTTTCTTCCCATCTGTAGTTTGATTCTCGAGTTCTATTCTAATAAGTAGCTGTGGGATTCCTTCCTTTGATTCTGACTTGCTCAATTATACACAAACATATAATAAAAGATCAAATGCATAATATAGTGTATCAACCTGGAACTATACAATACCATTAGTCGGAATAAGGACTAAAATCACTGCTTCTCTAATACTTAAACATGGAACTGGGGAATACGAGGATGGAAATCGCTACTATGAGAATGCACTGGTGTTTGACTAGCAGGAATTGAGCTGCCACTGAGAAGGATTGCTTGCCTACCTCAACTACTATTGATAAGAACGAAAAAGGTATAAGTAATAGGCTTAACTCGATACTACATGGCTTTTAACTAATACTAGAAATAATCAAACTACGACTGATGAGACTCATATACTAATCAGAGTTGAACTGGGCATATGCGACTGTAGCTGCTTACTTGCACTATCCCCTCTCTCAGTCCATACCTACTCCATAGAAGTATGCAGCTACTGCCATTAAGCCAACATATCATTATTACTGCCATTAAGCCAACATATCATTATTATTTGAAGTATACCGTCCCGCCTTACATTCTGTATTTAATCACTATGCTCTTATTCCTACACTTTCGAGTCTGACTCCCTCCATTATTTGGTTCTTTTACTCACTTATTAGCCTGTCGGCCGAGACTTATTCTTTCACTTTTGCATCCATGCCTCTTACTCTTACGCCCCTAACTCATATTCTTACTACTTGGGAGCTTAACCAATACTAGTACTTCTCAAACTTGGACTCGAGAAAGGGAATCAAAACATTGGCCCCCGTCAATTACCCCAGCCGATGGCAGGTGAAGCTACTTATAGGATTTATTTTCATAATAAAGAATCCCGCTTACTACTATGGGAATTTCACTACTATTGGAATTTCACCATTGCTTCTCATAATATAAAAAGCCGCTAACAAGAAATCAATTAGTACGTCTAATACTCATATTTCTATTAACTATTGCCATTAACAAGACTCGAGCTAGGAACAGAAGAGATCCAACCCGCACTGAAAAGAGTAAAATCCATACTAATCAGTAGGGGAATTCACCCATCAAGTAAGAAGGATACCCAGTGTGCCCTACCGCTTAATAAATGCTACCCGCCTTGTAATACTAATTTGGATTCTTTTTATTCGTACTTTTATTCCAATATTAACGTCTACTAGACTCATACGAATGGGGATAGCTCTCTTCTATTTGCCCAGTAGCTCAATTCTCTTAGTTGTATATATTCCATTAATACTACTATAATACTATTAGTCTTAGGGCTCATATACAAGCACATGTATCTTACCTAATGAGTTGATTTCTATGCCCTCTGTTTGGTTCTGTTGCTACTTGGTTGGTTTCATTCTCCCCACACCAGACACTAGTCCATTAGCATACTAATGAGTTTATTTTTGACTTTTGAATTGAGAGCACCTATCATATACTCCGAACAACCATTCTTTGACTATTGGGATTATGATTATCTTTTTTGGATAGCTATTTTACTACTTACTGGATTTCAATTCTTCCCATGTTTGGCCACTTACTAATTCTTTTATACCCTAGTAGGATACACTCTTTATACCCTATGCTAATAGGCGGAATTCTTTAGATGCGTTTTTCTTCTTACTCCTATACATGATGCATCCTTACGAATACTACTACTTATAAGTTAGACTCTTGATTCTTAGTTTACCACTTGGTAGTTGATCCTATGTTCTTTGTTTTGATGCCTTGACACCACCTTGAAGCTTTATACTACCTAGCTCAATTCTGATAGGGCACCAGCACGACGCTAGAAGGTTCAGAACACATCACTTATTCTTATTCTAAATTCCAAGATTATGTTCTCGTGGGCGAGTGTAATTATCTTATCCAATATTTCCAGTTATTTTATATTCTATTTGTTATTAGTAGTTACTTGGTCGACGTTGTCTTTACTTACTATTCTTCTTTAACACTGACACATTGGATCTAGCTTTACTTTCTCTAAGTCGACCTCACCTGCACCTGTCTGTAAGCCCTACCTTTGCTAACTACAACTGTTGCTCCTTATTGAAATTATGTAGCGCCCCCTTGATTCGAACTTTCCTGCTTGATTCTGACTTCCCGCCGAATAGCCTTACTTTCCCACTTACCACAGTCTATTTCCCTTGCTTCTATTCTTTCACTAGTCTTAACTACTTCGTCTAATGCTTGCTTTCCTTGACTTAAAGCTACATTTCGCCTATGGGTCTTATGCCCACTTCTTTCACTGATGGCCTATAAGACCTTAGCTACTTCACCCGAAGCTGCCCTGCCTACACTCACGTTGAGTCTCGCACTGCTTACTTGATTCTTCCATCTTCCGGGCGGAGATCCTATCCCGAATCCAACCTAACTCTCTAGCTGCTTACCTTACTATTAGACTGAAAACACAGGCCTTCTAATACTTTTACTCGAAACCGGTATTTCAACTAGTAAAAAGAAGAATGGAGCTACTGAGAACAAGGCTCCCATGCAAAAATAGTCTGAATTAGAGATAGCAATTGAAGAGGGCATAAGGGTAATATAAAGTAAGGGCGTAGTTAGATGTAATGTTCGATAGACTGAAACCGGAGAGTGCTAAGTTAAGATAGGGGAGACCGGTATGGGAACCACCGTAAGCGAAAGAGTGAAGCGGCCCTAAAGGAGCAGAGACTACTTTACTCTAGCTTTCTATTCTATTTGCTATGCCCCCTCTATTCTTATTTGTAACATAAAATCTACATCTTTTCTGCAATGAGTTGTCCGGGAAGGGTGGATCCGAGGTCCATAGTTGAGGAGTCAAAGTCAGCAGTAAAGCCTAAGGTGCCCTGGGCAAGATGCAAGAAATCATTGGAAGTTGGCTTGGCATCAATAAATAAGAGAGAATTTATACCAGTAGCGGCAGGCAGAGTTGGTGGAGAGTACTTCCTCGCCAAGCAACATATAACGGCAAGAACCAACCTACCTCTCTTTGCTTTTAAACAAGCACTCCTACTTACGAGAATAAAATCACTGCTTGGTGGGAATGAGAAGCCATCGAGTAAGGTACCATATAAAGTAAGGATACCTGCCTGTCTTGTAAGGCTACCGGGCATAGGAGTCGTGAGTCAAAGAATCAAATGAGTAAGCACAAGAGTAGGAGTTCAGTTAAAGAATAACCCTACTACCCTTGGTTTCCATGTCCTAGTTGTAAGTATGCTACCCGTTAGCTTCTGACTACCTTGTCTCTTATTCTTACTACCCTTTCCATAAGTTTGAGTTTCTTTACTATTATTTGTATACTGCTGGAGTTCAATGCCTATGTTCGAGTTGGAGCCTACTCTGCTAGTTGCTTCTCTCAAACCGTTACTCCCTTTTTCATTAAAGTAGAAGTTTCCTTGGGCTCATTCTCCCTTTGATGCTATGAATTCAGTATTCGGTTACCCTATGTGGATATTTGTTTTCTCATATTAGATTTACCTCAAGTTTATTAGTAGTTTGCTTAGCATGAGTGCCCGACCCATCACTCACATCAAGAAATGAATGAGCTGTTTGACTTAAAGAATGCGCTCAACTACTAGAAGAAATAGGGTTCCTACGAAGGATACGAACATTTAGTGTTGCCCCTGCCCCTCGACCATAAGTAAGGATACATCGGATAGTCAACTACTAATTAAATCCAAATATAAAACTGTCCTACGCAGTAAAATAACTAACCTTAGCCAATTTCAACTATCACAGCATAGATTGCTTTTTGTTTGCCAGTAAGAAGTTGGAGATTTTACTTATTCATGCATTCATTGTCAAGGCATCAGATACATGATTTTAATCTCTGCCTTTGTTGCTCTAGCGAGAAGATTTGCTTACAGTGATGCCAACCGAATGCGGGATGGGACAAAATGTAGGAATTGATTACGCCTTTGCTCATTTTTGCATAATAACGTTCGAATCTCTACTACTTCCTTTTTTGACTACCACTCCTCTTCTCCTTTCTTGCAATAAGCCCATCTTCTCCTCTCTCGTCAATAAGCCCAGAGCCCGGAGTTATAGGTAAGCTCGTCTGAGTTATAGGTAAGCTCTCAAAGCAACAAAGTAAATAAAAAAGACCTGAGGGAGCGGCTATCTTTTTCCTCTAGTAGGCCTACTCTTACTATTGAGTGAGATCTAGCTACGTTGCAAAATGCTTTTCCGTAGAAGTTAGATAGATTGCTCTTTCACCGACTATTAGACTCTATTCTCTCTAGGATTCATCTTCCAGAACTCCACTAGGTAATTCCACTTCGCTTCTTTATCTTCTAGGGAGTTCCCCAAGGAAGAGGAAGAGACTAGTACCTTTAGGGAAGTTCCCTAAGGAAAAGAAGGACTAGTGCTCCTGAATTTGGAGAAATTACCACGAGAGTTCCCTTCGTAAAGGGTAAGTCAATTGGCTTGCTTGATACAATGAAACAAAGATTGAGTCTAAACCCAAAGTCAGATTTGATTGAAATAGTAGGTATTCCGCTTTCTGTTTTTTCATACATATAATTATTTCAGCAAAGTGGGATTTGTTTGTTTGAGTTTAAAGCTTGAGGAAGTTCCTCCTTATTTAGGCAGGCTATAATATTAATATGAAGGCGGACTAGTGGCTTTGGACCCTTACCTTGCCTCAGGATCGGATTGTGTATGACCATCGATAGCTTTCTCTACTTCTATGCAATAAAAGACTAATCATATAAGAAAGAGTACTACCAATTTCAATCAAAGGCATGTAGTGAAGGCATACCGGGAGAATTTGAATAGTCGCATTGATTCCATGGTTGCCCAACAAAAGGAAGGAAGGAGCTCCTTATTCCAGCAGCGAGATCGAGCGTTGAGGCTGATCCTACATCAATAGCAGTGAAGCACTTTCAACGATCGACGAAGAAAGAACCCGAAGTAGGCCTTACCCAAAGAACTCGGGCTTTTACTCATTTTGGGATGCAACAAAATGTTCTTGTCGGGGGGCATTACACTCCTTTTGACTTGTATGAGGTACAAGAACGAAGCTAATTCTTCCCGGTGGGTGATAAAAAAGTAGCTGGGATGCTCCCAACCCAAGAAAGGAAATCATCGATGCAGCGCACGTTCATTGCACTATTGTGATGCTAGACCTTAATCAAATGCTAGGCCAGGTAGAACCATAAGAAGGGACGATGGATTGGGAGGTCTTAGAATCGTCTTTCTTCTCTTATTCCATTTTTCCTTCATTTCATGTAGACTATTTCAATCTTTCTATAAAGGAAGGGGGGAATTCAGGACGTCGGCTCAGGTGAGATAAGACAAAGTAAACTTACTAGCTAGTCCTGCAAGCCAACCTATTTTGTATCATATCCATCAGCCAACCGGGTTACCTGTTAGCAAGGAAGCTAACCATGGGATATTCTATAGAGCAATAAGAAATGGACTTGAAAAGCCATAGAGTAATAAAGGATATTTTCAAAGAATATGTATCCCAGGTGCCACCTAATCCCATGTATCCGGCTTGGGAATTAGAGTCAGCATATGAGAATTGTTGGAAGTCCTGGATAGAAGTCCCATGAGATTTGGATAGAAGTGTCAACTAGACAAAGAAAAGATATTCTCAAGAAAGTGCTGCAGTAAATAATTCATCTTACCTCATGTATTTTAGGATTGACTAAACCTCTGGTGCTAGGAGAAGAAAGCAAGCCAGCGTTGCAACTAATAATTAAGAAGGAATTTCACTCACAAGTGTCAGGATCTCACTACTACTGGAAAAGAGTGAAAAATAGAATTCCAACTAGTGATAACACCTTGGCTGGGCAATCAATCTATTAAGTTAGAACCGGACTACCACGAACAATACATCCGCTAATGCCAGGGTGGGCTCTCAACAGTGCACAACGAGACCTACCCTACAAACTGCGCCTTTCACTCCGGCATCTAAGTATATGTATTTCACTATAGGGCTGGGGCTTATTACTTCTATTATCAATTCAACTACATACTTCCTTACTCGTGAGTTTGATTCCAATAACCCTTATTTCCATTCTCATACCTACTCTTTGTTACATTATCTTTATTCTTTCTATTAGTCATTTCCGTCTTTCTTTTGCTAATGTAATTCCTTATTTGTAAGATAAAGGATCTGTATCAGTAATTGGAGCATGAAAAGCCTTAGTTCGATGCGTATAGTTAGAATAAGGAGCGGTCATTAGGTTCCCCGCTAGCGGAGTCAATCTTGTTAGCATAGTAGCAAATCTTACTAGTAGTGCTTGAATTCTCATCATATGGCAGTGAGGAGTAAAAGCGGGTTACCTAGTTGGATACAGGGGCTATACTATAGTCTTAGATATAGTAGTGGAGTTCCCGTGTTCTTGTTGCATCCTTGTTAGTATGAGTTCGGAACCTTGCTAGTAGTGGTCCATTCCTATAGCTTAGCCGACCTTATTTTGACTTTGGTTCTTAGGCTGCTTGATTGAATTCTTGCTTCACCCATAAATAGATTAGTGGAAATGTCACTCTAACAGCACTTCTGTAGTTTTATGTGTGACAGTCTTATCTTATAGTAGAGTCGTTAAGATCCATTCAGTACGTCAGCTGTCCTAGTTGCTCGTTCCATTCCTTCCAGCAGTAGCTCTGTTCTTGTATACCCAAGTTCGATTCTAGGTTTGGATACTTCTAATTGTGGGTATGGTGTCGGTGTTAAAGCTGGACTGGATTTTAAGGCTCCTAGTTAACACACTGCATTTGTCACTCCCTAGGACAGAATAGAAGGTGGAGAGTGATTCAATACCAAGGCGCTAACTACCACTATTGACGACTTCTTCGATTTCAAGACAAAGTCCTTTCTCGTGACAACAACTGATATCCCCTAAGGTAAGGCAATAAACAAGCAAGCTCTTAGCATTTATTTGGCAAAGGCTACTAGCACGTGGTATACTTTTCTTGCTCAGACGCCTACCTCCTTGACTACATCAAGATAACTGCCTGCCTGCCTAAAAAGAGGAAGCAGTGCCCTCCGGAAAAGTATTAAAAGACTACTTTACTTTTGCATTTGGTGTCCGGAGATGGTCATTTAAACACTCTGTAATAAAGCTCATATAAGGCAGTGTTTTCTTTTAGGATCTTTTGTTTACGGAGCAAGGTAGCTAAAGCTTATGTCTATCAGAGGCCCTAGTGGCCAGTTTGTTTGACCGCTCGATTAAGTATTGTACTAGTTCATTTGACCGCTCGATCTCGATTAAATATTATAATAGAATAAAGAAATGCACTCCACTGAACTGAATAATGAATAGAATGTCACTATATACTCAAATATCCCTAGAACAATTGTAAAAAGAAACTAAATCAATGTCTACCTTACTTTGACTGTTACCCTACTTTTACTGTTAAGAGTAGCCGTTCCCTGTGTCTTTGTTTCTATTGCATTTGATCTCATCTATTCACATTTTGTTCTACTATATTGATTTTAGAATCACTGTAAATACCTCTAAGTAGGTCCGAGATAATCCAAAGTATCTGGGGTGGGGCATAATTATTATGGAGAACCCGCATGGCCCAATTCTCATTTATTAGATTATTCCAGTAGTTATTCTAAGCGTCGTACTATTGCATGTAATGTGGGCTTGGTAGCTATAGAACCATAAATGATTGGTGAACGACAGATCACAACTCTCCTTTGGCCCGAATGGTACTTCCTTTTCCCTTTCTTCTAATACTAAGTAATACTAAGCGCACAGTACCCAATGAGTTTTTAGGTCTTCCTTTAATCAGTACCAATTGGATTATTGATAAGTACCCCTTCCCTTTTTGGAGAATGTTAATGAATTCTAATTTACAGCCTTTCCCTTTACGTAGTCCAAGTCGTGCAAATAAGTCGGTTGAGTAGACATATGATATAATGATGTAATCCAACCTCACTCCATGCATAGTAGCATCATACTTTCTACGAGCTTCTGATCAATAGGATAGGAATGGTAGAAAAATCTAGATTAATATTACCCTATTGCTATACAATATAATACTCTTGTAAGCGAGGGGAGAGAAGAAGCAACGGAATGCAAATGAACAATCAATTCAACAAGCCAAAGTGCATTAGCTTACTCTAGTAGGGGTGCTTACGTAGGTAGTCCCGGGGTGCTTACTGAGCTCAGGGGCTTTCAACCCACCTAGTCGACAAGCACTAAAACACATAAGCAGAGTATTTGCTCTCTAGCTCAGAACTTATCCTTTCCTTTAGCACCCGCTTTCTCGAGTATTAGTAACACAAGATATGATTTAGGGGCAAAACACCTATAACAGCTGGCTCTTTATCCACTTACTAAAACTCACTTATTGCTTCAAAACTGACTCCTTACTCTAAACAATCAGAATGGATCTAGCTTACCTGAGGACAGAGACCCTGTAAGATAAGTTTATAAAATTTTTCGCACAACTCACTCCTATAACACAGAAGTGCAGGCAGGCCAGTTGAGTTCGCCAATCGTTCTAGTATCATATATAATGGGTAATATCCTCAATGACATGATTCACTGAAAGTCCCAGTCGAGAAACTAAATATACCCGCTCGAGCAGGAACTCTACTTTCATTTGAATCGGGAACTATACCTTGAAACACTGAATTATGAAACTATCACTTTAGCTACTGAGTCTGGCAAACCAGTACCAGTACTTGATTCTGATCAGCTTAAGCTTGAAATCATCGATGAATTTATATGGCACAAGTGGAATACCACGTATATAGGGTAGCACAAGTGGGATAGCACAAGAAAAGAAAGATACTTATCGACAACAACAAGAACTACACTATCATTTGTGGACCCGATTGCAGCTTAAGCTTACTTTTACACTTATTCTCTTTTTACTACTTCTGATCTTTCAACTAGAACTGGATACTTGACTTCCTAACCTGTTTTCCTACTCTCGCTCCTGCATCATATCTATCCTCTGTTGTCGATGTATACTTTATTTCATATCTATTGCACCACCGCGCCTCAATAAAAGATAGGAGATTAGGATTCCGCTTATTATAAGATGAAACTCGGACTGCTTCCTCACCAGATAAGAATTCTGCTTGATACTTTTATTCAAGAGTTGACTTTCCAAAACACTGAACCTGGATACTTGACTTCAGCGGTTGATGCACCCCATTAGGACTTACTAAAACTTAAGGCTGATATCTCGTTGACAAAGAACCTTTCTACTGTGGAGCTTACTTGTGCTTTAAACTCCTCCTTTAAACCTCAGTGTTTGAATATTGGATTGAGCATCCTTCCTTTCGAAATCCATGTGTAATCTTTCTTGCGCCCTTGCTTAGTTGCCTTGTTTGTTGATACTCTACTTAAGGAAGGAATATGCAGTGCGCTCTTTCTTGATTGAGAAGGCTTCTCTATCTGGTCGTTTACCGCTATAAACACTTATTTTCGACTTTGTTAAGCTCTAATAAACCCATCTTTTTCACCCTTATAAATGGTAAAGGATGCTGTAAAGCCTGATTCCCTCGTTGACTTTGCTCGAACACCACTTTCAGAACCGACAACACAATTACCTCATTGAGTTGACAAACGGATTCCACTCTTATTCATTCTCAGCGCCAACACCTCTGTTCTATTATTACCCTATATCCATACAAGACACTGCATTGCTCACTTAAACTTATGGTTCCCTATGGATTCTTTGAATCTTTTTGGAAACTGACTCTGCACTCGAACCACCGATTGCTGCTTGCTTTATCACTGAGTCTAGCTCCGAGGACCGAGGAAAACAAATACCCTCCCATTTCATATATCTTGTGTAGACCAGACACAGAAGTCGAGTTTAGATCATCAGCTATGCGCGTAAGGGAAAGGAGTGGAAATAAATAATAAATGATATACAAGGCGATCTAAGAATTAATAAATCACAAGCCATTAGTTAAAAGAGTGAAGGCAAGGATCCGTATCAGTAGCTAGGGAATTAAAGACAGGGATATCGGATTTGCATCGCTTGGAAGCATTGAAGTTAGACTTAAGAGTATTTGGGAAGAGGCTTACCCTGCTCGTTGCTTAGTAGTTATGTAGTTACCCTGAGTTGATCTATGCCTAAACAAAACCATTCTGATTTCTATGTTCGAAAGTCAATAATGGATTTAGGAATAAAACCAAACAAGTAAAAGACTGAAGTGTAATAGGAGGAAGTCCACTACAGCTAACAGGAATGCGACAAGTACTGTTAGAATCGGACTATGACTTGTGATAATGGGCAAGTAGACGCCAAGCTTAGTATAATGTTGCACAGAGAGGAGCTGTTCTCATGTCGCGGCAGTCAGGGCAGGACGAGCAACCACTTACTACTAACAGAACCGGGCTACTGCTTATGAGCCTGTCCTTGCTAACTTTCGTCCCTTTGACTCAATATGGAGCTTATACTTCTGACTTACATTATGTACTTTACTTATCGGGTTCTCTTTCTATACTTTCATTCCGGATTGACACCTCTATAAGCCTGTGCGCCTGTACTCGAGGGAAGTAGATGTATTGATCCTTCCATCCGCCCTTGAAACTCATTCCTGACTTATACTAATAGAATTATCTGACTACTCTACTCCTCATGTAATAACCCCACTAATCGAAGCTACCTTTACTGCTTTTCATTCAATAAAAATGCCTACTTTGACTCTCTACTGTGAGCTTTGGCCTGGCATCCCTATTCTCTTGCGTTATCCTTGTTTTCAACCTAGCATTCCCAACTTGGATTCTAAGAACACTGATCTGGATCTCCTTTAAACGATACTTAATAAGAGAACTGAGCTACTACTAACAAGGTTCGAACTGCCACCAACAAGATTGGAACTAGCACCTAAAAGTAGCAAACAAAAAATGGGACTTGAACTTGAGACACCGGTAATGAAACTACTCCGGGTTGAAACAGGGGCTAACGGAAACCTTGTCTAACAAGAATGAAAATAGCAACTTATAGACTAAACCAAGAAACAGTGAGAGCAGCTACGCTTCTTGGAATCACAGTAATATTTCTTTATTTCTGAGGGGCATAAGAGAATAGGAACATAGGGAAAAGATCTACCGGGTGGTAGAGCATAGAGAACCAAACTAACGAGTGCAAGAAAGAAACTAAGAAATAACGAATCAACTAGGGCGACCTTAGCCTAGAACTAATTCCTTAGCTGCTGATCCCAGGGCTCACTACCTCGACTTCCATCCTATCTTATCTGTCCTTGCTTTCACTCCCGAACTACTATCTTACTTATATCAACAGCATACACTATCTTGCTTGTATCAATAGCATATAGGTAGCGAAATAGCACATAGGTAGTGAACTCGACTTAGAATACCCGGGGAGAACTCTTGCTGCCGAAGACATCCCTACGTCCATAGAAAACCATTTCACTCAATCAAATGACATCGACCTCCTTTCCCACCCCTAAGTAAGATACTACTTTATTGAATTCCTTAGTTCGAGATCTGACCTGCCTCTCGCTCATCTAAGTCTCAATACCCTTACACTCAGTCTATATCTCTCCTTGCTATCAGCCTATGTCTCCGTGTCCTGTCCATAAGCTTGTATTTGCCCCTTGTATGCTTGCCCATGAACTGGAGGCTTACTTTAATGATCTCATTCTTACTGCTTGAGGAGTCAGTATGACTTTCCTGTCCGCTACACTCTTTCTGTGTGGTAGGAGATAGGCTACTCATAGAGCTATCAGATAGAAATCGCTGCTAACAAGAAAGGAACTATCGGTACCGGCAACTAGACTCATTACCTATTCTCTTATTGGTGCTTACTCCTATTAGTCTATTACTTATGCTTACTCCTGCTAGTGTATTATTAGATACGCTAGCCCGTACACTAGGCACTACTATATGGTATTATAGTTTGGTGCAGTTTCTCAGGCTTTAAATAAGGCGCGGAAGGCTTCGAGAGTTCGAGGTCGAGGGTGAAACAGAGAATTCCAGTCATAAGTATAATAATGAAGTTAATAGGACCGAGGAAGCAAATCAGAGGCAATAAGAATGAGGCAAGTGTATAAGAGAGCTTGGAAAGCGATGTAAGCTAGTAAGAAATTTTTCAATGTCAAAACATAAGATGCAAGGCGGGAATGACAGAGTTTGCTAAGGATTAGTCGAATGAGAGCTGGGAGTTGGTAGGCTAACAATCGTTTAAATAGTAGCTTGGTGGCTGAGCACTCCAAAATGGAAATTCAATCTATCACCATTCTTTAGACCACTACTAGATTTCTTCTTGTTATGGGACTGGCATGACTTAACGCTGAGGAATTAATATCATCTCTTGCGGAAGCAAAAGAACTACTTTATACTTTACCAAGAACAGAAACATCATTTACCGATCCTTATTCTAATACTGAATCCTAAGAAATACTGATCCTAAGAAATACTGATCCTAGGGGTAGTCGCCCTCTGCTCCAACATTAGCGGAATCTTTCGATCCCAAGTATAGAAATAAGTATAGAAAATTGACTGACAATTAGTATAGAAATTATTAGTTAACCGGGCACTCCCCTCTCGCTTGCAGCTGGCCAACTTAGAATATTGGGCTGGGCACCTTTATCCTAATCCTCATCCTCACTGACACTAAATGGATACCACCTTGACTTTTGCCAAGCATTCAACCTAGATCCTTTCGCCAAGCATCGAACCTAGACTCGCACACAATTCTTCTTGTTAACGCTGGACTTTAGTCTCTCTTGCATATAATCCAGATATTGATTCTGTTCAAAATGTTGCACTTATTTTCATCCATATCTTTGAAATCCGATACTTTATTGTAAACCAATCCTACCTTAACTACAAGCAAGCTCAATCGCTACATAGGGATTGATTCCTTTTCAGGTACTTTAGAAAGAAAATATGTTGGATCCGACTCGGTCTCAACCGCTACTTGGGCATTCAATTCAGCTTCCTTTCCTCACTTTGAATCATCCGACCCCTTGACTTGACTTTCACCCTTGGGAGATACCTTAGACTAGCCCTCGCATGAAAAATGATAACATTCACTTAAGGTTAAATAACCTGAAACAGAGGTTCACGGATACCAAAGAAAGAAATGGAACCCAAACAGGAAATAGAGGTTCGCGAATGTTGGAATTAAACTTGTGCAATTGTCATGAAGAGATTAATTTCATCAGAAGAAATGTTCATTTCTTCAAGAGAAAATATTTATGGAATGACAAGTCAAATCGGTTATTGATTCTTGAAAGAGTTTATTGAAAGAAAGATTCATTCTTACTGCATAAATCTGCATAAATGTAATATATCTTGAGGAACTATATAAACCCTATATGTTGAGTCATGAAAAATATAGAGTTTGTAAAATTATAAAAATATTGAGAGAAATACATAAGGTTTAGTCTTCTCCTACTATTCCTTAGTGTGCTAATTCTACCCTTTCTTCCTATCAACTTCAATAATTGGCATCAGAGCTATGGCTTCATCCTGAAGCACCTTCCAACTTCAAATCCCTAGATTGACAAAAGAAAATTATGACATATGGTGCATCCAAATGAAGGTTTTTCTAGGCTCCCAAGATGTATGGGAGTTTGTAGAAGATGGATTTGTTGAACCAAGTCCAGCAGAAGAAGGAGCGATAAATACAAAAGCAAAAGAGCAACTCAAAGATAGAAGAAAGAAGGAGAAAAAGGCCTTGTTCACAATTGTCACGCCCCTCCAAAATATATCGATAAAATTTAAAATTTTGTCACAACTAATCCAGGATCCAAACACACATTTTGAGGTCACTAAGAAAACATTCAGATCAAATTTTTACCTCTATAGTCTACAAATTCATCACCCTGTGCAGTTCATAAACATACCACGCATCACTCGATAATTCATATAATCTGAATTCAACTCTTCAAAATAATAACCACACATAAACTCATAAGTGGGGAAGTCTATGCAGTCACCAAATTAACGATTACCATAAATTCATATCATTACATGAATTTAACTTAACATTCCAAAATCCTATATATGAGGGATCCTTTATCTTACACAAAATCCATAAGTTTAGATTCATCGTCACATTTCATAAGATGCAGAGTAGCTTATACAACAAAAACACATATGCTAACAAAGATCGAAAATCTTCTAAACTTTCCACCTCACAATCTTAACAATTAAAGCGATATGCTATCCTGAAAAATTTATCAACAAACGGGTGAGCATAAGGAGCTCGAAGTGACTAACATATCCATATCAAAATAATACAATTTCAAAGGGGATATTGCAAAGTACAAGGCATAATATACGATTTCGTAGACATAATATTGTTAGGAGCGAAACATAATTATTTTTTCAATCTTACATATTTGGTTCCTGACAGATGGGGCATAGAGTAATTGGAGCATCTCAGTAACAAAGGAAACATATCGGAGCTTATCAGTGGCATACGAAACGTTACGAAGCATATCAACGGCATATGGAATATTTCGAAGCAAAATCATCAGTGAATGAAGCATTTCAGAGCATATCAAAGACGAATATCGTACAGAAGCTCAAACATCGCAATCATATCATTCTTATCCAGAGCATGAACAGAAACAACTCACCAAAACTCTGGATGTCATATCAAACATATAGAAGGTGTAGTGGAATCTCAGTCAGAATGTGATCCATCCATTTCTGAATGACCACCTGACAAATGTCTCCCACGTTTGGGAGCTCCATCCACCCACGTCTAGGTGAAGTCAGAGGGGGCCGGCAGAGCATCGCAGGCTCTAAGCACATACCCTTTACCATTTCTGGCAAAGGTCCAGAATATCCCACAGAGCGGGACCCCACATAGCGGGTAATAAGCGCATACCCTTTACCATTTCTGGCAAAGGTCCAGACAATCCCACACACCAGAGTACAAGAGGGTAGTTTTAACAATAAGTAGCATATGTCAGAAACACACGCGGAACAACAAAACGTGCATGTGCCTTATCGAGATAATATGAAACAAAGAACAAATCTCTCACAAATGTATTCAGATTTGGAATGAAATGAAAACAAGAGTGTACAGGGATTCCAAGCAATCATATTTAGCTTAATTCCAATAAGAAGGTTAGACGAATTCAAATATCCAAAGGAATGGAACAGAATACGCGAAATCGACCAAAGCTCGATTTCGGACAGAATTCGCACAAACAAATATTTCAGAATATCAATTATGCTCCAATACCCATAAGAAAGCTATGGTCGAACCATATATCAATCTATATTTTGATGGAACAAATTTCGTATGAAACAGGGTTCCCAACACGGAGTTACTTTTGATTTGGTAACCCAAGGGCAAAAACACAATCACTGTTTTGCAGAATTTATAGGGTCGGATTCAACAGATAATAGGGTAGGCAATTGAATTCTAAAATTTTCAAACTATATGTCAAAAGAAAGATTTTCAAGTCTAGTTTATAAAGAATTAAGTTTTGTCTAAATCAGAGACTCCAACAGGGAGTTATATATAATTTAGTGACACAAGATTAGAAACTACAAACTCTATTTTACATATTACATAGTATCAATTAAAACAAATGTTTGGACATGTTATTGAACTTCAAAGTTTTCAATTTTAGTGTCAAAAGAAAGATCTATCAGTCTAGATTCATATAAAATAAGTTTAACCTAAATCCAAAATCAGTACAATAATCTACAGCCGGAACAAGGCAGAAGGGTCAGGACTTTGATAATTTTTTAGATTCAAATCTTATAACCAACAAGAGAGATTTCAGCTTTGCAGGTCTTGAATTCAGCAATTAATTTTGGAAAGCAAGGCAAAACAGCAAAGATAAAGTATCAAAAGGCAAAAAAAATAGGATAGAACACTTGCCTTTGATAATTTTGACCCTAAGTGAAAAGATTTGAGCAAGAACCCTTAAAGCCCCAAATCTTCTTCTTCTTCTTCTTCTTCTTTCTTTCTTTCTTTGTTTTTTTTTTTTTTGAACAGATCACCCACGCAGCTGCCTTCTCTGCTTCCTTAAGAACGAAGGCAGAGAGGCTTAAATAGTGGAATTTGTCATTTTTTATATTTTGCAATTTAGTCCTTGTATTTAGTACATTTAGGATTATGTCCTTAGGGTTTACATATAGGTCCTCAGATTCTTTTTTTTTTTTTTTTTTTGAACAGATTACCCAAATCTTACAAATAAGTTACTTCTGATTCATACTCTATTTCCTTTGTCAATTTAAAATGAATGCTTACATTATCACCAGAAATTTATACGAAAATTCGGAAATGAGGGTGTTACAACAATCTACCAAGGGCTTGATGATACGATGTTCGAGATTATCGCTCCAGCAAATACTTCAAAAGAGGCTTGGGAAATGCTTCAAAAAGCATTTGGTGGTATTGATAAGGTAAAAAAACTCTGTCTATAAGTTTTACGAGCCAATTTAAAAAAATTATAACAAGGTACCTCTGAAACTATTTCTGATTATTTCACAAAAGTTATTTCAATTGTTCATCAAATGAGAAGAAATGGTGAACAAATAAGTGATGAAAGAGTGATAGAAAAGATACTAAGATCACTAGATTCAAAATTTGATTTTATTGTTGTTGCGGTTGAAGAGTCTAAAGATTTAGAAGAAATATCTTTAGAACAACTTATGGGTTCCCTTTAAGTTCATGAACAAATGATTACAAAAAGAGTAGAAGAAAGAACTGTGGAACAAAAAGAGTAGAAGAAAGAACTGTGGAACAAGCACTATAAACTAAGTTTACTCTTGAAAATAAAGGTGAATCAAATTTTCAAAGAGGAAGAGGTCGTGGACAAAGAGGAAGAGGTGGCAGAAATCAGACCTATCAAGAATCTCCAAACAATGAAGGAGGTAGAGAAAATTCTAGCCAAAGAGGCCGAGGTTATGGTCAAGGACGTGGCCAAGGCCGTGGACGTGGTAGAATTTCTAAAAGGTCTGAAATACAATGCTATATTTGCAAAAGGTATGGGCATTACTCCTTTGAATGCTATTATAATCCTAACAATCAAGGTGATAAGACAAATTTTATTGAAAAAGAAGAGAAGAATCAAAAATCAAGTTTTATTAATGACTTATGATAATCTGAAGGAAGATCGGTCTATGACATAGTATCTAGATACAGGAGCTTCAAATCACATATGTGGCATTAAAGAATTATTTTTAGAAATGGATACAAGCTATTCTGAAAATAGTACATTTGGTGATCTATCTCAAAGACCAGTAAGAGGTGAAGGTAAAATTGTTCTTGGACTCCATAATGACAAAGAGTTATACATTTCAGATGTTTATTATATGCCTGATATGAAAAATAATATTTTTAGCTTGGGATAATTACTTGAAAAAAGTTATAATATTGAGATGATATGACTCTTTCAATTTATGATAAAACTAAGACATTAATCTCACATGTGAAAATAGCGAAGAATAGAATATTTCATCTACATTTATGTATTTTTGATCGATCAAGTTGTTTTAAGACTGATATTGAGGACATTTCTACATTATGGCATCTTAGATATGCACATTTAAATTTTTGAAGCTTTAAAACTTCTAGAAAAGTTTACAGGAATGCCAAAAATTGATCGCCCATCAAAATTATGTAAAGTATGTGTTATGGGTAAGCAAGAAAGAAAGCATTTCAAAATCAGTAGAACAAAAAGAGCATGACATCGACTTGATCTGGTACACTCGGATGTTTATGGCCCTATTAGCCCAGTATCACTTGGAGGAAGCAGGTATTTTCTTACATTCACTGATGATCATAGTAGCAAAACTTGGGTCTATATTTTAAAGGAAAAGAAAGAAGTGTTAATCAAATTCAAAGAATTTAAAGACTTAGTTAAAAGACAAAGTGGTTGCAAGATTAAATGTTTACGAACAGATAGAGGTGGTGAATATTGAATTTGAAAGTTTTTATAGAAATAATAAAATTTTACATCAATTTACTATGCCATACACACCTCAACAAAATGGTATTTCAGAAAGGAAAAATAGGACTATACTTAATATGGATGATGCATGTTAAAGAAAAGAAATATTCCTAAAAAATTTTGGAGGGATGTTGTTGCTTGTGTAATTTATTTACTTAACAGATTTCCAATAAAGCCAATTAGTAATTCTACACCAGAAGAAGTATGGAGCCTGCAGAAACCAAGAGTTGATCATTTAAGAATTTTTGGAAGTGTTGCATTTGCCAAGATACCAGAAGAAAAGAGAACAAAACTTGAAGATAAAAGTCAGAAATGCATTTTATTAGGTTATGCTGAAAATTTTAGTGGATACAAACTCTACAATCCTATCACAAATAAAGTTGTGATGTCAAGAGATGTTGAGTTTAATGAACAACAGATTTGGGACTGAAAAAGTAATGAACAACATAGAAAAGCTATATCATCAGAAGAGGATAATATAATATAAGCAAGCACAGAAGAGGCTTTACTAGAATCATCACCGAGATCAGCTAGGTCATATGATTCAAGAAGTCCGATTATAAGAAGGACAAGACCGATCCAGGAGCTATATGATGTGACTCAGAGAATTGATACTAACAATGATGAACTTTCTCTATTTTGTCTTTTTGTAGTATATGATCCATTAACTTTTGAAGAAGCTTGTAAAGAAGAAAAATGGAGACAAGCTATGAAGAAGGAGATTAATGTAATCAATAAAAATGATACATGGGAGCTTACTACACTTCCAGAAGACCACCAAGTGATCGGTGTTAAGTGGATCTTCAAAACAAAAAAAAATGCACAAGGAGAAGTGGAGAAATATAAAGCACGATTGGTTGCAAAGGAATATAAACAATAATATAAGATCGACTATGAAGAAGTGTTCGTACCAGTTGCTCGATTAGAGACAGCAAGATTACTTATCTCCTTAGCAGCTCAAATGAAATAGAAAATTTTACAAATGGATGTAAAATCAGTATTCCTTAATGGAGTTCTTGAAGAAGAGGTATATATTTAACAAACCTCTGATTTTATTATTTATGAACAAGAAGACAAAGTATATAATTTAAATAGAGCTCTTTATGGGCTTAAACAAGCCCCATGAGTATGGAATAGAGATCATATTAAAAACAAAGAAGTAGAGTTACACTATGTCAAGACAAGTGAACAAGTGGCTGACATTTTTACAAAACCTCTCAAAATTAAAATATTTCAACATCTTCGAAGAAAACTTGGCATGTTAGATGGAACAAGTCTAAGGGGGGAGAATATTGAAATTAAAGTTGTGTAATTATCATGAAGAGATTAATTTTATCAGAAGAAAGGTTCATTTATTTAAGAGAAAATATTTATGGAAGGACAAGTCAAATCGGTTATTGATTCTTGAAAGAGTTTATTGAAAGAAAGATTCATTCTTACTGCATAAATCTGTATAAATGTAATGTATTTTGGGGAACTATATAAACCCCATATGTTGAGTCATGAAAAATATAGAGTTTGTGAAATTATAAAAAATATTGAGAGAAATATAGAAGATTTAGTCTTCTCTTACTCTTCCTTAGTGTGCTAACTCTATCCTTTCTTCCTATCAACTTCAACAACGGATACCATAAGTAGGATCCGAAATAGGGGTTAACATAGCAGTGTACTTAAAAGGAAAGGGCTTGTGTTGTCGGGTGCGAGGGTTGTGTCGACCGGAATACCCTTATGTTATGGATAGCTAGCATTACATTAAGGGTATCACATCAAATCTAAAGATTAAGTGACAACCGACACCGAGTGGAGCAGTGGTTGAGTACGTTGACGATGCTTGTTCCCTTGTTTGTGGAGTTAGCGAACAAATAAGATTTGCATTATTAGCCGTATAGCTCGGCTCTTGACTTTCCCTTTGCCTTTCCCTTTCCTGTGCTTTGCTTTCGGATATGGCTCGGGTTCTTTCAATATCCATAGAAGAACTTGGAATGTAAGAACACAGACGATATAGCTTAATCAATAGAGAGATGCCTGCCTCTTAAGTAAACTTATAGCGAGCCTCAACTCAAATAGAGAGTGAAAGACATGCTTTTGAACCTTGACCGGTTTGTTTGTAGTAGAAAACCTCGATAGCATAATCGTTAATAGTAACTCACCGAGAGTACGTGTTCGGGTGTAGCAAGAAAAGAAACAGTACATGAAACGGTGCTTAGACGAAAGTGGTATTTCTTGGCTATTGGATCAGCAAGGGTTTTGTTTTATTCAGATGGATCTTTATAAGATCAGGTTTGATCTGGTCTGTTGTGGACTGGGAAGCGCCAAAGAAGGAGATTCGTTCACAGGATTTGAGCTAAGAGAAAAGAAAAGACTTATCCACGGCAAACAAACCCTTGATTTGAAGTAGACTACTAGTTTAACAAGATTAATGAATGGAATCACCCTCGGTAACGAGTGGAAACTACTCCCTTACCTTACCTTACCTTACTATACTTCCTATAGCTAATGCCCCTAGTCAAACAAAAGCACCAGTCAAACTAGTCCGCCCACTTTCTCTACGATTTCAGAAGTTTAGAAGCGACTCTTGCACTACTAATATGATCTTTGGCTCTTTCTTTTGCTAAGTACGAAAAAGGGCTTTAATATATACGAATAAGCTCTTTTCTTTAATATATACGGATATTCTACCTTGCCTTGGGGTTGGGGCACGAAATCTTTAATAGCCTCATATTTTGTTAGCTTTTGAAATGCCACCATACACATGAAGCTAGTGTCATCTCCTTTCTTTCTTCACAGCAGGTCTTTCCAAGAAAATAAGAGGGGCTTATAGATAAGGATAAGACAAGGAGGGAAGAAGAAGACTCGAACCAAGGTTTCAGAATTAACTCTAAGTGGAAGATTATAAGGAAATAGCTCTAAAAACTAAGTTGTGGATGGGGAATAAGACGTAACTAAGGGATCTTAAAGTGAAGATACTATTAAATATAGAAACGGGGTAACCATACTAAACCAGGTAGGGAGAGGAGCATGCATAAATCAGGATGAGTCAAAGTTGGATGGCAAAGATGGGTTACGTTACAATGTGAGCATCTCGGTTTCGTGCCAATAGGAGAAAGAGAAAAGCGGAAGAGATCATCCCTTGGCCTCAGAGGCAAAAAGGAAGGGGTCTTGTCGGACGGACGGGAAAGCACATCAGCAGTCAAGTACTTTTTTGTTTAATAAGCAGACATATGACAACTTAAGTCATTCTCATTCAATTGTCCAGACAGACAGTCGGACATTTCCTAGAAAGGCTACTATAATGGAAGGAAGTAGAGGTGGTAAGCAGAGTTGGAGTTGAACTAATAATCCTTTTACTTACAAGGGAAAACTATGCTATATCAGCGAGTGGATAGAATGAAAGAATCCAATTCCGCCCTGTTGCTGCTGGGAGGCTTACCGTCTGGAAAAGGGTTTGAGGATGTGCTTAATAGGTTTTACTTGTCTGCAGAAAAAAGCATACTCCCTATTTTTTTTAGGATCGATTCCGTACATGGCAACATCGGTACCCGGGCTTTGCTACATCTTACCTCGCTTTTAGTATATTACTTTACTTATTGCTGGGCTTGGTTACACCCATCCGCTACTCACTTGAAAACGAACGGATTTTGTATATTAAGAAAATGAATGAAAAGGCTAGAGTAGGTGTATTACATGATGGATTTCCCATTATATGATATGAAAGAAGTGCCGGTGGTTGAGTTCCGTAAGTGAGATGTGAGATCAGTAGCGTTAGACAGACCTCGGTTCTGTGTTGTGGGCGTTTGTGTTTGCCTTCGCTGTGAGGAGCTTAATGCTTAGGTAAATGTAAATTAAATAATGTGAGTTTCCATCAATGGATAGAGAATGCAGCTTCGCAAAAAAGGGGGGCAACATATATAGTTTGGGTTGGGGTGGCAGGGTAGAGCTATGGGTTGAAAGATCTGGTGTTGAGGGTCCTCCTCCCACTAAGAAAGGGTATACCGATGGTACAAGAGAGTATAAGTACTAATCATAATCCAACAACAAAAAGTAAAGATACCGATGGTGAAGCAACCAAACCTACCGCTGCTACTGTATGGCAGCCTACTGCTGCTCACTTATTGGAGGTCTGCTATTCCTTTCTTGATCTCATTCTTGTACTACTAATAATGCCTATCAGCCCTTTACTACTATATATACATTTGGATCCTTTAGACCCCACTAAAGAGTATTTCCCTGATTCCTTTCTATTGCTTTTTAGGCGCTTCGTATCGAGCTGCTACGCTCCTCTTTCTTATTGTTAGCTAACTGCTTCAGATTATTTATTAGTCTATTCATCATGCTTTTGACGCTTCAATAGTATTTCATCAATCGTCACTCTTTCTTTGTCAAATGGTCATATCTCGCTTTCCCTTTTGCATCTCTCTCTACAAGTAGGAATGAGAATGGGGTTAACACAAAATCCACCGTACAGAGAATTAACGTATTATAGACGTATGACATAGGTTTATTGTAGACATATGACGTAGGTTCATTACTAGCTTTCTGTGCTTCTAGTCTATACTCTCTACAATAGATGAAACAAAAAGTTTTAGAAAGGAGTCAAACTTCTTCTCAAACAAGTATCCTCTCTTAGTGGTATAAATAACCTTGTAAACCCAACGTTTCTTGTATACTTAAGCTCTTCGCTGAAATATGCACCCATGAATGAATTCCCCTGTTGGGAAGAGTCATAAACGAAATTGACGTTGTTATCCCCATAGGGTAAGAAAGGTCTACTAATACTACTAGGACATTCTATTAATACTACTAGTACATTCAATATAAGCTTAAAGAAATCCATACAACTCGGGCAAGAGAGAGGGAGGTTGAAAGGGATATTGTATACCCCGACTCATGGAGCCTACTTAAAAGTCGAGGAGAGCAGACCAACCAAGTAGGAGAAATAGGTTTTAAGGAAGGAAGCAAGCTTTATTCGGGAGATTACTGAGCTTGCTTAGAGATACTGTAGTAGATAAAAGAAGGTAATATAAACAAGGAGGGAGTTATACGAGCGTAGGTTAGGTCAGCTACCAACTAAGCTAGGAAGCAGCTGGCAAGTAACCTAGCTAACACAGCTAGTAAATTACAATCCCTGGGCTGTGATTCGTTGACATAAGGAGGAGGCAAGATCCGTACTTAATAGACTCAAGGATGTCTCTTTGCAAGGCGCAAAAGGCCCTCTCCTCCCTCCTCCCTCCTCCCAGCCTCTCAACTCCAAATCTTCCATTATGCATTTTCTAACAATAATAGTGGGCGTAGCGAAACTCTTAATCAGGACAATACATACTATTAAAGTGAGATCAAGAGACCTTAGCACAGGGTAAGAGGATGCAGAGGCGGGTACTATTAAAGAATATATCATAGTGTTGTCATTCGAGTTCTCAGGAATAAGTGGTGCATAGTGGAGATTGTGATAGTAAGGGATAGAGGTCCAGGATCCAGACAATGATGCACCAATTCTAGCGAAGTCAGGGGACTTCAGGAGCTACTAGGCGACAGACTATCCTAGAGGTATGCTTCGTCCAGGTGTGACCCAAGGGTAGGTGGATGAAGGTGAATATGCAAAGGGAGTGAACCAAGAATCAAAGATGGTGGAGGCCCTATGATATGTTAGCAGAGGCCACACATTGTCACGGGCTTAGCTGATTTTGCCTAAGCCGTGCGGCACCCATGTGTGTCCATCCGCAAAGGTCAGCCCTCCCCGAGATCTCCTAAAATCCCACAGACTTACAAAAAGAGAAAATGGGCCAGAAGAAGCAATTCCCACGGGATCCACAAGTAACTGCTCAAGAAAAATACTTTATAAAGCCAAAATACCAATTGCACCCATGGATATTCCAAACTCAGAGAGGTTGCACATAAAGGATAATGGTCCACTACAGACCGAAGTCCCTACAAGTGCTTATAAGACACACTTATATTTACAAGCCAAACTTGGCCATAAAGCAAATCAAACTAGGGCTTCCAAGCCTACTGCAAGCCCGCTTCTTGTTGTATAAGATATGTACCTAAACCAAGGACACGGACCAACACAAGCATTTTATCGAACACCTTGTTTACATTGTTGTTCATGACATTCTCCCCCACTTATTCCTTCGACGTCCTCGTCGAAGCCACTGTAGACGCTGCATCTCCTCGCATTCTACTACTGACTCTTTAATCTTCTGCTTTGGCTGCAACACGCCCCTTTAGCTCCTAGCCGCTCTCCGTTGCTGTTGTTGAGTAGTCGAACTCTAATCCACCATGCTGCTTCAACTCACCAATGATTGAATCTGGTGTGGGGTTGGCTGAGTTGTGCTAATCTTTGTTGGTTCTCGTGGATCCCTCTGATGAAGGAAAAGACCTGCCTTATTATGTGCCAGTATCGCAGTATACTCATATTGCTTGAACTGGGTAGATGCTTGTTGGAGCTTTAACGAGCATCGCCTCACAGACTTTGAAGTTTTTAAGGTCCTTTCTCCATAATGTTTGCCCATTGAACCTTCTTCCGCTGTTAGTTGTCACTTCCAAGTATGTTCGCATCACTCCCTCTTAGTCAATTGGGAAATTAAGTGGAAAAACTACTCTTAATAGTACTGATCACCAACGGTGAGGATTTGACAACCATTGTCTTCCATAAGCTTTCTTTGAAGGGTCACTGAACTTGTGCAGAGCTCCCCTGCTTGGATAAGTAAGAGAACTGGGATACTTGACTTCACCCATTCTCTTCATAGTTGAGAAGGTAAGGTGACTTCTCTCACCTCCTCGAGTTAAGAGAACTAGGGTACTCGGTTTCGCCCATTCTCTCGAGTTGAGAAGGCAAAGGTTACTCAATTTCGCCTGGCAAAGGTTACTTGATTTCACCTGCCTCCTCGAGGTTGTACTTCATGCATTGAGCTGGTTACTAACATTCGTCTTTGCTCACATAAAAGCACTTGAAGTGGTTGCACTCCTTGCATTGGGTTAGCTCCTGTGATTCACCTTCCCACTGCCATTGAACTTCTGGAATGCAAGAAGTTTTGCCCGAAAAGTGCAAAAAGTTTACTTAGCTTCGCTCACCTCCTCGAGTTAAGAGAATTGGGGTACTCGGTTTCGCCCATTCTCTTGAGTTGAGAAGGCAAATGTTACTCAATTTCGCATGGCAAAGGTTACTCGATTTCGCCTGCCTCCTCGAGTTTGTACTTTATGCATTGAGTTGGTTACTAATATTCGCCTACTCTTTGCTTACACTTCTGAAGCACTTGAAGTGATTGCACTCCTTGCGTTAGGTTAGCTACTGTGATTTACCTTCCCACTGCCATTGAACTTCTGGAATGCAAGAAGTTTTTGATAGGTCTGGTCGCTTTTGGGATTGTACCGTATTCTCCATCACCTTTGCCGCCTACTCTTCTTGAGTAGAAAGGTACAGTACCATGTACTGCCTACTTCGTTCCCTGGTTGAGCACTCCTGCATCAACCCGAAGTCCCTTAATTTCGGCTATCTGGATGAGAAGCCCATCGACATCGATCTTATGAAGTTTCTTGGCCTCTGCCCTTCTGCCTCGTCTTGGTACTTCGAGTTTACCTCTGCATTCTCCACCTCCTTGGCCCTTTTTATGACCAATGTTGTCCCTTCATGAGAGCAAGGGATCGATGACTTCACGGAAGTCCCGCATCTGCGATACCATGGCGCTGCCAAGCCCATAGCACTACTATCCGTTACCTTACATCTTCGTCCCTTCCTTCGCGATCGGTAGATCTGCCTCTATGGCACTGTGGAGCTCCTCCGAGTCCACCTCCTATCTAACCGACGCTTTTCTTTTGGGTAGCTGAGCCCCGTTGGACTCGTCGTCGCTTCCTCGCCCCTTTCGACCACCTGCTTCAACACCACTATGTCCTCCTAGCAGTTCTCCTTAGTCGATGGAGAGACAGACTACAACTCTGATGCATGGCCTCCGCCATCTTGTTGTAGGGCTTGCACCGATTGTGTTCTCCTTAGCTTCCTTGGTAGCAACGTTCGCTTACTCGGCCTTGTCCTCTGACTTGTCGGGCTCCCTTAAGCGAATGTGAGCAGCGATCCAACTCTCCAACTGCTCCGATTAATCAAGTCCCCTCCATGGGACTCACTGGTACTTGCAATCTGACTACTCTCTCGGTGGTACACAACCCCCATATGCTGACGACCAAAGCTTTCATCTGATGCAAGCTTCAATGTATACACACGAAAGACCCACCTCTGCGGTACTGTGGCATTCACTCCTTGAATCCACAGCTCTTATTGTTGTTGCCTTGTTCACCGAAGTGGAGCTCCTAGCAGCTCTTGATCATTCACATGATCATGTCCCCCTCCATGGGACTCACTGGTACGTGCACTTGGACTTCTTCCTCGGTGGTATACAGCTCCCATATGCTGATGACTAAGGCTTTCATCCAATGCAAGCTTTGATGCACACACGAAGACCCGCCTCTGCGGTACTACGACATTCACTCCTTGAATCCATAGCCCTTCTTCTTGTTGTGTCGTACACCAAAGTGGAGCTCCCAGTAACTCCTGATCATACCTCCGCATGATTTTTGTCCCTCACGGGACAAGATTGCCTGTATTGCATTGCCACGAACTATTCCACCACGATCCGCTGCACCATGTCGCCTCCTGGTGACATCTCCATTGCATACAGATTCTCGTGTGATGAACTCGGACTACGACTTCTCCACGTGTGGCCTCTGCCAACACATCGTAGGGCCTCTGCCATCTCCGACTTTTAGTTCGCTCCCTTGGCAATTCCCCTTCGTCCCCCCCCACTCCTGGGTTACACCTGGACGAAGCATAGCTCTAGGACAGTCCGTCGCCTAGTAGCTCCTGAAGTCCCCTGACTTCGCTAGAGTTGGTGCACCATTGTCTGGATCTTGGGCCTCTATCCCCTACCAGCACAATCTTGCTATGCACCTCTTGTTCCTGACAACTTAAATAGCAACACTGTGGCATATTCTTCAAGAGTACCCGCCTCTACGTCCTCTTGCCCCGTACTAAGGTCTCATGATCCTAACTTTGCCTCCGCAAGTTGAATCACCTTAGTTACTCCATCAAATTTATCTCTTAGGTAGCTTGCATGTGCCTTGAAGCTCCCTTCATCTTTGGCACCATGCAAAATAAGTCTGTCCCATCAGAATGAAGAACCCATGCAACGACATGATCCCACTCTTGCCTCTACAAGAGTTCATGCCCTTGACCTCTGTCTAAGGAAAGCTCTGTGCCTCAGCTCCATGTTCCATATTCTATGTCAACTCCCTTCATGCAGCTTGGATACTTCACCAAGTTCCACCCAAGTTGCTCTGCTCCTCGATTTGCACTGAGTTGATAGTGGCCCTCACGTCCACCATTCCACGGGTCAGCCCTCTGTTGAGTTCGATTTCTGCCTCGACTCTAAGTGTGCCTTCATATGATGTTGCCTTGGATTACTCCCCCACTTGATCTCGAAATGCATCCACCAATGCATTACCTCCTTCGAGATCATGCGACAACTCTTCGTCGCTAACTCGGTCCATTGAGCTTTATAGAGATATAACCTTGAGAAACTCTTCCTCAATATGTATAGTCCGTTACACATGATTCTCCCACTAGAGAACTAGGACTTATCCCTCCTGGATATCTGTCATGCTGGAGCAACTTTTCTCTTTACATACTTCCCACTGGAAGTTTCGGAGACCATCATCCCCTTTGGACTACTCCGTCTTGCTGAACTCGTGCTTTGTTCTGCCCCCACAAATGTACTTGCTAGATTGCGACCCTTCTCCAATACAGTCTCCATTGCACCCTTCAAGGTCTAGTAACATGCGAAATTTATTGCACATTTCAGTCGCCTACGGACATATCCTTTCCATGTTGAAAAGAAAGTTCTGATGCTCCATGGCGTCGAGTTCTAATCGCGCCTTGGGATGGCCACGAACACTCTGTCATCCGTGTACAAGCCCTTGCATGAGTTTCGAATCCTTCGAGTTAGCAATTCCCCTCACCTATGTGAGCTTTGCACAACTCTTTCGGTCGTTACACAACACGTCCCACCTTGCACGGTCTCATCTTTCACCAAGCACCCTGCTTTGCCTTAAGCACCGTCAAGTTTGGTTGCCAACGTCGAGCTATAGCTCAAACTCAACCATCCCAATCTTTGTGTGCTACGCATTCTTCTTCGCTTGCTTGTCCTTGTGGTACCTCTCGTGCAAAAGGGTTGGCTATTCCTTGAATGCTAAACCAGGATGCCCGCTCCTCTGAGCGACTCATTTCCCTACATCTCAATGTCCGTTTCCCCTAAACGGTTGCGCGTGCTGGCTGTCCTCCACATAGCCTAGCTAGGTCCCCCACATTTGTATGGCAAGTGTTTCTGCGTGTGCTTGTCCCGCTCTGATACCATATTGTCACGGGCTTAGCTGATTTTGCCTAAGCCGTGCGACACCCATGCGTGTCCGTCCGCAAAGGTCTGCCCTCCCCGAGATCTCCTAAAATCCCACAGACTTACAAAAAGAGAAAATGGGTCAGAAGAAGCAATTCCCATGGGATCCACAAGCAACTGCTCAAGAAAAATACTTTATAAAGCCAAAATACTAATTGCACCCATGGATATTCCAAACTCAGAGAGGTTGCACACAAAAGATAATGGTCCACTACAGATCGAAGTCCCCACAAGTGCTTATAAGACACACTTGTATTTAGAAGCCAAACTTGGCCATAAAGCAAATCAAACTAGGGCTTCCAAGCCTACTGCAAGCCCGCTTCTTGTTGTACAAGATATGTACCTAAATCGAAGGACACGGACCAACATAAGCATTTCATCGAACACCTTGTTTACATTGTTGTCCGTGACAACATGGAGAAGTCGTAGTCGAAGTTCATCATACGAGAATCTGTATACAATGGAGACATTACCAGGAGATGACATGATGCAATGGATCATGGTTGAATAGTTTATGGCAATGCAATATAGGCAATCGTGTCCCATGAGAGACACAATCATGGGAAGGTATGATCAAGAGTTACTAGGAGCTCTACTTTGGTGTACGACAAAATAAGAAAAAAGACTATGGATTCAAGGAGTGAATATCGTGGCACCATAGAGGCAAGTCTTCGTGTGTGCATCGGAGATTACATTGGATAAAAGCCTTAGTCATCAACATATAGAAGTTGTATACCATTGAGAAAAAAGTCTAAGTGCAAGTACTAGTGAGTCCCATGGAGGGGGATATAGATTATGTGAATGATCAGGAGCTACCAGGAGCTCCAATTCGGTGAATAGTGCAATGGCAATAAGGG
Organism: Ensete glaucum; assembly: GCA_021527575.1. NCBI lineage: Eukaryota > Viridiplantae > Streptophyta > Magnoliopsida > Zingiberales > Musaceae > Ensete > Ensete glaucum. The sequence continues at coordinate 6,148,032 of CM038556.1, forward strand.
CTGTAGATTGAAGGGGTGAATGTCATGGTCCCACAGAGGCGGGTCTTCCATGTGTGCATATCAAAGCTTATATCAGATGAAAGCCTTGGTTATCAACATATGAGGGTTGTGTACCACCGAGGGAGAAGTCAGGTTGTAAGTACCAGTGAGTTCCATCGAGGAGACTTAATTATACAAATGTATGATCAGAGCAGCTAGAGAGTTGGACTGCTTCAGTACTCATATTCGCTTAAGGGAGCCCGTCAAGTCAGAGGACAAGGCCGAGTAAGTGAACGTTGCTACCAAGAAAGCTAAGGAGAACAGAATCGACGCGAGCCTTGTAATAAAATGATGGAGGCCATGTGTGAGAGTTACAGTATGTCTTTCCATCGACCAAGAAGAACTGTTAGGAGGACACAGTGGTGTTGAAGCAGGTGGTCGAAAGGGACGAGGAAACAACGACGAGTCTAGTGGGGCTCAGCTACCCAAAAGCAAAGCATCGGTTAGAAATAAGGTGGACTTCGAGGTGCACCATAATGCCACAGAAGCAGATTTATTGATCGCGAAGGAAGGGATGTAGATGTAAGGTAACAGATAGTAGGGCCATGGGCTTGACAGCACCATGATACACAGAGGCGGGACTTCTGTGGAGTCATCGATCCCTTGCTCTTATGGAGGGAGAGCATTGGTCATAAAAGGGAACGAGGAGGTGGAGAATGCAAAGGCAAACTCCAAGTACCAAGACAGGGTGGATGGGCAAAGGCCAAGGAACTTTATAAGATCGGTGTCAATGGGCGTCTCATCAAGATAGCCAAAAGCGAGGGACTTCCGATTAATGTAGGAGTGCTCGACTAAGGAACGAAGTAGGCAGTATGCGGTACTATACCTTTTCTACTTAGAGGAGTAGGCGACAAAGGTGATAGAAAAGACGGTACAATCCTAGAGGCGACCAGAACTATCAAAGACTTACTCCAAGTTGGGGTAAACTTTTTTACTCTTTTCGAGTGAAACTTCTTGCATTCCAGAAGTTCAATGGTATTGGGAAGGCAAATCACAGTAGCTAACTCAATACAAGGAGTGCAAACACTTCAAGTGCTTCAGAAGTGTGAGCAAAGAGTGGGTGAATGTTAGTAACCAACTCAATGCATGAAGTATAAACTCAAGAAGGCAGGCAAAATTGAGTAACCTTTGCCTTCTTAACTCAGGAGAATGGGCGAAACTGAGTACCCCAATTCTATTAACTCGAGGAGGTGAGCGAAGCCAAGTAGTCTTGCCTTCTCAACTACTAAGAGAATGGGTGAAGTAGAGTATCACAATTCTCTTATTTATCTAGTAGAGGAGCTCTATATAAGTTCAGTGACCCTTCAAAGAAAGCTTATGAAAGATAATAGTTATCAAATCCTCACCATTGGTGATCAATACTACTAAGAGTAGATTGTCCGCTTTATTTCCCAATTGAATGCCACTTGAAAACAGGAGTGATGCGAACCTACTTGGAAGTAACAACTAAACATGGAAGAAGGATCAATGGGCAAACATTATGGAGGAAGAACATCAAAAAAAAAAAAAAACTTCAAAGTCTGTGAGGCGATGCTCGTTAAAGTTCCAACAAGCATCCATCCAATTCAAGCAACATGAGTATATTACCATACTGGTGCATAATAAGGCAGGTCTTTTCCTTCATCAGAAGGATCCATAAGAGTCAACAAAGATTAGCACAACTCAGTCAACCCCATACTAGATTTAGTTATTTTTGAGTTAAAGCAGCATGGCGGATCAGAGTTCGACTACTCAACAACAGTGGCGAAGAGCAGCTGGGAGCCAAAGGGGCATGTTGTAACCAAAGTAGAAGATTGAACATTTAGCAAAATATGAAGAGATGCAATGTTTACAGTGGCTTCGACGAGGACATCGAAGGAATAAGTGGGGGAGAATGTCATGGACAAAAATGTAAACAAGGTGTTCGATAAAATGCTCATGTTTATTTATGTCCTTCGGTTTATATACATACCTTGTATAGTAAGTAATGGGTTTGCAGTAGGCTTGACAATCTAAGTTTGGTTTACTTTGTGGCTGATTTTGGCTTATAAATTCGAGTGTGTCTTGTAAGCATATGTGGGGACTTCGGTCTGTAATGGACTATTATTCTTTGTGTGCAACCTTTCTGAGTTGTAATATCCATGGGTGTAATTTGTATTAGCTTTATAAAATGTTTGCTTGAGCAGTTACTTGTGGATCTCGTTGGAATTGCTTGTTTTAGCCCGTTTTCTCATTTGTAAGTTTAAGGGACCTTAGGAGATCTCGGGGAAGGCTGACCTTTACGAATGGATATACATAGGTGCTGCACGGCTTAAGCAAAATCAGCTAAGCTCGTGACAGCATAAAGGACAAATTGTGCACCTTATTCACCGAATTCAGATTGGGCCGATCATTGAGCCCAACAAAATTCTAGCAAAGTGCAAGTTTAAAGGGGCGTCCTAAAAAGGAAGTATGAGCTACTAATATAACGGAGCCATGCATGAGGGTGGACTTCCCTCAATGGGAAGAAGGAGAACCAACGAGATGAATTTCGCGTGTCGAACATTACTTCTGTTATTACCGAACACTGGAGGATTCCATGGTAGACAACACTATCAACCACCTTAAAAGGGATGCTAGGTGGTATAATTAGCTTGAATACACCCATAGGATTTTGACGTTGATATAATTCAATAAAGCATTGCTGAACCACTTTGGGTTGACTAAATACAAGAATATCAATGGACAACTTGCCATGATCTGACAAACCTCCATGATCCAAGAATATCATACCAGGTTTGAGGAATTATCTTACCTTGCTTATGATTGGTCTGACAAATAATTATTAGGGACATTCATTGAAGGACTCAAGTCAAAAATTAAAGGAGAGGTTAGAGTGCTGCAGCCCCGCACTGTGATGGCCGCAATATCCTTCATACGAATCCAAGAAGAATTACTCAACTAAGATGCTCGGAGGATAAGAACCACTCCTAGACCAACAGCATATAAACCTCCCTCTACCCCCAGTAGTCCTTTGCTGCAAAAAAAATTGACGTTAGAAGAGCTACACGACAAATCGGTGAAGGCACTTTGTTGCAACTGCAACCATCACTGTGAAAAGAGGAAGCTTTCCATAATAAAATCTATTAAAGAATCTAAAGAAGAGGCCCAAGAACCTAAGGAGGAGAACATAAGGGAATAATCGTAGCTGGCCGATTGCACGACTCACGCTTTAGCCAAATATACGAACCTAGAAGCAACAAAAGTTAAAGAATCTCTTAAGCCACAACCTGTCACCATCCTCATCAAGACTCAGAGCACCAACAACTTCATGAATAGCAAGGTTGCTACCAAATTGATGCTCCAAAATGAAGATTGCAGTAGGTTTGATATTGAGGTCATCGATGGCCAAATTTTGAAGTGCGATCAAAGATGTCCGCAGGTAAAATTGTTGCGACAGGGCCAAGAGATACCTTCTGATTTCTTCTTCCTTCCTCTTGATAATTATATGGTCGTGCTCAATATAAAATGGCTGATTATGTTAGGTGATGTTCCTTGGAATTTTTCTAAATTTATAATGTAATTTTTCAGCCATGAGAAACAGGAGATTCTATACGGGAAACTCAAGAGTGATATAACGACGATTTGCATGTAGCAAATAGAGAAATTTTGAACAAAGTGAACAGTACTTTCCTGATGCAACTTCGGCAGCACTCTATGGGAGAGCCAACAAAAATTAAAGACCTAAACTTTCTCTAATTTCTTGCTAAATTTTCAGACATCTTTGCCAAACCGTGAAGCCTACTTTCTACCCGCCGGCATGACCACCAAATTTTGATTCTCCCGAGCAATTCTCCTAGGTAAACCAATAGCAAACACTTGGCCATGTCATTATCCTCATCCCTAGAAAGCTAAAATAGAGATGATTAAAGAAGAGATGCTAGAAACAGGGGTCATTCGGTCAAGTTACAGCCCCTACTCTTTGGCAATACTAGCTTTACCTGACTCCGATAAAGTGTTTGTTATTGATGCATCGGGAGCTAGAAATTGTGTTATCCATATTGTCACCAACGGTCGTTACTCAACCACAACATCTTCACTTCGTGAACCATTCATCGCTTTTTTCTTATTTGTATATATGTTTGGCAGCTTATTTTACCTTGAGTTTATATGTTTTTACCTAAGAAATATGAGCAAAAGTAGTGTAGAAGGCTGCAAAACGATCGCTCATTGCGTGGAGCCAAAATAGCCCAAAACAGCCCTATTTTTGGGTCTTTTTCATATGCTATAGCAACCATTCTGAGCGATGCAAAATATCAGCCATTTCAGCACCTTGGAACCCCCCAGGTTGTCATGAACGGTCGTCGCTCAACCGCAATGCCTTTGCTCCTTGAACCGTTCGTCACTTTTTCTTGCTTGTACATATGTTTGGCAGCTTGTTTTGCCTTGAGTTTATGTGTTTTTACCTAAGAAATATGAGCGAAAGTAGTGTAGAAGGCTGCAGAACGATCGCTTGTTGCGCGGAGCCAAAACAGCCCAAAATAGCCCTGTTTTTGGGTCTTTTTCATGTGCCGCAGCAACCTTTCTGAGCGGTGTGAAATGTTAGCCATTTCAACACCTTGGAACCCCCCGGGTGGCATCGGGCTAGATGGGGTTCCGGGTATATGTCAGGCGTAGGCATTCATCAACAATTGAACTTGTCTTGCGTCTGATACCTTGGGAACCATCATTTGTGGACTTGCGACCATTCCTACAACCCTCCAATGTCCCATTTCGCTCTCTTTCTCTCTTTTCTTTGTTGCACTCAAGGTGTTCGATAAATTGCTTGTATAGCTTTCTGCTTTGTGAGACGTCGGGATGTGTCCGTCGCTCGCTTATGAATTAATCAACTTCTTCTTTGTATATCCTACGGGACCTTAAGAGGTTGTAAGAGGGCTAACCCTTTGCGAACAGATAACGCGTTGGGCGTTTCATGACTTAGGCAATACTAGCTACGTCCGAAATAGTGAGCAAGGTTGCTCTACGACTTAGGCAATTTCAGCTAAGTCTTCGGGAGTGCCGCGAGAGTGCCGCACAACTTAGGCAAATTCAGCTAAGTCCGTGACAGTGTGGTATCAGAGCAGGCAAGCAATTTATACGAACAGCGAAGAAGATTCATAATCTCACCATGGTGAAACATCGTGGTGAATCGAGCAAGATGGGGCAAGTCGGACCCTTGCTCCAAGCAGTCGCAGGTGGGCTGCAAGTGCAAACTCGCTCGCAAACTATGGGAGTCACTCATGAGGGGCTTTATAGTGAACAAGACGAGCGTGAAGTTGGGTATTCTCCATGAGGGGAGGAGGCGCCATCTGGAGCGCCAATCGGGAAAAAGAGTCACAAGGAGAGAATTATAGCAGCGGAGACCCACCTTGATGTTCTTGAAGCGAGCATGGAGGAACTCTACCAAGGCCAGCGAGGGCTACTTAGGGTAGAGAGCTCGCTAGAAGAAGCTGAATCTCGGAGTGAGAAAGTTGAATCTATGATGGATCAACTGACAGAGGATACCAAAGATTCGTACGACACCTACATGAAGTTGTGGCGGAACTCACGGCTAAGGTGATGGTGTTAACAAGGACTCTTGATGCGGGAGGGAACAACACCCACGCTGCGCCACCACAAAACTTCAGGGCATCAGAGCCGTAGTGCTACAGAGGTGCTAGGGATGCCAAAGAGCTTGAGAATTTCTTGTTCGACATGGAACAGTATTTCCGTGCTATAAGGCTTGATTCTGAAGAAACCAACGTTGCTATAGCAACAATGTATCTGAATGGGGATGCAAAACTTTGGTGGCGAACCCATTGGGAAGAGATCCAGCAAGGCCGATGTCAAGTGGATACATGGGGAGACTTGAAGCGAGAGTTGAGAACTCAGTTCTTACCAGAGAACACAGAGTTTGTCACAAGAAGGAAACTGAGACAACTCCACCAAAGTACAACAATCTGAGACTATGTGAAATAATTTTCAGCATTGATGCTGGATATACGGTACATGTCTGAGAAAGACAAGCTATTCAGCTTTCTCGATGGCTTGAAGCCATGGGCATAACAAGAACTACATCGAAGGAATGTCATTGATGTAGTCGGGGCAATTGCAGCCATGGAAAGGCTAACTGACTTTGTTTCATTGGAGGATTTGAGAAAGAAGAAACAATCTTCGGGAAATCGCCCATCTAAATACTCTCGAGCGAAGAAGTCTGGGGGCAAGCAAAAGAAGAAGAATTTCCACAAGGGACCGGGCTCAAGAGGTAGAATCCCAAAGCCTACTGGATGCTTATTGTGTGGAGGACCGCACATGGTGAGGGAGTGTCCATAAAAACAGGCACTCAATGCTTTGATGGCATCGATTCTACCCCGTAAGTCAGACAAGGGCAAAGCTATCGCCCTTAGTTCGAGTAGTTCTGACTCCAGTAGCGACAGTGAGGCATCGTAAGGACCCAGGATGGGAGCAATGCGTTTGTTGAATGCATTGCAGGGTCTAGTGGGGGAGAATACAAAGGCAAAGCCACCGAAGGCAGGAAGCAGCGAGTTGATGTATGTGGACATTAAGCTCAATGGCCGAACAACCTGTGCAATGGTGGACACGGGCGCGACCCACAAGTTTATTGCCGATCGCGAAGCTAAGCGACTGGGACTAATCTTGGAGAAGAGCCCAAGTCGTATGAAGGAGGTGAACTCGGAGGCCAAGCGGATCTCCAGACAAGCAAATGGGGTCCCTATCAAGATCGAGACATGGAGCGGGAGCATAGACTTGATGGTGGTGCCATTGGACGACTTCTAAGTGATTCTTAGAATAGAGTTTATGCACGCAGCAAAGTTGGTGCCAATACCGTTCCTGAACTTCTTGTGTCTAATGGGAGGCAATGATCCCTGCATGGTTCCAGTTTCTCGAGTAGGAACCAAGGACCTACAACAAATATCGGCTTTACAATTGAAGAAAGGGGTGCGAAAAGGTGAATTAACCTTTGTCGCTGCTATGAAGCTAGAGACACTTGACGGGGAGGCCATTCAAGAACCTGCTGTTGTGGCGAATCATCCTGAAGGAGTTCTCCGATGTGATGCCAATAGAGTTGCCGAGAACTCTACCACCACGCAGAGGCGTGGATCATCAGATTGAGCTGGAGCCGGGAGTTAAGCCTCCAGCGAGACCACCATACCGCATGGCCCCTCTAGAGTTGGCGTAATCGAGGAAGTTAGATGAACTGCTAGCGGTGGTCTCATCCGCAGTCAAGCACCTTCGGAGCTCCAGTCCTCTTTCAGAAGAAACAAGATGGGAGCCTCCGATTATGCATTGATTATCGAGCCCTCAACAAGATGACGGTGAAGAATAAGTACCCTATCCCGCTCATCGTGGACTTGTTCGATCAATTGGGCAAGGCAAAGTACTTCTCCAAACTCGACCTTCGGTCAGGGTATTGGCAGGTGCGCATTGCAGAAGGTGATTAGGCAAAGACTACCTGTATGACTAGGTATGGAGCATTCGAGTTCTTGGTGATGCCTTTCGGCTTAACCAACGCTCCGGCCACATTATGCACTCTCATGAATCAGCTGTTCAAAGAATATCTGGATAAGTTTGTGGTCGTCTACTTAGACGACATCGTCGTCTATAGCTAAATACTTGAGGAGCATGTTAGACACCTCCGAACAATTTTCAAAGTTCTCAGGGAGAACACCTTATTCGTGAAGAGGGAAAAGTGCTACTTCGCCCAAACAGAGATTTTATTCTTGGGGCATCAAATTGGGAATGGGTCCATTCGAATAAACAAGGCTAAGGTGCAAGCTGTGGTGGACTGGTGAACACCAAAGAAGGTGCCAGAGTTGAGATCCTTCCTTGAGTTTGTCAACTATTATCAGCACTTCATAACTGGATATTCGAAGCACGCAGCTCCACTGACGGAGTTGCTAAAAAAGGAGCAGTCCTAGAGATGGTCAGACAAATGTGAGGCGACATTTCAAGACCTGAAGACTGATGTGTTAGAAGAACCTGTACTTAGATTGTCGGACTATGAAAAGTCTTTTGAAGTCCATACCGATTCTTCTGACTTTGCTATTGGAGGAGTTCTTATGCAGGAGGGTCATCCAGTGGCCTACGAGAGTCACAAGCTCAACGAGACCGAGCAGCGATATCCTGTACATGAGAAGGAGATGACAGCGGTGGTCCACTGTCTACGAGTGTGACGACACTACCTTCTGGGAGCACCATTTGTGCTAAGGACAGACAATGTCGCATTGAGTTACTTCCAAACTCAAAAGAAACTCTCTCCAAAGTAAGCATGATGGCAAGACTTCTTGGCTGAGTTCGACATGGTGATGGAGTACAAACCCGGAAAAGCAAATGTCATGGCCGATGCATTGAGTCAGAAAGTGGAGCTAGTGAATGCTATACAGTTGGAGGGCGGAGCCCAAGCAAGTCAATTGCGCTCCAACTTTCTTTCCAGGATCAGGGATGGACTGTACCGAGATCCTCAGGCAGTGAGTCTGATTCAACTCATCAAAGAGGGCAAGGCATAACGATTTTGGGTCATGGAGGGACTCATCTACACCAAGGGAAACAGAGTTTATGTCCCACGAGCGGATAACTTGAGGTGTGAACTCTTGAAAGAGTGTCATAATTCCCTTTGGGCCAGACATCCGGGTATCCACCGAACAATGGCTCTCGTGGAGAGGGCCTTCTATTGGCCGAATATGGGGACAAATGTGGAGGAATATGTTACAATTGAAGAAAGGGGTACGAAAAAGTGAATTGACCTTTATAGCTACTATGAAGCTAGAGACACTTAATAGGGAGGTTATTTAAGAACCTGCTATTATGGCTAACATCCTAAAGGAGTTGTCAGATGTGATACCAATGGAGTTACTAAGAACTCTACCAACACATAGAGGCATGGATCATCGGATTGAGCTGGAGCCAGGAGTTAAGCCTCCAGTGAGACCACTATACCGCATGACCCTTCTAGAGTTGATAGAACTGAGGACGCAATTAGATGAACTACTAAGCGATGGTCTCATCCATAGTTTAAAAGCACATTTTGGAGCTCCAGTCCTCTTCCAGAAGAAACAAGATAGGAGCCTCCGATTATGTATTGATTATCGAGCCCTCAACAAGATGACGGTAAAGAACAAGGACCCTATTCTGCTCATCACGGACTTGTTCGATCAATTGGGTATAACAAAGCACTTCTCGAAACTCGACCTTCGGTCAAGGTATTGGCAAGTGTACATTGTAGAAGGCAATGAGGAGACGACTACCTGCGTGTCCAGGTATGGAGCATTCGAGTTCTTGGTGATACCTTTCGGCTGAACTAATGCTCTGGCCACATTTTGCACTCTAATGAACCAATTGTTCAAGAAGTATTTGGACAAGTTTATGGTCGTCTAATTAGATGATATCATCATTTATAGCCAAACACTCGAGGAGAATGTTAAGCACCTCCGAATAATTTTCAAAGTTTTCAGGGAGAACACCTTGTTTGTGAAGAGGGAAAAGTGCTACTTCACTCAAATGAAGATTTTATTCTTGGGGCATCGAATCGGCAATGGTTCCATTCAAATGGACAAGTCTAAGGTGCAAGCTGTAGTAGATTGGTGAACACCAAAGTAGGTGCCAGAGTTAAGATTCTTCCTTAGGTTCGTCAACTATTACCAGCGCTTCATAGCTGGATATTCAAAGTGCGCAGCTCCATTGATGGAGTTGCTGAAGAAGGAGCAGTCCTGGAGATGGTTGGACAAATGTAAGGTGGCATTTCAAGACCTAAAGACTGCTATGTTGGAGGAACATGTACTCAGATTACCAAACTATGGAAAGTCTTTTGAAGTCCATACAGATGCTTCTGACTTTGCTATTGGGGGAGTTCTTATGCAGGAGGGTCATCCAATGACCTATGAGAGTCACAAGCTCAATGAGACCGAGCGGCGATATCCTATGCATGAGAAGGAGATGACAACGGTGATCCACTATCTACGAGTGTGCAGACACTTCCTTTTGGGAGCACCATTTGTGCTAAGGATAGACAATATCGCATTGAGTTACTTACAAACTCAAAAGAAACTCTCCTCAAAGCAAGCATGATGGTAGGACTTCTTGGCAGAGTTCGACATAGTAATGGAGAATAAGCTTGGAAAAGCAAATGTCGTGGCTGATGCATTGAGTCAGAAAGCAGAGCTAGTAAATGTTATACAGTTGGAGGGCAGAGGACAAGCAAGTCAATTGCACTCCAACTTCTTTTTAAGGATCAGGGATGGACTGTACTAAGATCCTTAGGCAATAACTGTGATGCAACTCATCAAAGAGGGCAAGACACGACAATTTTGGGTCTAGAAGGGACTCCTCTACACCAAGGGGAATAGAGTTTATATTCTACGAGTGGATAACTTGAGGCGTGAACTTTTGAAAGACTATCACGATTCCCTTTAGGATGGACATCCGGGTATCCACGAATATGGCTCTCATGAAGGGGGCCTTCTATTGGCTCAAAATGGAGATAGATGTGAAGGAATATGTTTGAACATGCCTTACTTGTCAACAGGACAAGGTAGAGCAACAGAAGCCAGTGGGACTTTTGGAGCAGCTGCCCATACTAGAGAGGCCATGGGAGAGCATTTCTTTGGACTTTATATCAAGCTTGCCCACAATAGGGGGACTTGGATCGATTCTCATGGTAGTTGTTCAATTTTCAAAGTATGCAACATTCATTGATGCACCCCTACATTGCTCAGCATATGAGGTGACTAAGTTGATGATGAAGAATGTGGTGAAGTATTGGGGAGTCCCACACAATATCATTAGTGATTGAGATTCTCGATTCTTGGGATAATTATGGATCAAGTTATTCAAGTTGTTGGGATCTAAATTATGCTTCTCTACAAGCCTCCACCCCCAAATAGATGGCTAAATAGAAAGAATTAACTCGTTCTTGGAGCAATATCTCCGGCATTATGTGAGTGCCAACCAATGAGATTAGGTGAAGCTGTTGGACATAGCCCAATTCTCCTATAACTTGCAACAGAGCTCTGCATCCAACAAGAGCCCCTTTGAGATTATTACGAGACAACAGCCATCAACTCCTCACACCCTGGTTATTGGCTATATAGGGAGTAGCCCATCAGCCTATCACTTCACAAAGGAATGACATCGTAATACAGATATTGCGTGGGCTTACTTGGAGAAGGCGACCAAAAAGATGAAGAAGTGGGCAGACTTGGGAAGGCGACCACAAGAGTTTAAAGTTGGTGATATAGTGTTGGTGAAGCTCCAACCAGCATCACTCAAGTTCTTTAGGCACAAAGTGCATAAAGGATTAGTAGGCAAGTATGAAGGGCCTTTCCCAATCATCAGCAGGGTAGGCAATGTCTCATATAAGTTGCAACTGCCAGCATGGCTCAGAATTCATAACGTCTTCCATGTGATCAACTTGAAAGACTACCACTCAGATCTACGAGATGATTCTCGAAATGTGCCAACTCGACTACCCCCACCAAAGCCTCTTACAAGAAGTGAGTTGAAACTATTTTAGCGGATCGCAAGATAAAGCTACCCAATGGAGCATAACAAATCAAGTACTTGGTGAAGTGGCAAAAGCTTCCTCGAACATAAGCCAATTGGGAGCCAGAAGATGCCCTACGACATGAAGAAGCCCACGTCAAAGCCTACCAGCAAGCGTCGATGAGGGCATCAACAATTTAAGTGGGGGAGAATGTCATGAATAGTCGTCGCTCAACCGCAACATCTTCGCTCCACGAACCATTCGAACCATTCGTGTAGAAGGCTGTAGAACGATTGATCACTGCGCGGAGCCAAAACAGCCATGTTTTTTGGTTTTTTTTATGTGTTGCGGCAACCATTCTGAGTAGTGCGAAATGTCAACCATTTCAGCACCTTGGAACCCCTTGGGTGGCACTGGGCTTGATGGGGTTCTGAGTATATGTCGGGCATAGGCTTTCATCAATAATTGAACTTGTCTTGCGTCCGATACCTTGGGAACCGTCGTTTGTGGACTTATGATCGTTCTTACAAACCTCTAAAGTCCTGTTTCACTCTCTTTCTCTCTTTTCTCTACTGCACTCAAGGTGTTCGACGAATTGCTTGTATAGCTTTTCGCTTTGCGAGATGTTGGGACTTGTCCATCGCTCGTTTCTAAGCTAATCAACTTCTTCTTTGCAGGTCCTATGAGACCATAAGAGGTTGTAAGAGGGTTGACCCTTTGCAGACAGATAACGCTTTTGGTGTTTCATGACTTAGGCAATCCTAGCTAAGTCCAGAACAGTGGGAAGGTTGCTTTACGACTTAGGCAATTTCAGCTAAGCCTTCGAGAGTGACGCTAGGGTGCCGCATGACTTAGGCAAATTCAGCTAAGTCTGTGACAATATGCAAAATGACCGACCCCTAGCCTACCTCAACAAATCCCTCACTCCCAACCACCTGAAGCTATCAATCAATGATGAGAGAGTGCTAATCTTTGCTAAATTTGTAAGTTGGTATGATACAGGGCAACAACACAAAGAGGAGATAAAATTAATCCTAAAAAATTACAACATCTACTCCCTCCAAACTCAGATCGGGCTCACCTTACCATAGATTCTATCAGAGGGCAGCCACCATCACAGAGGAAAGCCTAGCTATAATTAAAGAACAACCACATGCCAACCCATGCATAAAAGAAACAGTCATCCGGTAAACGCCAAAGTGGAAGGAAGTTTGCTATTAAAGACAAAATCTTCCTTCATTTTCATCCATACTAGTAGGAATTTATGAAGACTCGAGCCTCATGAAAGTGGTCTCTTAGTTTTTTTGGACCCTACAAAATTGGAGATCACATTGGAGCCATAACTTGTGGATCAGATCGGCACACTAATTCAAAATTACAATTGATCCTCCAGGAATCTCATAGCAAATGGAAGTTTAGAGAGGATGACTAGCCCAGATCTATCCATGCAACACCCAAGTTGATAAGGAGGCCCAAGTTTAGTTGATATTCCCATTGGATCATAAGATTGTGACAAATCAACATCTAGTCACTACTGCTGATGTTGGACCGCAGAAGCAAGATGCACCCACTATAGGGGCCAGGAGGGAGTCATGTGAGGAGTTGCAGATCAGGACCCTAAGTTATGGAGCTCAGCATCGAAGACAAGGCTGATTTGAAGAATGCAGGTTTGTAGGATGCTAGCTGAGTCGGGTCTTAGTCGATTGAGTTGAGTCCTTAGATTGGGCCTTGGCCAACCTATACTTGATATTTGGTTGGCTAGGAGAAGATTTGAGCCTACTGTAATAAATCAACTCAAATCCTTGTAGGGCTAGGATTCAGCTGAACTTAAGTCTAATTAGCAGTCAGAGTTGTATACGGGTCAGAGTCAATTGAGTCATTAATGTAATAAACCCTAATATAGCCGCCACCCTCTAGTAAAGAAGTGGTTGGCTATGGTTAGGGAGGAGTCCTTATGGGATGAGAGTCTCCTAGCCGCTTTCTCCTCTTATGAGAGGCCGACTAGGGCAAGAAGTGGAGAGTCCCACTTAGTTTGGACTCTCTCTCGGGTAGAATAGGAAAAAAATTAAGAGTTGGAGACCCCTATAGCCACCAACCACATCATGGTTAGGGGTTGGCTAGGGGTTAGGAGTTGAGGGGAAGAGGAGTCTTAGTTTAGTAGGAGTCTTAGTTTACTTGGAGTAGAAGTTGATTAGAAGTCATAGTTTATTGGAGTAGGAGTCCTATTAGTAGTGTGGGTTTCGAAGCCCTATAAATAGCTTATATTCTCCCCTCTTTTTATCATCAATAGATTAATATTATTTTCAACCATTGTACATAATACCAAGGAGGGACAAACCCTTTAGAGTTCTAAGGAGGCCGATCCCCTTATAGAAATTACCCAAAGCTTAGAATCTGCAAGCGTTCTAACACTCGAAAAGTTTTAGATCTCGTACAACCAATTATTAGGATTGGTAACCAACCTTATGAAGGCTATTGAATGTCAATAGAGGATCATCCACTCTCGGTATTATAAAAGAAATATCCCGTATGCTCTCGCTTAGGTATATCATTGATCATATTGGTCTAATTGAGAGAAAATGAGTTCTCCGGGAGAATCTGATTAGAGTGAGACTTAGATGGATTCCATATATGACCTGATAGTACTATACTCAATATATGATCTCTGAGATATTAGATTGATGAGGGATTATATATACATGGTAACTGAGGATAAACATATCCAATGGATAAGATCCCTTATATCATTTGGGGACTGTGACATAATGGCCTAGTACATCCATAGTCGATGAATCGAATGACTTATTATGAGATAATAATTCATTGAGTCAGAAGGAGTCTTGACAAGTGGTACTCACAGCCAACTTGGTATTCGACCTAGAAGGTCACACACATATGGTGGATGCTTCAGTGAATAGAGGATTGGATATGAGTTATCCAATTAGGTCACGATCTTATTAGATTAGACCCTATATTTATGGCCTCCTTATATGAATCCCAATTAGAGGCCAAAGGAGATTATTTGATAGAGATCTAATGATCCAATATTAGTGGGTTATTGGATGAAGATTTAATATCCACTAAGGTATGATCCCTAAGATTTTTGGTGGCTCTTTATAAATAGGAGGTAGGGGCGATACAATGATGATAGGTTGTACCTTTGGTCGTCCCCTCCTATTCTCCTCCCCCTCTCTATGCAAGAGTTACGATATTTGAGGTGTTGATTAGAAGAGCATCACTACAGCAATTTGATAGGATTCCAATAGGGTTGAGTCTTAATCAACTTAGAAGTAGTCAATAAAAATCTTGAGGGATTATAATAAAACCCCACCTAGCCACTTCTATCCTATAAAGAAGTGTGGCTAGGGTTTAGATTAGGGTCTTAAGGCTTAGTGGTCATCACCCCCTTTACTAGGCTAGTTGGCCAGGGTTTCCTTCAGCTATGTAGACTATAGGAGGGGTAAAAGGATAATTTTACTTCGATAAGTACCCTCGTGGGCTATGATTTAGAATCCTATATAATAATGTAGCCGTCCCCTCTCTTTTATCAAGCAAAAATCATCTTTTATTTAGCCTTGTACTGAGTTCTAGGAGGGAGGAACCCTTATAGCATTCCCAGAGTTGATCCCTCTCAAAGATCAAAATCTATAAAGCTCCTTTAAGGTTCTATCATCTAGTATCATAGCTATTTTCTTACTTCCCCTACTGCCATATCTACTGCCCCCACCCTTCTAAGTAATTCCCACAATTACTGCAACATGCACCTCCACCATGTCATGGGCTTAGTTGATTTTGCCTAAGCCATGCGACACCCATGCGTGTCCGTCCGCAAAGGTCAGCTCTCCCCGAGATCTCTAGAGTCTCTTAGACTTACAAAAGAGAAAATGGGCTAGAAGAAGCAATTCTCAAAGGATCCATAAGCAACTATTTAAGTAAACACTTTATAAAGCCAGATACAAATTATACGCATAGATATTACAAACTCAGAGAGGTTGCACACAAAGGATAATGATCCATTACAGACCGAAGTCCCTACAAGTGCTTATAAGATACACTTGTATTTACAAGCCAAACTTAGCCATAAAGTAAATCAAACTAGGGCTGCTAAGCCTACTGCAATCCCGCTTCTTACTATACCAGCTATGTACCTAAACCAAAGGACATGGACAAACACGAGCATTTCATTGAACACCTTGTTTACATTATTGTTCGTGACATTCTCCCCCACTTATTCCTTTGACGTCCTCGTCGAAGCCACTATAGACGCTGCATATCCTAGCATTTTGCTGAATCTTTAATCTTCTGCTTTGGCTGAAACATACCCCTGTGGCTCTCTGCCGCTCTCCACCGTTGTTGTTGAGTAATTGAACTCTGATCTGCCATGCTGCTTCAACTCACCAATGACTAAAGCTGGTGTGGGGTTGGCTGAGTTGTGCTGATCCTTGTTGGTTCTCATGGATCCCTCTGATGAAGGAAAAGACCTACCTTATTATGCGCTAGTATCGTAGTATACTCATATTGCTTGAACTTGGTGGATGCTTGTTGGAGCTTTAACGAGCATCACCTCCCAGACTTTTAAGTTTTTAAGGTCCTCCCTCCATAATGTTTACCCATTAAACCTTCTTCCACTATTAGTTGTCACTTCAAATATGTTCAAATCACTCCCGTTTTCGATTAGTCAATTAGGAAATGAAGTGAAAAATCTACTCTCAGTTCTACTGATCACCAATGGTGAGGATTTGACAACTATTGTCTTCCATAAGCATTCTTTGAAGGGTCATTGAACTTATGTAGAGCTCCCCTGCTGGATAAGTAAGAGAACTGGGATACTTGACTTCACCCATTCTCTTCGTAGTTGAGAAGGTAAGGTTACTTGGCTTTGCTCACCTCCTCGAGTTAAGAGAATTGGGATACTCGGTTTTGCCCATTCTCTCGAGTTGAGAAGGCAAAGGTTACTCGATTTTGCCTGCCTCCTCAAGTTTGTACTTCATGCATTGAGCTGGTTACTAGTATTCACCCGCTCTTTGCTTACACTTCTGAAGCACTTGAAGTGTTTCCACTCCTTCCATTGAGTTAGCTATTGTGATTCGCCTTCTCACTACCATTGAACTTCCGGAATGCAAGAAGTTTTATCCGAAAAGAGCAAAAAGTTTACCCCAACTTGGAGTCCCCCAACTTGGAGTAAATATTTGATAGATCTAGGTACCGCATACCGCTTACTTTGTTCCTTGGTCGAGCACTCCTACATTAACCCAAAGTCCTTTAATTTCGGCTATTTTGCTGAAAAGCCCATTGACACCGGTCTTATGAAGTTTCTTGGCCTCTGCCCTTCCATCTTATCTTGGTACTTAGAGTTTGCCTTTGCATTCTCCACCTCCTCAGCTCCTTTTACGACAATGCTCACCCTCTATGAGAGCAAGGGATCGATGACTCCATGGAAGTCCTGCATCTGCGGTACCATGGTGTTGCTAAGCCCATATCACTACTATCAGTTATCTTACATCTTCATCCCTTCCTTCGCCATCGATAGATCTGCCTCTGTGGCACTATGGTGCTCCTCGGAGTCCATATTTTTAACCAACGGTTTACTTTTGGGTAGTTGAGCCCCACTGGACTCGCTGTCGCTTTTTTGCCCCTTTCGACCACCTACTCGACACCACTGTGTCCTCCTAGTAGTTCTCCTTGGTTGATGGAAAGATAGATTACAACTCTTATGCATGGCCTCTGTCATCTTATTGCAGGGCTCGTGTCGATTCTGTTCTCCTTAGCTTCCTTGGTAGCAACATTCGCTTACTCAGCCTTGTTCTCTGACTTGCCGGGCTCCCTTAAGCGAATGTGAGCATTGAAGCAGTCTAACTCTCCAGTTGCTCTGATCATACCTTTGTATAATAAAGTCCCCTCCATGGGACTCACTGGTACTTGCAATCTGACTTCTCTCTCGGTGGTACACAGCTCCCATATGCTGATGACCAAGGCTTTCATCTGATGCAAGCTTTGATGCATACACATGGAAGACCCGCCTCTGTGGTACTGTGACATTCACTCTTTAAATCTATAGCCCTTCTTGCCATTGTATTGTTTACTGAATGGAGCTCCCAACAGCTCCTGATCATTCACATGATCATGTCCCCCTTTGTGGGACTCACTAGTACTTGCACTTGGACTTCTTCCTCGGTGGTATACAGCCCCCATATGCTGATGACTAAGGCTTTCATCCAATGCAAGCTTTGATGCACACACAAAGACCCGCCTCTTCGATACTATGACATTCACTCCTTGAATCCATAGCCCATCTTCTTGTTGTGTCGTACACCAAAGTGGAGCTCCCAATAACTCCTGATCATACCTCTGCATGATCTTGTCCCTAACGGGATAGGCTCTTGTATTGTATTGCCTCGAACTATTCCACCACGATCCCCTGCATCATGTCACCTCCTGATGACATCTCTATTGCATATAGATTCTCGTGTGATAAACTCAGACAATGACTTCTCCATGTGTGGCCTCTGCCAACATATCGTAGGGCCTCCGCCATCTCCAATTTTCAGTTTGCTCTCTTGGCAATTCACCTTCGTCCACCCACTCTTGGGTCACACCTGGATGAAGCATAGCTCTAGGATAGTCCGTCACTTAGTAGCTCCTAAAGTCCTATAACTTTACTAGAGTTGGTGTACCATTGTTTGGATCTTAGGCCTCTATCCCCTACCAGTACAATCTTGTTATGCACCACTTATTCTTGACAACTCGAATGGCAACACTGTGGCATATTCATCAAGAGTACCCGCCTCTACATCCACTTGCCCCTGCTAAGGTCTCTTGATCCCAATTTTACCTCCGCAAGTTGAATTACCTTAGTTACTCAGTCAAATGCATCTCTGAGGTAGCTTGTATGTGCCTTGAAGCTCCCTTCATCTTTGGCACCATGCAAAATAAATCTATCCCATCAGAATGAAGAACCCATGGAATGACATGATCCCACTCTTGCCTCTACAAGAGTTCATGCCCTTGACCTCTGTCCAAGGAAAGCTCTGTGCCTCCGCTCCATGTTCCATCTTCTATGTCGACTCCCTTCATCCGGCTTGGATACTTCACCGAGTTCCACCCAAGTCGCTCCACTCCTCGATTTGCATTGAGTTGATAGTGGCCCTCGTGTCCACCATTCCACGGGTTAGCCCTCCATTGAGTTCGATTTCTGCATCGACTTTAAGTGTGCCTTTATATGATGTTGCCTTGGATTGCTCCCCCACTTGATCTCGAGATGTATCCACCAATGTATTACCTCATTCGAGATCATGTGATGATTCTCTATCACTCGCTTGGTCCATTGAGCTTTATGAAGATATAGTCTTGGGAAACTCTTCCTCAATATATGTAGTCTGTTGCACATGATTCTCCTACTAGAGAACTAGGACTTATCCCTCCTGGATGTCTATCCTGCTGGAACAACTTTTCTCTTTACATACTTCCCACTGGAAGTTTTGGAGACCACTATCCCCTTTGGACTACTCCATCTTGCTGAACAACTTGTGCCTTGTTCTGCCACAGCAAATGCACTCGCTAGATTGCAACCCTTCTCTAATATAGTCTCCATTGCATCCTTTAAGGTCTAGCAATGTGCTGAACTTATTGCACATTTCAACCACCTACAGACGTATCCTTTCCATGTCATAGAGAAAGTTCTGATGCTCCATGGTGCCGAGTTCCGTTCGCACCTTAGGATGGCCACGAATACTCCATCATCTGTGTACAAGCCCTTGCATAAGTACCGAATTCTTCGAGTTAGCAATTCCCCTCACCTCTGTGAGCTTTGCACAACTCTTTCGGTCATTACGCAACACTTCCCACCTTGTACGGTCTCATCTTTCACCAAGCGCCCCACTTTGCCTTGAACACCATCAAGTTTTGGTTGCCAACATCGAGCTGTAGCTCGAACTTAACCATCCCAATCTTTGTGTGCTACGCATTCTTCTTCGCTTGCTTGTCCTCGTGGTGCCTTTTGCGCAAAGGGTTGGCCATTCCTCTGAATGTCAAACCTGGATACCCGCTCCTCTGAGCGACTTCTTTCCCTATACCTCAATATCTGTTTTCCCCAAATGGTTGTGCGTGTTGGCTATCCTCCATACAGTCCAGCTAGGTCCCCTACGTTTGTATGGCGAATGTTTCTACGTGTGCTTGTCCTGCTTTGATACCACATTGTCACGGGCTTAGCTGATTTTGCCTAAGCTGTGTGACACCCATACGTGTCCGTCCACAAAGGTCAGCCCTCCCCGAGATCTCTAGAGTCTCTTAGACTTACAAAAGAGAAAACAGGCCAGAAGAAGCAATCCTCATGGGATCCACAAGCAACTGCTGAAGCAAATACTTTATAAAGCCAAATACAAATTACACCCATAGACATTACAAACTCAGAGAGGTTGCACACAAAGGATAATGGTTCATTACAGGCCGAAGTCCCCACAAGTGCTTATAAGACATACTTGTATTTACAAGTCAAACTTGACCATAAAGTAAATCAAACTAGGGCTGCTAAGCCTACTGCAAGTCCCATTCTTACTGTATAAGATATGTACCTAAACTAAAGGACATGAACAAACATGAGCATTTCATCGAACACCTTGTTTACATTGTTGTCCGTGATAACCGTCATCCCCAAGTCGCAAATCAAATCAATCTACTATTGCCCGCTATGTTTGAAATTAGAGATTTGGTATATTTTCATCACCTATGCCTATTTACTACTGCTATTCATTTACCTTACACATTGGAGAAGTTTTTCCATATTTCTCTTGCTGCAAAATTCTACCATCATAAACATTATCATCGTTACGAAGGGGAAACGCTATGGAAAAATTTTAGCCGATTGTTGTTTCTTGAAACTAAACTTTTGCTTATCCTTTTTGGTTGAAACTTTTACATAAATTTATCGATCATCTTAGATTTTATCTAAGATTGATATCTAGAAAAAATTCCTTCTGAAACCGGACGTATAGTGCTACAATTCTTCCTTACGCATTATTGAAATTTTATGATGAAGAATTTGCTTTCCATCTTTTTATCCACTTTCCCACCATTACGTTGTCAAAATTTTATTGAACTTATTTGTTGATATTATCCACATATGAACCAAGGATTTATGATAAATTTCTGTATATTTTATTTAGGTTTTCCTTTGGAAATTATGTCCAGAATTTAGTGTTTCTCTGATGTAAATTTTGTTCGGCAAGACAGCATACACACAACCCTTTCTTCATCGAATTTCATCATATTTGAGTGCTATCTTTTGCAAATTTTTAGACTCTCTTTCTCTCATCCTCAAATCCTACCATCCTCACTAAGAACTCTACTAAATTGTATCCTAAATCGACCACAAATAGCCTCCCAAAGTAGCCGTAACCATAGCATATTTCTATCTATCCGATCCACCTATTAAACCGGCCACCCCTTCTCCAAAAATTCTCATGCCAATATCTCGATAACAGAAAAAGGACCTCAACATTCTAGAGGCCTATAACATGACATCATAAGAGGTCATCAATACGAAGTTTGAAGCCTTTGAAAGTTGCATGGAGGATAAGATCTTATCCCTTTTTACCAAATTCAGCATGGGTTGACCATCGGTCTTCATATTAATAGAAGAAATAGAATAGGCTTTGTGAGCAATACCCAATAAATGCCAACTATTTTTGTTAATTACTAACAAAAGCCAACTATTTTTATTAAAGGACCAACCTTAAACGTGCCACCAAGAATTAAGTGTAATTTTTGTAGTAGATTACGACATGTGGCTTACAAATGTCCATTCAAAAACTCTAGTCCTTCTAAAGGAACCATAAACAATCTTATACCATTAGAGAAAATGGGAATAACATGTCATAAAGGACCCAATGTTAAATGGGTACCTAAATCAAAACCTTCCATAATATAAAGTTGTTTCCTACCAAGGCTAGAAGCACTAAAAATATTTTAAAAGTAGATGCTCAAGCCATATTACTTGAGATCTAACACTTCTTTTGGGCTTACTAGCCTAAGTAGTAATAAGAAAATTATTAGAATTAAAATTATTGATAATAAATATTTTAACGGTTCATCATTATGTAATTAATATTAATGATGCATAGCTAGAATATACAAGTATGAAAGTGAATTAGAACCAAAGAACCTTAGTTATTGAAGAACATATTTTGAGTAAATGTTAAAATCATTGGCCTATTTAAATGTAAAGACTATTGTTAAATAGTTCAAATGTTGATAAAGTCTATGGAATGATTGATTTAAATGATTGAAATGCTATGATTGAATGATTGTGTTGAATGATATAATTTTAGCATAGAACAATATAGAAAAAGGAGTGAAAAATCATGCTTCATTATATAGTATTTTAGTAAATTAAAAATATAGTTAATGAGAATAAAATGAGCATGGTAACTTACTACACTAAGTCCAAAATCATTGGAATTGAAATAAATCAAAGTTTTCATTTGAAAATATTTTATTACAATGATGTTGATGAAATTATGTTTTTTGACTTTAAATAATATTACATTTCAAAAAAAGATAATTATTCTTGAAATAATTTTTATTCTATTAATCCTTCAACAAGAGATAAAATAATCCTATTATTGTTGAATCTCTTAAACTACAAAAATGGATTAGAGAATTTTAGCTATTGAAAAATAATCTATGATGCTTTCATTGAATTTTTCGAAAATCAAATTTTGATGATGATTTTGGATAAGTTATCAAATGATTTTATTTTAAAAAGAGATTAATAAATTAATTATGTTATTTTTATGACTCTCTTAAACTATAAAAGTGATTTTGATGATTTGATGTTTTGAACTTGAATAAATTATTATCATGAATTTGGTAAATTTATAAAATAAAACTTAAAAATCTTCTATTTTATCATCTAAGAAGAGATTTATTAAATTAAATCATGTCTTTAATATTCATGAATGTCTTTGAATATCAATATTTATCTTGACATTATTTATTTTAAAACTTATGAATGGCATAACTTGTCACCAAAATTAGTATTTCTTAAATTTGTGATAAGTTGAAAATTGAAAGAGATTTGTATTATCATGAATATTCTCTTAATTTTTTGACTTGACTTATATGTTATGGGAATCATGTTATTGATCTCTATAATTTTTTCTTTTAAATGAAAATTTGATTTATGATCTTAACAGTATTAATTGAAATTATTATCAAGATCATTCTTCTTTATTAAAAATATTTATCTTGGATGAATTGAGATTATCGCTTAAGGCTCATTTTATTATTCACAAAAAATAGGAACGAAACTTATTAAACAAATATAAATACTTTTTAGTGTAATTTGAATATGAATACTTAATGATATGATCTGCTTGTACTTTTTAGCGTAATTTAAATATGAATACTAAGAAGAAATTATACCATCATATTTCTTTCTTGACAATAACAAAAAAGGGAGAGATAAAATTATTAATATGATTAGAAGTAAATTAGAAACAATTAGCTTGGAAGAAAATTTAGAATTTTCTAAATATATGCAAAATACTTGATTTTCAATTTGAGCTTGATCTACTATCATGACTTCTTATGAAATTCTTGATGTTTTTTATCAAAATTTATAATAGATGATTTTTTGCTATCTTAAAATTACATGAGACAATTTTAAATACATCGGGAGCTCTTTAACTCTTGAATCTCCTTGAATATATTGCAGTTTTGAGCTTAATTTTGAAATTCACATATATAAAATTTATATTATTAAAATTAAGTTTTTTTGTGATATGATATTCTTAATTTCTTTACTTTGATTCTACCTTCTTACTCACACATATGGAGAAAGAAAATCACTAGCATTTCAAGAGACTAATAAGTCAATCAATTACATTTCGAATCTCTTGAAAGTGATTTTGATGATTTTGAAATTGAATAAGTGAGTTATCTATATAGTGGTTTTACTTTCTTGGAATTATAACTTGAAATCTTTTATGAATCAAAATCCTTTGTTATGTGTCTTTGTATTATTTAAAAGGAGATTTTTATACAAATCATGAACTTGACAACTTAAGATTTATTATGGATAAATCAAGAGATTTTATTTATTTCTCCTATGATTTGTCTCTTGATATTCACAATATTTTTTCATAAATTGAATATCTCATCACCATGTTAATTTTTTTTATATATTTCATGTGATGATTGGTATATTTCTTGATTTATTTCTTGAAAAATAATGTAATGGAAAAAGTTTTGCACTATTCTAACTATCCCTTCTTTTTGACAATAACAAAGGAGGAGCAAAACTTGTTAGCTTACATAATTGCTAGTTTAAACAATATAAATGAGGTAAATATTTGCTAACTTGCACTTCTCATAAGAGAATAATGAATTTACTAGCTTGCATGTTCTAAAGTAATGAAAAATTTGTTAAATTACTAAGCTTTCATATATCAAAAACTTGCTAATTGCACTTCTCCTTTTGTTGATGACAAAGAGGGAGAATGTATAATGATGTGAAATCATGTATGATGATCATGCATGTAATGATGATTTTAAAAATCTAAATAAAGATAATGATTTGTTATTGTTCAGATTTATTTACTATATTTTCTTGAGACCTAGAAATATTAAATCATGAAAATATATAAATTACTAATATAGATTTCATGAAATGAAGCCTTTTTATGATAATATTTTTTTGAAAACTTTCTCCATGATTTTATCTTATTGTTTTAAAGAAAGGGAGAGCATGAAGATGTGCACATTTAAAATTTACAAGAAATAATTTTTGATATCAAGAGATGACTTTTGCCATATTTTAAATACATAAGTAATCATTAAATCTCTTGAACTTTTGAGCTCATCTCAGTATTGCTTTTAAAATTTATTAAGGGCTCTTCTCTATGATAAAATGATTCAACATCACCTCCCTTATGTTTCTCTTTATTAAAGGTGAAGAAAATTTTATAATGCATATACTAAGAGGGAGTAATGTTATCTTGTGCTTTGAAATTATTAACTATATTTCACCTTTTTGTTGATGACAAAGGGAGAGAAATATATATTGATGACACATGATGAATACATTGATGACACATGATCTTATTGAAATATATGGATATCTTAGATAAGGATATGAATTGGACATCTTGGATATATATGCTTAATTCTTTTTTACTTTTAAGTTGATGACTTGATGCAAATTTATGTTAAAATTTACATAGAATGTCGATTGCTTGAATTTAAAAGTATGTGATTCTCTTAAATTTAAGTGGCATAGATTTAGAGGGAGTTATGATTAACTCCTATCATCAATTGATTGTCATCATAAAAAGGGAGAAGATTGTTGAATCTTAGATTTTGATAATAAAATCAATTGATAGATTATTGATCTAACATGGATTGTTAGAAATTGATTGATACAAGATTAATTACGATAGAAAGATTATTATAATCATGATTGGCCAAGGTTAAGTCCATGCATCTAGTTGATGCGATTGGGAACTCACTAGGAGTGCGTCAGGAGCTCAACGAGGGTATCGGGGGTTTACCAAGATAGTACAAGGGAGTTCACTAGAAGAAGATCGAGACTCGCTGGAAGATTGTCGAGGGTAGCCGAAAAGCTTGTCGGCAATTGGGATAGTTTTGTAATAGATATTTGGTAATTATAATTATATTTAATTAAGTCATAATTAGCATCATGCAGGACTAACTATGACAAAGCAATGAAGTTACTATCAGATAATAAGTCAATATCAAGCTTAGGCATCGGGTCAGGTTTGAACGATGTAATAGGATCTCGCTGGGAGTTCGCTAGGAGATTCGCCAAAGGGATCGGGAAGCTTGTTGGGAGCAGGCAAGGAGATCACCGAAAGAAGACCGGATGACTTGCCACAAGGATGTCAGAGGTTACCGGATTGCCAAAGTTAGGTCTTAGTTTAAACTTATGATCTTTTAAGCGTTGTAATCATAGGGTCATAGTTAGAAGTGAGTCCTAATTGGGTTAGATTTGGATGAAATCTAAATCAACTTAATAAGACAACTAGATCCACTATTGGGTTTTGATTGAGCTTAGGTTGAGCTCAATTGGTTGACAAGAGAGTTAGTCAACATTAGGTTCAAGCCAAAATTTGAAAAGTGGAAGGAACCACTTTTATGAAAATTTCGACGGGTAAACAGCCAATGAGCGACGAGTGTACCACCACCGCCTAGGGTTTCGGGTGGCTAAACCACCCATACCTAGGAATTTATGTACTTTTGATGATATACTCGCCCAGGGTCGACAGGTGAACCACCCGTACCCAGATTTTTTGGATACGATTGGATTTTAACTCCGATTTTGAAGCTAATTTGGTGCCTATAAATACTCCAAGTTTCTTACATTCTGTAATAATTTTTGGGGATTATATTGTGTGAGAATTGTATGAAAAAGAAAAGGGGTAAGGGAGTGATCAAAGAGTGTAATCTTGTCTCCCTTGTAAGCAAAGTGTAAGGGTTTGGTCTTCACCTAAAGAAAATCGGTAGTGGACGCTAGTGTGCCTCAAGAAGGAGGATTCGGGAGTGGACAGGCTATTGGCATCGAACCACTATAAAAATTGTGAGTGTTTCCTTGCTTTTATTGCTTAAATATTTTTGTATTGACGCTTCCGATTTAACTTAACTCTTTGAAAGCAAAGGTTTCACGATAAGTTCTTTCCTTCAAACATTATTTATCTTTCTAGTTTACTTATTAATTTAGCAACTCTCTTTTAATCACTCACTCATTTCACTAAGAACGAAAAGCTTCGGATTTTTCTATCTTGGTTTAATTGAAAAAGTTTTCATTTAAACTAAAAATTTGCACTTGCACTAATTCACCCCTCTTAGTGCTAATTGATCCTAACAATTTTTGCTGCTCAGGGGAAGATATCTTCTACTCCAAGAAATATTTTGGGCTATTATGGTCAGTCTTGATTTGGAAGCATTGCCCGATTAAGTACGATCTCCATTTAGCCACCGCGTGCATAATTACGAGCATCTCCTTGTCATAAATAGTTATCTTGATGTAGGAAGGAAATAAAGCCTTACTTGTATATGCTAGAGGGCGGCCATCTTGCATTAACACAACATCTATTCCCACTCGGGAGGTATCAGCTTCAATAATAAAAGTCTTATCGAAGTCGGGTAATGCTAGCACAAGCGTTGTCATCATTGCAGTTTGAGTTCGTTGAAGGCGGTGGAGGCTCTATCCAACTACTGGAAAGCATCAGTTTTTAGTAAGGAAGTGAGGTATGCACTGATCTTCCCATAGTCTTTCATGAACTTATGGTAGTAGCTTGTTAAACTGAGAAAGCCGCGCAATGATTTTATGTTTCTTGGGGTTGGCCAGTTTTGCATTGCTTCAATTTTGGGAGGGTCCACTGTCACTCCTTCCCCTAATATAATATGCCCAAGATACTCCACCTTCTACTGAAAAATCTACACTTTGACCTTTTGACAAAAAGAACATGCTCTCAAAGAATCATCAAAATAAGTCGTAAGTGCTCAAAATGACTTTCAGTAGAAGGGCTATAAATAAAGATGTTATCAAAGAAAACTAGCGCAAACTTACAATGATAATTTTAGAAGATATCATTCATAAGACTCTGGAAAGTGGAGGAAGCATTGGTGACGTTGAGGGGCGTTACCAGGAATTCATAGTGGCTGTTATGTGTCCGAAAGGTGATTTTCAGTATGTCCTCTTCTCACACTCGTATATGATAATATACAGAAAGAAGGTCCAACTTTATGAAGATTCGTGCTCCCTTTAGTTCATCAAGCAACTCATCTATTACTGGAATAGGGTACTTATCCTTGACAATTATACTATTGGAGTTCTGTAGTCGATGCACATTAGTCATGTTCCATCCTTCTTTTATACAAGGAGCACCGTAAAGGGTAGGGGTTGTAACTCGGCCGAATAACTCTTGTTTCGAGTATTTCTTTTACAATGTTTTCTATTTCATCCTTCTATAGATGAGGGTACTGATGTGGCTGAGTATTTGCTTGAGGTTTGCTTGGAAGAAGTGGTATCTGATGATCATGCTGGCAGCTAGGGTGTAGGCTGCACGGTTTGTCAAATACATCCAAAAATTTCAGCAAGTAAGGGAAGTAGATTTGGGTCTTCAACTTCAATTGTCTCCCCTTTGGATTGTTGCTCAAGTTGTACTAAGAAGTCACTACATAATTTTTGTAATATTTTCTCCATTCATCGTGTGCAAATTATCGATATGTCACTCCCTCGTTTGTCATGTAGTACCACCTGTTTTCCTTGGCTGCAAAACTTCATGATTAATTTTGAAAAATTTAAGAAATATCACCTAATGTCATCAGCCATTCTATGCCAAGCATAGCTTCATAATCACCATGAGTGAGGAGGAAAACAATATGTGATTATTTCTTGATCCTTCAGCAAAAGCTTCACTAACGGGCACCGACTATCACACTTCAGAATTCGTCCGTTGGTGATTTTAACATCAAACTTGCTAGAATCTTCAATAGGTAAGGTCATTCGGATAGTAACCTTGCTATTCATGAAAAGTGCTCCCAGTGTCAATGAGAATTGGTAATCGATTGTTGCTTCAGAAGTCCTCTTATTTTAATCATTTACGGGTTCGCTTAGCCAGCAAGAGCATGCATTATAATATTAACCGACTGCTCTTTTTCATCTGTGACCTCTACCTCATGCTCTTGGACCTTCTCCTCCATATCTTCAAGAGGCTCAATCAATAGGAGGCGACACTTTCTACAGTGATCATGACTCCATGGTTCGTCGCAATGCCAACAAAGCCCCTTTACTGACTGGTCATGTAGTTCTTCTCTTGTTAATTTTTTTGGCAGTGAAGGATGGCTGGGAATAGAAGGAGGCTTATATGCTGTGCATTTAGAAGTGGTTCTTGTCCTCCGGGCATCTTGGTTGAGCCACTCTTCTTATATCCGGGCGAAAGAAATTGCAACAGCAATGGTACGGGGCTACCGCGCCTTAACGCTCCCTTTTATCTCTAGTTTGAGCCCCTCGATGAAGGTACCTAGCAATTGTTAGTCAATCTAATCACGAGCAAGTAGGATAGCTTCTCAAACTTGGTTTGGTACTCTTGAATTATAGAGGTTTGCTGAATTTTTGTGAGTTGGTTGTCGATATTTTCGTACTATGTAGGTCCAAAGCGGTTCAGCAGTGCGTTCTTAAATCAATTCTATGTTAGAGCCCCATGATTATATTCCAGCTAATTGTAACATTGAATAGCATCTCCTTCAAGGTGGATGGCAGTGATTTCCACCATAGCATCATCCGACATTTGGTAGTAGTAGAAGTAATGTTTGGCACACAAAATCCACCTCGCTGGGTCTCCTTCTACCCATCGTACAAAGTCCACCCTCATGCATGGCTGATATATATTTGAAGGCTATCCCTCCCTCTCTAGAGGCTCCTCTAAAGTCTTTTCTCGCTAAGATTTGGTTGACTTAGTGGTTGTCCAATTTTGAACTCTGCGAATAAAGCACACAGTTTGTCCTCTAAGCGCAATTCAAGCTATGATTCAAGCCGAGATTCCAATGCTTCAAACTTGGCATCAATTGGATCTTGAGAAGCCATGGAATATGCTTGTAGATATGATATATCCTTGTCTTTTATCTGTTGATGGGTCAATGGCATGGGTGGTGGACGATTCAGACAATCGGTTGGTGATTAGAAGGGTTCGACTACAATAGTTTTATGTTTTGGGCTATGATTTTTTGGGGTGTTAGGGTTATGAAAATAAGTTATGATGACAGTGTTTAAAGGCTAGAGGGATGCCCTAAAGGTGTCTTAAGTGGTGGCAGCAAGATGGTTGGGTTTCGGTGGATTATGGATAGGAGGAAAGACAAAGGTGCAACAACAGATTTTTCGTCAAAAATAAGTCCAGCAGTGAAGATGTAATTTTTTCCAGAAGTTCTCGATAAAAATTCAAGTGAACTCAAGGGGGGTCTACTGATAAGTATGAGGTAATGCCGATAAAAAATTCTTGGAAAGAAATAACAGCAATAGGTTCAGCAAAATCAAAGATCACGAAGAAGTATAGCAGCATATTTTTATATCTAAACTACAGTAGTTTGGACGTAAAAGATGAGCAGGCTATCTTGATGATTTTTTGATGAAACTAAAGGGAATAATTTTCAATATAAAGATGGAAACTTTCCAACGAAAAGTTTATGTAGCAATATGGGAATAATTTTTTTGGGCATTTTGGATTAAGGATAACTAAATTGCAGCAGAGTAAGATAGAAAACCTGAACCTATTACAATTCATGAGGAGATCAATAGATAATCTGCAATAGTGGAGATGTCGATGGAGTTTGGTGATAATCTTATAGCAATTGTGGGAATTACTTTGGGCAGCAATGGGGAGCTTATGGATGGCTGTGGAAGGGCAATGAGATGTCAACAATGCTACTATAATACCAAGCATTAGAACCCTAGCTGTCATGGACTTAGCTGAATTTGCCTAAGCCATACGGTACCCTAGCGGCACTCCCGAAGACTTAGCTGAAATTGCCTAAGTCATGAAGCAATCTTGCCCACTGTTCCGGACTTAGCTAGGATTGCCTAAGTCATGAAACGCCCAAAGCGTTATCTATTCACAAAGGGTCAGCCCTCTTACAACCTCTTAAGGTCCCGTAGGACCTGCAAAGAAGAAGTTGGTTAGCTTAGAAACGAGCGACGGACACGTCCTGATGTCTTGCAAAGCGAAAAGTTATACAAGTAATTTATCGAACACCTTGAGTACAGTAGAGAAAAGAGAGAAAGAGAGCAAAATATGACTTTAGAAGGTTGTAGGAACGGTCGTAAGTCCACAAATGATGGTTCCCAAGGTATCGAACACAAGACAAGTTCAATTATTGATGAAAGCCTACGCCCGACATATACCCAGAACACCATCCAGCCCGGTGCCACCTAGTGGGTTCCAAGGTGCTGAAATGGCTGACATTTCACACCACTCAAAAAGGTTGCTTTAGCATATGAAAAAGACCCAAAATAGGGTTGTTTTGGGTTGTTTGGCTCCACATAGTGAGCGATCGTTCTGCACCCTTCTACACTACTTTTACTCACATTTCTTAGGTAAAAACACATAAACTCAAGGCAAAATAAGCTGCCAAACATATGCACAAGTAAGAAAAATCAACGAATGGTTCATGGAGTGAAGGTGTTGCGATTGAGCGATGATCGTTCGTGATATTCTCCCCGACTTAAACTGTCAACGCCCTCGTCGACACTTGTTGGTAGGTTTTGACGTGAGCTTCTTCATGTCGTAGGGTGTCTTCTAGCTCCCCACTGGCTTCTGTTCAATGAAGCTTTTGCCACTTCACCAAGTACTCGATTTACTGCACTCCATTGAGTAGTTTCAACTCGCTTCTCGTTAGAGGCTTTAGTGGGGGGTAGTCGAGTTGGAACATTTCAAGAATCATCTTGCGGATCTGAGTGGTAGGCTTTCAAGTTACTCGCATAGAAGATGTTATGAATTCTGAACCATGCTGGCAGTTACAACTTGTTTGAGACATTGCCTACCTTGCTGATGATTGGGAAAGGCCCTTCATACTTGCGTACCAATCCCTTGTGCACTTTGTGCCTAAAGAACTAGAGTGATGCTGGTTAGAGCTTCACCAACACCATATCACTAACTTTGAACTCTTATGGTTGCCTTCCTAAATTTGCCCACTTCTTCATCTTTTTGGCCGCCTTCTCCAAGTAAGCCTGCGCAATATCTACATTGTGATGCCATTCCTTCGTAAAGTGATAGGCTGATGAGCTATTCCCTGCATAACCAATAACCAAGGTATGAGGAGTTAATGGTTGTTGTCCCGTAATAATCTCAAACGGGCTCTTGTTGGATGTAGAGCTCCGCTGTAAGTTGTAGGAGAATTGGGCGATGTCTAACAACTTCACCCAATCTCGTTAGTTGGCACTCATGTAGTGCCGGAGATATTGCTCCAAGAGCGAGTTAATTCTTTCTGTTTAGCCATCCGTTTGGGGGTGGAGGCTTGTGGAGAAATATAATTTAGATCCTAATAACTTGAACAACATGGTTCAGAATCGTCCCAAGAACTGAGAATCTCGATCACTAATGATGTTGTGTGGGACTCCCCAATACTTCACCATATTCTTCATCATCAACTTAGCCACCTCCTCAGCTAAGTAATGTAGGGGTGCAGCAATGAATGTTGCATATTTCGAAAACTTATCAACTACCACGAGTATCGATCCAAGTCCCCCTACTACGGGCAAGTTTGATATGAAGTCCAAGGAAATGCTATCCCATGGCCTTTCCGGTATAGGCAGTGGCTCCAAAAGTCCTACTAGCATCTGCTGCTCTACCTTGCCTTATTAATAAGTAAGGCATGTTCGAACGTATTCCTCCACATCTGTCCTTAATTTCAGCTAATAGAAGGCTCTCTCCATAAGAGCCATTATTCGGTGGATACCCAGATATCCAGCCCAAAGGGAATCATGACACTCTTTCAAGAGTTCACGCCTCAAGTTATCCGCTTGCGGAACATAAACTCTATTCCCCTTGGTGTAGATGAGTCCCTCCTGGACCCAAAATCATCGTGCCTTACCCTCTTTGATGAGTTGCATCAGAGTTACTACCTGAGGATCTCGGTATAGTCTATCCCTGATCCTGAAAAGGAAGTTGGAGTGCAATTGACTTGCTTGGCCTCCGCCCTCTAACTGTATAGCATTCACTAGCTCCACTTTCCGACTCAATGCATCGGCCATGACATTTGCTTTTTCGGGCCTATAATCCATTACCAAGTCGAACTCAGCCAAGAAATCCTGCCATTGTGCTTGCTTTGGGAAGAGTTTCTTTTGAGTTTAGAAGTAACTCAATGTGACATTGTCTGTCCTTAGCATAAATGGTGCTCCTAGAAGGTAGTATCACCGCACTTGTAGATAGTGGACCACCGCTGTCATCTCCTTCTCATGCACAGGATATCGTCGCTCGGTCTCGTTGAGCTTGTGACTCTTATAGGCCACTGGATGACCCTCTTGCATAAGAACTTCCCCAATAGCAAAATCAGAAGCATTTGTATGGACTTCAAAAGACTTCCTATAGTCTGGTAATTTAAGTACAGGTTCCTCCAACATAGCAGTCTTTAGGTCTTGAAATTTCGCCTCACATTTGTCCGACCATCTCCAGGACTGCTCCTTCTTTAGCAACTCCATTAACGAAGTTGCGCACTTCGAATATCCAACTATGAAGCACCGATAATAGTTGACAAATCTAAGAAAGGATATCAAATCTAGCACCTTCTTTGGTGTTCGCCAGTCCGCCATATCTTGCACCTTAAACTTGTCCATTTGAATGGAACCATTACCAATTCGATGCCCCAAGAATAAAATCTCCATTTGGGTAAAGTAGCACTTTTCCTTCTTCACAAACAAGGTGTTCTCCCTGAGAACTTTGAAAATTGTTCGGAGGTGTCTAACATGCTCCTCAAGTATTTGGCTATAGATAATGATATCGTCTAAGAAGATGGCCATAAACTTGTCTAGATACTCCTTAAATAGCTGGTTCATTAGAGTGCAGAATATGGCTGGAGCATTAGTTAAGCCGAAAGGCATCACTAAGAACTCGAATGCTCCACACCTTGTTACACATGTAGTCTTCACCTCATCACCTTCGGTGATGTGCACCTGCCAATACCCCGACCGAAGATCGAGTTTGGAAAAGTACTTTGCCTTGCCCAATTGATCGAACAAGTCCGTGATGAGCGGGATAGGGTACTTGTTCTTCACCGTCATCTTGTTGAAGACTCGATAATCAATGCATAATCAGAGGCTCCTATCTTGTTTCTTCTAGAAGAGGACTAGAGCTCCAAAAGGTGCTTTTGAACTATGGATGAGACGGCTACTCAACAGTTCATCTAACTACTTCCTCAGTTCTGCCAACTCTGGAGGACTCATGTGGTATGGTGGTCTCGCTGGAGGCTTAACTCCCGGCTCTAGCTCAATCTGATGATCCATGCCTCTACGTGGTGGTAGAGTTCTTGGCAACTCGGTTAGCATTAGATCTAAGAACTTCTTCATGATTTTGCCACAATAGCAGGTTCCTGATTGGCCTCTCCGTCAAGTGTCTCTAGCTTCATAGCAGCTACAAAGGTTAATACACCTTGTTGTACACCTTTCTTCAATTGTAAAGCTAATATTTGTTGTAGGTCCTTGGTTCTTCCTCAAGAAACTGGAACTACGCAAGGATCATTGCCTCCTATTAGACATAGGAAGTTCAGGAATGGTATTGGCACCAACTTCGCTGCGTACATAAAGTCCATTCCGAGAATCACTTGGAAGTCATCTAATGGCACCGCCATCAAGTTTGTGTTCCTGCTTCGTGCATAAAGTTTGTTGATGAAAGCCTATGCCCGACATATACCTGAACCCCATCCAGCCCGATGCCACCTGGGGGGGTTCCAAGGTGCTGAAATGTTTGACATTTTGCACCGCTCAGAAAGGTTGCTGCAGCACACGAAAAGGACCAAAAAATAGGACTATTTTGGCTCCGCATAGCGAGTGATCGTTTTGTCATCTTCTATACTATATTTGCTCATATTTCTTAGGTAAAAACACATAAACTCAAGGCACAATAAGTTGCCAAACATATGTACAAGTAAGAAAAAGTGACGAACGGTTCGTGGAGTGAAGGTGTTGTGGTTGAGCGATGACCATTCGTGACATAGCAGATTCTAAGATTGGAGGTGATCGCTATAGGGGATCGACATTCTTAGAAGTCTATAGGGGTTCCCTCCTCCAAATTGCTACTCAAAGGCTGTAAAAAATATTATTCTATTGATGATAAAAAGTGGAGGATTACAAGGTTATTTATAGACCTTCTAACCCTAATTCCTAAGAGGACTCCTACTTCAAGACTCCTACCTTTAAGCAACTCCTAATGCACCTCTAATTCTAACTTCCAACCAACCCAACTAGGGGTGGGTAGTTGCTTATTGTTTACCTAATCCTATTCTAACTTAATCCCCTTCTCAACTAACCCCCTCTTTAACTAGGATAAGGGGTGATTAATTACGGTAACATGCATCTTACTCCCTCTTCAAATATCTTCCTCAACTAATCCTATCCTAGCCGACCGCCTTACTTTCCTTAATAGGGGTCAGCTAGATAGGATTTACATGAATGCTCTTAGATTTTACATAATTATCTTCTTTAATGAAACTAAATTAAGCCTCTCCTAGCTAGAGTCCTAACACAGAGCCAGGATCGTTGTGCGATGATTGGCTTTATAAACTACATGTTATGTGTTTAATCGCGTCAAAGTTATTTTATGCATTGTTGCTTCATTTTTAACATAGTTTCTAGATTTGGAAAGTGCCTTATATTTCTAGTTGAAAGGTTCTTTAAAGCAATTTTTCGATATCAAAATTATTGACACGAAAGAAGCAGTAATAGTTGTTACTTGACAAATTGGCCAAAGGCTCCTTATGGTCTTAATTGAGAGCCTAATTGATACTCTCAATTTAGCCGAAACTAGCTCGCTTTTCATTGCAAAGGAAACGCTTACGATGGGTGGTTGTGGAAAGTTAGCTTGTGCACAATAGTTGTGAAGGAGCCACTTGTCTACAAAACCGATGTTTGCATGTAGGGTTCCTACGGGAAGGTGATCGCTAGCCGCTCACGGGCAAGCTGCATGACAAGGGCCATCAATAGGGCATTCAAGCCGCCTGCAAGGCGGCCAACCGCTTGCATGGTAGCCAGTTGTATCCATGGCATACCAGGTCGCGGGTGACCGCCTATGCAGGCAGGTGCCCTACACAAGACGGGCCACCACCTCCACGTGAGGCAGTGTGCCTATGTGCTTGGTACTGCCACAAAGGCACTACCAAGTGCATAGTGTCACAAACAAATGTTGTTCAACCACAACAACTTCGTTGTGTGAACCATTTGTCGCTTTTTCTTTTTTGTACATATGTTTGGCAGATTGTTTTGCCTTGAGTTTATGTGTTTTTACCTAAGAAATATGAACCATTTGTTCATGCATTACATGGCGCCAACCGCTTGCATGGTGGCGATTGTATCGGGGTCGCGGTGACCGCCTATGCGTGTGTGCCCTACACAAGACGACCCACCACCTCCACGTGAGGCGGTGTGCCTATGTGGTTGGTACTGCCACAAAGGCACTACCAAGTGCATAGTGTCACAAACGGATATCGCTCAACCACAACAACTTCGCTCTGTGAACCATTTGTCACTTTTTTTTTTTTGGTACATATGTTTGGCATATTGTTTTACCTTGAGTTTATGTGTTTTTACCTAAGAAATGTGAGCGAAAGTAGTGTAGAAGGCTATAGAACGATCTTTCACTGTGTGGAGCCAAAATAGCCCAAAACAATCCTGTTTTTAGGTCTTTTTCATGTGTTGTGGCAACCATTCTGAGCGGTGTGAAATGTCAGCCATTCAGTACCTTGGAAACCCTCGGGTAGTATCAAGTTGGATGGGGTTCCGGGTATATGTCGGGCATAGGCTTTCATCAATAATTGAACTTATCTTGCGTCCAATACCTTGGGAACCGTCGTTTGTGGACTTGCGACCATTCCTACAACCCTCCAAAGTCTTATTTAGCTCTCTTTCTTTCTTTTCTCTACTGCACTCAAGGTGTTCGACGACCGTAAAATGGGAATTAGGGTTTTTGATGAAAAGGATGATTTTGTAACTCAGAATTTAAGAAATTTTAAGGCATATCCTTGTCTAAATTACCAAAAATACCCTTGATAATTTGAAAATCCCCTTTATATCCCAAAACTTAGAAAATATTAGTTAATTAAAATGTTTAATTAATTATTATTATTAATTTTATTATTTATCTAGTATTCCTACATGATGACATATACATGTGATAATATGTGATGTGGGAAGATGATCATGGACTTTGTGATGTGTGTAATTGATTATTATTATTTGGGCCAATGAGCCTATATTTTTCTCATTTTTTATTAAGCTTGCGAGCCTATAATTAGATTCTAATTACACAAAGAGTCACACAGAATCCTAAAGGTGGCAGCGGGACCCATGTGGTTGATTCGAACGATCCGACACATGGAGACACACCGAGGTGCCGATAGATTCGATGAAGATAAGATGGATGATCACCAGACATAAAGATACATCGATGCACACACACATATGATGTAAGTGATTAGGCCTACTAGCTCAGGCTTAATCATATTAGGTTGTGGGGTCCATGATCAATTGGTGTATTTATGCATATGATTGCTATATGCATACTAGATAAGTATATGTGTGTGTGTGTATGACACATCATATTATGGAGACCAAATAAAAAAAAACCACTCTGATAATATTAAGTTGATAAGTAGTAATAAGATTGACCCATGTGGCTTTCCATCATTATAAGAACAAATTAGATCACGACATAGGTTAAGTTGGTCGAGTCCCTCGAGGTTCACCTATCTTCATAGTTTGAGATTTTGCTTATAATATATAGATGTCATCAGTGGCCCGAGGACACGATATTGCTTGGTTGAGTCCCTCGAGGTCACACTAAAATACCGATTAGATCTGATCCCCACTAGAAGTCTCCTGGAGACTTTCGTTTCACATGTTGAGCGTGTCACATGACTCGCTAAAAAATAGTGGGAGCATGTCAAGATAGAAGTCCATATCTTAATTATTTTCTTTGTAAAATCTTAATATTATTTATTTATGCTACATATCCTATTTATCAAAAATATGTCGCCTACAGACTCCTTATGTGGCATACTTGATGCCAATCACCTCAGTGGTTGAAACTTTGTTGATTAGCTTCGTAACCTAAGAATAGTTCTCACAATAGAGAAAATTGCATATGTCCTAGATACGATCATACCCCGGCTTGAGGATAGAGCACCTTAAGAAGAGTTTGCCCAATATGCAAAATATATAGATGATTTCACTCTATGACTCTAGAGTTACAGAGACAATATGAAAATATGGATGTTAGATCCATACTCCTACATCTCAACACATTGTTTAAGGAACAAGGAAAGACTCAACGATATGAAATATCCAAGAGTCTCTTTCTTGCCAGGATGATTAAGGAGACATCCGTTCAAAACCATGTACTAGAAATGATAGAGTGGATTGAGAAACTCATAGGTTTAGGAATGGTCCTAGATAATAACTTGTGTATTGATCTTATACTTCATGTCCTTACATATTTTTTCTCTTAGTTCATTATGAATTTTAATATGAATAAGCTTGAGGTGACTCTCACTGAGCTCCTCATTATGTTGAGGAAAGCAGAGAGCACCATCAATAAAGAGAAATTAGTTCTCTACATTAGTGAGACAAAAAGGAAAAATAAAGCTGGGAAGTCCCTTAAGAAGGGCAAGGCCAAACAGAGTAAGGCAAAGGTCGCCAAAAGGAACTCAATAAAGGATAAAGGCCAATGCTTCCACTACGAGAAAAGTGAGCATTGGAAGAGGAACTACAAGGAGTACCTTGTAGAAAAAGTGAATCAAAAGCTTGGAGAAACTTTAGGTACATTCATGATTAGTCTCCATTTGTCAGATTTTTGTGATAACAAATGGGTATTAGATACTGGGAGTGCTTCTTACATCTACAATTTGTTGCAGGTCCTAACAAGGCCTAGGAGATAGGCTAAAGGTGAGATAGACCTCAAGATGGGCAATGGGGCAAGAGTTACCATTGTAGCTATCGGTGAGGCCATTTTACATCTACCTGGTTGAGCTAATATTACATTAGATGTATATTACTTCGTTCCCTCTATTATCAAAAATATTATTTTCATTTCATATTTGACATTAAATGGTTATAAACTGCTTTTTGAGAATAATAGTTGTTTAATTACAAAGAATAATGAGATCATCACAAGAGGAATATTGCATAATGGTTTCTTTATGCTAGACACTACTCTACATATCATGAATGCAATTATATCCAAGATGAAATGAGATGAGGTGAATGGTGCATACTATGACATTGTAGGCTAGATCACATCCATGAAGGAAGGATTCCTAGATCCATTTGACTGTGAGTCATATGCAACTTGCGAGCCTTGCCTTCATAGAAAGATGACTAACTCTCCTTTTAGTAAAACTAGAGAGACAACCATTAAGTTATTGGAACTCATATATACTGATGTATGTGGTCCAATGCCAACTTAGGCTATAGGTGGTTATTTATACTTTCTTACATTCTCTAATGATTTCTCCAAGTATGGACATGTGCAGTTAATGAAGTACAAGTTGAAGACCTTCGAGAAATTCAAAGAATATAAGAATGAAGTAGAGAACTAGATTGGAAAGAGTATTAAGACTCTTTGATCATATTGAAGAGGAATACTTACAAAGTTCACCTAGTTCCTTAAGGACTATGGGATACTATCTCAATAGATACCTCCTTATATACTTAAGCTCAATGGTGTATCAGAAAGGAGAAATCACACATTGTTAGACATTGTGTAGTTCATGATGAGTTTTACTAACCTACCCATCTCGTTCTAGAGATATGCCATAGAGACCTAGCTTATCTTCTGAATAGAGTTTCATATAAATCTATGGTGTCTACCCCATATAAGATATGGAAAGGGAAGAAGCCAAATCTTGAGGTTTGGGGTAGCCCTGCGTATGTTAAAAGACATAATCCTGATAAGTTAGAATCAAGGATGGAATGGTGAAAGTTCGTAGGATACCCCAAGGAAACTTGTGGGTATTACTTCCATCACCCCGAGGACCAAAAGGTCTTTATTGCCAAGAGGATAGTGTTTCTTGAGATGAAACATATTTTTGGCAGGGATAGTAGGAGTATGATAGAGTTAAGCGAAGTTAGAAAACCTAGCTCGGGCACCATTCTGGAGATAGAATCTGTTCAGATACCTAATACACAAGTTCTAACTCTAGCAAAGTGTCACATCCTCTTGAGAGATATATAATGACATATCAATAGAGTTGATACTCAAGATACTGACCCTCAGACCTACGAGGAGGCATGTGGATAATATCTTGATCATTAGGAATGATGTAGGAATGCTCTCCATAGTTAAAGCTTGGCTATATAGACACTTCTCATAGGGAAAGCATCATATATATTGGGGATTCAGATCTATAGAGATAGATCTAAGAGGATACTTGGCTTGTCCCAGTCCAAATAAATAGACATCATTATCAAAGGGTTTGGCATGAAAAATTCTAAGAAGGGTCTTATACCGATGAGATATAGAATATCATTTTTTAGGAGAATATCCCCAAAAATCCTAAAGAAAGGGTAAACATTAATAGGATACCCTATGCCTCTATGATAGGTTGTATCATGTATGCTATACTATGTACGAGGCTTGATATTACACATACTCAGAGAGTCACGAGCAAATATCAAGCGAATCTAGGCTTGAAGCATTGGAAAGCAGTAAAGTGTATCCTTAAGTACTTGAGAAGTAAACATCTTTTATTGGTACATAGAGGAGGTAGCCTCAAGGTTGAAGGTTACACAGAATTGAGTTTCCAATATGATGTCGATGATAGCAAGTCAAATTAGAGATATGTATTTACCATGAATGAAATAGTAGTAAGCTGGAAGAGTTGCAAGCAAGATACTACTGCTGACTCGACCACAAAGGTAGAGTATACTGCTGTAGTAGAAGCAGCAAAGGAGGGAGTTTGGATAAAGAAGTTCATCACGGATTTGAGAGTTATAACGAGTAGTATGGAGCTAATCCCTATATATTATGACAATAATGAGGCAGTCTCTCAAGCAAGGGATCGTAGATCTCATCAAAAACATTCTGAGGAGGTTTCACCTAATTAGAGAAATCGTGGTTTATAGAGATATAGTAGTGGAAAAAGTTCCATTCGAAGATAACATTGCTATCCACTGACTAAGCCATTATCTCAGATTATATTTGAGCATCAGAAGGGTCTGATGGGGATTAGATATATAGGTGATTGACTTTAGGTCATGTGAGAGATTGCTACTTATAGGTGCCCTACAAGCGAATAAAGTGAGTGATGGCACCTATGACACATTATAGTAATATCTTTACTTATCATTACTGATATTTTTTCACATTATATATATTTTTGGATGTATATTGTGATGTCCTTTGATCTATGCAATGAGAATTAAATCATGATGAGATTATAATAATAAGACTGATTCACCTTTAAATATGGATCATAAATCATCATAGTCATAGGTTACTCTAGAGGGACATCAAAATAATCGGGTAAACTAGTGTACTATATATTCATTCATATGATGGAGGCAGGTGGTCTTATAGTCCCTTATGTGGGGCCACTAGAGGTACAATACTGGTGCTCATTAGAGAATAAGTTGACTAATTGATTCGCTTATGGAATGCTAGATGGATAATGATACATAATGCCAGATAGCAATTCTATAGTCCTAGTTGTGTATTTAGTCTTTAGACTTGAGATACCAAAGGTGCCTTATATGAGTGCTCATTTCTTTGATGCTATACTTACAAGTCTAGAACATTTCAGATCTGCTATAATCATTTATCAAGATTGATAGCCAATCATATGAAAGTAATTATCAATAAAGGATCATCCATTCTCGGTATCATGAGAAGAATATCCCGTGTGTACTTGCTCAGACAAAATCTCTAGCCAAGGTCGTTTAGATTGAGAGAGTTCTCTGACATAATCTGATTAGAGCGAGATTCAGATGGATTATATATGAGGCTTAATAGTATCCATGCCTAATATAAGGTCTCTGGAATATTAGATGGATGAGGGATGATAAATACATGATAACTATAGATAAATAGGTCCGATGGATTTGATCCCCCTGTACCATCTAAGGACTATGGCGTAGTGGCATAGTACATCCATAATCGATGACTCAAGTGAATTACTATTAAGATAATAATTCACTATATCAGAAGAAGTTTTGATGGGAGTGAGTCACGACCAGCTTAGTATCGGAACTAGAGGGTCTCATACACGTATGGTGGATGTTGTGACAAGTAGGGGTGTAGATATGAGATGTCCGCCTAGTTTGGATCCTATGGATGAGATCCAATAGGATTGGGTAATTGGATAGAGATCCAATACCCAATATGAATGGAATCCATTCAAGAATATGCTCATTCACCTCTATAAATAAGAGTGACTCCTTGGTTCATAGACTAGAGCTATAGAAGCTTGCCTTCCTATTTATCCTCAGCCCCTTTTTCCTCCTCATTAGCTTAAGAGCCTTGTGGTGTCTGTGGAGAGGCTAATCCCCCAGTTGAGGAGCCTTGTCATTATGTCCACCGTGTGGATCACCGCTAAAGAGGATCACGCGAGTACTCCATCTTCTCCATCAGATTTGGAAATATTTAAGGATATACAATCTCCCTAGGTAACATAGCTCTCATAATTCATATAGTTTTTCAAGTTTTATAGATTTTTTGCACATCAATCTTCGCACAATAGTTAAATAGCTCTTAACCTAATTCAATAGAATTTTTATCAAAATTTTCTTTTACGTTGTTGCTTTATAATACAAGAATACTTGGGGTATTTATAGACCCCAATTGGATTCAAAAATTAGAGCCAAAATTGAACTTTCTTTGAAAAATCTGAATACAAGCGGTACTACCATCGACACCAGCAATACTACTATTGAAAGCTGCCCAAAAACTAAGCGGCGATAGTACCATTGCCGCTTGGGGTGATACCACCGTTGTCAACTAGTAGTACTACTACCAAGATACCTGGAATAATAACTTTCAAGTACTATTTCATACCTGAGCGTATATTTTATTGACCCCTTTCTAAATTAATGAAATGAGCTTGATTATGAGCACAAATCAAGCCCCAATTAGACTTAGTTGGCCCATAATTGAGTTAGTAAAGCTAACTCTAATCATGATGCTAACCACAATATTTAAGACAAATTACAAACATAATCTTTATTGTCCGACATGTCTATGGATCTTTTAGCGAATTCCTAGCGAACATCCAGTGAACCCCTAGTGAGCTCCCGATCTCCTTCTGGTGAACTCACGATATCCTCTCGGTGAACTCTTGATGAGCTCTTGATAACCTATCGGCTAACTCCCAGCAACCTTCGGTGAATGCCCGGCAAGCTCCTGCAGCAGTCCGGACCCTGACCCGATGCCCGATCTTATCTCTGGCCCAACGACAAATTCTTCCTTAATTGCTCTACCTTTTCCCAGTCATTGTTAATTCTACATCACTTCTCTCCAACATATGAGTTAGATCAGAAATACACAAATTAGTTTTCATCACCAAAATCTGAGATTCAACATTAACATTATGAATTATTTTTTATTCACCCTTACATTAAGTAAGCATGAGTGGGGTATTTATAGATCACCAAAGGCTTTAGAAATGAAGCTAAAAATTTAAATCCTCGAGTTTTTGGGGGTACCGGAGGTACCACCCCCAATGCCGGGCAATACTATCATTGAATAGAGCTTGAGAATCTAGGCTCTAGCGACTACCATCGGCCACGGGCGGTACTACCATCGGAAGTCCTAGAAAAGCACAAAATAATACTTTCTGGCTATTTGGGTGGTACCACATCCTAGGTCTGGTGGTACCACTGCCTAAGCCTACTTCAAGTGATCAAATTGGCCTTCCAATAAGCCCAATTCGATCTTGGTTCAGGCCTAATGGGCTCCTAATTTAGTTGGCATGGTTCCAACCCAAACTAACTCAATTTAACACAAATAGCCTCGATTAAGACTTAACCACTCAAGCACATATCTAGTGTAATCACGAAGCAATTAGCATGTTGTCTTGCATTCCGACGTATCACCCG
This sequence comes from Ensete glaucum, assembly GCA_021527575.1. Lineage (NCBI taxonomy): Eukaryota > Viridiplantae > Streptophyta > Magnoliopsida > Zingiberales > Musaceae > Ensete > Ensete glaucum. Next base: position 6,191,354 of record CM038556.1, read on the forward strand.
ATCTATCGACATGTTGACTTAACATAATATCTGATTTCTAGGCACAATACATGATCATTCTGACCCGATGCCCGAACTTATGGCATGAAATCCATCCTTTGGCATGTTGACCAATCTTCTGGCCCAATGTCCAATCCTTGACATATTGCTTCTCTAACCCAACATCTTATTCTCCTACTTCAATAATTTGTCCTATGATGGCTCATGTCCATGATCAAAGTTTTTTTCATGTCACTTATCTGAAAAGTATATTTATCCATAATATCATTAGTTGTTTCATCATCAAAATTTAAGATTCAACATAGTGTACCTGAAGCTTCTCTAAGATTATATTTCACCTTCTATGCAAGGTACTCTTTGTCGTTCCTCTTCTAGTGCTCATATTTGCCATAGTGGAAGCACTAGCCTTTGCTAGGTCCTTCTTGGCACTCTTTACTTTTCTCAGTTTGCCCTTGCCCTTACCCTTCTTAAGGGATTTCTTTACCTTCCTTTTCTTTTTGGTCTCACTAGTATATAGAATCAATTTCTTTTTTTTGATGGTGCTCTCTATCTCCCTCAACATATTGAGGAGCTCAAGGAGAGTCACCTTAAGCTTGTTTATTTTAAAATTTATAATGAACTATGAAAATAAGGAGGAGGGTTGAAGTACAAGTTTCGCACATACGTAATCCTCTAGGACCTGTGAGCTTCTCAATCCACTCAATCATCTTAAGAACATAGTTCTAAATCGATGCCCCCTTAGTCATCCTAGCACGGAAGAGACTTTTGGATATCTCATATTGCTAAGTTCTTCCTTATTCCTCTAATAGTTGGTAAAGATGAAGGAGGATTGAATTGGTATCCATACTTTCATGTTGCCTCTATAGCTCGGGAGTCATGGAGGCCAACACACACTTAACAAGAGTGGAATCATTTATGTACTTCACGTAGTGATCTCATCCTCACTTGCCCCTTTCTCTAGCATGGGCATTATTGTGTCAATGACATATATAATTTTCTCCGCTGTAAGAATAATTCTCAGGTTGTAGAGCCAATCCATATAACTTGGACCATTGTGGTGGTTAGCATCAAATATGTCACGTTATAGATTTGAAAGCGATATTTTCTAGAAATAAAGATGTAGTAAAAAGTAAATAATATGCAGACTTTTGATTTTACAAAAAAACTAAGATCTGATCTTCTATCTTAATTTACTACCATTATTTTCTTATGAAACACACAACTCCCTCCAGTATATTAATAAAAAATCTCCGACAGATTTCTAGTGGGGATCGAGACTCAATTGGTGTCTAGTATGACCTTGAGGGGCTCGACCAATCACACTAAAATAAAAAGGTATGGAACTCTTGCCAATCATAAATCCTTATAATTCTCATCCTGTTCGCCTCTGAACCATCATGACATCGAGGGACTCGACCAACCATAATATGTGGTTAAGTCAGTACCATCATTACAAGATGAGTATGATTCGATGATATACCCTCAAGGGACTTAACCAAGTATACCATGTCCTTAGGTCACTAGTGACATCTCTTTGTCATAGGCAAGATCTTAAATCCCAATATATGTGAGCCTCGAGAGACTTGACAGACTCAACCTACATCATAAAATGATATCCGCCTAGAATGATGCAATGTCATATGGATCAATCTAATTACCTCATGTTTACTAATTGAGTATTAATTTTGGAGGGTTTTTTTAATTTGGTCTCATGGTTAAATATGTCTCCCCCCCCCCCCCCCACACACACACACACAATGCCCTGCAATTGAAAGAGTTCTATCCAGAATTTACTGATCAAGACCCTATCACAATCACTTACAATAGATCTAGGCATCCCATGTAATTTAACAATATTAACTACAAAGATTTGGGCAATACTGGCAACCCTATAAGAATTTAGGACAGCACATAAGTGGGCATATTTGGTGAGGCAATCGACCACAAGGATAGTACCTTTCCCTTAGGATGAGAGCAATCCTTCGATGAAGTCTATAGATATATCAGTCCACACTGAATCTAGAATAAGTAGTGATTGTAATTTCCTGAGGTTCGCCACTATTTCACCTTTGTGTCACTGACACGTGTCACACTACGTTATAAATTTAGCAATGTTATTCTTCACCCTTCTAATAGAAATTTTGCTAAATCCGTTTATAGGTATGAAGGAATCCATAGTACCCAACTGCTGGTGAAGAGTGCATCTCCTGTAGAATGGTGTTTAGGCAAGGAGAGTTAGGCACCAATATTATACGACCCTTATATCGTAGGTCCATTAAATCCTAATTATAGTGTGCTACTGGCATCTCCTTATTATAGATCGACAACTTCAGGTATGAAGGAGAGAGATATTGGGAAACCTCAACGGGAGCATGACATGTGCAACATGTTATGATCAATTGACACTAAGAGGGGGGGGGGGGGGGGTTGAATAAGTGCAAGTGTAAATTTTCTTTCTAAATTAAATCTTTCTGACTAAATCAAGATAGAGAAATCGAAGTTTTTCATTCTTAGTGAAATAATTGAGTGAATAAAGAAAAGTTGCTAAGTTATTAATCAAACCAGAAAGATAAGCAACGCTTAAAGTAAAGAACTTATCCTGAAAACTTTATTTTCTAAGAGATGATAAGTTAAATCGGAAGCTTCAATACAAGAAATATGCAATCAATGAAAGCAAAGAACCACTCACAATTTTTATAGTGGTTCGGTACCAAAGGCCTACGTCCACTCCTGAGTCCTTCTTCTTGAGGTACACCGGCGTCCGCTACCGATCTTCTTTGGGTGAAGACCGAACCCTTACACTTGAGCTTACAAGAGAGACAATATTTCACTCTTATATTTCACTCTTTGACCACTCCTTTACCCCTTTTCTTTTTTCCTATAATTCACATAATATTTTCTCATAATATAATCCCCCAAAAGTGTGTATTGAATGTAAAAAAATTTGAGAAATTTATAGGCCCTAAAGTGGCTTCAAAATTAGAGCCAAAATCCAACCGTATCTAAAAAATTTGGGTACGAGAGATTTACCCGCTGACCTAGGTGGTTTACCCGCCGTTAACTACTAGTCGTCTCCCGAATTTTATGGTACGGACGGTTTACCCGCCACCTAGATGGTTTACCCGTCGAAAGCTACTGGCTGTAGCCCGGATTCTATAGTACGGGTGGTCCAACTGCCATTCACCGATGGTTTACCCGCCAGATTCTTCGAAAAAGTGGTTCCCTCCACTTTTCTAAATCTGACTTAAACCATCAGTTAACCACACCGTTGGTCAACTAGTTGAACTCAACCTGAGCCTAACCAAACCCTATAGTAGATCTGGTTGCCTTATTGAGTTGATTTAGATTCCATCCAAATCTAACTCAATTATGACTCAAACTATAACTACGACTCAATGATTATAATACTTAATGATCAATTAAGCTTAAATAAGACCTAACTCCCTTATAATTCTATAGCCTCTGGCATTCTTGTGGCAAGTCCTCCGGTTTTCTTCCCTGGGATCTCCCTTCATGTTCCCAGCGAGCTTCCCAATCCCTTCTGTGAATCTCCTAGGGAACTTTCGGCGAGATCCCATCTCATCATCCGAACCTAACCCGATGTCTAAGCATGATCTTGGCCCATTATTTGGTTGTAAGTCCATTGATCCTGTCATAGTTAGTATTTCATGATGATAATTATAATTTAATTAAATACAATCATAATTGCTAAACATCTAGTACAAGACCATCCTAACTCCAAGCAAGCTTTTTGGCTACTCTCGATAATCTTTTGATGAGTCTTAGTCTTCTTTTAGTGAACTCCCTTGTGCCATCCTAGCGAACTCCTGATACCCTCGACGAGCTCCCGACGTACTCCTAACGAGTTCCCAATTGCATCAACTCGATGCATGGACTTGACCTTGGCTAATCCTTATTGTAATAATCATTATCTCATAATTAATCCTACATCAATTATTTTCCAACAATCCATGTTAAATCAATAACCTATCAGTTGATTTCATCATCAAAATCCGAGATTCAACAATCTCCCCCTTTTTGATGATGATAATCAATTGATGACAGGAGTTAATCCTAACTCCTCCTAAATCTATGCTACTTAAATTTAAGAGAATCACACACCTTTAAATTCAAGCAATCAATATTTTATATAAATTTCAACATAAATTTGCATCAAATCATGAGAAAAAAGGAATTAGGCATATATATCCTAGGATCAATTGGGAGGGGGGGGGGGGGGGTGAATTAGTGCATGCTAAGATTTTTCTTTCTAAAGCAAAAGCTTTTCGAATAAGATAGAATAGGAAATCCGAATCTTTTTATTTTTAATAAAACAAGTAAGTGATTAAAAGTAAGAAGTCGAAAAGATAATCACATTTGAGGAAAATAACTTATCGTCTTGCTTTCAAGAAGTTCAGTTAAGTTGGAAGCATCAATTCAACAACATTCAAGCAATGAAAGTACGAAACACTTACAATTTTATAGTGGTTCAGTGCCAACAACCTATGTCCACTTCTGAGTCCTCCTTTTTGAGGTACACCGGCATCAACTGCTAATCTTCTTTGGGTGAAGATCAAACTATTACACTTGAGCTTACAAGGGAGACTATATTTACAACTCTAAGCTCTCTCCCTTACCCCTTTTCTTTTTCTTATAATTCTCACACAATATTTTCTCCGAATATAGAATAGTTCTATGGAATGTAAGAAAACTTGGGATATTTATAGGCCCCAAATTGGCTTCAAAACCAGAGCCAAAATCTAATTGCATCCGAAAAATTCGGGTGAGGTTGTTCATCCGCTGACCTATGTCACGGGCTTAGCTGATTTTGCCTAAGCCATACAGCACCCATGCATGTCCGTCCGCAAAGGTCAGCCCTCCCCGAGGTCTCCTAGAGTCCCTTAGACTTACAAAAGAGAAAATCGACCATAAGCAATTCCCACGGGATCCACAAGCAACTTCTCAAGTAAACACTTTATAAAGCTAGATATAAATTACACCCATGGACATTACAAACTCAGAGATGTTGCACATAAAGAAAAATGGTCCATTACAGATCGAAGTCCCCCACAAGTGTTTATAAGACACCCTCGTATTTTTAAGCCAAAATCGGCCAAAAGTAAACCAAAATAGGGTTGTTAAGCCAACTATAAGCCCGTTACTTGGTGTACAAGGTATGCACACAAATCGAAGGACATAGACAAATATGAGCATTTCATCGAACACCTTATTTTTACATTGTTGTCTGTGATATTCTTCCCCACTTCTTCCTTCGACATCCTCGTCGAAGCCACTATAGACATTGCATCTCCTTGCATTCCGCTGAATCTTCAATCTTCTGCTTTGGTTGCAACATGCCCCTTTGGCTCCCAGTCGAACTCTAATCCGACATGCTATTTCAACTCACCAATGATTGAATATGGTGTGGGGTTGGCTGAGTTGTGCTGATCCTTGTTGGTTCTCGTGGATCCTTCTGATGATGGAAAAGACCTATCTTATTATGCATCAATATCGCAGTATACTTATATTGCTTGAACTAGGTGGATGCTTGTTGGAACTTTGACGAGCATCGCCTCACATACTTTAAGGTTTTTGAGGTCTTCCTCCATAATGTTTGGTCTGATCCTTCTTCCACGTTTAGTTGTCACTTTCAAGTATGTTCGCATTACTCCCACTTTCGATTAGTCAATTAAAAAATAAAATGGACAATCTACTCTCAGTAGTACTGATTACCATTGGTGAGGATTTGACAACTATTGTCTTCCATAAGCTTTCTTTGAAGGGTCACTGAACTTATGCAGAGCTCCTCTGTTGGATAAGTAAGAGAACTGGGATACTTGACTTCACCCATTCTCTTAATAATTGAGAAGGCAAGGTTACTTAGCTTCGCTCACCTCTTCGAGTTAAGAGAATTGGGGTACTCAGTTTCACCCATTCTCTTGAGTTGAGAAGGCAAAGGTTACTCGATTTTACCTACCTCCTCGAGTTTGTACTTCATGCATTGAGCTGGTTACTAACATTTGCCTGCTCTTTGCTTATATTTCTGAAGTACTTGAAGTGTTTGCACTCCTTGCGTTGAGTTAGCTACTGTGATTCACCTTCCTACTACTATTGAACTTCTAGAATACAAGAAGTTTTGCCCGAAAAGTGCAAAAAGTTTACCCCAACTTAGAGTCCTCCAACTTGGAGTAAGTCTTTGATTGATCTGGTCGCCTCTAGAATTGTACCATCTTCTCCATCACCTTTGTCGCCTACTCCTCTGAGTAGAAAAGGTATAGTACCATGTATTACCTACTTTGTTCCTTGGTCGAGCACTCCTACATCAACCCAAAGTCCCTCAATTTCAGCTATCTTAATGAGAGGCCCATCGACACTGGTATTATGAAGTTCCTTGCCTCTGCCCTTCCGCCCTGTCTTAGTACATGGAGTTTACCTTTGTATTTTCCACCTCCTCGGCCCCATTTATGACTAATACTCTCCCTCCATGAGAGCAAAGGATTGATGACTCCATGGAAGTCCCGCCTCTGTGGTACCATGGTGCTGCCAAGCCCATAGCCCTACTATCCATTGCCTTACAATTGTATCCCTTCCTTCCCGATCGGTAGATCTGCCTCTGCGGCACTATGGTGCTCCTCTCAGTCCACCTCTTTTCTAACCGACGCTTTGCTTTTGGGTAGTTGAGCCCTACTAGACTCATCGCCTCCTCGCCTTCGACCACCACCGTGTCTTCCTAGCAGTTCTCCTTGGTCGATGGAAAGACAGACTGTAACTCTCATGCATGGCATCTGCCATCTTGTTGCAGGGCTCACGCCGATTCTGTTCTCCTTAGCTTCCTTAGTAGCAATGTTCACTTACTCGGCTTTGTCCTCTGACTAGTCGGGCTCCCTTAAGCAAATGTGAGCACTGAAGTAGTCCAACTCGTCAGCTGCTCCGATTATACCTTTAATTAAGTCCCTCCACGAGACTCACCCAATAGCTCCTAATCATTCACATGATCATGTCCCCCTCCGTGGGATTCACTAGTACTTGCACTTTGACTTCTTCCTCGGTGGTACATAGCCTCCATATACTGATGAGTAAGACATTCATCCAATACAAGCTCCGATGCATACACAAAGACCCATCTCTTCGATACTATGACATTCACTCCTTGAATCCATAGCCCTTGTTCTTATTGTATCGTACACCAAGGTGGAGCTCCCAGTAACTCCTGATCATACCTCCATATGATCTTGTCCCTCATGGGACATGATCGCCTGCGTTGCATTGCCACGAACTATTCCACCATGATCTACTGCACCATGTCACCTCCTGGTGACATCTCCATTGCATACAGATTCTCATGTGATGAACTGAGACAACGAATTCTCCATGTGTGACCTCTGCCAACACCTCGTAGGGCCTCCGCCATCTCCGATTTTTAGTTTGCTCCCTTGGCAATTCACCTACGTCCACCCACTCTTGGGTTACACCTAGATGAAGCATAACTCTAGGACAGTCCATCGCCTAATAGCTCATGAAGTCTCCCTGACTTCGCTAGAATTGGTGCACCATTGTCTGGATCTTGGGCTTTTATCCTCTACTAGCATAATCTCTGCTATGCGCCACTTGTTCTTGATAATTTGAATGGCAATACTGTGACATATTCTTCAAGAGTACCCACCTCTGTATCCTCTTGCCTCGTGCTAAGGTCTCCAGATCCCAACTTTGCCTCCGTAAGTTGAATCGCCTTAGTTACTCCATCAAATGCATCTTTAAGGTAGCTTGCATATGCCTCAAAGCTCCCTTTATCTTTGACACCATGCAAGATAAGCTTGCCCCATCAGAATAAAGAACCCATAAAACAACATGCTCTCACTCTTGCCTCTATAAGAGTTCATGCCATTGACCTCTGTCCAAGAAAAGCTCCGTGCCTCCGCTCCATGTACCATCTTCTATGTCGACTCCCTTCATGCAGCTTGAATACTTCACCAAGTACCACCCAAGTCAATTCGCTCCTTGATTTGCATTGAATTGATAGTAGCCCTCGTGTCCACCATTCCACGGGTCAACCCCTTGTTGAGTTCGATTTTTGCATCGACTATAAGTGTGTCTTCATATGATGTTGTCTTGGATTGCTCCCTCACTTGATCTCAAAATGCATCCACCAATGCATTACCTCATTCGAGATTATGCGATGATTCCACGTCACTCGCTCCGTCCATTGAGCTTTATGAAGATATTACCTTGAGAAACTCTTCCTCAATATGTGCGGTTTGTTGCACATGATTCTCCCTCTAGAGAACTATGACTTATCCCTCCTGGATATCTGTCCTGTTGGAGCAACTTTTCACTTTACATACTTCCCATTGGAAGTTTCAGAGACCACCATCCCCTTTAGATAACTTCGTCTTGCTGAGAAACTTGTGTCTTGTTCTAGCCCCGCAAATGCACTTGCTAGATTGTAACCCTTCGCCAATACAATCTCCACTGCACCTTTTAAGGTCTAGCAATATGCTGAACTTGTTACACATTTTAGTCACCTATGAACGTATCCTTTCCATGTTGAAGATAAAGTTCTGATGCTCCATGGTGTCAAGTTCTGATCGCGCCTTGGGATGGCCACGAATACTCCATCGTCCGTGTACAAGCCCTTGCATGAGTACTGAATCCTTCAAGTTAGCAATTTCCCTCATCTCTATGAGATTTGTATAACTCTTTCGGTCATTACGCAACACCTCCCACTTTACACGGTCTTATCTCTTACCAAGCGCCATGCTTTACCTTGATGTCACGGGCTTAGCTGATTTTGCCTAAGCTATACGGCACCCATGCGTGTCCGTCCGCAAAGGTCAGCCCTCCCCGAGATCTCATAGAGTCCCTTAGACTTACAAAAGAGAAAACGGGCCAGAAGAAACAATTCCTATGGGATCCACAAGTAACTTCTTAAGAAAACACTTTATAAAGTCAAATACAAATTACACACATGGACATTACAAACTCAGAGAGGTTACACACAAAGGATAATGGTCCATTACAGACTGATATTACCACAAGTGCTTATAAGACACACTTGTATTTACAAGCCAAACTTAGCCATAAAGCAAATCAAACTACGGCTGCTAAGCCTACTGCAAGCCCGCTTCTTGTTGTACAAGATATGTACCTAAACCGAAGGACACAGACTAACACAAGCCCTTCTTCTTATTGTGTTGTACACCAAAGTGGAGCTCCTGGTAACTCCTGATCATACCTCTACATGATCTTGTCCCTCACGGGACAAGATTACCTATATTGCATTGTCATGAACTATTCCACCACGATCCGCTGCACCATGTCACCTCCTGGTGACATCTCCATTGCATACAGAGTCTCATGTGTTGAACTCGGACTACGACTTCTCCACATGTGGCCTCCGCCAACACATCGTAGGGCCTCTGCCATCTCCGATTTTTAGTTCACTCCCTAAGCAATTCACCTTTGTCAACCCATTCTTGGGTTACACCTAGACGAAGCATAGCTCTAGGACAGTCCATCGCCTAGTAGCTCCTGAAGTCCCCTGACTTCGCTAGAGTTGGTGCACCATTGTCTGGATCTTGGGCCTCTATACCCTACTAGCATAATCTTGCTATGCACCTCTTGTTCCTGACAACTTGAACGATAACACTGTGGCATATTCTTCAAGAGTACCTGCCTCTGCATCCTCTTGCCCCGTACTAAGGCCTCCAGATCCCAACTTTACCTCCGCAAGTTGAATCACCTTAGTTACTCTATCAAATGCATCTCTGAGGTAGCTTGCATGTGCCTTGAAGCTCTCTTCATCTTTGGCACCATGCAAAATAAGTCCGTCCTATCAGAATGAAGAACCCAAGGAACGACATGATCCCACTCTTGCCTCTATAAGAGTTCATGCCCTTGACCTCTGTCCAAGGAAAGCTCCGGGCCTCCGCTCCATGTTCCATCTTCTATGTCGACTCCCTTCACGCGACTTGGATACTTCATCGAGTTTCACCCAAGTCGCTTCGCTCCTCGATTTGCATTGAGTTGATAGTGGCCCTCACGTCCACCATTCCACGGGTCGGCCCTCTATTGAGTTCGATTTCTGCATCGACTCTAAGTGTGTCTTCATATGATGTTGCCTTGGATTGCTCTCCCACTTGATCTCGAAATACATCCACCAATGCATTACCTCCTTCGAGATCATGCGGCGACTCTTCGTCGCTCAATCGGTCCATTGAGCTTTGTGGAGATATAGCCTTGAGGAACTCTTCCTCAATATGTACAGTCCATTGTACATTATTCTCCCTCTAGAGAATTATGACTTATCCCTCCTGGATATCTGTCCTGCTGGAGCAACTTTTCTCTTTACATACTTCCCACTGGAAGTTTCGGAGACCACCATCCCCTTTGGACTACTCCATCTTGCTGAATAACTTGTGCCTTGTTCTGCCCCCACAAATACAATTACTAGATTGCGACCCTTTGCTAATACAGTCTCCACTGCATACTTCAAGGTCTAGCAATATGCTTAACTTATTGCACATTTCAACCGCCGACGGACATATTTTTTCCACGTTAAAGAGAAAGTTCTTATGTTCCATTGCGTCGAGTTTCAATCGCTCCTTGGGATGACCACGAATACTCCGTCGTCCATGTACAAGCCCTTGCATGAGTTCCAAATCTTTCGAGTTAGCAATTCCCCTCACCTCTGTGAGCTTTACACAACTCTTTCGGTCGTTACACAACACCTCCCACCTTGCACGATCTCATCTTTCACCAAGCGCCCCGCTTTGCCTTGAGCACCGTCAAGTTTGGTTGCCAACGTCGAGCTATAGCTCGAACTCAACTATTCCAATCTTTATATGCTACGCATTCTTCTTTGCTTACTTGTCCTCATGGTGCCTCTTGCACAAAGGGGTTGCCCATTCCTTTGAATGTTAAACCTGGATGCCCGCTCCTCTAAGCGACTCCTTTCCCTACATCTCAATGTCCATTTCCCCCAAATGGTTGCGCGTGCTGGCTGTCCTCGACACAGTCCAACTAGGTCCCCCACATTTGTATGGGAAGTGTTTCTATGTGTGCTTGTCCCACTCTGATACCACATTGTCACGAGCTTAGCTGATTTTGCCTAAGCCATGTGGCACCCATGCGTGTCCGTCCGCAAAGGTAAGCCCTCCCTGAGATCTCATAGAGTCCCTTAGACTTACAAAAGAGAAAACAGGCCAGAAGAAGCAATTCCCACGGGATCCACAAGCAACTGCTTAAGAAAACACTTTATAAAGTTAAATACAAATTACACCCATGAATATTACAAACTAAGAGAGATTGCACATAAAGGATAATGGTCCATTACAGACCGATATCGCCACAAGTGCTTATAAGACACACTTGTATTTACAAGCTAAACTTGGCCATAAAGCAAATCAAACTAGGGCTGTTAAGCCTGCTGCAAGCTCGTTTCTTATTGTACAAGATATGTACCTAAACCGAAGGACACGGACTAACACAAGCATTTCATCGAACATCTTATTTACATTGTTGTCCGTGACATTGAGCACCAACAAGTTTGGTTGCCAACGTCGAGCTATAGCTCGAACTCAACCATCCCAATCTTTGTGCGCTATACATTCTTCTTCGCTTGCTTATCCTCGTGGTGCCTCGCGCGCAAAGGGTTGGCCATTCCTTTGAATGCCAAGTCTAGATGCATGCTCCTCTGAGCAACTCCTTTCCCTACATCTCAATGTCCATTTACCCCCAAATGGTTAGTGCTGGTTGTCCTCCACACAACCTAGTTAGGTCCTCCACATTTGTATGGTGAGTGTTTCTACGTGTGCTTGTCCCACTCTGATACCATATTGTCACAGGCTTAGCTAATTTTGCCTAAGCCATGCGGCACCCATACGTGTCCATTCGCAAAGGTCAGCCCTCCCCGAGGTCTCCTAGAGTCTCTTATACTTACAAAAGAGAAAACAGGCCAAAAGAAGTAATTCCCATGGGATCCACAAGCAACTGCTCAAGCAAACACTTTATAAAGCCAAATACAAATTACACCCATGGACATTACAAGCTCAGAGAGGTTGCACACAAAAGAAAATGGTCCATTACAGACCGAAGTCTCCCACAAGTGTTTACAAGACACCCTCGTATTTACAAGCCAAAATCGGCCATAAAGCAAACCAAAATAGGGTTGCTAAGCCTACTACAAGCCTGCTACTTGGTGTACAAGGTATGTACACAAATCGAAGGACACGTATAAATATGAGTATTTCATAAAACTCCTTGTTTACATTGTTGTCAGTGACACCTGGGTAGTTTACTCGTCGAAAGTGTTGGTGGCTGCTCGGATTCGGTGGTACGGGTGGTCCAACCATCGCTTACTGGCGGTTTACCCGTCGGATTTTCTAGAAAGTGGTTCTCTCCACTTTCTAAATCTAACTTAAACCATCAGTTCACTGTACCCTTAGTCAACTAGTTGAACTCAACTTGAATTCAACCTGAACTCAACCAAATCCTATAGTGGACTCAGTTGCCTTATTGAGTTGATTTGGATTCCTTCCAAATTCAACTCATTTAGGACTCAAACTCTAACTATGACTTAATGATTATAACACTTAATGACCAATTAAGCTTAAATAAGACCTAACTCCTGTATAATTTAGTAGCCTCCGAAATTCTTACAGCAAGTCCTTCAATCTTCTTCCTAGCGATCTCCCTTCATGTTCCCAGCAAGCTTCCCAATCCCTTTGGCGAATCTCCTAGTGAACTCTCGGTGAGATACTACCTCATCGTCCGAACTCGGCCCAATGCCTAAGCTTGATCTTGGTCTATTATCTGGTTGTAACTCCATTAATCCTGTCATAGTTAGTCCTACACGATGCTAATTATGACTTAATTAAATAGAATCAAAATTATCAAAATATCCATTACAAGACCATCCCAACTCCCGGCAAGCTTTTCGGCTACCCAGACAATGTATTGGCAAGTCTCGATCTCCTTTTGGCAAACTCCCTTGCGCCATCCTAGCAAGCTCCCAATACCCTCGGCGAGCTTCCGACGCAGTCCTGGCGAGTTCCGAACCGCATCGACTTAATGCATGGACCTGACTTTGGCCAATCCTAATTGTAATAATTCTTCTATCGTAATTAATTCTACATCAATCAGCTTCTAACAATCCTATTAGATCAATAATCCATCAATTGATTTCATCATCAAAATCCAAGATTTAACAATCTCCCCCTTTTTGATGATGACAATCAATTGATGATAGGAGTTAATTCTAACTCCCCCTAAGTTGATACCACTTAAATTTAAGAGAATCACACATTCTTAAATTCAAGCTATCAACCTTCTATGCAAATTTCAACACAAATTTGTATAAAGTTATCAAATCATGAATTACATCAAGTCATCAAATCATAATTAGAATTATACACTCATATTTATATCTAAGATATATCAATCCAAATCGATATCAAGATATCCATATTTTTCAATAAGATCATGTGTCATCAATGTATTCATCAATTAATATCATGTGTCATCAATATATATTTCTCCCCCATTGTCATCAATAAAAAAGTCAAATATAGCTAATAATTTCAAAGCATATGATGACATTACTCCCCCTTAGTATATGCATTATAAAATTATCTTCCCCTTTAATAAGAAGAGAAATAAGGGAGATGTTGTTGAATCATTTTATCATTAAGAAGAGCTCTTAATAAATTTTAAAAGTAATAATAAGATGAGCTCAAAAGTTTGAGAGATTTAAAGACTACTTATGTATTTAAAATGTAGCAAAAGTCTCTCTTGTTATTTTCAAATATGGCACATCTTCGTACAATTTTCTTTTCCTCTTTTGAAAACAATAAGATAAAATTATGGAGAAAGTTTTTAAGAAATATTATCACAAAAAGACATCATTTCATGAAATCTATATAAGCAGTTTATATATTTTCATGATTTAGCATTTTTAGGTCTTAACCTCAATCTTGTATATATATAATTTTGAATATGAGCTCAATAAATTTTTCTCATATAAATTTTAAATAAATCCGAAGGATAACAAATCATTATCTTTATATAGATTTTTAAAATCATCATTACATGCATGATCATTATATATGATTTCATATCATTATATCTTCTCCCTCTTTGTCATTAAGTTTTTGATATATATGAAAGCTTAGCAATTTAACAAATTTTTCATTATTTTAGAACATGCAAGCTAATAAATTCATTCTTCTCTTTTGAGAAGTGGAAGCTAGCAAATATTTGCTTCCTTTGTAATATACAAGCTAGTAATTTACATCATGCAAGTAAACAAGTTTTGCTCCCCCTTGATAATTTTCTTATAAGAGAATTTTCTTCCCTTTCTTTGAATAATAAATAAGAAACATGGGAGTAGGGTGAGAGATATTGTATCACAAAAATAGGGCTCAATCTTTTAGATGTAAATTCTAAAATCCAAGAATTTATATCTACCCATGCAATTTAATTCATTTAAATCAAGAGTAGCACATCAAGTGATTCATCAAAGATTTAATATCAAAGACTTATTTCAAGCATCATAGAAGTTTATGTTATATATATTTCCCTTTGTAAATATTCATCAAGATTCATGAAACAAGAATAATTTTTTTAAAAAATCTTATCACAAAAATTTGAATCATCTTCTTATGTTCATTTTCGCTAGAGTGATTTCGAAAGTGAGTAAAAAATCTAAGAAATCCAAAAAGAATTAAGAGCCACTCATGCATTTAAATTGTGTGATTTTCTAACATAAATAGCAAATCATATATTTTTGTAGATCACCTTTCACTAATATTTTGATAATAACCATAAAAAATTTCAAAAGAAAACATGATAGCTTAAATTATTAATCAAGAATTTTATGTGTATATATTGATAAGAAGTGTAATTTATAAAATATAAGAAATAAAAAAGAAAATATGATAATACATCAAGCTCAAATTATGAAATATGCATTTCGTATGTATTTAGAAAATTTTAAATTTTCTTCTAAGCACATTGTTTCTTGTTATCATATCTAATTTGCTTCCTATCATATTGATAATTTTATCTTTTCCTTTGTTAATGTAAAAAAAATATTATTGCATAATTTCTTCTTAACATCCATATTCAAAATATGCCAAAAAGTAGAATATCATGTCATTAAAGATAAAATCAAATTTTAAATATCAAAAGACATGATTTCATTTAAGAAGTTTCTTTCCCTTTTTTGTAAATAATGAGAATGAGTCTTAGGGGATAATCTCAATTCATTCAAGATAAATATTTTTAATAAAAAAGAATGATCTTGATAAAAATTTTAATTATTATTTTCAAGATCATAAATATCTTTTTAAAAGAAAATTATAGAGATCAATAATGTGATTCCCTTAATATATAAGTCAAGTCAATAAATTAAGGGAATATTCATGATAATGCAAATCTCTTTTAATTTTTGAACCTATCACAAATTTAAGAAATACTAATTTTGGTGATAAATTATACTAAGAAGAAAGTCATAAGTAATCATGTTATAAAGAATATCATTATCAAATCATAAATGCCAAGAACATGATTTATTTTTACATATTTTTTCATAGATGAAATTTCAAGACTTTTGAAATCTTAGGAGATCAAGTAAGAAGGATCTTGATTCTTATAGAAATATGAATTTATAAATATTAAGAAGTCAAAATCATGATTAGGATGAAAACCTTTTTTTAATAAAGGGTAGAAATTTTAGTGAATAAAAAGATCTCAAATTATAATTTTCAAGATTTCAAGATCATGATTTAAGTTATCAAATAATCAAAAGCAAAATATGTTAGATAGATTCAAACACATCCATTCTTTAAAATAAAATCATTTGAAAATATATCCAAAATCATCATCAAAAATCGCTTTTCAAGAAATTTTAATAAAGTCATCATAGATTGTTTTCAAAAGAAAATAGCTAAAAGTTTTTTAATTCATTTTTGTAGTTAAAGAGATTCAATAATAATAATATTATTTTATCTCTTATTGAAGGATTTATAGGATAGAAACATCTTTAAGATTAATTATCCTCTTTTTGGTTGTTTCATGTAATTTCTTTCAAGAATAATTTTTAAATCAATGATTTTTCGTTTAAGACTAAAAACTAAATTTTATTTCAACACAGCCATTAATATAAGACATAAAACATCTTCAAAGCATAAATTTAACCGATCTCAATTTCAATATTTAAATGAGTCTAACTTTTTACATATAGTGCAAGAAGTTCACAAACTCATCTTAAAAATGAAGCATATATATTTTCTATACTCTAACATTCTATACAAGCATTCAATCATCACGGCATTTCAATCAATGTAACATTTAAATCAATCATTCCACAAACTTAGTCAATATTTAAAGTATTTAATAATAGTCTTTACATTTAAACAAGCTAATTATTTTAACATTCACTCAAAATCTCATTTGTGTAAGTTTCAATATATTTTTGAATAACTAAGGTTCTTTGGTTCTAAGTCATTTTCATACTTGTATGCTCTTGCATCATCAATATTGATTGTATAATGATGAATAATCGAAAGATTCGTTATCAATAATTTTAATTTCAATGATTTTCTTGTAATTACTAAGGTTAGTAAGCTTTGAAAGAATATTAGATCTCAAGTCATGTGCCTTGAGCATCTACTTTCAAATCATAACTTAATGCCCCTAGCCTTATTAGAAAATAACTTTATATTATGGGAGGTTTTGATTTAGGTACCCATTTAACATTTGATCCTTCATGACATATTCTTCTCATTTTCTCTAATGGCTTAAGGTTATTTATGGCTCCTTTAGGAACCCAAATTAATTTATGTAAACTATAATTTTTAAATAGATATTTATAGACTTTATATCCTAATCTACCATAAAAATTATATTTGTTTTTGGCTGACAAATTTAATATAGGTCATTTTACAAAGATGGTTAGCTTTTGTTGAACATTACCAACAAAGCCTATACCATTTCTATTATTAATATGACTCTTATTAGCAAGGATCATATTTAGGGATTTATTTCCTATTTCAAAATTTTCTAATGTAGTTTTAAGTATGATATTTTCTTCTTTAACATTATCTAGCATATCACATTCAGAACATGGTTTATGTGATGCTAAGGAATCATACATTTTGTTTAGTCTTTTAACTAATAAATCATAATCAACTTTAAGTGACTTAAAATATTTGCTAAGTTTTCTAAACTCATTGAATAAATTATCAAAGATATTTAATAATTCTAAAAATAAAATATTTAAAACTCACTATCTCATCTTCGATCGTCATTAAAGCAAGGTTCTCTACTTTTAGGTTGAGCATTTGATCTTTGGAGCTCCTCGAATTCTTGCATTTATAGCAAGAGGTTATGTCCATAATTTTTATAAGGTTTAAGTTCATTAATTTTTTTGGTTCATTTGTCAAAAGTTCATGTCCAAGGTTCTCATCACTCGAGACCTCACTTGAGGAGTCATATGTCATTCTTAGTTCACAATCCTTCATGTTGTTTGATAGGTATTCTTTAAGTTTATTTTTATAATATATTTTATTAATTGAGTTATTTATATTAATTGTGCTTTTATGTGTGATTTTCAAAGTATGTCAAATATTGAAAGCTGAATCATAAGCGAAAACATGAGTAAACTCATTCATATTAAGAGCACAAAGCAAGGCATTCATAGCCTTTACGTTTAAAGAGAACGTCTTCTTCTCCAAATCATTCCAATTATTCATTGGAGGAGAAGACTTTTTAAATCCACTCTCAACTATATTCCATAAATCAAAGTCCAAAGAGATAAGAAAAATACGTATCCATGTTTTCCAATGTTTAATATGTCCCATTGAACATGAGTCGATATGAAATGGAATGTCCATCATTCATGCCAAAACAAGCTATTTACTCAAGTGGGTGTTAATCCAAAGAGTAAGAACCTTGCTTTGATACCAATTGTTAGGATCAATTGGCAATGGGGGGGTTTGAGGGGTGTGAATTAGTGTAAGCGTAAATTTTCTTTCTAAATAAAATCTTTCTGATTAAACCAAGATAGGGAAACCGAAGCTTTTCATTTTAAATGAAATGATTGAGTAAACAAAGAAAAGTTACTAAGTTAATAATCAAATTGGAAAGATAAGCAACATTTAAAGTAAAGAACTTATCATAAAAACCTTATTTTCTAAGAGATGAGTTAAATCGGAAGCTTTAATACAAGAAATATGCAATCAATGAAAGCAAAGAACCACTCACAATTTTCATAATGGTTCGGTGCCAAAGGCCTACGTCCAATCCTGAGTCCTCCTTCTTGAGACACACCGGCATCCACTACCAATCTTCTTTGGGTGAAGATCAAACTATTATACTTGAGCTTATAAGGGAGACTAGACTTACAACTCTAAGCTCTCTCCCTTACCCCTTTTCCTTTTCTTATAATTCTCACACAATATTTTCTCAGAATATAATCCCTAGAATAGTTAGATGGAATGTAAGAAAACTTTGGTATTTATAGGCCCCAAATTGGCTTCAAAATTGGAGCCAAAATCCAACCATATCTAAGAAATCTAGATACGGGCGGTCACCCATTGACCTGGGTGGTTTACCCATCGAAAGTGCTGGTCGTCGCCCGGATTCTGTGGTACGAGCGGTTTACCCACCACCTGAGCAATTTACCCATCGAAAGCTACTAGCCGTCGCCCAGATTCTATGGTATGAGCGGTCCAACCTATCACGGGCTTAGCTAATTTTGCCTAAGCCGTGCGGTACCTATGCGTGTCCGTCCGCAAAGGTCAGCCTTCCCTGAGATCTCCTAGGGTCCCTTAGATTTATAAAAGAGAAAACGGGCCAGAAGAAATAATTCCAACAGGATCCACAAGCAACTGCTCAAGTAAACACTTTATAAAGCCAAATACAAATTACACCTATAGACAATACAAAATAAGAAAGGTTGCACACAAAGGATAATGGTCCATTATAGACCGAAGTCCCCATAAGTGCTTACAAGACATAATCGTATTTACAAGTAATAATTGACCACAAAGCAAACTAAACTAGGGCTGCTAAGCCTACTGAAAGCCCGCTTCTTGTTGTACAAGGTATGTACACAAATCGAAGGACATGGACAAACACGAGCATTTTATCGAACACCTTATTTACATTATTGTCCGTGACATTCTCCCCTACTTATTCCTTTGGCATCCTCGTCGAAGCCACTGTAGACGCTGTATCTCCTCGTATTTTACTGAATCTTCAATCTTCTGCTTTGGTTGCAATATGCCCCTTTGGCTCCCAACCGCTCTCTACCGCTGTTGTTGAGTAGTCGAACTCTGATCCGCCATGCTGCTTCAACTCACCAATGACTGAATCTGATGTGGGGTTGGCTGAGTTGTGTTGATCCTTGTTGGTTCTCGTGGATCCTTCTGATAAAGGAAAGGACTTGCCTTATTATGCACTAGTATCATAGTATACTCATGTTGCTCGAATTGGATAGATGCTTGTTGGAACTTTGACGAGCATTGCCTCGCAGACTTGAAGGTTTTTGAGGTCCTTCCTCTACAATGTTTGTCGATTGATCCTTCTTCTATGTTTAGTTGTCACTTCCAAGTAGGTTCGCATCACTCTCACTTTGGATTGGTATTCAATTGGAAAATGAAGCAGACAATTTACTCTCAGTAGTATTGATCACCAATGGTGAGGATTTGATAACTATTGTCTTCCACAAGCTTTCTTTAAAGGGTCACTGAACTTATACAGAGCTCCTTTGCTGGATAAGTGAGAGAACTGGGATACTCGACTTCACCCATTCTCTTAGTAGTTGAGAAGACAAGGTTACTGGACTTTGTTTACCTCCTCGAGTTAAGAGAATTAGGGTACTCAGTTTCGGTCATTCTCTTAAGTTAAGAAGACAAATGTTACTCGATTTCGTTTACCTCCTCGAGTTTGTACTTCATGCATTAAGCTGGTTATTAACATTTGCCCGCTCTTTACTTACATTTTTAAAGCACTTGAAGTGTTTGCACTCCTTGCGTTGAGTTAGCTACTATGATTCGCCTTCTCACTGCTATTGAACTTCTGGAATACAAGGAGTTTTGCTCGAAAAGAGTAAAAAGTTAACTCTAACTTGGAGTCCCCCAACTTGGAGTAAGTCTTTGATAGTTCTGGATGCCTTTGGGATTATACCGTCTTCTCCATCACCTTTGTCGCCTACTCCTCTGAGTAGAAAAGGTATAGTACCATGTACTGCCTACTTCATTCCTTGGTCGAGCACTTTTGCATCAACCCGAAGTCTCTCGCTTTTGGCTATCTTGATGAGAAGCTCATCGACACCGGTCTTATGAAGTTCCTTGGCCTCTGCCCTTTTGTCCTGTCTTGGTACTTGGAGTTTGCCTTTGCATTCTCCACCTTGTCACGGACAATAATGTAAACAAGGTGTTCGATAAAATGCTTGTGTTAGTCCGTGTCCTTCAGTTTAGGTACATATCTTGTACAACAAGAAGCGGGCTTAGGCTTAGCAGCCCTAGTTTGATTTGCTTTATGGCTAAGTTTGGCTTGTAAATATAAGTGTGTCTTATAAGCACTTGTGGGGACTTCGGTCTGTAGTGGACCATTATCCTTTGTGTGCAACCTCTCTGAGTTTGTAATGTCCATGGGTGTAATTTGTATTTTGGCATTGTAAAGTGTTTTCTTGAGCAGTTGCTTGTGGATCCCGTGGGAATTGCTTCTTCCGACGCTTTTCTTTTGTAAGTCCAGAGGACTTTAGGAGATCTCGGGAGGGCTGACCTTTGTGGACGGATACACATGGGTGTCGCACGGCTTAGGCAAAATCCACTAAGCCCGTGACAATGTGGTATCAGAGCGGGACAAGCACACGCAGAAACACTTGCTATACAAATGTGCGGGACCTAGCTAGGCTGTGTGGAGGACAGCTAGCACGCGCAACCGTTTGGGGGAAACAGACATTGAGATGTAGGGAAAGGAGTCGCTCAGAGGAGCGGACATCCTGGTTTGGCATTCAAGGAATAGCCAACCCCTTTGCGCGAGAGGCACCACGAGGACAAGCAAGCGAAGAAGAATGTGTAGCACACAAAGATTGGGATGGTTGAGTTTGAGCTATAGCTCGACATTGGCAACCAAACTTGATGGTGCTTAAGGCAAAGCAGGGTGCTTGGTGAAAGATGAGACCGTGCAAGGTGGGAGGTGTTGTGTAACGACCGAAAGAGTTGTGCAAAGTCACAGAGGTGACGGGAATTGCTAACTCGAAGGATTCAGAACTCATACATGGGCTTATACACGGATGACGGAGTGTTCGTGGCCATCCCAAGGCGCGATTAGAACTCGGCACCATGGAGAATCAGAACTTTCTCTTCGACATGGAAAGGATATGTCCGTAGGTGGCTGAAATGTGCAACAAATTGAGCATGTTGCTAGACCTTGAAGGGTGCAGTGGAGACTGTATTGGAGAAGGGTCGCAATCTAGCAAGTACATTTGTGGGGGCAGAACAAAGCACAAGTTCAGTAAGACGGAGTAGTCCAAAGGGGATGATGGTCTCCGAAACTTCCAGTGGGAAGTATGTAAAGAGAAAAATTGCTCCAGCAGGACAGATATCCAGGAGGGATGAGTCCTAGTTCTCTAGTGGGAGAATCATATGCAACGGATTGCACATATTAAGGAAGAGTTTCTCAAGGCTATATCTCCACGAAGCTCAACGAACCGAGTGAGCGATGAAGAGTTATCGCATGATCTCAAAGGAGGTAATGCATTGGTGGATGCATTTCGAGATCAAGTGGGGGAGCAATCCAAGGCAACATTATATGAAGACACACTTAGAGTCGAGGCAGAAATGGAACTCAACAGAGGGCTAACCCGTGGAATGGTGGACGTGAGGTCTACTATCAACTCAGTATAAATCGAGGAGCAGAGCGACTTGGGTGGAACTCGGTGAAGTAGCCAAGCCGCATGAAGGGAGTCGACATAGAAGATGAAACATGGAGTGGAGGCATAGAGCTTTCCTTAGATAGAGGTCAAGGGCATGAACTCTTGTAGAGCCAAGAGTAGGATCATGTCGTTCTATGGGTTCTTCATTCTGATGGGACAGACTTATTTTATATGGTACCAAAGATGAAGGGAGATTCAAGGCACATGCAAGCTACCTAAGAGATGCATTTGATGGAGTAACTAAGGTGATTCAACTTGTGGAGGCAAAGTTAGGATCATGAGACCTTAGTACGGGGCAAGAGGACGCAGATGCGGGTACTCTTGAAGAATATGCCATAGTGTTGCCATTCGAGTTGTCAAGAATAGAAGGTGCATAGCAAGATTGTGTTGGTAGGGGATAGAGGCCCAAGATCCAGACAATGGTGCACCAACTCTAGCGAAGTCAGAGGACTTCAGGAGCTACTAGGCAATGGACTGTCCTAGAGCTATACTTCGTCCAAGTGTAACCCAGGAGTGGGGGGTATGAAGGGGAATTGCCAAGGGAGCGACCTAAAAATCAGAGATGGCGGAGGCCCTACGATGTGTTGGCAGAGGCCACACGTGGAGAAGTCGTAGTCTGAGTTCATCACATGAGAATCTGTATGCAATGGAGATGTCACCAGGAGGTGACATGGTGCAGCGGATCGTGGTGGAATAGTTCGTGGCAATGCAATACAGGCAATCTTATCCCGTGAGGGACAAACTCATGCGGAGGTATGATCAGGAGTTACTCGGAGCTCCACTTTGGTGTACGACACAACAAGACGAAGGGCTATGGATTCAAGGAGTGAATGTCATAGTATCGCAGAGGCGGGTCTTCGTGTGTGCATCAAAGCTTGCATTGGATGAAAGCCTTAGTCATCAGCATATGGGAGCTGTATACCACCGAGGAAGAAGTCCAAGTGCACGTACCAGTGAGTCCCATGGAGGGGGACATGATCATGTGAATGATCGAGTTGCCGGAGCTCCACTTCGTGAACAATGCAACGGCAAGAAGGGCTATGGATTCAAGGAGTGAATGCCACAAGATCAGCAGAGGGTCTTCCATGTGTATGCATCAAGCTCGATCGGATGAAAGCCTTGGTCAAAGATATGGGGCTGTACCACCGAGGGAATAGTCGATTGCAGTACCAGTGAGTCCCATGGAGGGACTTGATTAATCGAGGCTTGGAGAGTTGGATCGCTTCAGTGCTCACATTCGCTTAAGGGAGCCCGGCAAGTCAGAGGACAAGGCCGAGTAAGCGAACGTTGCTACCAAGGAAGCTAAGGAGAACCGAATCGACGCGAGCCCTGCAACAAGATGGCGGAGGCCATGCATGAGAGTTGCAGTCTGTCTCTCCATCGACCAAGGAGAATTGCTAGGAGGACATAGTGGTGTCGAAGCAGGTGGTCGAAAGGGGCGAGGAAGCGACGACGAGTCCAACGGGGCTCAGCTACCCAAAAGAAAAGCGTCGGTTAGAGAGGAGGTGGACTCGGAGGAGCTCCACAGTGCCACAGAGGCAGATCTACCAATCACGAAGGAAGGGATAAAGATGTAAGGTAACGGAGAGTAGTGCTATGGGCTTGGCAGCGCCATGGTACCGCAGATGCGGGACTTCCGTGAAGTCATCGATCCCTTGCTCTCATGAAGGGACAACATTGGTCGTAAAAGGGGCCAAGGAGGTGGAGAATGCATAGGCAAACTCCAAGTACCAAGACGAGGCAGAAGGGCAGAGGCCAAGAAACTTCATAAGACTGATGTCGATGTGCTTCTCATCAAGATAGCCGAAATTAAGGGACTTCGGGTTGATGCAGGAGTGCTCGACCAAGGAACGAAGTAGGCAGTACATGGTACTGTACCTTTCTACTCAAGAGGAGTAGGCGGCAAAGGTGATGGAGAAGAAGGTACAATCCCAAAGGCGACCAGATCTATCAAAGACTTACTCCAAGTTGGGGGACTCCAACTTGGGGTAAACTTTTTACTCTTTTCGAGTAAAACTTCTTGCATTCCAGAAGTTCAATGGCAGTGGGCATGCGAATCACAGTAGCTAACCCAACGCAAGGAGTGCAACCACTTTAAGTGCTTCAGAAGTATGAGCAAAGAGCCGGCGAATGTTAGTACCCAGCTTAAAGCATGAAGTACAAACTCGAGGAGGCAGGCGAAATCAAGTAACCTTTGCCAGGCGAAATTGAGTAACCTTTGCCTTCTCAACTCGAGAGAATGGGCGAAATCGAGTACCCCAATTCTCTTAACTCGAGGAGGTGAGCAAAGCCAAGTAACCTTACCTTCTCAACTATGATGAGAATGGGTGAAGTCATGTATCCCAGTTCTCTTACTTATCCAAGCAGGGGAGCTCTGCACAATTTCAGTGACCCTTCAAAGAAAGCTTATGGAAGACAATGGTTGTCAAATCCTTACCGTTAGTAAGCAATGCTATTGAGAGTAGTTTTTCCACTTCATTTTCCAATTGACTAAGAGGGAGTGATGCAAACATACTTGGAAGTGACAACTAACAGCGGAAGAAGGTTCAATGGGCAAACATTATGGAGAAAAGACCTTAAATACTTCAAAGTCTGTGAGGCGATGCTCGTTAAAGCTCCCACAAGCATCTACCCAGTTCAAGCAAGATGAGTATACTGTGATACTGGCACATAATAAGGTAGGTCTTTTCCTTCATTAGAGGGATCCGCGAGAACCAACAAGGATCAGCACAACTCAGCCAACCCCACACCAGATTCAGTCATTGGTGAGTTGATGCAGCATAGCGGATTAGAGTTCGACTACTCAACAACAGCGGCAGAGAGCGACTAGGAGCCAAAGGGGCGTGCTGCAGCCAAAGCAGAAGATTAAAGATTCAGCAGAATACGAGGAGATGCAGCGTCTACAGTGGCTTCGACTAGGACGTCGAAGGAATAAGTGGGGGAGAATGTCACGGACAATAATGTAAACAAGGTGTTCGTTAAAATGCTTGTGTTAGTCCATGTCCTTCGGTTTAGGTACATATCTTGTACAATAATAAGTGGGCTTGCAATAGGCTTAGCAGCCCTAGTTTGATTTACTTTACGACCAAGTTTGTCTTGTAAATACAAGTGTTTCTTATAAGCACTTATGGGGACTTTGGTCTATAGTGGACCATTATCCTTTGTATGCAACCTCTCTGAGTTTGTAATGTCCATGGGTGTAATTTGCATTTTGGCTTTGTAAAGTATTTTCTTGAGTAGTTGCGTGTGGATCCCGTGGGAATTGCTTCTTCTGGCCCATTTTCTCTTTTTGTAAGTCTGTGGGACTTTAGGAGATCTCGGGGAGGGTTGACCTTTGCAGACGGATACGCATGGGTGCCTTACGGCTTAGGCAAAATCCACTAAGCCCGTGACAACCTCCTCAACCCCTTTTACGACCAATGCTCTCCCCCATGAGAGCAAGGGATCGATGACTCCACGGAAGTCCCGTCTCTGTGTACCATAGTGCCGCCAAGCCCGTGGCCCTACTATCCGTTGCATTGCATCTGCATCCCTTCCTTCTAACCAACACTTTGCTTTTGGGTAGCTGAGCCCCACCGGACTCGTTGTCGCTTCCTCCCCCCTTTTGACCACTTACTTCAACACTACTGTGTTCTCCTAGTAGTTCTCCTTGGTCGATGGAAAGACAGACTACAACTCTCATACATGGCCTCCGCCATCTTGTTATAGGGCTCGTGCTGAGTCTATTCTCCTTAGCTTCCTTGGTAGCAATGTTCGCTTACTTGGCATTGTCCTTGGACTTGCCAGGCTCCCTTAAGCGAATGTGAGCACTGAAGTAGTCCCACTCTCCAGCTGCTCTGATCATACCTTTGTATGATCAAGTCCCCTCTATGGGACTCACTGGTACTTGCAATCTGACTTCTTCCTCGATGGTACACAACCCACATATACTGATGACCAAGACTTTTATATAATGCAAGCTTCGATGCATACACATGGAAGACCCACCTCTATGGTACCAGGACATTCACCCCTTGAATCTATAGCCCTTCCTGCCATTGCATTATTCACCGAAGTGGAGCTCTCAACAGCTCCTGATCATTCACATGATCATGTCCCCTTCTATAGGACTCATTGGTACTTACACTTGGACTTCTTCCTCGGTGGTATACAGCTCCTATATGCTGATGACTAAGGCTTTCATCCAATGCAAGCTCCGATACACACACGAAGACCTGCCTTTGTGATACCATGGCATTCACTTCTTGAATCCATAGCCCTTCTTCTTATTGTATCGTATACTAAAGTGGAGCTCCTAGTAACTCCTGATCATACCTCTATATGATCTTGTCCCTCACAGGACAGGACTACATATATTGCATTACCATGAACTATTCCACCATGATCCGCTGCACCAGGTCATCTCCTGGTGACATCTCAATTGCATACAGATTCTCATGTAATGAACTTAGACTATGACTTCTCCATATGTGGCCTCTACCAACACATTATAGGGCCTCTGCCATCTCTGATTTTTTTTTCGTTCGCTCCCTTGGTAATTCATCTTCATCCACCCACTCTTGGGTCATACCTAGACGAAGCATAGCTCTAGGATAGTCTGTCGCCTAGTAGCTCCTGAAGTCCCTTGACTTCGCTTGAAATATCCATCATTGTCTAGATCTTGGGCCTCTATCCCCAACCAGCACAATCTCTGCTATACACCACTTATTTCTGACAACTCGAATGACAACACTGTAGCATATTCTTCAAGAGTACCCACCTCTGTGTCCTCTTGCCCCGTACTAAAATCTCTTGATCCTAACTTTGCCTCTACAAGTTGAATCACCTTAATTACTTCATTAAATGCATCTCTGAGGTAAGGTGCATGTGCCTCGAAGTTCCCTTTGTCTTTGGCACCGTGCAAGATAAGTCTGTCACATCAGAATGAAGAACCCATGGAATGACATGATCCCACTCTTGCCTCTATAAGAGTTTATGCCCTTAACCTCTGTCTAAGGAGAGTTCTATGCATCCGCTCTATGTTCCATCTTCTATGTCGACTCCCTTCATGCAGCTTGGATACTTCACTGAGTTCTAGCCAAGGCGCTCCGCTCCTTGATTTGCATTGAGTTGATAGTGGCCCTCACGTCCACCATTCCATGGGTCAGCCCTCCGTTGAGTTCAATTTCCACATCGACTCTAAGTGTGCCTTCATAAGATGTTGCCTTGGATTGCTCCCTCACTTGATCTCGAAATGCATCCACCAATGCATTACCTCATTCGAGATCATGTGATGACTCTTCATCGCTCACTCAGTTCGTTGAGTTTTGTGGAGATATTATCTTAAGAAATTCTTCCTCAATATATGTGATCTATTCCACATGATTCTCCCTCTAGAGAACTAGGACTTATCCCTCTCAGATATCTATCCTGTTTGAGTAACTTTCCTCTTTGCATTCTTCCCACCGGAAGTTTCGGAGACCACCATCCCCTTTAGACTACTCCACCTTGCTGAACAACTTGTGCATTGTTCTACTCCTGCAAATGCACTTGCTAGATTCCGACCCTTCGCCAATAAGTCCCCACTGTACTCTTCAAGGTCTAGTAATGTGCTAAACTTATTGCACATTTCAGCCGCCTACTAGTGTATCCTTTTCCATGTCGAAGAAAAAGTTCTAATGCTCTATAGCATCGAGTTCCGATCGCGCCATAGAACGGCCATGAACACTCCGTCATCCGTGTACAAGCCCTTACATGAGTACCGAATCCTTTGAGTTATGCAACACTTCCTACTTTGCATAGTCTCATATCTCACCAAGCACCCTGCTTGCCTTGAGCAGCATCAAGTTTGGTTTTCAACATTGAGCCATAGCTCGAACTCAACCATCTCAATCTTTGTATGTTACGCATTCTTCTTCGCTTGCTTGTCCTTGTGGTGCCTCTCGTGCAAAGGGTTGGCCATTACTCTAAATGCCAAGCCTAGATGCCCCCTCCTCTGAGTGACTCCTTTCGCTACATCTCAATGCATGTCTCCCCCAAATGGTTGTGCGTGCTGACTGTCTTCCACACAACCCAGCTAGGTCCCCCACGTTTGTATGGCAAGTGTTTCTGCGTATGCTTGTCCCATTCTGATACCACAATTGTCATGGGCTTGGTGAATTTTGCCTAAGCCATGCGACACTTATGCATGTCTTTCCGCAAAGATCAGTCTTCCCCGAGATCTCCTAGGGTCCCTTAGACTTACAAAAGCGAAAACGGGCCAAAAGAAGCAATTCCAACAAGATCCATAAGCAATTGCTCAAGTAAACACTTTATAAAGCCAAATACAAATTACACCCATGGATAATATAAAATTAGAAAGGTTGCACATAAAGGATAATAGTTCATTACAGACCGAAGTCCCCACAAGTGATTATAAGACACACTCGTATTTACAAGCCAAAATTGACCATAAAGCAAACCAAACTAGGGCTGCTAAGCCTATTGTAAGCCCGCTTCTTACTATATAAGGTATGTACACAAACTATAGGACACAGACAAACACAAGCAGTTCATCGAACACATTATTTACATTGTTGTCCATGACAAACTGTCACTTACCGATGGTTTACCCATCGGATTCTCCAGAAAAATGGTTCCCTCCACTTTTCTAAATTTGACTTAAACCATCAGTTGACTATACCCTTGGTCAACTAGTTGAACTCAACCTGAGCTCAACCAAACCATATAGTTAGGACTCAAACTCTAACCACGACTCAATAATTACAACACCTAATAACCAATTAAGCAAAAATAAGACCTAACTCCCGCATAATGCGGTAGCCTCCGGCATTCTTGTGGCAAGTCCTCCGATTTTTTCCTGGCAATCTCCCTTCATGTTCCGAGTGAGATTCCCGATCCCTTCGGTGAATCTCAAAGCGAACTCCCGACGAGATACCACCTCATTGTCTAAACTCAGCTCGATGCCTAAGCTTGATCTTGGTCCATTATCTAGTTGTAACTCCATTGATCTTATCATAGTTAGTCCTATACGATGCTAATTATGACTTAATTAAATATAATCAAAATTACCAAAATATCTATTTCAAGATCATCTTAACTCCCGACAATCTTCCAGCGAGTCTCAGTCTTCTTCTAGTGAACTCCCTTGTGCCATCATGGCAAGCTCCCGATACTCTCAACGAGCTTCCGACGTACTCCTAGCGAGTTCCGAACTGCATCGACTCGATGTATAGACTTGACTTTGGTCAATCCTGACTATAATAATTCTTTTATCGTAATTAATCCTGCATCAATCAACTTATAACAATCCTATTATATTAATAATTCATTAATTGATTTTATCATCAAAATATGAGATTCAACACAATGGAGGATCGAAATAATACCAGTTTCCTATATAGATCAAAATTGTCATGTAAAGATTGATGCACAGAAAAAGTCACAAAATCAAAAACTACATCATGTGAAAGATTATTTACCTAAGGTGATCGTATATCCTTGTTTTCCTATATCCGGATGGAGAGGATGAAGGAGGTCAAACGTCCTCCTCTCTAATGGTATTCACACGATGGATTGCTACAACGATACTCCTCCAATTGCAGCCCCAAGTCTTGTAACTCATAAGCAGAGGGAGGGAAGATAATAGGAGGGGGCGGCCAACGGTGCAACATATCATCTATGTGCTTCCTCTCCTATTTATAGAGAGCCACCCATATAACCCTAGGGGGTCATGCCTTAGTGGGTATTGGATCTTCATCTAATTACCCACTAACCTTGGATTATTGGATCTCTATCTAATAATCTCCTTTGGCCTCTAATTGGGTCTCAAACAAGGAGCCCATCAATGTAGTGTCTCATCTAATGAGAATAAGGGCTAATTAGATAACTTATATCCAATCCTATATTCACTGAAGCATCTAACATATGTGTGTGACCCTTTAGGCCCAATACCGAATTGGCTGTGAGTCCTACCTATTAGAACTCCTTTTGACTTAGTGAATTATTATTTCATAATAATTCACTCGACTCATCGACTATGGATGTACTAAGCCACTATGCCATAGTCTCTATATGGTACAAGGGATCTAATCCATTGAACCTGTCTATCCT
Organism: Ensete glaucum; assembly: GCA_021527575.1. NCBI lineage: Eukaryota > Viridiplantae > Streptophyta > Magnoliopsida > Zingiberales > Musaceae > Ensete > Ensete glaucum. The sequence continues at coordinate 6,221,388 of CM038556.1, forward strand.
CAATTACCATATATCTATAATCCCTCATTTATCTAATATCTCAGAGATCATATACTGGGCATGGTACTATCAGGCCACATACGGAATCAATCTAAGTTTCGTTCTAATAAGATTTTCTTAGAGAAATCCTTCTCTCTCAATCTAACCAACTTGATTTGGGATTTACCTAAGTGAGAGCATACAGGATATTCCTCTCATGATACTAAGAGTGGTTGATTCTCTATTGACACCAAATAACCTTCGTAAGGTTGGCTACCAATCCCAATAACCTGCTGTACCAGATCTAGAACTTTCTAAACTTGTAAGTCTGATGTTAAAAAGAGGAGTAGTCAAACAAGACATCTTTGATGTCTCAAGTCTAAGGATCAAATACACATCTAGGACTATAGAATCACTGTCTTACATCAGGTATCATTAACCAAACAACATTCTATAAGCGGATCAATCAGTGAACTCATTCTCCAATAAACACCTATACTATATCCTTAGTTTCTCTACACAAGTAGCTTTGAGACCAGTTGTCTCCATCATATGGATAGGTATACACAACACTGGTTTCTCCGGTTGTCTCGATGTCCCTCTTGAGCAACCTATGACCGAGATTATTTAGGATCTGTGTTTAAAGGCGAATCAATCTCATTATTATGATCTCATCATGATCTGATTCCCATTGCCAAAACCAAGGACATCACTATATATATATATATATATATATATATATATATATATATACAATGGATAATATAATGTAAGAATATATCAATAAATAATAATGCAAAAAGACTGTACAGCTTGTCACACATGCAATCACTCACGTGATTGGTTTGTAAGGCACCTATAACTAGCAATTTCTTACTTGACCAAAAGTCAATCACCTATGTGTCTGATCCTTATCAGACCCCTGTGATGCTCAAAGACAATTTGAGCCAGTGGCTTTATCAGTAGATCTACAATGTTATCTTCGGTTGGAACTCTTTCCATTACTATATCTTTACAGGCGATGATCTCTCTTATTAAGTGGAACCTCCTTAGAACATGCTTTGACTTCTAATGAAACCTAGGTTCCTTTGCTTGAGTAATCGCCTCATTGTTGTCGCAGTATATAAGAATCGACTCCATGCTACTTGGTACAATTCCTAAATCCCATATGAACTTCTTCATCTATACCCCTTCCTTTGTTGCTTCTGCTGTAGCAATGTATTCCGCCTATATGGTCGAGTCAGTAATAGTATCTTACTTGGAATACTGCTCCTCCATTTAGGGTGAATACATACCCTGAGTTTGATTTGTAATCATCAATATCAGACTAGAAACTCATGTCCGTGTAACCTTCAATCTGGAGGCTACCTTCTCCATATACCAGTAAAAGATCCTTAGTCCATCTCAAGTATTTAAGGATACACTTTATTGCCTTTTAGTATTCTAAACTTGGATCCACCTAATACCTACTCGTGACACTCAAAGCATGCACTATATCAGGCCTGGTACATAGTATAGCATATATGATAGACCTTATCACTGAAGCAAAGGGTATCTTATCTATATTTACCCTTTCTTTAGGAGTCTATGGGGACATACTCCTAGAAAGTTATATTCCATATCTCATCAGTATGAGACCTCTCTTGGAATTATCCATACCAAATCCTTTGACAATAGAATCTATGTACCTGGACTAGGATAAACCAAGCATCCTCTTGGATCTATTTCGATAGATCTGGATCTCCAAAATATAGGATGCTTCCCCTAAGTCCTTCATGAAGAAGTTTTTGGATAGCCAAACCTTTACTATAGAAAGCATTCCTACATCGTTCAAAATTTATTAGGTGTCATCCATATACAACACCAAGAAGGTGATAGCACTCCCACTTATTATCCTATATATACAAAGCTCATATTTGCTCTTAATGAAGTCATAAGATCTGATTACCTCATCAAAACTTATGTTCCAACTTCGGGAGGTTTGCTTTAGTCTAAAGATGTACCTAAGAAACTATATAATTTATTTGGGCTCCCTGTATATAAATATCTTTGGTTGTATCATATGCACCTCCTCTTCGAGGTTGCCATTAGGGAATGTAGTTTTCAAATCCATCTGTCAGATCTCATAGTCATAGTGTGCTATAATAGTCAAAAGAATTCTGATTGATATAAGTATTACTATGGGTAAAAAGTTTTGTCATAGTCAACTTCTTGCCTTTAATGATATCCTTTAGCCACCAACCTTACCTTATAGGTCACCACCTTTCCATCTACTTTGATCTTAAGATCTATTTGCAACCGATGGATACAATACCCTCAGGTGCATCTAAAAGGTTCTAAACCTTGTTGGAGCACCTAAAATCTTTCTCATGGGTTCTTGCCACTTCCTAAACTATTAGAACCCTTGCGGATTTTAAGCTCAGGGTTGATCTCTATAGGAGATCGACCTCTTGGAACTCTAAAGGGGTTCCCTCCTCCAAGATATTCGGCCATGGGCTGTAAAAAGAGATTGATCTATTCATAATAAAATAGTGGTGGCTACATGAGTTTATATAGGGACTCTAAACCCTAACTCATAATAGGACTTATTTGTTAGGACCCTAACTGAGTTGGGTCCTAATCGATTGAGTCGAGTCCTTAGAATAGACCTTGTTGGCCAACCTAGACCTGACATTAGGTCTAGAACCTAGAAGATTTGAGTATATTGTAATAAATTAGCCTAAATTCTAGTAGGGTTAGGATTCGACTGAACTGTAGTCTGATTAGGGGTCAGAGTTAGATACTGGTCAGAGTCAATTGAGTCATAAATGTAATAAATCCTAATATAGCTATCACCCTTAGTAAAGAGTGGTTGGATAGGATTAGGGAGGAGTCACTATGTGATGGGAGTCTCCTAGTCGCCTCCTCTTAAGAGAGGTCGAGTAGGGCAAGAGTGGGAGAGTTTCACTTAGCTTAGACTCTCTCTAGGGTGGAGTATAAATAAAATTAGGAGTTGGAGACCCCTATAGCCACCAACCACATCGTGGTTAGGAGTTAGTTAGGGGTTAGGAGTTGAAAGGGAGAGGAGTCTTGGTTTACTTTGAGTAGAAGTTGATTATAAGTTGGAGTTTGTTGGAGTATGAGTCCTACTAGGAGTTAGGGTATAGAAGCCCTATAAATGGCTTGCATTCTCCTCTCCTTTTATCATCAATAGATCAATTTTATTTTAGTCATTGTGTAGATAACCAAGGAGGGAGGAACCCCTATAGAGTTCTAAGGAGGCCGATCCCCTATAGAGATCAACCCAAGCTTAGAATCCATAAGGGTTCTAATACTTGGTATCAGAGCAGCATTCTTGGCATCTTGCTACCCTTTCACAGCTGCTCATCATCGTCCCATAGCTGCCCAAGCAATTCCCACAATTGCTTAGATCGTCATCGAATTCTACCGTCATCTCCACTACCATAGATCATCTTTTGATCTCCCCACAAATTGCATTAGGTTCTAGTATTCTACCTTACTGTTATTACAATTTTGTTATTCTTAAACTCCAAAAGAAAAAAGTGTTCCTATCTTGCTATATAAACTCTTTATCACAACGCTTCCATCTTTACGATGAAAGTTGTGATGTAGAATTTAGTAGCATACCACTACTTGTTTTGATCTTGCTGTCATAATTTTTCTATCCAATCTCTACGAATTTTTTATGATGACTTTGGCACTCCTTAACAACATATTTCACTTTGATTTTGTGCAAAAATTGTCAAGTTAAATCGTTGATCTTTTACATCCAATCTGCTACACTTTAGACGTAAAAAATCTGCCACAGCACCTTATAATCTTCGATCTTGCCGAATCTTTTACTACTATAATCTTCCACATAATTTTTAATGACATCACCTTTCCTTGCCAATTTATTCCTATTAAGTTTTACTTGAATCCTTGTTTCAAATCATTGGAAAAAATTGCATCTATGCTATTGAAAATTTTTAAACGAAAAATTCTACTATTGTACCTTATTGTTCTTCTTCTCCCAAACCCTTAAAAACCTACCAATCTGCTGCCACCAATCATGTCATCTTTAAGGCACCCCTCTAGCCTTAAGACATAGTTATCATAGCCTTTTTTTCAATTTCCACAGCTAACCTAACCCATAGCCCAAACAATGGTCTTCACAGCCACCAAACCTTCCACTGATCATTATCTTCCACAACCACCAAACCTTGTCAAATTGGTTGCTGCCCCTAACAACAACCCTAAATCTTCCTTCCAACCTCAAGAACTACCATAAAAATCTTTTGCAGCCTCCACAACATCCACAAACTGTAGCACCAAGAGTAACCTAAACCGTAAGCTATCAACCCTAAACTGCAACCTTGATCTGTCACCCTTTTGGCCATCAATCCCTACTAATTCGGTTGCTGCCATCAATAACAACCCTAAGCCACCCCTCTAACCCAAAACCTCTATCACTAAATCCCCCTTACAATCTCTATAACAACCCCAAATGACAGTATCAACAGCACCCTCTTTGTCGAAAAATTTTGCTATACTACCTTCGGTACTACTTACTGCATCCATACCCGATCAAGAGCAAATCCATTACTATCATCAATAGCAACCCTAAACCAATCATTTAATCATAAACCTTGGTCATTATACCCCCTATACAACCCCTATAGTAGTTTTAGATCACAACCCCAATAGTAACCTGTTAGCCCCAAACTGTAACCATCTACCCATGATCTACCATCCCTTTCGGCCACCAATCCACCCAACCATCTCATAGCATTGAACTAATAGTATGAGAATGATATTGACATCTTAGATTGGAGGCACACGCAATGGCATCTCAAAGTTTAATCATTGCTAAGTTGCATACCTTATTCGTCGAATTCGAATTGGGTCGATCTCCGAGCCCAACAAAATTCTAGCAAGGTGAAAGTTTATAGAGGCCTCCTAAAAAGGAAGAATGAGCTATTGATATGATGCAGCCATGCATAAGGGTAAACTTCCCTTGATGGAAAGAAGGAGACATGATTGGATGAATTTCGCACGCCGAATGTTACTTCTGCTATTATCGAACATCGAAGGATTCTATGGTGGACACTACTATCAATCACCTCGAAGGAGATGCTATACAGTGGTACAATTGGCATTAATACACCCATGGCTTTGATGTGGATATAATTCAAGAATGCACTGTTAAGCCACTTTGGGTCGACCAAGTACAAGAATATTAATGGACAACTTGCCAAGATCCAACAAACCTCCACAATCCAAGACAATTCTTAGGGATGTTTATCGAAGGACTCAAGAAACTAAAGGAGAGGTTAAAGTATGAGAGCCTCGTACCCTAAAGGCTGCAATCTCTTTCAGCTGAATCCAAGAGGAATGGCTGAACCAAGATGCTTAGACGATGAGAAATACTCTTAGACCAGCAGCATATAAACCTCCCTCTACTCCTAGCTATTCTTCGTTGCCAAAATAATTGACAAGAGAAGAGGTATATGATAGATCAGCGAAGGGCCTTTCTTGGCATTGCAACGAACTTGAGGAGGAGAACATAAAGGAAGACCCGCAACCGATTGATTGCATGACTCATGCTTTAGCCGGTCATACAAACCCGCAAGTAGTAAAAGTTGAAGAATCTCTTAAGCAGTAGCCCGTCACCATCCTCATTGAGACTAGGAGCACCAACAACTTTATGGATAGCAAGGTTGCTGCTCAACTGATGCTCCAAAATTATGATTGTAGCAGGTTTGACATTAAGGTTCCTGATGGCCAAATTTTAAAGTGTGACCAAAGATGCCCACGGGTGAAATTATTGCAGCAAGACTAAGAAATACTTGTTGATTTCTTCCTCCACTAGGTGATATTCCCTAGAATTTTTCTAAAATTATCATGAAATTTTTTAGCCATGAGAAACAGGAGATCCTATGCAGGAAAGGCGGGAGTAACATAACGATAATTTGCATACAGCAATTGGAGAAAGTTTTACATAAAGTGAATAGTGGCTTCTTGATGCAACTTCAGCAGCACTTTATAAGGGAGGCAACAAAAATTGAAGACACAAACCTTCTCTAATTGATTGATGAATTTTCAGACATCCTCACCGAATTCCCTAGCTAACCTTTTACCTAACGGTATAACCACCAAATTTTGATTCTATCGGACAAGTCAATAGCAAACACTCGGCCATATCATTATCCTCACCTCCAAAAAGATGAAATAAAGAGGATTAAAAGGGAGATGCTTGAAACAGGGGTCCTCCGGGCAAATTGTAACCCCTACTCTTTGCTGGTGCTAGCTTTACCCAACTTCAACAAAGTATTGTGATTAATTCATTGAGAGCTAGAATTTATATTATCCACATACAAAATGGCCGACCCCTAAAATGCACCGAGGCTCTCTCTATACTTCACACGATGCTTCTGATCTATAAAGGGATACTAATTGCTACTAGATTTGAAGTTTGGCATGACACAGGTCAATAGCACGAAGGAGAGATGAAAATAGGCTCGGTAAAATTGTAACTCTTATCCACCTCAGTCTCAGAACTGGCTCACACCACCGGGGACCTTATTAAAGGGCAGCCATTATCGTAAAAGAAGGCTCGGTTACTATTAAAGAGCAATCAAGTGGCAACCTATGCAAGAAAGAAATAGCCCTCTAATATATACTGGAGTAGAAGAAAGTTTGCTATTGAAGATTGAGTTTTCCTTCATCTCTAGCCCTACCAATAGTAAATTCAAGCCTTAAGGAAGTGGTCCTCCTACTACTTTGGCCCTTGCAAAATTAGAGATCACAATGAAGCCGTGACTTATGGATCAAATAGGTGCACCAAAATATAATTGATCCTCCAAGTATCTCACCTTAAATAGAAGTTTAGATAGGACAACTCAGCCTAGATCCATCCACCTAACATCCTGACTGATAAGGAGGTTCAAGTTAAGCTAATGATCGCGTGGGATCGCAAGATTGTGATGCACCACCATCTAGATACTACTACCCCTAATGGAAAGATAGAAGACAATGTTGGACCGTGGACCATGGTGCACCTACTGTAGAAACCATGAGGAAGCTTTAAGAAGAATTAGAGACTATGCCCAAAGATCATGGAGCCTCAGCCTCGAGGACAAGGCTGATTTGAAGAGGGTGGGTCTGTTAGGACTCAAGCTGAGTTGGGTCATAGTTGATTGAGTCAAGTCCTTAGAATCGCCTTATTGGCCAACCTAGACCTGACATTAGGTCGGGTAGAAGAAGATTTAAGTATATTATAATAAATCAGCCTAAATCTAGTAGGGTTAGGATTTGGCTGAACTAGAGTCTAATTAGGAGTCAGAATTGGATACGAGTCAGAGTCAATTGAGTCATGAATGTAATAAACCCTAATCTAGTCACCACCCATAGTAAAGAAGTGGTTGACTAGGGTTAGGGAGGAGTCCTTATGTGATGGGAGTCTCCTAGTTGCCTTCTTCTCTTAAGAGAGGTCGGGTAGGGCAAGAGGGGGAGAGTTCCACTTAGCTTGGGGTAGAGTAAGAATAAACTTAAGAGTTGAAGACCCCTATAACTACCAACCACATCATGGTTAGGTGTTGAGGGGAAGAGGAGTCTTGGTTTAGTAGGAGTCTTGGTTTACCTAGAGTAGAAGTTAATTAGAAGTTAGAGTTTGTTAGAGTAGGAGACCTATTGGGAGTTAGGGTTTAAAAGCCCTATAAATAGCTTGTAGTCTCCCCTCTTTTCATCATCAATAAGGTCGATCCCCTATAGAGATCAACCTAAGTTTAGAATCTGCAAGGGTTCTAACATCCTTCTTTAGTTAAACCAAAACTCCTCTTCCCATCAGCTCCTAACCCCTAGCCAACTAGGTGGCCGATAGCTATAGGAGACTCCTATTCAATCACAGGGAGAGAGTCTTAGCTAAATGGAACTCTCCCCTTCTTGCCCTAGTTAATCTCTCTTAAGAGGAGAAGGCGGCTAGGAGACTCCCATCTCATAAGGACTCCTCCCTAGGAGAGCCCCACTCCATGAGGACTCCTCCTAGAGAGAGTCCCAAGCTAAATGAAACTCCTTCTTTCTAACCCTAGAAGGAACTAAACCCTAGCCAACATCCCTAACCAAGATGGACGACCAATTAGGGTTCATTATAATTAAGATTCAGTTGAGTTTGACTCAAATCTAACTTCGACTCCTAACTCGACTCCAGTTCAGCCAAATCCTAACGCTACTAGGATTTATGCTAATTATTACAATAGACTCAAACCTCTTCCTAGCTGGCCTAATGTCGGGTCTAGGTTAGCCAATAAGCCATAATCTAAGGACTTGACTCAATCGATTAGGACTCGACTTAGCTAGGGTCCGAACAAACCCACCCTCTTCAAATCAGTCTTGTCCTCAAGACTGAAGCTCCACGATCTTTGGGTCCGAGTTTGCAACTTATCATGAGGCTTCCTTATTGTATTTGAGATAGGCACATCACGATCCCATAGTTCAGTTTTGTGTTGTATCTCTTCATCAGTGGTCATATCCGGATGGTGATGCATCGTGATCTTGTGATGCCATACAATTTTCAGTTGGAACTGGGCCTCCTCATCGACTTGGGTGTCGGGTGGATGGATTTGGGCTAAGTCATCCTCTCTAAACTTTCACTTGTGGTGAGATTCCTAGAGGATAGGTTGCAATTCTAAATTAGGGTACAGATTCAATCCCCAGGTCACGGCTCCAACATGATCTCCAGTTTTATAAGGATTGTAACTTGGCCGAATGATCCCTGTTTTAAGCATTTCATTTATAATCCTCTTTATTTTAACTCCCTGCATGTCACGGACAACAATGTAAACAAGGTGTTCGATGAAATGCTTGTGTTAGTCTGTGTCCTTCGGTTTAGGTACATATCTTGTACAACAAGAAGCGAGCTTGCAGTAGGCTTAGTAGCCCTAGTTTGATTTGCTTTATGGCCAAGTTTGGCTTGTAAATACAAGTGTGTCTTATAAGCACTTGTAGGGACCTCGGTCTGTAATGGACCATTATCCTTTGTGTGTAACCTCTCTGAGTTTATAATGTCCATAGGTGTAATTTATATTTTAGCTTTATAAAGTGTGTTCTTGAGCAGTTGCTTGTGGATCCCGTGGGAATTGCTTCTTCTGGCCCGTTTTCTCTTTTTGTAAGTCTACGGGACTTTAGGAGATCTCGGGGAGGGCTGACCTTTGCGGACGGACATGCATGGGTGTCGCACGGCTTAGGCAAAATTAGCTAAGCCCGTGACAATGTGGTATCAGAGCAGGACAAGTACACGCAGAAACACTTGCCATACAAATGTGGGGGACCTAGCTAGGCTGTGTGGATGACAACCAGCACGCGTAACCGTTTGGGGGAAACGGACATTGAGATGTAAGGAATAGAGTCGCTCAGAGGAGCGGGCATCCTGGTTTGGCATTCAAGGAATAACCAACCCCTTTGCATGAGAGGCACCACGAGGACAAGCAAGCGAAGAAGAATGCATAGTACACAAAGATTGGGATGGTTGAGTTCGAGCTATAGCTCGACGTTGGCAACCAAACTTGACGGTGCTCAAGGCAAAGTAAGGCGCTTGGTGAAAGATGAGACCGTGCAAGGTGGGAGGTGTTGTTTAACGACCAAAGGAGTTGTGCAAAGCTCACAGAGGTGAGGGGAATTGCTAACTCGAAGGATTCGAAACTCATGCAAGGGCTTGCACACGGATGACGGAGTGTTCGTGGCCATTCCAAGGCGCAATCAGAACTCGGCGCCATGGAGCATCAAAACTTTCTCTTCGACATGGAAAGGATATGTCCGTAGGCGGCTGAAATGTGCAACAGGTTCAGCATGTTGCTAGACCTTGAAGGGTGCAGTGGAGACTGTATTGGAGAAGGGTTGCAATCTAGCAAGTACATTTGTGGGGGTAGAACAAGGCACAAGTTCAGCTAGACGGAGTAGTCCAAAGGGGATGATGGTCGCTGAAACTTCCAGTGGGAAGTATGTAAAGAGAAAAGTTGCTCCAGCATGACAGATATCTAGGAGGGATAAGTCCTAGTTCTCTAGTGGGAGAATCATGTGTAACGGACTGCACATATTAAGGAAGAGTTTCTCAAGGTTATATCTCCATAAAGCTCAACGGACCGAGTGAGCGACGAAGAGTTGTCGCATGATCTCGAAGGAGTTAATGCATTGGTGGATGCATTTTGAGATCAAGTGGGGGAGCAATCTAAAGCAACATCATATGAAGGCACACTTAGAGTCGAGGCAGAAATCGAACTCAACAGAGGGCTGACCCGTGGAATGGTGGACGTGAGGGCCACTATCAACTCAGTGCAAATCGAGAAGCAGAGCGACTTGGGTGGAACTCAGTGCAAATCGAGGAGGCAGGCGAAATCGAGTAACCTTTGCCCGGCGAAATTGAGTAACCTTTGCCTTCTCAACTCGAGAGAATGGGTGAAACCGAGTACCCCAATTCTCTTAACTCGAGGAGGTGAGCGAAGCCAAGTAAACTTTTTGCTCTTTTCGGGCAAAACTTCTTGCATTCCAGAAGTTCAATGGCAGTGGGAAGGTGAATCACAGTAGCTAACCCAACACAATGTCACAGACAACAATGTAAACAAGGTGTTTGATGAAATACTTATGTTAGTCCGTGTCCTTCGGTTTAGGTATATATCTTGTACAACAAGAAGCGGGCTTGCAGTAGGCTTAGCAGCCCTAGTTTGATTTGCTTTATGGCCAAGTTTGGCTTGTAAATACAAGTGTGTCTTATAAGCACTTGTGGGGACTTCAGTCTGTAGTGGACCATTATCCTTTGTGTGCAACCTCTCTGAGTTTGTAATGTCCATGGGTGTAATTTGTATTTTGGCTTTGTAAAGTGTTTTTCTTGAGTAGTTGCTTGTGGATCCCGTGGGAATTGCTTCTTCTGGCCTGTTTTCTCTTTTTGTAAATCTGTGGGACTTTAGGAGATCTCGGGGAGGGCTGACCTTTGTGGACGGACACGCATGGGTGCCGCACGGCTTAGGCAAAATCAGCTAAGCCCGTGACAATGTGGTATCAGAGCGGGATAAGCACACGCAGAAACACTTGCCATACAAATGTGGGGGACCTAGCTAGGCTGTGTGGAGGACAGCCAGCACGCGCAACCGTTTGGGGGAAACGGACATTGAGATGTAGGGAAAGGAGTTGCTTAGAGGAGCGAGCATCCTGGTTTGGCATTCAAGGAATAGCCAACCCCTTTGCGCGAGAGGCACCACGAGGACAAGCAAGCGAAGAAGAATGCGTAGCACACAAAGATTGGGATGGTTGAGTTTGAGCTATAGCTCGACGTTGGCAACCAAACTTGATGGTGCTTAAGGCAACTTGGTGAAAGATGAGACCGTGCAAGGTGGGAGGTATTGTGTAACGACCGAAAGAGTTGTGCAAAGCTCAAAGAGGTGAGGGGAATTGCTAACTCGAAGGATTCAGAACTCATGCATGGGCTTGTACACGGATGACGGAGTGTTCGTGGCCATCCTAAGGCGCGATTAGAACTCGGCGGCATGGAGCATCAGAACTTTCTCCTCACCATAGAAAGGATATGTCCGTAGGTGGCTGAAATGTGCAACAAATTCAGCATATTGCTAGACCTTGAAGAGTGCAGTGGAGACTGTATTGGAGAAGGGTCGTAATCTAGCAAGTACATTTGTGGGGGCAGAACAAAGCACAAGTTCAGTAAGACGGAGTAGTCCAAAGGGGATGATGGTCTCCGAAACTTCCAGCGGGAAGTATGTAAAGAGAAAAGTTGCTCCAGTAGGATAGATATTCAGGAGGGATAAGTCCTAGTTCTCTAGTGGGAGAATCATGTGTAACGGACTGCACATATTGTGGAAGAGCTTCTCAGGGTTATATCTTCATAAAGCTCAACGGACCGAGTGAGCGACGAAGAGTTGTCGCATGATCTCGAAGGAGGTAATGCATTGGTGGATGCATTTCGAGATCAAGTGGGCGAGCAATCCAAGGCAACATCATATGAAGGCACACTTAGAGTCGAGGCAGAAATCGAACTCAACAGAGGGCTGACCCGTGGAATGGTGGACGTGAGGGCCACTATCAACTCAGTGCAAATCGAGGAGCAGAGCGACTTGGGTGGAACTCGGTGAAGTATCCAAGTCGCATGAAGGGAGTCGACATAGAAGATGGAACATGAAGCGGAGGCACGGAGCTTTCCTTAGACAGAGGTCAAGGGCATGAACTCTTGTAGAGGCAAGAGTGAGATCATGTCGTTCCATGGGTTCTTCATTATGATGGGACAGACTTATTTTGCATGGTGCCAAAGATGAAGGGAGCTTCAAGGCACATGCAAGCTACCTCAGAGACGCATTTGATGGAGTAACTAAGGTGATTCAACTTGCGGACGCAAAGTTAGGATCATGAGACCTTAGTACGGGGCAAGAGGACGCAGAGGCGGGTACTCTTGAAGAATATGCCACAGTGTTGCCATTCGAGTTGTCAAGAACAAGAGGTGCATAGCAAGATTGTACTGGTAGGGGATAGAGGCCCAAGATCCAGACAATGGTGCGCCAACTCTAGCGAAGTCAGAGGACTTCAGGAGCTACTAGGCGACGGACTGTCCTAGAGCTATACTTCGTGTATAACCCGGAGTGGGGGGACGAAGGGAATTGCCAAGGAGCGAACTAAACATCGGAGATGGCGGAGGCCCTATGATGTGTTGGCAGAGGCCACACGTGGAGAAGTCGTAGTCCGAGTTCATCACACGAGAATCTGTATGCAATAGAGATGTCACCAGGAGGTGACATGGTGCAGCGGATCGTGGTGGAATAGTTCGTGGCAATGCAATACAGGCAATCTTATCCCGTGAGGGACAAAATCATGCGGAGGTATGATCAGAGTTACTGAGCTCCACTTTGGTGTACGACACAACAAGAAGAAGGGCTATGGATTCAAGGAGTGAATGCCGTAATACAGTAGAGTCTTCATGTGTGCATAAAAGCTTGCATTGGATGAAAGTCTTAGTCATCAGCATATGGGAGTCAGATACCACCGAGGAAGAAGTCCAAGTGCACATACCAGTGAGTCCCATGGAGGGGGACATGATCATGTGAATGATCAGGAGCTATTGGGAGCTCCACTTCGATGAACAATGCAACGACAAGAAAGGCTGTGGATTCAAGGAGTGAATGCCACAGTACCGCAGAGGCGGGTCTTCCGTATGTATGCATCGAAGCTTGCATCAGATGAAAGCCTTGGTCCTCAGCATATGAGGGCTGTGTACCACCGACGGAGTAGTCAGATTGCAAGTACCAGTGAGACCCATGGAGGGGACTTGATTAACCAGAGTAGTTGGAGAGTTGGACTGCTTCAGTGCTCACATTCGCTTAAGGGAGCCCGGCAAGTCAGAGGACAAGGCCGAGTAAGCGAACGTTGCTACCAAGGAAGCTAAGGAGAACAGAATCGGCGTGAGCCCTGCAACAAGATGGCGGAGGCCATGCATGAGAGTTGCAGTCTGTCTCTCCATCGACCAAGGAGAACTGCTAGGAGGACATAGTGGTGTCGAAGCAGGTGGTCGAAAGGGGCGAGGAAGCGACAACGAGTCCAACGGGGCTTAGCTACCTAAAAGAAAAGCGTCGGTTAGAGAGGAGGTGGACTCGAAGGAGCTCCACAGTGCCATAGAGGCAGATCTACCGATCGCGAAGGAAGGGATGAAGATGCAAGGTAACAGATAGTAGTGCTATGGGCTTGGCAGCGCCATGGTACCGCAGATGCGGGACTTCTGTGGAGTCATCAATCCCTTGCTCTCATGAAGGGACAGCATTGGTAAACTCTAAGTACCAAGACGAGGCAGAAGGGCAGAGGCCAAGAAACTTCATAAGACCGATGTCGATGTGCTTCTCATTCAGATAGCCGAAATTAAGGGACTTCGGGTTGATGCAGGAGGGCTCGACCAAGGAACGAAGTAGGCAGTACATGGTACTGTACCTTTCTACTCAAGAGGAGTAGGCGGCAAAGGTGATGGAGAAGACGGTACAATCCCAAAGGCGACCAGACCTATCAAAGACTTACTCCAAGTTGGGGGACTCCAAGTTGGAGTAAACTTTTTGCTCTTTTCGGGCAAAACTTCTTGCATTCCAGAAGTTCAATAGCAGTGGGAAGGTGAATCACAGTAGCTAACCCAACGCAAGGAGTGCAACCACTTCAAGTGCTTCAGAAGTGTGAGCAAAGAGCAGGCGAATGTTAGTAACCAGCTCAATGCATGAAGTACAAACTCGAGGAGGCAGGCGAAATCAAGTAACCTTTGCCAGGCGAAATTGAGTAACCTTTGCCTTCTCAACTCGAGAGAATGGGCGAAACCAAGTACCCCAGTTCTCTTAACTCGAGGAAGTGAGAGAAGCCACCTTACCTTCTCAACTATGAAGAGAATGGGTGAAGTTAAGTATCCCAGTTCTCTTACTTATCCAAGCAGGGGAGCTCTGCACAAGTTCAGTGACCATTCAAAAAAAGCTTATGGAAGACAATGGTTGTCAAATCCTCACCGTTGGTGATCAGGGCTATTGAGAGTAGTTTTTTCACTTCATTTCCCAATTGACTAAGGGGGAGTGATGCGAACATACTTGGAAGTGACAACTAACAGCGGAAGAAGGTTCAATGGGCAAACATTATAGAGAAAGGACCTTAAAAACTTCAAAGTCTGTGAGGCGATGCTCGTTAAAGCTCCAACAAGCATCTACCCAGTTCAAGCAATATGAGTATACTACGATACTGGCACATAATAAGGCAGGTCTTTTCCTTCATCAGAGGGATCCGCGAGAACCAACAAGGATCAACACAACTCAGCCAACCCCACATCAGATTCAGTCATTGGTGAGTTGAAGCAGTATGGCGGATTAGAGTTCGACTACTCAACAACAACGGCGGAGAGCGGCTAGGAGCTAAAGGGGCGTGTTGCAGCCAAAGCAGAAGATTAAAGATTCAACAGAATGCGAGGAGATACAGCGTCTACAGTGGCTTCGATGAGGACGTCGAAGGAATAAGTGGGGGAGAATGTCACGGACAACAATGTAAACAAGGTGTTCGATGAAATGCTTGTGTTAGTCCGTGTCCTTCGGTTTAGGTACATATCTTGTACAACAAGAAGCGGGCTTGCAGTAGGCTTAGCAGCCCTAGTTTGATTTGCTTTATGGCCAAGTTTGGCTTGTAAATATAAGTGTGTCTTATAAGCACTTGTGGGGACTTCGGTCTGTAGTGGACCATTATCCTTTGTGTGCAACCTCTCTGAGTTTGTAATGTCCATGGGTGTAATTTGTATTTTGGCTTTATAAAGTGTTTTCTTGAGCAGTTGCTTGTGGATCCCGTGGGAATTGCTTCTTCTGGCCCGTTTTCTCTTTTTGTAAGTCTGTGGGACTTTAGGAGATCTCGGGGAGGGCTGACCTTTGCGGACGGACACGCATGGGTGCCGCACGGCTTAGGCAAAATCAGCTAAGCCCGTGACAATGTGGTATCAGAGCGGGACAAGCACACGCAGAAACACTTGCCATACAAATGTGGGGGACCTAGCTAGGCTGTGTGGAGGGCAGCCAGCACGCGCAACTGCTTGGGGGAAACGGACATTGAGATGTAGGGAAAGGAGTCGCTCAGAGGAGCAGACATCCTGGTTTGGCATTCAAGGAATAGCCAACCCCTTTGCGCGAGAGGCACCACGAGGACAAACAAGAATGCGAGCACACAAAGATTGGGATGGTTGAGTTTGAGCTATAGCTCGACGTTGGCAACTAAACTTGACGGTGCTTAAGGCAAAAGCTGGTGCTTAGTGAAAGATGAGACCGTGCAAGGTGGGATGTGTTGTGTAACGAAAGAGTTATGCAAAGCTCACAGAGGTGAGGGAATTGCTAACTCAAGGATTCGGAACTCATGCAAGGGCTTGTACACGGATGACAGTGTTCGTGGCCATCCCAAGGCGTGATTAGAACTCGACGCCATGGAGCATCGAACTTTCTCTTCAACATGGAAAGGATATGTCCGTAGGTGGCTGAAATGTGCAATAAATTCAGCATGTTGCTAGACCTTGAAGGGTGCAAAGGAGTATTGGAGAAGGGTCACAATCTAGCAAGTACATTTGTGGGGGTAGAACAAAGCACAAGTTCAGTAAGACGGAGTAGTCCAAAGGGAATGATGGTCTCCGAAACTTCCAATGGGAAGTATATAAAGAGAAAAGTTGCTCCAGTAGGACAGATATCCAGGAGGGATAAGTTCTAGTTCTCTAGTTGGAGAATCATGTGCAACGGACTGCACATATTGAGGAAGAGTTTCTCAGGGTTATATCTTCATAAAGCTCAACGGACCGAGTGAGCGACGAAGAGTTGTCGCATGATCTCGAAGGAGGTAATGCATTGGGGTATGCATTTCGAGATCAAGTGGGGGAGCAATCCAAGGCAACATCATATGAAGGCACACTTAGAGTCGAGGCAGAAATCGAACTCAACAGAGGGCTGACCCGTAAAATGGTGGACGTGAGGGCCACTATCAACTCAGTGCAAATCGAGTAGCAGAGTGACTTGGGTGGAACTCGGTGAAGTATCCAAGTCGTATGAAGGGAGTCGACATAGAAGATGGAACATGGAGCGGAGGCATGGAGCTTTCCTTTGACAGAGGTCAAGGGCATGAACTCTTGTAGAGGCAAGAGTGGGATCATGTCGTTCCATGGGTTCTTCATTCTGATGGGACAGACTTATTTTGCATGGTGCCAAAGATGAAGGGAGCTTCAAGGCACATGCAAGCTACCTCAGAGATGCATTTGATGGAGTAACTAAGGTGATTCAACTTGCGGAGGCAAAGTTAGGATCATGAGACCTTAGTACGGGGCAAGAGGACGCAGAGGCGGGTACTCTTGAAGAATATGCCACAGTGTTGCCGTTCAAGTTGTCAGGAACAAGAGGTGCATAGCAAGATTGTGCTGGTAGGGGATAGAGGCCCAAGATCCAGACAATGGTGCACCCACTCTAGCGAAGTCAGGGGACTTCAGGAGCTACTAGAGCTATGCTTCGTCCAGGAGTAACCCAGGAGTGAGGGGGACGAAGGGGAATTGCCAAGGGAGCGAACTAAAAGTCGGAGATGGCAGAGGCCCTACGATGTGTTGGCAGAGGCCACACGTGGAGAAGTCGTAGTCCGAGTTCATCACACGAGAATCTGTATGCAATGGAGATGTCACCAGGAGGCGACATGGTGCAGCGGATCGTGGTGGAATAGTTCGTGGCAATGCAATACAGGCAATCTTGTCCCGTGAGGGACAAAATCATCTGGAGGTATGATCGAGTTACCGAGCTCCACTTTGGTGTACGACACAACAAGAAGAAGGGCTATGGATTCAAGGAGTGAATGTCGAGTACCGCAGAGGTCTTCGTGTGTGCATCAAAGCTTGCATTGGATGAAAGCCTTAGTCATCAGCATATGGGAGCTGTACACCACCGAGGAAGAAGTCCAAGTGCACGTACCAGTGAGTCCCATGGAGGGGGACATGATCATGTGAATGATCAGGAGCTGCTGGGAGCTCCACTTCGGTGAACAATGCAACGGCAAGAAGGGCTGTGGATTCAAGGAGTGAATGCCACAGTACCGCAGAGGCGGGTCTTCCGTGTATATACATCGAAGCTTGCATCAGATGAAAGCCTTGGTCACAAGATATGGCGTGTACCACCGAGGGAGTAGTCGATTGCAGTAGTGAGTCCCATGGAGGGACTTGATTAACCGGAGCAGTTGGAGAGTTGGACTGCTTCAGTGCTCACATTCGCTTAAGGGAGCCCGGCAAGTCAGAGGACAAGGCCGAGTAAGCGAACGTTGCTACCAAGGAAGCTAAGGAGAACAGAATCGGCACGAGCCCTGCAACAAGATGGCGGAGGCCATGCATGAGAGTTGCAGTCTGTCTCTCCATCGACCAAGGAGAACTGCTAGGAGGACACAGTGGTGTCGAAGCAGGTGGTCGAAAGGGGCGAGGAAGCGACGACGAGTCCAACAGGGCTCAGCTACCCAAAAGAAAGCCTTGCATCAGATGAAAGCCTTGGTAGTCAGCATATGGGGGCTGTGTACCACCGAGGGAGTAGTCAGATTGCAAGTACCAGTGAGTCCCATGGAGGGGACTTGATTAACCGGAGCAGTTGGAGAGTTGGATTGGTGCTCACATTCGCTTAAGGGAGCCCGGCAAGTCAGAGGACAAGGCCGAGTAAGCGAACGTTGCTACCAAGGAAGCTAAGGAGAACAGAATCGGCGTGAGCCCTGCAACAAGATGGCGGAGGCCATGCATGAGAGTTGCGATCTCTCCATCGACCAAGGAGAATCGCTAGGAGGACACGGTGGTGTCGGCGGTGGTCGAAGGCGAGGCGACGAGTCCAACGGGCTCACCCAAAAGAAAAGCGTCGGTTAGAGAGGAGGTGGACTCGGAGGAGCTCCACAGTACCACAGAGGCAGATCTACCGATCGCGGGGGAAGGGATGAAGATGCAAGGTAACGGATAGTAGTGCTATGGGCTTGGCAGCGCCATGGTACCGCAGATGCGGGACTTCCGTGAAGTCATCGATCCCTTGCTCTCATGAAGGGACAACATTGGTCGTAAAAGGGGGCCAAGGAGGTGGAGAGTGCAGAGGCAAAATCCAAGTACCAAGACGAGGCAGAAGGGCAGAGTCCAAGAAACTTCATAAGACCGATGTCGATGTGCTTCTCATCCAGATAGCCGAAATTAAGGGACTTCGGGTTGATGCAGGAGTGCTCGACCAAGGAACGAAGTAGGCAGTACATGGTACTGTACCTTTCTACTCAGGAGGAGTAGGCGACAAAGGTGATGAAGAACACAGTATAACCCCAAAGGCGACCAGATCTATCACAGACTTACTCCAAGTTGGGGGACTCCAAGTTGGAGTAAACTATTTGCTCTTTTCGGGCAAAACTTCTTGCATTCCAGAAGTTCAATAGCAGTGGGAAGGCGAATCACAGTAGCTAACCCAACGCAAGGAGTGCAACCACTTCAAGTGCTTCAGAAGTGTGAGCAAAGAGCAGGCGAATGTTAGTAACCAGCTCAATGCATGAAGTACAAACTCGAGGAGGCAGGAGAAATCAAGTAACCTTTGCCAGGCGAAATTGAGTAACCTTTGCCTTCTCAACTCGAGAGAATGGGCGAAATCGAGTACCCCAGTTCTCTTAACTCGAGGAAGTGAGCGAAGCCAAGCAAACTTTTTACACTTTTCGGGCAAAACTTCTTGCATTCCAGAAGTTCAATGGCAGTGGGAAGGTGAATCACAGTAGCTAACCCAACGCAAGGAGTGTAACCACTTCAAGTGCTTCAGAAGTGTGAGCAAAGAGCAGGCGAATGTTAGTAACCAGCTCAATGCATGAAGTACAAACTCGAGGAGGCAGGCGAAATCAAGTAACCTTTGCTAGGCGAAATTGAGTAACCTTTGCCTTCTCAACTCGAGAGAATGGGCGAAACCGAGTACCCCAGTTCTCTTAACTCGAGGAGGTGAGAGAAGCCACCTTACCTTCTCAACTATGAAGAGAATGGGTGAAGTCGAATATCCCAGTTCTCTTACTTATCCAAGCAGGGGAGCTCTGCACAAGTTCAGTGACCCTTCAAAGAAAGCTTATGGAAGACAATGGTTGTCAAATCCTCACCGTTGGTGATCAGTACTATTGAGAGTAGTTTTTTTTCCACTTCATTTCCCAATTGACTAAGAGGGAGTGATGCGAACATACTTGGAAGTGACAACTAACAGCGGAAGAAGGTTCAATGGGCAAATATTATGGAGAAAGGACCTTAAAAACTTCAAAGTCTGTGAGGCGATGCTCGTTAAAGCTCCAACAAGCATCTACCCAGTTCAAGCAATATGAGTATCGCGATCGCACATCATAAGGCGTGTCTTTTCCTTCATCAGAGGGATCCGCGAGAACCAACAAGGATCAGCACAACTCAGCCAACCCCACACCAGATTCAATCATTGGTGAGTTGAAGCAGCATGGCGGATTGGAGTTCGACTACTCAACAACAGCGGTGGAGAGCGGCTAGGAGCCAAAGGGGCGTGTTGCAGCCAAAGCAGAAGATTAAAGATTCAGCAGAATGCGAGGAGATGCAGCGTCTACAGTGGCTTCGACGAGGACGTCGAAGGAATAAGTGGGGGAGAATGTCACGGACAACAATGTAAACAAGGTGTTCGATGAAATGCTTGTGTTAGTCCGTGTCCTTCGGTTTATGTACATATCTTGTACAACAAGAAGCGGGCTTGCAGTAGGCTTGGAAGCCCTAGTTTGATTTGCTTTATGGCCAAGTTTGGCTTGTAAATACAAGTGTGTCTTATAAGCACTTGTGGGGACTTCGGTCTGTAGTGGACCATTATCCTTTGTGTGCAACCTCTCTGAGCTTGTAATGTCCATGGGTGTAATTTGTATTTTGGCTTTATAAAGTGTTTTTCTTGAGCAGTTGCTTGTGGATCCCGTGGGAGTTGCTTCTTCTGGCCCGTTTTCTCTTTTTGTAAGTCCGGATTTTAGGAGATCTCGGGAGGTGACCTTTGCGGATGGACACGCATGGGTGCCGCACGGCTTAGGCAAAATCAGCTAAGCCCGTGACAGCGGTAACCTTTCTGAGCGGTGCGAAATGTCAGCCATTTCAGTACCTTGGAACCCCCCCGGGTGGCACCGGGCTGGATGGGGTTCCGGGTATATGTCGGGCGTAGGCATTCATCAGCAATTGAACTTGTCTTGCGTTCGATACCTTGGGAACTGTTGTTTGTGGACTTGCGACCGTTCCTACAACTCTCTAAAGTCCTATTTCGCTCTCTTTCTTTCTTTTCTTTGCTGCACTCAAGGTGTTTGACAAATTGCTTGTATAGCTTTCCACTTTGCGAGACGTCGGGACGTGTCCGTCGCTCGCTTCTGAATTAATCAACTTCTTCTTTGCGAGTCCTACGGGACCTTAAGAGGTTGTAAGAGGGCTGACCCTTTGCGGACAGTTAACGCGTTGTGCGTTTCATGACTTAGGCAATCCCAGCTAAGTCCGGAATTATGAGCAATGTTGCTCTACGACTTAGGCAATTTCAGCTAAGTCTTCGGGAGTGCCGCGAGGGTGCCGCACGGCTTAGGCAAATTCAGCTAAGTCCATGAGAGTGTGGTATGAGAGCAATTCACATGAACAACGAAGAAGATTCGCAATCTCACCATGGTGAAACATCGTGGTGAATCGAGCAAGATGGGCCAAGCCGGACCCTTGCTCAAAGCAAGCGCAGGTGGGCTGCAAGTGCAAACTCGCTCGCAAACTATGGGAGTCACTCATGAGGAGTTCTACAGTGAACAAGACGAGCATGAAGTTGGGTATTCTCCACGAGGGGAGGAGGTGCCATCTGGAGCGCCAACCGGGAAAAAGACTCACAAGGAGAGAATTATAGCGGCGGAGACCCGCCTTGATGTTCTTGAAGCGAGCATGGAGGAACTCTACCAAGGCCAGTGAGGGCTACTTAGGGTAGAGAGCTCGCTAGAAGAAGCTAAATCTCGGATCGAGAAAGTTGAATCTATGATAGATCAACTGACAGAGGACACCAAAGATTTCGTACGACACCTACATGAAGTTGTGGCGGAACGGCGAAGGTGATGGTGTTAACAAGGACTCTTGATGCGGGAGGGAACAACACCCACACCGCTTAAAAACTTGAGGCACCGAGTAGTGCTACGGAGGTGCTAGGGATGCCAAAGAGCTTGAAAATTTCTTGTTCGACATGGAAAAATATTTTCGTGCTACAAGGCTTGATTCTAAAAAAACCAAAGTTGCTATAGCAAGAATGTATCTGAATGGGGATGCAAAACTTTGGTGGCGCACCCATTGGGAAGAGATCCAGCAAGGTTGATGTCAAGTGGATACTTGGGGAGACTTGAAGTGAGAGTTGAGAACTCAGTTCTTACCAGAGAACATAGAGTTTGTCGTAAGAAGGAAACTCAGACAACTCCGCTAAAGTACAACAATCCAAGACTATGTGAAACAATTTTCAGCACTGATGCTGGATATACGGGACATGTCTGAGAAAGACAAGCTATTCAGCTTCCTCGATGGCTTGAAGCCATGGGCACAACAAGAACTACATCGAAGGAATGTCACTGATATAGTCGGGGCAATTGCAGCCGCGGAAAGACTAACTGACTTTGTTTCTTCGGAGGATTTGAGAAAGAAGAAACAATCTTCGGGAAATCGCCCATCTAAATACTCTCGAGCGAAGGAGTCTCGGGGCGAGCAAAAGAAGAAGAATTTCCACAAGGGACTGAGCTCAAGAGGTAGAGTCCCAAAGCCTACTGGATGCTTCTTATGTGGAGGACCGCACATGGTGAGGTAGTGTCCACGAAAACCGGCACTCAATGCTTTGACGACATCGATTCTACCCCGTAAGTCAGACAAGGGCAAAGCTATCACCCTTAGTTTGAGTAGTTCTGACTCCAGTAGCGACAGTGAGGCGTCGCAAGGACCCAGGATGGGAGTAATGCGTTTGTTGAATGCATTGCGGGGTCAAGTGGGGGAGAATACAAAGGCAAAGCCACCGAAGGCAGGAAACAGTGAGTTGATGTATGTGGACATCAAGCTCAATGGCCGAACAACCCGTGCAATGGTGAACACGGGCGCGATCCACAATTTTATTGCCAATCGCGAAGCTAAGCGACTGGGACTAATCTTCGAGAAGAGCCCAAGTCATATGAAGGCGGTGAACTCGGAGGCCAAGCGGATCTCTGGACAAGCAAAGGGGGTCCCCATCAAGATCGGGACATGGAGCGGGAGCACAGACTTGATGGCGGTACCATTGGATGACTTCCAAGTGATTCTCGGAATGGAGTTTATGCACGTAGCAAAGTTGGTGCCAATACCATTCCTGAACTTCTTGTGTCTAATGGGAGGCGATGATCCCTACATGGTTTCAGTTTCTCGAGGAGGAACCAAGGACGTACAACAAATATCGGCTTTACAATTGAAGAAAGGGGTATGAAAAGGTGAATTAACTTTTGTAGCTGCTATGAAGCTAGAGACACCTGACGGGGAGGCCATTCAAGAACCTACTGTTATGGCGAACATCCTGAAGGAGTTCTCAGATGTGATGCCAACAGAGTTGCCGAGAACTCTACCACCATGCAGAGGCGTGGATCATCGGATTGAGCTGGAGCCGGGAGTTAAGCCTCCAGCGAGACCACCATACCGCATGGCCCCTCCAAAGTTGGCAAAACTAAGGAAGCAGTTAAATGAACTGCTAAGCGGTGGTCTCATCTGCAGTTCCAAAGAATATTTGGATAAGTTTGTGGTCGTCTACTTAGACGACATCGTCGTCTATAGCCAAACACTTGAGGAGCATGTTAGACACCTCCGAACAATTTTTAAAGTTCTCAGGGAGAACACCTTATTCGTGAAGAGGGAAAAGTGCTACTTCGCCCAAACAGAGATTTTATTCTTGGGGCATCGAATTGGGAATGGGTCCATTCGAATGGACAAGGCTAAGGTGCAAGCTGTGGTGGACTGGAGAACATCAAAGAAGGTGCCAGAGTTAAGATCCTTCCTTGGGTTTGTCAAGTATTATCGGCGCTTCATAGCCGGATATTCGAAGCGCGCAGCTCCACTGACGGAGTTGCTAGAAAAGGAGCAGTCCTGGAGATGGTCAGACAAATGTGAGGCGGCATTTCAAGACCTGAAGACTGCTGTGTTAGAAGAACCTGTACTCAGATTGCCGGACTATGGAAAGTCTTTTGAAGTCCATACTGATGCTTCTGACTTTGCTATTGGAGGAGTTCTTATGCAGGAGGGTCATCCAGTGTCTTACGAGAGTCGCAAGCTCAACGAGACCGAGCGGCGATATCCTGTACATGCGAAGGAGATGACAGCGGTGGTCCACTGTCTACGAGTGTGGCGACACTACCTTATGGGAGCACCGTTTGTGCTAAGGACAGACAGTGTCGCATTGAGTTACTTCCAAACTCAAAAGAAACTCTCTCCAAAGCAAGCACGATGGTAGGACTTCTTGGCTGAGTTCAACATGGTGATAGAGTACAAACTCGAAAAAGCAAATGTCGTGGCCGATGCTTTGAGTCAGAAAGTGGAGCTAGTGAATGCTATACAGTTGGAGGGCGGAGGCCAAGCAAGTCAATTGTGCTCCAACTTTCTTTCCAGGATCAGGGATGGACTGTACCGAGATCCTCAGGCAGTGACTCTGATTCAACTCATCAAAGAGGCCAAGGCACGACGATTTTGGGTCCAGGAGGGACTCATCTACACTAAGGCGAACAGAGTTTATGTCCCACGAGTGGATAACTTGAGGCGTGAACTCTTGAAAGAGTGTCACGATTCCCTTTGGGCCAGACATCCAGGTATCCATCGAATAATGGCTCTCATGGAGTGGGCCTTCTATTGGCCGAAGATGGGGACAGATGTGGAGGAATATATTTGAACATGCCTTACTTGTCAATAGGACAAGATAGAGAAATAGAAGCCAGTAGGACTTTTGGAGCCGTTGCCCGTACCAGAAAGGCCATGGGAGAGCATTTCTTTGGACTTCATATCAAGCTTGCCTACAGTAGGGGGACTTGGATCGATACTCGTGGTAGTTGATCGATTTTCGAAGTATGCAACACTCATTGCTGCACCCCTACATTGCTCAGCGGAGGAGGCGGCTACATTGATGATGAAGAATGTGGTTAAGTATTGGGGAGTCCCACACAACATCATTAGTGATCGGGATTCTCGGTTCTTGGGATGATTCTGGACTGAGTTGTTCAAGTTGTTGGAGTCTAAATTATACTTCTCCACAAGCCTCCACCCTCAAACGGATGGCCAAATAGAGAGAATTAACTCGCTCTTCAAGCAATATCTTCGGCACTACTATCACGGACTTAGCTGAATTTGCTTAAGCTGTGCGGCACCCTCGTGGCACTCCCGAAGACTTAGCTGAAATTGCCTAAGTCTTAGAGCAACCTTGCTCACTATTCCGAACTTAGCTGGGATTGCCTAAGTCATGAAACGCTCAACGCGTTATCTGTCCGCAAAGGGTCAGCCCTCTTACAACCTCTTAAGGTCCCGTAGGACCTGCAAAGAAGAAGTTGATAATTCAGAAGCGAGCGACGGACACGTCCCGGCGTCTCGCAAAGTGGAAAGCTATACAAGCAATTTGTCGAACACCTTGAGTGCAGCAAAGAAAAGAGAGAAAGAGAGCGAAATAGGACTTTGGAGGGTTATAGAAATGGTCGCAAGTCCACAAACGATGGTTCCCAAGGTATCGGATGCAAGACAAGTTCAAATGTTGATGAATGCCTACGCCCGACATATACCCGGAACCCCATCCAGCCCGGTGCCACCCGGGGGGGTTCCAAGGTGCTGAAATGGCTGATATTTCACACCGCTCAGAAAGGTTTCTGCGGCACATGAAAAAGACCCAAAACAGGACTATTTTGGGCTATTTTGGCTCCGCGCAGCGAGCGATCATTCTGCAAACTTCTACACTACTTTCGCTCACATTTCTTAGGTAAAAACACATAAACTCAAGGCAAAACAAGCTACTAAACATATGTACAAGCAAGAAAAAGTGATGAACGGTTCAAGGAGCAAAGGCATTGCGGTTGAGCGACGACCGTTCGTGACATTCTCCCCCACTTAAATGGTCGACGCCCTCGTCGACGCTTGTTGGTAGGCTTTGACGCGAGCTTCTTCGTGTCGTAGGACGTTTTCTAGTTCCCAACTGGCTTTTGTTTGAGGAAGCTTTTGCCACTTCACCAAGTACTCTATTTGCTGTGCTCCATTGGGTAGCTTTATCTTACGATCCGCTAGAATAGTTTCAACTCGCTTCTCGTAAGAGGCTCTGGTGGGGGGTAGTCGAGTTGGAATATTTCGAGAATCATCTCGCGAATCTGAGTGATAGGCTTTCAAGTTACTTGCATGGAAGACACTGTGAATGCTGAACCATGCTGGTAGTTGCAACTTGTATGAGACATTGCCTACTCTGCGGCTCTGGTGCCACCACAAAGTTCACAAGCTCTTTGGCATCCCTAGCACCTCCGTAGCACTGCGGCTCTGGTGCCCTGAAGTTTTGTGGTGGCGCAGCGTGGGTGTTGTTCCCTCCCGCATCAAGAGTCCTTGTTAACACCATCACCTTAGCTGTGAGTTCGGCCACAACTTCATGTAGGTGTCGTACGGAATCTTTGGTGTCCTCTGTCAGTTGATCCATCATAGATTCAACTTTCTCGATCCGAGATTCAGCTTCTTCTAGCGAGCTCTCTACCCTAAGTAGCCCTCGCTGGCCTTGGGAGAGTTCCTCCATGCTCGCTTCAAGAACATCAAGGCGGGTCTCCGCCGCTATAATTCTCTCCTTGTGACTCTTTTTCCCAGTTGGGCTCCAGATGGCGCCTCCTCCCCTCGTGGAGAATACCCAACTTCACACTCGTCTTATTCACTATAGAGCTCCTCATGAGTGACTCCCATAGTTTGCGAGCGAGTTTGCACTTGCAGCCCACTACGTGAGTGCCAACCAACGAGATTGGGTGAAGTTATTGGACATAGCCCAATTCTCCTATAACTTGCAGCGGAACTTTGCATCCAACAAGAGCCCATTTGAGATTATTACGGGACAACAGCCATCAAATCCTCATACCCTGGTTATTGGTTATACAGGGAGTAGCCCATCAGCCTATCACTTCGTAAAGGAATGGCATCACAATGTAGATATTGCGCGGGCTTACTTGGAGAAGGCGCAAAAAGATGAAGAAGTAGGCAGACTTGGGAAGGCGACCACAAGAATTTAAAGTTGGTGACATGGTGTTGGTGAAGCTCCAACCACAAAGTTCACAAAGGATTGGTACGCAAGTATGAAGGGCCTTTCCCAATCATCAGCAGAGTAGGCAATGTCTCATACAAGTTGCAACTGCCAGCATGGTTCAGAATTCACAATGTCCTCCATGCGAGTAACTTGAAAGCCTACCACTCAGATCCACGAGATGATTCTCGAAATGTTCCAACTCGACTACCCCCCACCAGAGCCTCTTACGAGAAGCGAGTTAAAACTATTCTAGTGGATCGTAAGATAAAGCTACCCAATGGAGCGTAGCAAATAGAGTACTTGGTGAAGTGGCAAAAGCTTCCTCAAATAGAAGCCAGTTGGGAACTAGAAGACGTCCTGTGACACAAAAAAGCTCGCGTCAAAGCCTACCAACAAGTGTCGACGAGGGCGTCGACCGTTTAAGTGGGGGAGAATGTCACGAACGGTCGTCGCTCAACCGCAATGCCTTTGCTCCTTGAACCATTCATCACTTTTTCTTGCTTGTACATATGTTTGGCAGCTTGTTTTGCCTTGAGTTTATGTGTTTTTACCTAAGAAATATGAGCAAAAGTAGTGTAGAAGGCTGCAGAACGATCGCTCGCTGCGCGGAGCCAAAACAACCCAAAACAACCATGTTTTTGGGTCTTTTTCATGTGTCGCGGCAACCTTTCTGAGCGATGCTAAATGTCAACCATTTAAGCACCTTGGAACCCCCCGGGTGGCACCGAACTGGATGGGGTTCCGGGTATATGTCAGGCGTAGGCATTCATCAGCAATTGAACTTGTCTTGCGTCCGATACCTTGGGAACTGTCGTTTGTGGACTTACTACCATTCGTACAACCCTCCAAAGTCCTATTTTGCTCTCTTTCTCTCTTTTCTTTGCTGCACTCAAGGTGTTTGACAAATTGCTTGTATAGCTTTCCGCTTTGCGAGACGCCGGGACGTGTCCGTCGCTCGCTTCTGAATTAATCAACTTCTTCTTTGCAGGTCCTACGGGACCTTAAGAGGTTGTAAGAGGGCTGACCCTTTACGGACAGATAACGCATTGGGCGTTTCATGACTTAGGCAATCCCAGCTAAGTCCAGAATAGTGAGCAAGGTTGCTCTACGACGTAGGCAATTTCAGTTAAGTCTTCGGGAGTGCCGCGAGGGTGCCGCACGGCTTAGGCAAATTCAGCTAAGTCGTGATAAGCAGGGGAGCTCTGCACAAGTTCAGTGGCCCTTCAAAGAAAGCTTATGGAAGACAATGATTGTCAAATCCTCACCGTTGGTGATCAGTACTACTGAGAGTAGATTTTTCACTTCATATCCCAATTGACTAATCGAAAGCGGGAGTAATACGAACATACTTGGAAGTGACAACCAACAGTGGAAAAAGGTTCAATGGGCAAACATTATGAAGAAAGGACCTTAAAAAAATATCAAAGTCTGTAAGGCGATGCTCGTTAAAGCTCTAACAAACATCTACCCAATTCAAGCAATATGAGTATACTACGATACTGGCATGTAATAAGGCAGGTCTTTCTTTCATCAGAGGGATCCACGAGAACCAACAAGGATCAGCATAACTTAGCCAACCCCACACCAGATTCAGTCATTGGTGAGTTGAAGCAGCATGGTGGATTAGAGTTCGACTACTCAACAACAGCGGCGGAGAGCGGCTAGGAGCCAAAGGGGCATGTTGCAGCCAAAGCAGAAGATTGAAGATTCAAGAATGCGAGGAGATGCTTCGACAAGGACGTCGAAGGAATAAGTGAGGGAGAATGTCACGGACAACAATGTAAACAAGGTGTTCGATGAAATGCTTGTGTTAGTCTGTGTCTTTCGGTTTAGGTATATATCTTGTACAACAAGAAGCAGGCTTGCAGTAGGCTTAGCAGCCCTAGTTTGATTTGCTTTATGGCCAAGTTTATCTTGTAAATATAAGTGTGTCTTATATGCACTTGTAGGGACCTCGGTCTGTAATGGACTATTATCCTTTGTGTGCAACCTTTCTAAATTTGTAATGTCCATAGGTGTAATTTGTATTTTGGCTTTATAAAGTATTTTTTTGAGCAGTTGCTTGTGGATCCCGTGGGAATTGCTTCTTCTGGCCCGTTTTCTCTTTTTGTAAGTCTATGGGACTTTAGGAGATCTCGGGGAGGGCTGACCTTTGCGGACGGACACGCATGGGAGCCGCACGGCTTAGGCAAAATCAGCTAAGCTCGTGACATGCAGGTGGGGATAATGATATATCTAAGTGTTTGCTGGTGGTTTGCTCGGGAGAATCGGAATGTCATGTTATATGTAGGAGGTAGGTTATGTGGTTCGACGAAGACATCTAAAAATTCAGTTGCATTGCATTAGGAAGCCGCTGCTCACTATGTGCAGGACTTCCTCCATTCGTTGCATTAAAACTGTCATCATGTCTCTCCTGCATTTCCCGCGTAGGATCACCTATTTCCCTTTATTGAAAAATTTTATAATTAATTTCAAAAAATTTCAAGAAACATCACTTATTGTAGTCAGACATTCGATGCCAAGTATATCCTCATAATCATCAAGTGGGAGAAGGAAGAAATCAACAATTATTTCTTAGTCCTACAACAATAATTTCATGCACAGACATCTTCAATCACACTTCAAAATTTGATCATTGATGATCTTAACATCAAATCTGCTACAATCCTTGATATGAAGTGTCATCCAAGTAGCAACGTTGTTGTTCATGATGTTATTGGTACTCCCAGTATCGATGATGATGGTGATTGGTTATTGTTTAAGCAGTCCTCCCACTTTCATTGTTTGCGGGTTTGCATAGCTGGCAAGAGCATGTATCATATGATCGGTCAACTATGGTTCTTCCTCCATGACTTCCTCCTCGTGCTCATGGACCTCCTCCTCTGAATCATCAATGTGTTCAATCAGAAGAATGCATCCCCTCTTGCAATGATGGTCATGGTTCCACGGTTCGTTGTAATACCAACGAAGGCCTTTCATCGATCTGTCGCAAAGTTCTTCTCTCATTAATTTTTTTAGCAACAAGGGATGGCTAGTGATAGGACTCCAGCAGGGTTGAGTCCTAATCAACCTATAAGTAGTTAATAAAAACCCTTTGGGATTATAATAAAATCCTACTTAGCCACTTCTATTATTTGAAAAAAGTGTGGCTAGGGTTTAGATTGGGGCCTTACAGCTTAGTGACCATCGCCCCCTTTATTGGGCTGGTTGGCTAAGGTTTTCTTTAGCTAGGTCGACTATAG
Source organism: Ensete glaucum (assembly GCA_021527575.1). Classification (NCBI taxonomy): domain Eukaryota; kingdom Viridiplantae; phylum Streptophyta; class Magnoliopsida; order Zingiberales; family Musaceae; genus Ensete; species Ensete glaucum. Next base: position 6,251,383 of record CM038556.1, read on the forward strand.
GAGTGGCAAAGGGATAATTTAACTTACGCAAGTACCCCCATGAGCTAGGGTTTAGAACCCTATATAATGATGTAGTCGCCTTCTCTCTTTTACAAAGCAAAGATCATCTTTTATTTAGCCTTGTGTCGAGTTCTAGGAGCATGGAACCCTTATAGCATTCCAAGGGTTGATCCCCCTCAAAGATCAAAATTTATAGAGTTGCTTCAGGGGTTCTATCATTTGGTATCAGAGCAGTGTTCCTACTACCCTTGCTGCCATCTCTACCACCCCCACCCTTCCAAGCAATTCCCACAATTGTTGCAACATGCGTCTCCACCATCATCCCTAAGCCGTAGATCAAATCAATCTGTTGTTGTCTGTAGCATTTAAAATTAGAGATCTGGTATATTTTTATCACCCATACCTATTTGCTACTACTATTCCTTTGCCTTACATGTTGGAGAAGTTTTTTCATATTTTTCTTGCTGCAAAATTCTACCATCGCAAACATTATCATCATTATGAAGGGGAAACACTATAGAAAAATTTCAACCGATTGTTGCTTCTTAAAATTAAACTTTTGTTCATCCTTTCTAGTTGAAACATTTATACAAATTCATAAATCATCTTAGCTTTCATTGAAGATTGATCTCTGGAAAAAATTCCTTATGAAACGGGACTTATAGTGCTGCAATTCCTCATTATGCATTGTTGAAATTTTGTGACGAAGAATCTGTCTTCCGCCTTTTCATCTACTTTTCTACCGTTATGCTATCAAAATTTTATCAAACTTATTTGCTAATATTACCCACATTTGAACTGAGTATTTGTGACAAATTTCTATATATTTTACTTGGATTTTCCTCTAAATATTACATCGAGAATTTAGTGTATATCCGATGTAAATTCTGTTCGACAGGACAACACATATATAGCCCTTTCTTCGTTGAATTCCATCAGATTTGAGTACTATCTTTTCAGGTTTTTAGACTCTCTTTCTCTCATCCTGAAACCCTACCATCCTTACTAAGAACTCTTCTAAACGGCACTCTAAATTGATCCCAAATAGCCTCCCAAGTTAGCCCTAATCGTAGCCTACTTTTATCTAACCAATCCACCTATCCAACTGGCCACCTCTTCTCCAAAAATTCTCATGCCACTAACCTAACAATAGATAAAAGACTCAATATTACAGATCTAGGGGCCTATACCATGGCATCAGAGGAGGCCATCAATGCCAAGTTCGAAGCCTTTGAAAGTCATATGGAGGAAAAGATCCGATCCCTTTTTGTCGAATTTAGCATGGGCCGACCATTGAGCCCGAGGAAATCATAGTAAGGAGAAACTTCAGATCAGCGAGATGATCCTCAAGAGTGTGGTCACATCATCTCTAATCCAAAAAATCTATGCATGAAGGTTGACTTCCCTAGATGGGAAGAAGGAGACCCAATTAGATGGATCACATGTGCGGAGTGCTATTTTTGGTTCTACCGAACCACCGACGCTACATGGGTGGAAATTGCTGCCATCCACCTTGAGGGAGACACTATCTAGTGGTTCAATTGGTTTGAGCAAACCTATGGAGGTCTCTTTTAGCAGAGATTCAAGGAAGAACTACTATATCGCTTCGGACCGATCGATTTCAACAACATCGACGGACAATTGGCAAAGGTTCGACAAACCTCTATAATATAAGAATACCAAATAAGGTTTGAATGTTTATCTAACCAAATTATGTATTAGTCTAAAAAATAACTTTTAGGGACTTTTATTGAGGGTATAAAGTCAGAGATTCTAGGAGAAGTAAGGCACGACAATCGTACACTCTTATGGTGACGATTTCCTTCGCAAGAATCTAAGAAGAACGATTCAACCACAAAGTGCGAATGATAAGGGTCACTCCCCGACCAGCCATACCGAAGCCTTCAGCCCCCTCTACTACCATATGAGCCCCTGCACCAAAAAAATTAACAAGAGACGAGCTTCGTGAACAATCGGCTAAGGGGTTATGTTGGCATTATAATGAACCGTGGAACCGAGAACATCGTTGCAAAAAGGGGTGGCTCCTCGTAATCAAACCAGTAGAGGATGATGTCACCATACTATTTAAAGAAGACCTTGAACTCGAAGATGAAGCCATGGAGGAAGAGCCCCAACCGGCTGACTATGCAATGCACGGCTGGCCGGCTACTCCAACCTGCAGATAATGAAAGTTGGAGACTCCTTAAATAGCAACCTATCACTGTTCTTATAGATACGGGCAACACCAATAACTTCATCAATTGTAAGGTTGGTGCATGTATGGCACTTCAAATCAAAGGTTGCAACAAGCTCGATGTAAAGGTCGCTAATAGTCGAATCCTAAATTGTGACCAATGGTGCCTATGGGTAAAATTGCTCTTACAAGACCAAGAAGTGGTAGCTGATTTCTTCCTCCTACGTATTAATGACTATGAAGCCGTGCTTGGGATTGAATGGCTCATAATATTAGATGACATCTCCTAGAATTTTTCTATGCTAATCATGAAGTTTTATTGTAAAGGGAGATAGGTCATATTGTGAGGCAAGCACAAGAGCCATATCTCCACCGTTTCGATGCAACGGATTGTCACAGACAACAATATAAACAAGGTGTTCGATGAAATGCTTATGTTAGTCCGTGTCCTTTGATTTAGGTACATATCTTGTACAACAAGAAGCGCGCTTGCAGTAGGCTTGGCAGCCCTAGTTTGATTTGCTTTATGGCCAAGTTTGGCATGTAAATACAAGTGTGTCATATAAGCACTTGTGGGGACTTCGGTCTGTAGTGGACTATTATCCTCTGTGTGCAACCTCTCTGAGTTTGGAGTATCCATGGGTGCAATTTGTATTTTGGCTGTATAAAGTGTTTTTCTTGAGCAGTTGCTTGTGGATCCTATGGGAATTGCTTCTTCTGGCCCGTTTTCTCTTTTTGTAAGTCTATGGGATTTTAGGAGATCTCGGGGAGGGCTGACCTTTGCGGACGGACATGCATGGGTGCCGCACAGCTTAGGCAAAATCAGTTAAGCCCGTGATAGTGTGGTATCAAAGCTGGACAAGCACACGCAAAAACACTTGTCATACAAATGTGGGGGACCTAGCTAGGCTGTGTGGAGGACAGCCAGCACGCACAACCGTTTAGGGGAAACGGACATTGAGATGTAGTGAAAGGTGTCGCTCAGAGGAGCGGGCATCCTGGTTTGGCATTCAAGGAATAGCCAACCCCTTTGCGCGAGAGGCACCATGAGGACAAGCAAGCGAAGAAGAATGCGTAGCACACAAAGATTGGGATGGTTAAGTTTGAGCTATAGCTCGACGTTGGCAACCAAACTTGACGGTGCTTAAGGTAAAGCAGGGTGCTTGGTGAAAGATGAGACCGTGCAAGGTGGGAGGTGTTGTGTAACGACCGAAAGAGTTGTGCAAAGCTCACAGAGGTGAGAGGAATTGCTAACTCGAAGGATTCGAAACTCATGCAAGGGCTTGTACACGGATGACGGAGTGTTCGTGGCCATTCCAAGGCGCGATTAGAACTCGGCGCCATGGAGCATCAGAACTTTCTCTTCAACATGGAAAGGATATGTCCGTAGGTGGCTGAAATGTGCAACAAGTTTCACATGTTGCTAGACCTTGAAGAGTGCAGTGGAGACTGTATTGGAGAAGGGTCACAATTTAGCAAGTACATTTGTGGGGGCAGAACAAAGCTCGAGTTCAGCAAGACGGAGTAGTCTAAAGGGGATGATGGTCCCCGAAACTTCCAGTGGGAAGTATGTAAAGAGAAAAGTTGTTCCAGCAGGACAGATATCCAGGAGGGATAAGTCCTAGTTCTCTAGTGGGAGAATCATGTGTAATGGACTGCACATATTAAGGAAGAGTTTCTCAAGGTTATATCTCCATAAAGCTCAACGGACCGAGTGAGCGACGAAGAGTTGTCGTATGATCTCGAAGGAGGTAATGCATTGGTGGATGCATTTTGAGATCAAGTGGGGGAGCAATCTAAAGCAACATCATATGAAGGCACACTTAGAGTCGAGGCAGAAATCGAACTCAACAGAGGGCTGACCCGTGGAATGGTGGACGTGAGGGCCACTATCAACTCAGTGCAAATCGAGAAGCAGAGCGACTTGGGTGGAACTCGGTGAAGTATCCAAGCCGCATGAAGGGAGTTGACATAGAAGATGGAACATGGAGCGGAAGCACTGAGCTTTCCTTAGACAGAGGTCAAGGGCATGAACTCTTGTAGTGGCAAGAGTGAGATCATGTCGTTCCATGGGTTCTTCATTCTGATGGGACAGACTTATTTTGCATGGTGCCAAAGATGAAGGGAGCTTCAAGGCACATGCAAGCTACCTAAGAGATGCATTTGATGGAGTAACTAAGGTGATTCAACTTGCGGAGGCAAAGTTAGGATCATGAGACCTTAGTACGGGGCAAGAGGACGCAGAGGCGGGTACTCTTGAAGAATATGCCACAGTGTTGCCATTCGAGTTGTCAAGAACAGGAGGTGCATAGCAAGATTGTGTTGGTAGGGGATAGAGGCCCAAGATCCAGACAATGGTGCACCAACTCTAGCGAAGTCAGAGGACTTCAGGAGCTACTAGGCGACGGACTGTCCTAGAGCTATGCTTCGTCCAGGTGTAACCCAGGAGTGGGGGGGACGAAGGGGAATTGCCAAGGGAGCGAACTAAAAATCGGAGATGGCGGAGGCCCTACGATGTGTTGGCAGAGGCCACACGTGGAGAAGTCGTAGTCCGAGTTCATCACACGAGAATCTGTATGCAATGGAGATGTCACCAGGAGGCGACATGGTGCAGCGGATCATGGTGTAATAATTCGTGGCAATGCCATACAGGCAATCTTGTCCCGTGAGGCACAAAATCATACGCAGGTATGATAAGGAGTTACTGCGAGCTCCACTTTGGTGTACAACACAACAAGAAGAAGGGCTATGGATTCAAGGAGTGAATGTCGTAGTACCGCAGAGGCGGGTCTTCGTGTGTGCATCAAAGCTTGCATTGGATGAAAGCCTTAGTCATCAGCATATGGGAGCTGTATACCACCGAGGAAGAAGTCCAAGTGCACGTACCAGTGAGTCCCATGGAGGGGGACATGATCATGTGAATGATCAGGAGCTGCTGGGAGCTCCACTTCGGTGAACCATGCAACGGCAAGAAGAAGTGGATTCAAGGAGTGAATGCCACAGTACCGCAGAGGTGGGTCTTCCGTGTGTATGCATCGAAGCTTGCATCAGATGAAAACCTTGGTCCTCAGCATATGGGGGCTGTGTACCACCGAGAGAGTAGTCAGATTGCAAGTACCAGTGAGTCCCATGGAGGGGACTTGATTAACCGGAGCAGTTGGAGAGTTGGACTGCTTCAGTGCTCACATTCGCTTAAGGGAGCCCGGCAAGTCAGAGGACAAGGCCGAGTAAGCGAATGTTGCTACCAAGGAAGCTAAGGAGAATAGAAAATTGGCGCGAGCCCTGCAACAAGATGGCGGAGGCCATGCATGAGAGTTGCAGTCTGTCTCTCCATCGACAAGGAGAACTGCTAGGAGGACATAGTGGTGTCGAAGCAGGTGGTCGAAAGGGCGAGGAAGAGATGACGAGTCCAACGGGGCTCAACTACCGAAAAGAAAAGCGTCGGTTAGAGAGGAGGTGGACTCGGAGGAGCGCCACAGTGCCATAGAGGCAGATCTACCGATCGCGAAGGAAGGGATGAAGATGCAAGGTAACGGATAGTAGTGCTATGGGCTTGGTAGCGCCATGGTACCGCAGATGCGAGACTTCCGTGAAGTCATCGATCCCTTGCTCTCATGAAGGGACAGCACTGGTCGTAAAAGGGGCCAAGGAGGTGGAGAATGCAGAGGTAAACTCCAAGTACCAAGACGAGGCAGAAGGGCAGAGGCTAAGAAACTTCATAAGACCGATGTCGATGGGCTTCTCTTCCAGATAGCCGAAATTAAGGGACTTTGGGTTGATGTAGGAGTGCTCGACCAAGGAACGAAGTAGGCAGTACATGGTACTATACCTTTCTACTCAAGAGGAGTAGGCGGCAAAGGTGATGGAGAAGACAGTACAATCCCAAAGGCGACCAGACCTATCAAAGACTTACTCTAAGTTGGGGGACTCCAAGTTGGAGTAAACTTTTTGCTCTTTTCGGGCAAAACTTCTTGCATTCCAGAAGTTCAATGGCAGTGGGAAGGTGCTTCACAATAGCTAACCCAACGCAAGGAGTGCAACCACTTCAAGTGCTTCAGAAGTGTGAGCAAAGAGCAGGCGAATGTCAGTAACCAGCGCAATGCATGAAGTACAAACTCGAGGAGGCAGGCGAAATCGATTAACCTTTGCTAGGCGAAATTGAGTAACCTTTGCCTTCTCAACTCGAGAGAATGGGGTTCTCTTAACTCGAGGAGGTGAGCGAAGCCCAGTAAACATTTTGGACTTTTCGGGCAAAACTTCTTGCATTCCAGAAGTTCAATGGTAGTGGGAAGGTGAATCACAGTAGCTAACCCAACGCAAGGAGTGCAACCACTTCAAGTGCTTCAGAAGTGTGAGCAAAGAGCAAGCGAATGTTAGTACCCAACTTAATGCACGAAGTACAAACTCGAGGAGGCAGGCGAAATCAAGTAACCTTTGCCAGGCGAAATTGAGTAACCTTTGCCTTCTCAACTCGAGAGAATGCGCGAAACCGAGTACCCCAATTCTCTTAACTCGAGGAGGTGAGCAAAGCCAAGTAACCTTACCTTCTCAACTACGAAGAGAATGGGTGAAGTCAAGTATCCCAGTTCTCTTACTTATCCAAGCAGCTCGCAGTTCGATGACCCTTCAAAAAAAGCTTATGGAAGACAACGGTTGTCAAATCCTCACCGTTTGTGATCAGTGCTATTGAGAGTAGTTTTTCCACTTCATTTCCCTATTGACTAAGAGCGAGTGATGTGAACATACTTGGAAGTGACAACTAACTGCGGAAGAAGGTTCAATGGGCACACATTATGGAGAAAGGACCTTAAAAACTTCAAAGTCTGTGAGGTGATGCTCGTTAAAGCTCCAACAAGCATCTACCGAGTTCAAGCAATATGAGTATACTGCGATACTAGCACATAATAAGGCAGGTCTTTTCCTTTATCAGAGGGATCCACGAGAACTAACAAGGATTAGCACAACTCAGCCAACCCGACACCAGATTCAGTCATTGGTGAGTTGAAGCAGCATGATGGATTAGAGTTCGACTACTCAACAACAGCAGCGAAGAGCGGCTAGGAGCCAAAGGGGCGTGTTGCAGCCAAAGCAGAAGATTAAAGATTCAGCAAAATGTGAGGAGATGCAGCGTCTACAGTGGCTTCGACGAGGACGTCGAAGGAATAAGTGGAGGAGAATGTCACAGACAATAATGTAAACAGGGTGTTCGATGAAATGCTTGTGTTAGTCCGTGTCCTTTAGTTTAGGTACATATCTTGTACAACAAGAAGCGGGCTTGCAGTAGGCTTGGCAGCCCTAGTTTGATTTGCTTTATGGCCAAGTTTGGCATGTAAATACAAGTGTGTCATATAAGCATTTGTGGAGACTTCGGTCTGTAGTGGACCATTATCCTTTGTGTGCAAGCACTCTGAGTTTGGAATGTCCATGGGTGCAAATTGTATTTTGACTTTATAAAGTATTTTTCTTGAGCAGTTGCTTGTGGATCCCATGGGAATTGCTTCTTCTGGCCCGTTTTCCTTTTTTGTAAGTCTGTGGGATTTTAGGAGATCTCGGGGAGGGCTGACCTTTGCGGACGGACACGCATGGGTACCGCACGGCTTAGGCAAAATCAGCTAAGCCCGTGACAGAGGTGGGTCTTCCGTATGTATGCATCGAAGCTTGCATCAGATGAAAGCCTTGGTCCTCAGTATATGGGGGCTGTGTACCACCGAGAGAGTAGTCAGATTGCAAGTACTAGTGAGTCCCATGGAGGGGACTTGATTAACCGGAGCAGTTGGAGAGTTGGACTGCTTCAGTACTCATATTCGCTTAAGGGAGTCCGGCAAGTCAGAGGACAAGGCCGAGTAAGCGAATGTTGCTACCAAGGAAGCTAAGGAGAACAGAAAATCGGTGCGAGCCCTGCAACAAGATAGCGGAGGCCATGCATGAGAGTTGCAGTCTTTCTCTCCATCGACCAGGAGAACTGTTAGGAGGACATAGTGGTGTCGAAGTAGGTGGTCGAAAGGGGAGAGGAAGAGACGTCGAGTCCAATGGGGCTCAGCTACCGAAAAGAAAAGCGTCGGTTAGAGAGGAGGTGGACTCGGAGGAGCTCTACAGTGCCATAGAGGCAGATCTACCGATCGCGAATGAAGGGATGAAGATGCAAGGTAACAGATAGTAGTGCTATGGGCTTGGTAACGCCATGGTACCGCAGATGCGGGACTTCCGTGAAGTCATCGATCCCTTGCTCTCATGAAGGGACAGCACCGGTCGTAAAAGGGGCCAACGAGGTAGAGAATGCAGAGGTAAACTCCAAGTACCAAGACGAGGCAAAAGGGCAGAGGCCAAGAAACTTCATAAGACCGATGTCGATGGGCTTCCAATCCAGATAGCCGAAATTAAGGGACTTCGGGTTGATGTAGGAGTGCTCGACCAAGGGCAAGTAGACATGGTGCACCTTTCTACTCAAGAGGAGTAGGCGACAAAGGTGATGGAGAAGACAAGATAATCCCAAAGGCGACAGACCTATCAAAGACTTACTCCAAGTTGGGGACTCCAAGTTGGAGTAAACTTTTGCTCTTTTCGCAAAACTTCTTGCATTCCGTAAGTTCAATGGCGGTGGGAAGGTGAATCACGAGCTAACCCAACGCAAGGAGTGCAACCACTTCAAGTGCTTGAAGTGTGAGCAAAGAGCAGGCGAATGTTAGTAACCAGCTCAATGCATGAAGTACAAACTCGAGGAGGCAGGCGAAATCGAGTAACCTTTGCCAGGCGAAATTGAGTAACCTTTGCCTTCTCAACTCGAGAGAATGGGCGAAACCGAGTACCCCGGTTCTCGTAACTCGAAGAGGTGAGCGAAGCCAAGTAAACTTTTTGCACTTTTCGGGCAAAACTTCTTGCATTCCAGAAGTTCAATGGCAGTGGGAAGGTGAATCACAGTAGCTAACCCAACGCAAGGAGTGCAACCACTTCAAGTGCTTCAGAAGTGTGAGCAAAGAGCAAGCGAATGTTAGTACCCAGCTTAATGCATGAAGTATAAACTCGAGGAGGTAGGCGAAATCAAGTAACCTTTGCCAGGCGAAATTGAGTAACCTTTGCATTCTCAACTCGAGAGAATGCGCGAAACCGAGTACCCCAATTCTCTTAACTCGAGGAGGTGAGCGAAGCCAAGTAACCTTACCTTCTCAACTACGAAGAGAATGGGTGAAGTCAAGTATCCCAGTTCTCTTACTTATCCAAGCAGGGGAGCTCTACACAAGTTCAGTGACCCTTCAAATAAAGCTTATGGAAGACAACGGTTGTCAAATCCTCACCGTTGGTGATCAGTGCTATTGAGAGTAGTTTTTCCACTTCATTTCCCTATTGACTAAGGGGGAGTGATGCGAACATACTTGGAAGTGATAACTAACAGCGGAAGAAGGTTCAATGGGCAAACATTATGGAGAAAGGACCTTAAAAACTTCAAAGTCTGTGAGGTGATGCTCGTTAAAGCTCCAACAAGCATCTACCGAGTTCAAGCAATATGAGTATACTACGATACTGGCACATAATAAGGCAGGTCTTTTCCTTCATCAGAGGGATCCGCGAGAACTAACAAGGATTAGCACAACTCAGCCAACCCCACACCAGATTCAGTCATTGGTGAGTTGAAGCAGCATGATGGATTAGAGTTCGACTACTCAACAATAGCGGCGAAGAGCGGCTAGGAGCCAAAGGGGCGTGTTGCAGCCAAAGCAGAAGATTAAAGATTCAGCAAAATGTGAGGAGATGCAGTGTCTACAGTGGCTTCGACGAGGACGTCGAAGGAATAAGTGGGGGAGAATGTCACGGACAACAATGTAAACAAGGTGTTCGATGAAATGCTTGTGTTAGTCCGTGTCCTTCGGTTTAGGTACATATCTTGTACAACAAGAAGCGGGCTTGCAGTAGGCTTGGCAGCCCTAGTTTGATTTGGTTTATGGCCAAGTTTGGCATGTAAATACAAGTGTGTCATATAAGTACTTGTGGAGACTTCGGTCTATAGTGGACCATTATCCTTTGTGTGTAACCACTCTGAGTTTGGAATGTCCATGGGTGCAAATTGTATTTTGGCTTTATAAAGTATTTTTCTTGTGCAGTTGCTTGTGGATCCCATGGGAATTGCTTCTTCTGGCCCGTTTTCCCTTTTTGTAAGTCTGTGGGATTTTAGGAGATCTCGGGGAGGGCTGACCTTTGCGGACGGACACGCATGGGTGCCGCACGGCTTAGGCAAAATCAGCTAAGCCCGTGATAGAGGCGGGTCTTCCGTGTGTATGCATCGAAGCTTGCATCAGATGAAAGCCTTGGTCCTCAGCATATGGGGGCTGTGTACCACCGAGAGAGTAGTCAGATTGTAAGTACCAGTGAGTCCCATGGAGGGGACTTGATTAACCGGAGCAGTTGGAGAGTTGGACTGCTTCAGTGCTCACATTCGCTTAAGGGAGCCCGAAAAGTCAGAGGACAAGGTCGAGTAAGCGAATGTTGCTACCAAGGAAGCTAAGGAGTATAGAAAATCGGCGCGAGCCCTGCAACAAGATGGCGGAGGCCATGCATGAGAGTTGTAGTCTGTCTCTCCATCGACTAGGAGAACTGCTAGGAGGACATAGTGGTGTCGAAGCAGGTGGTCGAAAGGGGCGAGGAAGAGACGACGAGTCCAACGGGGCTCAGCTACCGAAAAGAAAAGCATCGGTTAGAGAGGAGGTGGACTCGGAGGAGCTCCACAGTGCCATAGAGGCAGATCTATCGATCGCGAGGGAAGGGATGAAGATGCAAGGTAACAGATAGTAGTGCTATGGGCTTGGTAGCGCCATGGTACCGTAGATGCGGGACTTCCGTGAAGTCATCGATCCCTTGCTCTCATGAAGGGACAGCACTGGTCGTAAAAGGGGCCAAGGAGGTGGAGAATGGAGAGGTAAACTCCAAGTACCAAGACGAGGCAGAAGGGCAGAGGCCAAGAAACTTCATAAGACCGATATCGATGGGCTTCTCATCCAGATAGCCGAAATTAAGGGACTTGGGTTGATGTAGGAGTGCTCGAGGCAGTACATGGTACTGTACCTTTCTACTCAAGAGGAGTAGGCGGCAAAGGTGATGGAGAAGACAGTACAATCCCAAAGGTGACCAGACCTATCAAAGACTTACTCCACATTAGGGGACTCCAAGTTGGAGTAAACTTTTTGCTCTTTTCGGGCAAAACTTCTTGCATTCCAGAAGTTCAATAGCAGTGGGAAGGTGAATCACAGTAACTAACCCAACGCAAGGGGTGCAACCACTTCAAGTGCTTCAGAAGTGTGAGCAAAGAGCAGGCGAATGTTAGTAACGAGCTCAATGCATGAAGTACAAACTCGGGGAGGCAGGCGAAATCAAGTAACCTTTGCCAGGCGAAATTGAGTAACCTTTGCCTTCTCAACTCGAGAGAATGGGCGAAACCGAGTACCCCGGTTCTCTTAACTCGAGGAGGTGAGCGAAGCCAAGTAAACTTTTTGCACTTTTCGGGTAAAACTTCTTGCATTCCAGAATTTCAATGGTAGTGGGAAGGTGAATCATAGTAGCTAACCCAACACAAGGAGTGCAACCACTTCAAGTGCTTCAGAAGTGTGAGCAAAGAGCAGGCGAATGTTAGTACACAGCTTAATGCATGAAGTACAAACTCGAGGAGGCAGGCGAAATCAAGTAACCTTTGTCAGGCGAAATTGAGTAACCTTTGCCTTCTCAACTCGAGAGAATGCGCGAAACCGAGTACCCCAATTCTCTTAACTTGAGGAGGTGAGCGAAGCCAAGTAACCTTACCTTCTCAACTACGAAGAGAATGGGTGAAGTCAAGTATCCCAGTTCTCTTACTTATCCAAGCAGGGGAGCTCTGCACAAGTTCAGTGACCCTTCAAAGAAAGCTTATGGAAGACAACGGTTGTCAAATCCTCACCGTTGGTGATCAGTGCTATTGAGAGTAGTTTTTCCACTTCATTTCCCAATTGACTAAGAGGGAGTGATGCGAACATACTTGGAAGTGACAACTAACAGCGGAAGAAGGTTCAATGGGCACACATTACGGAGAAAGGACCTTAAAAACTTCAAAGTCTGTGAGGTGATGCTCGTTAAAGCTCCAACAAGCATCTACCCAATTCAAGCAATATGAGTATACTGCGATACTGACATATAATAAGGCAGGTCTTTTCCTTCATCAAAGGGATCCGCGAGAACTAACAAGGATTAGCACAACTCAGCCAACCCCACACTAGATTCAGTCATTCGTGAGTTGAAGCAGCATGATGGATTAGAGTTCGACTACTCAACAACAGCGGCGGAGAGCGGCTAGGAGCCAAAGGGGCGTGTTGCAGCGAAAGCAGAAGATTAAAGATTTAGCAAAATGTGAGGAGATGCAGCGTCTACAGTGGCTTCGACGAGGACGTCGAAGGAATAAGTGGGGGAGAATGTCACGGACAATAATGCAAACAAGGTGTTCGATGAAATGCTTGTGTTAGTCCGTGTCCTTCGGTTTAGGTACATATCTTGTACAACAAGAAGCGGGCTTGCAGTAGGCTTGGCAACCCTAGTTTGATTTGCTTTATGGCCAACTTTGGCATGTAAATATAAGTCTGTCATATAAGCACTTGTGGGGACTTCGGTCTGTAGTGAACCATTATCCTTTGTGTGCAACCTCTCTGAGTTTGGAATGTCTATGGGTGCAATTTGTATTTTGGCTTTATAAAGTATTTTTCTTGAGCAGTTGCTTGTGGATCCCGTGGGAATTACTTCTTCTGGCCCGTTTTCCCTTTTTGTAAGTCTGTGGGATTTTAGGAGATCTCGGAGAGGGCTGACCTTTGCGGATGGACACGCATGGGTACCGCACGGCTTAGGCAAAATCAGCTAAGCCCGTGACAGAGGCGGGTCTTCCGTGTGTATGCATCGAAGCTTGCATCAGATGAAAGCCTTGGTCCTCAGCATATGGGGGCTGTGTACCACCGAGAGAGTAGTCAGATTGCAAGTACCAGTGAGTCCCATGGAGGGACTTAATTAACTGAGCAGTTGGAGAGTTGGACTGCTTCAGTGCTCACATTCGCTTAAGGGAGCCCGGTAAGTTAGAGGACAAGGCCGAGTAAGCGAATGTTGCTACCAAGGAAGCTAAGGAGAACAGAATCGGCGCGAGCCCTGCAACAAGATGGTCGAGGCCATGCATGAGAGTTGCAGTCTGTCTCTCCATCGACAAGGAGAACTGCTAGGAGGACATGGTGGTGTCGAAGCAGGTGGTCGAAAGGCGCGAGGAAGCGACGACGAGTCCAACGGGGCTCAGCTACCGAAAAGAAAAGTGTCGGTTAGAGAGGAGGTGGACTCGGAGGAGCTCCACAGTGCCATAGAGGCAGATCTACCGATCGCGAAGGCAGGGATGAAGATGCAAGGTAACGGATAGTAGTGCTATGGGCTTGGCGCCATGGTACCGCAGATGCGGGACTTCCGTGAAGTCATCGATCCCTTGCTCTCATGAAGGGACAACACTGGTCGTAAAAGGGGCCAAGGAGGTAGAGAATGCAGAGGTAAACTCCAATTACCAAGACGAGGCAGAAGGGCAGAGGCCAAGAAATTTCATAAGACCGATGTCGATGGGCTTCTCATCCAGATAGCCGAAATTAAGGGACTTCAGGTTGATGCAAGAGTGCTCGACCAAGGAACGAAGTAGGCAGTACATGGTACTGTACCGTTCTACTCAAGAGGAGTAGGCGGCAAAGGTGATGGAGAAGACAGTACAATCCCAAAGGCGACCAAACCTATCAAAGACTTACTCCAAGTTGGGGGACTCCAAGTTGGAGTAAACTTTTTGCTCTTTTCGGGCAAAACTTCTTGCATTCCAGAAGTTCAATGGCAGTGGGATGGTGAATCACAGTAGCTAACCCAACGTAAGGAGTGCAACCACTTCAAGTGCTTCAGAAGTGTGAGTAAAGAGCAGGTGAACGTTAGTAACCAGCTCAATGCATGAAGTACAAACTCGAGGAGGCAAGCGAAATCGAGTAACCTTTGCCAAGCGAAATTGAGTAACCTTTGCCAAGCGAAATTGAGTAACCTTTGCCTTCTCAACTCGAGAGAATGGGCGAAACCGAGTACCCCGGTTCTCGTAACTCGAAGAGGTGAGCGAAGCCAAGTAAACTTTTTGCACTTTTCGGGCAAAACTTCATTCCGAAGTTCAATGGCGGTGGGAAGGTGAATCACGAGCTAACCCAACGCAAGGAGTGCAACCACTTCAAGTGCTTGAAGTGTGAGCAAAGAGCGAATGTTAGTACCCGACAATGCATGAAGTACAAACTCGAGGAGGCGAAATCAAGTAACCTTTGTCAGGCGAAATTGTGTAACCTTTGCCTTCTCAACTCGAGAGAATGTGCGAAACCGAGTACCCCAATTCTCTTAACTCGAGGAGGTGAGCGAAGCCAAGTAACCTTACCTTCTCAACCACGAAAAGAATGGGTGAAGTCGAGTATCCCAGTTCTCTTACTTATCCAAGCAGGGGAGCTCTGCACAAGTTCAGTGACCCTTCAAAGAAAGCTTATGGAAGACAACGGTTGTCAAATCCTCACCGTTGGTGATCAGTGCTATTGAGAGTAGTTTTTCCACTTCATTTCCCAATTGACTAAGAGGGAGTGATGCGAACATACTTGGAGGTGACAACTAACAGCGGAAGAAGGTTCAATGGGTAAACATTATGGAGAAAGGACCTTAAAAACTTCAAAGTCTGTGAGGCGATGCTCGTTAAAGCTCCAACAAGCATCTACCCAATTCAAGCAATATGAGTATACTACGATACTGGCACATAATAAGGCAGGTCTTTTCCTTCATCAAAGGGATCCGCGAGAACTAACAAGGATGAGCACAACTCAGCCAACCCCACACCAGATTCAGTCATTGGTGAGTTGAAGCAGCATGGCGGATTAGAGTTCGACTACTCAACAACAGCGGCAGAGAGCGGCTACGAGCCAAAGGGGCATGTTGCAGCCAAAGCAGAAGATTAAAGATTTAGCAAAATGCGAGGAGATGCAGCGTCTACAGTGGCTTCGACGAGGACGTCGAAGGAATAAGTGGGGGAGAATGTCACGGACAACAATGTAAACAAGGTGTTCGATGAAATGCTTGTGTTAGTCCGTGTCCTTCGGTTTAGGTACATATCTTGTACAACAAGAAGTGGGCTTGCAGTAGGCTTGGCAGCCCTAGTTTGATTTGCTTTATGGCCAAGTTTGGCATGTAAATACAAGTGTATCATATAAGCACTTGTGGGGACTTCGGTCTGTAGTAGACCATTATCCTTTATGTGCAACCTCTTTGAGTTTGGAATGTCCATGGGTGCAATTTGTATTTTGGCTTTATAAAGTGTTTTTCTTGAGCAGTTGCTTGTGGATCCCATGGGAATTGCTTCTTCTGGCCCGTTTTCTCTTTTTGTAAGTCTGTGGGATTTTAGGAGATCTCAGGGAGGGCTGACCTTTGCAAACGGATACGCATGGGTGCTGCACGACTTAGGCAAAATCAGCTAAGCCCGTGACAGGATGGAGAAAGTGCTACAAAAGACATATGACATATTTTTTATACATATCCAATAGCCATTAGAGGAGGAGAATGTGCAAAATTCAGATCCTAAGCTTACCCTCTTGTTGGACGAATTCGCAGATATTTTCATGGAGCCGCATGTGCTTCCCCCTAACCGATTGCATGACCACCGCATCCCTATATTGTCGAGCAAACCTCCAGTAAATTTGAGACCATGCCACTATCCTCACTTATGGAAGGATGAGATTGAGTACATCATTAAGGAGATGCTCGATACCATAGTGATTCAACCAAGCTGCAGCCCTTACTCCTCGCTAGTGTTGCTAGTGCACAGAAAGGATGGTTTGTAATGGATATGCGTTGATTATCGAACTTTGAATGCCATCATCGTCAAAGACAAATATCCTATACCAGTAATAGATGAGCTCTTGGATGAACTAAAAGGAGCCCGTGTCTTAACTAAATTGGATCTCCGTTCCGGATACCATCAGATTTAGGTATGCATTGAAGATGTTTCAAAAATTATATTCCACACAAATAATGGCCACTACGAGTTTTTGGTAATGTCCTTTGGACATACGAATGCTCCTTCTATTTTCAAAGCAGGATGAACGACATTTTTTGAAGATTTCTACATAAGTTTATATTGGTATTTTTTAATGATATCCTCATTTATAGCCCTACACTTGATATGCATTTCAGCACTTGTGAATTGTTCTAACAATCCTTCAGGAGAATACCCTTTATATTAAACAATTAAAGTGCAGAATTTTATAACGTAAAGTGGAGTATCTAGGGCATATTATATCAGAGGATCGAGTGGTGGTAGACCCGATAAAGATCGAAGCAATGCAAGGATGGCCGATACCTACAAACATAAAATCGCTGCATGGCTTCCTTGGACTCACGGGCTACTACCGAAAATTTATGAAAGATTATGACAAGATCAGTGCCCCACTCACGTCCCTACTGAAGAAAGACTCCTTCTTATGGTTGGATAATGCTTCCATAGCCTTTGAATGACTAAAGGTAGCCATGACGATGACGCCAGTCCTAGCGCTGCCAAATTTCAATCGCACCTTCATGATTGAGGCCGACACGTCTAGAGTTAGAATTTGGGTTGTTCTAATATAAGATGACCAACCTCTTGCTTACACCACCAAGGCTTTATCTCCCTCCCATTTTAAAATGTCCGTGTATGATAAAGAAATGCTTGTCATCATACACGCCGTCATAAAGTGGAGACCCCACTTGATCGGCCGACGCTTCTAGATTAAGACCGACCAACGAAGCCTCAAGTATTTTTTGGATCAGAAAATATCTTCCCCTAGAGTAACAATGATGGACACCTAAACTTCTTGGCTTTTATTATGAAATTATTTATCGAAGGGGGAAAGAGAATGTTGTTGCAGATGCTCTATCTCGGCTATTGGGACAAGCTAAAATTTTTGCCATCTCCCTTCCCTCCATCGACGTCTTCAAATATATTAGGGAGGAATAGAAGAGCAACCCAGAAACTTGAGGCATCATAGAAAAATTAGAGAAGAATCTGGGTTTCACGGGTCACTACACTTGGGCTTCGAAGGACTTGTGCTACAAAGACCGAATTGTGATTATTTCTTCTTCCCCTTGCATCAAAATTATTTTGCATGAGATGCACTCTTAACCTTCAAGAGGGCACTTTGGATTTCTGAGGACATATAAGAGGGTGAAGCAAAACTTCTTTTGGAGAGGCATGGAAAGATCGATTTATAATTATGTATCTAAATGTGATATATGTGAGTAGCAAAAAGGTAAAATGATAGCAAGTTTAAGAAAACTACAACCACTACCTACACCAGACTTAGCATGGACTGACATCTCCATGGACTTCATCAAAGGGCTGCCACCATCTCAAGGTAGAAGCACGATCTTTATGGTGGTAGATCGTCTAACCAAATATGCTCATTTCTGTTCTATGAGACATCCTTATACCGCTGTCAGTATTGCTCAATTTTTTATGAAAAATATTATAAAACTGCATGGGATGTCTAGGGCGATTATGAGCAGCAGTGATAGGGTGTTTACAAGTAAATTTTGGACTGAGTACTTCCAACTATAAGGCACCCAATTGAAGATGAGCACAACCTATCATCCACAAATGGATGGCCAAATAGAAGTGGTGAACAGATGCCTCGAGACTTACTTATGGTGCTTAACCAACTGGCCGAAAGAGTGGACAAAGTGGCTTCCTTGGGCTGAATGATGGTATAATACAACTTATTATTCATCAACTAAATGTACCCCCTATGAGGCACTGTATGGTTGACCGCCCCCTATAATACCTAAATATGTAATTGGTGTAGCCAAAGTGGATCTGGTGGACCAAAACTTAATTGATGGGGACAAGCTTCTATAACTACTGAAAGATAACCTAACTGCCACCCTAGCCCGCATGAAGCAATAAGAAGACACTCACCGGAGCGAGCAAGAATTTTCAGTAGGAGATTGGGTCTACCTTCGCCTACAACCATACAAATAGTTATCAATCAACACAAGAGCATCGATGAAGATATATCCACGATTCTATGGACCATATCAGATTCTAGAGCATATTAGGGCTGTGGCATATAGGTTAAAGCTCTCATATGACATTACGATCCATCCCGTCTTCCATGTATCCTTTCTAAAGCTGAAATTGAGAGAACGTGAATTGGCACAGACTCAGTTGCCGAGTACTACAAATGTTGGCGAGATTCAAACTCAACCTGAAGCTATACTTGATTGGAGGATTATGATGTGTCGTCGATGTACTTCAACTGAAGTACTCATGAAGTGGAATAATTTACCATCCGAAGATGCAACATGGGACTCTTACGAGGAGCCGAAGTCTCTGGTTCCCAGAGTTTATGGACCCTCAACCTTGAGGACAAGGTGGATTCAAAGAGGGAAGGCTTGATCGGACTCCAGTAGGGTTGAGTCCTAATCAACCTAGAAGTAGTCAATAATAACCTTGTGGGATTGTAATGAAACCTCACTTAGCTACTCTTATCCTATCAAGAAGTGTGGCTAGGGTTTAGATTGGGACCTTGGGGCTTAGTGGCTATCACCCTCTTTACTAGGCTGGTTGGCTAGGGTTTCCTTCAGTTAAGTCAGTTATAAGAGGGGCAAAGGGGTAATTTTATTAGGTAAGCACCTCCATGGGCTAGGATTTAGAACCCTATATAATGAGGAAGCCGCACTCTCTCTTTTACAAAGGAAAGATCATCTATTATTCCATCTTGTGCTGAGTTCTAGGAGGGAGGAACCCCTATAACATTCCAAGGGTTAATCTCCCTCAAAGATCAAAATCTATAGAGCTCCTTCAGGGGTTCTATCAGCTAGAAGTATAGGGTTCTGAAGGTTTGTATATTTCTAGTCTAGATGTGGTCCTCCTCCTTCGGGCATCTTCGTTGAGTTGCTCCTCTTGGATTCGGGTGAAGGAGATTACGGCTATCAAGGTGTAGGACTGTCGTTATTTACTTCTCAATCTTATTTTCAACTTGAGTCCTTCGATGAATGTCCCTAGTAATTTCGTTTTAGACCAATCACGTATAAGGTTAGATAATCTCTCAAACCTGGTCTAGTATTCTTGGATCAAGGAGGTTTGTTGGATCTTCGCAAGTTGACTATCGATGTTCTCATACTCGGTCAGTCTAAAGCAGATCAACAGCCTGCTCCTGAATTGTCTCCACATCAAGACTCCTTGAGTGTGTTTTTAGCCAATTGTATCATTGAATTACATCTCTTTCAAGGTGGATGACTGCAATGCCTATCATGAAAGCCTTCGATGTTTGGTGATAGCGACAGTAGCGTTCGACGCATGAAAACTATCCCATTGGGTCTCTCTCTTCTCATCGAAGGAAGTCCACCTCATGTGTGGATGCATCACATCAAAGGCTTATTCTTCCTTCTCTAGAGGCCTCTTTGAACTTTCACCTTGTTGTAATTTTGTCGGGCTTGGAGGTCAACCAATTCTGAATTCTGCGAATAAGGCACGTAGTTTATCCTCCATGTGTGATTTAAATGCCTCCAACTTGGCATCAATCAAATCTTTGAATGCCATTGTGTATGTCTTTATATATGAGATGTTTTGATCTTTCTTCTATTGATGGGTCAAGGGCATTAGGTAGTAGAAGGTTTGGTGGCTGCGAAGGATAAGGATCGGTGGTGGAGGGTTGTGGCTGTGGTAGATTGCTATTTGGGTTGCAGCTTTTGTGGCTATTAGTGTTGGCTGTGGAATATAGAAATAGGCTACGATAGCTATATCATAAGGCTAGAGTGGTGCCCTAAAGATGATGTAGTTGGTGGCAGCAAGATTGGTAGGGTTTGTTGGTTTACAAGAAGAAGAACGATAAAAGGTATAGCGGTAGATTTTTTTCGTTGAAAGATTTTAGCAGTATAGACATTATTTTTTCCGGCGGTTCATAACAAGGATTCGAGTAAAACTCAATAGGAATCCACTAGTAATAGAAAGGTAATGCCATCAAAAAATTCATGGAAGAATACAACAATAAAAAATTTGGCAAGATCAAGGAATATGAGAAGGTGCTACAGGATTTTTACATCTAAAGTTTAGTAGTTTGGATGTAAAAGATCATTGGTTCATATCAATAATTTTTTTATAGAACCGAAGGGGAATTTGCTATTAAGGAGTGCTAAAACCATCGTAAAATATATATATATGATTGGGTAGAAAAATATTAGCAACAAGATAAAAAATAGGGCAGTAGCATGCAGCTAAATTCTGTAGCGTAGCTTTCATCGTAAAGATGGTAGCTTTACAACGAGAGTTGTGCAGAATAATAGATAAATACCTGTTGAGTTTTTTGGTATGAGGATAACTAAATTGTAGTAGTAATAAGGTAGATTTACCAGAACCTGATGTAATTTTTTAGGGAGATCAAAAGGTGATCTACAATAGTGGAGATGACAGTAGAATTCAACAATGATCCAAGCAATTATGGGAATTGCTTGAGCGGCTGTGGAAGGATGATGGGCAGCTGAGAAAGGACAATGAGATGCCAAGAACAATGCTCTAATACCAAGTGTTAGAACACTTACGGATTCTAAGCTTTGAATTGATCTCTATAGGGGATCGGCCTCCTGGAACTTTGTAGGGGTTCCCTCCTCCAAGGTATTTGCCAAGGGCTGAAAAAAGATATTGATCTATTCATGATAAAATAGTGGTGGCTACATGAGTTTATATAGGGACTCGAAACCTTAACTCCTAATATGACTCCTTTTATAATTAAAACTAAAATTCCTACTAAACCAAGACTCTTCTTCCCCTTAACTCCTGACCCCTAGCCAACTAGGTAGCTAGCGGCTATAGTGGCTGTTAAATCTTGAATTTTGATGATGAAATTAATTGATGAGTATTTAATCTAACGTGTGTGTGTTAGAGAAAGTATTGTAAGACTAACTACGATGGAGGAATTGAATTACAACTAGATATTGGGCTAGGATCGAGCTTGGGAATCGGACCAAGGTTCGAACGATATAGTGGGATCTCATCGGGAGTTCGCTAGGAGTTTATTGGAGGAATCGGGAAGCTTGCTGGGAACATGTCGAGACATCGCTAGTAGAAGATCATAAGACTCACTGCAAGAATATTAGAGGCTATCGGATTGGTGGGAGTTAGGTCATTGTTTAGCTTAATGGTCATTATAGTTATAATTATTGAGTCATAGTTAGGAATTGAGTCCTAATTAAGTTTGATTTAGAAAAAATCCAAATCAACTCAACAAGGCAATCGAGTCCACTAAACGGGTTTCACTGAGCTCAGGTTGAGCTCAATTAGTTGACCAGAGAATTGGTCAACATAAGGTTCAAGTCAAAAATCAAAAAGTAGAGGGAACCACTATTTCAGAAATTCTAGCAGCTAAATGCTGATGAGTGGCAACTGTACTGCTACTGCTCAGGTTTTCTGGTAGCTAAACCACCCAGGTCGGTGGTTGAACCACCCGTATCCTATTTTCAGGGTGCTTTCGATGGTTGCACCATCGGCACCGGCGGGTGAACCGCCTATACTCGAATTTTTCGGATACGTTTGAATTTTGGTTCTAAATCTTAAAGTCATTTAGGGCCTATAAATACCCCAAGTTTTCTTATACTTTAGACAATAATTTCTAGGATTAAATCTTTATGAAAAACTTATGTGAATTGTAATAAAAAGAAAAGGAGAAGGGAGTGAGCTTAGAGTTGAAAAAAAATTCTTATAAAGAGTTTCCCTTGTAAGCTAATGTTTTAAGGGTTTGGTCTTCACCCAAAGGAGATCGATAGTGGATGTCGGTGTGCCTTAAGAAGGAGGACTCGAGAAGTAGACATACGCCAAGGTGAAGGCCGAACCACTATAAATTGGAAGTGTTCGTTACTTGCTTCATTTACTACTTACAATTGTTCATAATTAGAAAAGCAAGAGCATCATCTTTCGATTATGTTTTTAAAACATCTACTTACTCGCCTTCAAGTTCAAACTATGCTTCTGATTTACGATTTTACTCCAAACAAAAAGTTTTCTTTAAAACATCAATTTATACTTGCACTAATTCATACCCCAACACCAAACCCACCCCACCCCCCTCCCTCCCTCCCTCTTAGTGCCAATTGATCATAATAATTGGTATCAGAGCAAGGTCTTACTCTTTGGACTAAATGCCCACTTGAGTAAATAGCTTTGTTTAGCATAAATGAGGGTCATTCCATTTAATGTCCTCACATGTTTAATGAAACAAATTACATGTATTGGAAAACAAGGATGCATATTTTTCTCATTTCTTTAAACCTTGATTTTTGGAACATTGTAGAGAATGGATTTGAAAAATCTTCCAAACCAATGAATGAGTAGAATGATTGGGAAACGAAGAATTTATCTTTGAATGCAAAGGTAATAAATGTCTTGTTTTATACACTTGATAAAAATGAGTTTAATTATGTTTTCGTTTGTGAATTGGCTTTTGATATTTGACACACACTAGAAATCACACACGTTGGGACAAGTAGAGCAAAAGAATCTAAGATTAATATTTTAGTTCATAATTATGAGTTGTTTCGAATGAAACCAAGTCAGTCCATTGGAGACATGTATACCCATTTCACAGATGCTATCAATGGCCTTAAAGCACTTGAAAAATATTTTTTAAAATTTAAACTTGTAAGTAAAATTTTAAAATCTTTACCTAATATGCCCTAGATACTTCACTTTATAGTGTAAAAAGCAATACTTTGATTATTTAACATAAAGGATATTCTTCTGAAAGATTATTAAAATAATTTACAAGTGTTGAAATGCATATCAAGTGTAGGGCTATAAATGAGAATATCATCAAAAAAATACCAACACGACCTTGCGTAGAAACCTCCAAAAAATGTCATTCATCAAGCTTTGAAAAGTAGAAAACACATTCATAAGTCTGAAGGGCATTACCAAAAACTCGTAGTGGTCGTTATGTGTGTGGAATGTAGTTTTCGAAACATCTTTAGTGCATACCCGAATATGATGGTATCCCGAATGAAGATCTAATTTAGTGAAGACTCGAGCTCCTTTTAGTTCATCCAAGAGCTCATCTACTACTAGTATAGGATATTTGTTTTTGATGGTGATAGCCTTCAAAGCCCGGTAATCAATGCACATCCATCACGTACCATCTTTCTTGTGCACTGACAACACCGATGAGGAGTAAGGGCTATAGCTTGGTCGAATCACTTTGGTATCGAGCATCTCCTTAACAAGGTTCTCAATCTCGTCCTTCTGCAAGTGATGATAGTGGTACAGTCTTAACTTTGTTGGAGGTTTGCCCGACAATATAGGGATGCAATAGTCATGCTGTCGGTTAAGAGAAAACCCATGCAACTCCCTGAAAACATCCACGAATTCATCCAGCAATAGGGTAAGTTTAGGATCTGAATATTGCACATTCTCCTCCTTTGATGATTGTTGGATAAGTATAAAAAATCCACCAAATGTCTTGTGTAGCACTTTCTCCATTCGCTGTGTCGAAATGGTGGAGATATGGCTTCCGCGCTTGCCTCGCAATGTAACCTATCTCCCTTTACAATAAAACTTCATGATTAGCTTAAAAAAATTCTAGGAGACGTCACCTAATGTTGTGAGTCATTCAATCCCAAGCACAGCTTCATAGTTATTGATGGTTAGGAGGAAGAAATCGACTACCACTTCTTAGTCTTGTAGGAGCAATTTTACCCACGGACACTGTTGGTCACAATTAAGGATTCAATCGTCGGTGACCTTTATGTCGAACTTGTTGTAACCTTCAATTTGAAGTGCCATACTTGCAGCAACCTTACTGTTGAGAAAGTTACTGGAGCTGCCCATATCTATGAGAATGGTGATGGGTACTGTTGAAGAAGTCCTCCAACTTTCATCGTCTGTGGGTTGGAGTAATCAGCCAGCACGTGCACTGCATAGCCAATCGATTGGGGCTCTTCCTCTATTGCTTCATCTTCAAGTTCGAGGTCTTCTTCAAATGGTACAGTCCTCTACTAGTTCGATGATGAGGAGCCACCCCTTTTTGCAGCGATGTTCTCAGCTCCACGGTTCATCAATATGCCAACACAACCCCTTGGTTGATCGTTCACAAAGTTTGTCTCTTGTTAATTTTTTTGGTGTGGGAGCTCGGATGGCAATAGAGGGGGCTGAAGGCTTCGGCATGGCTGGTTGGGGAGTGACCTTTGTCCTTTATACCTTGTGGTTCAATTATTCTTCTTGGATTCTTATGAAAGAAATCACCGCTATAAGAGTGTACGGTTGTTATGCCTTTACTTCTCCTCGAATCTTCGGCTTTAGGCCCTCAATAAAAGTTCCTTAAAATTACTTTTCAGACCAATCCATAGTTTGATTATATAAACATTCAAATCTTATTTGGTATTCTTGTATTATAGAGGTTTATCGAATCTTCGCTAATTATCCATCGATGTTGTCGAAATCGATTGGTCCGAAGTGATTTAGTAGTCCTTCCTTAAATTATTTCCAAGAGAGACCACTATGGGTGTGCTCAAACTAATTAAACCACTGGATAGCGTATCCCTCAAGGTGGATGGCAGCAATCTCCACCCGTATAGCGTCAGCAGTTTGGTAGAACCAAAAATAGTGCTCCGCGCGAGAGATCCATCCGATCAGGTCTCTTTCTTCCCATCTAGGGAAGTCAACCTTCATACATGGATTGTTTAGATCATGGATGATGTGACATGCTCATGAGGATTGTCTCGTCGATCTGAAGTTTCTCCTTGTTGTGATTTCTTCAGGCTAGGTGGTTGGCCAATGCTAAATTCGAGGAAAAGGGATCACATCTTCTCCTCCATGCAACTTTCAAATGCTTCAAACTTAGCGTTAATGGCATCCTCTGTTGCCATGGTGTAGGCCTCTAGATCTGTAATATTGATGTCTTATTTTAGTTGTCATGTTAGGGGCATGAGAGGTTTTGAGGAAGAGGTGGCCAGTTAGGTAGGTGGATCAATTTGATGGAAGTAGGTTATAGTTTAGGACTGATTTGGGTGGCTGTTTGGGATCGGTTTAGGATGCGGTTTGGAGGGGTTCTTGGTGAGAATGGTAGGGTTCACAGATGAGAGAAAAGAGAGTCCAAATTCCTACAAAGGATAGCACTCAAATCCTATGGAATTTGACAATGAAAGGTGCTGCAATGTGCAATCCTGCTGAACAGATTTTATGTTAGAGAAATGATGAATTCTAGACCTAAATCGTAGAGGAAAACTTGAGGAAAATATACAGAATTCCTCGGTTTAGATATGGTTAATATCAGTAAAAAGTTTGACAAAATTTTGACAGAGTAACGGTATGGAAATAGGGGAAAGATAGAGGACAGATTCTTTATTATAAAAATTCTAGCAATACGTAATGAAGAATTAGAGCACAATAGAACCAGTTTCAGAGAGAATTCTTTTTAGAGATTGATCTTAGATAAGGGCTAAGATGATTAGATCTCCAATTCCTAATGCATAGTGCAACAACAAATTGATTTGATCTGTGTCTTGGGTGGAAGGTAAAGGCGTGTGTCGCAGTAATTATAGGAATTGCTTAGGAAGGTGGGGCAGCAGAGATGGCAGTAAGGCAGCAGGAATGTGGCTCTGATACCAAATGATAGAACCCCAGAAGGAGCTCTATAGATTTTGATCTCTGAGGGAGATTAATCCTTAGAAAGCTATAGGGGTTCCTCCCTCCTAGAACTCGGCACAAGGGTGAATAAAAGATTGATCTTACTTGATAAAAGAGAGGGGGCGACTACATCATTATATAGGTTCTAAACCCTAGCTCATGGGGTGCTTGCCTAAGTATAATTACCCCTTTGCCCTCCTATAGCCAACCTAGCTAAGGAAAATCATGGCCGACCAGCCTAGCAAAGGGGGTGGCGGCCATTAAGCCCTAAAGCCCCAATCTAAACCTTAGCCACACTTCATTATAGGATAGAAGTGGCTAGGTGGGGTTTTATTATAATCCCACAGGGTTATTGACTACTTCGAGGATGATTAGGACTCAACCCTATTAGAGTCCTATCAAATTCTTCTTGAAGCTTCCTCATAGTATTTACGATAGGTGCACCATGGTCATACGGTCCAGCATTGTCTTAAATCTCTCAAGTAGTGGTAGTACTATCTAGACGGTGGTGCATCGCGATCTTATGAACCCATGCAATCATCAACTGAACTTGGACCTCCTCATCAGTCGAATGTCAAGTGGGTGGATCTGGGTTGAGTCATCTTTTTTAAACTTCCATTTGAAGTGAGATACTTGGAGGATCAGTTGTATTTCTGAATTGGTGATCCGCAACTTATGGCTCCAATGTGATCTCCAATTTTGTATGATCCAAAAAAATTAGGAGACCACTTCCGTGAAGCTCTAGCCTTTATAAATTTTTGTTGGTTGGGCTGAAGATAAAGGAAGACTCGATCTTTAATAGAAAACTTCCTTCTACTTAGGTGTTTGTCGAGTGGTTTTTTTTTTTTTTTGCACAGGCTGGCATGTGGTTATTCTTTAATGGTAGTCAGGCTTTCCTCTAAGATGGTGGCTATCCTCTGGTAGTATCTATGGTAACGTGACCCCAATCTGAGTTTGGAGTGAGTAGAAGTTATAATTTTTTAGGACTTATTTTCATCTCTCCTTTTTGCTATTGTCCTATATCATACCAAGCCACAAATTCAACAATGGTTAGCATTCCCTCGTCATTGATTGATAGCTTCAGGTGATATAGAGAGAGGGTTTTGCTGATGTAGGCTAGGGGACGGTCATCTTATATGAGGACAACATAAATTCTAGCTCCCGATGCGCTAATCACAAACACATTATCGAAGGTGGGTAAAGCTAGCACCAGCGAGGAGTAGGGGTAGCAACTTAGCCGTATGACCCCTGTTTCAAGCAGCTCATTTTTAACCTTCTCTATTTCATCTTTCTTGAGGTGAGGATAACGATGTTACCAAGTGTTTATTGCTGATTTGTCGGGAGAATCGACATTTAGTAGTCATGTCATTGGGTACGAGGTAGGCTACGTGGTTCGGCGAAGATGTGATAGAATCCTAGAAGGAGTTCTATATGATTTGATCTTTGAGGGGGATCAACCTGTTGTCATGGGCTTAGCTGATTTTGCCTAAGCCGTGCGGCACCCATGCGTGTCCGTGCGACACCCATAGACTTACAAAAAGAGAAAACGGGCCAGAAGAAGCAATTCCCACGAGATCCACAAGCAACTGCTCAAGAAAAACACTTTACAAAGCCAAAATACAAATTACACCATGGGCATTACAAACTCAGAGAGGTTGCACACAAAGGATAATGGTCCACTACAGACCGAAGTCCCCACAAGTGCTTATAAGACACACTTGCATTTACAAGCCAAACATGGCCATAAAGCAAATCAAATCGTATCTTCTCGCATTCTGCTGAATCTTTAATCTTCGCTTTTGCTGCAACACGCCTTTGGCTCCTAGCCGCTCTCATGTTGTTGAGTAGTCGAACTCTAATCGCCATGCTACTTCAACTCACCAATGACTGAATCTGGTGTGGGGTTGGCTAAGTTGTGCTGATCCTTGTTGGTTCTCGCGGATCCCTCGATGAAGGAAAAGACCTACCTTATTATGTACCAGTATCGCAGTATACTCATATTGCTTGAACTGGGTAGATGCTTATTGGAGCTTTAACGAGCATCGCCTCACAGACTTTGAAGTTTTTAAGGTCCTTTCTCGATAATGTTTGCCCATTGAACCTTCTTCCGCTGTTAGTTGTCACTTCCAAGTATGTTCGCATCACTCCCTCTTAGTCAATTAGGAAATGAAGTGGAAAAACTACTATCAATAGCACTGATCACCAACGGTAAGGATTTGACAACCATTGTCTTCCATAAGTTTTCATTGAAGGGTCACTGAACTTGTGCAGAGCTCCCCTACTTGGATAAGTAAGAAAACTGGGATACTTGACTTCACCCATTCTCTTCGTAGTTCAGAAGGTAAGGTTACTTGACTTCACTCACCTCCTTGAGTTAGGAGAATTGGGGTACTCGATTTCGCCCATTCTCTCAAGTTGAGAAGGCAAAGGTTACTCAATTTCGCCTGGCAAAGGTTACTTGATTTCGCTTGCCTCCTCGAGTTTGTACTTCATACATTGAGCTGGTTACTAACATTCGCCTGCTCTTTGCTCATACTTCTGAAGCACTTGAAGTGGTTGCACTCCTTGCGTTGGGTTAGCTACTGTGATTCACCTTCCCACTGCCATTGAACCTCTGGAATGCAAGAAGTTTTGCCCGAAAAGAGCAAAAAGTTTACTTGGCTTCGCTCACCTCCTCGAGTTAAGAGAACTGGGGTACTCGGTTTCGCCCATTCTCTCGAGTTGAGAAGGCAAAGGTTACTCAATTTCGCCTGGCAAAGGTTACTTAATTTCGCTTGCCTCCTCGAGTTTGTACTTCATGCATTGAGCTGGTTACTAACATTCACCGCTCTTTGCTCACACTCAAGCACTTGAAGTGGTTGCACTCCTTGCGTTGGGTTAGCTCGTGATTCGCCTTCCCACGCCATTGAACTTCTGGAATGCAAGAAGTTTTGCCCGAAAAGAGCAAAAAGTTTACCCCAACTTGGAGTCCCCCAACTTGGAGTAAGTCTTTGATAGGTCTGGTCGCCTTTAGGATTGTACCGTCTTCTCCATCACCTTTGTCGCCTTCTCCTCTTGAGTAGAAAGGTACAGTACCATGTACTGCCTACTTCGTTCCTTAGTCGAGCACTCCTGCATCAACCCGATGTCCCTTGATTTCTGCTATCTGGATGAGAAGCACATCGACATCAGTCTTATGAAGTTTCTTGACTTCTGCCCTTCTGCCTCGTCTTGGTACTTGGAGTTTACCTCTGCATTCTCCACCTCCTTAGCCCCTTTTACGACCAATGTTGTCCCTTCATGAGAGCAAGGGATCGATGACTTCACGGAAGTCCCGCATCTGCGGTACCATGGCGCTGCCAAGCCCATAGCACTACTATCTATTACCTTGCATCTTCATCCCTTCCTTCGCAATCGGTAGATCTGCCTCTATGGCACTATGGAGCTCCTCCGAGTCCATCTCCTCTCTAACCGACGCTTTTCTTTTAGGTAGCTGAGCCCCGTTGGACTCGTCGTCGCTTCCTCGCCCCTTTCGACCACCTGCTTCGACACCACTGTGTCCTCCTAGCAGTTCTCCTTGGTCGATGGAGAGACAGACTGCAACGTTCGCTTACTTGGCCTTGTCCTCTGACTTGCGGGGCTCCCTTAAGTGAATGTGAGCACTGAAGTAGTCCAACTCTCCAACTGCTCCAGTTAATCAAGTCCCCTCCATGGGTCTCACTGGTACTTGCAATCTGACTACTCCGTCGGTGGTACACAGCCCTCATATGCTGAGGACCAAGGCTTTCATCTGATGCAAGCTTCGATGCATACACACGGAAGACCCGCCTCTACGGTACTGTGGCATTCACTCCTTGAATCCACAACCTTTCTTGTCGTTGCATTGTTCACCGAAGTGGAGCTCCCAGCAGCTCCTGATCATTCACATGATCATGTCCCCCTCCATGAGACTCACTGGTACGTGCACTTGGACTTCTTCCTCGGTGGTATACAGCTCCCATATGCTGATGACCAAGGCTTTCATCCAATGCAAGCTTTGATGCACACACAAAGACCTGCCTCTGCGGTACTATGACATTCACTCCTTGAATCTATAGCCCTTCTTCTTGTTATGTTATACATCAAAGTGGAGCTCCCAGTAACTCCTGATCATACCTTCGCATAATTTTATGCCTCACGGGACAAGATTGCCTGTATTGCATTGCCACGAACTATTCCACCACGATCCGTTGCACCATGTCACCTCCTGGTGACATCTCCATTGCATACAGATTCTCGTGTGATGAACTCGGACTACGACTTCTCCACGTGTGGCCTCTGCCAACACATCGTCGGGCCTCTGCCATCTCCGACTTTTAGTTCGCTCCCTTGGCAATTCCCCTTCATCCCCCCTACTCCTGGGTTACACCTGGATGAAGCATAGCTCTAGGACAGTCCATCGCCTAGTAGCTCCTGAAGTCCTCTGACTTCACTACAGTTTGTGCACTATTGTCTGGATCTTGGGCCTCTATCCCCTACCAACACAATCTTGCTATGCACCTCCTGTTCCTGATAACTCGAATGGCAACACTATGGCATATTCTTCAAGAGTACCCGCCTCTGCGTCCTCTTGCCCCGTACTAAGGGCTCATGATCCTAACTTTGCCTCCGCAAGTTGAATCACCTTAGTTACTCCATCAAATACATCTCTTAGGTAGCTTGCATGTGCCTTGAAGCTCCCTTCATCTTTGGCACCATGCAAAATAAGTCTGTCCCATCAGAATGAAGAACCCATGGAACGACATGATCCCACTCTTGCCTCTACAAGAGTTCATGCCCTTGACCTCTGTCTAAGGAAAGCTCCGTGCCTCCGCTCCATATTCCATCTTCTATGTCGATTCCCTTCATGTGGCTTGGATACTTCACCGAGTTCCACCCAAGTCGCTCTGCTCCTCGATTTGCACTGAGTTGATACTGGCCCTCACGTCCACCATTCTACGGGTCAGCCCTCTGTTGAGTTCAATTTCTGCATCGACTCTAAGTGTGCCTTCATATGATGTTGCCTTGGATTACTCCCCCACTTGATCTCGAAATGCATCCACCAATGCATTACCTCCTTCGAGATCATGTGACAACTCTTCATCGCTCACTCGGTCCATTGAGCTTTATGGAGATATAACCTTGAAAAACTCTTCCTCAATATGTGCAATCCGTTGCACATGATTCTCCCACTAGAGAACTAGGACTTATCCCTCCTGGATATCTGTTCTGCTGGAGCAACTTCTTCTTTACATACTTCCCACTAGAAGTTTCGGAGACCATCATCCCCTTTGGACTACTCCATCTTACTGAACTTGTACTTTGTTCTGGCCCCATAAATGTACTTGCTAGATTGCGACCCTTCTCCAATACAGTCTCCACTGCACCCTTCAAGGTCTAGCAACATGCTGAATTTGTTGCACATTTCAGCCACCTACGGACATATCCTTTCCATGTTGAAGAGAAAGTTCTGATGCTCCATGGCGCGGAGTTCTAATCGCGCCTTGGGATGGCCACGAACACTCCATCATCCGTGTATAAGCCCATGCATGAGTTTCGAATCCTTCGAGTTAGCAATTCCCCTCACCTCTGTGAGCTTTGTACAACTCTTTCGGTCGATACACAACACCTCCCACCTTGCATGGTCTCATCTTTCACCAAGCGCCCTGCTTTGCCTTAAGCACCGTCAAGTTTGGTTGCCAACGTCGAGCTATAGCTCAAACTCAACCATCCCAATCTTTGTGTGTTACACATTCTTCTTCGCTTGCTTGTCCTCGTGGTGACTCTCACGCAAAAGGGGTTAGCTATTCCTTGAATGCCAAACCAGGATGCCCGCTCCTCTGAGCGACTCCTTTCCCTACATCTCAATGTCCGTTTCCCCCAAACGATTGCGCGTGTTGGCTGTCCTCCACACAGCCTAGCTAGGTCCCCTATATTTGTATGGCAAGTATTTCTGCGTGTGCTTGTCCCGCTCTGATACCACATTGTCACGGGCTTAGCTGATTTTGCCTAAGTCGTGCGACACCCATACGTGTCCGTCCGCAAAGGTCAGCCCTCCCCGAGATCTCCTAAAGTCCCACATACTTACAAAAAGAGAAAACGGGCCAGAAGAAGCAATTCCCACGCGATCCACAAGCAATTGCTCAAGAAAAACACCTTACAAAGCCAAAATTTAAATTACACCCATGGACATTAGAAACTCAGAGAGGTTGCACACAAAGGATAATGGTCCACTACAGATTGAAGTCCCCACAAGTGTTTATAAGACACACTTGCATTTACAAGCCAAACTTGGCCATAAAGCAAATCAAACTAGGGTTGCTAAGCCTCTTGCAAATCCGCTTCTTGTTGTATAAGATATGTACCTAAACCGAAGGACAGGACTAACACAAGCATTTCACCGAATACCTTGTTTATATTATTGTCCGTGACACTGTGGAACACTATACCAATTCCTCCCTCAGCTAACAAGGCTAAAAATAAAAGATGTCTTACTTGATTGAAAAGAGGAGGAGCTACAAGCTTATATAGGGGTCAAAACCCTAACCCTGGGACGGTGTTGCCTAAGTAAAATTATCTCATTACCTCTCCTGTAGTCACCCTTCCTTAATAGGGATAGGTGATGGCTAAGATGGCTCCATGGCCGCCTATACCTACTAGAAACCCTGGCTGACTGCCCAGTAAAATGGGTGGTGGCCAATAAGCCCTAAGACCCTAAAATAAACCCTAGCCACACTTCTTTATAGGATAGAGGTCACTATGTGGAGTTTTATTACAAATCTCACAAAGTTTTTATTGACTACTTCTAGGGTGATTATGACCCAACCTTGCTAGGGTCTTATCAAGCCCGCCCTCTTTGAATCAGCCTTGTCCTCAAAGCAAAGGGTCCATGAACTTTGTGAACTGGATCTTCAGCTCCTCATAAGACTCTCATATGGCATCTTCAGGTGGTAAGTTGTTCCAATGCACTAATACTTCGGTTGAAGGGCATCAACGGTGTATCACAATTCTCCGATCAAGTATGGCTTATGGTTGGGTTTGAATTTTACCATTATCTGTGGTGCTCGGCAACTTGGTCTGGGCTGACTCATGTTCTCTCAGTTTGAGCTTTAAGTAAGACACATAGAAGACGAGATAGATCTTCGCGCCTTCTGGTAGCTTCAATCTATAAGCCATAGCTCCAATATGCTCCATGATCTAATATGGTCTATAGAATCAAGGAGATAACTTCGTCGAGGCTCTTGTGTTAATGGATAGCTGCTTTTATGGTTGTAGGTGAAGGTAAACCCAATCTCCTATCAAAAATTCTCGCTCGCTTTGATGAGTGTCGACTAGTTTCTTCATGCAGGCTTGAGCAGCATATAAATTATCCTTCAATAGCCGTAGGTTCTTGTCCTTGTCAATTAAACTTTGGTCAACCTGGTCTCCTATTGTTGTACCAATTACATCCTTAGGTATTACAGGGGGTGATCGGCCATACAATGCCTTATATGAAGCACATTTGGTGGATGAATGATAGGTCGTGTTATACTATCATTGGCCCAAGGAAGTCACTTTGTCCACTCTTTTTGGTCGATCACTACTAAAGCACCGCAGATAAGTTTCTAGGCATCTGTCTACCACCTCTATTTAGTTGTTCGTTTGTGGATGATAGGCTATGCACATCTTCAGTTGGGTGCCCTATAGTTGAAATAATTCAGTCCAAAATTTGCTTATAAATACCCTGTCACGATCGCTCATAATTGACCTTGGCATCCCATGTAGTTTAATAACATTTTTAACAAAGGTTGAGCAAGACTAGTAGTGGTATAAGAGTGTCTCACATCACAGGGTATATTTCGTTAAGCGATCAACCACCACAAAGATTATACTTTTACCTTGAGATGGTGGCAACCCTTCGATGAAGTCCATGGACATGTCAGCCTATACTTAGTCTGGTATATGTAGTGGTTGTAGCTTTTCTAGACTTGCCACTGTTTCACCCTTTTACTATTAGCACACATCACATTTAGCTACATAATCATAAATAGATTCCTTTATGCCTCTCCAATAGAAGTTTTGCTTCACCCTCTTATATGTTCTCCCAAAGCCAGAGTGCCCTGCTGAAGGTGAAGATTGCATTTCATGCATAATAATTTTGAAGGAGAAGAGGGAACAAGCATAATTCAGCCCTATAGCATAGGTCCCTTGAATCCTAAGTGCAGTGGCCAATGGCATCTGAATCCTTCTCAAATTTCTCTATGATGTTTCAAGTCTCTGAGTCCTTCTTCAATTCCTCCCTAATTTCCTCAAGGAAGTCGGTGGAAGGAAGGGAGATGACTGAAATTTTGACTTGTTCTGATAGCCGTGATAGTCATCCTCAACAACATTTTCTTTCCCCTTTTGATAATATTTTCATAATCAAAACCAAGAAGTTTAGTTTCCCATCTTTTCTACTCTAGGGATGATATTTTCTGCCACAAAAAATATTTAAGGCTCTGGTGATCAGGTTTGATTTAAAAGTGTCGGTCGATCAAGTAGGGTCTCCGACGTGTACAATCGCAAGCATCTCCTTACCGTACATGAACATTTTATGATAAAAGGGAGATAAGGCCTTGCTAGTATTAGCAAGGGGTCGATCATCTTGCATTAGGACAGATCCAATTCCAACTCCGGATGCATCGATCTTAATCACGAAGGGTCGACTGAAATCAGACAACGCTAAAATCGGTGTCATCGTCATGGCTACCTTGAACTTGTCGAACGTTGTAGAAGCTTGGTCTGACTATTGGAAGGAGTCCTTTTTCAGTAAGGAAGTGAATAGGGCATTGATCTTACCATAGTCTTTCATAAACTTCTGATAGTAGCCCGTAAGTCCAAGGAAGCCGCGTAGCGATTTTATGTTCATAGGACTCTGCCATCCTTGCATTACTTTGATCTTTGTCTGATCTACCACTACTCCATCTTCTGATATAAAGTGCCCAAGGTACTACACTTTCTGTTGTAAGAAGCTACACTTTGATTTTTTAACATAAAGGGTATTCTCCTGAAGAATCATTAGAATCATAATTGCTGAAATTGTATATCAAGCGTAAGGTAGTAAATAAAAATATGATCAAAGAATACCAACATAAATTTACGTAAAAACCTCCAAAAATATCGTTCATCAAGCTTTGGAAGGTAGAAGGAGCATTCATAAGTCCAAAGGGTATTCCAAAAATTCATAGTGGCTGTTATGTGTATGGAATGTCATTTTCAGAACATCTTCAGCGTATACCCGAATCTGATGGTACCCGGAGTGGAGATCCAAGAGATTTCACCTAACGTTGTTGGTCATTCGATTCCAAGCACTTCTTCATAATCGTTAATGGGCAAGAGAAAGAAGTCAGCTCTAATATATTGGTCTTATAGAAGCGACCCGTGAGCATCATTGGTCGCACTTAAGGATCCGACCGTCGGTGACTTTTACATCAAATTTGTTACAACCTTCAATTTGAAGCTGTTATGATCAATTGGCACTAAGAGGAGGGGGGGGGGGGGGGGGGGGTGAATTATTACAAATGTAAATTTTAGGTTTAGATAAAAACTTTTCGATTAAACCAAGATAGGATATCCGAAGCTTTTTATTCTTAGTGAAATGAGTGATTAAAAGAAAGTTGCTAAGTTACTGAGCAAACCAGAAAGACAAGCAACATTTGAAGGAAAAAACGCATCGTGAAAACTTTGCTTTCAAGGAATTGAGTTAAATCGGAAGCATTAATATAATAACATATAAGCAATTGAAAGCATAGAAGCACTCACAATTTTTATAGTGGTTCAGCGTTAAAGGCCTACGTCCACTCCTAAGTCCTGCTTCTTGAGTTATACCGGCGTCCACCACCAATTTTATTTAGGTGAAGATCAAACCCTTACACTTTGCTTACAAGAGAGACTCTTTACTTTTTCTTACAATTTTTACACAATAGTTTCTCATAATATAATCCCCAAAATTATTGTTTAGAATGTAAGAAACCTTGGGGTATTTATAAGCCCCAAATTGGTTTCAAAACCAGAGCCAAAATCCAACCTTATCCGAAAAGTCCGAGTACGGGTGGTTCACCCATCGGCCTTAGCGGGTCAACCGCCGAAAGTACCTAGATTCTTGGGTACAAGCGGTTCAATCGCCCAACCTGGGTGGTTCAATTGCTGTTAGCCACTCGAAAGCCTCGGCGATGATGGTACACCCGCCGCTCACCAGTAATTTACCCGTTGAAATTTTCGTAAAAGTGGTTCCCTCCACTTTTCGAATTCTGACTTGAACCTGATGTTGACCAACCCTCTGGTCAACCAATTGAGCTTAACCTGAGCTCAATCAAACCTCAATAGTGAACTCGATTACCTTATTAAGTTGATTTAGATTTCATCCAAATCCAACTCAATTAGGACTCAATTCTTAAATACGTGTTAGGACCCTAGCTAAGTCGGGTCCATTCATTCATGACTAAATCGAGTCAAATCATGTTAGTCTGTCCGGTCAGAGTCAGTTATGAGATGGGTGAGCCCAATCGAGTCAGTTATGAGTTGGTTGGAGTTAGTTTTTATCTTCGATTAGGATGGAGTTAGTTATTATTTTCAGTTAGGAGTTTATCAAGTTAGTTAAAAGTTGAATTACGGGGATGGCAGAGCCCTATAAATAAGGCTGTAAACTCTTTCATGAGAATCAATCAATGAGAAGTTTTGGTTTTATCCAAAAGATAAAATCCTAGGAGGCAGATCCCCTCGAAGTGATTTAGGAGGCTCGATCCCCTCGAAGAGATCATTTATCCCCATTTTCCACCCTCTTCTTCCATGGTAGAACCCTAGAGTTCTATTAATTGGTATTAGAGTAACAATCCTCGGTGTTCCTGTTGTGATTTCGTGATCGCACCTCTCGTCATCGTCGTCACTGCCGCCATCGTTGTCATCATCATCGTCGTCGCCATTCGCAGCCACCCCTCCTTTCTCCTCATCTTCCAAAATAAAAATAAAAATAAGAGGAAGAGAAAGAAAGGGAGAAATAAAAGAGAGAGAGGGAAGAAGAAGAAGACGGGCCCTGAACTTTCCCCCTTCTTCCTCCCTACCTACCTGCTGCCAACTCTCTTCCTCTCCTCCTCTCCTACCCCAGTAGCCACACATCACTGCTGCCCTCTCCCTCAATCACCTCTGCAACCACCAGCCCTGCTGCTATCCTCTCCTTCATCCCTTCTGCCTTGCTGATCCCACCGCCTACCGCCGCTGCCAACCGTCGACCATCGCTGCCCAGCCGTGCTTTTGTTTGTCACCAAGACCGTCGGCTGCTACCCTTTTCACTCCCCTGCTCACAGCAATTTCCTAGCCAGCCCCTCCTCCAATGTTGTCATCGACTACTGCCCTTTGTTTCCTGCTACGTCTCAACCGCACCAATAGCGATGCTGCTCCCCCACTTCCTCTTCCTCGACGGACCCTGTTGCTCGCCGGAATCCGCTGCCCCATCGCCACCCGCCACTGGCCGCTGCCTCCTTCTCTTCCTAGCTACTTCTGATGTAGCCAAGCCCTCCTTTGTCATAGCCTTGGCCTCCTCTGCCTCTTTCTCTATCGCAACCATCGCTATGGCAGCAATTGCTGCCCCTTGCAGCACCTCCTTATTGCCACCTTTGCACCTCCTTACTGCCACCACTACCTCAGCAACCACTGCCCCTTACTGCTGCCACCTCCTCTTGCTACCACTGCTGCCCCTCCTTGCTCCTTACCCGATTGCCGCAGCAACCACTGCCCTCTCTTCCCGGCCACCATCTCCCTTTATCCTCCAGTGCTGCGTTCCTCCCGTGCCTCCCTGCTACTGTCGTTAGCCTCTACCACAGCAGTTGCCCCAAACGCCGAGGCACATGCTGTCTCCTCTCGTCGGTCATCGCTATCCTCACCACGACCACCCGCTGCTATCTCCTCCTCCCATCGGCCGTCATTGTCTTCACCATGGCCACCCGTTGCTACCTCCTCCTCACCACTGGCCAGCCCTCATCTCCTTCCCTCTGAAATAACTGCATCTACCATAGCCACCTTCATCCTGTTACTGCCACCTAGCCAAGTACCAACAACTGCATCCCATTGCTTGTCTACACAGATAATCTTATTGCGACCAAGTCCGACCACATCTACGATGCAAACTTATGCCCTTAACTCAATAGCAGAAAAAAAAAGAACTAAACATCACTGATCTACAATCCTACGCGATGACTATAAAGGATGCACTTGATGCAAGGTTTAGAGCTTGCGAGGCCCGTATGGAAGACAGATTTCAAGAGCTCCTCCGTGAAATTAGAAGAAGCCAATCAGAGAGCCTCAATAAAACTCAACATGGTGAAAGTTTCAAAGGGAATGGATCTGAAAATTATGGTCATAGGCAGGACACAAGATACACATGCATGAGAATGGAGTTTCCTAGATGGGAAGATAGAGACCTAATCGATTGGATCTCACGTGCTGAAAAGTTTTTTCATTTTCATAGGACTCCGGAGGAATCAATTGTGGAGATACCTTCCACCCAACTCGAAGGTGATGCGATCCAGTGGTATGATTTATACAAGACCTATCACAGAGTCCCTTCATGGGGACAGTTCAAAAGAGAGCTCTTAAGTCGCTTTGGAATGTCGAAGTACAAGAACATTAATGAACAGCTCGCCAAAATTCATCAAACTTCTATAGTACAGGAGTATTATAGCATATTTAAGCACCTATCAAACCAAACCCGAGATTGGTCTGAGATATAATTGGTGAGAAAGTTTATTGAGGGACTTAATCCCAAGATTCGGTGTGAAGTTAAAGCTCGTCATCCCCGCACCATAATAGCAACCATATCATTTGCTAGTATACATGAAGGAAAAATCATTATAGATACTCACCGAAATAGAAGCTTCAATAGACAAATACAAATAAGAGCAGCTTCTGATAGACAAACACAAATAAGAGCAGCTTCTGACAGTTAAGACAATTAAGGAGGAAATAAAAACTAACAATATGGAGCTCGAATATGAAGACCGTGACAAACTTCTAGGGATTAAACTAGCTAAGGAGGAATAAAAAATTGATAATATGGAGTCTGATCACGAAGGCTATGCCAAATTTGAAGATATGATTGCTAATGGGCAAACCTTAATTTGTGATAAAAGGAGCTCAAAGGTAAAATAACTACTTGTCGATTTCTTTCTGATGCCTCAGGAAGATTTTAAAGTGGCGATCCTTAAGAAAAGACATTGTACGACCACTAGCCATCAGATGAAAAGGATTTTCCAGAAGACTACAATGACAACTGCATGAGAAGACCAAACTATTGCTTACACCAAGTGGAGATTCTACTTAATTGACCAAACAATCGTGATGAGTGGCAAATATTGAAGTGTTCTGAAATCTGATACTGCTCAGTCTTGAGGGCAAGGCTGATTTAAAGTGGGTGGGTCTGTTAGGACCCTAGCTAAGTCAGGTCTATCCATTTATGATTCAATCGAGTCGAGTCATGTTAGTCTATCCAGTCGAAGTCAGTTATGAGATGGGTGAGCCCAATTGAGTCAGTTATGAGTTGGTTGGAGTTGGTTTTTATCTTTGGTTAGGATAGAGTCAATTATTATTTTTAATTAGGAGTATATCAAGTTAGTTAAGAGTCGAATGGGATTCTTGGCAAGAGCCCTATAAATAAGGCTGTAAACTCTTTCATGAGAATCAATCAATAAGAAATATTAGTTTTAGCCAAAAGGCAAAACCCTATAAAGCAGATCCCCTCGAAGTAATCTAGGAGTCTCGATCCCCTCGAAGAGATCGTTTATCCCCCTTTTCCACCCTCTTCCTCCATGATAGAACCCTAGGGTTCTATCAATTGGTACAGAGCATCGATAGAAACCTTTGAGGTTCTATCAATATGACTCAATAATTATAACACTTAATGACCAATAAGCTAAACAAGACCTAACTCCCGCCAATCTGGTAGCCTCCGACATTCTTGTGACGAATCTTCTAGTCTTCTTTCGGCGATCTCCTGACGTGTTCCCAGCGAGCTTCCTAATCCCTTCGGTAAATCTCCTAGCGAACTTCAGCGAGATCCTACTATATCATCTGAACCAGGCCCGATGCCCAAGCTTGATCTTGGTCCATCATCTAGTTGTAACTCAATTGTTTCTGTCATAATTAGATCTGCATGATGCCAATTATGACTTAATTAAATATAATCATAATTATCAAACCTCTATTACAAGACCATCCAAACTCTCGACAAGCTTTTCGGCTACCCTTGACAATCTTCCGACTAGTCTCAATCTTCTTTTGGCAAACTCTCTTGCGACATCTTGCAAACTCCCGATACCCTCAGCGAGCTCCCGATACACTCCTGGTGAGTTCCCAACCGCATCGACTCGATGCATGGACTTGACCTTGGCCAATCCTTATTGTAATAATCAATCTATCGTAATTAATCATGCATCAATCAATTTCTAACAAGTCATGTTAGATCAATAACCCATCAATTGATTTCATCATCAAATTCTGAGATTCAATAGAAGCATCATATGAGCAGCAACATTATTATTGATAA
Source organism: Ensete glaucum (assembly GCA_021527575.1). Lineage (NCBI taxonomy): Eukaryota > Viridiplantae > Streptophyta > Magnoliopsida > Zingiberales > Musaceae > Ensete > Ensete glaucum. The sequence continues at coordinate 6,291,802 of CM038556.1, forward strand.
AGTTATTTGTGTTGCTCATATCTGTGAGAATGGTGATAGGTTGTTGCTTGAGAAGTCCTCCTACTTTCATCGTTTACGGGTTGAAGTAGCTGGCTAGCATATGTACCGTAAAATTAATCGATTGGGGCTCTTCCTCCGTGGCTTCATCTTCGGCTTCGAGGTTTTCTTCAAATGGTTCAGTGTCCTCATCCTCGACTGGTTATATCACAAGAAGCCACCCCTTTCTGTAGTAATGTTTGTAGCTCCATGGGTCATCATAGTGCCAATTTTTTTTATGCAGAGGCTCAGATGGCAATAGAGGGGGGTGGAGGCTTTAATATTATGCTAGTTATAGGTGCCCTGTAAGCCAATCACGTGAGTGATGGCACGTGTGACATGTTGTGTGATCTTTTTGCTTATTATTAATATTTGCATATTCTCACATTATCTGTTATATATATATTATGATGTCCTTGGTTCTATGCAATGAGAGTAAGATCGTGATAAGATCACAATAATAAGATCGATTCACCTTTAAACATAGATCCTAAATAATCTCGGTCATAGGTTACTCAAGAGGGATATTGAGATAACCGGACATATCATTATACTATATACCCGTCCATATGATTGAGGCAGCTGGTCTCATAGCCAATTGTGTGGAGACACTAAAGATATAGTACAAGTACTAATTGGAGAATGAGTTCACTGATTGATCCACTTATGAAATACTATATGGTTAATGATACTTTATGTTAGACAGTGATTCCATAGTCCCAATTATATATCTGGTTCTTAGACTTGAGGCACCAAGGATGCCTTGTATAAGTACTCTTTTCTTTGACGCCAGACTTACAGGTTTGGAAAGCTTCAGATCTGGTACAATTGGTTATCAAGATTGGTACCCAACCTTACGAAGGCAATTGAGTGTCAATAAAAGATCATCCACTATCGATATCATGAGAGGAATATCGTATATGTACTTGCTCAGACAAAACCCTGGCCAAGGTCATTCGGATTGAGAGAAAAGTTCTCGGGTAGAATCTGGTTAGAGTAAGACAAACTAATGCCGTATGTGACCTGACAGTACCATATCCAATATATGATCTTTGGGATATTATTTGGATGAGGGATTATAGATACATCGTAATTGTGGATAGACAGGTCCAACGGATTCGATCGCCCTGTATCGTCTGGGGACTATAGCGTAGTGGCCTAGTACGTCCATAGTCGATGAGTCGAGTAAATTATTATGAGGATAATAATTCACTATATCACAAGGAGTTTTGATGGGAGTGACTCACGGCCAGCTCGGTATCGGGCCTAGAAGGTCACACACATATGGTGGATGGTTTAGTAAATAGAGGATTAGATGAAGATCCAATTAGCCCCTATTCTCATTAAATGAGACCCTATACTGATGGGCTCTTTACTTAAGTCTCAATTAGAGGACTAACAAGATTATTGGATAGAGATCCAATAATGCAAGGTTAGTGGGTTATTGGATGGAGATCTAATACCCACTAAGGCATGAGCCCTAGGGTTTTGTGATGACTCTCTATAAATAAGAGGGGAGACTCATAGTTAATAGGCTGCAGCTTTAACCACCACCTCCTATTCTCCTCTAGCAAGAGTTGTAAGATCAGATTGGAGGAGTTTCACTACAGAGATCCATCGTGTGGGTACCGCTAGAGAGGAGGATGCTTGACCTCATTTATCTCCTTCATTTGGATTTGGAATATAGGGATATATGATCTCCCTAGGTAAAATCAGTCTCTCACACATCACAGTTTTATCAGTTTTTACGACTTTTCTCATGACCCCAATCTTTTGCATGACGATTTGATCTGCGTGGGAAATCGATTTTTGTTTTAATTTCGGTTATGCATGTGATGCACCCATTGAGGTTTCCCAACAGTGGTATCAGAGTCAAGGTTTTTGTATGAAAGATTATTATTAAACTGCATGTGATTAGATTGAATCGCATAGAATCGTTCTACGTGTTCTTGCTGCGTTTTTGCAATGAAGGCAGCGAGGAGGAGGCGCAACCGAGCATGGCCACTGCCAGCCCCCCTGCAAGGGCGACCGACCACCTACAAGAGGGTGCCGCCCACAAGAGCACCCATGCGTGTCTGTCCGCAAAGGTCAGCCTTCCCCGAAATCTCCTAAAGTCTCTTAGACTTACAAAAGAGAAAACGGGCCAAAAGAAGTAATTCCAATGAGATCTACAAGCAACTGCTCAAGCAAACACTTTATAAAGTCATATACAAATTACACCCATGGACAATATAAATTTAAAAAGGTTACATACAAAGGGTAATGGTACATTATAGACCGAAGTCCCCACAAATGCTTACAAGACACACTCGTATTTATAAGCCAAAATTGGCCACAAAGCAAACCAAACTAGGGCTCCTAAGCCTACTTCAAGCCCACTACTTGCTATACAAGGTATGTACATAAACCGAAGGACACGGACAAACACGAGTATTTCATTAAATACCTTGTTTATATTATTGTCCATGACATTCGCCCCCACTTATTCCTTCAACATCCTCCTTGAAGCTACTATAGATGTTATATCTCATTGCGTTTTGCTAAAATCTTCAATCTTCTACTTTGGCTGTAACACACCCCTTTGGCTCCCAGCTGCTCTCTATCGCTGTTATTGAGTAGTCGAACTCTGATCCGCCATACTGCTTCAACTCACCAATGATTGAATCTGGTGTGGGGTTGGCTGAGTTGTGCTAATCCATGTTGGTTCTCATGGATCCTTCTGATGAACGAAAAGACCTGCCTTATTATACATCAGAATCGCAGTATACTCATGCTGCTTGAACTAGGTGGATGCTTGTTGGAACTTTGACGAGCATTGCCTCGCAAACTTTAAGGTTTTTGAGGTCCTTCCTCCATAATGTTTGCCCATTAATCCTTCTTCCACGTTTAGTTGTCACTTCCAAGTAGGTTCGCATCACTCTCACTTTCAATTGGCATTCAATTAGAAAATAAAGCGGACAATCTACTCTCAATAGTACTGATCACCAATGGTGAGGATGTGACAACTATTGTCTTCCATAAGGTTTCATTGAAGGGTCACTGAATTTATGCAGAGCTCCTCTACTGGATAGGTAAGAGAACTGGGATACTTGACAACACCCATTCTCTTAGTAGTTGAGAAGGCAAGGTTACTTAGCTTCACTCAGCTCCTCGAGTTCAGAGAATTGGGGTATTCAGTTTCACCCATTCTCTTGAGTTGAGAAGGCAAGGTTACTCGATTTTGCTTGCCTCCTCGAGTTTGTACTTTATGCATTGAGCTAGTTACTAACATTCGCTCGCTCTTTGCTCACACTTCTGAAACACTAGAAGTATTTTCACTCCTTCGTTGAGTTAGCTACTGTGATTCGCCTTCTCACTGCTATTGAACTTCTAGAATGCAACAAGTTTCGCTCAAAAAGCAAAAGTTCACTCCAACTTAGAGTCCCCCCAACTTGGAGTAAGTCTTTGATAGTTCTAGTCACCTCTGGGATTGTACCATCTTCTCCATCACCATTGTCACCTACTATGAGTAAAAAAGATACAGTATCGTATACTACCTACTTCATTCCTTGGTGGAGCACTTTTGCATCAACCTGAAGTCCCTCACTTTTGGCTATCTTTATGAGAAGCTCATCGATATCGGTCTTATGAAGTTCCTGGCCTCTGTCCTTTCGTCCTGTCTTGGTATCTGGAGTTTGCCTTTGCATTCTCCATCTTCTTGGCCCCTTTTATGACCAATACTCTCTCTCCATAAGAGCAAGGGATCGATGACTCCACGGAAGTCTCGCCTCCGCGTACCATGGTGCTACCAAGCCCATGTCTCTACTATCTATTGCCTTGCATTTGTATCCCTTCCTTCTAACCGATGCTCTGCATTTTGGGTAGCTAAGCCCCACTGGACTCGTCATCGCTTCTTCGCCCCTTTCGACCACCTGCTTTAATACCACTGTGTCCTCCTAGCAGATCTCCTTGGTCGATGGAAAGACATAATGCAACTCTCATGCATGGCCTCCACCATCTTATTGTAGGACTCGCACCGATTCTGTTCTCCTTAGCTTCCTTGATAGCACCGGTCGCTTACTCAGCTTTGTCCTTTGACTTGCCGAGCTCCCTTAAGTAAATGTGAGCACTAAAGTAGTCCAACTCTCTAGCTGCTCTAATCGTACATTTGTATAATCAAGTCCCCTCCATGGGACTCACTAGTACTTGCCATCTGACTTCTCCCTTAGTGGTACACAGCCCCCATATTATTATGGACAATAATGTAAATAAGGTGTTCGATGAAATACTCGTGTTTGTCCGTGTCCTTCGGTTTATGTACATATCTTACACAGCAAGAAGCAGGCTTGCAGTAGGCTTAGCAACCCTAATTTGGTTTGCTTTGTGACCAATTTTGGCTTATAAATATGAATGTGTCTCGTAAACACTTATGGGGACTTTGGTCTGTAATGGACCATTATCCTTTATGTGCAACCTCTCTGAGTTTGTAATGTCCATGGTTGTAATATTTTATCTGGCTTTATAAAGTGTTTGCTTAAGTAATTACTTGTGCATCCCATGGGAATTGCTTCTTCTAGCCCGTTTTCTCTTTTGTAAGTCCAAGGGACTCTAGGAGATCTCAGGGAGGGCTGACTCTTGCAGACGGACATGTATGGGTGCCGCATGACTTAGGCAAAATCAACTAAGTCTATGATAATGTGGTATCAGAGCGGGACAGACACACGTAGAAACACTTGCCATACAAACGTAGGGGACCTACCTAGACTGTGTGGAGGAAAGCCAGTACACGCAACCGTTTAGGAGAAACGGATATTAAGATGTAGGGAAAGCAATCGCTCAGAGGAGCGGGCATCCAGGTTTGGCATTCAAAGGAATGGCCAACCCTTTGCGCGAGAGGCACCACGAGGACAAGCAAGTGAAGAAGAATGGATAGCACACAAAGATTAGGATGGTTGAGTTCGAGCTACGGCTCGATGTTAGCAACCAAAACTTGATGGTGCTCAAGGCAAAGCGGGGCACTTGGTGAAAGATGAGACCATGCAAGGTGAGAGGTGTTGCATAATGACTGAAAGAGTTATGCAAAGCTCATAGAGTTGAGGGAAATTGCTAACTCGAAGGATTCGAAACTCATGCAAGAGCTTGTACATGAACGACGGAGTGTTCGTGGCAATCCTAAGGTGCGATCAGAACTCAGTACCATGGAGCATCAGAACTTTCTCTTCGACATGGAAAGGATACATCTATAGGCGGCTGAAATATGCAATAACTTCAGCACATTGCTAGACCTTGAAGGGTGCAATGGAGACTGTATTGGTGAAGGGTCGCAATCTAGCAAGTGCATTTACGAGTGCAGAACAAGACACAAGTTGTTCAGCAAGATGGAGTAGTCCAAAGGGGATGGTGGTCTCCAAAACTTCCAGTGGGAAGTATGTAAATAGGAAAGTTGCCCCAGCAGGATGGATATCTAGGAGGGATAAGTCCTAATTCTCTAGAGGGAGAATCATGTGCAATGGACTGCACATATTGAGGCAGAGTTTCTCAAGGCTATATCTCCACAAAGCTCAACACACCAAGTGAGCAACGAAGAGTCGTCACATGATCTCGAATGAGGTAATGCATTGGTGGATGCATTTCGTGATCAAGTGAGGGAGCAATCCAAGGCAACATCATATAAGGTGCACTTAGAGTTGATGCAGAAATCGAACTCAACGGAGGGCTGACCCGTGGAATGGTGGACACGAGGGCCACTATCAACTCAATACAAATCGAGGAGCAGATTGACTTGGGTGGAACTTGGTGAAGTATCCAAGCCACATGAAGGGAGTTGACATAGAAGATGGAACATAGAGCGGAGGCACGAAACTTTCCTTGGATAGAGGTCAAGGGCATGAACTCTTGTAGAGGCAAGAGTGGGATCATGTCGTTCCATAGTTTCTTCATTCTGATGGGGCGGACTTCTCATGCATGGTGCCAAAGACAAAGGGAGCTTTGAGGCACATGCAAGCTACCTCAGAGATGCATTTGACGGAGTAACTAAGATTATTCAACTTGCGGAGGTAAAGTTGGGATCAAGAGAACTTAGCACAAGGCAAGAGGATGCAGAGGTAGGTACTCTTAAAGAATATGCCACAATATTGCCATTCGAGTTGTTAGGAACAAGTGGTGCATAGTAAGATTGTGCTGGTAGGGGATAGAGGCCCAGGATCCAGACAATGGTGCACCAACTCTAGTGAAGTCAGGGGACTTCTAGGAGCTACTAGGCGATGGACTGTCCTAGAGCTATGCTTCGTCTAGGTGTAACCCAAGAGTGGGTGGATGAAGGTGAATTGCCAAGGGAGCGAATTAAAAATCAGAGATGGCAGAGGCCTTACCATGTATTGGCAGAGGCCACACGTGGAGAAGTCATAGTCTGAGTTCATCACACGAGAATCTATATACAATGGAGATGTCACCAGGAGGCGACATGGTGCAGCGGATCATGGTGAAATAGTTTGTGGTAATACAATATAGGCAATCCTGTCCCGTGAGGGACAAGATCATGCATAGGTATGATTAGGAGTAACTAGGAGCTCCACTTTGGTGTACGACACAATAAGAAGAAGGGCTATGGATTCAAGGAGTGAATGTCGTAGTACCAAAGAGGTGGGTCTTCGTGTGTGCATCGAAGCTTGCATTGGATGAAAGCCTTAGTCATCAGTGTATTGTCACGGACAACAATGTAAACAAGGTGTTCGATGAAATGCTTGTGTTAGTCCGTGTCCTTCGGTTTAGGTACATATCTTGTACAACAAGAAGCGGGCTTGCAGTAGGCTTAGAAGCCCTAGTTTGATTTACTTTTTGGCCAAGTTTGGCTTGTAAATACAAGTGTGTCTTATAAGCACTTGTGGGGGCTTCGGTCTGTAGTGGACCATTATCCTTTGTGTGCAACCTCTCTGAGTTTGTAATGTCCATGGGTGTAATTTGTATTTTGGCTTTATAAAGTATTTTTCTTGAGTAGTTGCTTGTGGATCCCGTGGGAGTTGCTTCTTCTGGCCCGTTTTCTCTTTTTGTAAGTCTGTGGGATTTTAGGAGATCTCGGGGAGGGCTGACCTTTGCGGACGGACACGCATGGGTGCCGCAGCTTAGGCAAAATCAGCTAAGCCCGTGACAATGTGGTATCGAGCGGGACAAGCACATGCAAACACTTGCCATACAAATGTGGGGGACCTAGGTAGGCTGTGGAGGACCGGCCGCAGCTGCTTTGGGGGAAACGGACATTGAGATGTAGGGAAAGGAGTCGCTCAGAGGAGCGGGCATCCTGGTTTGGCATTCAAGGAATAGCCAACCCCTTTGCGCGAGAGGCACCATGAGGACAAACAAGCGAAGAAGAATGCGTAGCACACAAAGATTGGGATGGTTGAGTTTGAGCTATAGCTCGACGTTGGCAGCCAAACTTGACGGTGCTTAAGGCAAAGTAGGGTGCTTGGTGAAAGACGAGACTGTGCAAGGTGGGAGTGTTGTGTAACGACCGAAAGAGTTGTGCAAAGCTCACAGAGGTGACGGGAATTGCTAACTCGAAGGATTCGAAACTCATGCAAGGGCTTGTACACGGATGACAGAGTGTTCGTGGCCATCCCAAGGCGCGATTAGAACTAGGCGCCATGGAGCATCAGAACTTTCTCTTCAACATGGAAAGGATATGTCCGTAGGTGGTTGAAATGTGCAACAAGTTCTGCATGTTGCTAGACCTTGAAGGGTGCAGTGGAGACTGTATTGGAGAAGGGTCGCAATCTAGCAAGTACATTTGTAGGGGCAGAATAAAGCTTGAGTTCAGCAAGACGGAGTAGTCCAAAGGGGATGATGGTCTCCGAAACTTCCAGTGGGAAGTATGTAAAGAGAAAAGTTGCTCCAGCAGGACAGATATCCAGGAGGGATAAGTCCTAGTTCTCTAGTGGGAGAATCATGTGCAACGGACTGCACATATTGAGTAAGAGTTTGTCAGGGTTATATCTTCATAAAGCTCAACGGACCGAGTGAGCGACGAAGAGTTGTCGCATGATCTCGAAGGAGGTAAGGCATTGGGGGATGCATTTCGAGATCAAGTGGGGGAGCAATCCAAAGAAACATCATATGAAGGCACACTTAGAGTCGAGGTAGAAATTGAACTCAACAGAGGGCTGACCCGTGGAATGGTGGACGTGAGGGCCACTATCAACTCAGTGCAAATCGAGGAGCAGAGCGACTTGGGTGGAACTCGGTGAAGTATCCAAGCCGCATGAAGGGAGTCGACATAGAAGATGGAACATGGAGCGGAGGCACAGAGCTTTCCTTAGACAGAGGTCAAGGGCATGAACTCTTGTAGAGGCAAGAGTGGGATCATGTCGTTCCATGGGTTCTTCATTCTGATGGGACAGACTTATTTTGCATGGTGCCAAAGATGAAGGGAGCTTCAAGGCACATGCAAGCTACCTTAGAGATGCATTTGATGGAGTAACTAAGGTGATTCAACTTGCGGAGGCAAAGTTAGGATCATGAGACCTTAGTACGGGGCAAGAGGACGCAGAGGCGGGTACTCTTGAAGAATATGCCACAGTGTTGCCGTTCAAGTTGTCAGGAACAAGAGGGGCATAACAAGATTGTGCTGGTAGGGGATAGAGGCCCAAGATCCAGACAATGGTGCACCAACTCTAGCGAAGTCAGAGGACTTCAGGAGCTACTAGGCGACGGACTGTCCTAGAGTTATGCTTCGTCCAGTTGTAACCCAGGAGTAGGAGGGACGAAGGGGAATTGCCAAGGGAGCGAACTAAAAATCGGGGATGGCAGAGGCCCTACGATGTGTTGGCAGAGGCCACACGTGGAGAAGTCGTAGTCCGAGTTCATCACATGAGAATCTGTATGCAATGGAGATGTCACCAGGAGGCGACATGGTGCAGCGGATCGTGGTGGAATAGTTCGTGACAATGCAATATAGGCAATCTTGTCCCGTGAGGGACAAAATCATGCGGAGGTATGATCAGGAGTTACTGGGAGCTCCACTTTGGTGTACGACACAACAAGAAGAAGGGCTATGGATTCAAGGAGTGAATGCCGTAGTACCGCAGAGGCGGGTCTTCGTGTGTGCATCAAAACTTGCATTGGATGAAAGCCTTAGTCATCAGCATATGGGAGCTGTATACCACCGAGGAAGAAGTCCAAGTGCACGTACCAGTGAGTCCCATGGAGGGGGACATGATCATGTGAATGATCAGGAGCTGCTGGGAGCTCCACTTCGATGAACAATGCAATGGCAAGAAGGGCTGTGGATTCAAGGAGTGAATGTCACGATCGCGAGGCGGGTCTTCCGTGTATGCATCAAGCTTGCATCGGATGAAAGCCTTGGTCGTCAAGATATGGGGTTGTGTACCACCGAGGGAGTAGTCGATTGCAAGTACCAGTGAGTCCCATGGAGGGACTTGATTAATCGGAGGCTTGGAGAGTTGGATCGCTTGCTCACATTCGCAAGGGAGCCGGCAAGTCGAGGACAAGGCCGAGTAAGCGAACGTTGCTACCAAGGAAGCTAAGGAGAGAATCGCGCGAGCCTGCAACAAGATGGCGGAGGCCATGCATGAGAGTTGTAGTCTGCCTCCATCGACCAAGGAGAACGCTAGGAGGACACGGTGTCGGGCGGTGGTCGAAAGGCGAGGCGGCGACGAGTCCAACGGGGCTCAGCTACCCAAAAGAAAAGTGTCGGTTAGAGAGGAGGTGGACTCGGAGGAGCTCCACAGTGCCACAGAGGTAGATCTACCGATCGCGAAGGAAGGGATGAAGATGCAAGGTAACGGATAGTAGTGCTATGGGCTTGGCAGCGCCATGGTACCGCAGATGCGGGACTTCCGTGAAGTCATCGATCGCTTGCTCTCATGAAGGGATAGCATTGGTCGTAAAAAGGGGCCAAGGAGGTGGAGAATACAGAGGTAAACTCCAAGTACCAAGACGAGGCAGAAGGGCGAGGCCAAGAAACTTCATAAGACCGATGTCGATGGGCTTCTCATCCAGATAGCCGAAATTAAGGGACTTCGGGTTGATGCAGGAGTGCTTGACCAAGGAACGAAGTAGGCAGTACATAGTACTGTACCTTTCTACTCAAGAGGAGTAGGCGGCAAAGGTGATGGAGAAGACGGTACAATCCCAAAGGCGACCAGATCTATCAAAGACTTACTCCAAGTTGGGGGACTCCAAGTTGGAGTAAACTTTTTGCTCTTTTCGGGCAAAACTTCTTGCATTCCAGTTCAATAGCGGTGGGAAGGCGAATCACGTAGCTAACCCAATGCAAGGAGTGCAACCACTTCAAGTGCTTTGTGAGCAAAGAGTAGGCGAATGTTAGTAACCACTCAATGCATGAAGTACAAACTCGAGGAGGCGAATCGAGTAACCTTTGCCAGCGAATTGAGTAACCTTTGCCTTCTTAACTCGAGAGAATGGGCAACCGAGTACCCAGTTCTCTTAACTCGAGGAAGTGAGCGAAGCCAAGCAAACTTTTACACTTTTCGCAAAACTTCTTGCATTCCGAAGTTCAATGGCGTGGGAAGGTGAATCACGAGCTAACCCAACGCAAGGAGTGCAACCACTTCAAGTGCTTCAGAAGTGTGAGCAAAGAGCAGGCGAATGTTAGTAACCAGCTCAATGCATGAAGTACAAACTCGAGGAGGCAGGCGAAATCAAGTAACCTTTGCCAGGCGAAATTGAGTAACCTTTGCCTTCTCAACTCGAGAGAATGGGTGAAACCGAGTACCCCAGTTCTCTTAACTCGAGGAGGTGAGAGAAGCCACCTTACCTTCTCAACTATGAAGAGAATGGGTGAAGTCGAGTATCCCAGTTCTCTTACTTATCCAAGCAGGGGAGCTCTGCACAAGTTCAGTGACCCTTCAAAGAAAGCTTAAGGAAGACAATGGTTGTCAAATCCTCACCGTTGGTGATCACTACTATTGAGAGTAGTTTTTCCACTTCATTTCCCAATTGACTAAGAGGGAGTGATGCGAACATAATTGGAAGTGACAACTAACAGCGGAAGAAGGTTCAATGGGCAAATATTATGGAGAAAGGACCTTAAAAACTTCAAAGTGTGAGGCGATGCTCGTTAAAGCTCCAACAAGCATCTACCCAGTTCAAGCAATATGAGTATACTGCGATACTGGCACATCATAAGGCAGGTCTTTTCCTTCATCAGAGGGATCCGCGAGAACCAACAAGGATCAGCACAACTCAGCCAACCCCACACCAGATTCAGTCATTGGTGAGTTGAAGCAGCATGGCGGATTGGAGTTCGACTACTCAACAACAGCGGCGGAGAGCGGCTAGGAGCCAAAGGGGCGTGTTGCAGCCAAAGCAGAAGATTAAAGATTCAATACGAGGAGATGCAGCGTCTACAGTGGCTTCGACGAGGACGTCGAAGGAATAAGTGGGGGAGAATGTCACGGACAACAATGTAAACAAGGTGTTCGATGAAATGCTTGTGTTAGTCCGTGTCCTTCGGTTTAGGTACATATCTTGTACAACAAGAAGCGGGCTTGCAGTAGGCTTGGAAGCCCTAGTTTGATTTACTTTTTGGCCAAGTTTGGCTTGTAAATACAAGTGTGTCTTATAAGCACTTGTGGGGGCTTCGGTCTGTAGTGGACCATTATCCTTTGTGTGCAACCTCTCTGAGTTTGTAATGTCCATGGGTGTAATTTGTATTTTGACTTTATAAAGTATTTTTCTTGAGTAGTTGCTTGTGGATCCCGTGGGAGTTGCTTCTTCTGGCCCTTTTTCTCTTTTTGTAAGTCTATGGGATTTTAGGAGATCTCGGGGAGGGCTGACCTTTGCGGACGGACACGCATGGGTGCCGCACGGGTTAGGCAAAATCAGCTAAGCCCGTGACAGTATGGGAGCTATATACCACTGAAGAAGAAGTCCAAGTGCAAGTACCAGTGAGTCCCATGGAGGGGGACGTGACATGTGAATGATCAGGAGCTACTGGGAGCTCGACTTCGGTGAACAATGCAATGGCAAGAAGGGCTGTGGATTCAAGGGGCAAATGTTATGGTACCGCAGAGGTGGGTCTTCCGTGTGTGCACATTGAAGTGCTTGCATTAGATGAAAGCCTTGGTCATCAGCATATAGGGGCTGTATACCACCGCGGGAGAAGTCAGATTGCAAAGGCTAGTGAGTCCCATGGAGGGGACTTGATTATACAAAAGTATAATCGGAGTAGCTAGAGAGTTGGACTGCTTCAATGCTCACATTCGCGTAAGGGAGCCCGACAAGTCAGAGGACAAAGCCGAGTAAGCGAACGTTGCTACCAAGGAAGCTAAGGAGAACAAAATCGGCGTGAGCCCTACAACAAGATGGTGGAGGCCATGAACGAGAGTTGTAGTCTATCTTTTCATCGACCAAGGAGAACTACTAAGAGAACACAATGGTGTCAAAGCAAGTGGTTGAAAGGGGCGACGAAGCGCGACGGGTCCAGTGGTTAGAAAGGTGGACTCAGAGGAGCACCACAGTGCCACAGAGGCAGATCTACCAATTGTGAAGGAAGGGATGAAGATGCAAGATAATGGATAGTAGTGCTATGGGCTTGGCAGTATCATGGTATCGTAGATGCGGGACTTCTGTGGAGTCATCGATCCCTTGCTCTCATGGAGGGAGAGCATTGGTCGTAAAAGGGGTCGAGGAGGTGGAGAATGCAAAAGCAAACTCCAAGTACCAAGACAGGGTAGAAGGCAAGAGGTCAAGAAACTTCATAAGACCGATGTCGATGGGCTTCTCATCAAGATAGCTGAAAGCGGGGGACTTCGGGTTATGCAAGAGTGTTTGACCATGGAACGAAGTAGGCAGTACGTGGTACTGTACTTTTTTCTACTCGAAGGAGTAGTGGACAAAGGTGATTGAGAAGACGGTACAATCCCAGAGGCGACCAGATCTATCAAAGACTTCAAGTTGGGGTAAACTTTTTGCTCCTTTTGGGTAAAATGTCTTGCATTCCAGAAGTTCAATGGCAGTGAGAAGGCAAATCACAGTAGCTAACTCAATGCAAGGAGTGCAAACACTTCAAGTGCTTCAGAAGCGTAAGCAAAGAGCGGGCGAATGTTAGTAACTAGCTCAATGTATGAAGTACAAACACGAGGAGGCAAGCAAAATCGAGTAACCTTTGCCTTCTCAACTCAAGAGAATAGGCAAAACCGAGTACGCCAATTCTCCTAACTCAAGGAGGTGAGTGAAGTCAAGTAACCTTACCTTCTCAACTACGAAGAGAATGGGTGAAGTCAAGTATCCCAGTTCTCTTATCTATCCAGCAGAGGAGCTCTGCATAAGTTCAGTGACCCTTCAAAGAAAGCTTATGGAAGATAATAGTTATCAAATCCTCACCATTGGTGATCAGTACTACTGAGAGTAGATTTTTTACTTCATTTCCCAATTGACTAATCGAAAGCGGGAGTGATGCGAACATACTTGGAAGTGACAACTAATAGTGGAAGAAGGTTCAATAGGTAAACATTATGGAGGAAGGACCTTAAAAACTTTAAAGTCTACGAGGCGATGCTCGTTAAAGCTCCAACAAGCATCCACCTAGTTCAAGCAATATGAGTATACTGCGATACTAGCGCATAATAAGGTAGGTCTTTTCCCTCATCAAAGGGATCCACGAGAACCAACAAGGATCATCGCAACTCAGCCAACCCCACACCAGATTCAGTCATTGGTGAGTTGAAGCAGCATAGCGGATCAGAGTTCGACTACTTAACAATAGCGATGGAGAGCGGCTGGGAGCCACAGGGGCATGTTTTAGCCAAAGTAGAAGATTGAAGATTCAGCAAAATACGAGGAGATGCAACGTATATAGTGGTTTCGATGAGGATGTCGAAGGAATAAGTGGGGGAGAATGTCACGGACAACAATGTAAACAAGGTGTTCGATGAAATGCTCATGTTTGTTCGTGTCCTTCGATTTATATACATATCTTGTATAATAAGAAGCAGGCTTGCAGTAGGCTTAGCAGCCCTAGTTTTAATTTACTTTATGGCCAATTTTGGCTTGTAAATACGAGTCTGTCTTGTAAGCACTTGTGGGGACTTCGGTTTGTGATGGACCATTATCCTTTGTGTGCAATCTCTCTAAGTTTGTAATGTCCATAGGTGTAATTCTGTATCTAGCTTTATAAAGTGTTTGCTTGAGCAATTGCTTGTGGATCCCATAGGAATTGCTTCTTCTGACCCATTTTCTCTTTTGTAAGTCCAAGGGACTCTAGGAGATCTCGGGGAGGGCTGACCCGTGCGGACGGACATGCATGGGTATCGCACGGCTTAGGCAAAGTTAGCTAAGTCCGTGACAATATGCTGATGACCAAGACTTTCATCTGATGCAAGCTTCAATGCATACACACGGAAGACCCGCCTCTACGGTACCATGGCATTCACCCCTTGAATCCACAGCCCTTCCTGTCATTGCATTGTTCACCGAAGTGGAGCTCCCAGTAGCTCTTGATCATTCACATGATCACGTCCCCCTCTATGGGACTCACTGGTACTTGCACTTGAACTTCTTCCTCGGTGGTCTATAGCCCCCATATGCTGATGACTAATGCTTTCGTCTAATGCAAGCTTCGATGCACACACGAAGACCCGCCTCTGCGATACCATGGCATTCACTCCTTGAATCCATAGCCCTTCTTCTTGTTTTATCATATACCAAAGTGGATCTCCCAGTAACTCCTGATCATACCTCTGCATGATCTGTCCCACACAAGACACGATCGCTTGTGTTGCATTGCCGCGAACTATTCTACCACGATCCGCTGCACCATGTCACCTCCTGGTAACATCTCCATTGCATACATACTCTCGTGTAATAAATTCGAACTATGACTTCTCCATATGTGGTCTTTGCCAACACCTCTTAGGGCCTCCGCCATCTCCAATTTTTTGTTCGCTCCCTTGGTAATTCACCTTTGCCCACCCACTCTTAGGTTACACTTGGATGAAGCATAACTCTAGAACAGTCCGTCGCCTAGTAGCTCTTGAAGTCCCTTGACTTCGCTAGAATTGGTGCACCATTGTTTAGATCCTGGGTCTCTATCCCCTACTAACACAATCTCCAACATGCACGACTTGTTCCTGACAACTTGAATGGCAACATTGTGGCATATTCTTCAAGAGTACCCGTCTCTGCGTCCTCTTGCCCTTAAGGTATCCTGATCCCAACTTTGCCTCTGTAAGTTGAATCACCTTAGTTATTCCATCAAATGCATCTCTGAGGTAACTTGCATGTGCCTCGAAGCTCCCTTTGTCTTTGGCACAATACAAGATAAGTTCACCCCATCAGAATAAAGAACCCATGGAAGGACATGATCCCACTCTTGCCTCTACAAGATTTCACGCCCTTGACCTCTGTCTAAGGAAAGCTCTGTGCCTCTGCTCTATGTTCCATCTTCTATATCGACTCTCTTATACGGCTTGGATACTTCACCAAGTTCCACCCAAGTTGATTCTCTCCTCGATTTGCTTTGAGTTGATAATGGCCCTCGCGTCCACCATTCCATGGGTTAGCCCTCCATTGAGTTCGATTTCTGTATCGACTCTAACTGTGCCTTCATATGATGTTGCCTTGGATTGGTCATCCATTTGATCTTGAAATTCATCCACCAATGCATTACATCATTCGAGATCATGTGACAACTCTTCGTCACTCACTCGGTCTGTTGAGCTTTGTGGTGATATTACCTTGAGAAACACTTTCTCAATATGTGTGGTCCGTTGCACATGATTCTCCCTTTAGAGAACTAGGACTTATCCCTCCTAGATATCTGTCATGTTGGAGCAACTTTCCTCTTTACATACTTCCCACTGGAAGTTTCAGAGACCACTATCCCCTTTGGATTACTTTATCTTGCTGAGCAACTTGTGCCTTATTCTACCCCCGTAAATGCACTTGCTAGATTGTGACCTTTCACCAATACAGTCCCTACTATACCCTTCAAGGGCTAGCAATATGCTAAACTTATTGCACATTTCAGTCACCCACTAATGTATCCTTTCTATGTCAAAGATAAAGTTCTGATGCTCCATGGCACCAAGTTCCGATCGCACCTTAGGACGGACACGAACACTCCATCGTCTATGTACGAGCCCTTGCATGAGTACCGAATCCTTCGAGTTAGTAATTCCCCTCACCTCTGTGAGCTTTGCAAAACTCTTTTAGTCATTATGCAACACCTCCCACTTTGCACGGTCCCATCTTTCACCAAACACCCCGCTTTACCTTGAGAACCGTCAAGTTTAGTTGCCAACATCGAGCTATAGCTCGAACTTAACCATCCAAATCTTTGTGCGCTACACATTCTTCTTTGCTTGCTTGTCCTCGTGGTGCCTCTCACGCAAAAGGTTGGTCATTCCTCTGAATGCCAAATCTGGATGCCCGCTCCTCTGAGCGACTCCTTTCCCTACATCTCAATGTTCGTTTCCCCTAAATGGTTGCGCATGCTGGTTATCCTCCACACAGCCCAGCTAGATCCCTCACGTTTGTATGGCAAGTGTTTCTAAGTGTGCTTGTCCTACTCTGATACCACATTGTCATGAGCTTAGCTGATTTTGCCTAAGTTGTGCGACACCCATGCGTGTCCATCTGCAATGGTCAGCCTTCCCCGAGATCTCCTAGAGTCCCTTAGACTTACAAAAGAGAAAACGGGTCAGAAGAAGCAATTCCAATATGATCCACAAGCAACTGCTCAAGCAAACACTTTATAAAGCCATATATAAATTACATCCATGGACAATAGAAAATTAGAAAGGTTGTACACAAAAGATAATGGTCCATTACAAACCGAAGTCCCTACAAGTGCTTACAAGACACACTGTATTTATAAGCTAAAATTGGCCATAAAGCAAACCAAACTAGGGCGGCTAAGCCTATTGTAAGCCCGCTACTTGCTGTACAAGGTATATACACAAATCAAAGAACACGGACAAACACGAGCATTTCATCGAACACCTTGTTTACATTATTGTGCATGACAACCTGCATGGGTAGACCATCATGCACGGCGGTTGCGGCCCGGCCGCGGTGTGCGTGCACCGGGCAACTACCGGCCCACTGCAAGGGCCATCCAAGAACGGCCAACCGTGAGGCTGCCACCGCTTCGACCCTCGCGATTCTTGGGGCAGAGGTGGCCGCCGTGTAGCCGACCACAAAGGCGCCCACTGTAGGGGTAGCGGCGACAGCAACGCATGAGGGTGAAGGAGGGCTAGGGCTTTTTTTAAGAAAAAGATGGTTATGCCCCTCAAAATTTGAGAAATTTTAACTCTGTCCCTTTTATACATAATTCCTTAAATGGCTTCAATAATTTTAGATATTTCGAGGACTGTCCTCATGTATAGAATTTCAAAAATACCCTTAGTAATTCTAGAAATTTTGAGGACTGTCCTCTCATCTAGAATTTTAAAAATACCCTTGACAATTCTAGAAATTTCGAGGACTGTCCTCTCATCCAGAATTATGAAAATACCCTTGATAATTCTAAAAATTCTGAGCATGTCCTAATTTCCAAAAAAATAATTAAATAATTTAATTAATTATTATATATATCTAGTAATCCTACATATGATGTGATGTATGATGCAGATGGATGATCATAAGCCATGTGTTGTGATGTGTGTAATTATGATTATTATTATTATTAGGACTTGCAAGCCTGTGTTTTTCTCGTTTATTATTGGGTCTGTGTGCCTATGATTATTTGTAATTACATGGAGAGACGTAGTGGGAGCGTGGAGGTTACAGCAGGGCCCACGATGCCATGGTGGGAGATCATGACACATGGTGATACGACGATCCGACAGAACCGATAATGACGAGATCAACAATCGCAGGGCATGGAGATGCGCCGATGCACACATAGATCCTATTGTGAGTGATTAGGCCTATTGGCTTGGGCTTAATCATATTAGGTGACGTCTAATGATCATCCGGTGTGGCTTACATATGTGATGTGTTATATATATATATATATATATATATATATATATATATATATATATATATATATATATATATATATATATATATATATATATATATATATATGCATGCGATGTAGATATATATTAAATATATATATGTGTGACATGATATATTAGGAGACTGATACAAAATAAAAACCCCTCCTACGATAATATTAAGTTGATAAGCGTGAGGTAATAAGATTGACCCACGTGGCCTTCCATCGTTATAGGAAGAAATTGAATCATGGCATAGGTTGAGTTGGTCGAGTCCCTCGAGGCTCACCTATCTACATGATCGAGTTCTTGCCTATGACATAGAGATGTCACCGGTCACCTGAGGGCATGATATGCTTGGTCGAGTCCCTCGAGGGCATATCATCAAATCAGACTCATCTTGTAACGATGGTGATGACTTAACTAAATATCATGGTTAGTCAAGTCCCTCACGACTATGATAATTCGAAGGCCAAACATGAGCAAGAGTTGCCAACCTTTTGAGCTTAGTGTAATTGGTCGAGTCCCTCGAGGTTGCACTAAGATGCCAATTAGATCCCGATCCTTACTAGGAGTCTACCGGAGACTTTCTTTTCATGTATCAAGGGTGTCGCATGATTTGCTAAGAAAATAGTGGGAGTACATTAAGATAGAAGTCCATATCTTAATTAGTATTTTTTATAAAATATGTTATTTAATTTATGCTATATCTTGCTTGTCGCTTGCAAAACCCCTACGTGGCATACTTGATGCCAACCGCCTCATTGGTCCAAAAGCTCTGCAATTTGAGAATTATTCTCACGAAAGAGAAAATCGTATATGTCCTTAACATGATTGTGCCCACGCTGGAGGAAAAGATAAGCGAGGATGGGATCACTCGCTTTGTGAAGTATATAGATAGTCCTGGAGGATAACCTGTGTATTGATCTTATACTTTATATCCTACCGGATTCCTTTTCACTATTCATTATTAACTTTAATATAAACAAATTTGAGGTGACTCTCCCTGAGCTCCTCAATATGTTGAGGGAAGCTGAGAGTGTCATCAAGAAGGAAAAGTCAGTTCTCTATATTGGTGACACAAAAAAAAAAAAGGAAGGCTAGTAAGATGTTAAGAAGGGCAAGGGCAAAGAAAGATCAAGTAAGACAAAGGTTGCCAAGAAATACCCCAGAAAGGACAAAGAACAATGCTTCCACTATGGCTAAGACGGACATTGGAAGAGGAACTGTAAGGACTACCTTGCAGAGAAGGCGAGACAAAAGCTTGGAGAAGCTTCAAGTATATTCATGATCAGTCTCCACTTGTCAAATTTTCATGATAACACATGGATATTGGATACTGGAAGTGTTTATCATATTTATAATTCATTGCAGGTTCTGACAAGGCCTAGGAGATTGGCTAGAGGCGAGATGGACCTCAAGATGGGCAATAGAGCAAGAGTTGCTGCAGTTGTTGTTAGAAAGGTCACCCAACATCTACCTATTAGAGCCATTATTATATTAGATGTATATTATTTTGTTCCCTCTATTATCAAAAATATTATTTCTATCTTTTATTTGACAATTAGTGGATATAAATTAGTTTTTAAGAATAATAATTGTTCAATAATTATAGATGATGAGATCATCACTAGAGGGACCCTTATAAATGGCTTATATGTGTTAGACACTTCTCCATATATTATGAATATAAATATGTCTAAGAGGAAAAGAGATGAGATAAATAATGCATACATATGTCATTGTAGGCTATGTCATATACATGAGAGAAGGATTCAAAAGTTGCTAAAAGATGGATACTTAGATCCATTTGACTATGAGACATATGCAACTTGCGAACCTTGCCTTCGTGGGGAGATGACCAACTCTTCTTTTAGTGGAACTAGAAAGAGAGCCACCGATTTATTAGAACTCATACATAGTGATGTATGTGGTCCTATGTCGACTCAGGCTATAGGTGATTACTCATACTTCATTATATTCACTGATGATTTCTTTAGGTATGGACATGTGTACTTAATGAAGTACAAATCTAAGGCCTTCGAGAAATTCAGGGAATATAAGAATGAGGTAGAGAACCAAATTAGAAAGAGTATTATGACTCTTCGATCAAATCGAGGAGGAGAGTACTTGAGTACGGAATTCACCCATTTCCTTAGAGACAATGGGATTCTATCTCAATGGACACCTCCTTATATACCTCAGCTAATGATGTATCGAAAAGGAGGAATTGCATGTTGTTAGACATGATGCAATCCATGATGAGTTTAGCTGACCTACCCGTCTCATTCTGGGGGTATGCCCTAGAGACTGCTGCTTACCTTCTGAACAGAGTTCCATCAAAGCTGGTAGTGTCTATACCATATAAGATATGGAAAGAAGCTTGATCTTAAGATTGTTAAGATTTGGGGCTGTCCTGCCCATATTAGAAGACACAACCCCGATAAGTTGGAATCAAGGACAGAATGGTGCACATTCGTAGGATACCCAAAGGAAACTTATGTGTATTATTTCTATCATCCTGAGGACTGAAAGGTCTTTATTGCCAAGAGAGCTGTGTTCCTTGAGATGGAACCCATTTTTGGTGGAAACAGAGGGAGTGAGATAGAATTGAGCGAGGTTGGAGAACCTAGCTCAAGCACCATTCCAGAGCCTAAGTCTGTTCAGGTACTTAACACATAAATTCTAACTTTTCATAGGTCTAGTAGAGTATCACACCCTCCTGAAAGATATATGAGACATATCAGTGGAGATGACTCTTGGGATGTTGATCTGAAGACCTACGAGGAGGTTATTATGAGTATAGACTCCGAGAAGTGATAAGGAGCAATGAATTCTGAGATGGATTCCATGTACTCTAATAAGGTTTGGAACCTTATGGATGCACCTGAGGGTATTGTACCCATCAGCTGTAAATGGATCTTGAAGAAGAAGATCAGAGTGGATGGAAAGGTAGAGACCTATAAAGCAAGGCTGGTAGCTAAAGGATATCGTCAAAGACATAGAGTTGACTATGACGAAACCTTTTCACTTGTAGCCATGCTTAAGCCCATTAGAATTATTTTAGCTATTACAGCACACTATGATTATGAGATCTGACAAATGGATGCCAAAATGACATTCTTCAATGGCAACTTCGAGGAGGAGTTGTATATGATATAGCTAGAGGGATTCGTATCCAAAGAGAGTCCAGATAAAGTATACAAATTACTTAGATCTATTTATGGATTAAAGCAAGCTTCTTAAAGTTGGAACATAAGATTTGATGAGGTGATCAGATCTTATAACTTCGTTAAGAACGAAGATGAGCCTTATGTGTACAGGAAGATAAGTGGAAGCGCTATCACCTTCTTGGTACTATATGTGGATGACATCCTAATCATTGGGAATGATGTAGGAATGCTCTACATAGTAAAGGCTTGGCTATCTAGAAATTTCTCCATGAAAGACTTAGGGGAAGCATCCTATATTTTGGGGATCCAGATCTATAGAGATAGATCCAAAAGGATGCTTGTCTTATCCCAATCTAGGTACATAACTCCAATGTTAAAAGGTTTAGCATGAAAAATTCTAAGAGAGGTCTCATACCGATAAGACATGGAATATCACTTTCTAGGAGTATGTCCCCAAAGACTCCTGAAGAAAGGGCAGACATGGATAAGATACCTTATGCCTCAGCGATAGGGTCTATCATGTATGCGATGCTATGTACTAGGTCTGATATAGGCCATGCTTTGAGTGTCACAACTAGGTATTAGGTAGATCCAGGTTTAGAACACTAGAAGGCAGTAAAGTATATCCTCAAGTACTTGAGAAGGACTAAGGATCTATTACTGGTATATGGAGAAGGTAGCCTATAGGTTGAGGGCTACTCAAACTCAAGTTTTCAATTTGATATTGATAACAGCAAGTTAAATTGAGGATATGTTTTCACCCTGAATGGAGGAGTAGTAAGCTGGAAGAGTTCTAAGCAAGATACTACTGCTGACTCGACCACAAAGGTGGAATACATTGTTGTAGTAGAAGCAGCAAGATGAAGGGGTGTGGATGAAGAAGTTTATCAAGGATTTGGGAGTCATACCAAGCAGCGTGGAGCTGACTCCAATATATTGTGATAGTGACATAGCGATAACTCTAGAAAGGGAACCCAGGTCTCATCAGAATTATTCTGAGGAGGTTCCATCTGATTAGAGTGATCATAACCCAAAAACATATAGCAATGGAAATAGTTCCATCCGAAGATAACATTGCAGATCCACTAACGAAGCCGTTAGCTCAGATTGTATTTGAGCATCATAGGGGTTTAATGGGGATCAGACACATAGGTGATTGGCTTTTAGTCAAGTGCGAGATTGTTAGTTATAGGGCCCTGCAAGCCAATCACATGAGTGATGACGCGTGTGACATGTTGTATGATCTTTTTGCTCATGATTAATATTGGTATATTCTCATATTATTTATTACATATATATTGTGATGTCCTTGGTTTTGTGCAATGGGAGTCGAATCGTGATGAGATCACGATAATGAGATCAATTCACCTTTAAACGCAGATCCTAAATAATCTCGATCATAGGTTACTCAAGAGGGACATTGAGATAACCGAATAGATTGGTGTACTATATACCTGTCCATATGATGGAGGTGACTAGTCTCATAGCCACTTATGTGGAGACACTGAGGATATAGTACAGGTGTTCATTAGAGAACGAGTTCACTAATTGATCCGCTTATGGAATGCTATATTGTTAATGATACCTAATGTCAAACAGCAATTCCATAGTCCCAGTTGTGTATCTGGTCCTTAGACTTGAGACACCAAGGATGTCTTGTATGAGTACTCCTTTCTTTGACGTCAGACTTATATGTTTGGAAAGCTCCAGACTGGTACAGCTAGTTATTAGAATTGGTAGCCAACCTTACGAAGGCAATTGAGTGTCAATAGAGGATTATCCACTCTCTGTATCACGAGAGGAATATCTCATATGTGCTTGATCAGACAAATCCATGGCCAAGGTCATTCAGATTAAGAGAGAAGGAGTTCTCCGGTATAATCCAATTAGAGCAAGATAAACTGATTCCGTATGTGACTTGACATTACCATGTCCAATATATGATCTCTGGGATATTATTTGGATGACAGATTATAGATACATGGTAACTGTAGATTGACAGGTCCGACGGATTCGATCCCCCTATACCATTTGGGGACTATGGGCATAGTGGCCTAGTACGTCCATAGTTGATGAGTTGAGTGAATTATTATGAGGATAATAATTCACTATATCATAAGGAGTTCTGATAGGAGTGACTCACGGCCAACTCGGTATCGAGCCTAGAGGGTCACACATATATAGTGGATGCTTCAACAAATAGAGGATTGGATGAAGATCCAATTAGCCCCTATTCTCATTAGATGAGACCCTATGTTGACGAGCTCCTTGCTTAAGGCCCAATTAGAGAAATAAGGAGATTATTGGATAGAGATCCAATAATGCAAGTTAGTGGGTTATTGAATGAAGATCTAATACCCACTAAGGTAGAAGCCCTAGGGTTTTGTGGTGGCTCTCTATAAATAGGAGGGGAGACTCATGGTTGATAGGCTGCAGCTTTAGCCACCACCTCCTATTCTCCTCCCTCCCTCTGAGCAAGAGTTGCAAGATCAGATTGGAGGAGTTTCGTTGTAGAGATCCATCATGTGGATACCGCTAGAGAGGAGGACGCTTGACCTCCTTCATCTTCTCCATCCGGATTTGGAATACAAGGATATATGATCTCCCTAGGTAAAATCAATCTCTCACACATCGCGATTTTATCGATTTTTGCAGTTTTTCTCACGATCCCAATCTTTTGCATGATGATTTGATATGCGTGGGAAACCGATTTTTGTTTTGATTTCTGATGTGCATGTGATGCACTCGCTGAGGTTTTCCAACACATTATTGTTCGGGAGTGACCCTAGTCCTTCAGGCTTTGTGGTTTAATCATTCTTTTTGTAGCCACGCGAATGAAATAGCTGCCATAAGGGTGTAAGGTTGCCACTCCTTCACTTCTCCTCGTATCTCCGGCTTTAAACCCTTAATGAAAGTTCCTAAAAATTAGTATTTAGAACAGTCACAAGTTTGGTTAGATAATCACTCAAACATTGTTTGGTACTCTTGTATAGTGGTGGTTTGTCGAATCTTCGTCAATTGTCCATCAATATTCTCGAATTCAGTCAGTCTGAAGCGGTTCAATAATCCCTCATTGAATTACCGTTAGGAAAGGCTTCCATGGGTATGCTCGAACCAATTAAACCATAGAATCACATGCCCTTCAAGATGGATGGCAAGAATCTCCACCATGGAAGCATCGGTGGTGTAGTGGAACTGGAAGTAGCGCTCCGCGCTGTCACTAATGGTCGTCACTCAACTACAACATCTTCACTTCGCGAGCCATTCATCACTTGTTCTTGTTTGTACATATGTTTAGCAACTTGTTTTACCTTGAGTTTATGTATTTTTACCTAAGAAATGTGAGCGAAAGTGGTGTAAAAGGTTGCAGAATGATCGCTCACTGCGTGGAGCCAAAACAGCCTTATTTTTACATCTTTTTTGTGTGTCACGGCACCCTTTCTAAGTAGTGCAAAATGTCAGCCATTTCAGCACCTTGGAACACCCCAGGTGGCACCGGGCTAGATGGGGTTTCGGGTATATATCGAGTATAGGCGTTCATCAACAATTGAACTTGACTTGCGTTCGATACCTTGGGAACCATCGTTTATGGACTTGCAATCATTCTTACAACCCTCTAAAGTCCTATTTCCCTCTCTTTCTCTCTTTTTTCTGTACCCTCAAGGTGTTCAACAAATTGCTTATATAGCTTTCCGCTTTGCGAGACATCGGGACTTGTCCATCGCTCGTTTCTAAACTAATCAACTTCTTCGTTGCAGGTCCTACATGACCTTAAGAGGTTGTAAGAGGGCTGACCCTTTGCGGACAGATAACGTTTTGGGCATTTCATGACTTCGGCAATCCCATCTAAGTCCGCAACAGTGGGCAAGGTAGCTTCACGACTTAGGCAATTTCAGCTAAGTCTTTGAGAGTGCCGCACGACTTAGGTAAATTCAGTTAAGTCTGTGACAATGTAGTATCAAAGTAGGTAAGAAATTTATATAAACAATGAAGAAGATTCATAATCTCACCATGGTGAAATATCATGGTGAATCGAGCATGATGGGGCAAGCCGAACCCTTGCTCCAAGCAGCCGCTGGTGGGCTACAAGTGCAAACCTTCTTGCAAACTGTTGGAGTCACTTATGAGGAGCGTGGTAATGAACAAGATGAGCGTGAATTTGAGTATTCTCCATGAGTGGAGGAGGCACCATCTAGAGTGCCAACTGGGAAAAAGAGCCACAAAGAGAGACTTATAACGACGGAGACCCGCCTTGATGTTCTTGAAGCGAGCATGGAGGAACTCTACCAAGGCCAGCAAAGGCTACTTGGGGTAGAAAGCTCGCTAGAAGAAGCTGAATCTCGGATCGAGAAAGTTGAATCCATGATTGATCAACTAATAGAGGACACCAAAGATTTCGTACGATATCTACACGAAGTTGTGGCGGAACTCACAGCTAAGGTGATGGTGTTAACAAGGACTCTTGATGTGGGAGGGAACAACACCCGCACTACGCCACCACAAAACTTTAGGGCACTGGAGCCGCAATGCTAGGGGGGTACTAGGGATGTCAAAGAGCTTGAAAATTTCTTGTTCGACATGGAACAATACTTTCATGCTACAAGGCTCGATTCTGAAAAGACTAAAGTTGCTATAGCAATAATGTATCTAAATGGGGATGCAAAACTTTAGTGACGAACACGTTGGGAAGAGATCCAACAAGGTCGATGCCAAGTGGATACATGGGAAGACTTGAAGCGAGAGTTGAGAACTCAGTTCTTGCCCGAGAATACAGAGTTTGTCGCAAGAAGGAAACTAAGACAACTCTGCTAAAGTACAATAATCCGAGACTATTGGAAATAATTTTTAGCACTAATATTGTATATACAGGATATCTATAAGAAAGACAAGTTATTCAGCTTCCTCGATGGCTTGAAGTCATGGGCACAACAAGAACTACATCGGAGGAATGTCACCAACGTATTCGGGGCAATTGCAGCCGCGGAAAGGCTAATTGACTTTGTTTCTTAAGAGGATTCGAGAAAGAAGAAATAATCTTCGTTAAATGGCCCAACTAAATACTCTCGAGTGAAGGAGTCTGGGAGCAAACAAAAAAAGAAGAATTCCTATAAGGGACTAAGTTCAAAAGGTAAAGTCCCAAAGTCTGGTGGATGCTTCTTGTGTGGAGGACCACACATGGTAAGGGAGTGCCCACAAAAACAGGCACTCAATGCTTTAACTGTATCGATCCAACCATGTATGGTAGACAAGGGTAAAGCTATCGCCCTTAGTTCGAGCAGTTCTAAATCCAATAGTGACAGTGAGGCGTCGCAAGGACCCAGGATGGGAGTAATGCATTTGTTGAATGTGTTGCAGGGTCAAGTGGGGGAGAACACAAAGGTAGAGCCACCGAAGGCAGGAAGCAACAAGTTGATGTATGTAGACATCAAGCTTAATGGCCAAACAACCCATGTAATAGTAGACATAGGCGTACCCACAATTTTATTGCCAATCATGAAGCTAAGTAACTGGGATTAATCTTGGAGAAGAGCCCAAGTCGTATGAAGGTGGTGAACTCGGAGGCTAAGCAGATCTCCGAACGAGCAAAGGGAGTCCCCATCAAGATCGGAACATGGAGCGGGAGCACAAACTTGATAATGGTGCCACTGGATGGCTTCCAAGTGATTCTTGGAATAGAGTTCATGCACACGACGAAGTTAGTGCCAATGTCATTCCTGAACTTTCTATGCCTAATGGGAGGCGACGATCCCTACGTGGTTTCAGTTTCTCGAGGAGGAACCAAGGACCAACAATAAATATCGGCTGTACAATTGAAGAAAGGGGTATGAAAAGGTGAATTAACCTTTGTACCTACTATGAAGCTAGAGACACTTGACGGGGAGGCCATTCAGGAACCTGCTGAACATCTTGAAGTAGTTCTAAGATGTGATGCCAATAGAGTTGCCGATAACTCTACCACCACGCAGAGGCATGGATCATCGGATTGAGCCGGAGCCCGGAGTTAAGCCTCCATCAAGACCACCATACCGCATGGCCCCTTTAGAGCTGGCAAAACTGAGGAAGCAGTTGGATGAACTGCTAAGCAGTGGTCTCATCCACAGTTCAAAAGTACCTTTCGGAGCTTCAGTCATCTTCCAGAAGAAACAAGATGGGAGTCTCTGATTATACATTGAAAGCCTACCACTCAGATCCGCGAGACAATTCTCGAAATGTTCTAACTCGACTACCCCCTACCAGAGCCTCTAACGAGAAGTGAGTTGAAACTATTTTGGCGGATCACAAGATAAAGCTACCCAATAGAGCGCAGCAAATCGAGTACTTGGTGAAGTAGCAAAAGCTTCCTAGAACAAAAGCCATTTGGGAGCCAAAAGATGCCCTATGACATGAAGAAGCTTGTGTCAAAGCCTACCAACAAGCGTCAACGAGGACGTCGACAATTTAAGTGGGGGAGAATGTCACGAATGATCATCGCTCAACCGTAACATCTTCGCTCCGTGAATCGTTCGTCACTTGTTCTTGTTTGTACATATATTTGGCAGCTTGTTTTACCTTGATTTTATGTGTTTTTACCTATGAAATGTGAGCAAAAGTGGTGTAAAAGGCTGCATAACGATTGCTCGCTGCGTGGAGCCAAAACAGCCCAAAACAACCGTGTTTTTGGGTCTTTTTCATGTGCCACGACACCCTTTTTGAGTGGTGCAAAATTTTAGCCATTTCAGTACCTTGGAACCCCCCGGGTGGCACTGGGCTAGATGCGGTTCCGGGTATATATCGGGTGTAGGCGTTCATCAACAATTTAACTTGTCTTACATCCGATACCTTGGGAACTGTCGTTTGTGGACTTGCGACCATTCTTACAACCTTCTAAAGTCCTATTTAGCTCTCTTTCTCTCTTTTCTTTGTGCCCTCAAGGTGTTCGATAAATTATTTGTATAGCTTTCCGCTTTGCGAGACGTCGGGACTTGTCTGTCACTCGTTTATAAACTAATCAACTTTTTCGTTACAGGTCCTACGGGACCTTAAGAGGTTGTAAGAGGGCTGACCCTTTGTGGACAGATAATGCTTTGAGTGTTTCATGACTTAGGCAATCCCAGCTAAGTCCGGAACAGTGGACAAGGTAGCTTCACGACTTAGGCAATTTCAGCTAAGTCTTCGAGAGTGTCGCGAGGGTGCCGCACGGCTTAGGCAAATTCAGCTAAGTCCGTGACAGCGCGTGAGATCCAATTGATCAAGTCTCCTTCTTCCTATCTAGGGAAGTCTAACCTCATGCGTGGATTATATGAATCGGTTATAGTGCCTCCTCACTCCTGGAATTCGATCTGAAGTTTCCCCTTATTATGATTTCCTTGGGCTAGGTGGTCGGCCCATGCTGAGTTCGACAAAGATAGTCCAAATTTTCTCCTCCTTGTGGGTCTCAAAGGCATTAAGGGCCTCCTCTGATCCCATGGTATAGGCCTCCAGATCTATGATGTTAAGGTTTTTCTTCTATTGTCGGGTTAAGGGCATGGGAGGTTTCGGAGGAAGGATGGCCGAAAGGGTGGAATCATCGATGAGCTAGTTGGTTGTGGTTATGGCTATTTTGGATCGGTTTGTGCCTATAGTTTGGTAAGGTTTTTGGGTTGTGATGGTAGGGATTGAAGATAAGAAGAAGAGAGCCCAAGAAACTGAGAGAGACAACAACAAAATTTGATAGAATTCGATAAAAAGGTGTTGGGTATGTGTTGTCCTATCGAACAAAATTTACGTCGGAGAAACAACAAATTCTTGATGTAAACTCCAGAGAAAATCTAGCGAAAATATGTAGAATTTTGATAGCAAAACCTTGGTTCAGATGTGAGTAATAGCAATAATTTAGATTGATGAAATTTTGGCAACATAACGATAGGAAAATTGATGCAAGGATAGAAGGTAGATTCTCTATCGTAAAAATCCAGCAATACATGTTGATGAATTGCAGCACGATAAGATCAGTTTCAAAGGAAATTTTTTAAAGAGATTAATCTTAGATAAAAGCTAAGTTGATCTATGAGATGGTGTAAAAATTTTGTCCACAATAGATATGCAATAAACTAATTTCAAGAAGCCTATATATGACTGAAAAATTTCTGCAGTGTTTCCCCTTTGCAATGATGATCACGTTTGCGATGGTAGAAATTTGCAATGAGGACAAGATGGGAAAGCTTCTTCAGTATGGAAAGATAAGGACTTGCAGTAGTAACAAGGTGTGGGTGGTAGAATTTTACTAGATATTTAATTCAAACGAAGTGGGGCAGTGGTAGACTAATTGATCTACGACTTGGGGTGAAAGATAGAGTTGACGTCTTGAAGCGATTATGGGAATTGCTTAGATAGGTGGAGGTGGCAGAGATGGCAGTAGGGGCAGCAGGAACACGTCTCTGTTACCATTTGATAGAACCCCAAAAGGAGCTATATAGGATTTAATCTTTGAGGGGGATCAACCCTTGGAACACTATAAGGGTTTTTCCCTCCTAGGGTCGACCAACAAGGCTGAAAATAAAAGATGTCTTGCTTGATTGAAAAGAGGAGGAGGCTACAAGCTTATATAGTGCTCAAAACCCTAACCCAAGGGGGGTGCTGCATAACTAAAATTACCTCCTTACCCTTCCTATAGACCCCTTGTCTTAATAGGAATGGGCAACAACTAAGATGGCTCCATGGCCACCTATACCTACTAAAAACCCTGGCCGACCAGCCCAGTAAAGGGGGTGGGGGCCAATAATCCCTAAAGCCCCAAAATAAATCCTAGCCATATTTGTTTATAAGGTAGAGGTGACTAGGTGAGATTTTATTATAAAGTACAAAGTTTTTATTGACTACTTCTAGGGTGATTAGGACCCAACCCTGCTAGGGTCTTATTAAGACATCTGAAAATTTAGCAAGCAATTAGAGAAAGTTTGGATCTTTAATTTTTGTCAGCTCTCTCATATGTTGCTACTGAAATTGTATTAGAAAGCCGCTGTTCACTTTGTGCAAGATGTTCTCCATTAGTTGCATTGAAATCATCATCACGTTGCTCCTAGGTTTCCTATGTAGGATCTCCTGTTTCTCATGGCTAAAAAATTTAATGATAAATTTAAAAAAAATTCTATGGAGCATCATCTAACGTAGTCAGCCATTTGATGTTGAGTATGACCTTATAATCATCAAGAGGGAGGAAGGAAAAATCAGCGATGATCCTTTGGCCTTGTAAAAATAATTTCACTTACGAGTACTTCAAAATTTGACTATTAGTGATCTCAACATCAAACCTTCTGCAATCCTCAATATGTAATACTATACGAATAGCAACATTGCTGTTCATGAAGTTATTAGTACTTCTGGTTGTCACAAACGGTCATCGCTCAATCGTAACATCTTCGCTCTGCGAACCATTCGTCATTTTTTTCTTGTTTGTACATATGTTTGGCAACTTGTTTTGCCTTGAGTTTATGTGCTTTTACCTAAGAAATATGAGCGAAAGGCTACAGAACGATCGCTCACTACGTGGAGCCAAAACAGCCCTGTTTTTGGGTCTTTTTTGTGTCTTGTAGCAACCACTTTGAGCGGTGCGAAATGTCAGCCATTTCAACACCTTGGAACTCCCGAGGGTGGCACTGGGCTGGATGGGGTTCCAGGAATATGTCGGGCGTAAGCTTTCATCAATAATTGAACTTGTCTTGCGTCCGATACCTTGGGAACTGTCGTTTGTAGACTTGCGACCATTCTTACAACCCTCTAAAGTCCTATTTCGCTCACTTTCTCTCTTTTCTCTACTGCACTCAAGGTGTTCGACGAATTGCTTGTATAGCTTTCCACTTTGCGAGACGTCGGGACTTGTCCGTCGCTCATTTCTAAGCTAATCAACTTCTTCTTTGCAGGTCCTACAGGACCGCAAGAGGTTGTAAGAGGGTTGACCTTGTACAGACACATAACACTTCGGGCATTTCATGACAGGTAATCCTAGCTAAGTCTGGAATAGTGGGCAAGGTTTCTTCACGACTTAGGCAATTTCAGCTAAGACTTCGAGAGTGCTGCTAGGGTGCTGCATGTCTTAGGCAAATTCAGCTAAGTCCGTGACAGTGTGGTATCAGAGCAAGCAAGCAATTCAAACGAATAGCGAAGAAGATTCGTAAACTCACCATGGTGAAACATCATGGTGAATCGAGCATGATGGGGCAAGCTGGACCCTTGCTCCAAGTAGCCACAGGTGGGCTGCATGTGCAAACTCGCTCGCAAACTGTTGGAGCCAATCATAAGGAGCACTACAATGAACAAGGCGAGCATGAAGTTGGGTATTCTTCACAAGAGGAGGAGGCATCATCTGGAGCACCAATCTGGAAAAAGAGCCATAAGGAGAGAATTACAATGGCGGAAACCTGCCTTGATGTTCTTGAAGCGAGCTTGGAGGAACTCTGCCCAAGCCAACGAAGGCTACTTGGGGTAGAGAGCTCGAATGAAGAAGTTGAATCTTGGATCGAGAAAGTTGAATCTCTGATTGATCAACTAACAGAGGACACCAAAGATTCCGTCCGACACATCTACACGAAGTTGTGGCAGAACTCACAACTTAGGTGATGGTGTTAACAAGGACTCTTGATGCGGGAGGGAACAATACCCGCACTATGCCACCATAAAACTTCAGGGCACTAGAGTCGCAGTGCTACGGGGGTGCTAGGGATGCCAAAGAGCTTCAAAATTTCTTGTTCGACATGGAACAGTATTTTTACGCTATAAGGCTCGATTCTGAAGAGACCAAAGGTGCTATAGCAATAATGTATCTAAATGGGGATGCAAAACTTTAGTAGCGAACCCGTTGGGAAGAGATCCAGCAAGACTGATGTCGAGTGGATACATGAGGAGACTTGAAGTGAGAGTTGAGAACTCAGTTCTTGCACGAGAACGTAGAGTTTGTCGCAAGAAGAAATCTAAGAAAACTCTACCGAAGTACAACAATCTGAGACTATGTGAAATAATTTTCAGCATTGATGCTGGATATACAGGACATGTCTGAAAAAGATAAGCTATTCCACTTCCTCGATGGCTTGAAGTCATGAGCACAACAAGAACTACATTTGAGGAATGTCACCGACGTAGTCGGGGCAATTGCAGCCACGAAAAGACTAACTGACTTTGTTTCTTTGGAGGATTCGAAAAAGAAGAAACAATCTTCGGGAAATCACCCATCTAAATACTCTTAAGCGAAGGAGTCTAGGGGCGAACAAAAGAAGAAGAATGTCCACAAGAGACCGAGCTCAAAAGGTAAAGTCCTAAAGTCTGGTGGATGCTTCTTATGCGGAGGACCACACATGGTGAGGGAGTGCCCGCAAAAACAGGCACTTAATGCTTTAACTGCATCGATTCTGCCCCATAAGTCAGACAAGGGCAAAGCTATCACCCTTAATTCGAGCAGTTCTGAATCCAGTAGCGATAGTGAAGCATCGCAAGGACCCAAGATGGGATTAATGTATTTGTTGAATGCGTTACGGGGTCAAGTGAGAGAGAACACAAAAGCAAAGCCACTAAAGGTAGGAAGTAGTGAGTTGATGTATGTGGACATCAAGCTTAATGGTCGTACAACCCGTACAATTGTAGACACAGGTGCGACCCACAATTTTATTACCGATCGTGAAGCTAAGCGACTGGGATTAATCTTGGAGAAGAGCCCAAGTCATATGAAGGCTATGAACTCGGAGGCCAAGCAAATCTCTGGACGAGCAAAGAGGATCCCCATTAAGATTGGGACATGGAGCAGGAGCACAAACTTGATGGCGATGCCATTGGATGACTTCCAAGTGATTCTTGGAATGGAGTTTATGCACGCGGCGAAGTTAATACTAATGTCATTCTTGAACTTCTTGTTTATAATGGGAGGTGACGATCCCTTCGTGTTTCTAATTTCTTGAGGAGGAACCGAGGACCTATAATTAATATCAGCTTTATAATTAAAGAAAGGGGTCCGAAAAGGTGAATCAACCTTTGTAGCTGCTATGAAACTAGAGACACTTGACGGGGAGGCCATTCAAGAACTTGCTGTTGTGGCAAGCACCCTAAAGGAGTTCTCAGATGTAATGCCAACGGAGTTGTCGAGAACTCTACCACCACGCATAGGCATGGATCATCAGATTGAGCTGGAGCTGGGAGTTAAGCCTCCAACGAGACCACCATACCGCATGGCCCCTCCAGAGTTAGCAGAACTGAGGAAGCAGTTAGATAAACTTTTAAGTGATGGTCTCATTCGTAATTCAAAAGCAACTTTTAGAGCTCTAGTCCTCTTTCAGAAAAAAAAAGATGGGCGCTTCCAATCATGCATTGATTATCGAGCCCTCAACAAGATGATGGTGAAGAACAAGTACCCTATTGTAACACCCCTCATTTCCGAATTTTCGTATAAATTTCTGGTGATAATGTAAGCATTCATTTTAAATTGACAAAAGAAATAGAGTATGAATCAGAGGTAACTTATTTGTAAGATTTGGGTGATCTGTCCAAAAAAAAAAAAAAGAAAGAATCTGAGGACCTATATGTAAACCCTGAGGACCTAATCCTAAATGTACGAAATGCAAGGACTAAATTGCAAAATGTATAAAATGACAAATTCCACCATTTAAGCCTCTCTGCCTTCGTTCTTAAGGAAGCAGAGAAGGCAGCTGCGTGGATGATTAGGGAAGAAAAAAAAAAAGAAAGAAAGAAAGAAAGAAGAAGAAGAAGAAGAAGAAAATTGGGGCTTTAAGGGTTCTTGCTCAAATCTTTTCACTTAGGGTCAAAATTATCAAAGGCAAGTGTTCTAACCCCATCCTACAGAATCTTTAGTCTCTGTTTTTATGTGGATTCAAAATAAATTGAAGTATTTCTATTTAGAAACTGATATGTCTCTCTTTGGACATAGAACCATGGATTCTGAAGTTTTTCGGTAAACTGACCCCTATACACTGTTTTAGCTACAAGTTTCAATACAAAATGTGAATTCAGGTAGGAACTATTTTGTTTGAAATTAGACTCTTATATCTTCCTTTTGACACTGATTTTGTAGATTTTGAACACCGAATACTTACCCAAACATCTGTTTCAAATGAGCCTATAGACGCTGTAAAACAGGGTTCAAGATTTCTGACCTATCAATACTAAAATGCCTATAACTCTCTGCTTAAAATTCTGATTTGTACCAAACTGATTTTATTTGAAACTAGACTTGAAAATATTTCTTTTGACATATAGTTTGAAAATTTTGGAATTCAATTGCCTACCCTATTATCTGTTGAATCCGACCCTATAAATTCTACAAAACAGTGATTGTGTTTTTGCCCTTGGGTTACCAAATCAAAAGTAACTCCGTGTTGAGAACCCTGTTTCATACGAAATTTGTTCCATCAAAATATAGATTGATATATGGTTCGACCACAGCTTTCTTATGGGTATTGGAGCATAATTGATATTCTGAAATATTTGTTTGCTGTGCCACTGCAATTCTGTCCGAAATCGAGCTTTGGTCGATTTCGATTCCATTCCTTTGGATATTTGAATTCGTCTAACCTTCTTATTGGAATTGAGCTAAATATGATTGCTTGGAATCCCTATACACTCTTGTTTTCATTTCATTCCAAATCTGAATACATTTGTGAGAGATTTGTTCTTTGTTTCGTATTGTCTCGAAAAGGCACATGCACGTTTTGTTGTTCCGCGTGTGCTTCCGACATATGCTACTTATTGTTAAAACTGCCCTCTTGTACTCTGGTGTGTGGGATTGTCTAGACCTTTGCCAGAAATGGTAAAGGGTATGCGCTTATTGCCCGCTATGTGGGGTCCCGCTCTGTGGGATATTCTGGACCTGTGCCAGAAATGGTAAAGGGTATGTGCTTAGAGCCTGCGATGCTCTGTCGGCCCCCTCTGACTTCACCTAGACGTGGGTGGATGGAGCTCCCAGACGTGGGAGACATTTGTCAGGTGGTCATTCAGAAATGGATGGGTCACATTCGAGATCCCACTACACCTTCTATATGTTTGATATGACATCCGAGTTTTGGTGAGTTGTTTCGCTCATGCTCGGATAAGAATGATATGATTGCGACGTCAAGGACGATGTTTGAGCTTCTGCGATATTTGTTTTGATATGCTCAAATGCTTCATTCATCGATGATTTTGCTTGAAATATTCCATATGCCGTTGATATGCTTCGTAACATTTCGTATGCCACCGATAAGCTCCGATATGTTTCCTTTGTTCTTGAGATGCTCCAATTACTCTATGCCCCATCCGTCAGAACCAAATATGTAAGATTGAAAAGACAATTATGTTTCGCTCCTAACGATATTATGTCTACGAAATCGTATATTCGCCTTGTAATTTGAAACGTATCCCTTTGAAAATTGTATTATTTTGATATGGATATGTTAGCCACTTGAGCTCCTTATGCTCACCCCGTTTGTTGATAAATTTTTCGGATAGCGTATCGCTTGCTTAATTGTTAAGATTGGAGGCGGTGGAAAGTTTAGAAGATTTTGGGCAGATCTTTGTTAGCATATGTGTTCTTGTTGTATAAGCTACTCTGCATCTTATGAAATGTGACGATGAATCTAAACCTGTGGATTTTGTGTAAGATAAAGGATCCCTCATGTATAGGATTTTGGAATGTTAAGTTAAATTCATGTAATGATATGAATTTATGGTAATCATTGATTTGGTGACTGCATAGACTTCCCCACTTATGAGTTTATGTGTGGTTATTATTTTGAAGAGTTGAGTTCAGATTATATGAATTATCGAGTGATGCGTGGTATGTTTATGAACTGCACAGGGTGATGAATTTGTAGACTATAGAGGTGAAAATTTGATCTGAATGTTTTCTTAGTGACCTCAAAATGTGTGTTTGGATCCTGGATTAGTTGTGAGAAAAATTTTAAATATTGTCGATATTTTGGAGGGGCGTGATACCTATCCCGCTCATCACGGACTTACTTCATCAATTAGGCAAGGAAAGTACTTCTCCAAACTCGACCTTCGGTTGGAGTATTGGCAGGTGTGCATTGCAGAAAGGGACAAGGCGAAGACTACCTGTGTGACCAGGTATAGAGCATTCGAGTTCTTGGTGATGCCTTTCAGCTTAACCAATGCTCCAAGCGCATTCTGCACTCTGATGAACCAACTGTTCAAAGAGTATTTGGAAAAGTTTGTGATCATCTACTTAGATGATATTGTCGTCTATAGCCAAACATGAGGAGCATATTAAGCACCTCCGAACAACTTTCAAAGTTCTCAGGGAGAATACCTTATTCGTGAAGAGGGAAAAGTACTACTTTGCCCAAACGAAGATTTTATTCTTAGGGCATCGACTCGGCAATGGTTCCATTCGAATGGATAAGTCTAAGGTGCCAGAGTTGAGATCCTTCCTTGGGTTCGTCAACTATTATCGGCACTTCA
Source organism: Ensete glaucum (assembly GCA_021527575.1). NCBI lineage: Eukaryota > Viridiplantae > Streptophyta > Magnoliopsida > Zingiberales > Musaceae > Ensete > Ensete glaucum. Next base: position 6,328,388 of record CM038556.1, read on the forward strand.
TAGTTGGATATTCGAAGCGCACAGCTCCACTTATGGAGTTGCTAAAGAAGGAGTAGCTTGGAGATAGATGGACAAATGTGAGGTGGCATTTCGAGACCTAAAGACTGTGTGTTATAGGAACCTATACTCAGATTACCAATCTATAGGAAGTCTTTTAAAGTTTATACAGATGCTTTTGACTTTGCTATTGGGGGAGTTCTTATGCAATAGGGTCATCCAGTGGCCTACGAGAGTCGCAAGCTCAACGAGACTGAGTGGCGATATCCTGTACATGAGAAGGAGATGACAAAGGTAGTCCACTATCTACGAGTGTGGCGACACTACCTTCTGGGAGCACCATTTATGCTAAGGATAGATAATGTCATATTGAGTTACTTCCAAACTCAAAAGAAATTCTCCCCAAAGCAAGCACGATGGCAGGACTTCTTGGCTGAGTTCGACATGGTAATGCAGTATAAACCCGGAAAAGCAAACATCATGGCTGATGCACTAAGTCAGAAAGTGGAGGTAGTGAATGTTATACAGTTGGAGGGCGGAGGCCAAGTAAGTCAATTGCACTCTAACTTCCTTTCCAGGATCAGGGATGGACTGTACTGAGATCCTTAGGTAGTAACTCTGATGCAATTCATCAAAGAGGGCAAGGCACGATGATTTTAGGTCCAGGAGGGACTCATCTACACTAAGGGGAACATAGTTTATGTTCTGCGAGCGGATAACTTGAGGCGTGAACTCTTGAAAGAGTGTCACAATTCCATGTGGACTGGACATCCGAGTATCTATCGAATAATGGCTCTCATGGAGAGAGCCTTCTATTGGCCAAAGATGGGGATAAATGTTGAGGAATATGTTCGATCATACCTTACTTGTCAACAGGACAAGGTAGAGCAAGAGAAGCAAATGGGACTTTTGGAGCCGCTGCCCATACCAGAAAGGCCATGGGAGAGCATTTCCTTGGAATTCATATCAAGCTTGCCCGTGGTAGGGGGACTTGGATCGAGACTCGTGGTAGTTGATCAGTTTTTGAAGTATGCAACATTCATTATTGTACCCCTACATTGCTCAGCAGAGGAGGCAGCTAAGTTGATGATGAAGAATGTGGTGAAGTATTGGGGAGTCCTACACAACATCACTAGTGATCGAGATTCTCGGTTCTTGGGATGATTCTAGACCGAGTTGTTCAAGTTGCTGGGATCTAAGTTATATTTCTCCAAAAGCCTCCACCCCCAAACCGATGGCCAAACAAAAAGAATTAACTCATTCTCGGACTATATCCAACAAGAGCCCCTTTAAGTAATAGCCATCAACTCCTCACACCCTAGTTATTGGTTATACAGAGAGTAGCCCATCAGCCTATCACTTCGTAAAGGAATAACATCGCAATGCAGATATTGCATGGGCTTACTTGGAGAAGGCGACAAAAAAATGAAGAAGTGGGCAGACTTAGGAAGGCGACCACAAGAGTTTAAAGTTGGTGACATGGTGTTGGTGTAGCTCCAACCAGCATCACTCCAGTTCTTTAGGCACAAAGTGCACAAGGGATTGGTACTCAAGTATGAAGGGTCTTTCCCAATCATCAATAGGGTAGGCAATGTCTCATACAAGTTACAACTGCCAGCATGGTTCAGAATTCATAACGTCTTCCATACGAGCAACTTGAAAGCCTACCACTGAGATCGCGAGACAATTCTCGAAATGTTCCAACTCGACTACCCCCTACCAGAGCCTCTTATGAGAAGCAAGTTGAAACTATTCTGGCGGATCGCAAGATAAAGCTACCCAATAGAGCATAGCAAATTGAGTACTTAGTGAAGTGGCAAAAACTGCCTTAAATAGAAGTTAGTTGGGAGCCAGAAGACGCCCTACAACATGAAGAAGCCCACGTCAAAGCCTACCAACAAGCATCGACAAGGGCGTCGACAGTTTAAAGGGGGGAGAATGTCACGAATGGTCGTCGCTCAACCGCAACATCTTGGCTCCGCAAACCATTCGTTGCTTTTTTCTTATTTGTACATATGTTTGGCAGCTTAGTTTGCCTTGAGTTTATGTGTTTTTACCTAAGAAATGTGAGCGAAAGTAGTGTAGAAGGCTACAGAAGGATCGCTCGCTGCGCGGAGCCAAAACAGCCCTATTTTTGGGTCTTTTTCATGTGCCGCGATAACCTTTCTGAGCGATGCGAAATGTCAGCCATTTCAGCACCTTGGAACCCCCCGGGTGGCACCGAGCTGGATGGGGTTCCGAGTATATGTCGGGCGTAGGCATTCATCAGCAATTGAACTTATCTTGCGTCCGATACCTTGGGAACCGTCGTTTGTGGACTTGCGACCGTTCCTACAACCCTCCAAAGTCCTATTTCGCTCTCTTTCTCTCTTTTCTTTGCTTCACTCAAGGTGTTCAATGAATTGCTTGTATAGCTTTTTGCTTTAAGAGACATCATTTCTAAGCTAATCAACTTCTTCTTTGTAGGTCCTACGGGACCACAAGAGGTTGTAAGAGGGTTGACCCTTTGCGGACATATAACACTTTGGGCGTTTTATGACTTAGGCAATCCCAGCTAAGTCCAGAATAGTGGGCAAGGTTGCTTCATGACTTAGGCAATTTCAACTAAGTCTTTGGGAGTGCCGCTAGGGTGCTACACAGCTTAGGCAAATTCAGCTAAGTCCGTGACAATAAGAATGGTGATTGGTTATTGTTCATGAAGTTATTAGTGCTTCCGGTGTCAATAAGAAAGGTGATAAGTTGCTGTTTAAAAAGTCCTCCCACTTTCATCGTCTGCAGGTATGCGTAGCCAGCAAGAGCGTGCATTATAAAATTGGTTGATTCTTGTTCTTCCTTTATGACCTCCTCCTCATGCTCTGTTAGGACTCTAGCTAAGAGAGTTGTAATTTAGATTCATTAAAGATGGCAAACATGTAAATCCTAAGTGTCACGAACGGTCGTCGCTCAACCGCAATGCCTTTGCTCCTTGAACCGTTCGTCACTTTTTCTTACTTGTACATATGTTTGGCAGCTTATTTTGCCTTGAGTTTATATGTTTTTACCTAAGAAATGTGAGCGAAAGTAGTGTAGAAGGCTACAGAAGGATCGCTCGCTGCGCGGAGCCAAAACAGCCCAAAACAGCCCTATTTTTGGGTCTTTTTCATGTGCCGCGATAACCTTTCTGAGCGATGCGAAATGTCAGCCATTTCAGCACCTTGGAACCCCCCGGGTGGCACCGAGCTGGATGGGGTTCCGAGTATATGTCGGGCGTAGGCATTCATCAGCAATTGAGCTTGTCTTGCATCCGATACCTTGGGAACCGTCGTTTGTGGACTTGCGACCGTTCCTACAACCCTCCAAAGTCCTATTTCGCTCTCTTTCTCTCTTTTCTTTGCTGCACTTAAGTTGTTCAATGAATTGCTTGTATAGCTTTTTGCTTTACGAGACGTCATTTCTAAGCTAATCAACTTCTTCTTTGTAGGTCCTACGGGACCACAAGAGGTTGTAAGAGGGCTGACCCTTTGCGAACATATAACACTTTGGGCGTTTTATGACTTAGGCAATCCCAGCTAAGTCCAGAATAGTGGGCAAGGTTGCTTCATGACTTAGGCAATTTCAACTAAGTCTTCGGGAGTGCCGCTAGGGTGCTACACGGCTTAGGCAAATTCAGCTAAGTCCGTGGCAATAAGAATGGTGATTGGTTATTGTTCATGAAGTTATTAGTGCTTCCGGTGTCAATAAGAATGGTGATTGGTTGTTGTTTAAAAAGTCCTCCCACTTTCATCGTCTGTAGGTATGCGTAGCCGGCAAGAGCGTGCATTATAAAATCGGCCGATTCTTGTTCTTCCTTTATGACCTCCTCCTCATGCTCTGTTAGGACTCTAGCTAAGAGAGTCATAATTTAGATTCATTAAAGATGGCAAACATGTAAATCCGAAGTGTCACGAACGGTCGTCGCTCAACCGCAATGCCTTTGCTCCTTGAACCATTCGTCACTTTTTCTTGCTTGTACATATGTTTGGCAGCTTGTTTTGCCTTGAGTTTATGTGTTTTTACCTAAGAAATGTGAGCGAAAGTAGTGTAGAAGGCTGCAGAAGGATCACTCACTGCGCGAAGCCAAAATAGCCCAAAGCAGCCCTGTTTTTGGGTCTTTTTCATGTGTCGTGGCAACCTTTCTGAGCGGTGCGAAATGTCAGCCATTTCAGCACCTTGGAACCCCCTGGGTGGCACCGAGCTGGATGGGGTTCCGGGTATATGTCGGGCGTAGGCATTCATCAACAATTGAACTTGTCTTGCATCCGATACCTTGGGAACCGTTGTTTATGGACTTGCGACCGTTCCTACAATCCTCCAAAGTCCTATTTCGCTCTCTTTCTCTCTTTTCTTTGCTGCACTCAAGGTGTTCGACAAATTGCTTGTATAGCTTTCCGCTTTACGAGACGTCGGGACGTGTCCGTCGCTCGCTTCTGAATTAATCAACTTCTTCTTTGCAGGTCCTACGGGACCTTAAGAGGTTGTAAGAGGGCTGACCCTTTGCGGACAGATAACGCGTTGGGTGTTTCATGACTTAGGTAATCCCAGCTAAGTCCGGAATAGTGCAGCGAGGTGCCGCACGCTTAGGCAAATTCAGCTAAGTCCGTGACAATGTGGTATCGAGCAAGCAATTCATACGAACAAAGAAGATTCGCAACCTCACCATGGTGAAACATCGTGGTGAATCGAGCAAGATGGGGCAAGCCGGACCCTTGCTCCAAGCAGTCGCAAGTGGGCTGCAAGTGCAAACTCGCTCGCAAACTATGGGAGTCACTCATGAGGAGCTCTACAGTGAACAAGACGAGCGTGAAGTTGGGTATTCTCTATGAGGGGAGGAGGCGCCATCTGGAGCGCCAACCGGGAAAAAGAGTCACAAGGAGAGAATTATAGTGGTGGAGACCCGCCTTGATGTTCTTGAAGCGAGCATGGAGGAACTCTACCAAGGCCAGCGAGGGCTACTTAGGGTAGAGAGCTCGCTAGAAGAAGCTGAATCTCGGATCGAGAAAGTTGAATCTATGATGGATCAACTGACAGAGGACACCAAAGATTTCGTACGACACCTACATGAAGTTGTGGCGGAACTCACGGCTAAGGTGATGGTGTTAACAAGGACTCTTGATGCGGGAGGGAACAACACCCGCGCTGCGCCACCACAAAACTTCAGGGCACCAGAGCCGCAGTGCTACGGAGGTGCTAGGGATACCAAAGAGCTTGAAAATTTCTTGTTCGACATAGAACAATATTTCTGTGCTACAAGGCTTGATTCTAAAGAAACCAAAGTTGCTATAGCAACAATGTATCTGAATGGGGATGCAAAACTTTGGTGGCGAACCCGTTGGGAAGAGATCCAGCAAGGCCGATGTCAAGTGGATACATGGGGAGACTTGAAGAGAGAGTTGAGAACTCAGTTCTTACCAGAGAACATAGAATTTGTCGCAAGAAGGAAATTGAGACAACTCCGCCAAAGTACAACAATCCGAGACTATGTGAAACAATTTTCAGCACTGATGCTGGATATACGAGACATGTCTGAGAAAGACAAGCTATTCAGCTTCCTCGATGGCTTGAAGCCATGGGCACAACAAGAACTACATCGAAGGAATGTCACTGATGTAGTCGGGGAATTGCAGCCACGGAAAGGCTAACTGACTTTGTTTCTTCGGAGGATTTGAGAAAGAAGAAACAATCTTTAGGAAATCGCCCATCTAAATACTCTCGAGCGAAGGAGTCTGGGGGCGAGCAAAAGAAGAATAATTTCCACAATGGACCGGGCTCAAGTGGTAGAGTCCCAAAGCCTACTTGATGCTTCTTGTGTGGAGGACCGCACATGGTGAGGGAGTGTCCACAAAAACAGGCACTCAATGCTTTGACGGCATCAATTCTACCCCGTAAGTCAGACAAGGGCAAAGCTATCGCCCTTAGTTCGAGTAGTTCTGACTCGATGGCGGCGGTGGCAGGACCCAGGATGGGAGCAATGCGTTTGAATGCATTGCGGGGTCAAGTGGGGGAGAATACAAAGGCAAAGCCACCGAAGGCAGGAAGCAGCGAGTTGATGTATGTGGACATCAAGCTCAATGGCCGAACAACCCGTGCAATGGTGGACACGGGCTCGACCCACAATTTTATTGCCGATCGCGAAGCTAAGCAATTAGGACTAATCTTGGAGAAGAGTCCAAGTTGTATGAAGGTGGTGAACTCAGAGGCCAAGCGGATCTCCGGACAAGCAAAGGGGGTCCCCATCAAGATCGGGACATGGAGCGGGAGCACAGACTTGATGGCGGTGCCATTGGACGACTTCCAAGTGATTCTCGGAATGGAGTTTATGCACGCAGCAAAGTTGGTGCCGATACCCTTCCTGAACTTCTTGTGTCTAATGGGAGGCGATGATCCCTGCATGGTTCCAGTTTCTCGAGTAGGAACCAAGGACCTACAACAAATATCGGCTTTACAATTAAAGAAAGGGGTGCGAAAAGGTGAATTAACCTTTGTAGCTGCTATGAAGCTATAGACACTTGACGGGAGGCCATTCAAGAACATGCTGTTGTGGCGAACATCCCGAAGGAGTTCTCGATGTGATGCCAACAGAGTTACCGAGAACTCTACCACCACGCAGGCGTGGATCATCGATTGAGTTGGAGCCGGAGTTAAGCCTCCAGCGAGACCACCATACCGCATGGCCCCTCCAGAGTTGGCGTAATCGAGGAAGTAGTTAGATGAACTGCTAGCGGTGGTCTCATCCAGTTCAAAGCACCTTCGAGCTCCAGTTCTCTTCGGAAGAAACAAGATGGGAGCCTCCGATTATGTATTGATTATCGAGCCCTCAACAAGATGACGGTGAAGAACAAGTACCCTATCCATCGTGGACTTGTTCGATCAATTGGGCAAGGCAAAGTACTTCTCCAAACTCGACCTTGGGTATTGGCAGCGCATTGCAAAAGGTGATGAGGCGAAGACTACGTGTGACTAGGTATGGAGCATTCAAGTTCTTGGTGATGCCTTTCGGCTAACCAACGCCTCCCACATTCTCGCACTCTCATGAATCTGTTCAAAGAATATCTGGATAAATTTGTGGTCGTCTACTTAGACGACATCGTCGTCTATAGCCAAACACTTGAGGAGCATGTTAGACACCTCCGAACAATTTTCAAAGTTCTCAGGGAGAACACCTTATTTGTGAAGAGGGAAAAGTGTTACTTCGCCCAAACAGAGATTTTATTCTTGGGGCATCGAATTGGGAATGAGTCCATTCGAATGGACAAGGCTAAGGTGCAAGCTGTGGTGGACTGGCGAACACCAAAGAAGGTGCTAGAGTTGAGATCCTTCCTTGGGTTTGTCAACTATTATCGGCGGTTCATAGCTGGATATTCGCAGCTCCGGAGTTGCTAAAAAAGGAGCAGTCCTGGAGATGGTCGGACAAATGTGAGGCGGCATTTCAAGACCTGAAGACTGCTGTGTTAGAAGAACCTGTACTCAGATTGCCGGACTATAGAAAGTCTTTTGAAGTCCATACCGATGCTTCTGACTTTGCTATTGGAGGAATTCTTATGTAGGAGGGTCATCCAGTGGCCTACGAGAGTCGCAAGCTCAACAAGACCGAGCAGCGATATCCTGTACATGAGAAGGAGATGACAGTGGTGGTCCACTATCTACGAGTGTGGCGACACTACCTTCTGGGAGCATCATTTGTGCTAAGGACAGACAATGTCACATTGAGTTACTTTCAAACTCAAAAGAAACTCTCTCCAAAGCAAGCATGATAGCAGGACTTCTTGGCTGAGTTCGACATGGTGATGGAGTACAAACCCGAAAAAGCAAATGTCGTGGCCGATGCATTGAGTCGGAAAGTAGAGCTAGTGAATGCTATACAGTTGGAGGGTGGAGGCCAAGCAAGTCAATTGTGCTCCAACTTTCTTTCCAGGATCAGGGATGGACTGTACTGAGATCCTCAGGCAGCGACTCTGATTCAACTCATCAAAGAGGGCAAGGCACGACGATTTTGGGTCCAGGAGGGACTCATCTACACCAAGGGGAACATAGTTTATGTCCCACGAGCAGATAACTTGAGGCGTGAACTCTTGAAAGAGTGTCACGATTCCCTTTGGGCCGGACATCCGAGTATCCACCGAACAATGGCTCTCGTGGAGAGGGCCGTCTATTGGCCGAAGATGGGGACAGATGTGGAGGAATATGTTCGAACATGCCTTACTTATCAACAGGACAAGATAGAGCAGCAGAAGCTAGTGGGACTTTTGGAGCCGCTGCCCGTACCAGAAAGGTCATGGGAGAGCATTTCTTTGACTTCATATCAAGCTTGCCCGCAGTAGGGGGACTTGGATCGATACTCGTGGTAGTTGACCGATTTTCGAAGTATGCAACATTCATTGCTACACCCCTACATTGCTCAGCGGAGGAGGTGGCTAAGTTGATGATGAAGAATGTGGTTAAGTATTGGGGAGTCCCACACAATATCATTAGTGATCGGGATTCTCGGTTCTTGGGACGATTATGGACTGAGTTGTTCAAGTTGTTGGGGTCTAAATTATACTTCTCCACAAGCCTTCACCCTCAAACGGATGGCCAAACAGAGAGAATTAACTCGCTCTTGGAGCAATATCTTCGGCACTACGTGAGTGCCAACCAACGAGATTGGGTGAAGCTGTTGGACATAGCTCAATTCTCCTATAACTTGCAGCGGAGCTCTACATCCAACAAGAGCCCATTTGAGATTATTACGGGACAACAGCCATCAACTCCTCATACCCTGGTTATTGGTTATACAGGGAGTAGCCCATCAGCCTATCACTTCGCAAAGGAATGGCATCGCAATGCAGATATTACGCGGGCTTACTTGGAGAAGGCGACCAAAAAGATGAAGAAGTGGGCAGACTTGGGAAGGCGACCACAAGAATTTAAAGTTGGTGACATGATGTTGGTGAAGCTCCAACCAGCATCACTCCAATTCTTTAGACACAAAGTTCACAAAGGATTGGTACGCAAGTATGAAGGGCCTTTCCCAATCATCAGTAGAGTAGACAATATCTCATACAAGTTGCAACTGCCTGCATGGTTCAGAATTCACAATGTCTTCCATGCGAGTAACTTGAAAGCCTACCACTCAGATCCGCGAGATGATTCTCGAAATGTTCCAACTCGACTACCCCGCACCAGAGCCTCTTACGAGAAGTGAGTTGAAACTATTCTAGTGGATCGTAAGATAAAGCTACCCAATGGAGCACAGCAAATAGAGTACTTGGTGAAGTGGTAAAAGCTTCCTCAAACAGAAGCCAGTTGGGAACCGGAAGACGTCCTGTGACACGAAGAAGCTCGCGTCAAAGCCTACCAACAAGCATCGATGAGGGCGTCGACCATTTAAGTGGGGAAGAATGTCATGAATGATCGTCGCTCAACCGCAATGCCTTTGCTCCTTGAAACGTTCGTCACTTTTTCTTGCTTGTACATATGTTTGGTAGCTTGTTTTGCCTTGAGTTTATGTGTATTTACCTAAGAAATGTGAGCGAAAGTAGTGTAGAAGGCTGCAGAAGGATCGCTCGCTGCGCGGAGCCAAAATAGCCCAAAACAGCCCTATTTTTGGGTCTTTTTCATGTGCTGCGGCAACCTTTCTGAGCGGTGTAAAATGTCAGCCATTTCAGCACCTTGGAACCCCCCGGGTGGCACCGGGCTGGATGGGGTTCCGGGTATATGTCGGGCGTAGGCATTCATCAGTAATTGAACTTGTCTTGCGTCCGATACCTTGGTAACCGTCGTTTGTGGACTTGTGACCGTTCCTACAACCCTCCAAAGTCCTATTTCGCTCTCTTTCTCTCTTTTCTTTGCTGCACTCAAGGTGTTCGACAAATTTCTTGTATAGCTTTCCGCTTTGCGAGACACCGGGACGTGTCCGCCGCTCGCTTCTAAATTAATCAACTTCTTCTTTGCAGTCCCACGGGACCTTAAGAGGTTGTAAGAGGGCTGACCCTTTGCGGACAGATAATGCGTTGGGCGTTTCATGACTTAGGTAATCCCAGCTAAGTCCGGAATAGTGAGCAAGATTGCTCTACGACTTAGGCAATTTCAGCTAAGTCTTTGGGAGTGCCGCGAGAGTGCCGCACGGCTTAGGCAAATTCAGCTAAGTCTGTGACATAAGGGCATTCATGTAAATCCTATCTTGTCGACCCCTTTTAAAGAGGTGAGGAGGCCGGCTAGGTTAGGATTAGTTTGGAGGAAGATATTTTGAGAGAAGAATAAGATACATGTCACCCTAATTAACCACCCCTTATCCTAGTTAAAGAGGGGTTAGTTGAGAAGAGGTTAAGTTAGAATAGGATTATGATTAGTTTGGAGGTTGCTTCTTAGAGTTAGAGTTGGAGTTGTTGGAAGTAGGAGTTGCAACTTAGAGTTTGAGTAGGAATTGTTATGAGTTGTTAGGAGTAGGAGTCTTGAGTAGGATTCCTATTAGGAGTTGGGGTTTAGAAGCCCTATAAATAGTCTTATATTCTCCTCTCTTTCAACGTTAATAGATCAATTATCTTTTAGCTCATGTAGCATAAAACCAAGGAGTGAGGAACCCCTATAAAGTTCCAAGGAGGTCGATCCCCTATAGAGATCACCCCAAGCTTAGAATCTGCAAGGGTTCTAACACTTGGTATCAGAGCAGCATTCTTAGCATCTCATTGCCCTTCCATAGCTATCCATCAGCCCCACATAGCCATCCAAAGTAATTCTCATAATTGCTTGAAGATCGTCATCAAATTTTACCATCATCTCCACTATCACATATCATCCTTTAATCTCCCCTTGAATTGCAACAGGTTTTGGTTTTCTACCTTACTGTTGCTGCAATTTAGTTATCCCTATTCAAAAAAATTCAAAAAAAATTGGTTCCAATTTGTTGCACAAACTTTTTGTTGCAAAGTTTCCATCTTTACGATGCAAGTTACGTTGCAGAATTCCAGTCGCACACCCTTGACTATTTGATTTGCTGCTGCATTTTTACTAATCAAATCTCTACGAAATTTTTACCACAGCTTTAGAACTTTCTATCTTTAGATTTTCTTTTGCTTTCGTTAAAAATTCACAATATAAACCACTGATCTTTTACGTCCAAACTGCTACACTTTAGACATAAAAATATGCTACAGTACCTTCCCGTTATATTCAATTTTGTCAAAACTTTTGCTACCGATTTCTTCCATGAATTTTTTGTCAGCATTACCTTTCCCTTACCAATAGATTCTCCATGAGTTTTACTCAAACCATTGTTTTGAACTACTGAAAAAAAAATCACGTCTATACTGCTAAAATCTTGTGACGAAAAAATTCTGTCGTAGTATATTCTCGTATTCCTTGCTCTTGCTAAAACTTTTGCTGCCGATTTCTTCCACGAATTTTTTGATAGTATTACCTTTCCCTTGCCAGTGGATTCCTATTGAGTTTTGCTCAATTCCTAGTTACAAACTGCTGCAAAATATTTCAACTATACTATTGAAATCTTTCGCTAAAAAAATTTTGTAGCAACACCTTCTTGTAATCACTGATTTTGCCAAAACTTTTGCAGTCATTTCTTTCCAAGAAATTTTTAATGACATTACCTCTCCCTTACAAGTAGATTCCCCTTGAGTTTCACTTGAATTTTTGTTGAGAATTTCTGAAAAAAATTATGTCTTCACTATTGAAATTGTTTTAATAAAAAAATCTGCTGCTATGCCTTTGTCTTCCTTCTTTTTAACCTGCCAAAACCCAACCATCTTGCTGCCACCACCCAAAACATCTTTAGAGAATCCCTCTAGCCTTAAGATGCAATTGTCATAACCTATTTCCATAACCCAAACAACACCCAAAATCGCAGCCCAAAACAACGACCTATCGTAGCCTATCGACGTAGAATTCTGCAGCACTACCTTCCGTTATTTTTGCTGCACCCATATATGATCCTTACCGAAATTGTTGCTACCACGCACGTCATCTTTAGGGCACCCCTCTAGCCTTAAGACATAGCCATCATAACCTATTTTCAAAATCCACAGCTAACTCAAACCGTAGCCTAAACAACAGTCTTCCGCAGCCACTGAACCTTCCACTGATCCTTACCCTCTATAGCCACCAATCCTACAAAACCGATTGCTACCATCAACAGCAACCCTAAGCCATCCCTCTAACCTTAAACCTCTATCACCAAACCCTCCTTAAAACCCCTACAGCAACCCTAAATCATAGCCCCAACAACACCTAAAAAAATAGCAACTTGTCAGCCCCAAACTGTAGCCATCTACACATGATCCACCATCGCTTTCGGCCACCAAACCACCCAACCATTCCATACCATTGACCCAATAGTAGGAGAGGGACATTGGCATCTCAGATCTGGAGGCACACACAATGGCATCTCAAGGTTCAATCGATGCCTTGTTGGAGGCATTTGAATCACGCGTAGAGGATAGATTGCGTGCTTTATTCGTCGAATTCAGATTGAGCAGATCTCCAAGCCCAATAAAATTCTAGCAAGGTCAAAGTTCGGAGAGGCCTCTCAAAAAGAAAGAACAAGCTACTGATATGAGGCAGCCACACATGAGGGTGGACTTCCCTTGATGGGAAGAATGAGATCCGATGGGATGGATTTTGCGTGTCGAACGTTACTTCCGTAATCACCAAATACTAAAGAATTCCATGGTGGACATCGTTATCATCCATCTTGAAGAAGATGCTATATGATGGTACAATTGGCTTGAATACAACTATGAAACTCCAACATAGATACAATTCAAGTATACGCTGCTAAATTGCTTTATGTCGACCAAGAGAGAATAATAACGGACAACTTGCCAAGATCCGATAAACCTCCACGATCTAAGAATACCATACCAGGTTTGAGGAATTATCTTACTTTGCTCGTGATTGGTCTGACAAATAATTATTAGGGACGTTCATCGAAGGACTCAAGTCGAAAATTAAAGGAGAGGTTAAAGTGCGGCAGCCCCCCACCGTGAAGGCCACAATCTCTTTCACCCGAATCTAAGAGGAATGGCTGAACCAAGATGCTCGAAGGATGAGAACCACTCTTAGACCAACAGCATATAAACCTTCCTCTGCTCCCAGCCATTCTTTGCTGTTAAAAAAATTAATGAAAGAAGAGCTATGCGATAGATGGGCGAAGGGCCTTTGTTGGCATTGCAACGAACTTTAGAGTCACAACCATCACTACAAAAAAGGGGAGCTTTCCATGATAAAATCTATTAAAGAATCTGAAGAAACGGTCTAGAAACCTGAGGAGGAGAACATGAAGGAGAACTCGCAGTGGGTAGTTTGCATGACTCACGCTTTAGTTGGCCATGCAAACCCGCAAGCAGCAAAAGTTAAGAATCCTTTAAGCAGCAACCCGTCACTGTCCTCACCAATAATCTTATGAACAAGGGAGAACAAATGACCTTATGCGAGAAACAAGAGCGAAGTAATGACAATCGCAACACAACACTTGCAAAAGCTTGCTGAAATTTCAAGCACCTCCATCGAATTGAGCCAACTACTTCCCACTAGGCTATATAATCTTTATATGCTGATCTTGTAGTAGGAACCACTAGCACATATTCGGTCATATTATTGTCTATATCCTCATAGCTAAAGCTAAAAGGATCGTCCAGGAGATGTGTCACACCCCCCAAATATTCGCATTTAGGTGTGACCCTGTCTTAAAAATTGATAACATTATAATCATCAACATAATTTATCCAGGATCTAAATAAACATTTGAGGATATCGAGAACTATTCAAACTTTAAAATTCACATATATTAAACCTATGCAATTTATAATCAAACATTGCATCACTCAAACATCTATGAAACCCAAAGACAACTTAATAGATATTAACCACACTTATAATTTATCAGTGAAGGAACTTATACAATTACCAAACCAATAATTTACCATAAATTCACTTCATCATAGATAAAAACTCAGCATTCCAAATAACTCCAAACCGTGAGAGGTCATTTAAAACTTTTACATGATATATCAATCAAATTCATCAACAACATTTCATGACATACAAAATATACTTATACAAAAACTATAATATATCATCCAATATACTTGCCCACAATTTGTATAGCTCTCCACTGCCTCAGCTCAATCTTAACTAACATTCAATGAGTGTCAAGTTGACCTGAAAGATTTGATAACAAAGGAGTGAGCTAGAAAGCTCAACAAGCGTTAAACAAATCCAAAACAAGAGCGGATGGCTTCAAATAAGTTGGTATCAAGATGTTAAACAAATCCAAGACAAGATCGGATGGCTTCAAATAAGTTGGTATCAAGATATAAAGCAGAGATACAAGAATTCATGAATATCAACTCATTAGATACAGAAGATCAAATATCATATCATTCAAAGCATATTTAGTTCATAATAAATGGAATACAAAATAATTGGAGCATATCAATGACGTAAGAGATATTTTGAAACATATCAAAGGCACATAGAACATTTCAGAACATATAAATGATAAATAGAATATTTTAGAATATATCAATGAAGTGTGAAATGTTTCAAAATATATCAATAGCAATTGAAACATTTCGGAACATAATAATGGCATAAGGAACATTTGGAAGTATATCAAAGACGTACATATATTTCAAAGCATATCAATGGTGAATGGATAATCTTAAAGCTTATCAAGTGAACAAATGAGGAACAAAAGATCAATATAGTATCAAGCATAACATTCATTTTATTTTTATCCAAAGCGCACATATAACTCAAAAACAACGCTTTGGATATCATATCAAAAACATAGAGAGTGAAGTGGGACCATAAGCATAATGTGGATCATCAATCACTGAATGACCACTAAACATAAGTCTCTCACGTCTTGTCACGGACTTCGCTGAATTTGTCTAAGCCATGCAGCACTCTTGAAGACTTAGTAGAAATTGCCTAAGTCATGAAGCAACCTTGCCCACTATTCCGAATTTAGCTGGCATTGCCTAAGTCATGAAATGCCCAAAGTGTTATCTGTCTGCAAAGGGTCAGCCCTCTTACAACCTCGTGCGATCCCGTAGGACCTGCAAAGGAGAAGTTGATTAGCTTAGAAACGAGCGATGGACAAATCCCGATGTCTTGCAAAGCGGGAAGCTATACAAGCAATTCATCGAACACCTTGAGGGCAACAGAGAAAAGAGAGAAAGAGAGCGAAACAAGACTTTAGAGGATTGTAAGAATGGTCGCAAGTCCACAAATGATGGTTCCCAAGGTATCGGATGCAAGACAAGTTCAATTATTGATGAAAGCCTACGCCCGATATATACCCGAAACCCCATCCAGCCCGGTGCCACCCGGGGGGTTCCAAGGTGTTGAAATGGCTAACATTTCGCACCACTCAGAGTGGTCACCGCAGTACGTGAAAAAGACCAAAAAACAGGGCTGTTTTGGGTCCGCGCATCGAGCGATTGTTCTGCAGCCTTCTACACTACTTTCGCTCACATTTCTTAGGTAAAAACACATAAACTCAAGGCAAAATAAGCTGCCAAACATATGTACAAATAAGAAAAAGTGACGAATGGTTCGCGGAGTGAAGATGTTACAGTTGAGTGACGACCATTCGTGACATTCTCTCCCACTTACACTATCGACGCCCTCATCGACGCATGTTGGTAGGCTTTGACGCGGGCTTCTTCATGTCGTAGGGCGTCTTCTGGCCCCCAATTGACTTCTGTTTGAAGAAGCTTTTGCCACGTCACCAAGTACTCGATTTGCTGCACTCCATTGGGTAGCTTTGTCTTGCGGTCCACCAGAATAGTTTCAACTCGCTTCTCGTAAGAGGCACTGGTGGGGGGTAGTCGAGTTAGAACATTTCAAGAATCATCTTGCGGATCTGAGTGGTAGGCTTTCAAGTTGCTCACATGGAAGACGTTATGAATTCTGAACCATGCTGGCAGTTGCAACTTGTATGAGACATTGCCTACCCTATTGATGATTGGGAAACACCCTTCACACTTGCGTACCAATCCTTTGTGCACTTTGTGCGTAAAGAACTGGAGTGATGCTAGTTAGAGCTTCACCATGTCACCAACTTTAAACTCTTGTGGTCGCCTTCCCAAGTCTACCCACTTCTTCATCTTTTTGGCCACCTTCTCCAAGTAAGCCTGCATTATGATGTCATTCCTTTGCAAAGTGATATACTGATGGGCTACTCCCTGTATAATCAATAACCAAGGTGTGAGGAGTTGATGGTTGTTGTCCCGTAATAATCTCGAAGGGGCTTTTGTTGGATGTAGAGCTTCGTTGCAAGTTGTAGGAGAATTGGGCTATGTCCAACAACTTCACCCAATCTCGTTGGTTAGCACTCACATAGTGCCAGAGATATTGCTCTAAGAGCGAGTTCATTCTTTCTATTTGGCCATCTGTTTGGGGGTGGAGGCATGTAGAGATGTTTAATTTAGATCCCAACAACTTGAACAACTTGGTCCAGAATCGTGCTAAGAACCGAGAATCTCGATCATTAATGATGTTGTGTAGGACTCTCCAATACTTCACCACATTTTTCATCATCGACTTAGCCTCTACTGAATAATGTAGGGGTGCAGCAATGAATGTTGCATACTTCAAAAACTGATCAACTACCACGAGTATCGATCCAAGTCCCCCTACCACAGGCAAGCTTGATATGAAATCCAAGGAAATGCTCTCCCATGGCCTTTCTGGTATGGGCAGCAGCTCCAAAAGTCTCACTTGCTTCTGTTGCTCTACCTTGTCCTGTTGACAAGTAAGGTATAATCGAACATATTCCTCCACATCTATCCCCATCTTTGGCCAATAGAAGGCTCTCTCCATGAGAGCCATTATTCAATAGATACTCGAATGTCCAGTCCACAAGGAATTGTGACACTCTTTCAAGAGTTCACGCCTCAAGTTATCCGCTCGCAGAACATAAACTCTGTTCCCCTTAGTGTAGATGAGTCCCTCCTGGACCCAAAATCATCGTGCCTTGCCATCTTTGATGAATTGCATCATAGTTACTGCCTAAGGATCTCAGTACAGTCCATCCCTGATCCTGGAAAGGAAGTTGGAGTGCAATTGACTTGCTTGGCCTCCGCCCTCCAACTGTATAGCATTTACTAGCTCCACTTTCCGGCTCAAGGCATCGGCCACGACATTTGCTTTTCCGGATTTATACTCTATTACCATGTCGAACTCAGCCAAGAAGTCCTGCCATTGCACTTGCTTTGGGGAGAGTTACATTTAAGTTTGGAAGTAACTCCATGCGATATTGTTTGTTCTTAGCACAAATGCGGTACTACGACATTCACTCCTTGAATCCATAGCCCTTCTTCTTGTGTCGTACACCAAAGTGGAGCTCCCAGTAACTCCTAATCATACCTCTGCATGATCTTGTCCCTCACGGGACAAGATTGCCTGTATTGCATTGCCACGAACTATTCCACCATGATTCGCTGCACCATGTCACCTCCTGGTGACATCTCCATTGCATACAGATTCTCGTGTGATGAACTCAGATTACGACTTCTCCATGTGTGGCCTCTGCCAACACATCGTAGGGCCTCCGCCATCTTCGATTTTTAGTTCGCTCCCTTAGCAATCCACCTTCGTCCACCCAACCTTGGGTTACACCTGGACGAAGCATAGCTCTAGGACAGTCCATGACCTAGTAGCTCCTGAAGTCCCCTGACTTCGCTAGAGTTGGTGCACCATTGTTTGGATCTTAGGCCTCTATCCCCTACCAACACAATCTTGCTATGCACCACTTGTTCCTGACAACTTGAATGGCAACACTGTGGCATATTCTTCAAGAGTACCCACCTCTGCGTCCTCTTGCCCCGTACTAAGGTCTCCTGATCCCAACTTTACCTCTGCAAGTTGAATCACCTTAGTCACTTCATCAATTGCATCTCTGAGATAGCTTGCATATGCCTCGAAGCTCCCTTCATCTTTGGCACCATGCAAAATAAGTCTGTCCCATCAGAATAAAGAACTCATGGAACGGCATGATCCCACTCTTGCCTCTACAAGAGTTCATGCCCTTGACCTCTGTCCAATAAAAGCTCCGTGCCTCCGCTCCATGTTCCATCTTCTATGTCGACCCCCTTCATGTGGCTTGGATACTTTACTAAGTTCCACCCAAGTCACTCCGCTCCTCGATTTGCATTGAGTTGACAGTGGCCCTTGCATCCACTATTCCACAGGTCAGCCCTCTGTTGAGTTCGATTTTTGCATCTACTCTAAGTGTACCTTCATATGATGTTGCCTTGGATTGCTCCCCTACTTGATCTCGAAATACATCCACCAATGCATTACCTCCTTCGAGATCATGCGACGACTCTTCGTCGCTCACTCGGTCTGTTGAGCTTTGTGGAGATATAGCCTTGAGGAACTCTTCCTCAATATGTGCAGTCTGTTGCACATGATTCTCCTGCTAAAGAACTAGGACTTATCCCTCCTAAATATCTGTCCTACTGGAGTAACTTTTCTCTTTACATACTTCCCACTGGAAGTTTCAGAGACCACCATCCCCTTTGGACTACTCCGTCTTGCTGAACTTGTTCCTTGTTCTACCCCCGCAAATGCACTTACTAGATTGTGACCCTTTGCCAATACAGTCTCCACTGCACCCTTCAAGGTTTAGCAACGTGCTGAACTTGTTGCACATTTTAGCCACCTACGGACATGTCCTTTCCATGTCGAAGAGAAAGTTCTAATGCTCTATGGCATTGAGTTCCGATCGCGCCTTGGGATGGCCACAAACACTCCGTCGTTCGTGTACAAGCCCTTGCATGAGTTCCGAATCCTTCGAGTTAGCAATTTCCCTCACCTCTGTAAGCTTTGCACAACTCTTTCGATCGTTACACAACACATCCCACCTTGCATGGTCTCATCTTTCACCAAGCGCCCCGCTTTGCCTTAAGCACCGTCAAGTTTGATTGCTAATGTCGAGCTATAGCTCGAACTCAACCATCCCAATCTTTGTGTACTACATATTCTTCTTCGCTTGCTTGTCCTCGTGGTGCCTCTCGCGCAAAGGGGTTAGCCATTCCTCTGAATGCCAAACCTGAATGCTCGCTCCTCTAAGCGACTCCTTTCCCTACATCTCTATGTCCGTTTTCCCCCTAAACGGTTGCGAGTGTTGGTTGTCCTCCACACAGCCCAACTAGGTCCCCCATGTTTGTATGACAAGTGTTTCTACGTATGCTTGTCTCACTCGGATACCACACTGTCACGGGCTTAGCTAATTTTGTCTAAGTCGTGCGGCACCCATGCGTGTCCATCCACATGGGTCAGCCCTCCCCGAGATCTCCTAGAGTCCCTTAGACTTACAAAAGAGAAAATGGGCCAAAAGAAGCAATTCCCACGAGATCCACAAGCAACTGCTCAAGAAAACACTTTATAAAGCCAAATACAAATTACACCCATGGACATTACAAACTCAGAGAGGTTGCACACAAAGGATAATGGTCCATTACAGACTGAAGTTCCCACAAGTGCTTATAAGACACACTCGTATTTACAAGCCAAACTTGGCCATAAAGCAAATCAAACTAGGGCTGCTAAGCCTACTTCAAGCCCACTTCTCGTTGTACAAGATATGTACCTAAACCAAAGGACACGGACTAACACAAGCATTTCATCGAACACCTTGTTTACATTGTTGTCCGTGACAGTTAGCACAAAAATTCTTAAATGATGAACAAGTTTGAACATCTTTTAATGTATCTCTAATTATTAACTCCTTAGGATGAGCATCTATATATATCCATTCCTTGGGTAAGGATTTCTTGGAAGTAGATGCATCCAAGTTATTTTGGAGAGGAGATTTATCATTCAAATTTAAATTATCAAAATCAAAATCATCATCAAAGTCAATTTTCTTTAAATTGGAAACCTTATCAAAAATAATATGGATGGATTCCTCAATTACAAGAGTTCTTTTATTAAAGACATGATAAACTTTTGAAATTAAGGAATAACTAAGAAATATTCCTTCATCGGATTTTGTATCAAACTTTCCTAAGGCATCTTCTACATTTGAAATAAAACATTTACAACCAAATACTTTGAAATATAAAATATTATTTTTTATTTTTCATAATTCGTAAAGAGTTTTGAAGAGTAATGGTCTTACGAGAACCCTATTCATAACATAGCATGTCATGTTAACGGCTTCGGCCCAAAAATATTTGGGTATGCTATGTTCGTTTAACATGGTTCTAGCCATTTCTTGTAAGCTCCTATTTTTTCTTTCCACTACTCCATTTTGTTGTGGATTTCTAGAAGTAAAGAAATTATGATAATACCCATTTGAGTCATATAAATTTTGAAAATAATAATTTTTAAACTCACCACCATGATCACTGCGTACAGATGAATCATAAAACTCTTTTCGTTTTGAACAAGTTTACAAAAATCTGAAAAACATTTAGAAGAATCACTTTTGTGTACCAAGAAATAGGTCCAAGTGAATCTACTATAATCATATATAACAAAAAACACATATTTGCTACCTCCTAAGCTTGTAGTATTAATTGGTCCAAATAAATCCAAATGGATCAATTGTAGTGGCCTAGAGGTGCTTATTTGATTTTTTGATTTGAAACTATTTTTTATTTGTTTTCCTAGTTGACATACATCACAAACTTTGTCTTTTACGAACTTGATGCTAGGCATTCCTCTTACTAGATTTTTAGTTGAGATTTGATTTAATAATTTCATGCTAATATGTCCTAGTCTCCTATGCCAAATTCATGCATCATCATTTAAAGTCGAAAAATATATTTTATTACAAAAAATGTCAATGTCAATAGTATACACGTTATTGCTTCTTAAAGCAATCATAGAACTATTTTTGTATGGTATTTTAATTATACAAGCATTAGATTCAAATTTGATAATATATCCTTTATCACACAATTAATTAATGCTTAGTAGATTATGTTTCAAACTATCAACTTATAATGCATCTTCAATCAAGAAGTTTGATTTATTACCTATGGTTCCTTTCCCAATGATTTTTCCCTTGTTATTGTCTCTGAAGGTGACAAATCCTTCATTTAGGCTAGTAAGCTTGGAGAAATGAGTTGGAACTCCGGTCATATACCTTGAGCATCCACTATCAAGGTATCATTTAGTGCTTCTAGCCGTTGTTTGGAGACATACCTACAAGAAAGATGTTTTGATTTAGGTACCCATTTGCCTTTGGGCCTCTCTAAAAAATTCTACCTAATTTTACTAATGGCATTGAATTGTTTATGGTTCCTTTAGGAACCCAAATTATTTTTTTTGGACTATACTTTTTAAATAAACATTTATAAGCATAGTGTCCAATTCTTCCACAAAAATTACATTTATCTCTAGGTGAAACATATAATGTAGGTCTTTTAATGAAGATAGTTGGCTTTTGTTGAGTATTACTCATAAAGCCAATTCCTTCCTTTCTATAAACATGACCCTTATAAAAAAGAATCATGTTTAAAGATTTGTTACCTATTTTAAAATTTTCTAATAATTCTTGTAATGAAATATTTTCTTTCTTAAGTATATATAATTCTTCATAGTTAGTGCAAGGAACTATCCTATGTTCATTATACTCCTTTTTAAAATTTTTAAACTTACTAGCAAGTGAAGCATGATCTTTCTTTAACAATTTATACTTATTACTAACTAATTTAAGATCATCAAACAAGTCATTAAATGTATTAAATAATTCATCATAAGATAAAAAAGATTCATTTAGATTACTTACCTCGTTGTCAAATGTCATTAAAGCGTAATTTGTAACTTCTTCCTTGTTGGTTGGCTCTTCGTCTTCGGATGAACTTGAGTCGTCCCAAGTAGCTTTGCGTGCCTTCTTCTTCTTTAGTTGCTTCTTCTTTACTTAGGCACATTCATATTTGAAGTGTCCCAACTTCTTACATTTGTAACATATTATTGAGTCCTTTTTTAGTTCACTTTTATTCTTTGCATCTTGTCTTGTTTTAGTCATTTTTAAGAATTTCTTAAATTTTCTTATAAGAAGTGCGAAGTCCTCATCATCATCATCGTCACTTGAGTTTTCTCCCAAGTGGTCTTCCTTGGTTCTAAGTGTTATGTCCTTCTTGTTCTTTAGAAGGTTGTTCTCGAGTTCATCATGTGCGATACATATTATTTCACAAGTCATCAAAGATCCAATTAGTTCTTCAAGTGAAAAATTATTTAGATCATTTGCTTCTTATACTGTCGTTACTTTAGGATCCCAACTTCTAGGAAGGGATCTTAATACTTTGTTAATAAGTTCAAAAATTAGAAAAACTTTTACCAAGCGCTTTTAGACTATTGACGATATCCGTAAAACGTGTGTACATGTCTCCTATAGTCTCACTTGGTTTCATGAGAAATAACTCATAGTTATGCACCAAAAGATTAATTTTCGACTCTTTGACTCAACTAGTGCCTTCGTGTGTAACTTCGAGTGTGCGTCAAATTTCATTCATGCGTAGTTTCACATATAGAAACCCGATTAAATTTGTTTTTATCAAGAGCGTAAAATAAAGCATTCAAAGAGAAAGTCTTCTTTTCCGAATCATTTCATTCGTTCATCGGTTTGGAAGACTTTTCAAAACTACTTTCAACAATTTGCTATAATTCAAAATCTATAGAAAGTAGGAAAATTCTCATTCAAGTTTTTCAATATATGTAATCCGTCCTATTGAACATGGGAGGACGAGTGATAGAAAGTCCCTCTTGATTACCAACAAAAGCTATCTCTCTTGGATTTTAAGCCAAATAGAGAAATCGTGGCTCTAATACCAATTGTTATGATCAAAACGGCACTAAGAGAGGATGGGGGGGCTGAATTAGTGCTTATCATGTCGATTTAAATATTCACTCAATAAAAATCGTATCGAAAATACGTTTAAGTGTAGAGATGTGTGTAAGAGTGCAAGCAAAAGTAGTAGACAATTAAGCAATTAACATAAAGAGCAAAGACGAGGAAGCAAACCGATTTTATAGTGGTTCGGTCTTGTGATCTACGTCCACTCCCATTCCTCCTCCGTTGAGGTCATCGGCTTCCACTATAGATCTTTCTTCAATGAGTGAAGATCAACCATCCTCTTACAACTCTATTCTCCTTTTACATGTTTAGGAGATAACCTTTACAAGTTTCTAAGCTCTCTCTTAAACAAAAAACTACACAAGATAAGACTAGGAGAAGGCTCTCAATTAAAATAGTGTTTTCATAATGTTTTTGTTCTTGATTGCTTGTCCTTGCTCTAGCAAGAATGAGTGGGGTATTTATAGGCCCCAAAAGGGTTCAAAAGTGGAGCCAAAAATAAATTTTTAAGTGTTCCCGAGATGCTAGTCTCGAACACTGTGTTCTGGGCGGTTCAGCCGCCTAACAGTCTAGGAGACTATGTCTGGGTGGTTCAGCCGCTTGACATAGTTTGGGAGACTATGTTCTAGGCGATTCAGCCACCTAGTCTAGGCGGTTCAACCGCCTAACACACCTTCGAAGACAGTGTCATCTTGGAGATCGTGTCTTCGAAGACCGTGTCTCATCTGACCTTGGGTTACTAAAATAACTTTTATAATAAGTCCAAATCAATCCCAATTAAGGCTTAATGGTCTCTTAATCGAGTTAGTAAAACTAACTCTCATTATAATGCTAACTACGACACTCAACGTACAATGTTCGTTGTCCGATTGTCTCTTCGACGAACTCCCGACATCTTTCCGATGAATCCCCGACGAGCTCCCGATTTCTTTCAGCGAACTCCCAACGAACTTCTAGCATTCTTCCGGTGAACTTTCTGGTGAGTTCTCGACAACCTGTCGACAAACTCCCGACGAACTTCTCGGCAAACTTCTGGTGAGTTCTCGGCGAGCACCCGACAATATTATCTGAACCTCGGTTGACCTCCGGCGTAACATCTGCTTGTATTGCCTTTTACTATCACAGTTAATCATGTATCATTTTCTCTAACACATAAGTTATAATATAAAATCGATCAATTGATTTCATCATCAAAATATGAGATTCAACAGAAACAATACGATGAATATATAAGCATTCACAATACGCATTTAGATAGGCAAGGAAATAAAAGTTAAGAGTTCAAAGCTCAATTGAAGAAGAATTCATTTCCAAAAGATAAATAAGAATAGGCAAAGATCAACAAACACATTATTTCTAATAGAATTTAAGATGCATATAACATGAAACATTTAGACATTCAATTATGCTCCAAATTACTCAAGATAGGTAAGAATATAAAGATATACGAGTGTAGTTTCTCATGAAAAATATTTTGCATAAATCGGATTTTCCAACATAAAGTTATAAGCAATTCAATGAACAAAAGATTGGAAACTTGCTAGGTTATAACAATTCAATCGATCATATCATGATAAAAATAAGGATAGAAGCAAGGATTGAAATAGTTGTAAGATTATAAATATTTAATTTATCATATCAAAACGAATACAAAGATTGGAATAGCAAACACTTGTAAAGTTATAACAATTCAATTGATTAATAACAAGATAAAAGTAAGATTAGGACACTTGAATTTTAAGGATTTTGATCTAAAGTCATTAAGCTCAAATTTATCTATTTTTTTTCTTTACTTTCTTTCCTTCTCTTTTTGCTTGTTTTATTTTTTTTTTATTCTTTCATAATTAATAGGTGAGAAACACAATCACCTATTAAATCCTTATTTTTTTTCTCTTATTTTTTATTCTACTACTATCATCTTTTTCTCTTCTTATGTCCTTTTCTTCTTCTTTCCCCGAGGAACATCCTCTTCCTCTTTTACTCTTCTACTTTTCCCCTTCTATTCTTCTTCTCTCCCAGCCGCAGCCCTAGCTGAGGCCTTCTGCCTGTTTTGCCTCCTCCGTTCCTCTCTTCTCCCTCTTCTCCTTCCTCTATTCTTCTTCTCTTCTGCTTCTTTCCTCTTCTTCTTTCCCAGCCGCAGCTGCCACAGCTGCAGCCCCTTCTTCTCTCTCTCATTTCTCTTCTCTTATTCCTCTTCCTCCCTCTTCTTCTTTCCCCTTCTTTCCCAGCCGCAACTGCCACAGCTGCAGCCACCCTTTCTCTTCTTTCCCCCTTTCTCTTCTCTCTTCTTCTTCTTCTTCTTCTCTTCTCCTCCTCTCTTCCCCAACGCATTGCACCTCCTCTGTTCCCTAGTGCAGGAAACAGAGGTGCAGCAACAACAGCCGCAGCCTCCTTCCTCTCTTCCTCTTCTTCCCTCTCTTTTCCCTCTTCTTCTCCCCTTCTTCCCTTCTTCTTCTCTTCTAGCTATAGCCCTAGCCGCAGCTTCCATTTTCTTTTCTATTCCTTTTCTTTCTTCTCCTCTTTTCTTTCTCCACCGACGCACCTCCTTTGCAAAAAGCAGAGAGAGCAGCCCCTTCTCTTCCTTCTCTTCTCCTCTCTTTCCCTCTTCTTCTTCCTCTCTTCCCTTCCTCTTCTTCTTTTCTACCTGCAGCCCCTTCTTCCTCCTCTTCTTTTTCTCTTCTTCTCCTTGGTTTCCCTTCTTCTTCTTCTTTCCTAGCCGCAGCTACCGCAACCCGCTGCAGCCCCTTCCTCTCCTTGTTTTTCTCTTCTTCTCCTCTTCTTCCCTTCTTCTTCTTCTCTTCTAGCTGCAGCCCTAGCCACAGCCTCCTTTTTCTTTTCTCTTCTTCCTTCTCTTCTTCCTCTTCTTCTTCCTCTCTTCTTCTTCTCTTTCCCTTCTCCACCACCGACGCATCTCCTCTTGCGGAAGCAGAGAGGCGCAACCCCCTTCTCTTCCTTCTTCCCCTTCTCCTCTTCTTCCTTTCTTCTTCTTCCTATCTTCTTTCCTTCTCCTCCCCTTCTCTTCCTAATCACCACCACCTCTTCTATTCTCCTCTGTTACCAAAACAGAGGCCGGTGGAAGGTGGATAAGAATCGCACATTTTCTTCTTTTTTTTTTTGTATTTTTTACAATTTAGTCCCTAAAAGAATGATATTTATAACTAAGTCCTCAAAGTCTTCAAATAAGTCATCAAAATTTACAACTTGATCCTCAAATCTTATAAACAAAATTTGATATATAATTAGATCTTCAAATTTTATAAATAAATTTTTATATCTATAATTAAATTATTATTAAGGATCTTAAAATAATTCTATATATAATTTTCAAGAATAAGCATATTACACTCTCACTTTCTTTAAAAAAAAAATTTAATTATCTAAATTTATTATATCTCAATCAATAAACATATAAGATTTCTTCATTTTATCTTATAGCTCCCAAGTTATTTTATCCATAAAATGATATTTCCAAATCTCAATAAACCCTAAACCCTTTGAAACTCAACTTCAATTTTTTTTTTCTTTTTTACTTTAATCCTCAAGTAAATTAGGGTCCTAACATAAAATCCTGAGTGATGTAATAAAAACCCACCAAGCCACCTCCCATCTTATTAGGCAAGTCGACTAAGGTTTGGGGAATGAGTCTTGGAGGCATTGGAGTCTCCTAGCTGTCACCCACCTTATTGGGTAAGTCGGCTAGGGTTTGAGAGAGGAGCCTTGTATTAGTTAGAGTCTCCTAGCCGCCACCCTCCTTATTGGGCAAGTCAGCTAGGATTAGGGGGTGAAAGAAAATTTTACTTAAGGTAGGAGTTTCTTTAGGGTTAGGGTTTTTGAGTCCTATATAAAGCATGTAGCCACCACCAATTTTCATCAAATAATAGATCTTTTTCTTTCAGCATTTGTGGCCGACTACAAAGGAGGAACCCCTATAGAGTTCTAAGGAGGTTGATCCCCTTCAGTGATCAATCCAGTAATATAATTCTGTAAAGTTCTATCATTTGGTATCAAAGCAACGATCTTAGTGCTATGCTACCCATCTAGCTGCCCATCATCATCCAAGTAATTCCCACAATTGTTAACTCCATTGCCAACTCCACCGTCACAGCTCCATTATTTGTGGCTGCTACTCTGATTGCAACAAGATCTCGTATTGCTTCTATAGCAAGAATTTTACTACTACTATAATTTTATATCCAAAGACCCAAAAATAGTTTAATTCATTCCCTTGCTGTAAAATTCTCATCATAATAAAGTTGCTATCTTTACGAACGAAAGTATGTTGTAAAGTTTTTAACTGCATATTTACTACCAATTGCCAATCTTATTATCATCTTTTTTCTAATAAAAACTTCTACATATTTTTACATCGATTCAGCTTTCATCTACATCAATTCCTTATTGAAATTATCTCTAAGAGGATGCTTGACTTGTCGTACTCCAAGTACATAGACTCTATTATCTAAAGTTTTAGCATGGAGAATTTCAAGAGAGGTCTCTTACCAATGAGACATAGAATATCATGTTCTAGGAGTATGTCTCCAAAGACCCCTGAAGAAAGGGTAGACATTGATGGGATATCCTATGCCCTAGCGATAAGGTCTATCATGTATGTTATGCTATATACTCAGCCTGATATAGTGCATGCTCTAAGTGTCATGAGCAGGCATCAGGCAGATTCAGGTTTGGAACACTAGAAGGTGGTAAAGTGTATCCTTAAGTACTTTAGAAGGACTAAGGATCTTTTACTAATATATGGATGAGGTAGCCTCTAGGTTTAGGGCTACACGTACTCAAATTTTCAGTTCGATATTGATGATAGTAAGTCAAACTCAGGGTATATTTTCACCCTGAATGGAGGAGCAATAAGCTGGAAGAGTTCTAAGCAAGATACTACTGTTAACTCAACCATAGAGGTGAAATACATTACTCCAGTAGAAGTAATAAAGGAAGGGGTGTGGATGAAAAAATTCATCAAGGATTTGGGATTCGTACTAGTAACGTGGAGCTGATTCCCATATACTGTGACAACAATGGGGTAATCGCTCAAGCAAAGGAACCTAGATCTTATCATAAGTCTAAGCATATTTTGAGGAGGTTTCACTTAATAGGGATCATAACCTATAAAGATATAATAATAGAAAGAGTTCCATCCGAAGATAATATTATGGATCCACTGACAAATTCGTTACCTCAAATTATCTTTGAGCGTTACAGGGGTCTAATGGGATCAGACAAATAGGTAATTGGCTCTAGGTCAAGTGGGAGATTGCTGGTTACAAGTGCCCTGCAAGCCCATATATATATATATATATATATATATATATATATATATATATATATATGAGTATTGTATACCAATCCATATGATGGAGGAGGCTGGTCTCATAGCCACTTGTATAGAGATACTAAGAATACAATACAGGTGCTCATTGGAGAATGAGATCACTGATTGATCCACTTACAGAATGTTGTATGGTTAATGATACCTGACATCAGACAAGGATTTCATAATCTCAGTTGTGTATCCGGTTCTTAGACTTGAGACACCAAGGATTTCTTGTTTGAGTATTCCTTTCTTTGATGCCAGAATTAAAAATCTAAAAAGTTTCAAATCTTTTACAATTGATTATTAGGATTGGTAGCCAACCTTATGAAGGCTATTAAGGATCATCCACTCTCAACATCATAAGAGGAATATCTCGTATGCTCTCGCTCAAGTAAATACCTGATCAGGTTGGTTAGATTGAGAGAGAATGAGTTCTCCGGGAGAATCTGATTAGAGCGAGACTTAAACAGATTCCGTATGTGGCCTGACAGTACCATACTCGGTATACGATCTCTGGAATATTAGATGGATAAAGGATTATAGATACATGACAACTGAGGATAGACAAGTCTAATGGATAAGATCTCTCATACCGTCTGGGGACTATAGCGTAGTGGCCTAGTATAGTCATAATCGATAAGTCGAGTGAATTATTATGAGATAATAATTCACTAAGTCAGAAGGAGTTCTGATAGGTAGGAGTCACGACCAACTCAGTATTGGGCCTAGAGGGTTCCACACATATGGTGGATGCTTCAACGAATAGAGGATTAGATATGAGTTATCCAATTAGCCTATAATCTCATTAGATGAGACCTTATATTAATGAGATCCTTGCATGAGGCCCAATTAGAGGCCAAAGAATATTATTGGATTGAGATCAAATAATCCAAGGTTAGTGGGTAATTGGATGGATATCCAATACCCATTAAGGCATGATCTATTAGGGTTATATAGGTGGTTCTCTATAAATAGGAGAGGGGACACATATATGAGAGGCTGCACCTTTGGCTGCCCCCTCTTATTCTCCTCCCTCCCTCTATGCAAGAGTTACGAGGTTTGGGGCTACGATTGGAGAAGTATTACTGCAGTAATCTATTATGTAGATACCGCTAAAGATAAAGATGTTTGACTTCCTTTATCCTCTCCATCTAGATCTAGAAAAATAGGCATATACAATCTCCCTAAGTAAACAATCTCTCACATGATGTATTTTTCGATTTTATGGCTTCTTTTGTTTACTAATCTTTGCATGACAATTTTGATCTACATGGGAAACCAGCTTTTGCTGTGTATGTGATGCTCCCACTGAGGTTTACCAACATGAAGATCAACTACCCTTACAACACGTTCTCCTTTTACTAGACTCAGGGGAGAACCTTTATAAATTATTTCTTACAAGACCTCAACTCTCCTTAGAATGAACACTAAACTTGAGGATAAAGAGACTCAAACACTAAGAGTTTACAATACTTTTAGTTTCAGGATTCTATCACTTTTTCACCCTCTTTTTTCACACTTATTTATGCTCTTTTTATACTTCAACAAGTAAGAATGGTGGGGTCTTTATAGATCTTTAGTGGCTTCAAAATTAGAGCCAAAAGTTTATCCCTAATTTTTCAGGATACTAGTGGTACCACCATTGTTATTGGGTGATACTACAGCCGAATAAAGCCTGGAATTCTGGGCTTTGGTGGTACTATCGTCGAACTAGGTGGTACTGTTGAATCTCAAATTTTGATGATGAAATCAATTAATGGGTTATTGATCTAATAAGTGTGTTAGAGTTGATTGACGTAAGATTAACTATGATAGAGATATAATTACAATCAGAGGTTCGGACTGCCCGTACCCTATTTTCAGAGTAGCTTTTGGTGGTTGTACCGCTTGTACCTTATTTTTTCGGGCGTTTAAATTTTGTCTCCATTCTTTTGAATCCAATTGAGGCCTATAAATATCACAAATTTTCTTACATTTTACACAATAAATTTTTGGTAGAAATTATGTGATAAATTATATGTGAAAATTATAAGAAAAGGAAAGTGGTAAGGGAGAGAGGAAAGTCTTGTAAAACTTATAATTCTCCCTTGTATGGTTATAAGGTTCATCTCCTAAGTTTGGTAAAAGGAGAGAAAAGTTGTAAGAGTTTGGTCTTCACCCAAAGAAGATTGGTAATGGACACTGGTGGACCTCGGAAAAGAGGACTCGGGAGTAGATGTAGGCTAGGTTGAGGCCAAACCATTATAAATTTGTGAGCATCTCTTTACTTTGTTGTTTTTTATTATACATATTCTTATACGGTGCTGTCTTTTAGCATAATCATAACTTAGTT
This sequence comes from Ensete glaucum, assembly GCA_021527575.1. NCBI lineage: Eukaryota > Viridiplantae > Streptophyta > Magnoliopsida > Zingiberales > Musaceae > Ensete > Ensete glaucum. The sequence goes on from CM038556.1 coordinate 6,358,871, forward strand.
TCATTCAATAGCTTATTGCTTACTTCATGAAACACTTCTGATTTCCAATTTTGATTCTCATGAAAAGTTTCCCTTAAACCGTGATTCTATACTTGCACTAATTCACCAGTCGCCCCCCCCTCTTAGTGTTAATTAATCCTAACAATTGGTATCAGAGCAATGTACTTACTCATTAGATTAACACCCACTTGAGTAAATTATTTTGTTTGTCATAAATGAGGGATACTCCATTTTACGTCCTCCCTTATTTAATGGGATATAATACACATCTTGAAAAATCTGAATACGTATATTTTTTATTTCGATAGATTTTGATTTATAGTGTATTGTTGAAAAAGATTTTCAGAAGTCATCCAATCTAATAAATTATTGGAATGATTGTAAAAAATAAATATTTTCTTTAAATGCAAAAGCAATGAATGCTTTACTTTGTATACTTGATAAAAATGAATTTGATCGGGTTTCTTATTTTGATTCAGCTTTCAATATATGGCATAATTAGAAATGACATATGAAAGCATAACTAAATCAAGTGAATCATTAAATGAAATGATCCATAAAAATAAACTTGAAAAATATCTTCCAAAGAACAGGAAGGATTAAGAATTGAGAATGATATATGACTACTCGAGTAAAACCTCGAGTGATGAGAACCTTGAACTTGAACTCTTAACAAAAGAACCAATAAATTTAATAAATATAAATAAAAACAAACTTAAAATGAAGAAAATATTTTTCTATGAATGCAAGAAGTTAAGATGCTCTAAAGATGAAGAGCACAATCAAGAAGAAGTGAAGAATCTCGCGATTATGGCCATCGACAACGAGGTAAGTAAGTCTTTAAATATTTTTTTCTAAATTATTAAATATTTTCATGAATTGTTTGATGAATTTTTCAAAAATAAATCTTTTAAGTTGATTAAGAATGAACATAATTTGTTAGTTAATAGACTTGATGAAATGCATGATTCATTAGTATCACACAATCCTTGTTCTAAATGTGAAATACTAGATAATGTTAAAGAAGAAAAATATCATACTAAAGCAAATCTTAGAAAAATTTGAAATAGAAAATAAATCCCTTAATGTGATTCTTGCTAATAAGGGTCATATTAATAGAAGAAATGATATATGTTTTGTTAGTAACACTCAACAAAAGCCAACCATTTTTGTTAAAGTACCTATCTTAAATTGACCATCAAAAGTTAAATGTAATTTTTGTAGAAAATTAGGACATAAAGCCAACAAATGTTTACCTAGAAATTATAGTCCTCATAAATTAGTTTGGGTTCCTAAGGAAACAACAAACAACCAAAAACCATTAGATAAGAAAGACAAAATTCTTCATATAAATCTCAATGTAAAATGAGTACCTAAATCCTTCTTATAGGTTTGTCACCAAACTAAGGCTAGGAGCAAAATAAAATGGTATTTTGATAGTAGATGCTCAATCCATTTGACTTGAGATCTAACTTACTTATCATGCTCTCTAGCCAAAATGTTAAAAATAAAAAAAATTATTTGAATCAAGATGTTTGAAACCTAATAATCTTTGTTTCTATTATAACAAATCTTTTTATTAAAAATAGTTTATGATTATATAATTAATCTTGATAATGCATAGCTAGAGCATACTAGTATGAAAATTTGAAAAATATTTATGTTGAAATTTATGAAAATAGGATTTTATTGATAGTTTCTATGATTTGAAAGGTATTTTATATAAAACAACCCTCTTAACTACCAAAGATATTTACCCTTTTTATATGAGTCTAAAGTTTATGATTAAAGTTCTTTCTAAATAAATCATGATCTTTTAAAGTACGTTTAATGATTGATTTGAATGTTATTTTAGATGGACTTGAAATATGTTGCATTATTGAATGTTAGATCATTTTTTAATTGAGACTTGAAATAAATAAAAATTTAGAAATAAGATTATCAACTCCTTATACTGTATAAAGAGTTACTCATTTAAATGTTAGAATTGAGATAGGTTGAATTTTTGCTTTGAAGATATTTTATCATCTTGATGTTTATTGTAATGACCTTGATATTATAGAAGCAACTTGAAATATGATTGAATGGTTGAATATTAGAATTTGAGCATAGAATAAAATAAAAAAGGGAGAGAGAAAGATCATGCTTTATTTTCTAGTATTTTTTAAAAATAAAAAATATTTTTGAAATGAGAATGAAATGGGAATTGTAACTCTTTTCACTAAGTCTAAAGAATTAGACTCACTTAAAAAGGAAAAATCATTAAAATGAATCAAATCTCTTATTTAAAAATATTTTGTTGTAATGAATTTGATGATTTCTTTTAGAAATAATTCTTGGATTTTCAGTTTTGAAAATATTTTACTTCGTTGAAAATATATATTATGATTTTGATGTTTTCTTTTATAAATGAAACTCATTTTTTATGACAATACATAAAGGCATGATTGAAACAAATTACATGAAACAACTAAAAGGAGTATATTATTTCTTGAAAAATATCTTTATCCTATCAAGCTTTCAATAAGAGATAAAATGATACCTTTATTATTTAACCTCTTAAACTACAAAATTGATTTGATGATTTAAACTTCAAAAAGTTTCCATCCTAATCATGATCTTGACTTCTCAATACTATTTAAATCAAGATCCTTCTTATTTGATGTCTTAAGATTTCATTTTTTCATCTAAGAGGAGATTTATTAAATCATGTCTTTTAGTATTCATGAATGTCTTTTGATAATAATATCATTCGTAACATAATTTATTTTATAACTCATGAATAGTAACACTTATCACCAAAATTAATATTTTTTAAATTTATGATAAGTTGAAAATTAAATGAGATTTGTTATATTATGAATATTCCCTTGGTTTTTAGATTTATCATATCCTTAATGGAAATCTTTTTTTAATATATATGATTTTTGGTAAAAATGATATCTATGATTTTAATAATTATAATCTAAGATCAAGATTGTTTAGGTCTCATAAGATTTCCAATCAAGATTATTAGAAAAATTATTCAATCATGTCTTTTAGCACTTAAAGATTTGATTTTTCATGACATGATCCCTTTGTACTTATGGTCATAAAGAAAACATATCATCATAATCCTTTTGACAATAAAAAAGGGAGAGACAAAATTATTGATTTGGTTAGAAGAAAATTGATTATGAAAAACCTTCTAATATTGGATGAGGAGCGATTTGCTAAAAAAAATTATACTATCGAATTCCTTTTTTTGACAATGATCAAAGAGGAAGATAAAATTATGAATATGATTAGAAGCAAATTGGATATGATAACATTGAATAAGAAATAATTTGCTTAGAAGAAAATTTAGAATCTTAAATTTTCTAAATGTATGCAAAATGCATGATTAACAAATTTTAGCTTGATTTACTATTATGTTTTTTATTTTGAATTCGTGACTTTTACAAATTGCGCTTCTTACAAAAATCTACATGAGATGATCTTCAAAACACATGATTTACTATATTTCAAATTTCTTGATTTGCTATTGTGTTTGAAATTTTACATAAAAAGAATGCATAAGTGGATCTTAGATTTCTCAAAATTTTTAGCTCATCTTTAAAATAATTATTTCAGAATTTATATCTATAAAATTGAGTATTTTTGTAATATGATGTTTTTCTCTTCTCTTCCTTGTTTGTACTTTCTTATTTACAAAAAGAAAAGAAAATTTACATGAAGATGATCTTAAAAAAAAATGATTTCCTATTTTGATTCGCTATTGAAGATTACATAAGGTAAATGCATGAGTAGCACCTAATTCTTCTTGGATTTCTTAGATTTTTAAGCTCACTTTTGAAATAATTTTCTCTAAAATTAACATAAGAAGGGGATTCAAATTTTTATGATGAGATTGTTTTTTTTTTTAAAAAGGATTCTTCTTGTTTTAAGAATCTTGATGAATATTTACAAAAGAAGAATATATGATGTGAACTTTTATGATGCTTGATATAAGCTCTATTTTTGTGATGATGTTTTTGACTCCCCTCATTGTTCATACTAGTTTCTTATTTACAAAAAAAAAAGGGAAAACAAATTTTTATGAGAAAATTATGTTTTACTAAGGGGGAGCAATGAAATATTAAATATTCAATCAATATATATTTTGTAAAAATATGAAAAATTTTACATATGATGAGTTTATATATCATAAAATTATTTGCTCAATATTTCATCTTTTTTTGTTGATGTCAAGGGGGAGAAATAGTATATTGGTGATGTAAATAGTAAAAATGATACACATATGACAAAGGGAAGAAATTTTTTTATGAGAAAATTATTGCTGGTATCCTATTTTACTAATAGAGAGCAATGACATATATGTCTTGAAATCATTAGCTCTACATTTTGTTATGATCAATTGGCACTAAGAGAGGGGGGTAGTGAATTAATGCAAGTATAAATTTTCATTCTAGATGAAATCTTTTCGATTAAACAAAGTAGGGAAACTGAAGCTTTTCGTTCTTAGTAAAATGATTGAGTGAATTAAGAAAAATTGCTAAGATAATAATCAATCTGGAAAGATAAGTAATATTTGAAGGAAAGAACTTATCCTGAAAACTTTGCTTTCTAAGAGTTAAGATAAATCGGAAGCTTCAATACAAGAATTATGTAATCAATGAAATCAAAGAACCATTCACAATTTTTATAGTGGTTTGGTACCAAAGAACTACGTCCACTCCTAAGTCCTCTTTTTTGAGGCACATCGGTGTCCACTCCCGATTTTCTTTGGGTGAAGACCAAACCCTTACACTTGAGCTTATAAGAGAGACAAGATTTCACTCTTTGACCACTCATTTACCCATTTTCTTTTTTCTTACAATTCTCACATAATATTTTCTAAGAATATAATCCCCCAAAAGTGTGTATTGAGTATAAGAAAACTTGGGATATTTATAGGCCCCAAATTGAATTCAAAATCAGAACCAAAATCCAATCGTATCCAGAAAATATGGGTAAGGGCGGTTCACCCACCGACCTGGGTGGTTTACCCGCCATCAGTCATTGGCTGCCGCTTGGATTCTGTGGCACGGGCGATTTACCCATCGTCAACCGCTGGCCACTGCCTGGATTCAATGGTATGGGCAGTTTACTCGCCACCTAAGCTATTTACCTACCGAAAGCTAATGGTCGCTACCCGAATTCTGTGATACGGGTAGTCCAATCATCGTTCACCGATGATTTACTTGTCGGATTCTCCGGAAAAGTGGTTCCCTATACTTTTCTAAATCCAACTTAAACCATCAGTTGACCACACTCTTGGTCAACTAGTTGAACTCAACCTGAGCTCAACCAAACCCTATAGTGGACCCAGTTGCCTTATTGAGTTGATTTAGATTCCTTCCAAATCCAACTCAATTAGGACTCAAACTCTAACTATGACTCAATGATTACAATACTTAATGACTAATTAAGCTTAAATAAGACATAACTCCCGTATAATCTATCAGCCTCCGATATTCTTGCGGTAAGTCCTCTGGTCTTCTCTCGATGATTTCCCTTCATGTTCTTAGTGAGCTTCCCGATCCCTTCGGCGAATCTCCTAGCAAACTCTCGATGAGATCTACCATATCGTCCGAACCCAATCCGATGCCTAAGCCCATTATCTAGTTGTAACTTCATTAATCCTGTCATGGTTGGTACTGCATGATACTAATTTTGACTTAATTAAATACAATCATAATTGCTAAACATCTATTACAAGACCATCCTAACTCCCAGCAAGCTTTTCGGCTACCCCCGACAATCTTCCAGCGAGTCTCAGTCTTCTTCTACTAACTCCCTTGCGTCATCCTAGCAAGCTTTCGATACTCTCGACGAGCCTTCGACGCACTCCTAGCAAGTTCCCAACCGCAATGACTCGATGCATTGACTTGACTTTGGCCAATCCTGATTGTAATACTCCTTCTGTCGTAATTAATCCTGCATCAATCAACTCTAACAATTTATGTTAGATTTATAACCCATCAATTGATTTCATTATCAAAATATAAAATAATCTCCATTTTTTTATGATGACAATCAATTAATGATAGGAGTTAATCCTAACTCTCCCTAAATTCATGCTACTCAAATTTAAGAGAATCACACGCCCTTAAATTCAAGCAATCAATATTTTATACAAATTTCAACACAAATTTGCATCAAGTCATCAAATTATGAGTAAAAATGAATAAGCATCTATATCCAAGATGTCTAATTCATATCCTTATCCAAGATATCCATGTATTTCAATAAGATCATGTGTCATCAATGTATTCATCATGTGCTATCAATATATATTTTTTCCCCTTTGTCATCAATAAAAAGGTGAAATATAACTAATAATTTCAAAGCACAGGATGACATTACTCTGCCTTAGTATATGTATTATAAAATTTTCTTCCCCTTTAATAAGGAGAGAAATAAGAGAGCTGTTATTAAATTATTTCATCATAGAGAAGAGCTTTTAATAAATTTTCAAAATAATATTAAAATGAGCTCAAAAGTTCAAAAGATTTAAAGACTACTTATGTATTTCAAATATAGCAAAAGTCATCTCTTGTGATTTTCAAATATGGCACATCTTAATACAATTTTTTTCTCCTCTTTTTTGAAAATAATAAGATAAAATCATGGAGAAAGTTTTCAAGAAATGTTATCATAAAAAGACTTTATTTTATAAAATCTATATTAGTAATTTATATATTTTTATGATTTAGCATTTCTAGGTCTTAACATCAATCTTGTATATATATATATAATTTCAAATATGAGCTAAAAAAATTTTCTCATATAAATTTGAAGTAAATATAGCAAGTAAATCCCAACAATAACATATCATTATCTTTATGTAGATTTTCAAAATCATCATTATATACATAATCATCATACATGATTTCACATCATTATACTTTCTCCCTCTTTGTCATCAACAAAAGGAGAAGTGTAATTAGCAAATTTTTAATATATGAAAGCCTAGCAATTACTTTAGAACATGCAAGCTAGTGAATTCATTCTTCTCTTTTGAGAAGTGCAAGCTAACAAATATTTGCTTTCTTTGCTTTGTTCCAGTTAGCAATTTTATAAGTTAACAATGTTTGCTCTCCCTTTGTCATTATCAACAAGAAGGGATGGTTAGAATAGTGTAAAACTTTTTTTATTACATCATTTTTTAATAAATATATCAAGAAATATATAAATCATCAGATGCAATATATCAAGAACAATTAACATAGTGATGAGATATTCAATTTATGAAAATAAATTGTAAATATTAATAAGCAAATCATAGAATATCTTGATTCATGCATAATAATTCTCAAGTTATCAAGATCATGATTTATGCAAAAATCTCATTTTAAATAATATGAGAATACATAAGAGATTTGAATTATTAAAGATTTCAAGTTATAATTCTGAGCAATCAAAATCATAATATAGGTAAAGAACTCATTTAATTTCTAATAATCGAAATCATCAAACTCATTTTTAAGATATTTAAAATAAAATTGATAAACTTATTAGTCTTTTGAAATGCTAGTGATTTCCTTTCTCCACTTTGTATGAATAAGAATATAGAATCAAGGTAGAGAAATGAAAAACACCATATCAGAAAAAATACTCAATTTTAAAGATATAATTTTATAGATGTGAATTTCGAATTAAGCTCAAAACTTAAACATATTCAAGGAGATTCAAAAGTTTAAGAGCATCTTATGCATTTAAAATCATCTTATGTAATTTTGATAACAATCATCATGAATTCCAAAAGAAAGCATGATAGTAGACTAAGCTCAAATTGTGAATTTTATATTTTGTACGTATTTAGATAATTTAAAATTTTAAATTTCTATGTAAACAAATTATTTTTTATTCAATGTTATTATATCCAATTTGCTTCCAATTTTATCTCCACATTTGTCAATATAAAGAAAACTAAATATGATTGCATAATTTCTTATTGACATCTATATTCAAATTATACCAAAAAGTATAAGGGAATCATATCATTAAAGATAAAATCAAAATTTTGAATATCAAAAGACATGATTTCGTTTAATAAGTTTATTTTCCCTTTTTGTACATAATAAAAATGAGTCTTAGGGGATAATCTTAATTCATCTAAGATAAATCTTTTAATAAAAAAATAATGATTTTGATAAAAATTTTAATTATTATTGTTAAGTTCATAAATCTCCTTTTCATTAAAAAATATAAAACCATAGAGATCAATAACGTGATTCCCATAACGTAAAAGTCAAGTCAAGAAATTAAGGGAATATCCATGATAATACAAATCTATTTCAATTTTCAACTTATCACAAATTTAAGAAATACTAATTTTGGTGATAAGTTATGTCATTCATGAGTTTTAAAATAAATCATGTCAAGAAAGATATTGATATGAAAAGACATTCATGAATACCAAAAGACATTATTTAAGTTAATAAATTTGCTCCTCCTTATTGTTTATAAATTTTAATATAAGTAATTAAGAAATCTTATATATTTAAAATTCCAAGTAAAATAGAAATCTAATCATGTAAAATCTCATGTATTTAAAATTTATAATTTTAATTTTGGCAAATCATTCCTGATTCAACAAAGAATTTTCGTAATCAAAGTATTTATGTAAAGATTTCAAGTTTCATTTTCTAAACTTGCCAAAAATCATGATAATAACTTATCCAAGTTCAAATCATCAAATCATCAAAATCAATTTCATAGTTTAAGAGATTCATAAATGATAACATAATCGATTCATTAATCTCTTTTTGAAAGATTTATAAGATAAAAAAATTTTAAGTAAAAATATATTTCCTTTATTTCATACAAGTATGCCTTTGTCTTTTAAGTCAAATAAAAACATGTATCTTCATTTAAAACCAAAAAGAGCTTTCATTATGATAATGATCAATAATCCATAAATCGCAAAGATCATCATGCATAATTTTGAAATATAAGCTCATTAAACATAATCGCTATCAAGCATAATTTTATAAAACAACTTCAATTAAAATTCAACCTATCTAAATTTTAACTTTTAACCCTTTTGCACATAGTGTAAGGAGATGACAAACTTATTTTTAAATTTTTATTTATTTCATATTTGAATTCAAAGGTAATCATCACACATTCTATCTTAGCATACAACTATTCAACTATCAAACATTCATTTCAACAATAGCCTTTCTAAATATTCAAACCAATGATTTTGAACTTATTATTCAATTATCATCAAAATCTTATTTATGTAAATTTCAACATAATTTTCAATAACTATGGTTCTTTGGTTCTAGTTCATTTTTATACTTATATGTTCTAGCTATGCATCATCAAGATTAATTATATACTGATAAATCATTAAAAGATTTAATGTCAATAATTCTCTTATTACTACTTAGGCTAGTAAGCTTGAATGAGTGTTAGATCTCAAGTAATATGACTTAAGCATCTACTTTCAAAATATTTTTATTGCTCCTAGCTTTGTTACGAAACAACTCTATATTATGGGAGGTTTTGATTTAGGTACCCATTTAACATTAGGTCCTTTATGATATGTTCTTCCCATTTTTTTAATGGCATAAAGTTGTTTATGGTTCTTTTAGGAATCCAAATTAATTTATGTGGACTATAATTTTTGATGGACATTTGTAGGCTTTATGTCCTAATTTTTTATAAAAACTACACTTGATTCTTTGTGGCACATTTAATGTATGTCCTTTTACAAAGATGGTTGGCTTTTGTTGAACATTTGCAACAAAGCCTATGTCATTTCTATTATTAATATGATCCTTATTAACAAGGATCATATTTAGAGATTTATTCCCTATCTCAAATTTCTCTAGTGTTGTTTTAAGCATGCAATTCTCTTCATTAACATTATCTAGCATATCACATTTAAAATATAGTTTATGTGATACTAAGGAGTCATACATTTTGTCAAGTCTTTTAACTGACAAATCATGATCAACTTTAAACAGTTTAAAAAACTTACTAAGTTTTCTAAAGTCATTGAATAAATCATGAAACATGCTTGATAATTCTAAAAATAAAATATTTAAAGGCTCACTAACCTCATCTTCGATCACCATTAAAGCAAAATTCTCCACATCTTGGTTGAGTATTTGATCTTTGAAGCTCCTTGGCTTCTTGTGTTTATAGCAAGAGGTTTTGTCCATCTTTAGATTATTTTTAAGGTTCAAGTTCATTAATTTTTTGGGTTCATTTGTTAAAAGTTCAAGGTCCTCATCAGTCGCGATTTCACTCGATGAGTCATATGTTTTCAGTTCAAATTCCTTCTTGTTCTTTGGAAGGTATTCTTCAAGTTTATTTTTGTAAGATATTTTATTAATTGATTCATTTATATTAATTATGCTTTATGTGTGATTTTCAAAGTATGCCAAATATCGAAAGCTGAATCACAAGCGAAAATATGATTAAACTCAATCTTATCAAGAGCACAAAGCAAGCCATTTATAGCCTTTGCATTTAAAGAAAAAGTCTTATTCTCCAAATCATTCCAATTATTCAATGGAAGAGAAGACTTTTCAAATCTATTTTCAACAATAGTCCATAAATCAAGGTCTAAAGAAAGTAAGAAAACTCTTATCCAAATTTTCTAATAAGTTTAGTCTGTCCCATTAAACATGGGAGGATGAACGATAGAAAAGCCCTCTTAAAAGCTAATAAGAGTCATTTCTCTTGGGTGTTAAACCAAATGAGAAAAATCGAGATTCTGATACCAATTGTTAGGATCAATTGACACTAAGTGCAAGTGTAAAATTTCTTTCTAGATGAAATCTTTTCGATTAAACTACTGGTTACAAGTGCCCTGCAAGCCACTCATGTGAGTGATAACACGTGTGATATACTCTACGATCTTTTTGTTTATAATTAATATTGGCATATTCTCATATTATATTATCTGTTGCATATATATTGTGATGTCATTGGTTCTATGAAATGGGAATCAGATTATGATGAGATCACGATAATGAGATCGATTTACCTTTAAATATAGATCCTAAATAATCTCAATCATAGGTTACTCGAGAGGGACATCAAGATAATCGGATAGACCAGTGTACTATAGACCCATCCATATGATACAAGTGGCTGGTCTTATAGCCACTTGTATGGAGACACTAAGGATATAGTATAGGTGCTCATTGGAGAATGAGTTCACTGATTGATCTGCTTATGGAATGTTGTATGGTTAATGATACCTAATATCAAATAGCGATTTCATAGTCCAAGTTGTGTATCTGGTCTTTAGATATGAGACACCAAGGATGTCATATATGAGTAGTCCTTTCTTTGACGCTAGACTTACGGGTTTAGAAAGTTTCAGATCTAGTATAACTAGTTATCAGGATTGGTACCTAACCTTACGAAGGCAATTGAGTGTCAATAAAGGATCATACATTTTTGGTATCATGAGATGAATATCCCGTATGTGTTTGCTTAGACAAATCCCTTTTTAGGTCATTCGGATTGAAAGAGAAAGAGCTCTCCAGGAGAATCCGATTAGAGCGAGACTATGACATATTTCGTCTGTGACCTAACAGTACTATGTCCAATATATGGTCTCTGGGATATTAGTTGGATGATGGATTATAAATACATTGTAACTGTAGATAGACAAATCTGATGGATTCGATCCCCCTGTACTGTCTGGGGACTATGGTGTAGTGGCCTAGTACATCCATAGTCGATGAGTCGAGTGAATTATTATAGGGATAATACTTCACTATATCAGAAGGAGTTCTGATGGGAATGACTTATGGTCAGCTCGGTATCAGGCCTAGAGGGTCACACACATATAGTAGATGCTTCAACGAATGAAAGATTGAATAAAGATCCAATCAGCCCCTATTCTTATTAAATGAGACCTTATGTTGATGGGTTCCTTGATTAAGGCTCAATTAGAGGCTTAAGAAGATTATTGGATAGAGATCCAATAATGTAAGGTTAGTGGGTAATTGGATAGAGACCAATACCCACTAAGGAAGGAGCCCTAGGGTTTTTTGGTCGCTCTCTATAAATAGGAGGGGAGACTCATGGTTGATAGGCTACAGCTTTAGCCACCACCTCCTATTCTCCTCCCTCCCTCTGTACAATAACTGCGAGATTAGATTGGAGAAGTTTTGCTGTAGAGATCCATCTTGTGGATATCGCTAGAGAGGAGGATGCTTGACCTCCTTCATTTTCTCTATCCGGATATGGAATACAGGGATATATGATCTCCCTAGGTAAAGTCAATCCCTCACACATCGTGATTTCTCTTATTTTTGTGATTTTTCTCGTGACACCAATCTTTTACTCAACGATTTGATCTGTATGGGAAACTGGTTTTGATTTTGATTTTCGCTGCACATGTGATACTCCCGTTGAGGTTTCCCAATAGTGGTATCAGAGCCAAGGTTTTCATATGAAAGATTGGTTTTTAATAGAACCCCAGATGAAGCTCTATAAAATTTTGATCTTTGAGGGGGATCAACCCTTGGAACGCTATAGGGGTTCCTCCTTCCTAGTAGTCGGCCATATCGCTGAATTATAGATTGATCTTGCTTGATAAAAGAGAGGGGGTGACTACATCATTATATAGGGTTGCAAACCCTAGCCCATGGGGTGATTGCCTAACTAAAATCATCCTTTTGCCCCTTCTATAGCCTACCTACCTTAGTGGCAACTAGGTTGGCTCTGTAGCTGAACTAAGTAGGGGGACACTAGTTGACTAACCCAGTAAAGGTGACGACAATCACTAAGCCCTAAGGCTCCAAAATAAACCCTAGCTATACTTCTTTATAGGATAGAAGTGACTAGGTGAGATTTTATTACAATCTCACAGGATTCTTATTGATTGCTTTTAAGTGATTAGGACTCAACCCTGCTGGAGTCCTATCAAACCTGCCCTCTTCAAATCAGCCTTTTCTTCAAGGCTGGGGTTCCATAAGCTCCTCACATGGTTCACATGCTATCATCAACTGAACTTTGGCCTCCTCATTAACTGGGGTGTTAGTTGGAAGGATTTGGGCTGAGTCATCTTGTTTAAATTTTCATTTGTGGTGGGATACCTAGAGGATCAATTGTAATCTTGATTTAGTGCATGAATCAAATCTCAAAGTTAGGGCTCCAATGTGATCCCCAATTTTATAAGGCCTAAAGAAATAGGGAGACTACTTTATTAAGGCTCGAGTCTCCTGCTGATCGGGCTGGAGGTGTAGAAAAACTCGATCTTCAATTTTTTGTTCATTCTGGAGTTTGTTGGGAGGTCGTTTCTTCTTTGCATGTGCTGCCATATAGTTAGTCTTTAGCGATAATCAATCTTTCTTCTAGAATGGTGACTGCCTTTTAGTATGGTCCAGGATGATGAGAGCCCAATATGGTATGAGCATGAATTACAATTCTTCTAGTTTTACTCCTCTTTCGTGCCATAGACCTGTATCCGACCATATTTTAAATTTGGTAGTAATTAGTATCTACTGTAAAAACCTCATGTAGAGTGTAGGGGAAGCCTTAGTGTAAAATTAGGAGTCAACCATTTTGCATAAGAATAGCCCCAATTCCAACTCCTGATGCGTTAGCCTTAATGACAAAAGTGCGACTGAAATCAGGCAATGGTAGGACCGGCATCGTCATCATGGTGGCCTTGAGTCGTTTGAAGGCTGTAGAAGCTTGTTACGACCATAAGAAGAAGTCTTTCTTCAGTAGGGACATGAGCGGGGCACTAATCTTTCTATAGTCTTTCATAAATTTATGATAGTAGCCCGTGAGTCCAAGGAAGTCACGCAGCGATTTTACGTTTGTGGGTTTCGGCCATCCTTGCATTGCCTTGATCTTCATTAGGTCTACCATCACTCCATCCTCTGAAATAATGTGCCAAAAATATTCCACTTTACACTGTAAGAAGCTACACTTTGACTATTTAACATAAAGAGTATTCTCCCGAAGAATCGTTAGAACAGTTCGTAAGTGCTGAAAATATATATCAAGCGCAGGGCTATAAATGAGAATATCATCAAAGAACACCAATATGAACTTATATAGAAAACTTTGGAAGATGTTGTTCATCATACTTGGGAAAGCAGAAGGAGCATTTGTAAGTCTGAAAGGCATTACCAGAAACTCGTAGTGGCCGTTATGCGTGCGGAATGCAGTTTCCATAATATCTTTAGTGCATACCTGAATCTGATGATACCCGGAATGGAGATCTAATTTAGTGAAGACTCAGGCTCCTTTTAATTCATCTAAGAGCTCATCTACGACTAGTATAGGATATTTTTCTTTGACGATGATAGTGTTCAAGACCCTATCATCAATGCACATTCTCCATGTACCATTCTTCTTACGCACTAGCAACACCGGTGAAGAATAAGGGCTGCAACTCTGTCGAATCACCCTAGTGTCAAGCATTTCTTTAGTGATGTTCTCGATCTTATCCTTCTACAAGTGAGGGTAGTGGTACGGATGCAAATTTGATAGAGATTTGCTCGGTAGAATAGAAATACAATGGTCATGTAGTCAGTTAGGGGGCAGCTCGCGCGGCTCCATGAAAATGTCTACAAATTCATCCAATAAGAGGATAGGCTTATGATATGAATTTTGTATACTCTCCCCCTTAGATGGCTGCTAGATATGCATCAAAAGTCCATCATGTGCTTTATGTAAAACTTTCTCCATTCGTTACAACGAAATGGTGGAAATTTGGCTCACACGCTTGCCTTGTAACGTGACCTATCTCCCTTTGTGATAAAATTTCATGATTAATTTAGAAAAATTTTAGGAGATACCAGCTAGTATTGTGAGCCATTCGATCCCGAGTATGGCTTCATAATCATCAATGGGTAGGAGGAAGAAATCAGCTACCATTTCTTGGTCTTGGAGGAGTAGTTTCACCCACGGGCACTATTGGTCGCAATTGAAGATTCGACCGTCAGTGACCTTTACATCAAACTTGTTGCAACTTTTGATTTGAAGAGCCAAATGTGCAGCAACCTTACTATTGAGGAAGTCATTTGTGCTACCCATGTCAATGAGAATGATGATGGGTTGCTGTTTTAGAAGTCCTTCAACTTTCATCATCTGCGGGTTAGAGTAGTCGGCCAATGCATGCACTACATAGTCGATCGGTTAGGATTCTTCCTCTATGGCTTCTTATTCAGGTTCAAGGGTTTCTTTAGATGTTTTATTGTCCTTATCCTCCATTGATTCAATCATGAGAAGCTAACCCCTTTTTGCAGCAATGTTCGTGGCTCCATGGTTCGTCACAATGCCAACACAACCCCTTGGCCGATCGTTCATGAAGCTTGTCTCTTGTCAACTTTTTTAGTATGGGAGCTTAGATGACAATAGAGGGGGCAGTAGGCCTCAGCATGGCTGGTTGGGGAGTGACCCTTGTCCTTTGTACCTCATGGTTTAGTCATTTTTCCTGGATACGCTCAAAGGAAATCACCGCCATAAGTGTGTACAGTTGTCGCGCCTTTACTTCTCCTCGGATCTCCAGCTTTAGGCCCTCAACAAAAGTACCTAAAAGTTGTTTCTCAAACCAATTCTCAATTTAGTTAGATAAACGCTCAAACCTTGTTTGGTATTCTTATATTGTAGAGGTTTGATGAATCTTTGCCAATTGTCCATCGATGTTGTCGAAATCGATTGATCTGAAGTGGTTTAGTAGTTCTTCTTTGAATCGCTATCAAGAAAGTCCTCCATTGGTGTGTTCAAACCAATTAAACCACTGAATAGCATCTCCCTCAAGGTGTATGGCAGTGATCTCCACCCGTGTAGCGTTAGTGGTTCAGTAGAACCGAAAATAGTGCTCTACGCATGAGATCCATCAGATCGGGTCTCCTTCTTCCCATCTTAGGAAATCAACCTTCATGCGTGGATTGTTAGGATCAGAGATGATGTGTCCATACTCTTGAGGATCATCTCGCCGATCTAAAGTCTCTCTGTGGTGTGACTTCCCCGGGCTTGACGGTCGGCCAATGCTGAATTCGGCGAATAAGGATCACATCTTCTCCTTCATGCGGCTTTTAAAAGCTTCAAACTTGGCATTAATGGCCTCCTCTGACACTATGGTGTATGCATCTAGATCTGTAATATTGAGATCTTTCTTTTATTGTCGGGTTAGTGACATGAGAATTTTGGAGAAGGGGTGGCCGGCTTGTCACGGGCTTAGCTAAAGTTTGCCTAAGCCGTGCGGCACCCTCGCGACACTCCCGAAGACTTAGCTGAAATTGCCTAAGTCGTAGAGCAACCTTGCTCACTATTCCGGACTTAGCTGGGATTGCCTAAGTCATGAAATGCCCAATGCATTTCCTGTCCGCAAAGGGTCAGCCCTCTTACAACCTCTTAAGGTCCCATAAGACCTACAAAGAAGAAGTTGATTAATTCAGAAACGAGCGACGGACACGTCCCGGCGTCTCGTAAAGCGGAAAGCTATACAAGCAATTTATCGAACACCTTGAGTGCAGCAAAGAAAAGAGAGAAAGAGAGTGAAATAGGACTTTGGAGGGTTATAGGAACGGTCGCAGGTCCACAAACGACGGTTCCCAAGGTATCGGACACAAGACAAGTTCAATTGCTGATGAATGCCTACGCCTGACATATACCCGGAACCCCATCCAGCCCGGTGCCACCCGGGGGGTTCCAAGGTGCTGAAATGGCTGACATTTCGCACCGCTCAGAAAGGTTGCCGCGGCACATGAAAAAGACCCAAAAATAGGGCTGTTTTGGCTCCGCGCAGTGAGCGATCGTTCTGTAGCCTTCTACACTACTTTTGCTCACATTTCTTAGGTAAAAACACATAAACTCGATGCAAAACAAGCTGCCAAACATATGTACAAGCAAGAAAAAGTGACGAACGGTTTAAGGAACAAAGGCATTACGGTTGAGCGACGACCGTTCGTGACATTCTCCCCCACTTAAATTGTCGACGCCCTCGTCGATGCTTGTTGGTAGGCTTTGATGCGAGCTTCTTCATGTCGTAGGGCATCTTCTGGCTCCCAACTGACTTCTGTTTGAGGAAGCTTTTGCCACTTCACTAAGTACTCTATTTGCTGTGCTCCATTGGGTAGCTTTATTTTACGATCCGCTAGAATAGTTTCAACTCGCTTCTCGTAAGAGGCTCTGGTGGGGGGTAGTCGAGTTGGAACATTTCGGGAATCATCTCGTGGATCTGAGTGGTAGGCTTTCAAGTTGCTCGCATGGAAGACATTGTAAATTCTGAACCATGCTGGCAGTTGCAACTTGTATGAGACATTGCCTACTCTGCTGATGATTGGGAAAGGCCCTTCATACTTGCGTACCAATCCTTTGTACACTTTGTGTCTAAAGAATTGGAGTGATGCTGGTTGGAGCTTCACTAACACCATGTCACCAACTTTAAATTCTTGTGGTCGCCTTCCCAAGTCTGCCCACTTCTTCATCTTTTTGGCCGCCTTCTCCAAGTAAGCCCGCGCAATATCTGCATTACGATGTCATTCCCTTGCGAAGTGATAGGCTGATGGGCTACTCCCTGTATAACCAATAACCAGGGTATGAGGAGTTGATGGCTATTGTCCCGTAATAATCTCAAATGGGCTCTTGTTGGATGTAGAGCTCCGCTGCAAGTTATAGGAGAACTGGGCTATGTCCAACAGCTTCACCCAATCTCGTTGGTTGGCACTCACGTAGTGCCAAAGATATTGCTCCAAGAGCGAGTTAATTCTCTCTGTTTGGCCATCCGTTTGAGGGTGGAGGCTTGTGGAGAAGTATAATTTAGACCCTAACAACTTGAACAACTCAGTCCAGAATCGTCCCAAGAACCGAGAATCCCGATCACTAATGATGTTGTGTGGGACTCCCCAATACTTAACCACATTCTTCATCATCAACTTAGCCGCCTCCTTCGCTGAGCAATGTAGGGGTGCAGCAATAAATGTTGCATACTTCGAAAATTGGTCAACTACCACGAGTATCGATCCAAGTCCCCATACTGCGGGCAAGCTTGATATGAAGTCCAAAGAAATGCTCTCCCATGGCCTTCCTGGTACGGGCAGCGGCTCCAAAAGTCTCAGTGGCTTCTGCTGCTCTATCTTGTCCTGTTGACAAGTAAGGCATGTTTGAACATATTCCTCCACATCTGTCCCCATCTTTGGCCAATAGAAGGCCCTCTCCATGAGAGCCATTGTTCGGTGGATACCCGGATGTCCAGCCCAAAGGGAATCGTGACACTCTTTCAAGAGTTCACGCCTCAAGTTATCCACTTGTGGGACATAAACTCTGTTCCCCTTGGTGTAGATGAGTCCCTCCTGGACCCAAAATCGTCGTGCCTTGCCCTCTTTGATGAGTTGAATCAGAGTCACTGCTTGAGGATCTCGGTATAGTCCATCCCTGATCCTGGAAAGAAAGTTAGAGCGCAATTGACTTGCTTGGCCTCCGCCCTCCAACTGTATAGCATTCACTAGCTCCACTTTCCGACTCAATGCATCAGCCACGACATTTGCTTTTCCGGGTTTGTACTCCATCACCATGTCGAACTCAGCCAAGAAGTCTTGTCATCGTGCTTGCTTTGGTGAGAGTTTCTGTTGAGTTTGAAAGTAACTCAATGCGACATTGTCGGTCCTTAGCACAAATGGTGCTCCCATAAGGTAGTATCGCCATACTCATAGACAGTGGACCACCGCTGTCATCTCCTTCTCATGTACAGGATATCGTCGCTCGGTCTCGTTGAGCTTGTGACTCTCGTAGGCCACTGGATGACCCTCCTGCATAAGAACTCCTCTAATAGCAAAGTCAGAAGCATCGGTATGGAGTTCAAAAGACTTTCCATAGTCCGGCAATCTGAGTACAGGTTCTTCTAACACAGCAGTCTTCAGGTCTTGAAATGCCGTATCACATTTGTCCGACCATCTCCAGGACTGCTCCTTTTTTAGTAACTCCGTCAGTGGGGCTGCGCGCTTCGAATATCCAGCTATGAAGCGCCGATAATAGTTGACAAACCCAAGGAAAGATCTTAACTCTGGCACCTTCTTTGGTGTTCGCCAGTCCACCACAGCTTGCACCTTAGCCTTGTCCATTCGAATGGACCTATTCCCAATTCGATGCCCCAAGAATAAAATCTCTGTTTGGGCGAAGTAGCACTTTTCCCTCTTCACGAATAAGGTGTTCTCCCTGAGAACTTTGAAAATTGTTCAGAGGTGTCTAACATGCTCCTCAAGTGTTTGGCTATAGACGACGTTGTCGTCTAAGTAGACGACCATAAACTTATCCAGATATTCTTTGAACAGCTGATTCATGAGAGTGTAAAATGTGGTCGGAGTGTTGGTTAAGCCGAAAGGCATTACCAAGAACTCGAATGCTCCATACCTGGTTACACAGGTAGTCTTCGCCTCATCACCTTCTGCGATGCGCACCTGCCAATACCCTGACCGAAGGTTGAGTTTGGAGAAGTACTTTGCCTTGCTCAATTAATCGAACAAGTCCGCGATGAGCGGGATAGGGTATTTGTTCTTCACCGTCATCTTGTTCAGGGCTCGATAACCAATGCATAATCGGAGGCTCCCATCTTGTTTCTTTTGAAAGAGGACTGAAGCTCCGAAAGGTGCTTTGGAACTGCGGATGAGACCACCGCTTAGCAGTTCATCTAACTACTTCCTCAGTTCTACCAACTCTGGAGGGGCCATGCGGTATGGTGGTCTCGCTGGAGGCTTAACTCCCGGCTCTAGCTCAATCTGATGATCCACACCTCTGTGTGGTGGTAGAGTTCTCGGCAACTCTGTTGGCATCACATCTGAGAACTCCTTCAGGATGTTCACCACAATAGCAGGTTCCTGAATGGCCTCCCCGTCAAGTGTCTCTAGCTTCATAGCACCTAAAAAGGTTAATTCACCTTTTCGCACCCCTTTCTTCAATTGTAAAGTCGATATTTGTTGTAGGTCCTTAGTTCCTACTTGAGAAACTGGAACCATGCAGGGATCATCGCCTCCCATTAGACACAAGAAGTTCAGGAACGATATTGGCACCAACTTTGCTGCGTGCATAAACTCGATTCCGAGAATCACTCGGAAGTCATCCAATGGCACCGCCATCAAGTTTGTGCTCCCGCTCCATGTCCCAATCTTGATGGGGACCCCCTTTGCTTGTCCGGAGATCCGCTTGGCCTCCGAGTTCACCACCTTCATACGACTTGGGCTCTTCTCCAAGATTAGTCCCAGTCGCTTAGCTTCACGATCGACAATAAAATTGTGGGTTGCGCCCGTGTCCACCATTGCACGGGTTGTTCGGCCATTGAGTTTGATGTCCACATACATCAACTCGATGCTTCCTGCCTTCGGTGGCTTTACCTTTGTATTCTCCCCCACATGACCTTGCAATGCATTCAACAAACGCATTGCTCCCATCCTGGGTCCTTGCGACGTCTCACTGTCACTACTAGAGTCAGAACTACTCGAACTAAGGGCGATAGCTTTGCCCTTGTCTGACTTACGGGGTAGAATCGATGCCGTCAAAGCATTGAGTGCCTGTTTTTATGGGCACTCCCTCACCATGTGCGATCCTCCACACAAGAAGCATCCAGTAGGCTTTGGGACTCTACCTCTTGAGCCCGGTCCCTTGTGGAAATTCTTCTTCTTTTGCTCGCCCCCAAACTCCTTTGCTCGAGAGTATTTAGATGGGCGATTTTCCGAAGATTATTTCTTCTTTCTCAAATCCTCCGAAGAAACAAAGTCAGTTAGCCTTTCCGCAGCTGCAATTGCCCCGACTACATCAGTGACATTCCTTCGATGTAGTTCTTGTTGTGCCCATGGCTTCAAGCCATCGAGGAAGCTGAATAGTTTGTCTTTCTCAAACATGTCCCGTATATCCAGCATCAGTGCTGAAAATTATTTCACATAGTCTCGGATTGTTGTACTTTGGCGGAGTTGTCTCAGTTTCCTTCTTACGATAAACTTTGTGTTCTATGGTAAGAACTGAGTTCTCAACTCTCGCTTCAAGTCTCCCCATGTATCCACTTGACATCGGCCTTGTTGGATCTCTTCCCAACGGGTTCACCACCAAAGTTTTGCATCCCCATTCAGATACATTGTTGCTATAGCAACTTTGGTTTCTTTATAATCAAGCCTTGTAGCACAGAAATACTGTTCCATGTCGAACAAGAAATTTTTAAGCTCTTTGGCATCTCTAGCACCTCCGTAGCACTGCGGCTCTGGTGCCCTGAAGTTTTGTGGTGGCCTTGTGTTGTTCCCTCCCGCATCAAGAGTCCTTGTTAACACCATCACCTTAGCCGTGAGTTCCGCCACAACTTCATGTAGGTGTCATACGGAATCTTTGGTATCCTCTGTCAGTTGATCCATCATAGATTCAACTTTCTCGATCCGAGATTCAGCTTCTTCTAGCGAGCTCTCTACCCTAAGTAGCCCTCGCTGGCCTTGGTAGAGTTCCTCCATGCTCACTTCAAGAACAGCAAGGTGGGTCTCCGCCACTATAATTCTCTCCTTGTGACTCTTTTTCCCGGTTGGCGCTCCAGATGGTGCCTCCTCCCCTCGTGGAGAATACCCAACTTCACGTTCATCTTGTTCACTATAGAGCTCCTCATGAGTGACTTCCATAGTTTGCGAGCGAGTTTGCACTTGCAGCCCATCTGTGACTGCTTGGAGCAAGGGTCCGGCTTGCCCCATCTTGCTCGATTCACCATGATGTTTCACCATGGTGAGATTGTGAATCTTCTTAGCTGTTCGTATGAATTGCTTGCCCGCTCTGATACCACGCTGTCACGGGCTTAGCTAAAGTTTGCCTAAGCCGTGCGGCACCCTCGCGGCACTCAAGACTTAGCTGAAATTGCCTAAGTCGTAGAGCAACCTTGCTCACTATTCCGGACTTAGCTGGGATTGCCTAAGTCATGAAACGCCCAATGCGTTTCCTGTCCACAAAGGGTCAGCCCTCTTACAACCTCTTAAGGTCCCGTAGGACCTACAAAGAAGAAGTTGATTAATTCAAAAACGAGCGACGGACACGTCCCGGCGTCTCGCAAAGCGGAAAGCTATACAAGCAATTTATCGAACACCTTGAGTGCAGCAAAGAAAAAAGAGAAAGAGAGTGAAATAGGACTTTGGAGGGTTGTAGGAACGGTCGCAAGTCCACAAACGACGGTTCCCAAGGTATCGGACGCAAGACAAGTTCAATTGCTGATGAATGCCTATGCCCGACATATACCCGGAACCCCATCCAGCCCGGTGCCACCCGGGGGGTTCCAAGGTGCTGAAATGGCTGACATTTCATACCGCTCAGAAAGGTTGCCGCGACACATGAAAAAGACCCAAAAACAGGGCTGTTTTGGCTCCGCGCAGTGAGCGATCGTTCTGCAGCCTTCTACACTACTTTCGCTCACATTTCTTAGGTAAAAACACATAAACTCAAGGCAAAATAAGCTGCCAAACATATGTACAAGCAAGAAAAAGTGACGAACGGTTCAAGGAACAAAGGCATTACGGTTGAGCGACGACCGTTCGTGACAGGCTGGAAGGTGAATCGGTTTGGATGAGAGTAGGCTACTATTGAGGGCTAATTTAGGTGGCTGTTTGGTTTCGATTTAGGGTAGAGTTTTGAAGGGTTTTTAGTCAAGATGTAGGGTTTGGTGATGAGGAAAAGAGAGTCCGATAGCACTCAAATCTAGTAGAATTTGATGAAAAAAGTGTTGCGATGTCTAGTCCTGCTAAACAAATTTTACGTCAGAGAAATGATGACTTCTCAATATAATTTCTAGAGAAAAGTTTAAGAAAATTATGCAAAAACCCTTGGTTTAGATGTTGAGAATACTAGTAGAAAGTTTGGAGAAATTTTGATAGCATAACAGTAAAATAGGTCGAAAGATGAAAGGTAGTCCTTCATTATAAAAATTTCAGAACTACATGTTGGTGAAAGATTACATAAGAAAACTTATTCCAGAAAGAATTTTTTCAAGAAATCAATCCTAGATGAATGCCAAGTTGATCCTTGGGATTGTATAAAAATTTTGGCCAAAAAGGATGAATAAAAGTTCAGTTTCAAGAGGCAATAGTCAGCTAAAAATTTCTGCAGTGTTTCGCCTTCACAACAATGATAATGTATGCGATGGTAAAATTTTACAGCAAGAAAACTTTTGAAAAATCTTCACCCATGTATAAGATAAAGGAATAGTAGTAGTAAAGGCTTGGGCTTTAGAGTTTTTACTAGATTTATGTTGTTGATGCAAGGGACAATAATAGATTAATGGATCTGTGGCTTGGTAGACGACGGTGGAGGCGACATCAAAAGCAATTGTGGGAATTGCTTGGGAAGGTGGAGGCGGCTGAGATGGCTACAAGGCAGCAGGAACGTGACTCTGATACTAGAT
Organism: Ensete glaucum; assembly: GCA_021527575.1. Lineage (NCBI taxonomy): Eukaryota > Viridiplantae > Streptophyta > Magnoliopsida > Zingiberales > Musaceae > Ensete > Ensete glaucum. The sequence goes on from CM038556.1 coordinate 6,382,245, forward strand.
GATAGAACCCTATATAGAGCCATATAGATTTTGATCTTTGAGAGGGATCAACCCTCGGAATGCTATAGGGGTTCCTCCCTCCCAGTAGTCGGTCATATGACTGAATTATAGATTGATCTTGCCTGATAAAAGAGAGGGAGCGGCTACATCATTATATAGGGTTGTAAACCCTAGCCCATGGGGTACTTGCCTAACTAAAATTACCCTTTTGCCTCTTCTATTGCCTTAGAGGGAACAGATGGAAGCTAGGTTAGCTCTGTAGCCGACCTAAGCAGGGGGAAACCCTAACCGACTAGCCTAGTAAAGGGAGCAATGGCCACTAATAAGACCTAAGGCCCCAAAATAAACCCTAGCCACACTTCTTTATAAGATAGAAGTGACTAGATAGAGTTTTATTACAATCTCACAGGGTTCTTATTGATTACTTCTAAGTGATTAGGACTACCCTGTTGGAGTCCTATCAAATCCGCCCTCTTCAAATTAGCCTTGTCTTCAAGGTTGGAGTTTCATAAGCTCATCATATGATTTTCATGCTATCATCAACTGAACTTTGGCCTCCTCATTAGTTGGGGTGTTAGTTGGAAGGATTTGGGCTGAGTCGTCTTCTTTAAATTTTCATTTGTAGTGGGATACCTAGCGAATTAACTATAATCTTGATTTAGTACGCCAATCTTATCTCCAGGTTAGGGCCCTAATGTGATCTCCAATTTTACAAGGCCTAAAGAAATAGGGAGACCACTTCATTAAGGCTCAAGTTTCTTTTGATCGAGCTAGAGGTGTAGAAAAACTCGATCTTTAATTTTTCATCCATTTTGAAGTTTGTCGAGAGGTTATTTCTTCTTTGCATGTGTTGTCATATGGTTAGTCTTTAATAATAGCCAATCATTCTTCTGGAATGGTGACTAACCTCTAGTATGGATCAGGATGACGAGAGCCCAATCTGGCATGAGCATGAATTACAATTCTTCTAGTTTTACTCCTCTTTCGTGCCATGGACCTGTATCCAACTATATTTTAAATTTGGTAGTAATTAGTATCTACTGTAAAAACCTCGTGTAGAGTATGGGGGAAGCCTTGGTGTAAAATTAGGAGTCAACCATTTTGCATAAGAATAGCCCCAATTCCAACTCCTGATGCGTCGGCCTTAATGACAAAGGTGTGACTGAAATCAGGCAGTGGTAGGACCGACGTTGTTGTCATGACAGTCTTGAGTCTTTTGAAGGCTGTAGAATCTTATTCCAACCACAAGAAATCTTTCTTTAGTAGGGACATGAGTGGGGCACTAATCTTTCCATAATCTTTTATAAATTTATGGTAGTAGCCTGTGAGTCCAAGGAAGTCGCACAGCGATTTTACGTTTATAGGTTTCGACCATCCTTGCATTGGCTCGATCTCCGTCGGGTCTACTACCTCTCTATCCTCTGATATAATATGCCCAAGATACTCCACTTTACATTATAAGAAGCTACACTTTGACTGTTTAACATAAAGAGTATTCTCCCGAAGAATCGTTAAAACAGTTCGTAAATGCTGAAAATGTATATCAAGCGTAGGGCTATAAATGAGAATATCATCAAAGAACACCAATATGAACTTATGTAGAGAACTCCAGAAGATGTTATTCATCAAGCTTGGGAAAGTAGATGGAGCATTTGTAAGGCCAAAAGGCATTACTAGAAACTCATAGTGGTAGTTATACATGTGAAATATAGTTTTCGGAACATCTTCAGTACATACCCAAATCTGATAACATCCGGAATGGAGATCTAATTTAATGAAGACTCGGGCTCCTTTTAATTCATCTAAGAGCTCATCTACGACTGATATAGGATATTTGTCCTTGATAATCAATGCACATTCTCTATGTACCATCCTTCTTGCACATTAACAATACCGGTAAAGAATAAGGGTTGCAACTCTATCGAATCACCCCGGTGTCAAGCATCTCTTTGGCGATGTTCTCGATCTCATCCTTTTGCAAGTGAGGATAGTGGTACAGATGTAAATTTGTTAGAGATTTGCTCTGCATAATAGGAATACAGTGGTCATGCGGTAGGTTAGGGGGTAGCTCATGTGGCTCCATGAAAACGTCTATGAATTTATCCAGCAAGAGGGCACACTTGAGATCTGAATTTTGAATTCTCCCCCTTAGATGGCTGCTAGATATGCATCAAAAATCCATCATGTACTTTGTGAAAAACTTTCTCCATTCGTTGCGACGAAATGGTGGAAATTTGGCTCCCACGCTTGCCTCGTAACGTGACTTTTCTCCCTTTGCAATAAAATTTCATGATTAATTTAAAAAAATTCCAAGAGATATCACCTAGTGTTATGAGCCATTTGATCCTAAGTACGGCTTCATAATCATCGATGGGTAGGAGGAATAAATCAGCTACCACTTCTTGGTTTTGGAGGAGTAGTTTCACCTATGGGCACTGTTGGCCGTAAATGAAGATTTAGCCGTCGGTGGCCTTTACATCAAACTTGTTGCAACTTTCAATTTGAAGTGCCAAACTGCAGCAACCTTGTTGTTGAGGAAGTTATTTGTGTTGCCCATGTTGATGAGTATGGTGATGGGTTACTATTTTAGAAGTCCTCCAACTTTCATCGTCTGTGGGTTGGAGTAACCTGCCAATGCGTGCACTGCGTAGTCGGCCGATTAGGACTCTTCCTCTATGACTTCTTCTTTGGGTTCAAGGGCTTATTTAGATGTTTCATTGTCCTCATGCTCCATTGATTCAATCACAAGGAGCCGATCCTTTTTGCAACAATGTTCATGGCTCCATGGTTCGTCGCAATGCCAACACAACCCCTTGGCCGATCGTTCGCGAAGCTCGTCTCTTGTCAACTTTTTTGGTGTGGGGGCTTGGATGGTAGTAGAGGGGGTAGTAGGCCTCAGCACGGCTAGTCAAGGAGCAACCCTTGTCTTTCGTACCTCATGATTTAATCATTTTTCTTGGATACACATGAAGGAAGTCACCGCCATAAGTGTGTATGGTGTCGCGCCTTTACTTCTCCTCAGATCTCCAGCTTTAGGCCCTAAATAAAAGTACCTAAAAGTTGTTTCTCAAACTAATTCTAAATTTGGTTAGATAAACACTCAAACCTTGTTTGGTATTCTTATATTGTAGAGGTTTGATGAATGTTTGCTAATTGTCCATCGATGTTGTCGAAATTGGTTAGTCCAAAGCAGTTTAGTAGTCCTTCCTTGAATCGCTGCCAAGAGAGTCCTTTATAGGTGTGTTGAAACTAATTGAACAACTAAATATAGCATCTCTCTCGAGGTGTATGGCAGCAATCTCCACCCGTGTAGAATCGGTGGTTTGGTAGAACATAAAATAGCACTCTACGCGTGAGATCCATTCGATCGGGTCTTCTTCTTCCCATATTAAAAAATCAACCTTCATGCATATATTGTTGGGATCAGAGATGATGTGTTGATGCTCTTAAGGATTGTCTCACTGATCTGAAGTCTCTCCATGGTGTGACTTCCTCGGGCTTGACGATCGGCCAATGCTGAATTCGATGAATAAGGATTGCATCTTCTCCTCCATTCAGCTTTTAAAGGCTTCAAACTTGGCATTGATGGCCTCCTCTGATGCCATGGTGTATGTCTTTAGATTTGTAATATTGAGATCTTTCTTTTGTTGTGTGTTAGTGGCATGAGAATTTTGGAGAAGAGGTGACCGATTGGAAGGTGAATCGGTTTGGATGGTAGTAGGCTACGATTTAGAGCTAATTTGGGTGGCTATTTGGTTTCAGTTTAGGGTAGGGTTTAGAAGAGTTTTTGGTCATGATGGTAAGGTTTGGTGATGAGAAAAAGTGAGTCCAAAATCTCACAAAAAATAACACTCAAATCCGGTAGAATTTGATGAAAAAAAGTGCTACGATGTGCAATCCTATGGAACAAATTTTACGTAGGAGAAACAATGATTTCTTAATATAATTTCTAGAGAAAAGTTCAAGAAAATAATATAGAAACCCTTGGTTTAGATGTTGGGAATACTAGTAAAAAGTTTGGCAAAATTTTGGTAGCATAAAAGTCAGGAAATAGGGTGAAAGATGAAAGGTAGATCCTTCGTCATAAATTCTAGAACTACGTGTTGATGAAAGATTACACAAGAAAACTAGTTCTAAAAGGAATTTTTTTCAAGAAATCAATCCTAGATGAAAGCCAAGTTGATCCGTGGGATTGTGTAAAAATTTCAGTCAAAAAGAATGAATAAAAGTTTAGTTTCAAAAGGTAAAAATCGGTTAAAAATTTCTACAGTGTTTTGCCTTCACAACGATGACAACGTTTGCGACAGTAAAATTTTACAGCAAGAAAACTTTGGAAAATCTTCACCCATATATAAGATAAAGGAATAGCAGTAGTAAAGGTGTGGGCTTTGGAGTTTTTACCAGATTTATATTGTTGATGCAAGAGACAGTAGTGGATTGATGGATTTACGGCTTGGTGGGCTACGGTGGAGGCGACATCAAAAGCAATTATGAGAATTGCTTGGAAAGATGGAGGTGGCTGAGATGGCTACAGGGTAGCAAGAATGCGGCTCTAATACCAGATGATAGAACCCCAAATTATCATGAACGATCGTCGCTCAACCGCAACGCCTTCACTCCACCAACCATTCATCGCTTTTTCTTGCTTGTACATATGTTTGGTAGCTTGTTCTGCCTTGAGTTTATGTGTTTTTACTTCAGAAATATGAGAGAAAGTAGTGTAGAAGGCTACAGAATGGTCGCTCGCTGCATAGAGCCAAAACAACCCTATTTTTTGGTCTTTTTCATGTGCCGCAATAACCTTTCTGAGCGATGCAAAATGTCAGCCATTTCAGCACCTTAGAACCCCCGGGTAGCACCAAGCTGGATGGGGTTCTGGATATATGTTGGGCGTAGGTGTTCATCAACAATTGAACTTGTCTTGCGTCCGATACCTTGGGAATCATCGTTTGTGGACTTGCGACCATTACCACAACCCTCTAAAGTCCTGTTTCGCTCGCTTTCTCTTTATTCTCTGCTGCACTCAAGGTGTTCGACAAAATGATTGTATAGCTTTTTGCTTCGTGAGACGCCGGGATGTGTCCGTCGCTCGTTTCTAAGCTAATCAACTTCTTCTTTGCAGGTCCTATGGGACCTTAAGAGGTTGTAAGAGGGCTGACCCTTTGCGGACAGATAACGCTTTGGGCATTTCATGACTTAGGCAATCCTGGATAAGTCCGGAACACTGGGCAAGATTGCTTCACGACTTAGGCAATTTCAGCTAAGTCTTTAGGAGTGCCGCTAAGGTGCCACATGGCTTAGGTAAATTCAGTTAAGTCCGTGACAGTGTGGTATTAGAGCGGGCAAGCAATTCAAACGAACAATGAAGAAGATTCATAATTTTGCCATTGTGAAACATCGTGGTGAATTGAGCAAGATGGGGCAAGCCGGACCCTTGCTCCAAGCAGCCGCAGGTGGGTTGCAAGTGCAAACTCGCTCGCAAACTATGTGAGCTGCTCATGAGGAGCGCTATAGTGAATAAGACGAGCATGAAGTTGGGTATTCTCCATGAGGGGAGGAGGCGCCATCTGGAGCGTCAACCAGAAAAAAGAGCCATAAGGAGAGAATTATAATGGCAGAGATCCGCCTTGATATTCTTGAAGTGAGCGTAGAGGAACTCTACCAAGGCCAGCAAAGGCTACTTGGGGTAGAGAGCTCGCAAGAAGAAGTTGAATCTCGGATTAAGAAAGTTGAATCCCTGATTGATCAAGTGACAGAGGACACCAAAGATTTTGTATGGCATCTACACGAAGTTGTGGCGGAACTCACGGCTAAGGCGATGGTGTTAATAATGACTCTTGATACAGGAGGGAACAATGCCCATGCTGCGCTATCACAAAACTTCAGGGCACTGGAGCCATAGTGCTACGGGGGTGCTAGGGATGCCAAAGAACTTGAAAATATTTTGTTCGACATGGAACAGTATTTTCGTGCTACAAGGCTCGATTCTGATGAAACCAAAGTTGCTATAGCAACAATGTATCTGAATGAGGATACAAAACTTTGGTGGTGAACCTATTGGGAAGAGATCCAGCAAGATCGATGTCGAGTGGATACATGGGGAGACTTGAAACGAGAGTTGAGAACTCAGTTCTTGCGCGAGAACATAGAGTTTGTCGCAAGAAGGAAACTGAGACAACTCCGCCAAAGTACAATAATCTGAGAATATATGAAATAATTTTCAACACTGATGCTGGATATACAGGACATGTATGAGAAAGATAAGCTATTCAGCTTCCTCGATGGCTTAAAGCCATGGGTACAATAAGAACTACATCGAAGGAATGTCACTGACGTAGTCGGAGCAATTGCAGGTGTAGAAAGGCTAACTGGCTTTGTTTCTTCAGAGGATTTGAGAAAGAAGAAACAATCTTCAGAAAATCACCCATGTAAATATTCTCGAGCGAAGGAGTACGGGGGCAAGCAAAAAAAGAAGAATTTCCACAAGGGACCAGGCTTAAAAGGTAGAGTCCCAGAGTCTAGTGGATGCTTTTTGTGTGGGGGATCACACATGGTGATGGGGTGCCCATAAAAATAGGCACTCAATACTCTAATGACATCGATTCTACCTCATAAGTCAGAAGCAAAGCTATCACCCTTAGTTCGAGCAGTTCTGACTCCAGTAGTGATAGTGAGGCGTCACAAGGACCCAGGATGGGAGCAATGTATTTGTTGAATGCATTACGGGGTCAAGTGGGGGAGAATACAAAGGCAAAGTCACTGAAGGCAGGAAGCAGCGAGTTGATGTATGTGGACATCAAACTTGATGGCCATACAACCCATGCAATGGTGGACACGGGCGTGACCCACAATTTTATTATCGATCGTGAAGCTAAGCGACTTGGATTAATCTTGGAGAAGAGCCCAAGTCATATGAAGGCGGTGAACTCAAAGGCCAAGCGGATCTCCGGACAAGCAAAGGGGGTCCCCATTAAGATCGGGACATAGAGCGGGAGCATAAACTTGATGGTGGTACCATTAGATGACTTCCAAGTGATTCTCGTAATGAAGTTTATACACGCAACGAAGTTGGTGCCAGTGTCATTCCTGAACTTCCTATATATAATAGGAGGCGATGATCCCTACATGGTTCCAGTTTCTTGGGGAAGAACCAAGGAACTACAACAAATATCGGCTTTACAATTGAAGAAAGGGGTGTGAAAAGGTGAATCAACCTTTGTAGCTGCTATGAAGCTAGAGACACTTGATGGGGAGGCCATCCAGGAACCTGCTGTTGTGGCGAACATCCTGAAGGAGTTCTCAGATGTGATGCTAATAGAGTTGTCGAGAACTCTACCACCATGCAGAGGCGTGGATCATCGGATTGAGCTAGAGCCAGGAGTTAAGCCTCCAGCGAGACCACCATACTGCATGGCCCGTTAGTAGAACTGAGGAAGCAGTTGGATGAACTGCTAAGCAGTGGTCTCATCCGCAGTTCAAAAGCATCTTTCAGAGCTCCAATCCTCTTCCAGAAGAAACAAAATGGGAGCCTCTAATTATGCATTAATTATCGAGCCCTCAACAAGATGATAGTGAAGAACAAGTACCCTAATTCCGCTCATCGTGGACTTGTTCGATCAATTGGGTAAGGCAAACTACTTCTCCAAACTCGATTTTTGATCGGAGTATTGGCAGGTGTGCATCACAGAAGGTGATGAGGCGAAGACTACCTATGTGACCAGGTATGGAGCATTCAAGTTCTTAGTGATGCCTTTCGGCTTAACCAATGCTCCGGCCACATTCTACACTATAATGAACCAGCTGTTCAAGGAGTATCTAGACAAGTTTGTGGTTGTTTACTTAGATGATATCGTCATCTATAGCCAAACACTTGAGGAGCATGTTAGATATCTCCGAATAATTTTCAAAGTTCTCAGGGAGAACACCTTGTTCGTAAAGAGGGAAAAGTGCTACTTTCCCCAAATAGAGATTTTATTCTTAAGGCATTGAATCGATAATGGGTCCATTCAAATGGACAAGTCTAAGGTGCAAGCTGTGGCAGAATGGCGAACACTAAAGAAGGTGCCAGAGTTGAGATCCTTCCTTGGGTTTGTCAACTATTATCGACGCTTCATAGCTGGATATTTGAATTGTGCAGCTCCGTTGATGGAGTGCTAAAGAAGGAGCAGTCCTGGAGATGGTCGGACAAATGTGAGGCAGCATTTCAAGACCTAAAGACTGTTGTGATGGAGGAACCTATACTCAGATTACCAAACTATGGGAAATCTTTTGAAGTCCATACAGATACTTCTGATTTTACTATTGGAGGAGCTCTTATGCAGGAGGGTCATCCAGTAGCCTACGAGAGTCACAAGCTCAATGAGACCGAGCGATAATATCCTGCGTATGAGAAGGAGATGACAGCAGTGATCCATTATCTACGAGTGTGGTGACACTATCTTCTGGGAGCACCATTTGTGCTAAGGACAAACAATGTCATATTGAATTACTTTCAAACTCAAAAGAAACTCTCCCCAAAGCAAGCACGATGGCAGGACTTCCTGGCTGAGTTCGACATGGTAATGGAGTATAAGCCCGAAAAAGCCAATATCGTGGCTGATGCATTGAGTCGGAAACTGGAGCTAGTGAATGCTATACAGTTGGAGGGTGGAGGCTAAGCGAGTCAATTGCACTCCAACTTCCTTTCCAGGATCAGGGATGGACTGTACCGAGATCCTCAGGCAGTAACTCTGATGCAACTCATCAAAAAGGGCAAGGCACGATGATTTTGGGTCCAAGAGGGACTCATCTATACTAAGAGGAACAGAGTCTATGTCCCACGAGTAAATAACCTGAGGCGTGAACTCTTAAAAGAGTGTCACGATTCCCTTTGGGCTGGACATCCGAGTATCCACTGAACAATGGCTATCATGGAGAGGGCATTCTATTGGTCGAAAATGGGGACAGATGTGGAGGAATATGTTCGAACATGCCTTACTTGTCAATAGGACAAGGTAGAGTAGCAAAAGCCAGTGGGACTTTTAGAGTCGTTGCCTGTACCGGAAAGGCTATGGGAGAGCATTTCCTTGGACTTCATATCATGCTTGCCCGCAGTAGGGGGACTTGGATCGATACTCATGGTAGTTGATCAGTTTTTGAAGTATGCAACATTCATTGTTGCACCCCTATATTGCTCAGCGGAGGAGGCGGCTAAGTTGATGATGAAGAATGTGGTGAAGTATTGGGGAGTCCCACACAACATTATTAGTGATCGAGATTCTCGGTTCTTAGGAGTCCACCTCAAACGGATGGCCAAACAGAAAGAAGTAACTCACTCTTGGAGCAATATCTTTGGCACTACATGAGTGCCAACCAACGAGATTGGGTGAAGCTATTGAACATCACCCAATTCTCCTACAACTTGCAGCGGAGCTCTACATCCAACAAGAGCCCCTTTGAGATTATTACGGGACAACAACCATCAACTCCTCACACCCTAGTTATTGGTTATATAAGGAGTAGCCCATTAGCCTATCACTTGTCAAAGGAATGACATCGCAATGTAGATATTGCACAGGCTTACTTGGAGAAGGTGGCCAAAAAGATGAAGAAGTGGGCAGACTTGGGAAGGCGACCACAAGAGTTTAAAGTTAGTGACATGGTGTTGGTGAAGCTCCAACCAGCATCACTCTAGTTCTTTAGGCACAAAGTGCACAGGGGATTGGTACGTAAGTATGAAGGGCATTTCCCAATCATCAACAGTGTAGGCAATGTCTCATACAAGTTGCAAGTGCCAACATGGTTCAGAATTCATAACGTCTTCCATACGAGCAACTTGAAAGCCTACTACTCAGATCCGTAAGACGATTCTCGAAATGTTTCAACTCGACTACCCCCCACCAGAGCCTCTTACGAGAAACGAGTTGAAACTATTCTAGCAGATCATAAGATAAAACTACCCAATGGAGTATAGCAAATTGAGTACTTAGTGAAGTGGCAAAAGCTTCCTCAAACAGAAGCCAGTTGGGAGCCAGAAGATACCCTACGACATGAAGAAGCTCGCGTCAAAGCCTACCAATAAGCATCGACAAGGGCATCGACAGTTTTAAGTGGGGGAGAATGTCATGAACGATCATCTCTCAACCACAATGCCTTCACTCCATGAACCGTTCATCACTTTTTCTTGCTTGTACATATGTTACCTTGAGTTTATGTGTTTTTACTTAAGAAATGTGAGCGAAAGTAGTGTAGAAGGCTGCAAAATGGTCGCTCACTGCGCAGAGCCAAAACAGCCTAAAATAGTCTTGTTTTTGTGTCTTTTTCGTGTGCTATAATAACCTTTCTGAACAGTATGAAATGTCAGCCATTTCAGCACCTTGGAACCCCCCGGGTGGCACCGGGCTAGATGGGGTTCTGGGTATATATCGGGTGTAGGTGTTCATTAACAATTGAACTTGTCTTCTATCCGATACCTTGGAAACTATCAGTTGTGGACTTGCGACCGTTCCTACATCCCTCTAAAGTCCTATTTCCTCTCTTTCTCTCTTTTCTCTGCTGCACTCAAGGTGTTCGACAAATTACTTGTCTAGCTTTTCGCTTCTCGAGATGTCGCGACGTGTCCGTTACTCATTTCTAAGCTAATCAACTTCTTCTTTGCAGGTCCTGCGGGACCTTAAGAGGTTGTAAGAGGGCTGACCCTTTGCGGACAGATAACGCTTTGGGCATTTCATGACTTAGGCAATCCCAGCTAAGTCCGGAACAGTGGGCAAGGTTACTTCACGAGGTAATTTCAGCTAAATCTTCGGGAGTGCCGCTAGGGTGCCACACGGCTTAGGCAAATTCAGCTAAATCTATGACAAAATGGAGCTCTATAGATTTTGATCTTTAAGGGGGATCAATTCTTGGAACGCTATAGAGGTTTCTCTCTCCTAGTAGTCGGTCATATGGCTGAATTGTAGATTAATTTTGCTTGATAAAGGAGAGGGAGCGGCTACATCATTATATAGATTGCAAACCCTAGCCCATGGGGTGCTTGCCTAACTAAAATTATCATTTTACCCCTTTTATAGCCTACATGCCTTAGAGGGAATAGATGGCGGCTAGGTTGGCTCTGTAGCCGACCTAAGTAGGGGGAAACCCTAGCGAACTAGCCTAGTAAAGGGGGCGACGGCCACTAAGCCCTAAGACCTCAAAATAAACTCTAGCTACACTTCTTTATATGATAGAAGTGACTAGGTGAGATTTTATTATAATCTCACAGGGTTCTTATTGATTATTTCTAAGTGATTAGAACTTAACCCTGCTAGAGTCCTATCAGTTTTAAACTGTGTGTGATGAGATTAAATCGTGTAGAATCGTTCTACGCGTTCTTGTTGCGTTTTCGCAGCAAACGCAGTGAGGAGGAGGATGGGCGGCCAGCCACGGCCAAGCCTCCTATAGGCGATCGACCCGCTGGCCACACAAGGGGCAACCGGCCAAGGCCCCTATAAGGGGCGAGTAGCTCCAAGGCCCCTACAGGCGGCCACTATAGGGTGGAGCCCACTAGGGCATCATAGGGGCCCTCCGTGGCGACACAGAGAGGCGGCGTCCCGCAGGGTAGCGGCGATGGTGGTGCAAAGAGGGAAGAGGAGGACCTAGGGCATTCTTTTTTAGAAAAGAACTATTTTGCCCCTCTAAATTTGTAAAATTCTGAAGACTATCCTCGTGTACAGAATTTCTAAAATACCCTCAATAATTTTAGAAATTCTAAGGACTGTCCTCTCATCCAAAATTATGAAAATGCCCTTAACAATTCTAGAAATTTTAAATATGTCCTGATTTCTAGAACAATAATTAATTAAATAGTTTAATTAATTATTATATATCCAGTAATCCTACATATGATGTGATGTACATGTGATATACGATGTGGATGGATGATCATATGAGTCATGTGTTATGATGAGTGTTATTATGATTATTATTATTATTATTGGGGCTTGCGAGCCTCCATTTTTCTCGTTTATTGTCGGGTCTGCGTGCCTATGATTATTTGTAATTACATAGAGAGTTGCAGCGGGTGCGTAGAGGTGACCATGGGACCCACGATACCGTAGCGGGAGATTACAATGCATGGTGATGCGATGATCTGACGGAACTAATGATGACAAGATCAATAATCACATGGCATAGAGATGCGCCTATACATACATAGATCTGATTGTGAGTGATTATGACCATTAGCTCGGGTTTAATCATATTATGTGATGGCTCATGATCATCCGGTGTGGCTTACATATGTGATGTGTTATACACCTACTAAATATATGTGTGTGTATATATATATATATGTATATTTGCATGCGATATAGATATATATTAAATATGTATGTGTGTGACACGATATATTAGGAGACCGATACTAAATAAAAACCCCTCCTATGATAATATTAAGTCGGAAAGCATGAAACAATAAGATTGACCCACGTGGCCTTCCATCGTTATAGGAAGAAATTAAATCATGATATAGGTTGAGTTGGTCGAGTCCCTCGAGGCTCACCTATATATGTGATCGAGTTCTTGCCTATAACATAGAGATGTCACTAGTAACCTGAGGACATGGTATGCTTGGTCGAGTACCTCGAGGGCATATCATCAAATCAGACTCATCTTATAACGATGGTGATGACTTAACTGAATATCATGGTTGGTCGAGTCCCTCGAGACCATAATGATTCAGAGGCTGAATGTGATGGGAATCATAAGGAGTTGTGATTGACAAGAGTTGCCTATCTTTTGGGCTTAGTATAATTGGTTGAGTCCCTCGAGGTTGCACTAAGATGCCAATTGGATCTCGATCCCTACTATGAGTATACCGTAGACTTTCGTCTCACGTGTCGAGGGTGTCGCGTGATTTACTAGGAAAATACTGGGAGTATATTAAGATAAAAATTCATATCTTAATTAATATTTTTTATAAAATTTGCATGTTATTTATTTTCTCTATATCTTGTTTTGTCAGAAATATATCGCTCACAAACCCCCTATGTGTATTGAACTTGTTTCTAAAACTTCATAAACATTTAAAACAATCACTTTTATGTGCTAAGAAGTATGTCCAAGTAAATCTATTATAGTCATCAACAATTATAAAAGCATATTTACTATTTCCTAGACTTGTGATATCAATTGGTCCAATTAAATCCACATGAATCAATTGTAATGGTTTAGAGGTGCTCACTTGATTTTTAGGTTTAAAGTTACTCTTTATTTGTTTTCCTAATTGACATGCATTACAATTCTTATCTTTGATAAATTTAATTATAGGTATTCCTTTTACAAGTTCTTTAGCTAGATTATTAGATCAATTTTATGCTTGAATGTCTTAATCTCCTATGCCAAAGTTATAAATTATCATTAAAAATCAAAAAATATATTTCATCATGAAAATTGTCAAGATCAATGGTATAAATGTTATTGTTCCTTAATGCAATCATGGATTTATTATTTATATAGTATATCTATAATGCATACATTAGATTTAATTTGATATTATATCCTTTATCATACATCTAACTAATGAGTAAGTTATCTTTTAAGCCATCAACTAATAAAACATCTTCAATTAATAGGTTTGATTTATTACTAATATTTCTAATATAGATAATCTTCCCTTTATTATTATCTCTGAAGGTGATATACCATCTGTCTCAGCTAGTGAGCTCTAAAAATTATGTTGGATCTCCGGTCATGTGTCTTGAGCATCCACTATTAAGGTATCATCTTTTGCTCTTAGCTCTTATTTGAAGACATACCTAAAAAAAGAGAGATTTTCTTTAGGTACTCATTTAACTTTGGGTTCTGCATGGCTAGATTTATCTCTCTTGACTTTTAGTATCAAGTCATTGACTGTTCCTTTATGAATCCAAATTAATTTATGTGAACTATATTTTTTGAAAAGAATATGTATAAACATAATGACCAAATATTCCACAAATATTATATTTTTCTTTTGAGGAATACGTAGTGTAGATTCTTTGATAAATTTTGTTGGATTTTGATGAGTGTTACTACTTACAAAGCTAATTACTTCTTTTATATAAACACAATCTTGATTCGTAAGAATCATGTTTAATTACATATTTTCAATTTTAAAATTTTCTAAGGTTTGTTATAATAATATATTTTCCTTTTTTTAGTGAACCTAATTATTCACATTTAGTGCAAGGAGTGCATGATGTTGATGTTTCATGCAAAGTTTCAAATTTACTAGTAAATAAAGCATAATTCTTTTTTAGTGATTTATATTTCTTACTAATATTTTTAAGCTCATCAAACAAATCATGAAATGTATTAATTTATCATAAGAAAAAGATGCTTCAAATGAGTATACCTCATCATTTCAGACCATCATTGCATAGTTTACCACTTCGTCTTTGTTGTTTTACTCTTCATCCTCTAATACGTTCGAATCATCCCAAGTTGCCTTGAATACTTTATTTTTATTTTAAGTTGACAACTTCTTCTTTAGTTGTGGATACTTATTTTTGAAGTGCCAAGGCTTCTTGCATTCATAATATATTATAATATCCTTTTTAGAATCATTTTATTCTTACGATTTTTGTTTCTTTTCATAAATGTTTTACATCTTCTTGTCGAAAGTACAATATTATTATTCTCAAGCTTTCACTTGACAAATCTTCCTTTCTTCTCAGTGTAATATCTTTTCTGTTCTTTTATGGAATATTTTTCTCTTGTTCATCATGTGTTTTACAAGTCATTTCATAGGTCATTAAAGACTCTATAAGTTCTTCAAGAAGAAAATTATTTAAGTCTTTTACCTCTTAGATATCAGTTATTTTTGAATCCTAATATTTCGGAAGAGATCTTAAAATTTTATTTATGAATTCAAGGTTAGTATAGCATTTACCAAAAGCTTTCAAACTATTGACATTCGTAAGCCAGATGTACATGTCACCAATGGTTCGTTTGGCTTCATTTTTAAACAATTCATAACTATATAGTAAGAGATTAATTTTTGACTCTTTTACTCTATTTGTGCCTTCTTAAGTGACTTCTAATGTGTACCAAATATCATGTGTAGTGTTACACGTAGAAACATGATTAAACCCATTTTTATCCAAGGCATAAAATAAAACATTTATAGCTTTAACATTAAAAAAATATTTTTTTAAATTATTCCAAGCATTCTTTGGATTAGAAGACTTTTGAAAACTATTTTTGATGATATTCTATAATTTAAAATCCATAAAAAATTAGAAAAATTCTCATTCATGTTCTTTAGTATATGTAGCTCGTCCCATTGAATATATGAGGACGAGTGATAGAGTGACCCTCGTGATTACCAAAAAAAGCTATTAAAACTCACTTGGGTGTTAATTTAACTGAGTGAACTTGGCTCTGACACCAACTATTAGGATCGTAATGGCACTAAGAGGGGGGGTGAATTAGTGCTTATCAAGGAAAAGGATCCAATTTGAAATTATTCGAACAAGAATATGAATCAAAAATCCATTTAACTTGAAAGTGTGAGTAAAGTAGTGAATAAACTAAATCAGTAAGTGACTGACAAATAAGAGCAATAAGGAAATGCAAACCGAATTATAATGGTTTGGTAAATCCTGACCTATGTCCACTCCTAATTCCTCTTCTCTTAAGGTCACCAGCTTTCACTATCGATCTTCTTTCCGATGGTCGAAGAATAACCACTCGTACAATACTTTCTTCTTTTACTAGGCTCAAGAGAGAACATTTATAAATTCCTTCTCATAAAACCTCAACCCTCCTTAGAATGACCACTAAAATTGAGGAGGAACACTTTTAGCTTAAGGATTCTATCACTTTTTTACCACTTTTTTTTATACTTATTTTTGCTCTTTTTATGCTTCGGCAAATAAGAATAGGTGAGGTATTTATAGATCCTCAATGTCTTTAAAATTAGAATCAAAATTTTAAATCCTCGATTTTTCGAGGTAATGACGGTATACCATCGTTACTGGACGATATTACTATCAAACAAAATCTGAAATACTAGACTATAGTGGTACTACTATCAAACTAGATAATATCACCACTACCTGATGGTGCCACCATAGTCAGAAACTACGAAAAAACATAAAACTGTGATTTATGTTTTTGTTCACGACTAGACGCAGAAATAAGATTCATATGTAGGTAGTAGCGGTCAGTCCCAATTGACCATAAAAGTCCAGCTCCACCCCGAACTCAACTTTTAGCCTAATAGTTGGACATTGCTAATTCCCTAATTACAAATTCATTTCTATATTAAGCATGCTTACCCTTATTACCTTATCTTATTGGATTGGTTGTTTCTATGCTTGTTCCACGAAGAAGTGCAGAATGTAATGCCTCCAAAAGTCTCAATTTGAATTGCATCTTTTGATCTTGAAACAACTGATTCGATTTCTCATTGGTACTATCGTTCAGATCATTTCTAGGTTAGTAAATTTATCTTTTATCAATAAAATTTAACCTTGATTCAGGTCCAATAGATCCCAAATCAAGTTGGTATGGTTATGACCCAAGACCAACTTAATTTAACTCTAAATAATCACGATTAAGATTTAATCATCTTAATTATAAATATGAAGCTTTTAGCATATTGTCTATCATTCTAGCATATCCTCTGATTATCCGATACCTCGTCTCAACCTCCGATATATCTTCCGACCCAAAGCTTGAACTCCACACGAAGTCTATCTTATCGCACATCGATCAATTTTTCAGTCTAACGTCTAATATTTGACATGATGATTTTTGATCTAATATCTTTCTTCAATAAATTACCCTCCAATGATTTGATCCAAATTTTTCTGTATTACTGAAAAGAAAAAGTGGTTTTAATATTTTATCTTAGAATAAAAAATCAAACAAGATAAAGAACCGAACTTATTACCATTGGGATGGACATGGGCCAACTCTTCAATATTTTATCTTCAAATAAGGAACCGAGCTAGTGGTGACAAAACTTACTACTATTGCTTGTTAGTTTCTAGAGCTTGCTACTGGCCCTGAGTCTGCTTTTCATTATCTCACTGCCATTCAAAAACTATGCACCCAACCAATAAGCGTAAGCGCACCGGATCAAGCAACCCTAAGGAAAGAATGGAATATAGCTCTCTACACATCCATACATATGGAAGTGGGGAAAAAATTCCCAAGCCTAAACTGGACTAGCGCACTTGCTTTTCAATACTAACTAGCGCACCTCGAAACTAACTAAACTCCAAAGTAGCCCTTTGTTGCTGATTGTAATCTACCTGGTGCAACAGAACAAGATAACTGGTCTAGAAAGCTTGTAAAAACTCACAGCTTAATCACTTATTGCAGTTACATCACTCGAAACTCTAAACTCCGTTAGTGCAGAATCCAATTGAACTAAAGAACTCCTATCACCGAAAACTGGCAATACAGTACTTAGTGCTTCAGCCAAGTTAACAAATACTGAGTGAAATCTAGAGCGTAGAAAAAAAAAAAAATTTAAGTAAATCAAGATAATCAATCTAATTACTAGTATCGTAGACAAGGAAAAGAGCTACAGCGGCATAATAAAAAGTACTTTATGATTCCTTTAAGCGCTCTGTTACGTGGACATTTGATTAGAGATAATCTTAAGCTTTTGTATCCGTATCCGTATAAGACTTAACTCGCCATCTTATATATCTTCGACTCCAGATATATCTCCCTCACCTGCTCCACTTTCGACTTCTTCTTCTCGAACTGCAAACGGAGTGACGTCAACAACTCAAAACTCAAAACTCAAAATTGAACCACTGCTTTTACTCATCAGCTGCTGGCTCCCTAATGCTAAAAACATGTTGGGATGAAGCTGTTGGGCCTGGGAACTAAACTTTGCTAAAATGATTAGTTACTCAGAATTGACTATTAATACTATCAATAATAACCATTAACTCTGAACATATTAGTCCATAATTCTATCAATTGATTTCATAATCAAAAGTTAAGATTTAATATAATTTAAATTAAAAAAATTAAGATCGTTATCAATAACGAGACAATGTATCGCCGTTGAAATGACCACCAGCAATAGCACTGAGCCGTTGTTGCATAGAAAGACATCGTACACATGCAACCTCTTCCATCCTAACAATGAGCTCAAGGAGCTTTTGATCCTGGATTAGGTGGATGTGTATCGACTAGTTCGACCCTACGTGCAAAGTAGTCTTTTGATCTCTCTTCCTCCTCCTAAGCATCTTAATCCTCATCGCCTTCCACTTTGTTCTCTCATACAACCCTCACCCATTACACCTATGACATGGTGCTTCAACTATCTCTCACCTCCGCCTCCGACCTCTCCTACCTTTGCATCTCTATTTTATATAGTATATTTTTGAACATATAGGAATTATTTTGAGCATGAGTAAACTATAAAGACTTAAGTGGTCCATGATTAAAATCAAAAGGGGCAAAATGAACCTTATTCCCACAAATATATATTAAATAAAAATATAATTATATAAATATTTTAAAAAATGATATGAAAAACATTATATCATATAAAACCATAAATCATGTTAACAATATTATGATTTTATAAAATATGATAGAGTATTTTTTGGATTTAATAAATTACATTGGTATGGTGCAAATACTCAAATATTGTTATATTGGTATTTTGAGGGTAAGTGTAACATTTGAAATATATTCAAAAATATATATTTTTCGTTCTTATGAAATAAAAGCAGCTATGTTTATCAAAATTTCTGCTCACACCCATCTAACAGCACTGAATTCATATATTATGATGGGGTGAACTAGTACTATTCCAGTTTGTCATCAAAATGCATCCATAAAGTCCACAATGTCTGTTAAACCAATGGAGTTCAAAACCAAATGAAGGGCAGGCGACTGATCATCAAGCATTTACCAATGTAACATCAAACACAAGCCATGAAATAGTAACTGTATCAAGATGTAAATAGTAACAGTACTAACTCTAGCAAGTCAATTGATGATTAAGTAAAGAATTCAACTAATTTGAGACCCTACTCATAAAGGAACATCACTAATGGGCAAAGAAAAGATTAATGAACTGATAACACAAGCCTTATATGTCCAAAAGCATTCCAAAAAATACATCACCAATGGTTATCTATGTCAGCCAATTCCAAAATGATTATCGAAAAACAACATAGTCCTATTTATGTTAATACATTATCAAGTCAAAGGTTCCTAATTGTGAGTCTCATTTCTGTTTGCATTTCTTCCTTGTTGAGAAAATCTTTATGCTGCCTGAACCTGAAGCTGAAGCTGTCCAGTAGTGATGGTTCTGTTGCCTTTCCATTGGAGTCCAGTGGTTTGTGTAGCATATTCTTCATCATAACTGGTTCTCCATCTCATCTCACTCTAATTTTTCTTGTGGCAGGTATGACTGCTTCCTTTTCCTTTTGTTTCTCAGCCCTATATTGTCTTTCATTTGGAATGTTAAATGACACATTAGGGTCAGATATGTGCGGAATCTGACCCTCTGTGCACTGCACCACTTTTTTTTCAGTCTACATAACATATTTAAGGTAGATATTAAACTCAAAGAATATGAAATTAAAACAAAAATCGCAAAACGAACATATATGATGCCAATACCTGATCCGATTGACCTGTTACCTGTGAGGCAGGTTTCAATGCCGTAGCTCCTTAACTAACATGGTCTGATGTTGCTGTTGGTGCACTTCCTGCGGTAGACCTCTGAGATGCTGCTCTTGTTTGTGGCCTTGTAGATCTCATTGCTTATGAATGTCTGGCAGCTTGTGTACCTTGATTAAGTGTTCTTTTCTTCACTTGTGGTGCTCCCTCCATGCTTGTTTGCTGTGAGCTATAGCTGTCAAACAGAGGACGTGATGCACTTAGGGTTCGTGGGTTTGTACTTTCTTGCATCATTATTTACATATAATATAACTTTAGAAGAAATTTTATAAATTTTAATCGTCAAGAGAATCAACTCTTATAACATTGTAAGGATTTATTCCTTCTAAAACTCGACATAAAACTAAATAAAAAATTAATCTTATTTAATAAAAGAGAGGGGATGATTATATTATTATATAAGGTAGGGAGAAATCCTGGCCGACTAACCTAATAAAAAGGACGATGGCCACTAAGCCTTAAGGCCTCAATCTAAACCCTAGCCACACTTCTTTATATGATAGAAGTGGCTAGGTGAGGTTTTATTACAATCTCATAGGATTTTATTGATTACTTCTAAGGTAATTAGGATTCAACCATGTTGGAGTTCTATCAAGCTCGTCCTCTTAAAATCACCTTGTCCTCAAGGCTGAGGGTCTATAAACTCTAGGAACCGAGTCTTCACCTCCTCGTAAGACTCTCATGTTGCGTCTTCAGATGGTAAGTTATTTTACTTCACAAGTACTTCAGTTGAAGGGTGTCGACGGCATATCATAATCCTCCGATCAAGTATAGCTTCAGGTTGGGCTTCAATCTCGCCATCATTTGTAGTGTTCGACAAATTTCGAGTGTCGATTTGTAGTAAGGATACGTGGAAGATGGGATGGATCTTAGCATTATCATGAAGCTTTAATTTGTATGCCACGGCCCCAATATGCTCCAAAATCTGATATGGTCCATAGAATCATGGAGATAACTTCATCGATGCTCTAGTGTCGATTAACAACTGCTTATATGGTTGTAGGCGAAGGTAGACCCAGTCTCCTTCTGAAAATTCTCACTTGCTCCGGTGAGTGTATGCTTGTTGTTTCATGTAGCTTGAGTGACAGTTAAGTTATCCTTTAGCAACTGTAGAAGCTTGTTCTTGTCAATTAAATTTTGGTCGACCTGATCTACTTTGGCTGCACCAATTGCATATTTCGATATTATAAGGGGCGGTCGACCATACAATGTCCCATAAGGGGTACATTTGATTGATGAATGATAAGCTGTGTTGTACCACCATTCGGCTCAAGAAAGCTACCTTGTCCACTCTTTGGGTCGGTCACTGGTGAAGCACTATAGGTAAGTCTCAAGGCATCTATTCACTACTTTTGTTTCACTGTCCATCTGTGGATGCTAAGCTGTGCTTATCTTTAGTTGGGTATCTTATAGTTAGAATAGCTTGATCTAAAATTTACTTATAAACACCCTGTCACGATCACTTATAATCAATCTTGGCATCTTATGCAGTTTTACAATATTTTTCACAAAAGTTTGAGCAATACTAGCAATGGTATAAGGATATCTCATAGCACAGAAATGAGCATATTTGGTTAAACGATCTACCACCACAAAAATCGTGCTTTTATCTTGAGGTGGCAATCCTTCGATGAAATCCATGGAGATGTCCATCCATGCTAAGTCAGGTATAGGCAGTGGTTGTAGTTTTCCCAAATTTGCCACTGTTTCACCCTTCTATTGTTGGCATACATCTCATTTGGATATATAATCATAAATTAATTTTTTCATGCCCTTCCAAAAGAAATTTTGCTTCACCCTCTTATACGTTCTCAAAAATCCAAAGTGCCCTACTGAAGGTGAAGAGTGCATCTCATACAAAATGATTTGAATGCAAAAGGAAGAAGAAACAATCACAATTCAGCCTTTGTAGCGCAGGTTCTTCGAATCCCAAGTATAGTGGCCCATGGAATCCAGATCCTTCTCCAATTTTTCTATGATGTCTCGGGTCTCTAGATCATTCTTTCATTCCTCCCTAATGTCTTTGAGGAAGTCGGTGGAGGGAAGGGAGATGGTTGAAATTTTGGCTTGTCCCGGTAGTCGTAATAGAGCATCTGCGACAACATTCTCTTTTCCCTTTTGATAAATAATTTCATAATCAATGCCAAGAAGTTTAGTTACCTATCGTTGCTGCTTCAGGAAAGATATTTTTTGCTCCAAAAACTATTTAAGACTTCGGTGGTCGATCTTAATCTGGAAGCGTCGGCCGATCAGGTAGGGTCTCCACTTGGTGATGGCGTGTACGATGGCAAGCATTTCTTTATCATATATGGATATTTTAAGATGTGAGAGAGACAAAGCTTTGCTAGTATAAGCAAGGGATTAGCCATCTTGCATTATAACAGCCCCAATTCTAACTTCGGACGCGTCGATCTCAATCACGAAAGTGCAGTTGAAATGGGTAGTGCTAGAACTAATGTCGTCATCATGGCTACTTTGAGTCATTCAAAGGCTACGAAGGCTTTATCCGACTATAAGAATGAGTATTTCTTCAATAGGGACATGAGTGAGGCACTAATCTTATCATAATCTTTCATAAATTTTCGGTAGTAGCCTGTGGGTCCAAGGAAGCCACGAAGTGATTTTATGTTCGTAAGTCTCGGCCATCCTTGCATTGCCTCGATCTTCGTCAAGTCTACCGTCACTCTATCTTCTGATATAATGTGTCCTAGATACTCCACTTTATATCATAAAAAGTTACACTTTGACTGTTTAATATAAAGGGTATTCTCCTGAAGAATCGTTAGAACAATTTGTAAGTATTAAAAATGTATAACAAGCGCAGGGCTATAAATAAGAATATTATAAAAAATACCAACATGAACTAGCGTAGAAAACTCTGAAAGATGTCATTCATCAGGCTTTGAAAAGAGGAAGGAGCATTTGTAAGTCCGAAAGGCATTACCAAAAACTCGTAGTGGCCGTTATATGTGCGGAATGTAGTTTTTGGAACATATTTAGTGCATACCCGAATCTGATAATAATCGGAATGGAGATCCAATTTAATAAAGACTCGGGCTCCTTTTAATTCATCCAAGAGCACATCTATGACTGGTATAAGATATTTATCTTTGATGGTGATAGCATTCAAAGCCTAATAATTAATGCACATCCGCTAGATACCATCCTTCTTGTGTACTAGCAACACCGGCGAGGAGTAAGGGCTGCAGCTTGGTCAAATTACTCTGATGTCAAGCATCTCCTTGACGATGTTCTTAATCTCATCCTTCTGTAAGTGAGGATAGTGGTACGATCTCAAATTTGCTATAGATTTGCCCGGCAAAATAGGTATGGTGGTTATGCGCCCGGTTAGGGGGAAGCCCTCACGGCTCCATGAAAACATCTGCGAATTCGTCTAGCAAGAGGGCAAGCTTAGGATCTAAATTTTACACGTTCTCCTCCTTGGATGGCTACTGGATATATATTAAAAATCCACCATTTATTTATGTAGCACCTTCTTCATTTGCTGTGTCAAAACAGTGGAAATATGGCTCCCGCGCTTGCCTCGTAATGTGACATGTCTCCCATTACAATAAAACTTAATGATTAGTTTAGAAAAATTCTAGGAGATATCACCTAATGTTGTGAGTCATTCAATCCCAAGCATGGCTTTATAATTATCAATGGGTAGAAGGAAGAAATCGGCTATCACTTCTTAGTCTTGTAGGAGCAATTTTACTCGCGAGCACCATTGGTTGCAATTGAGGATTCGACCGTTGATGACCTTTATGTCAAACTTATTACAACCTTCGATTTGAAGTGTCATACATGCAGCAACCTTGCTGTTGAGGAAGTTATTTATGTTACCTGTATCGATGAGAACAATGATCAGTTGTTGTTTAAGAAGTCCTCCAACTTTCATAGATTGTGGGTTGGAGTAGCTGGCCAGCGAATACACTACGTAGTCGGCCGGTTAGGGCTATTCCTCCATGGCTTCATCTTTGGGTTTGAGGCTTTCTTCGGATGGTTTGCTGTCCTTATCCTCTACTGGTTCAATCACGAGGAGCCGACCCTTTTGCAACGATGTTCTCAGCTCCACGGTTCATCACAGTGCCAACATAACCCCCCTTGGCCGATCATTCATGATGCTTGTCTCTTGTTAATTTTTTTAGTGCAGGAGCTCAAATGGTAGTAGAGAGGGCTGAAGGCTTCAACATGGCTAATCGGGGAGCAACCCTTATCCTTCATACTTCATGGTTTAATCGTTCTTCTTGGATTCTTGCGAAGGAAATTACCGCCATAAGAGTGTACGGTTATCGCGCATTTACTTCTCCTCGAATCTCCGGGTTTAGGCCCTCAATAAAAGTCTCTAAAAGTTGCTTTTTAGACCAATCCATAGTTTGGTTAGATATACGTTCAAACCTTGTTTGGTATTCGTGTATTATTGAGGTTTGTCGAATCTTCGCCAATTGTCCGTTGATGTTATCGAAATCGATTGGTCCAAAGTGATTAAGTTGCTCTTCCTACCAAGAGAGACCTCCATGGGTGTGCTCATACCAATTAAACCACTAAATAGTATCTCCCTTGAGGTGGATGGTAGCAATCTCCACCCTTGTAGCATCGACGGTTCGGTAGAACTGAAAATAGTATTCTGCGCGCACGATCCATCCGATCGGGTCTCCTTCTTCCCATCTAGGGAAGTCAACCTTCATGCATAAAGTGTTTGGATCAAGGATGATGTGGTCATGCTCTTGAGGATCGTCTTGTCAATCTTAAGTTTCTCCTTGCTGCGATTTCTTCGGGTTAGGTGGTCGGCCCATGCTGAATTCGACGAAAAGGGATCACATCTTCTCCTCCATACGGCTTTCAAAAGCTTCGAACTTGGTGTTGGTGGTCTCCTCTGTTACCATGGTATATGCCTCTAGATCTGTAATATTGAGATCTTTCTTTTGTTGTTGAGTTAGTGGCATGATAATTTTTTGAGAGGGTATGTTCGGTTGGATGGGTGGATCGGTTTAGATGGGGGTAGGCTATGATTTAGAGCTGATTTGAGTGGCTATTTGGGATCGGTTTAGGGTGCAATTTAGAAGATTTTTTAGTGAGAATGGTAGGATTTACAGATGAGAGAAAGTAAGTCTAAAAATTCATAAAAGATAGCACTCAAATCCGATGGATGAAGAAAGGTGTTGCGATGTGCTATCCTACCGAACAAATTTTACGTTGAAGAAATGTGTAATTCTTGATATAAATTTTAAAGAAAAACTCAAGAAAAAATATGCAGAAAACATTGGTTTAGATGTGATCAATAACATAAAAAAGTTTGACAAATTTTGATGGAGTAACAATACAAAAATAGGGTAAAAGATGGAAAGATGTTGGAATCTGACCATCACATGGTTACGATTGCTGAAAAACAAATGATATCTAAATTACTGAAATTAAGTCCACTTAATTAAATTACACACTATAATAACATTTAAATTACCTCTTTTCAACTACTGCTCTCCTCTCCGACCACAAATCTAAAACTTTAGATGCATCCCTCCTCCTCTCCATTTGTGCTCCAGTTAGCATAGATGTGTTCGCACACCATCTATGCTCTGCTTTAGGTAAGATATTTACCACTGTTCAAACCAGCCTCTACATGAAAAAAGATAAATAAAGTTATAATTGATAAATAACTATCAGTTAAGAATCAATCAGTTATAACACAATAAATAAATGAATTTATGTACCTTTTGCATGTCTAAATAATTGTAACCTCAGACCCATCTCCAACCTTCAGTTGCTTCAGCAATCATTATTTAGAATCACATTCAGTTAACTTTCGTCTCTTTGTTCACGCAGGCCCAACTAATAGGGAAATTTTGTTCTTGTGTGTCTCTTCCAATTGCAACCAGCAACTCTCCTCATTTATGTAGATAAAAAATTTCTTGAAAACTCTTTTGTCATTACTTAACTCATCATTATTCAACTCCACCCTTGCAATTGTTCCTAGATTATCTACTCTAATTCAGCAGCATAGGCTTCCAACTCAGAATAGTCACTGGTATAACTACCTGAAAACTCATCAAGCACTGGTCTTCATGCTCTCTTACATTTTGAAAAAGAAACATATGCTCTCAACTCAGCCTCTGCATCAGCTTTCATGTCCTTGTAATCACTCTAAAACTCTGTTTTTGAACATTTTAGCTAAAAAGGAAGCAGAAATCCTAGGGTTGGTGAAAATTCTGTAACAATTGTGCTCCTCCACTAATGTTTTCACAAAGAGACCAGGGTGTTGCCTTTTTGAGACAAATAAGAGGAATGGGCACCAAACCTCACACTTCACCCTAATTCTAAATGGCTCATTCTTCACATACTTTAAGGAAACAACAATAGAAAGAGCATATTTTGCAACCGAATCCCTCACTTCTGTTTCATTTGTGAAAGGTATGCCTAAACTCAAAATAGGCCTATCATCATATACATTGAACTTGGTCCTATTCCTCCTTTCAACATCTTCTAAACAATCCTTATCGGTCTCATCACAACTATCATTTTGATCTAGTGCATTATAAATTTCTTCTTCATCATCACTACTAGATGTGTCATTATCAGTTTCATTAATATCACAACCACCATCACCCTCACCTTCACTGTTGAGGTCAGTTCTACTGCCTTGAGTATTTATCCACTCATTTACTAATCTACCTACCTCATCATCAATAAACAGATTAGCTTCAGTGATCCCTTCATTCTCATCAACTACTGGTTCAGGTTCATTAGCTTCAGAAATCCCTTCATTCCCAGCAACTACTGGCTCAGTGTCATTAGCTTCAATTGTTAGAATATTAGGAGCATATATTGGCTCATCAACTCCATGACTTGCATATATTTCCAAGAAATTAGTGTCACTGTCTATTTCCTGCAGAATTTTCCTAATACCACTGTCATCATCAACTAGAAATAGTCCTTCATGTAAATCTAACCCAGGTTCAAGCATATAAACATCATTCACATTATGGCCCTTTAACTGGTCTCTATAAACGTTCTTAATACTTGTAAGTGATAAATAATCACAGTCAAAGTCCTCTACTATATGTTCGTCTCCACCCGCATACTGCAAACGTGGACTCATTTCCCAAGAACCACCATAATGCAAATAAACATCAACACACTTCTCCATACTGTCAACCCTCCTATACGTCAAAACAACACATAAAACAACAAAGGAACATGCATACTATCAGTCAATAATCAATTATTGATGTAAATTTCTAAAACAAACCATAACCATGGACCACATGTCTGCCAACACCACCAATAACACATGCAAAATACCCTAGGACCACATGTCTGCCAACATGCAGAATACACTTTCACAATTTTCGCACCTGCAAACACAATATCGAAGGGAAACCAATCGATCACACCAGGTAGACGCAATATCTAAAGGGAAATCGATCTCCTCGATAGGGAAATCGATCGCACCTGGCAGACGCAAGGGGAAATCGATCTCCTCCATTAGGAAATCCTTCACCAATGTGCAATAGCTCTAAAATCAACTTTTGAACCCTATTTGACTCAAGAAATTGAGTGTTATTTTGCAAACTTAGGGTTTCACAAGCATTTTATTTCAAATAGATAAAGGTACAGAAGATAAGTAATTGTTATATTAATTAGGCAACTGGTCCACGTAATCAAATTCAATTATTATTTTTTAAAATTTAAATTATATGAATCATTATATTAATATTTTATTTTAAGTTAGCATGCGACATGAACAAACTCTAATGTCTTTTAATTCAAACTTAATGAAAGAAACTTATATGTGATATTTTTGAAAATATAAAAATTATTTTGAACATAAATAAACCATAAAGATTTAAATCATTCATGATAAAATACATGACACAAGATCTACAGTACACCAAATAATTTATGTGATGCCACTAAGATCATCTTTCTGTAGTTAATGATCCTGCAATAGCAGACCGAGATGATGCTTACCAATCAAATCACCTTGGAAGCAAGTAAACACTTGACAGTTACGTTCAACCGTTTGCTGCTAATGATACCGTCATACCAGACCAAAAAGATGCTCAAGGATGGTAAAAACAATAACTGACCATTAAAGAAAAATAAAGAAAATGATAAATGTGACAATTTAAAAAGGAAAATTTACCACAAGCATTAAAAATCCTCGGGTACAACAGTTTGCAGCAAAGGTAACTGTGAAACCATTCTACTCCACATCAAATACATCCTTAGCATCAAACCTCAAGGATCAATAGTCCAGCACCTGCAATGTTCCCATTGCTTTACTACTATAGGATATGTGAAAGTCCTGCTATTGTACAGTTGAGTGTCCTATAGTTTTGCTTACTCACAATAAAGCTGTTCATAAAAAAAACCTCTCAGAAAACTATCAGGAGCATCTTGGACCAGTCCTGGATGAAGCAATACAAGTTTTCAGCTCTAGAGAGTGATTCTTTGTCAAGATCTTAGAAAGATTGGGTAAAGCAAAAAGAATCCTACTCATTTCGATGGCTTTTCAAGCAACAATAAAAGTTCATTACACCAGTAAATTTTTTCAGGGCAGATTGCTCTATCTGTTGCATCAAATAGCTTATGTTCAAGCTTTCACCTGCAACCAAAAAAAAATATTTGACAATTAGAGCATCTTCTTGGTCAAAGCATCATCGATATAGAAGTAGCATGAATCCATAGAAACTATAGAAACCACAAATCTATAATATACAAAATAAGTCAACACATAGGCATCTATCAAGGAAAATATAGTCCTGTAAAAAACCTGGCAGCTGGAAGGAAAAAGCTGAAAATTCAATTGGATACATCTGGAGGGAACACTTGGTTAATAAAAAAGTAAAGTAGTGAAAAATCATACCAAATTACCACAGCTATAACAAAATGTAACAAAATCTTAATTTGATTTTAAAACCAATAGCTTAATACTTTCTTCATTAGCAATGCAATGTTTGATCACTGCAGATTTCCGTGGTATAAAAACCTAAATCAGAAGGACTACAACGTGGTGATGGTCTTGATTAGTATAAATCAAAAAAGAATAATGATGTGTACAAAAGGTATCCTACTACTTGCTCCAGTCTCAAATGTTATGTTAAGCATCTAATGATTGGATAGGATTTCTTAAAGCACTAAAAGTATGCGCCGAATGCATATATTAACTTGACAACCTTCTCCTGACAACAATGACAAGTTAGAATTAGTAGAACCAGTTTGCAAATAAACATAGCCTTTGAATGTAGGATATCCTGATGTATTTATCTCGGTGTAAGTTTGAACTGTATGCCTTTTCCTCTACTAATTGGCCCAAGTAAAATTACAAATTCCCTACAACACGAACTGTTTGTGGCTAATGGGTTCATGGCATTATCTTCCCAAACAAAACAAAATGAGATGGAAGATTCTTCTTCTTTGCTTGAATCCTGATGTACACATTGTGCTTTAAGTCCCAAACCTCAACAGATGCATCTGTAACGCTCATAAGCACAGAGTTTCTAAGGATCTCACTAGCATCAAATGGTACATTACCAGTCGCTTTAACGCTACTTGCTTTCCCAACATCAGGCAGATCATAACTCCGAAGTGTTTAGTACACTTCTCTGGTTGGCAAAGGTTTATAAGGGGCTACAGATAAAATTGAGTAAAAAATACTAGTCATAGTTATTCTTTTTATTTTCGGATCAGATTACTTATTTTCTCAAAAACCAATGGATAAACACAAATAAAGTAAAACAATCAAAGATGTTCAGAATAATATGAACAAAATTTTTGAATGAGATACAATGTTTTTCACTTGTCCTTTTTAAGTTCTTTGCTTGACAATCTGGCTCCCACACTATACATACAACTTGATTATCTACTAAACATCCATAAGTTCCATCAGATAAACCACTTTTGGCATTTAAATTTCTAAAATAAAATTGTAAGATTGATCACTTGAGGAGCTTCCTCTGATAATCAAGAGTAATGGTACAGTCAGTTTCTCTTTTTGTACTAATATGACATCTTGAGTGTTTACCTAGTGTTTAGTAACTTTCTGAGCTTCTGGATAGGTGAAATAGTGAGATGACAATCAGGAGTAACCAACCTTGGGATCTTGAACTGTTTGCTTTATGCAGCAGATGAATATGTATATTTAACCCTGCATCTGGCAACATCTTGTATCTCCTCACTTGGTATCAGAAGTAGGTCCAATCCAGAAAAAGAATATTACAGAGAAAACCAACCACTCAATATGGTATAACCAAGACTGGGCTGCCTTCCCCACATTATAAACACAAGGAAAATGTAAGACCAAGAATGATCACCTTGACACAGAATATCTGCTATTTCAAATGCCAAATAAGTGTTAATGCAATTAAGAGCACCGAACACTATAATATATCAGTGTAGAAGGATAAACATTATAAATAAGTTATAAGAAAAAGAAACTTCAGAAAAAGAAATCATACTTCAAGTCTTCCCTTGAAGTGATATTACCAAGTTTTGAATTCACCAATAATCCCTGCAAGAGCAAGATCCATCCTTGAAATGGTGGAATCTGTTAGCATCTCTTAAAATGATCTCTCGGCCAGTGATCTTTGCAATCAACTTAACAGCTGAATGGCAATCCCCACAAACCCTCAGGTTCTTCATGACACGAATTGGCAATCCTTCAGGAATCTTTAAAATTCCAAATGCCACTGCCAACCTCTCACTGTGGTATCGCAGGTTATGAGCCTTTTGCTCCTCATCAACATCATGGAGCACAAAAGCACCATCTGGAGAGTACCCTGCCTCCTTCAACAGACCATCTAATTTCTCCAACATGCCACTTAAAATAGCATGCTCAGGATGTGCCAACATGTTCCCTGAGGTGAACATATGCACCTTCTTGTCAAACTCAATCCAACTACAACCTGGAGACTTGCTCACCTTACTTGAGCTCATCACCTTCCTCAGCTCAGCAACATCTTCCCATCTCCCACTTGAAGCATAAATGTTAGATAGCAAGACATAATGTCCAGCATTATCAGGCTCCAAATGTAGAAGCTTCTTGGCAGCAATCTCAGCGATATCTGTATTCCTGTGAGTCCTACATGCACCTAACAAAGCTCCCCAAACAACAGCATCAGCTTGCATTGGCATCTTTTTTATCAAATTCATTGCTTCATCAACAAGGCCTGCTCGACCAAGTAGATCAACCATGCAAGCATAGTGCTCGGCTCTTAGCTCAACCAAAGGATTTGAACTGATTGATTCAAAAATTTCCTTGCCTTCCTTGATCTTTCCTGAGTAACTGCAAGCCAACAGAACCCCAATATAGCTAATCTCATCGGGCACCATACCTATGATCCTCATACCATTAAAGATATTCAAAGCTTCCTCGCCTAAACCATGTTGAGCATAAGCAGTGATCATTGAGTTCCACATCACAATATCCTTTGCATCAAACTTATCAAAGACCCTCCTTGCCTTCACAAGTTCACCACATTTAACATACATCGTTGTCAAAGCCGAGACAACAAAGACATCCTCATTGAAGTGGGACCTCACAAGTGCTGCATGGACCTCCCTCCCAAGATCAAGAATTGCTAGCCTGGCACAAACAGAGAGCATGCTGATAACTGAAGTAAAATTTGGCCGGATCCCATTCATCTGCATTTGGCGGAAGTTGTCCAGTGCTTCCATTTCAAGCCCATTCTGTTCACATATCTTGACCATTGCACTCCAAGTTCCATCATCACGGTCGACCATCCCGTCAAAGACCTTCCTTGCTTCCTCCACCATGCCATGCTGCCCAAAACCAAGAATCATAGCATTGCAAACCGCCAATGATTTATCCGGCATCCTCCAAAAAAGCTCCGCTGCCTCCTCAACACGGCCAGCCTGGGAGCAGCCGGTGATCATTGCAGTCCACGAGACCTCGTTCCTCTCCGGCATCACCTCGAACAGCTTTCTTGCAACATCGACCTGCAGGTTCTGCAAGTACCCCGAGATCATGGCCGTCCAGGAGACAACATTCCGCCTTGGCATCTCGTCGAACAGCTCCCTGGCCTCAGCGATGCGGCCAGCGATGCAGTATCCTGAGATCATGTTCGTCCAGGCAACGACGTCCTTCTCGGGCATCCGATCAAAGAGCTGTCTGGCGTCATTGACGCGGCCGTCCTGGATGAGACCGCCAAGCATCACTGTCCAGGAGACGACGTTGCGCTCGGGCATGCGAAAAAAGAGCTCCTCGGCCTCGGCGACAAGGCCGTGCTGGACATAGCCGCGGATCATGGAGGTCCACGAGACGACATTGGGGTGGGGTATGGAGTCGAAGAGGGCGCGGGCTTCAGCGAGGCGGCGGGGCCAGCGGAGGAGGCCGGAGAGCATGGCGTTGTAGGAGGCGGTGTTGCGGAGGGGCATTCGGTCGAAGAGGTGTCGGGCGCATTGGGGGACGTGGTTGAGAAAGTAGGCGGCGATAAGGGCGTTGAACGAGTCGACGGTGCGCTCGGGCATGGCGTGGAAGATCCTCTCGGCTTCTTCGATGCGGCCGAGACGGCCATAGCGGTGAATAAGAGAGTTGGCGCGGATGATGGCCGTGGTAGCGGTGGGTCGCAAGCGGAGCGGTGCGAGCCGCATCGACGCGTAGTGGTGGCGGTGAATAAGGAACATCACAAGTAATCACAAAAGAAAGTGTCGTTAGATATTACAATAGGGCTAATTACATGTTAGTCCTTAGATGTCTTTAATATCTCAATTTTTAAAATTTAAAATTTTATATTAAAATTTTTATTATTATAAAAGTGAAATATCTAATCTCGTGTACTCTAACATCATTAGTTTTACTGACGGAAGTTATAACACATGACAACATATACATGAATGGTATACATGAATGATATAAAAATGATGGGCAAAAAGATAATCTCAATGGTGATAACAAACGATGCGCCATGGGTGGTTGTTATGATGGTGGTTGATAAGAATGATATGGTGATCGACTTTGTCTCACTTTGCTCCTCTTCCTCCAGCACTGACTCAAATGTAGAGCGCACCGGAGGAGGAAGAGGAGACAGAGCAGTATGATGCCGATGCAGATGCCTCACCTCCCTCCTCTTACTCCTTTGGTGCTGATGCAAATGCCTTATCGCTTTGCCTCATCTTCCTCCTCATTGATGTTTGCCCATTACACCACCATCCACCATTACTATTGAGATTATCTTTTTATCCATTGTTTTTCATGTCATTTGTATATGTGTTATCACGTGCTATATCTTCCATCGGTAAAGCCGATAATGTTACGGTACATGAGATTAAATATTTCACTTTCATAACTATGAGGATCTCAATATAAATTTTTAAGTTTAGGGACTGAGATGCTAAATAGGTTTAACTATAGGGGACATGTGTTAGGATCATAATGGCACTAAGAAGGGGGTGAATTAGTGATTCTCGAAAAAAAAATCTAATTTGAAATATTCTAATGAAAATAAATAAAAAATCTATTTAACTTGAAAGTATTGAGTAAAAGTAGTGAGTAAAGTAAATCAGTAAGCAAATGATAAAAAAATAAGAAGAAAATACAAACTAATTTATAGTGGTTCGGTCATCCTGATTTATGTCCACTCCCGATTCCTCTTCTCTCGAGGTCATCGGCTTTCACTACCAATCTTCTTTCCAATGGGAAAAAACCAACTATCCTTACAATATTTTCTCATTTTACTAAGCTCAAGAGAGAACCTTTATAAACTCTTTCACATAATAATTCACACATCCGTAGAATAACCACTAATCTTAAGGAAGAAGAGACTCGAACACTAAGAGTTTACAATACTTTTAGCTCAACCTTTTCACCCTTTTTTTTATACTTATTTGTGCTCCTTCATACTTTAATAAGCAAGAATGAGTGAGGTATATATAGATCCTTAATGGCTTCAAATTGGAGCAAAAATTTTAAATCTCTGATTTTTCGAGGTACTAGTGGTACCATTGTCGTCACTGGATAGTACCACTATCGCATAGAGCCCGAAATACTAGGCTTTGGTAGTACCACCATTGGTAGGGGATGATACCATAGCCTAAAACCTTGGAAAAGCATAAGTAGTACTTTCCAATAGTCTGGGCGGTACTACCGCTAGAACCTAGCGGTACCACCATCCAAGTCACACTCAAGTTACTGATTTGGCCTTTCATTAGGTCCAACTCTACCATAGTTAAGGCCCAATGGGTCTCAAATTAAGTTGGCATGGTTACAACTGAATACTAGCTTAATTTGACTCTAAACAATCACGATTAAGACTTAACTATCTTAATTATAATTATGAATCACATTGTCTATCTTTTCAGCATGTCATTTGATTATCTAATTATTTGTCTAAATCTTCAATGCATCTTCCAACCCAATGCCCGAACTCAGCATGAAGTCTATCTTGCCACACGTCGACCAATCCTCCAATCCGACATTCAATCTTCGACATGATGCTTTTTAGCCCAACGTCTTGCTTCAATAGATTGTCATCTGATGGTTCAAGTCCATAATCGAAGACATTCTTATATTACTTATCTTGAAAGCATATTAGTTTATAAATTCATCAATTGATTTCAATATCAAAATCCGGGATTCAACAATCTCCCCGTTGTTAACAATGATAACCAATTGAGGACATAGTTTAACTAAATCCCTCTATCTATATGTCATAATGAATTTAAATTTTTAAAGAAACATGATAACCTCTCAACTCTTGGAATTCAACTCAAATCAACTTTAATCATAAATGCAAGAATCATAATGTAAAGTTTCACATCATATCCATACATCTCAAATATCATAAGTTAATGTCATCAAATATCATATGTCCATGAGAAATATCATCAAAAAGTTATCATTACTTCGCCCCCTTTGTTATCAACAAAAAGAAGAAAAAGAAATAAGTAAGCTATTACTTTTCTTTTCCCCCTTTGTTATTATCAAAAGGAAAAAAGTGATATCATGATGCTACTTTTTTATTTATATTAATGTATCAAGGAAGGATACAAAGAAGTCATATGACATAAATCTCACATCATTCATGATAATAAATCAATCAGAAAAAAATGAGAATAATCATGATTCATGTATTTGAAAGATTCAACATATATAATTCTCTTCTAATAAAATCGAATTGTTACTTAGTGGTTTAGTAAAAATATCCACCAATTGATGATTTGTATTAATAAATTCTAAAGATATATCATGATTACTAATATGATCCTAATAAAATGATGTCTGATATTAATGTGTTCAGTTATAGAGTATTGAATAGGGTTCTATGATAAACAAATTATACTTGTATTATCATAATTTATAGGAATATTTTTCAAATAAAGTCCATAATCCTCCAAAGTACCCTTCATACATATTAATTTTGCATAACATGTACCTGCCGCTACATATTCAGCATCGGCTGTGGATAATACGATAGAGTTTTGATTCTTGGAAGACTAAGAAACAAGTGCATAACCTACGAATTAACATGTCCCAGATGTACATTTTCTATCTATTTTGCATCCTGCAAAGTTAGCATCAGTATTTGTAATCAAATTAAAATGTCTAGATTTTAGATAACATAATGCTAGATTTAGAGTTCCTTTTAAGTATCTAAATATTCTTTTAACTACTTTATAATGAGATTGTTTAAGATTGGATTGAAATCTTATATAAAATTTAATAATAAATATTATATCAAGTCTAGTTGTAGAAGATATAATAAGCTCCCTATCATACTTCTATAAGTATTTTAATCAAAGTATTCACTTTCATTTTTCATATCTAATTTTATAAAAGTGCTCACTAATGTATTAATGGCCTTAGTACCATCCATGTGAAATCTTTTTAATGAATCCAAAACATGCCTAGTTTGACCAATAAAAGATTCATCATTTAGTTGCTCGATTTACAATCCTAAGAAAAATATTAATTCACCAATCAAACTCATTTCGAATTCTTGGCTCATACTTGACAAATAATTCACATAAAGATTCATTAGTAGAATAAAAAATAATATCATCAACATAAATTTAAATAATAAAAAAATTATTTTTAAAATATTTAATAAATAATGTAATATCGACCTTATCTTTCAATAAAATATTTTGAATAAGAAAAAAGCTAAGTCTTTCATACCAAGTCTAGGACTTGCTTCAATCTATAGAGAGACTTAAATAATTTGTAAATATAGTTTGAAAAAAAAATATTTTCATATTCAGATGGTTATTTAACATAAACTTCTTCGAAAATAAAACTATTAAAAAAGTACTTATAAATTTTTAAAAGAAGCATAGGCAAGGAGTATCCTTACAGCTTCAAGTCTTATCACAGGAGCAAAAGTTTCTTCATAGTTTATACCTTCTTCTTTGTTAAAACCTTTGACCACTAATCTAACCTTGTATCAAACCATAATACCTTGTTCATCTTGCTTATTCCTAAAAACCCATTTAGTGTCAATCATAATATGATCACTAGGTCTCAAAGCAAGCATCCAAACCTTATTTCTTTTAAATTGATTTAATTATTTATAAATTACCAAGACCCATGAATTATCTTTAAGAGCATCGTTAATATATTTAGGTTCAATTTAAGATTAAAAAAACAATATTTGTATAAATATTTTTAAATGAAGAATAAGTTTGAATATCTTTTTATGTATCTCTGATGATTAGCTCCTCATGATGAGTATCTACATACTTCCATTTCTTAGGTAAGACTGCTAGTTACAAGTGTCCTACAAGCTAATCACATGAGTGATGGCATGTGTGACACGTTGCGTAATCTTCTTGTTTATTATTATTATTAATATTTTCTCACATTTATTATCTACTGAATATATATATATTATGATATCCTTAGTTCTATGCAAGGAATCAGATTGTGATGAGATTACAATAATGAGACTAATTTACCTTTAAACATAGACCCCAAATAATCTCGATCGTAGTTTACTTGAGAGGACATCGAGATAATTGGATAGACAAGTATACTGTATACCTATCCATATGATGGAGGTGGCTGGTCTCATAGCCACTTGTATGGGGACACTAAGGGTATAGTACATGTTCTTATTAGAGAATGAGTTCACTGATTGATTTACTTACAGATTATTATATAGTTAATGATACTTAAAGTCATATAATGATTTTGTAGACCTGGTTGTGTGTCTAGTTATTAGACTTAAGACACCAAGGATGTATTGTTTGAGTAACGCTAGACTTATAGATATAGAAAGTTCCAAATTTGATACAGTTGATTAAATCGAGTGTCAATAGTGTTAGGATCAAGTTGGCAATAAGAGGAGGAGGGGAGAGGGGGGGAGGGGGTGGTGGAGGGTTGGGGGTGGGAAGAGTGGTGAATTAGTTCAAGTGCTAAGTAAAACTTGATTTGAAAGATTTGCTCGAAGTAAGAACTGAAATCGAAAGTGTTTCTTTTGAAATTCATTGAAATTAAATACATGACCGATTTAAATTTAAGATCGAAAAAATATCTCAATTTAGCTAATGAATGCTAAAATAAAGAATAATTAAAAAAAGCTCATAATTTATAGTGGTTCGGCCAAAACCTTAACCTATGTCCACTTGTGGAGTCATCCTTCATCGAGGCCCACCGGTGTCCACTAATAATCTTCTTTAATGAGTAAAGATCAAACACCTTATACTTTTCTCCTTTTCCCAAGCTTAGGAGAAAAACATTTATACTCTCATTTTCTCATGTTCAGGAGAGGAACCTTTATACTTCTTTTTCAACACAACTCTTGTATAATTCACTCTTTATAAGAGGGAGGGATCTCATAATCAATTCTAATAAAATTTTATCAATTTTTTCTTCACATTCTTGCTATCTAATGTAAGAATACTTTGGGTATTTATAAACGCCAATTAACTTCATAAAATAGAGCCAGAATTCACCTTTTTCTAAAAAAATTGGCTATGAGTGGTATTACCGCCAGCAGCCACTTAAAAAACTAGGTGGTGGAGGTACTACCGTCGCCCACTAGCGGTACTACCATTAGGAATCTCATAATAGTACTTCTCCTTGTATTATTTTATACTCGAGTTGTACCTCATGTTTGCTGGTTATAGGTGCCCTACAAGTCAATCACATAAGTGACGACATGTGTGACAATACTATGCGATCTTTTTGCTTATGATTATATTCACATTATATTATCTATTACATATATATATATATATATATATATATATATATAGATGTTCTTAATTTTGTGTAATGAGAATCGGATCATGATGAAATCATGATAATGAGATTGATTCACCTTTAAACATAGATTTTAAATACTCTCAGTCATAGGTTACTCAAGAGGGACATCGAGATAACTGTACGTAGACTATATACCTATCCATATGATGGAGGCAGTTAGTCTCATAGCCACTTGTATGGAGAAACTAAGAATATAGTACATGTGCTCATTGGAGAATGAGTTCACTGATTGATCCACTTATAGAATATTATATAGTTAATGATAGCTAATGTTAGATAGTGATTCCATAGTCACAGTTGTGTATTTGATCCTTAGACTTGAGAAACCAAGGATACCTTGTATGAATTCTCTTTTCTTTGACGCCAGACTTATAAGTTTGGAAAGTTCCAAATCTGGTACAATTAGTAATCGGGATTGGTAGCCAACCTTATAAAGGCAATTAGTAATTGAGTGTCAATAAAAGATCATCTACTCTCGATATTGTGAGAGGAATATCCCATATGCTCGCTTAGACAAATCCATGGCCAGGATCATTTGGATTAACAAAGAAGGTATTCTCTAAGAGAACCTGATTAGAGTGAGACTTAGATGGATTCTGTATGTGACCTGACAGTATTATGTCCAATATACGATCTCTGGGATATTAGTTGGATAAGAGATTATAGATACACGATAACTGTGGATAGATATGTCTGATAGATTCGATCACCTTATACCATTTAAGGACTATAACATAGTGGCATAGTACATTCATAGTCGATCAATCGAGTGAATTATTATGGAGATAATAATTCACTATATCATAAGGAGTTTTGATGGGAGCGATTCATGACCAGCTTAGTATCGGGCCTAGAGGGTCACACATAAGGTGGATGCTTCAGCGAATAGAGAATTGGATGGAGATCCAATTAACCTCTTTTCTCATTAAATGAGACCCTATGATGATGAGCTCCTTGCATGAGACCTAATTAGAGGCCTAGGGAGATTATTGGATAGAGATTCAATAATATAAAGTTAGTAGGTAATTGGATAAAGATTCAATACCTACTAAGGTAGGAACCGTAGGATTTTTTGGTGGCTCTTTATAAATTGTCACGAGCTTAGCTGATTTTGCCTAAGCCGTACGGCACCCATGTGTGTCCGTCCGCAAAGGTCAACCCTTCCCGAGATCTCCTAGAGTCCCTTAGACTTACAAAAGAGAAAATGGACCAAAAGAAGCAATTCCCATAGGATCCACAAGTAATTGCTCAAGAAATACTTTATAAAGCCAGATATAAATTACACCCATAGACATTACAAACTTAGAAAGGTTGCACATAAAGGATAATGGATCATTACAGACCGAAGTCCCCACAAGTGCTTATAAGATACACTTGTATTTACAAGCCAAACTTGGCCATAAAGCAAATCAAACTAGGGCTGCTAAGTGTATTGCAAGCCTGCTTCTTGCTATATAAGATATGTACCTAAACTGAAGGACATGGACAAACACGAGCATTTCATCGAATACCTTATTTACATTGTTATCCGTGACATTCTCCCTCATTTATTCCTTCGATGTCATCGTCAAAGCCACTGTAGATGTTGCATCTCCTTGCATTTTGCTAAATCTTCAATCTTCTGCTTTAGCTGCAACATGCCCCTTTGGATCCCAACCGCTCTCCGCCGCTATTGTTGAGTAGTCGAACTCTGATCCACCATGCTGCTTCAACTCACCAATGACTGAATCTGGTGTGGGGTTGGCTGAGTTATGCTGATCCTTGTTGGTTCTCACAGATCCCTCTGATGAAGGAAAAGACCTACCTTATTATGCACAAGTATCGCAGTATACTCATATTGCTTGAATTGGGTGGATGCTTATTAGAGCTTTAATGAGCATCGTCTCGCAGACTTTGAAGTTTTTAAGGTCCTCCGTCCATAATGTTTACCCATTGAACCTTCTTCCACTGTTAGTTGTCACTTCCAAGTATGTTCGCATCACTCCCGCTTTCGATTAGTCAATTGAGAAATGAAGTGAAAAATCTACTCTCAGTAGTACTGATCACCAATGATGAGGATTTTACAACTATTATCTTCCATAAGCTTTCTTTGAAGGGTCACTGAACTTGTGCAGAGCTCCCCTGCTGGATAAGTAAGAGAACTAAAATACTTGACTTTACCCATTCTCTTAGTAGTTAAAAAGGCAAGGTTACTTAGCTTCGTTCACCTCATGTAGTTAAGAGAATTAGGGTACTCGATTTCGCCTATTCTCTCGAGTTGAGAAGGAAAAGGTTACTCGATTTCACCTGTCTCCTCGAGTTTGTACTTCATGCATTAAGCTGGTTACTAACATTCGCCCGCTCTTTGCTCACTCTTCTGAAGCACTTGAAGTATTTGCACTCCTTGTGTTGAGTTAGCTATTGTGATTCGACTTCTCACTACCATTGAACTTCTGGAATACAAGAAGTTTTGCCCGAAAAGAGCAAAAAATTTACCCCAACTTGGAGTCTCCCAACTTGGAGTAAGTCTTTGATAGATCTGGTCGCCTTTGGGATTGTACCGTCTTCTTTATCACCTTTGCCACCTACTCCTTTGAGTAGAAAGGTACAGTACCATGTACTGCCTATTTCATTCCTTGGTCGAGCACTCTTGCATCAACCCGAAATCCCTTGCTTTCGACTATCTTGATGAGAAGCCCATCGACATTGATCTTATGAAGTTTCTTAGCCTCTGCCCTTCCGCCCTGTCTTGGTACTTGGAGTTTGCCTTTGCATTCTCCACCTCCTCGGCCCCTTTTATGACCAATGCTCTCCCTCCATGAGAGTAGGGGATCGATGACTCCACGGAAGTCCTACATCTACGGTACCATGGTGCTACAAAGCCCATAGCACTACTATCCGTTATATTGCATCTTTATCCCTTCCTTCGCGATCGTAGATACCTTTGCAGCACTGTAGCGCTCCTCCGAGTCTACCTCCTTTCTAACTGACCTTTGCTTTTAGGTAGCTGAGCCCCATTGGACTCGTCGTCACTTCCTCGCCCCTTTCGACCACCTGCTTTGACACCACTATGTCCTCCTAACAGTTCTCCTTGGTCGATGGAAAGACAGACTACAACTTCTCATACATGGCCTCCGCCATCTTGTTGCAGGGCTCGCGCTGATTCTGTTCTCCTTAGCTTCCTTGGTAGCAACGCCGCTTACTCAGCTTTGTCCTCGACTTGCCGGGCTCCCTTAAGCGAATGTGAGCATTGAAGTAGTCCAACTCTCCAGCTGCTCTGATCATACCTTAGTATAATCAAGTCCCCTCCATGGGACTCACCGGTACTTACAATCTGACTACTCCCTCGGTGGTACACAACCCCCACATATGCTCATGACCAAGGCTTTCATCTGATGCAAGCTTCGATGCATACACACGGAAGATCCGCCTCTACGGTACTGTGACATTCACTCCTTGAATCCATAGCCCTTCTTGTCGTTGCATTGTTCACCGAAGTGGAGCTCCCAATAGCTCCTAATCATCTACATGATCACGTCCCCCTCCATGGGACTCATTGGTACTTGCACTTAGACTTCTTCCTTGGTAGTATACAACCCCCATAAGGCTTTCATCTAATACAAGCTTCGATGCACACACGAAGACCCACCTCTGCGGTACTACGGCATTCACTCATTGAATCCATAACACTTCTTCTTGTTGTGTCATACACCAAAGTGGAGCTCGCAGTAAGTCCTGATCATATCTCCACATGATCTTGTCCCTCACGGGATAAGATTGCCTGTATTGCATTACCACAAACTATTCCACCACGATTCGCTGCACCATGTCGCCTCCTGGTGACATCTCCATTGCATACAAATTCTTGTGTGATGAACTCAGACTACAACTTCTCCACATGTGGCCTCTGCCAACACATCGTAGGGCCTTTGCTATCTTTGATTTTTAGTTCTCTCCCTTGACAATTCACCTTCGTCCACCCACTCTTGGCTCACACCTGGATGAAGCATAGCTCTAGGATAGTCCGTCACCTAGTATCTCTTGAAATCCCCTGAATTCGCTAGAATTGGTGCACCATTGTTTGGATCTTGGGCCTCTATCCCCTACCAGCACAATCTTACTATGCACCACTTATTCCTAACAACTCGAATGGCAACACTGTGGCATATTCTTCAAGAGTACTCGCTTCTATGTCCTTTTACCTCGTGCTAAGGTCTCCTAATCTTAACTTTGCATCCGCAAGTTGAACCACCTTAGTTACTCCATCAAATGCATCTTTGAGGTAGCTTGCACCTCGAAGCTCCCTTTGTCTTTGGCACCATGCATGAGAAGTCCACCCCATCAGAATGAAGAACCCATAGAACGACATGATCCCACTCTTGTCTCTACAAGAGTTCATGCCCTTGACCTCTGCCCAAGGAAAGCTCAGTGCCTCCGCTCCATGTTCTATCTTCTATGTCGACTCTCTCCGCTCCATGTTCTATCTTCTATGTCGACTCTCTTTATGCGGCTTGGATACTTCACCAAGTTCCACCCAAGTCGCTCCGCTACTTGATTTGCATTGAGTTGATAGTGGCCCTCATGTCCATCATTCCACGGGTCAGCCCTTCGTTGAGTTCGATTTCTGCATCGACTCTAAGTGTGCCTTTTATGATGTTGCCTTGGATTGCTCCCCCACTTAATCTCGAAATGCATCCACCAATGCATTACCTCATTCAAGATCATGCAATGATTTCACGTCACTCGCTTGGTCCATTGAGCTTTATAGAGATATAGCCTTGAGAAACTCTTCCTCAATATGTGTAGTCCGTTTTACATGATTCTCCCACTAGAGAACTAGGACTTATCCCTCCTGGATATCAATCCTGCTGTAGCAACTTTTCTTTATATATACTTCACACTGGAAGTTTCAGAGACCACCATCCCCTTTGGACTACTCCATCTTGCTGAACTTGTGCCTTGTTCTGCCCCCGCAAATGCACTTGCTAGATTGTGACCCTTCGCCAATACAGTCTCTACTGCACCCTTCAAGTTCTAGCAATGTGCTAAACTTATTGCACATTTTAGCTACCTACGAATGTATCCTTTCCATGTCGAAGAGAAAGTTATTATGCTCCATGGCGCCGAGTTTCAATCGCACCTTGGGATGGCCACGAATACTCCATTGTCTGTGTACAAGCCCTTAAATGAGTACCGAATCCTTCGAGTTAGCAATTCCTCTCACCTCTGTGAGTTTTGCACAACTCTTTCGATCATTACGCAACACCTTCCACTTTGTATGGTCTCATCTTTCACCAAGCGCCCTGCTTTGCCTTGAGCACCATCAAGTTTGGTTGCCAATATCAAGCTATAGCTCGAACTCAACTATCCCAATCTTTGTGCATTATACATTCTTCTTCACTTGCTTGTCCTCATGGTACCTCTTGCGCAAAGGGTTGGTCATTCCTCTGAATGCCAAACCTGGATGCCCGCTCCTGAGCGACTCCTTTCCCTATATCTCAATGTCCGTTTTCCCCTAAACGGTTGTGCGTGCTGGCTGTCCTCTACACAGTCCAGCTAGGTCCCCCATGTTTGTATGACAAGTATTTCTACGTGTGCTTATCCCACTCTGATACCACATTGTCACGGGCTTAGCTGATTTTTCCTAAGCCGTATGACACCCATACGTGTCCGTCCGCAAAGGTCAGCCCTCCCCGAGATCTCCTAGAGTCCCTTAGACTTACAAAAGAGAAAATGGACCAGAAGAAGCAATTCTCACGGGATCCACAAGCAACTGCTCAAGCAAACACTTTATAAAGCCAGATATAAATTACACCCATGGACATTACAAACTCAGAAAGGTTGCACACAAAGGATAATGGTTCATTACAAACCAAAGTTCTCACAAGTGCTTATAAGACACACTTGTATTTACAAGCTAAACTTGGCCATAAAGTAAATCAAACTAGGGCTGCTAAGCCTACTGTAAGCCCGCTTCTTGCTGTACAAGATATGTACTTAAACCGAAGGACACAGACAAACACAAGCATTTCATTAAACACCTTGTTTAATTGGATAAAGATTCAATACCCACTAAGGCAGGAACCCTAGAGTTTTTTGGTGGTTCTCTATAAATGGGAGGGAGATACATAGTTGATAGGTTGTATCTTTGGCCACCCCCTCCTATTCTCCTCATTTCCTCTGCACAAGAGCTGCTAGATCAGATTAGAGGAGTTTCGCTATAGAGATCTATCGTGTGGATACCGCTAGAGAGGAAAACACTTGACTTCCTTCATTCTCTCCATCTAGATCTAGAATACAGGGATATACAATCTCTCTAGGTAAAACAATCTTTTACATGATGTAGTTTTTTTTATTTTTGTGGCTTTTTTGTGACTCAATTTTTTGCACAATGATTTAATCTATGTGGGAAACTTATTTTTGTTTGATTTTCACTACACATATAATACTTCTGCTGAGATTTCCCAACAATGTTGTCTCTTTTCTAGGTCAACGAAATGAGCT
The DNA here is from genome assembly GCA_021527575.1 of Ensete glaucum. NCBI lineage: Eukaryota > Viridiplantae > Streptophyta > Magnoliopsida > Zingiberales > Musaceae > Ensete > Ensete glaucum. The sequence goes on from CM038556.1 coordinate 6,426,616, forward strand.
CAACTTGAGCTTATTTCTAACCCAAACTAGACCTAGTGGCCTCTCATTGAGTTAATTTGAATTTCTCTAAATCTAACTCAATTAAGACTCTAAACAAATAATGCTAACTACGACACACTAAGGCATACAAATACAATCATCCTTGTTATTTGACACTTTAATTGATCTTCCGAACTCCCGATGCACTTCTCGACATCCTCTAGTGAACTCATGACAAGCTCTTGATCATCTTCCGACAAACTCCTGCGCATTCCTAGTAAGCTCCCAATCACCTTTAGCTCGCTCCCAGCAAGCTCCCGATCACCTTCGATGAGCTCTCGACAAGCTCTCGATCACCTTCGACGAGCCTCCAGCGATCTCCTAACGAGTTCCCACTGAATTGTCCAAACCCCAGTCCGATGCCTGAACTTGACTCCAGCCCAACATTAGATTATATTGCCTTTTCACTATCGTAGTTAATCTTGCATCATTCATCTCTAACATATAAAACATATCAAAATTTGAGATTCAATAATCTCCCCATTTTTTATGATGACAATCAATTGATGACGAAGTTAACCTTAACTCCCCATATGTTCATGCCATAGAACAAACTTGAATTCAAGAACTCATCACTTTTGAATTCAAGCATTTTGACAATATTGAAATTTTTATAATTTAACTATACATGATAGCATACATGAAAATTTTTTCAAAGCATTCATCTTGTTGATGTCACATAAAAATTTCAAACATTACAACATTCATTTCAAATATCAAATATATCATTTGACATTAATCATATTATTTGACATTTCATTTCTCCCACTTTGTCATCAACAAAAACGAGGGATGCTCAATTATATTTGAATATTTTTTAAAATATTTAACATTTCGAACATAAAGAAAGTAAGTTAGCCCATTACTCACCCTTAGTAAAATAAAAAGAAGACTAACAATAGAATTTACTTTATTTTTACCCCTTTGTAAAATTAGAAGAAGGATAAAAATATATGTATCACAAATGACACATTAAATTTTTTTTCTCTCCCTTTATAAATGAGATAGAAGAAGAAGAGGAGGGGGTTTCAAAGATAAAAATCAAGTATCCTAAAAAATCAAATATCAAGAAGAGGGGATACATTTGATAATATTCATGAAACCAAGAATCAAAATATTAAAAGAGAGCTCATGAGTCTCATCACAAGAAAATTTTGAATCATATTTTTTCTTTTATAAATATTAAGAAGAAAGAATCAAGTGAAATTTAAGAAAAAAATATAAGAGCTACTCATTTTATTTAAAAGATCATCTCATGTAAATATCAAGAAGAAGAAGCTTAAGAAATTTAAATAATATTATAGTAAATCATGTATTTAGATGATCATCTTACATAGATTTTAATAAGAAGCTTAGTTTAGAAATTATACATTTCTCATGCACTTAGAGAATATAAAATTCCTAATTTTCTTCTAAACAAATTATTCTTCATTTAGTATTATAAGATTCATCATATTCAATTTTTTTATAACTAAATTGATAATTTTATCTCCCCCTTGGGCATTGTCAAAAAGGAATATATTGGTATAAATTTTCTTTTTACATCCATGTTCTAATTACAACCATAAGTACAAAAACATCATATCAATAAAGATAAAAGATCAAATCGTAAATACCAAACGACATGATTTATTATAATAAATCTCTTATTTTTTTGTAAATAATGAAAATGAGTCTAGGAGAGTAATAAAATTTAATGTGTCATTTGTGATACATATATTTTTATCCTTCTTCTAATTTTACAAAGGGGTAAAAATAAAGTAAATTCTATTGTTAGTCTTCTTTTTATTTTACTAAGGGTGAGTAATGGGCTAACTTACTTTCTTTATGTTCAAAATGTTAAATATTTTAAAAAATATTCAAATATAATTGAGCATCCCTCGTTTTTGTTGATGACAAAGTGGGAGAAATGAAATGTCAAATAATATGATTAATGTCAAATGATATATTTGATATTTGAAATGAATGTTGTAATGTTTGAAATTTTTATGTGACATCAACAAGATGAATCTTAAGACATCTAATTCATTTAGATAAATCTTCTTAATGAAACAGAAGAATGATCTCAATTAATAGTTAAGATCATAAATCTCATTTTTACTAAAAAGAAAAAATCATAGAGATTGAAAGTGATTCCCATAAAGGATAAGTCAAGTCAAGAAATCAAAGGAATGTCCATGATAAAACAATTTTTTAATTTTTAATTCATCTTAAATTTAAAAAATATTAATTTGGTGATAAGATATACCATTCATCAGTTATAAGGAAGTCATAAATAAATTATGTCATGAAGGATATTAATATCAATTCATGAATACCAAAAGATATAATTTAATTTTGATAAATCTCCTCTTAGATGACAAAAAGAATCTTAAGAGATCAAATAATAAGAAGAATTTTGATTGATATAAAAATATTAAGTGATAAATATTGAGAAGTTAAGATCATGATTAGGATAAAAATTTTTCTTTAATAAGTTGCAAAAAGAGACATAGAAGAATGAAAGATCTCAATTCATGTATAAGAGATTAAAAATTGTCAAGATCATGATTAAAGAAAATTAAGTTATAATTTTGAAAAGATAAATTATGATTCATTTAGATAATTTTCTTTAATAAAAGGAAGGGATCATAGTGAACAATTTTGATTTATATGAAGATCTCAAATTATAATTTTCAAGATGTCAATATCATGATTTGGACAATAACTTTTTTAAGTTTAAATCATCAAATCATTTTTGTTATTTAAGTGATTCAATAATATCACTTTATCTCTTATTGAAGGCTAGGATAAAAATATTTTCAAAAATAATTTTTCTCTTTTTTAGTTATTTTAATTATTGTGATTTGTTTTTAGGATGGCTTTCAAATCCATGCATGGTCATTTGAAACCAAAAACCGAGTTATATAAAAAAAAATCATCAATATCATTATAATAAAAATTTTCAAACAAGTAAAACATTTTTAAATATTTAAAACTGAAAACCAAGTATCGAAAAAAATCAACAAGATCATTACAATAAAATATTTCAAATGAAAGCTTGGGTTTAGTTTAATTCAAATGATTTTTCTTTCTTAAGTGAGTCTAACTCTTTAGACTTAATGAAATGAGTTACCATGCTCATTTTATTTTTTTAAATTTTATTTCAAGCCCTAATTCAAGAATGATCTAATATTCAATCATACAACATTCAATCATATTTCATGTCAATCATTCAACATTAGTATTTATATTTAATTTTTATTAACAATAACTAAGTTTCTTTAGTTCTAGTTTAATTTTGTACTAGTATGCTATAGCTTATGCATCATCAAGATTAATCACTTAACCATCAAAACTTTTATTGCTAATAATTTTAATTCTAATGATTTTTTCTTGTTATCGTTATTTAGGCTAGTGAGCTTAAAAAGTATTTTAGATCTCAAGTTATGTACCTTGAGCATCCACTTCCAAGAAACCATTTAGTACTCTTAGCCTTGTTAGGAGACAAACCTACAAGAGATGAGATTTTAGTTTACATACTCATTTGACTCTAGGTCCCTCATGAAAAACTCTACCTAATTTAACTAAAGACATCTAGTTGTTTATGGTTATTTTAGGGACCTAAATCAACTTATATGGATTATACTTTCTAAATAGACATCTATAGTCAAAGTATTCACATCTATCACAAAAATTACATTTGTGATTAGGTAAAGAATATAATGTAGGTCCTCTAACAAAGATAGTTGGCTTTTGTTGATGGTTACCCATAAAGCCAATACCTTCCTTATAAATATGATCCTTATTAGCAAGCCAATCCCCTTCTTGGTTGTGCTATTTATCTTTGGAGTGCATCGGCTTTTTACGTTTATAGCAAGAAGGTGTGTCTATTTTAAGTTCATTTTTATATTTTTTATTTATTTTTATTAATTTTTTTAGTTCTTTTGTCATAAGTTTATAGTTCTCATCGCCCGAGGTTTTACTCGAGGAGTCACATGTTATTCTCAATTCAAATTCCTTCATGTTCTTTGGAAGGTGATGTTCTTATGTTTTCAGTTCAATATCCTTCATGTTCTTTAGAAGATGTTGTTCTTTTGTCCTCAAGGTAATTTCCTTCTTGTTCTTTAGAATATGTTCTTTAAGTTCATTCTAGCAAGTTATTTCATTTATTGATTCATTTAATTTAATTATGCTTTCATGTGCGATTTCTAATATATGTTATATATCAAAAGCTGAATCATATATATAAACCCCATCAAGCTTGTTTTTATCTAAAGCACAAAACAAAGCACCTCTTTTTATGATCATTCTAATCATTTATTAGATTGAATGACTTTTGAAAACCATTTTTGACAATATATCACAAATCAAAATCCATCGGAATCAAGAAAATATATATTTTAGTTTTCCAAAATGCATAATCCGTCCCATTGAACATGGGAGTACGTGTGATAGAGTGTCCCTCGTTTATGCCAAAAGAAGTCATTTACTTACTTGGGTGTTAATCCAATTGAGTATAACTTCACTCTGATACCAACTATTAGGGTCAAGTTGGCACTAAGAGGAGGAATGAGAGGGGGGGGGAGGAGAGGATTTGTGTGGGGGGACCATGAGGGGGTGTGTGTGAGGTGAATTAGTGCAAGTGTTAAGTAAAACTTGATTTGAAAGATTTGCTCGAAGTAAGAACTGAAATAAGAAGTGTTTCATTTTGAATTCATCGAAATCAAATATGCAAGTGATTTAAACTTAAGATCAAAAAAAAAAATCTCGATTTAGCTAATAAATGCCAAAATAAAAAATAAGGAAAAAAGGCTCACAATTTATAGTGGTTCGACCAAAATCTTAACCTACGTCCACTTTCAGAGTCCTATTTCATCAAGGGCCGTCGGTGTCTACTAATGATCTTCTTCCACTAGTGAAGATCAAACCCCTTACACTTTTCTCCTTTTCTCAGACTTAGGAGAAGAAACTTTATACTCCTTTTCTCAGGTTCAGGAGAGGAACATTTACTCTTTTTCAGCCCAACTCTTATACAATACACAATTCTAATAGAACTTTATCAATTTTTCCTTCACATTCTTCCTATCCAATGCAAGAATACTTGCTGTATTTATAGATACTAGTTGACTTCAAAAAATGAAGCCAAAATTTATCCTTTTCGGAAAAATTAGCTACGGATGGTACTATCATCGGCAGCCACCCGAAAAACTGGGCGGTGACGATACTACCACTGCCTAGGTGGTAGCACTATCACCCACCGATGGTATTATTATCGAGAATTTCAGAATAGTACTTCTCCCATAATATTTTATACTTGACTTGTAGCTCATATTGACCCCTTTCCATGTCAACGAAATGAGCTCAATCTGAGCTAAAATCTAACCCAAAGTGGACCCGATTGACTCTCATCGAGTTAATTTAGATTTCTTCAAATCTAACTCAATTAGGACTCTAAACAATTGATGCTAACTATGACACACTAAGGCACTCAAATGCAATCATTATTGTTGTTCGACATGTCAATTGATTCTCCGAACTCCCAGCGAACTTCCCGGTATCCTCCAGCGAACTCCCGGCGAGCTCTTAATCATCTTCCACGGTGCATTCCCGACAAGCTCTCGATCACCTTTGGTGAGCTCCTAACAAACTCACGGCAAGCCCCCAATCATCTTCGGTGAGCTTTCGACAATCTCTTGGCGAGTTCCAACCACATAGTCTGAACCCTAACCCGACGATACCCAAACTTGATTCCGGCCTATATTATTTTTTTACCATCATAGTATCATGCATCACTCATGTCTAACACATCAATTAATCATAAAACCTATCACTTGATTTTATCATCAAAATTTGAGATTTAACAAATAGAGGATCGTTCACTCTCGGTATCACATAAAGAATATCTCATGTGCTCTCACTCAAGCAAATCCCTGGCCATGGTTATTCAGATTGAGAGAGAGTTCTCCATGATAGATTCTAATTAGATTCGATTAGAGTGAGACTCGGATAGATCTTGTATGTCGCCTAATAATACTATGCCCAATATACAGTTTATGAGATGTTCGATATATAAGAGACTATATATATATGGTAACTGAGGACAAATAAGTCCAATGGATTAGATCCTCTGTACTGTATAGGGACTTTAACATAGTGACCTAGTATGTCCATAGTTAATGATTTAGTGAATTGTTATATGATAATAATTCACCGAGTCAGAAGGACAAATGGAACTCACAGCCAGCTCGCTATTAGGCTTAGAGGGTCATACACATATAGTGGATAGTTGCATTAAGTAGAGGATTGGATATGAGTTATCTAATGAGTCTCTATTCTCATTGGATGAGACCCAACATTAATGGGCTCCTTGTATAAGATCCAATTAGAGGCCAATTGAGATTATTGGATAGAGATCTAATAATCTAAGAAGTGTGGATAATTGGATGGAGATCCAATACCCACTAAGGTAAGATTCATTAAGGCTTTAGTGGCTCTCTATATATAGGAGACAGGGGCATCATAATAGGGTGATAGGCTACACCTTTGGCTACCCCATCTTATTCTCCTCCCTCCCTCATCTTCTTAAACAACCTACCTCTCCCTACTATGAGAGGGCAGTGAAGAAGCTAGAAGATATTTTTTTCACGTTCGCTGTGAGAATGTGCACAAGAGTTACAGATTTTGTAATGTAATTTGAGGAGCATCGTTACATCGATCTACTATATAGATACTGCTAGAGAGGAGGATATCTAACCTATTTAATCTCTTCCATAGGATCTGGAAGTTTCAAGGATATACAATATCCCTAGGTAATCAATCTCCTACTAGTTATGATTTTTGATTTTATAATTTTTACATATCAATCTTTGCACGATAATATGATAAACGTTGGAAACAAGCTTTGTTTTCATTCTTCCATTGTGTATGTGATTCTTTGATGATTTTCTAATAGTGGTACAGAGCTAGGTTGCTCGTGTAATGATTGTCTTTTAACTACGTATGATGATATTGAATCGTGTAGAGCTGTTCTACGTGTTCTTATTATGCCTGAAGATACATGTGGAGAGGAGGCGTGCCCGCTTGGTCGTGAAGGTAGTGCCCATGGTGTCACGGGCTTAGCTAATTTTGCCTAAGCCGTGCGGCACCCATGCGTGTCCGTCCGCAAAGGTCAGCCCTCCCCGAGATCTCCTAGAGTCCCTTAGACTTACAAAAGAGAAAATGGGCCAGAAGAAGCAATTCCCACAGGATCCACAAGCAACTGCTCAAGAAAATACTTTATAAAGTCAAATACAAATTACACCCATTGACATTACAAACTCAGAGAAGTTGCATATAAAGAATAATGGTCCATTACAGATCGAAGTCCCCACAAGTGCTTATAAGACACACTTGTATTTACAAGCCAAACTTGGCCATAAAGCAAAATAAACTAGGGCTGCTAAGCCTACTGCAAGCTCGTTTCTTGTTGTACAAGATATGTACCAAAATCGAAGGACACGGACTAACATAAGCATTTCATCGAACACCTTGTTTACATTATTGTCCATGACATTCTCCCCTACTTATTCCTTCGATGTCCTCGTCGAAGCTACTGTAGACGCTGTATCTCCTCGCATTTTGTTGAATCTTCAACTTCTGCTTTAGCTACAACACGCCCCTTTGGCTCCTAGCCGCTCTCCACCACTATTGTTGAGTAGTCAAACTCTGATCCGCCATGCTGCTTCAACTCACCAATGACTGAATCTGGTGTGGGGTTGGCTGAGTTATGCTGATCCTTGTTGGTTCTCGTGGATCCCTCTGATGAAGGAAAAGACCTGCCTTATTATGCTCCAGTATCGTAGTATACTCATATTGCTTGAACTGGGTAGATGCTTGTTGGAGCTTTAACGAGCATCACTTCGCAGATTTTGAAGTTTTTAAGGTCCTTCCTCCACAATGTTTGCCTATTAAACCTTCTTCTACTGTTAATTGTCACTTCAATGTATGTTCGCATAACTCCCGTTTTTGATTAGTCAATTGAGAAATAAAGTGGAAAATCTACTCTCAGTAGTACTGATCACCAACGATGAGGATTTGACAACTATTATCTTCCATAAGCTTTCTTTGAAAGGTCACTGAACTTATGCAGAGCTCCTCTGCTGGATAGATAAGAGAACTGGGATACTTGACTTCACCTATTCTCTTCGTAGTTGAGAAGGTAAGGTTACTTGGCTTCGCTCACCTCCTTGAGTTAAGAGAATTGGGGTACTCGGTTTCGCTCATTCTCTCGAGTTGAGAAGGCAAAAGTTACTCGATTTCGCCTGCCTCCTCGAGTTTGTACTTCATGCATTGAGCTGGTTACTAATATTCGCTCGCTCTTTGCTCACACTTTTGAAGCACTTGAAGTGTTTGCACTTTTTGCGTTGAGTTAACTACTGTGATTCGCCTTATCACTGCCATTGAACTTCTGGAATGCAAGAAGTTTTGCTCGAAAAGAGCAAAAAGTTTACCCTAACTTGGAATCCCCCAACTTGGAGTAAGTCTTTGATAGATCTGGTCACCTCTGGGATTGTACCGTCTTCTCCATCATCTTTGTCGCCTACTCCTCTTGAGTAGAAAGGTACAGTACAGTGTACTGCCTACTTCGTTCCTTAGTCGAGCACTCCTACATCAACCTGAAGTCCCTTAATTTTGGCTATCTTGATGAGAAGCCCATTGACATCGGTCTTATGAAGTTTCTTGGCCTCTGCCCTTCTGCCCTGTCTTGGTACTTGGAGTTTGCCTTTGCATTCTCCACCTCCTCGGCCCCTTTTATGACCAATGCTCTCCCTCTATGAGAGCAAGGGATTGATGACTTCAGGGAAGTCCCGCATCTGTGGTACCATAGCGCTACCAAGCCCATAGCACTACTATTTGTTATCTTGCATCTTCATCCCTTCCTTCGTGATCGGTAGATCTGCCTCTGCGATATTGTGGTGCTCCTCTGAGTCCACCTCCTTTCTAACCGATGCTTTGCATTTGGGTAGCTGAGCCCCACTGGACTCGTCGTCATTTCCTGGCCCCTTTCGACCACCTGCTTCGACACCGTGTCCTCGTAGTAGTTCTCCTTGGTCGATGGAAAGACAGACTGCAACTCTTATGCATGGCCTCCGCCATCTTGTTGCAGGGCTCGTGCCAATTCTGTTCTCCTTAGCTTCCTTGGTAGCAACGTTCACTTACTCGGCCTTGTCATCTGACTTGTCGGGCTCCCTTAAGCGAATGTGAGCATTGAAGCAGTCCAACTCTCCAACTGCTCCGATTATACCTTAGTATAATCAAGTCCCCTCCATGGGACTCACTGATACTTACAATCAGACTACTCCCTCGGTGGTACACAGCCCCCATATGTTGACGACTAAGGCTTTCATCCAATACAAGCTTCGATGCATACACGAAGACCCACCTCTGCGGTACTACGACATTCACTCCTTGAATCCATAGCCCTTCTTCTTGTTGTGTTGTACACCAAAGTGGAGCTCCCAGTAACTCATGATCATACCTCCGCATGATCTTGTCCCTCACGGGACAAGATTGCCTGTATTGCATTGTCACGAACTATTCCACCATGATCCGCTGCAGCATGTCTCCTGCTGGTGACATCTTCGTTGCATACAGATTCTCATGTAATGAACTCGGACTACGACTTCTCCACGTGTGGCCTCTACCAACACATCGTAGGGCCTCCGCCATCTCCGATTTTTAGTTCGCTCCCCTAGTAATTCCCCTTCGTCCACCCACTCTTGGGTTGCACCTGGACGAAGCATAGCTCTTGGACAATCCGTCACCAAGTAGCTTCTGAAGTCCCCTGACTTCGCTAGAGTTGGTGCACCATTGTCTGGATCTTGGGCCTTTATCCCCTACCAGCACAATCTTGCTATGCACCTCCTGTTCCTGATAACTTGAATGACAACACTGTGGCATATTCTTTAAGAGTACCTGCCTCTACATCCTTTTGCCCCATACTAAGGTCTCCTAATCCCAACTTTGCCTCCACAAGTTGAATCACCTTAGTTACTCTATCAAATGCATCTCTGAGGTAGCTTACATGTGCCTCGAAGCTCCCTTCATCTTTGGCACCATGTAAAATTAGTCTGTCCCATCAGAATGAAGAACCCATGAAATGACATGATCCCACTCTTGCCTCTACAAGAGTTCATGCCCTTGACCTCTGTCTAAGGAAAGCTCTATGCCTCCACTCCATGTTCCATCTTCTATGTCGACTCCCTTCATGCTGCTTGGATACTTCACCGAGTTCCACCCAACTCGCTCTGCTCCTCGATTTGCATTGAGTTGATAGTGGCCCTCATGTCCACCATTCCACGGGTCAGCCCTCTGTTGAGTTCGATTTTTGCATCGACTCTAAGTGTGCCTTCATATGATGTTACATTGGATTGCTCCCCCACTTGATCTCGAAATGCATCCACCAATGCATTACCTCCTTCGAGATCATGCGACAACTCTTCGTCGCTTACTCGGTCTATTGAGCTTTGTGGAGATATAGCCTTGAGGAACTCTTGCTCAATAGGTGCAGTCCGTTGCATATGATTTTCCCACTAGAGAACTAGGACTTATCCCTCTTGGATATCTGTCCTGCTGGAGCAAATTTTCTCTTAACATACTTCCCACTAGAAGTTTCGGAGACCACCATCCCCTTTGGACTACTCCATCTTGCTGAACTTGTGCCTTGTTCTGTCCATGCATATGTACTTGCTAGATTATGACCCTTCTCCAATACAGTCTTCACTGCACCTTTTAAGGTCTAGCAATATGTTGAACTTGTTGCACATTTCATCCGCCTACAGACATATCCTTTCCATGTCAAAGAGAAAGTTCTGATGCTCCATGGCGCTGAGTTCCGATCGCACCTTAGGATGGCCATGAACACTCCGTCATCCGTGTACAAGCCCTTACATGAGTTCTGAATCCTTTGAGTTAGTAATTCCCCTCACCTCTGTGAGCTTTGCACAACTCTTTTGATCGTTACACAACACCTCCCACATTGCATGGTCTCATCTTTCACCAAGCGCCCCGCTTTGCCTTGAGCACCGTCAAATTTGGTTGCCAACGTCGAGCTATAGCTCGAACTCAACTATCTCAATCTTTGTGTGCTACGTATTCTTCTTCGCTTGCTTGTCCTCGTGGTGCCTCTTGCGTAAAGGGGTTGGCCATTCCTCTGAATGCCAAACCAGGATGCCCACTCCTCTGAGCGACTCCTTTCCCTACATCTCAATGTCTGTTTTCCCCCAAACAATTGCGCGTGCTGGCTGTCCTCCACACAGCCCAGCTAGGTCCCCCACATTTGTATGACAAGTATTTCTGCGTGTGCTTGTCCCACTCTGATATCACATTGTCACGGGCTTAGCTGATTTTGCCTAAGCCGTGCAGCACTCATGCGTGTCCATCCGCAAAGGTTAGCCCTCCCCGAGATCTCCTAGAGTCTCTTAGACTTACAAAAGAGAAAACGGGCCAGAAGAAGCAATTCCCACGGGATCCATAAGCAACTACTCAAGAAAATACTTTGTAAAGTCAAATACAAATTACACCCATGGACATTATAAACTCAAAGAGGTTGCACAGAAAGGATAATGATCCATTACAGACTAAAGTCCCCACAAGTGCTTATAAGACACACTTGTATTTACAAGTCAAACTTGGCCATAAAGCAAAACAAACTAGGGCTACTAAGCCTACTGCAAGCCCACTTCTTATTGTACAAGATATGTATCTAAACCGAAGGACATGAACTAACACAAGCATTTCATCGAACACCTTGTTTATATTGTTGTCCGTGACAACGGGGCAAACTACTTGTAGGCAGAGGTAGCCATTTGTGGGTAGGTCACCTATAGTGGTGGCTGCCTATGGCCAAGGCCCCTACAAGGGCGACCGCTCATGGTCAAGCTACCTGTAAGGGGCCCGTAAGGGTGTTGCCCATGGGTAGGGGTAGCAATGGTGGCTCGCTATAAGGGAGTAGAGGGATTATGGTTTTATTTCGATAAAAGGATGATTCTATCCTTCGAAATTTTAGAAATTCCTTAACCTATCCTTTTGTCCATAATTTTAAAAATACCCTTAACAATTATAAAATTTTTTGATTATATCCAAGATTTAAAAAAATATAGTTAATTATAAATATTTAAGTAACTATTATTATTTATCTAGTAGTCCTACATGATGATGTGTGTATATGTGATGTATGAAATAGATGGATAATTATGAACCATGTGATGTGATGTGTGTAATGTAATTATTATTATTATTGAGGCTTGCAAGCCTCCATTTATCTCGTGTATTATCGGGCCTGCGTGCTTGTGATTATATTATAATTACATGAAGAGGTGCGACAAGAGCGTGGAGATGTCAATGGGACCCACAATGCCATAATGAACGATCGTGATGCATGGTGATGTACCAAGGATCCGATAGAATTGATGATGATGAGATAACGATCACTATGCATGGAGATGCACCAATACATACATAAATCATATTGTGAGTGGTTGGGTCCACTAGTTGGGGCTTAATCATATTAAGTGACGGTTCATGATCATCCGATATGGTATATATATGTGATATATAATTATACGCGTATTATATATATATATGATGTAAATATATATTAAATATGTACGTGTGTGACACAATATCTTAGGAGATCGAAACGAAACAAAACCCCTCATACAATAATATTAAGTTGGTAAGCGTGAGGTAATAGGATTGACCCATATGGCCTTCCATCGTTTTAAAAATAAATTAAATCCCGACATAGGTTGAATTGGTTAAGTCCCTTGAGGCTCACCTATCTTCACGATTCAAGATCTTACCTATGATATAGAGATTATCACCAATGACCTAAGGATATCGTATGTTTGGTCGAGTCTCTAAAGGACATATCATTAAATCAGCCTCATCTTATAACGATAGTGATGACTTAACTGAATATCATGGTTGGTCAAATTCCTCGAGATTATGATGGTTCGGAAGCCAAACAAGGTCTGAATTACACTAAAACGTCGAGATTATGATGGTTTGAGATTATGATGGTCAAATTCCTCGAGATCATGGTTGGTCAAATTCCTCGAGAGTCTCTAAAGGGCTACCTTTTTGGGCTTAGTGTAATTGGTCGAGTTCCTCGAGATTACACTAAAACGTCGATTGGATCCCGGTCGCCACTAGAAGTTTCCCGGAGACTTCTGTTTCACATGTCGAGGGTGTCATGTGAATCACTAGAAAATTAATAGGAGTAGATTAAGATAAAAATTTATATCTTAATTAATTTTCTATAAAATTTATATATTATTCATTTATATACATCTTGTTTGTTATAAACATGTCCTTTGTAAACACCCCTATGTGGTATACTTGATACTAATCACTTCAGTGGTCCAAACTATATGGATTAGTTTCATAATTTGATAATTATTCTTATGGTGGAGAAAATCACATATGTCCTTGACATGATCTTGCCAAAGAAAGAGAAGTATGTTATCTATATTAGTGAGGCTAAAAAGAAAATGAAGGCTGATAATTCCCTTAAGAAGGGCAAGGGTAAGGGCAAACTGAGCAAGATAAAGGTTGCCAAGAAAGACCCAGCAAAGGACAAAGGCCAATGCTTCCACTACAAAAAAGACGAGCACTAAAAGAGGAACTACAAGGATTTTCTCGTAAAGAAGATGAAATAAAAGCTTAGAGAAGCTTCAAGTACATTCATGATCAATCTCCATTTGTTATATTTTCTAAGATAACATATGACTATTGGATACCAGGAGTGCTTATCATATCTACAATTCGTTGCAAGTTTTGGCAAAGCTTATGAGACTGGCGAGAGGCAAGATGGACCTCAAGATGGGTAATGAAGTAAGAGTTGCTACATTTACGATTGGTGAGGTTATCTTACATATGCCTAGTGGAGCTACCATAGCATTAGATGTATACTATTACGTTTCCTCTATTATCAAAAATATTATTCTCATTTCATGTTTGATAGTTAGTAGATATAAATTAGTTTTTTAGAATAATAGTTGTTTAATAATTTTAGATGATGAGATCATCGTAAGAGAGACATTGATTAATGGCATATATGTGCTAAATATTTTTCCACACATCATGAATATAATATGTCCAAGAGAAAATGAGATGAGTAAATAATGCATACCTATAACATTGTAGGCTAGGTTTTATCCATGAGAGAAGGGATTTAAAGTTGCTGAAAGATAGATACTTAGATCTATTTGACTATGAGTCATATGCAACTTGTGAAACTTGCCTTCATGGAAAGTTGACCAACTCTCCTTTTAGTGGAACTAGAGAGAGCCACTGAGTTGTTGGAACTCATACATAGCGATGTATATAGTCCTATGTCGACTCCGACCATACTTCATTACATTCACAAACGATTTCTCTATGTATCGACATATGTACTTGATGAAGTACAAGTTCGAAGCCTTTGAGAAATTTAGAGAATATAATGATAAAGTGGAGAACCAGACTGGAAAGAGTATTAAGACTCTTTGATCGGATCGAGGAGGAGAGTATTTAAGTATATAGTTAATTCATTTCCTTAGGGACCATGAGATTCTGTTATAGTGGACACCTCCTTATACACCTCAGCTCAATGGTGTATCAGAAAGGAGGAATCACATGCTATTAGACATGGTGCAATCCATGATGAGTTTCATCGACCTACCTATCTTATTTTGGGATATGTCATGAAGACTGTAGCTTACTTTTTTAACATAGTTTCATCTAGGTCAGTAGTGTCTATACCATATGAGATATAGAAAAAGAAGAAGCCCAATTTTAAGTTTATTAATATTTGGGGCTACTTTGCCTACGTTAGAAAATACAATCTCGATAAGTTGGAATAAAGAACGGAACATTGTAAGTTCACGGGATACCCCATGGAAACTTATGGGTATTATTTCTATCATCCCAAGGACTAGAAGGTCTTTATTACTAAGATGGTTGTGTTCTTTGAGAAGGAAAATGTTCTTGGTGGAAATAGTGGGAGTGAGATAGAGTTGAGTAAGGTTTGAGAACCTAGCTTAAGCACAATTCTAGATTCCGAGTCTGTTTAGGTATCTAGCATATAAGTTTTAACTTTAGATATGACAGATGGATGTGAAAACCATGTTCCTTAATGGCAACTTTGAGGAGGAGGTATATATGATACAACTTGAGAGATTCATATCCAAGAATAGTTTATATAAGGTGTACAGGTTGCTCAGATCCATCCATAGACTGAAGCAAGCCTCCAGAAGTTGGACATAAGATTTGATGAGGCGATTAGATTTTATGACTTCGTTAAGAATAAAGATAAGCCTTGTGTATACAAGAAGGTAAGTGAGAGCACTATCATCTTCTTGGTGTTATATGTGGATAACACCCTAATCAGTGGGAAGGATGTATGAATGCTTTGTATAATTCAAACTTAGCTATATAGGCACTTCTCTATTAAGTACTTAAGGGAAGCATCCCACATTTTGAGGATCAGATATATAGAGATATATCCAAGAGGATGCTTAGTTTGTCCTCGTCCAAGAACAAAGACTCTATTATCAAAAAGCTTGGCATGTAAAATTTCAAAGGATGTCTCATACAGATAAGACATGGAATATCACTTTCTAACAGTATGTCCCCAAAGACTCCTAAGGAAATGGACATTGATAGGAGGTAATACGTCAGTAATAGGGTCTATCAGGTATATTGTGCTATGTACCAGGCCTGATATAATGCATGCTTTGAGTGTCATAAGCAGGTATCAGCCTGATCTAAGTTTAAAAAACTAAAAGGTAGTAAAGTGTATTCTTAAGTTCTTGAGAAGAGCTGAGGATCTTTTACTAGTATATAGAAGAGGTAGCCTCTAAGTTGAGGGCTACACGAACTTGAGTTTCTAGTTCAATATTGATAATAATAAGAAAAATTCAGAATACTTGTTCATCTTGAATGGATAAGTAGTAAGATGGAAGAGTTTCAAGTAAGATATTACTACTAACTCGATTACCGAGACGAAGTAAATTGCTACGACAAAACTAGTAAAGGAAGGGGTCTGGATGAAGAAGTTCATCATAGATTTGGAAGTTATACAAAGAAATAAGGAGTCGATTCCCATATATAGAGACACCAATGGGGCAATAGCTCTAGCAAGGGAACCCAAGTCTCATCATAAATATTCTAAGGAGGTTCTAACTAATTAGATAGATCATGACCTGTAGAGATATAGCAATGAAAAGAGTTCCATCTGAAGATAACATTACAGATCCACTAATAAATCTGTTGTCTCACGCTTAATCCGCTTATGGAATGCTATCACGCCCCTCCGAAATTAAATCACAAATGTTGTATGATTAGTGATACATAAAGTTAGATAATGATTTTGTAGTTCTAGTTATGTATTTGGTCCTTAGACTTTAGACATAAAGGATGTTTTATTTGAGTACTTCTTTCTTTGACGCTGAACATGCATGTGTGGAAGACTCTAGATCTGGTACAATCGGTTATCGAGATTGGTAACCAAACTTATGAAGGTAATTGAGTGTCAATAGAGGATCGCCCACTCTTGGTATCACGAGAGAAATATCCTATGTGCTCTCGCTCAACCAATTCCCTACCCAGGGTCGTTCGGATTAAGAAATAAGGAGTTCTCAGGGAGAATCCGATTATAATGAGACTTGGATGAATGTTGTATGTGGCCTGATAATACCATGCCCAATATATGGTCTTTGGGATATTAGATGGATGAGGGACTATAAATATATAGTAACTAAGGATAAACAAGTCCAATGGATTAGATCCCCTATACCGTCTCGAGACTATGGTGTAGTGGCCTAGTATGTCCATAGTTGATGAGTTGAGTGAATTATTATAGGATAATAATTCATTGAATCAGAAGAAATTTTGATAGGTGAAATTCACAGCCAGCTCAGTATTAGGCTTAGAGGGTCATACACATATAGTGGATGATTGTAGCGAGTAGAGGATTAGATGTGAGTTATTCAATGAGTCATTGTTCTCATTGGATGAGACCCAGTATTAATGGGTTCTTTGCATGAGGCCCAACTAGAGGCCAATTGAAATTATTAGATAGAGATCCAATAATCCAAGAGGTGTGGGTAATTAGATGAAGATCTAATACCCACTAAGGTAGGATCCATTAGGGTTTTAGTGGCTCTCTATAAATAGGCGACAGAGGCAGCATAATAGGGTAATAGGCTACACCTTTGGCCACCCCCTCCTATTCTCCTTCCTCCATCATATTCTCAATCGACCAGCCTCTCCATGCTGTGAAAGGGTAGTGTAGAAGATAGAAGATCTTCTTCCACATTTGCTACGAGAATATACACAAGAGTTACGAGTTTTATGCTACGATTTATGGAGCATTGCTGCATCGACCCGCCATGTGGATACCATTAAATAGGAGGACATCTGACATCCTTAATCCTCTTCTATAGGATCTAAAAATTTTAAGGCTATATGATCTCACACTAGTCACGATTTTCAATTTTACGATTTTTCGCTCACCAATCTTTGCACAATCACATGATAAAATATGGGAAACCAGTTTTTATTTTCGTTATTTCACTACACATATGCTGCTTTGATGGTTTCCTAACAAAAGCATCTTTGAAAGTATATTTATCCAAGTCACTTTGGAGAGGAGAATTCTCACTTAAATTCAAAATATCAAACTCAAAATTATCATCAAAATTATTTTTTTAACTTTAGAAAACTCATTAAAAATAACATGAATAGATTTCTCAATAACTAAAGTATTTTTATTAAAAACTTGAAAACTTTAGAAATAGAGGAATATCCAAGAAAAATGTCTTCATCATATTTTACATCAAATTTTCCTAAGGCATCCTTTTCATTTAAAATAAAACATTTATAATAGAAAACTTTAAAATACAAAATGATGGGTCTTTTTTATTTCTACAATTCATAAGGAGATTTGGATAGTAGAGGTCTTACGAGAATCTTGTTTATGATATAGCATGCTGTGTTAATAGCTTCATCCCAAAAATATTTGGGTAGGCTATATTCATTAAGCATGGTCTTTGTCATCTTTTATAAACTACTATTCTTTCTCTCAATAACTCCATTTTATTATGAACTTCTTAGAATAGAGAAATTGTAGTAATACCCATTGGAATTATAAAATTCTTGAAAATATGAATTTTAAATTCACCACCATAATAACTATGAATAAAAGAAATCATAAAGTCTTTTTCATTTTGAACTTGTTTGCAAACCTTTGTAAAATATTTAAAACAATTACTCTTATGTGCCAATAAGTATGTCTAAGTAAATCTATTATAGTCATCAATAATTACAAAATCATATTTACTATCTCCTAGATTTGTGATATCAATTGGTCCAAATAAATCCATATGAAAATTGTAATAGTCTAGAGGTGCTAGCTTGATTTTTAGGTTTAAGCTACTCTTTATTTGTGTTTCTTATTGACATGCATAACAAATCTTATCTTTGATGAACTTAATTCTAGGCATTCTTTTTACAAGTTCTTTAGCTCCAATTTGTTAGATCAATTTTATGCTTGTATGACCTAATCTCCTATGCA
This sequence comes from Ensete glaucum, assembly GCA_021527575.1. Lineage (NCBI taxonomy): Eukaryota > Viridiplantae > Streptophyta > Magnoliopsida > Zingiberales > Musaceae > Ensete > Ensete glaucum. The sequence goes on from CM038556.1 coordinate 6,445,235, forward strand.
AAAGCTATACATCAATATTTAAAATCAAAAATAAGTTTTATCATAAAAATCATCAAGATCACTAGTATAAACATTATTATTCCTTAAGGTAATCATAGATTTGTTCTTACATAGTATGTTTATATTACATTTATTAGATTCAAAATGATATTATATCCTTTATCATACAATTGACTAATGTTTAGTAAGTTATGTTTTAAACTATTAACTAATAAAATATCTTTAATTAGTAGGTTTGATTTATTACTGATATTTTCAATACTGATAATCTTCCCTTTGTTGTTATCTCTAAAGGTGACATATCCTCCGTCTCAACTAGTGAGCTTTAAAAATTATATTAGATCTTCGTTCATGTGCCTTGAGTATCCACTATCAAGATACCATCTTTTACTTCTGGCTCTTGTTTGGAGATATATCTTAAAAAAAAAAGAGAGAGATTTACTTTATGTACTCATTTAACTTTGGTTCCTTTATGGTTAGATCTACCTCTCTTGACTTTTGGTATTAAATCATTGATTTATTTAGGAACCCAAACTAATTTATAAGAAGTATATTTTTTGAAGGGGCAAGTATAAGCATAATTACCAAATATTTCATAAAAATATATTTTTTTGGGAGAATATGTAGTGTGAAACCTTTTACAAATTATGTTAGCTTTTGTTGAGTGTTATTACTAACAAAGTAGATAGCTTACTTTATGTAAATACAACCTTCATTAGCAAGAACTATGTGTAATGATTTATTTTCAATTTTAAACTTTTCTAAGGTTTGTTGTAATAATATATTTTTCTTTTTATTGAATCTAACTCTTCACATTTAGAGCAAGGAGTACAAGATGTAGATATTTTATGCAAAGTTTTAAATTTACTAGTAAGTAATGTATGATCCCTTTTTAGTGATTTATATTTCTTACTAACCACTTTAAGCTCAATAAATAAATCATGAAATGCATTAAGCAATTCATTATAAGAAAAAGATATTTCAGGCAAGGTTTGACTTACGGTTTGTCGGTGTCGAAGTTCATCTCGTGCCATGATCTTGATATTAGCGATACAAGATATGTACCGCCCATTATATTAAAATATAATATAATTTTTATAATATAATATAAGATATTAAAAATATTAAAATATTTAAAAAAAAAGAAAACTGGACGATGTCGCCTCGATCTTTCTCCCTGCATGGGAGAAAGAGCGCTCAACTGTGAGCGGCGTGGCGCAGTGACCAGCGGCGATGGTGCGAGAGGCGGTGATGACGGTGGCGAGGACATGGGCGATAGGTATTCTTTTTCTCCTCTTTTCTTTTTTTCTTCTTTTTCCTCTTCTTCATCTTCCTCAATTTTTCTCGCTTAATCAACCATCGACGGTCAATTTCTCCCTCAATCGATCGTTGACGATCGATTTCTCCCTTCAATCGATCGTCGACGATCGAAATCAACTATCAACAATTGATTTTTGACGAAATCACTTGGTAGCGGGCGGTCTGCGTACCGACAACTTGACGGACCGGTATGTACCTCCCGTACCGGGTGGTAAATATCAAAATTACAAACATTGATTTCAAATGAGTCATATACCTCATCATTAAATGTCATCAATGCATAGTTTACTACTTTGTCTTTGTTGATGGGCTCTTCGTTCTCTGATGCACTTGAATCATCATAAGTTGCCTTGAATGCTTTCTTCTTCTTTAGGGTCGGTAACTTCTTCTTCAGTTATAGACACTCACTTTTGAAGTACCTTGGTTTCTTGCATTTATAACATATTATAGCATCCTTTTTAGATTCATTTTTATTTTTATGAGATTTATTCTTTTTTATGAATTTTTTAATTCTTCAAGTAAGAAGTGTAATGTCATTATCATCATCACTTAAGCTTTCGCTTGAGGAATCTTCTTTAGTTCTTAGTGTAATAACCTTCTTATTCTTTGGAATGATTTCCTCTTACTCGTAAGATACTTTACAAGTCATTTCACAGGTCATTAAAAACCCTATGAGTTCTTCAAGAGGAAAATTGTTTAAGTCCTTTACCTTTTGGATAACTATTACCTTTCGATCCTAACATCGATAAAATGCATGTATATATTACCAATGGTTTTGCTTGGCTTCATTTTAAATAGTTCTTAACTATATAGTAAGAGATTAATTTTTTACTCTTTTACTCTACTTGTGCCTTTATGAGTAACTTTTAGTGTGCCAAATATCATGTGTAGTGTCACAAGTGGAAACACGATTAAACTGATTTTTATATAAAGTATAAAATAAAATATTTATAGCTTTAGCATTCAAAGAAAATATTATTTTTTGAATCAGTCCAGTCATTCATTGGATTGAAAGATTTCTTTAAAATCATTTTTATTGATGTTCCATAAATCAAAATATATAGAAATAAAAAAAATTCTCATTCATGTTTAAGTGTAGTTCGTCCATTGAATATAGGAGGATGAGTGATAGAGTGACCCTTGTAATTGCTAGAAAAAGCTATTAAGACTCACTTGGGTGTTAATCCAACTGAGATAACTTGACTATGATACCAATTGTTAGGATCGTAATAGCACTAGGGGAGAGGGGGAGGCAAATTAGTGCTTATAAAAAAAAAATCTGATTTGAAATCGTTTGAACAAAAATATAAATAAAAAATCTGTTTAACTCGAAAGTGTGAGTAGAAGTAATGAGTAAAGTAAATCAATATGCAAATAACAAAAAAAAGTAAGAAGAAAATGTAAATCAATTTACAGTGATTCCGTCGTCTCATTCTATGTGCACTCTCGAGGCCATCGACTTTCATTACTGATCTTCTTTCCAATGTGCCAAGATCAACTACCCTTATAACCCTTTTTCCTTTTATTAGGCTTAGGAGAGAACCTTTACAAACTTTTTCACACAAGGCCTCACACTTACTTAGAATAACCACTAATATCAAGGAAGTAGAGACTCAAACACTAGGAGTTTATTATATTTTTGTCTCAAGGAGTCTATCCCTTTTCATCTCTTTTTTCACACTTATTTGTGCTCTTTCGTGCTTTAGCAAGCAACATTGGTGGGGTATTTATAGATCCTTAATTACTTCAAAATTTCAAATCCCTGATTTTTCGGGGTACTAGTAGTACCACCACCGTCACTGAGCGATACTATCGCCAAATAAAGCTTAGAATACTGGACTCTGACGGTACTATCGCTAAACAAGGCAGTACCACTATTGCTTGGCGATACCACCATCGGCAGGGGATAGTACCACCGCTTGAAACCCCAAAAAAATACAAACAGTGCTTTCCGACAGTCTTGGCAGTAACACTTCCCAGGTCACACTCAGGTTGCTGATTTGGCCTTTCATTAAGCTAACTCAGCCTTGATTTAGGCTCAATGGGCCCAAATTAAGTTGGCATGATTATAGTCCAATACCAGCTTATTTTGATTCTAAACAATATGATTAAAACATAACCACCTTAATTATAATTACGAATCATATTGTCCATCTTTCCAACATATCATCTGATCATCCGATATTTTGTTTGGACCTCTAGCGCGTCTTTCGACCCAATGCCCGAACTCAACACGAAGTTTATCTGACCGTACATGGACCAGTCGTCTGACCTGAAATCCAATCTTTAATATGATGCTTTTCGGCCCAACATCCTCCTTCGATAGATTATCATCTGATGATTCAAGGTATCGATGGATCAACATGTCAACCTAGGTGGTTCAGCTATTGTTAGTCGCTTGAAAAACTGGGCGGTAGCGGCACAACCATCACTCACCGATGGTTCAGCCGTCGGGAATCCCCAAAAAGTGATTCCCTTCACTTTTTCAATCATGACTTGAACCATCAGTTGACCACTTCCTTGATCAACTCAATGAGCTTGACCTGAGCTCAATCCAACCATATACTAGACCTAGTTATCTCTTTGAGTTGATTTGGATTCCTTCCAAATCACACTAAATTTGGACTCAAACTTAACTTATGACTTAAGGTTAAAACCATACATGACCACAAGCTTAATTAATGACCTCATTCTTGTAATCTGATAACCTCCAGCATTCCCTATGGCAAGTCTCACAATCTTCCTCCGTCGATCTCCCAGTGTGTTCCTAGCGATCTTCCTAATACCTTCGGCAAAGGCCTAGCGAACTCTAGACAAGCTCCCATCGCATCGACCAAACCTTAGCCTGATGCCTAAGCTTGATCCTTGGTCCATGTCTGGTTTGTAACTCATTTTCACCATCGTAGTTAAATCTACATTACTTCCTCTAACAACACATGTTATATTAAATACTCATTAATTGATTTCATCATCAAAATATAAGATTCAACAATCTGCCCCTTTTTGATGATGATAATCAATTGATGAAGGGAGTTAATCCTTACTCCCCTAAATCCATGCCACAATAAAGAAAACATAAATTCAGGAGAATCACATACTCTTGAATTCAAGTATCTTGAGACAGTCAATATTCCAAGCAAATAAAAATTTGTATCAAGTCATTAAGCATAAATTTCAAAAAATTATACATTAATATCAAAGTATGTGCATCAATATCCATGTTCCAAGCAAATAAAAATTTGCATACATCAATATCAAAGTATGTGCATCAATATCTATGTTCCAAGTAAATAAAAATTTACATCAAGTCATCAAAGAATGAATTTTAAAAAATTATGCATCAATATCCATGTGTTATCAATGTTCATTTCTTCCCCTTTGTCATTAACAAAAAAATGAAATTTATAGATAACAATTTTAAAGCACATGATGGCATTACTCCCTCTTAGTAAAATAAAATTTGCATTATAGAATTTTCATCCCCTTTGTGAATAATGAGGAGAGAAACAAGAGAGTAGTTGTGAAAGCATTACATCATAAAGAAGATCTCTTAATAAATTTCAAAAAGAATATTAAGATGAGCTCAAAAGTCCAAATTGAAACTATTTTAATCACATCATATGTAATACATCATATCATCATAATAAAATCATGAGTATTGCATGCATTATTCCAAATCATCATGTATATTTTTAAAATCATCATTACATACATGATCATCATACATAATTTCACATCATTATACCTTCTTCCCCTATGTTATCAATAAAAAGGAGAAGTGCAATTAGTAAGTTTTTGAGATATGAAAGCTTAGCAATTTAGTAAAATTTTCACCACTTTAGAACATGCAAGCTAGTGAGTTCTTTCTTCTCTTTTAAGTATGAAGGTTAGTATGTTTTTGAGAATGTGAGGTTAAACAAAACTTTTACTTCTCTTGAGATTTAAAATATAACACTTCTTGCTTCTCTTTTGAGATGAGCAAACTAGTAAGTTTTGCTCCCCCTTTGTCATTGTCAAAAAAAAGAAATGGTTACAATAGTGTAAAAATTTTCTTATTACATCATTTTTCAAATCATCATATTAATATGGTGATGAGATATATAATTCATGAAGATAAATTTTGAATATCAAGAGATAAATCATAGGAGAAACAAATAAAATAACTTGATTCATGCATAAGAAATCTTAGATTGTCAAGATTATGATTTGTAAAAAAATATCTCCTTTTAAATAATACGAGAATACATAATAAGATATTTTGATTTGTAAAAGATTTTAAGTTATAATTCCGAAAAATCAAAATCATGATATAGGTAAAAACTCATTCAAATTTAAATAATCAAAATCACCAAAATCACATTCATAGTTCAAGAGATTCATAAAAAATAACATAATCGATTCATTAATCCCTTTTTAAAAATTTATAAAATAAAAATATTTGAAGAAAAATGTATTCTCTTTTTATTTCATACAAGCATGCATTTGTCTTTTAAGATAAATAAAAATATGCATCATCATTTAAAATTAAAAAGAAACTTTCATTACGGTAAAGATGAATAAGCCATAAATCACAAAGATCACCATACATAATTTCAAAAGATAAACTCATTAAACATGATCACTATGCATCATTAAATCATCAAGCTTGGTTTCATTAAACATAAATCATCTTCAATCAAAATCAAAAGGTAATACAAAAATAATCAAGATATACATTATTGTTTCTGAAAAGCATACATATTATTTATCTTAAGCATTATATTTAACTCTAACATTTTGTTTCTTTATCATAACACATATAATTTTCATAATCAATATATTTTTTCAAAATCACAAGAAAATGAAACATAATTTTTCTCTTCCTTTTCTGCATTGTTCTATGCTCAGATTTTATCATTCAATAATAATCATTTAATCATACAACCCATACACTATTGTAGTATTTAAATCATGTAATATTTAAATCAATCATTCAACAATGATATTTAACTTAGCCAAAAACACCATAATATTTAAATCATTCAACAACAGCCTTTGCATTTAAATCAATGATTTTGAACCTATCATCCAATCATAATCATCATCAAAAAAATTTTCATAAATTTAAATTTAGATAACTTCATTTTGTATTAGCATGCTAAAGTTAAAGCAATTAAGATTAATTATCACAATGAGTTATTTAAAGATTCATTACCAATGATTTTATTTCAATAATTTTTTGTTATTACTTAGGCTAGTGAGTTTTGAAAGAGTATTAGATCTCAAGTCATATGCCTTGAGCATCTACTTTTAAAACTAAGTGCTCCTAGCTTTGTTAGCAAGTAACTTTATATTATGTGAGGTTTTGATTTACGTACTCCTTTGAGTTTCGGTCTTTTATGATATGTTCTTCCCATTTTTTCTAATGGCTTAAGGTTGTTTATGGTTACTTTAGGAACCCAAATTAATTTATGTAGACTATAATTTCTAACGAACACTTATAAGCAAAGTGTTGATATTTATGATAAAAATATATCTATTTTTGGGCAAAGAGTGTAATATGGATCTTCTAAAGAGGATAGTTGGCTTTTGACGAGTCTTGCTCATAATGCCAATACCTTCCTTATGAATATTACTCTTATCAACATGGATCATATTTAAAGACTCATTATATATCTTAAGCCTTTTTTTGAGTTTGTTATAGTATATCATTTTCTTGTTTAATTACCTCTAGTGACTCATACTTAGAAAAAGAAAAACATAATATTGATGCATTATTCAAGATTTCATATTTAGTGTATGAATTGTGTGATGGTGATGTATCATGCATTTATTCAAATTTGCTAACTAAAGAATCATGCTCTTTCTTAAGTAATTTATAAGATTTGTTAACTATTCTAAATTCACATGAAAAGTATTTTATAATCATCAAAAATAAATGAGACCTTGGAGGAATCACTTACCTCATTATTGATTGCCATAAGTGTGAGGTTCTCCACTTCCTTTTGATTGTACTTTTTATTTTCAGAGTATCTTGGCTTTTTACATTTATAGCAAAAGTTCTTGTCCATCTTAAGATCATTTTTATGGTTTATGTTTATTAATTTATCCAATTCATTTATCAATGGTTCAAAGTCCTCATCACTCGAGATTTCACTTGAGAAGTCTTATGTTATGCTTAGTTTAAATTCCTTCCTGTTTTTTGGAATGTGTTCTTCAAGTTTATTTTTATAAGTCTTTTCATTTAATAAATCATTTAATTTAATTATTCTTTCATATGTAATTTTTAATTAATATCGTATATTAAAACCCAAATCACAAAAAGAAACCTGATCAAACTTGTTTTTGCTTAAAGCACAAAACAAACCATTCATAGCTTTGAAATTTAAAGAAAATATTTATTTTTCATAATCATTCCAATTATTTATTGGATTGGATAATTTTTAAAAATATTTTTCAATAGTACACCATAAATCAAGATCTATTGAAGTAAAAAAGATATGCATTCGAGTTTATTAATATGTGTAGTTTATCCCATTGAGCATAGGACTTATGATGCATTAATCCTTATTCATGACAAACAAAGTCATTTACTTAAGTGGATGTTTAGTCCAAAGAATAAGATCTTGCTCTGATACCAATTGTTAGGATCAATTGACATAATGAGGGGGTGGGGATGAATTAGTGCAAGAATTAAATTTGAATTAAGATGTTTGAAGCTTAATGATCCTTGTTTCTATTATAACAAATACTTTTATTGAAAATAGTTAATCATTATATAATTAATCTTGATAATGCATAGCTAGAGCATGCTAAGACTATAACTAAAAGAACCCAAGTTATTATAAATAAAAAATTGCTCATGTTGAAATTTACATAAATGAGATTTTGATGATGATTGAAAAAATGGTTTAAATGTAAAAACTATTATTGAATCGTTCAATATTGACAAAATCTATTGAATGATTGATTTAAATGTTATATTGATTCAAATGCTATGATTGATTTGAATGATAGAATTTTAGCATAAAATAATATAGAAAAGGGAGAGAAAGAAATCACATGAAACAACCAAAAGGAGAATAATTAATCTTAAATATCATTGTATTCTTGAAATAAATTTCAAAAGAAAGATAATTCTTCTTGAAAGAATATTTTTATCCTATGAATCCTTCAACAAGAGATAAGATGATACTATTATTGAATCTTTTTAACTACAAAAATGAATTAGAAAACTTTTAGCTATTTTCTTTTGGAAAACAATTCATGATGACTTTATTGAAATTTTTCGAAAAGTGTTTTTGATAATGATTTTAGATATGTTTTCAAATGATTTTGTTTTAAAGAATGGATATGTTTGAATCTATCCAACTTCATTGATATATTGTTTTTGATTATTTGATAACTTAAATCATGATCTTGAAATCTTAAAAATTATAATTTGAGATTTTTTATTTACTAAGATTCCTTTCATCCTAAATAAGATCTTGACTTCTCAATATTTATAACTTGATATTTCTATAAGAATCAAGATCCTTCTTACATTGTCTCCTAAGATTTCAAAAGCTTTAAAATTTTGTCTAGGAAGAAACGAGTCAAAATAAATCATGTTCTTCGCATTTATGATTTGATGATAATATTCTTTATGACATGATTATTTATGACTTCTTCTTAGTATAACTTATTACCAGAATTAGTATTTCTTAATATTGTGATAAGTTAAAAATTAAAAGAGATTTGCATTATCATAAATATTTCCTTAACTTTTTGACTTGACTTATATGTTATGGGAATCACATTATTGATCTCTATGATTTTCTTTAAATAGAGATTTATGATCTTAATGATACTAATTAAAATTTTTATCAAGATAATTCTTTTTTTATTAAAAATATTTATCTTGGATAAATTAAGATTATCCCATAAGACTCATTTGTAATATTTACAACAAAGGGGAAAGAAAACTTATTAAACGAAATCATGTCTTTTAAATTTGAATTTTTAATGACATGATATCTCTTATATTTTTTGACATAAATTGAATATCGATGAAAAGAAATTATGCAATCATATTTTTCTCTTGACAATAACAAAAAGTAGGAGATAAAATTTTTAATATCATTAGAAGCAAACATTGAATGATGAACAGGTTCTTAGAAGAAAATTAGAACTTTCTAAATGCATACAAAATACTTGATTTACAATTTGAGCTTAATCTACCATCATGCTTCTTATGAAATTCTTGATGCTTTTTATCCAAATTACATGAGATGATTTTAAATGCATGATTAGCTCTTAAACTTTAGAATCTCCCTGAATATCTTGAAGTTTTGAGCTTAATTTCGAAACTCACATTTATAAAATTGAATATTTTTGTTCACATAAAATAGAGGAATAAAATCACTTGCATTTCAAGAGACTAATAAGTCTATTAATTATATTTTGAATCTCTTGAAAGTGATTTTGATGATTTTGAAATTAAATGACATCATGATTTTGATTTCTTAGAATTATAACTTAAAATCTTTTATAAATTAAAATCTTTTGTTATGTATTTTCATATTATTTAAAAGGAGAATTTTATACAAACCATGAACTTGACAACTTAAGATTTCTTATGGATGAATCAAGAGATTTTATTTTAATTGTTTCTCCTACAAATTTGTCTCTTGATATTCAAAATTTATCTTTATGAATTGTACATCTCATCACTATGTTAATCTTTTATGATATATTTCATGTGATGATATTGAAAAATGGTGAAATAGGAAAAGTTTTACACTATTGCACCTATCCCCTCTTTTTGACAATGACAAAGGGGGGAGTAAAATTTGTTAACTTGTAAAATTGCAAGCTTGAATAATGCAAAGGAAGTAAAAATTTGCCAGCTTGCACTTCCCAAAAGAGAAGAAATAACTTACTAGATTTATTTATTATATTTTCTTGAAATTTACATAAGAAAAATGTGTTGAGCTCATATTCGAATTTTATATATCTACAAGATTGAGGTTGAGATTTAGAAATACTAAATCATGATAATATATAAATTGCTAATCTAGATTTCATGAGATTAAGCTTTTTGTGATAATATTTTTAAAAATTTTCTCCATGATTTGGTATCTTATTGTTTTCAAAAAATGCATGAAGATGTGCCATATTTGAAATTTATAAGAGATGATTTTATATATCAAGAGATGACTTTTGTTATATTTGAAATACATAAGTAGTCTTTAAATCTCTTGGACTCTTGAGCTCATCTTAATATTGCTTTTAAAATTTATTAAGAGCTCTTCTCATGATGAAATGATTCAATAACACCTCACTTATTTCTCTCTTTATTGATTATAAAAGGTATGATTGATGACTAGAGATTAATTTTTAAATATATTAAATTTATTGAGAAAGGTATGCTCAATAACTTGAAAATATTCTATACTCTATGACTTGAAAATTTTCTATGCTTATTGATTTGAAAATTTTCTATGCTTGATGATTTGAAGAAAAATTCTCAAATATTTTCAACTTCATGGCAATCCTTGAAAATTCTTAATAAGTTGAAAAGTTTAAAAAGCAAATCTTTGTTATACTTGAAATGTTATATCCTTGAAATGCTTATTGCTTTGATTTACTTGAATTTAAGAGGGTGTGACTCTCTTGAGTTTAAGTCTTCTATATTAATGCATATACTAAGGGGGAGTAATGTCATCATGTGTTTTTGAAATTATTAGCTCTATATTTCATTTTTTTTGTTGATAACAAAGGGGGAGAAGGATTACTGTCATCATGTGTTTTTGAAATTATTAGCTGTATATTGTTAGAGTTGATTGATGCAGGATTAATTATAATAGAAGGATTATTACAATCAGGGTTGACCAAGGTTAAGTCCATGCATCGAGTCGATATGTTTGGGAACTCGCCAAGAGTGTGTCGAAAGCTCGCCGAAAGTATTGAGAGTTTGTTAGGATGACGCAAGGGAGTTTGTCGAAATAAGACCGAGACTCGCCGGAAGATTGTCGGAGGTAGACTAAAAGCTTGCCAAGAGTCGAGATACTCTTATAATGGATATTTTGGTAATTATAATTATATTTAATTAAATTATAATTAGCATCGTACAGGTCTAACTATGGCAAGATCAATGAAGTTACAACCAGATTATGGGCCAAGATAAAGCCTAAGCATCGGGCCGAGTTCGGACGATGCAATGGGATCTCGCCGGAAGTTCACTAGGAGATTTGCCGAAGGAATTGGGAAGCTCGCTGGGAATGCGAATGGAGATCATCGGAAAGAAGATCGGAGGACTTGCTGCAAGATTGCCGAAGGTTGCCAGAGTATGCGGGAGTTAGGTCTTAATTAAGCTTAATTGATCATTAAATATTGTAATCATTGAGTTGTAGTTAGGGTTAGAGTCCTAATTGAGTTGGATTTGGAAGGAATGCAAACTAACTCAATGAGGTAATTAGATCCACTACTGGGTTTGGTTGAGCTCAAGTTAAGCTTTATCAGTTGACCAAAGAGCTGGTCAATGTAAAAGTCAAGCTGGAATTTGAAAAGGGGAGAGAACCACTTTTGTGAAAATTCTGACAGGTAAACCACTGGTGAGCGACAGTTGAACCACCCGTACCATAGTATCTGGGTGGCGGCCAACTGTTGACAACGGGTAAACCACCTGGGACGATGGGTAAACTGCCTGTATCCAGATTTTTCGGGTGAGTTAAATTTTGTTTTCGGTTCTGAAACCAATTTAGGACCTATAAATACCCCAAGTTTTCTTATATTTATAACAACACTTTTGGGGGATTATATTCTAAGAAAATATTGTGTGAGAATTGTAAGAACAAGAAAAGGGGTAAGGGAGAGTACTTAGAGTTGTAAATTTAGTCTCTCTTGTAAGCTCAAGTTTAAGGGTTTGATCTTCACCTAAAGAAGACTGGTAGTGGATGCCGGTGTGCCTTAAGAAGGAGGACTCGGAAGTGGACGTAGGCCATTGGCGCCGAACCACTATAAAATTATAAGTGTTTTATACTTGTATTACTTAAATGTTGTTGAATTGATGCTTTAACTTAACTAAACTCCTTGAAAGCAAGACGATAAGTTCTTTTCCTTAAACATGATTATCTTTCCGACTTTCTTAACAACTTACTTTTAATCACTCACTTATTTTATTAAAAATAAAAAGCTTCGGATTTCCTATTCTATCTTATTCGAAAAGCTTTTGCTTTAGAAAGAAAAACTTAACCTAACATGAGTGAGGTCGTTAATGATATAATCCTTAAGTCGTAGGTTAAGTTTGAGTCTAAATTGAGTGTCATTCCGAAGAATTCCAAATCAACTCAAAGAGGCATCTAGGCCCACTATGGGGTTAGATTGAGCTCAGGTCGAGCTCATTTAGTTAAATAGGGAAGTGGTCAATTTATGGTTCCAGTTGGGATTAGAAAAGTGAAGGGAATCACTTTTCTGGGATTCCCAGTGATTGAATAATCGGTGAGCGGTTGATGAGCCGCCACCCATGTTTTCAAGCAGTTGACGATGGCTTAACCGCCTAGGTCGATGGTTGACCCGCCTGTACCCTAGTTTCAGGATTTACTTTGGCGATTGCACCACCGGCGTCGACGGGTGAACCACTTGTACTCAGATTTTTCGGATACGTTTAAATTTTGGCTCCAAATTCTGAAACCATTTGGGGCCTATAAATACCCTAAGTTTTCTTGCATTTGATATAAAAATTTTGGGCTAGAATTCTGTGATAAATTGTGTGTGAGAATTGTAAGAAAAAGAAAAGAGGTAAGAGAGTGATCCAAGTGTTGTAATCTTGTCTCCTTTTTAAGTTGAAAGGTTGTAAGGGTTTGGTCTTCATGCAAAGAAGATTGGTAGTGGATGCTGGTGAGCCTCGGAGAAGAGGACTCGGGGAGTAAACGTAAGCCAGTTGAGGCCGAACCATTATAACTATAAGTATGCTTTATTTGCTTTCATTTTATTCTTAATTGCTCTTAAACACTTGATAGTTGGATATGAAGTCTCAATCTCTCAACTTTCTTCAATCAGTTTCCAATCGATTTTATTAAGAGAAGCTTTTGTTGTTCACTCTTTATTTATGAAAGCAAATATTTTTAATCAAGCTTTGAAAGATCCACCTCTTGATGATCCAATAGAGGCTTTATATTTGTAAGATCAAATATCATTGGATGTGGAAGCTTCTTCTTTCTTTTCTCTCTTAGTTGAGTTTAAGATCTTATCTTTTTCCTGTGGATGTGTTTTATCAACTATGATTTCTAAATTATCATAGCCTGCATCATATGAGATAGTTTGCATAAATCCATACAAATTTAGATTATCATAATTTTTTGATATAATGTTGATTCATTAGTAGGAGTAGCAAAATCCAAAAAATAATAAAGGAAACACTTTATTTTTTTGTCATCTTTATAGTTGCTATCAATTTTTTTATTTTCTTATTATAAATCAAATATTTTTTATCATAAAAAATAACATAATATTCTTTTTTGTTCTATACTAATGAGATTTTATTTTAAATCAAGTATAAACAATACATCATCAATAATTTTTTTATCAGATTTGGTCTTTATAATAACTATTTATTTTTCTTTCACCTGAACCTTACTACCATTTCTCATCTGTATAGTAGATCTGATTGAATCATTAAACCTGTGAAGCAAATTTTTATCCCCTATCATATAATTATTGCATCTACTATCAAAAAACCAAATAGATCTAGAATATTCTTCATTAGATGCTATAAATAAAATATTCTCTTGATCTCTTTTACCATCATTATTTTTCTCATGATAGTTTGTTTAATTTTTATTATAACAATCTTTTTTAAGATGGCTATATTTTTAACAGTAAGAACAGATTGGAACATTTGGATTTTTATTTTTGTACCAATAATCTTTTTCAATATGTCTAATTTTTTTGTAACAAAAACATTGACAGGTATCTTTGTTACCTTCGTTTGTGTTCCTCTGATCTTCAGTTAATCGATCATGACCTCTACCATTTTGATCTCTATCTTAAGATTTTAATTATGAAGTCTTCTATTCCTTCTTTTGATCTATCTTCATTTTGAGAACATATTCTAAAGTTTTATCTGAAGATCTATTTATTTTTTATTCATGAACTAAAAGAGAACCCATTAACTCATCAATAGATAATGTACTTGTATCCTTAGCTTCTTATATAGTAGTAGAGATCATATCAAAATTTTAAGATAAACTTCGTAAAACTTTTTAACTACAGTTTGATCTTTTAGATTTTTACTGTAACATCTCATTTGATTCACAATAGAAGAAACATTTGAGAAGACATCAGTGATAGATTCAGAATTTTTCAATATAAAATTTTCAAATTCGCATTGAAAAATTTGAAGCTTTGAAAATTTTACCTTATATATGCCTCCAAACACATTTTTTAATATCTTCCAAGCTTCTATTGATGCTGATGCCATCATGATTCTAGGAAATAGGGAATCATCTTTGCTTGTTGTTGCATATAAAAGGCTCTTGCATCTTTCTATATATTTTTTCATCTAATTTTTTAATATTTTATAATACTAGGATCCTATAGATCATACTGAACAAAATCATCTTTGAAGATAGAAAGAAGCTGATTAGGAACACTTACTCCAAGTTCTACCATCTTTTTCTTTTTCTTTTCTTTTTTCCTGGATCTACTAGTCTTCCCTTCTTTTTGATTGATATACTCCTTTTGATCTTCTTTGAATGAGGCTCTGATACCAGTATTGGTTTTTCTACAGAACTTCAGGAAGAAGGGGAAGAGAATAATAAAGGACACTATGAGTACTTTGTAATCTATAGCCTACAGTACACGGTGCTTTGGAATGAACCAAGAGTACCTATTTATATAGACTAAAAAATATAATATAGATTTTTTAAAATATTAAAAAATCTATCACATCTTAGTAAATCTCAGCCTCATCTAAATTAATCTCATCCTCATCTAAACTAGATTTTTTTTTATTTTATCTAGTCCTAATTACTTAAATTAATCTTAACTACTTGAATTATTTCCAATACTATTTTGGGAATATTTATAAAGATCGATACTAGGTGCAATAGGGATGAAATGCAATTACTAACTTAAAAGTCAAGGAGAGGTCGACAAGGAAATGATGGTTTTCATCTTCAATTCAAGTAGAAGGGCGGGCAAGACTCAGTGGTGTAAGGCAAGAGAGTCTAATTTCAATGATTTTCTGCAGTTAAGTAGTGCTTGCTATTTAATTCCTACTATTTCCTATGAGATGTGTTCGATTAGATTAAAATTATTGTTTGTTTTTTATTAGCTTGAAAGATGAAGTTTGTTTACAAGCTGGCTGAAGGAAGGGATTTGTGGATAGTTCAATTGAGTAGTTAAGCGCTTACGGTTAGGTTAGTTTAATGTTCAATTCAAGTTTTCTAGCACAAGTGCATGTACAGCTCGACAAGTTGCAATTCAATTACTTGTATGCAATTCCATTAATTCTTTTTAGCTGTGTGCCTATTCGTTCTTAAGGAGGCAGGCAGGATTTTTAGCTGTGTGCCTATTTGTTCTTAAGGAGGCAGGCAGGAGGTGGGCCTGGTCTGCAAGTGAAGGATGATAGAAATTAAAAGAGTGATTTAACAAAGAATGAAAAATAAATTATATATTATATTTTTTCACTCAATAATTATTTATATAAGTAAGAGGGAGGTTGAGAAGATTAGGAAGAGAGGATTTCCCTCAACAGTTTAATAATTCTGCTAATGCTATTATAAATAATTTTATCTGTTAACATGCTCCCGCAAGATCGTACTTGTCAAGAACATCGATCTTGAACCTATGTAGTGAAAATAATCTACTGGCAAGTGTTTTCATAAGGGAGTCTGCTAGTTGATCTGTTGTGTGAACATGAGAAACACAGAGTTGATAATTAACCACTTGATCTTGTATAAAGTGAAAGTCAATTGCTATATATTTCACACGAGAGTGGAATACTGGATTGACACATAAGTAAATAGCTCCGACATTATCATGGTATATTATAAGAGTAGCAGTATAGTGGATGTCAAGTTCCTTGAGCAGATTCATTACCCAATTAAGTTCTGCAGCAATAGTTGTAATAGAATGATACTCAACTTCAATTATTGACTAAACAATTATCTTTTGTTTCTTAGAACTCCAACTGATTGAATTGACTCCTAAGAAGATAATATACTAAGATGTCGATATTCAATCATCAAAGTTCTCGGCCTAATCAACATCAACATAAGCATGAAGTTGGAGTGGAGAATGTTTATATAGAAATATTCCATAGTCAAGAGTACCATTAAGATATCATAATACTCATTTAACTACTGATCAATGTGTGACAGACGGTCTATGCATGAGTTGTGATAGCTTGTTAACTACAAAGGAGATATCAAGGCAGATGAGAGCTAAATATTATAAAGAGCCAATTATTTGTCAATATTAAGTAGAATCCATAGCAGGACTATCATTAGTTAACTGGAACGATTCACTAGTTGAATTAGGAGTTGAAACAGCTTTTGCATCCTTCATGTTTGTCTTCACTAATAAGTTCTAAATATACTTCCATTGAGAGAGGAAGAGTCCCGAAGATGTAGACATTGCTTCGACATCCAGAAAATAATTCAAGGGACCAAGATTTTGAGAGAAAATCAATCGTCCAACTTCTTAAGGAACATTATGACTTCCATAAAGTTATTACCTCTCACAGTGATATCATCCACAAATACTAGAAGATATATTATACTATCATGTTGTTGACGGAGAAATAAAGAGGTATCAGACTTAGAGTTAAAATAGCCAACTAATATAAAAAAATGAGTTAAGTTCTTTGTACCAAACTCTTGGAGCCTGATGAAGTCCATAAATAGCATTGTGGAGTTTACAGACATGTTTCGGATACTGAAGATGAAGAAAACTAAGAGATTATTCCATGAAGACATCATTAGTTAATTTTCCTTGTAAAAAAATATTGTTCACATCAAGTTGCTATAAATGCTAGCCTTTTGAGATGGCTAAACTTAGAATAAGTCGAATTATTATGGGTTTAACAATAGGACTAAATGTCTCTATAAAGTCAACACCAAGACGTTAATAAAAATCTTTGGCCACTAAACCGGCTTTATACCTAGCAATGGACCTATCAGGGTTTCACTTAACTCGAAAAACCCACTTACACCCAATGACATTTTGTGTCCAGGTAGAGTTATGAAGGATGACATCATATTCATCACAATTGGCTTTATGCCACTGAGGAGATTTTGGGCTTAAGTGTTGGGCATAATTCACTTAGTCTTCATGGACCATTGGGACATTAATCGAAGTGTGATCAACTTAACTAGTCTAGGCACCCGGCACTACTATCTTTCATTCTTAAATGACTTATTAAGTTATCCTATTATGATGTGTTATTAAGTTATATTATTTTAATATGTAGCGTTAGTGGCAATGGGCATCGAGTTCGAGTCAGATCTAGCTTATTATCTTATTCCTACTTACTCAACTATTCCTACTACTGATTCATTCTCGCCGTAAACAAATAAAGATACAACTCATTAACAAAGATACTAATCGTTACCAACAAATGGAATTGGCCTGGACTACTCTGATCTCCAGCAACATAAAACTTTCCCGCTCGCAGATGACACAAAATAGTCTTACTGGCTTTTTAACCATGGTAGGTTCATAGGTCTCAATAGAGGGAGTCACAACTGTATTAAGGTCTAGAACTTGACGTGGTTTAAAGATACTACTTTTAAAGCATGTTGTCATGCGATGTCCTAGTGGTTTAGAAACTAATGGTGGAATGGATGCTGGGGAAGTAGTAGAACAGGGTGAGTTAGATTGAGGAACAGTAGCACTACTGGGTTGAGGTGAGGGAAATACTAATGACTAAGTGTTTGAGGTTCGGATGTTAGTAGTCGGAGGTATGTAGAAGAAGGAGAAGAAAAAGAGGGGGCAAGATGTTGTACCAAAGGAGTGTTCCACTCATATATATTTGCTGGAGTGGGTGATTCTTGTGGAGACTCATTGGATAATGGCATATGCCACTGATGTATATTCACAGAAGTAGTTTATACAGTAGAAGACTTGGACTGGTGAAATAGAAAGGAGGACCCTATAAAGATAACATAACAAGACACAAAGACTATGTGAGTTAGAGAATCATAGCATCGATAAGCATTATGTTCAAGAGAGTAACCAATGAAGGTATAAGGCTTCGACCTTGGGGCTAGTTTATGTGATGCATAAGGATGTAGCCAAGGATAAGAGACAACCAAAAACCTGAAGTTTATGAAGATTTAGAAATTTATGAAATAGTTTTTTAAATGATGATTAATTATGGAGGACTGGAGTAGGCATGCAATTAGTGAGACAAACTACAATCTGGAAGGCTGTAGACCAAGAAGTAGTTGGCATGGAGGGATGATGGAGAAGTGTGAGACCAGTTTCAACTATATGTCGATGTTTGTATTCGACTGAGCCAACTAGTTGAGGAGTGTATGGGAGAGACTTGAGATACTGAATACCATAGGCTAATAGACATGATGTTAGTGTTTGATATTCACCCCCACTGTCAAAATAAACTATTTTAATTATAGATTAAAAAATATTTTCCACCATCTTTTTGAAGATAATAAAGATTATGGAGACGTGAGACTTATATTGAAGATGATAAAACTAAGTATATTTAATAAAATAGTCGATATAGATAATATAGAATATATATTTGTCAAATGAAATAATTGGTGCAGGACCCCAAACATTAGTATAAAGAATTTCAAATGGTTATGTACAAGAGATAGAAGAGTTTTCAAATAGCAGTTTATAACTTTTAATACTAAGACATGCATTACAATGATTAAAAATAGAGCTAGTTTTAAAAGTTGGAAGAGAATAACGACAGAAAAACTTTTGTTGAGTTGAGGAAGAAGGGTGACCAAGATGTCGATGCCACACATCCATTGGAGCAGCAACAGAAGAGTAGGTAGTGGGCTAAGAGATTAATGACCACTGGTAGATATTATCTTTACTTTAGCCTTGAACTAACGATGCCCCGTGCTCAGATCTTTGATAAGAAAGTGGTTAGAAAAAAATTTAATTGAGGTATTATTTTATTTATAGAATTGCGAGACCGAAATGAGATTCTGTTTAATATGAGGAGCATACAACACATCATGGAGTATAAAGTTAAGAGTATTTAAATTAAGTATTGTGGAACCAATATGAGTAATGAGAATTTGCTTATCATCACCAATGATAATATCATCATTACCACCATAACTATTGTGAAGGGACAAGTTTTGGAGATCCGAGGTAATGTGATGGGAGATGCTAGAGTCCATAATCTAAGAATGTTGATCATAAGTCGGGGCAGTAGTGAGATGCACTTGGGGCATGCTAATTGAAGGTCGAGGATAAATCGACAAACTTTGGTGGAGTGACCAACTTTATTACACAGCTAGTAGACTATTCATTGTTGAGGCATAGGAGTATGATGCAAGACTATTGGTAATTAATGTTGCTACCTTGAGGCATAGGAGTAGGACGATAAGGCTGTGGAGAACTAAAGTTGCTACTTGGATTGTTGTAAGACGGTGCCTAGCTCAGATTCTTATTTATTGGGAAACCTCAGTGGGTGCATCACATGCGCAGAGGAAATGAAAACAAGAACCAGTTTCCCACGCAGATCAAATCATCATGCAAAAGATTGAGGTCACAAGAAAAACACAAAAATCAATAAAATCACGATGTGTGAGAGATTAATTTTACCTAGGGAGATCGTATATCCCTGTATTCCAGTTCCGGATAGAGAAGATGAAAGAGGTCAAGCGTCCTTCTCTCTAGCGGTATCCACACGATGGATCTGTAGCAAAACTCCTCCAATCTGATCTTGCAACTCTTGCTCAAAGGGAGGGAGGAGAATAGGAGATGGTGGCTAAAGCTGTAGCCTATCAACCATGAGTCTCCCCTCCTATTTATAGAGAGCCACCAAAAAATCCTAGGGCTCCTACCTTAGTGGGTATTCGATTTTTATCTAATAACCCACTAAACTTGCATTATTGGATCTTTATCCAATAATCTCCTTAGGCCTCTAATTGGATCTTAAGCAAGAAGCTTATTAGCATAGGGTCTCATCTAATGAGAATAAGGGCTAATTGGATCTCTATCCAATCCAATCTTCTATTCGCTGAAGCATCCAGCATATGTATGTGACCCCCTAGGCCCAATACCGAGCTAGCCGTGAGTCGCTCCTATCAGAACTTCTTCTGATATAGTGAATTATTATCTCTATAATAATTCACTCGGCTCATCGACTATGGATCTACTAGGCCACTACGCCATAGTCCCTAGACGGTACAGGGGGGATCAAATCCATCGGACTTGTCTGTCCATAGTTACTATGTATCTATAATCCCTCATCGAACTAATATCCTAGAGATTGTATATTGGACATGGTACTATCAGGTCACACACGAAATCAATTTATCTTGCTCTAATCGGATTCTACTAGAGAACTTCTTCTCTCTCAATCCGAATGACCCTAGCCAGGGATTTGTCTAAGCAAGCACATATGGGATATTCCTCTCATGATAATCGAGAGTGGATGATCCTCTATTGATATACAATTACCTTCGTAAGGTTAGCTACCAATCTCGAT
Organism: Ensete glaucum; assembly: GCA_021527575.1. Lineage (NCBI taxonomy): Eukaryota > Viridiplantae > Streptophyta > Magnoliopsida > Zingiberales > Musaceae > Ensete > Ensete glaucum. The sequence continues at coordinate 6,466,215 of CM038556.1, forward strand.
AACCAATTATACCAGATCTGGAGCTTTCTAAATCTGTAAGTTTGGCATCAAAGAAAATAGTACTTATATAAGGCATCATTGGTGTCTCAAGTTTAAGGACCAGATACACAACTGAGACTATGGAATCACTGTCTGACATTAGGTATCATTAACCATATAGTATTCCAAAAGCAGATCAATCAATGAACTCATTTTCCAATGAACACCTGTACTATATCCATAATGTCTCTACACAAGTGGCTATGAGAGTGGTCGCCTCCATCATATGGATGGGTATATAGTACCCTAATTTGTCTGGTTATCTCAATATCCCTCTTGAGTAACCTATGACTGAGATTATTTAAGATATGTATTTAAAAGTGAATCAATCTCATTATCGTGATCTCATCACGATCCAACTCCCATTGCACAGAACCAAGGACAACGTGTCACATATGCCATCATAATATATATGTAACAAATAATATTATCGTGATCTTATCATAATATATATGTAACAAATAATATAATATGAGAATATATCAATATTAATCATAAGCAAAAAGATCACACAACGTGTCACATATGTCATCACTCACGTGATTGGCTTGCAGGGCACCTGTAACCAACAATCTCCCACTTGACCAAAAGCCAATCACCTATGTGTCTGATCCCCATCAAACCCCTATGATGCTCAAATACAATATGAGCCAGTGACTTTATCAGTGGCTCTACAATGTTATCTTCGGATGGAATTCTTTCCATTGCTATATCTTTTTAGGTCATGATCGCTCTAATCAGATGGAACCTCTTCAAGACAATTCCATTGAGACCTGAGTTCCTTTGTTAGAGTTATCGCCATGTCACTGTTATAATATATGGGAGTCAGCTCCATGCTGCTTGGTATGACTCTCAAATCCTTGTTGAACTTTTCCATCCAAACCCCTTCGTCTTACTGCTTCCACTACAACAATATATTCTGCCTCTATGGTCGAGTCAGAAGTAGTATCTTGCTTGGAACTCTTTCAGCTTACTATTACTCCATTTAGGGTGAAAATATATCCTGAATTTGACTTACTATCATCAATGTTGGACTGAAAACTCGAGTCCGTGTAGCCCTCAACCTAGAGGCTACCTCCTCTATAAACTAGTAAAAGAACCTTAGTCATTCTCAAGTACTTAATGATACACTTTACTGCCTTTTAGTGTTCTAAACCTGGATCTGCCTGATACCTGCTCGTGACACTTAAAGCATGTACTATATCAGGCCTAGTACATAGCATCGCATACATGATAGACCCTATCGTTGAGGCATAAGGTATCTTATTCATGTATGCCCTTTCTTCAAGAGTCTTTGGAGATATACTTCTAGAAAGTAATATTCCATATCTCATCGGTGTGAGACCTCTCTTGAAAATTTTCATTCTAAACCTTTTGATAATGGAGTCTACGTACCTAGACTAGGATAAGTCAAGTATCCGTTTTGGATCTATCTCTATAGATCCGGATCCCCAAAATATAGGATGCTTCCCCTAAGTATTTCATGGAGAAGTTTCTAGATAGCCAAGCATTTATTGTAGAGAGCATTCCTACATCATTCCCAATGATTAGGATGTCATCCACATATAGCACCAAGAAGGTGATAGCGCTTCCACTTACCTTCATATACACATAAGGCTCATCTTCGTTCTTAATGAAGTCATAAGATATGATCACCTTATCAAATCTTATGTTCTAACTTCAGGAAGCTTGCTTCAATTTATAAATGGATCTAAGCAACCTGCACACTTTATATGGACTCTCTTTGGATATGAATCCCTCTGGTTGTATCATATACACCTCTACCTCGAGGTTGCCATTGAGGAATACCATTTTGACATCCATCTGCTAGATCTCATAGTCATAGTATGTTATAATAGCCAAAATAATTCTAAGACTTAAGCATTGCTACAGGTGAAAAGGTTTCGTCATAGTTAACTCTTTGTCTTTGAGGATATCCTTTAGCTACCAGCCTTGTCTTATAGGTCTCTACCTTTCCATCTACTCTGATCTTCTTCTTGAAGATCTATTTGCAGCCGATGGGTACAATACCCTCAGGTGCATCCACAAGGTTCCAAACCTTCTTAGAGTACATGGAATCCATCTCAGAATTTATAGCTTCTTGCCACTTTTCGGAGTCTATACTCATAATAGCCTCCTCGTAGTCTGAGGATCAACATCCTGAGAGTCATCTCCACTGATATGTCCCACATATCTTTCAAGAGGGTGAGATACTCTACTAGACCTCCGTAAATTTAGAATTTGTGTGTTAGGTACCTGAACAGACTTAGACTTTAGAATGGTGCTTGAGCTAGGTTCTCTAACCTCGCTCAATTCTATCTCACTCCCACTATTTTCACCAAGAATGTATTTTTTCTCAGGGAACACAGCTCTCTTGACAACAAAGACCTTTCGATCCTTGGGATGATAGAAATAATACCCACAAGTTTCCTTTGGGTATCCCATGAATGTGCATCATTCTGTCCTTGATTCTAACTTATCAGGGTTGTGTTTTCTAACGTGAGTAGGACAACCCCAAATCTTAATAATCTTAAGATCGGGCTTCTTTCCTTTCTATATCTTATATGGTGTAGATACTACCGACCTTGATGGAACTCTATTAAAAAGGTAAGCTGCAGCCTCTATGGCATACCCCTAGAATGAGATGGGTAGGTCAGTGAAACTCATCATAGACCGCACCATGTCTAACAACGTGTGATTTCTCCTTTCTGATACACTATTGAGCTGAGGTGTATAAGGAGGTGTCCACTGGGATAGAATCCCATTGTCCCTAAGGAAATAGGTGAACTCATACTCAAGTATTCTCCTCTTCGATCTGATCGAAGAGTCTTAATACTCTTTTCAATTTGGTTCTCTACCTTATTCTTATATTCCCTGAATTTCTCGAAGGCCTCAAATCTGTACTTCATTAAGTACACGTGTCCATACATAGAGAAATCATCAGTGAATGTAATGAAGTATGAGTAACCACCTATAGCTTGAGTCGACATGGGACCACATACATCACTATGTATGAGTTCCAATAATTCGGTGGCTCTCTCTCCAGTTCTACTACAAGGAGAGTTGATCATCTTCCCACAAAGGCAAGGTTAATAAGTTACATATGTCTCATAGTCAAATGCATCTAAGTATCCATCTTTTAGTACCTTTTAAATCCTCCCCTCATATATATCACCTAGCCTACAATGCCATAGGTATGTATTATTCACCTCATCTCTTTTCCTCTTAGACATATTTATATTCATGATATGTGAAGAAGTGTCTAACATATATAAGCCATCTATAAGGGTCCCTCTAGTGATGATCTCATCATCTATAATTATTGAACAACTATTATTCTTAAAAACTAATTTATATCCACTAAATATCAAATAAGAGATAGAAATAATATTTTTAATAATAGAGAGAACAAAATAGCATGCATCTAATGCCATAATAGCTCCACCAAGCAGATGTAGGTGACCTCTCCAATATCAATTACAATAACTCTTGCTTCATTGCCCATCTTGAGGTCCATCTTGCCTCTAGCCAATCTCCTAGGTCTTATCAGAACCTGCAACGAATTGTAGATATGATAAACACTCTTGGTATCCAATACCCATGTGTTATCATGAAAGTCTGACAAGTAGAGACTAATCATGAATATACCTGAAGCTTCTCCAAGCTTCTGTCTCGTCTTCTCTGCAAGGTAGTCCTTACAGTTCATCTTCTAATGCTTGTCTTTGCCACAGTGGAAGCACTATCCTTTATCCTTTCTCGGGTATTTCTTGGCAACCTTCGCCTTACCTAGTCTTTCTTTGCTCTTGCCCTTCTTAAGGGTCTTACTAGCCTTCATTTTCTTTTTGGTGTCACCAATATAGAGAACTAGCTTCTCCTTCTTAATGGCACTTTCAGCTTCCCTCAACATATTGAGGAGCTCAGGGAGAGTCACCTTAAACTTGCTCATGTTAAAATTCATGATGAAGTGAGAAAAGGAATCTCGTAGGGACTAAAGTATAATATCAACGCATAGGTTATCCACTAGGACTATCTATATGCTTCATAAAGTGAGCGATCTCATCCTCGCTTATCATTTCCTCTAGAGTGGGCATAATCATGTTAAGGACATATACGATTTTCTCTTCTATAAGAACAATTCTCAAATTACGGAGCTTTTGGACCAATGAAGCATTTAGCATTAAGTATGTCACGTAAGGGATTTACAAGCGACAAACAAGATATAACATAAATAAATAATAGACTTTACAGAAAATACTAATTAAGATATGGACTCGACCAAGTATACCATGTCCTCAGGTCACTAGTGACATCTATATGTTGTAGACAAGAACTATATCACGTAGATAGGTGAGCCTCGAGGGACTCGATCAACTCAACCTAAGTCATGATTCAATTTCTTCCTATAACGATAGAAGGCCACATGGGTCAATCTTATTACCTCAAGCTTATCGACTTAATATTATCGTATGAGGGATTTTTGTATTGATCTCCTAATATGTCGTGTCATATACATATATATTTAATACATATCTACATCACATGCAAATATATATATATATATATATATATATATATACTAATATCTAGTAGGTGTATAACACATCACATATGCAAGCAACACCGGATGATCATGAGCCGTCACCTAATATGATTAAGCCTGAGCCAATGGGCCTAATCACTCACAATAGGATCTATGTGTGCATTGGCACATCTCCATGTCCTGTGATTGTTGATCTCATCATCATCAGTTTCGTCGAATTGTTGCATCACCATGCGTCATGATCTTCTGCCATGGCATTGTGAGTCCCACTGTAACCTCTACGCTCCCACTACGCCTCTCAATATAATTATAAATAATCACAGGCACATAAGCCCAACAAAAAATAAGAAAAATGCATGCTCGTAGGCCCCAATAATAATAATAATCACAATTACACACATCACAAAACATGACTCATTTTTATCCATCCATATCATACATCACATGTACATCACATCATATGTAGGATTACTAGATATATAATAATTAATTAAACTATTTAATTAATTATTTTTCTAGAAATCAAGATATACTCAAAATTTCCAAAATTGTCAAGGGCATTTTCATAATTCTGGATAAGAGGACAGTCCTTGAAATTTCTAAAATTATCAAGGGTATTCTTAGAATTATGTACATGAGGATAGTTCTCAAAATTTTCTAAATTATTGAGGGTGTTTTCGGTATTCTGGATAAGAGGACAGTCCTCAAAATTTATAAAAATATTGAGGGCATTTAAGGAATTTTGTATAAAGGGGATAGAGCTGAAATTTCTCCAATTCTGAGGGGCATAACCATCTTTTTCTCAAAAAGATGCCCTAGTCCTCCTTCACCCACCCCGCCGCCCTGCATAGGTGTGGCCCTTTGTGGCCGTGGCGCCAAGGTGGCCACCTTTGTGGTGTCTTGCCTCCCTGGTGGCGGCTTGCGATAAGCGTCTTGCGTGGCATGAGTGGCTGCCCTATGAGGGCTGCTTCCCTTGCGGGCGATCGCCCCTTGCACGGGGCCTGACTGCAGCCGGCCACCCCCTTGCAGGGGGGCCTTGGCTGCAACCGACCGTCCCTGTAGGGGGGCTAGCCGTGGCCGTGCTTGGATGCCCCTTGCACTTGCTTCCTTCACTATGAAAACGCAATAAGAATGCGTAGAACGATTCTACGCGATTCAATCTCATCACACGCAGTTTAAAACTAATCTTTCGTATGAAAACCTTGGCTCTGAGACCTCTATTGGGAAACCTCAGTGGGTGCATCACATGCTCAGTGGAAATCAAAACAAAAATCGGTTTCCACGTAGATTAAATCATCATGCAAAAGATTGGGATCGCGAGAAAAACGTAAAAGCTGATAAAATCATAACATGTATAAGCTTAATTTTACCTAGGGAGATCGTATATCCCTGTATTCTAGATCCAGATGGAGAAGATGAAGGATATCAAGCGTCCTCCTCTCTAGCGATATCTACATAATGGATCTGCAGCAAAACTCCTCCAATTTGATCTTGCAACTCTTGCTCAAAGGGAGGGAGGAGAATAGGAGGTGGTGGCTAAAGCTGCAGCCTATCAACCATAAGTCTCCCCTCCTATTTTTAGAGAGCCACCAAAAAACCCTAGGGCTCCTGCCTTAGTGGGTATTGGATCTTTATCCAATAACCCACTAACCTTGCATTATTATATCTCTATCCAATAATCTCCTTAGGCCTCTAATTGGGGCTTAAGCAAGGAGCCCATCAGCATAGGGTCTCATCTAATGAGAACAGGGGCTAATTGGATCTCTATTCAATCTTCTATTCGTTGAAGCATCCACCATATATGTGTGACCCTCTAGGCTCAATACTGAGCTGGCCATGATGTCATGGACAACAATGTAAACAAGGTGTTCGATGAAATGCTTGTGTTAGTCCGTGTCCTTCGGTTTAGGTACATATCTTATACAACCAGAAGCGGGCTTGCAGTAGAGCCCTAGTTTGATTTGCTTTATGGCCAAGTTTGGCTTGTAAATATAAGTGTGTCTTATAAGCACTTGTGGGGACTTCAGTCTGTAATGGACCATTATCCTTTATGTGCAACCTCTCTGAGTTTGTAATGTCCATGGGTGTAATTTGTATTTGACTTTATAAAGTATTTTCTTAAACAGTTGCTTGTGGATCCCATGGGAATTGCTTCTTCTGGCCCGTTTTCTTTTTTGTAAGTCTAAAGGACTGTAGGAGATCTCGGGGAGGGCTGACCTTTGCGGATGGACATGTATGGGTGCTACACGGCTTAGGCAAAATCAGCTAAGCCCATGACAATATGGTATCAGAGTGGGACAAGCACACGCAGAAACACTTGCCATACAAACATGGGGGACTTAGCTGGGCTGTATGGAGGACAGCCAGCACACACAACCATTTGGGGGAAACGGAGATTAAGATGTAGGGAAAGGAGTCGCTAAGAGGACTGGGCATCCTGGTTTGGCATTCAAGGAATAGCCAACCCCTTTGCGTGAGAGGCACCACGAGGACAAGCAAGCAAAGAAGAATACATATCACACAAAGATTGAGATGGTTGAGTTCTAGCTATAGCTCGACATTGGCAACCAAACTTGACGGTGCTCAAGGCAAAGCAGGGTGCTTGGTGAAAGATGAGACCGTGCAAGGTGGGAGGTGTTGTGTAACTACCGAAAGAGTTATGCAAAGCTCACAGAGGTGAGGGGAATTGCTAACTCGAAGGATTCGGAACTAATGCAAGGGCTTGTACACAGATGATGGAGTGTTCATGGCCATCCCAAGGCGCGATTAGAACTCAGTGCCATGGAGCATCATAACTTTCTCTTCGACATGGAAAGGATATGTTCGTAGGTGGCTGAAATGTACAACAAGTTCAACACGTTACTAGACCTTGAAGGGTGCAGTGGAGACTGTATTGGCAAAGGGTCATAATCTAGTAACTGCATTTACAGGGGCAAAACAAGGCACAAGTTGTTCAACAAGACGAAGTAGTCCAAAGGGGATGGTGGTCTCTAAAACTTTCAGTGGGAAGTATGTAAAGAGAAAAGTTGCTCCAGCAGGACAGATATCCAGGAGGGATAAGTCCTAGTTCTTTAGAGGGAGAATTATATGCAACAGACTGCAACTATTGAGGAAGAGTTCCTCAAGGCTATATCTCCATAAAGCTCAATGCGAGTAACGAAGAGTCGTCACATGATCTCGAAGGAGGTAATGCATTGGTGGATGCATTTCGAGATTAAGTGGGGGAGCAATCTAAGGCAACATCATATGAAGGCATACTTAGAGTCGATGCATAAATCCAACTCAACAGAGGGCTGACCCGTGGAATGGTGGATGCGAGGGCCACTATCAACTCAATGCAATCAAGGAGCGGAGCGACTTGGGTGGAACTCGATGAAGTATCCAAGCCGCATGAAGGGAGTCGACATAGAAGATGGAACATGGAGTGGAAGCATGAAGCTTTCCTTAGACAGAGGTCAAGGGCATGAACTCTTGTAGAGGTAAGAGTAGGATCATGTCATTCCATGGGTTTTTCATTCTGATGGGACAGACTTATTTTGCATGGTACCAAAGATGAAGGGAGCTTCAAGGCACATGCAAGCTACCTTAGAGATGCATTTGATGGAATAACTAAGGTGATTCAAGTTGCGGAGGCAAAGTTGGGATCAGGAGACCTTAGTATAGGGCAAGAGGACGCAGAGGCAGGTACTCTTGAAGAATATATCACAGTGTTGTCATTCGAGTTGTCAGGAACAGGAGGTGCATAGCAAGATTATGCTAGTAGGGGATAGAGGCCCAAGATCTAGACAATGGTGCACCAACTCTAGCGAAGTCAAGGGACTTCAGGAGCTACTAGGCGAGGGATTATCCTAGAGCTATGCTTCATCCAGGTATGACCCAAGAGTCGGTGGACAAAGGGGAATTGCCAAGAGAGCGAACTACAATTCGGAGATGGCGGAGGCCCTATGATGTGTTGGCAGAGGCCACACGTGGAGAAGTCATAGTCCGAGTTCATCACACGAGAATCTGTATGCAATGGAGATGTCACCAGGAGGCAACATGGTGCAACGGATTGTGGCGGAATAGTTCGTGGCAATACAATACAAGCAATCTTGTCCCGTGAGGGACAAGATCATACGGAGGTATGATCAGGAGTTACTGGGAGCTCCACTTTGGTGTATAACACAACAAGAAGAAGGGCTATGGATTCAAGGAGTAAATTTCGTAGTACCGCAGAGGCGGGTCTTCGTGTGTGCATCAAAACTTGCATTGGATGGAAGCCTTAGTCATCAGCATATGGGAGCTGTATACCACCGAGGAAGAAGTCTAAGTGCAAGTACTAGTGAGTCCCATGGAGGGGGACGTGATCATGTGAATGATCAGGAGCTGCTGGGAGCTCCAATTGGGTGAACAATGCAACGGCAAGAATGACTGTGGATTCAAGGAGTGAATGCTAGAGTACCGCAGAGTTGGGTCTTCCATGTGTATGCATCGAAGCTTGCATCAGATAAAAGCCTTGGTCGTCAGCATAAGGGAGGCTGTGTACCACCGAGGGAGTAGTCAGATTACAAGTACCAGTGAGTCCCATGGAGGGGACTTGATTATACTAAGGTATAATCAGAGTAGTGGAGAGTTAGACTGCTTCAGTGCTCATATTCGCTTAAGGGAGCCCGACAAGTCAGAGGACAAGGCCGAGTAAGTGAACGTTATTACCAAGGCAGCTAAGGAGAACAGAATCGGCATGAGTCCTGCAACAAGATGGTGGAGGCCATGTATGAGAGTTGCAGTCTGTCTTTCCATCGGCCAAGGAGAACTGCTAGGAGGACACAGTGGTGTCGAAGCAGGTGGTCGAAAGGCGAGGAAGCGATGACGAGTCCAGCGGGGCTCAGCTACCCAAAAGCAAAGCGTCGGTTAGAAATGTGGACTCGGAGGAGCACCATAGTGCCACAAAGGCAGATTTACCGATTGCAAAGGAAAGGATGAAGATGTAAGATAACGGATAGTAGTGCTATGGGCTTGGCAGCACCATGGTACCACAAGTGCGGGACTTCCATGGAGTCATCGATCCCTTGCTCTCATGGAGGGAGAGCATTGGTCGTAAAAGGGGCCGAAGAGGTGGAGAATGCAAAGGCAAAGTCCAAGTACCAAGATAGGGCAGAAGGGCAGAGGCCAAGAAGCTTAATGAGACTCATGTCAATGGGTTTCTCATCAAGATAGCCGAAATTGAGGGACTTCGGGTTGATGCAGGAGTGCTCGACCAAGGAATGAAGTAGGCAGTAACTGTACTGTACCTTTCTACTCAGAGGAGTAGGCGGCAAAGGTGATGGAGAAGATGGTATAATTTCAAAGGTGACCAGATCTATCAAAGACTTAGTCTAAGTTGGGGGACTCCAAGTTGGGGTAAACTTTTTGCTCTTTTCGAGCAAAACTTCTTGCATTCCAGAAGTTCAATGGTAGTGGGAAGGCGAATCACAGTAGCTAACCCAACGCAAGGAGTGCAACCACTTCAAGTGCTTCAGAAGTGTGAGCAAAGAGCGGGTGAATGTTAGTAATCAGCTCAATACATGAAGTACAAACTCGAGGAGGCAGGCGAAATCGAGTAACCTTTGCCTTCTCAACTCGAGAGAATGGGCGAAATCGAGTATCCCAATTCTCTAAACTCAAAGAGATGAGCGAAGCCAAGTAACCTTACCTTCTCAACTACGAAGAGAATGGGTGAAGTCAAGTATCCCAGTTCTCTTACCTATCCAGCAGGGGAGCTCTGCACAAGTTCAATGACCTTTCAAAGAAAGCTTATGAAAGACAATAGTTGTCAAATCCTCACTATTGGTGATCATTACTACTGACAGTAGAGTTTTCACTTCATTTCGCAATTGACTAATCGAAAGTGAGAGTGATGTGAACATACTTGGAAGTGATAACTAACAATGGAAGAAGGTTCAATGGGCAAACATTATGGAGGAAGGACCTTAAAAACTTCAAAGTCTGCGAGGCGATACTCATTAAAGCTCCAACAAGCATCTACCCAGTTCAAGCAATATGAGTATACTGTGATACTAGCGCATAATAAGGTAAGTCTTTTCCTTCATCAGAGAGATTTAAGAGAACCAACAAGGATCAACACAACTCAGCCAACCCCACACCAGATACAACATTCCATAAGCGAATCAATCAGTGAACTCATTCTCCAATGAGCACCTGTACTATATCCTTAGTGTCTCCACATAAGTGGCTATGAGACCAACCGCCTCCATTATATGGATGGGTATATAGTACACCGATCTGTCTAGTTATCTCAATGTTCCTCTTGAGTAATCTACGACCGAGATTATTTAAGATCTATGTTTAAAGGTGAATCGATCTCATTATCATGATCTCATCATGATCCAACTCCCATTGTACAGAACCAAGGACATCACAATATATATGTAACAAATAATATAATATGAGAATATGCCAATATTAATCATAAGCAAAAAGATCACACAGCGTGTCACACATGTCATCACTCACGTGATTGGCTTGCAGAGCACCTGTAACCAACATTGTTGATAGGCTTAGAATACTAATTGTTCTTTCTTTTAGATTTGTGACTTACTTCAGTAGTGATAAGTGGTCCTAATGCCTAATCTTCATGCTTCAAGTACATTTCATAGTTAGTCAACTTGTCATATAACTCCTCAAACAATAGTGATGAGTCACGTGCCCATATTACTACTGCCAATTCTTTATACTCAGCCTCAAGACCATTGAGGGTGTGGACAATAACTTCATCATCAGTGAGGTTGTGCCCGTTTAGAGCTAAATCATCAATGATAACAGCTATGGTACTTCCCTCTTATTTTTTGTTTATTAAACTAGAGAGGAAGCCGAACATATGAGTACGCGAGCGATTTTCCAATATAGTTTATAGCTTGCACTAGGCTTTGACAGTAGTAGTATATGAAGATATAAGTGGTGCAAAGGATCCAACAACAGAGGCTTAAATCGCCTAAAGAATGAGACGATCTTGGTGTAAACACAGTTTGTGCTCCGGATTTAGAATTGGAGTTGCAGTACCCAGGATGTTGATCATTATTATAGACAATTGAAAGATCCATCAACATAACATAATAGATCATATCCAAAGAGAAGATTAGAAAATTGAGCACACTAGAATGCATAATTTTCTCCTTTGGATAATTTAAAAGGGACGAGAGTTGTAGCATTGATGGAGACAAGTCCTATATTCTAAGAAGTGCTACTACTTCCTGTGGGGACAATGACAAGAATGTGAGAGGTAGATGATGAAGACATTGTGAGAAAAAAATATCAATCACTGGATCTAAAAAAATTATCTTGCTAAAGTGCTTGTTGTAGATCAACCGCATTGTCACGGGCTTAGCTGATTTTGCCTAAGCCGTGCGGCACCCATGCGTGTCCGTCCGCAAAGGTCAGCTCTCCCCGAGATCTCCTAAAATCCCACAGACTTACAAAAAGAGAAAACGGGCCAGGAGAAGCAACTACCACGGGATCCACAAGCAACTGCTTAAGAAAAACACTTTATAAAGCCAAAATACAAATTACACCCATGGACATTACAAACTCAGAGAGGTTGCACACAAAGGATAATGGTCCACTATAGATCGAAGCCCCCACAAGTGCTTATAAGACACACTTGTATTTACAAGCCAAACTTGACCATAAAGTAAATCAAACTAGGGCTTCCAAGCCTACTGCAAGCCCGTTTCTTGTTGTACAAGATATGTACCTAAACCGAAAGACACGGACTAACACAAGCATTTCATCGAACACCTTGTTTACATTGTTGTCCGTGACATTCTCCCCCACTTATTCCTTCGATGTCCTCGTCGAAGCCACTGTAGACGCTGCATCTCCTCGCATTCTACTGAATCTTTAATCTTACCTTTGGTAACACGCCTTTGGCTCCTAGCCACTCTCCGTTGTTGTTGAGTAGTCAAACTCTAATCCGCCATCTTTGCTTCAACTCACCAATGATGAATCGGTGTGGGGTTGGCTGAGTTGTCTTGATCCTTGTTGGTTCTCGCGGATCCCTCGATGAAGGAAAAGACCTTATTATGTGCGATGTATATACTCATATTGCTTGAACTGGGTAGATGCTTGTTGGAGCTTTAACGAGCATCGCCTCATAGACTTTGAAGTTTTTAAGGTCCTTTCTCCATAATGTTTGCCCATTGAACCTTCTTCCGCTGTTAGTTGTCACTTCCAAGTATGTTCGCATCACTCCCTCTTACTCAATTGGGAAATGAAGTGGAAAAACTACTCTCAATAGCCCCGATCACCAACGGTGAGGATTTGACAACCATTGTCTTCCATAAGCTTTCTTTGAAGGGTCACTGAACTTGTGCAGAGCTCCCCTACTTGGATAAGTAAGAGAACTGGGATACTTAACTTCACCCATTCTCTTCATAGTTGAGAAGGTAAGGTGGCTTCTCTCACCTCCTCGAGTTAAGAGAACTGGGGTACTCGGTTTCGCCCATTCTCTCGAGTTGAGAAGACAAAGGTTACTCAATTTCGCCTAGCAAAGGTTACTTGATTTCGTCTGCCTCCTCGAGTTTGTACTTCATGCATTGAGCTGGTTACTAACATTCGCCTGCTCTTTGCTCACACTTCTGAAGCACTTGAAGTGGTTGCACTCCTTGCGTTGGGTTAGCTACTGTGATTCACCTTCCCACTGCCATTGAACTTCTGGAATGCAAGAAGTTTTGCCCGAAAAGTGCAAAAAGTTTACTTGGCTTCGCTCACCTCCTCGAGTTAAGAGAACTAGGGTACTCGGTTTCGCCCATTCTCTCGAGTTGAGAAGGCAAAGGTTACTTAATTTCGCTTGGCAAAGGTTACTCGATTTCGCCTACCTCCTCGAGTTTGTACTTCATGCATTGAGCTGGTTACTAACATTCGCCTGCTCTTTGCTCACACTTTTGAAGCACTTGAAGTGGTTGCACTCCTTGCGTTGGGCTAGCTACTGTGATTCACCTTCCCACTGCTATTGAACTTCTGGAATGCAAGAAGTTTTGCCCGAAAAGAGCAAAAGTTTACCCCAACTTGGAGTCCCCGAACTTGGAGTAAGTCTTTGATAGGTCTGGTCGCCTTTGGGATTGTACCGTCTTCTCCATCACCTTTGCCGCCTACTCCTCTTGAGTAGAAAGGTAGAATACCATGTACTGCCTACTTCGTTCCTTGGTCGAGCACTCCTGCATCAACCTGAAGTCCCTTAATTTCGGCTATCTGGATGAGAAGCCCATCGACATCGGTCTTATGAAGTTTCTTGGCCTCAGCCCTTCTGCCTCGTCTTGGTACTTGGAGTTTACCTTTGTATTCTCCACCTCCTTGGCCCCTTTTACGACCAATGTTGTCCCTTCATGAGGGCAAGGGATCGATGACTTCACGGAAGTCCCGCATCTGCGGTACCATGGCGCTGTCAAGCCCATAGCACTACTATCCGTTACCTTGCATCTTCATCCCTTCCTTCGCGATCGGTAGATCTGCCTCTGTGGCACTGTGGAGCTCCTCCGAGTCCACCTCCTCTCTAACCGATGCTTTTCTTTTGGGTAGCTGAGCCCCGTTGGACTCGTCGTCGCTTCCTCGCCCCTTTCGACCACCTGCTTCGACACCACTGTGTCCTCCTCGCAATTCTCCTTGGTCGATGGAGAGACAGACTGCAACTCTCATGCATGGCCTCCGCCATCTTGTTGCAGGGCTCGCGCCGATTCTGTTCTCCTTAGCTTCCTTGGTAGCAACGTTCGCTTACTCGGCCTTGTCCTCTGACTTGCCGGGCTCCCTTAAGCGAATATGAGCACTGAAGCAGTCTAACTCTCCACTACTCTGATTATACCTTAGTATAATCAAGTCCCCTCCATGGGACTCACTGGTACTTGCAATCTGACTACTCCCTCGGTGGTACATAGCCCCCATATGCTGACGACCAAGGCTTTCATCTGATGCAAGCTTCGATGCATACACACGGAAGACCCGCCTCTGCGGTACTGTGGCATTCACTCCTTGAATCACACCCTTCTTCGTTGCATTGTTCATCAGTGGAGCTCGGCTCACGATCATTCACATGATCATGTCCCCTCCATGGGACTCACAGTACGTGCACTTGGACTTCTTCCTCGGTGGTATCTGACTCCCATATCGATGACTAAGGCTTTCATCCAATGCAAGCTTTGATGCACACACGAAGACCCGCCTCTGCGGTACTACAGCATTCACTCCTTGAATCCATAGCCCTTCTTCTTGTTGTGTCGTACACCAAAGTGGAGCTCCCAGTAACTCCTTATCATACCTCCGCATGATTTTGTCCCTCACGGGACAAGATTGTCTGTATTGCATTGCCACGAACTATTCCACCACGATCCGCTGCACCATGTCGCCTCCTAGTGACATCTCCATTGCATACAGATTCTCGGGTGATGAACTCGGACTACGACTTCTCCACGTGTGGCCTCTGCCAACACATCGTAGGGCCTCCGCCATCTCCGATTTTTGATAGGTCTCTTGGCAATTCCACTTCGTCCCCCCTACTCCTAGGTTACACCTGGACGAAGCATAGCTCTAGGACAGTCCGTCGCCTAGTAGCTCCTGAAGTCCTCTGACTTCGCTAGAGTTGGTGCACCATTGTCTGGATCTTGGGCCTCTATCCCCTACCAGTACAATCTTGCTATGCACCTCTTGTTCCTGACAACTTGAACGGTAACACTGTGGCATATTCTTCAAGAGTACCCGCCTCTATGTCCTCTTGCCCCGTACTAAGGTCTCATGATCCTAACTTTGCCTCTACAAGTTGAATCACCTTAGTTACTCCATCAAATGCATCTCTGAGGTAGCTTGCATGTGCCTTGAAGCTCCCTTCATCTTTGGCACTATGCAAAATAAGTCTGTCCCATCAGAATGAAGAACCCATGGAACGACATGATCCCACTCTTGCCTCTACAAGAGTTCATGCCCTTGACCTCTGTCTAAGGAAAGCTCTGTGCCTCCGCTCCATATTCCATCTTCTATGTTGACTCCCTTCAAGCGGCTTGGATACTTCACCGAGTTCCACCCAAGTCGCTCTGCTCCTCGATTTGCACTGAGTTGATAGTGGCCCTCACGTCCACCATTCCACGGGTCAGCCCTCTGTTGAGTTTGATTTCTGCCTTGACTCTAAGTGTGCCTTCATATGATGTTGCCTTGGATTGCTCCCCCACTTGATCTCAAAATGCATCCCCCAATGCATTACCTCCTTCGAGATCATGTGACAACTCTTCGTCGCTCACTCGGTCCATTGAGCTTTATGAAGATATAACCCTGAGAAACTCTTCCTCAATATGTGCAGTCTGTTGCACATGATTCTCCCACTAGAGAACTAGGACTTATCCCTCCTGGATATCTGTCCTGCTAGAGCAACTTTTCTCTTTATATACTTCCCACTGGAAGTTTCGGAGACCATCATCCCCTTTGGACTACTCCGTCTTACTGAACTTGTGCTTTGTTACGCCCAAATGTACTTGCTAGATTGCGACCCTTCTCCAATCGGTCTCCTTGCACCCTTCAAGGTCTAGCAACATGCTGAATTTGTTGCACATTTCAGCCACCTACGGACATATCCTTTCCATGTTGAAGAGAAAGTTCGATGCTCCATGGCGCCGAGTTCTAATCGCGCCTTGGGATGGCCACGAGCACTCTGTCATCCGTGTACAAGCCCATGCATGAGTTCTGAATCCTTCGAGTTAGCAATTCCTCTCACCTCTGTGAGCTTTGCACAACTCTTTCGGTCGTTACACAACACCTCCCACCTTGCACGGTCTCATCTTTCACCAAGCGCCTGCTTTGCCTTAAGCACCGTCAAGTGTGGTTGCCAATGTCAAGCTATAGCTCAAACTCAACCATCCCAATCTTTGTGTGCTATGCATTCTTCTTCGCTTGCTTGTCCTCGTGGTGCCTCTCGCGCAAATGGTTGGCCATTCGTCTGAATGACAAGCCTAGAAGCTCGCTCCTCTGAGCGACTCCTTTCCCTACATCTCAATGTTCGTTTCCCCTAAACGGTTGCACGGGCTAGCTGTCCTCCACATAGCCTAGCTAGGTCCCACACATTTGTATGGCAAGTGTTTCTGCGTGTGGTTGTCTCGCTCTGATACCACACTGTCACGAATCTTAGCTGATTTTGCCTAAGCCGTGCGGCACCCATGCGTGTCCGTCCGCAAAGGTCAGCCCTCCCCGAGATCTCCTAAAATCCCACAGACTTACAAAAAGAGAAAACGGGCCAGAAGAAGCAACTCCCATGGGATCCACAAGCAACTACTCAAGAAAAACACTTTATAAAGCCAAAATATAAATTACACCCATGGACATTACAAACTCAGAGAGGTTGCACACAAAGGATAATGGTCCACTATAGACCGAAGCCCCCACAAGTGCTTATAAGACACACTTGTATTTACAAGCCAAACTTGGCCATAAAGTGAATCAAACTAGGGCTTCCAAGCCTACTGCAAGCCCGCTTCTTGTTGTACAAGATATGTACCTAAACCGAAGGACACAGACTAACACAAGCATTTCATCGAACACCTTATTTACATTGTTGTCCGTGACAGCGTGGCCGACCAGATTGCAGTTACTGGAGGCTGCTACAACAAGAGAAGATAGAAATTGTTGGTTTACAGAATTGGTGATTGCACTACTGCCATGTTCTCCTACCTACAGATGAGAGAGGGATCTTTTCCTTCCTTTACCTGTTGTGTTTCCTTGCCTGCAGCATGAGTGGTTGTGCGTGAAAGATCTTGTGCTTGGGATGCTACTGGGAAGAGAGGCCAATAGCAATGTCTCCAATAGAGGCAAGAGGATAATAGCAAGAGATTACTGTGGGGTGTCATCGAGAGGAAGAAGAAATCACTGCTGCCAAGGCTAGAAGGCAGTGGGAGGTCTGCGGTGAGTAGGGGAAGCATTCCTCTACTGGAGTGATGGGAAACTTCGCCTGATGGGAGGAACTCTGTTGAGTTTCACCAAGGGAGGAAGCGATGGGTAGGAACACCAACGGAAGGAGGAACTCACTAACAGTAGATCCTAGATCTTGGAATCGATCTGGGTGCTAATGGTGCTAAGTTCAGGACCCGGTAGAAGGTGTAGGCAGTGGGTTAGTGCCAACGGTGACGATGTGCCTTGCAGTGGCAGCGGATAGAAGGATCTCACCGGGTGAGCGAATGACTGGTCTTCGGCTATTGGGAGAAGATGCTGGTAGTGTCAGACAAAATTAGTCAAGATGCTATTGTCGATGGTGAGGCAGAGGTGGGAGACGATGGGCGATGGCCCTTAGCAATAGAAGAAATAGAGCACTGATTGCTCTATTTCGATGGCTATGAGTGGGATGAGAGGGTATAGGAGTCGGCACCGTATCAGAGAGCAGGAGTGGTGCCTCTCTTATGGAAGAGTGTCTGTGGTCACTCCTTTCTTGGTGCAATGATGATGTAGAGGGTGATCTGCACTGAAGAGGAGAGGCATCTGGGAGGGTGGCAGCAGAGATGGAGGCTGATGGTGGGAGCGGGTAGTTTCAGGCATGGGAAGAGCTATGATTGCTTCTCCTCTAGGCACGACTGACGGCCTCTAGGGTGAGAGACTATGGCGGCCGGCTCTCTACTGGGAGGGAAAGCAAAGCACCAAGAGACGATAGGTAGTGGCCCTTAGAGGTGCTCTCGACAGAGAGAGTAGTGGCAGCGTTTTGGCTGCAATGGTTCTCGTGGAGAGATGGCAAAGACTTCTCTTCACCGAGAGAAAAAGAGAGACGTTGGATGGGGAGATTTACTATCATTTGATAGCGAGAAAGAGTTTACTCTAGGCAAGCGGCTCTGATACCATGATAGAAATTAAAAGAGTAATTGAAGAAAGAATGAAGAATGAATTGTATATTGTATTCCTTCACTCAACACCTATTTATACAAGTAAGAGGGAGGTTGAGAATATTAGGAAGGGAGGATTTCCCTTAATAGGCTAACAATTATGCTAATGCTATTATAAATAATTTTATCTATTAACAAAGAAGAGTTCGAGGAAGAATAACAATAAGGAGCAGTTACTGTTTTCATATCAGCTAACATAAGATGTGAAGCAAAGCATGCTTACTTACTCTCTAGGTCTATTAATTGAGTTTAGCAAAAGATACTATGTTAGTGCAGATTCATGGCCGACATGAATTATTAGTGAGAGATTTAATTCTTTAAGTAATAGAACCATCAAAGGAACTAGCAAGCAAGGCGAAAACGAGAAATTCAGAAGCAGTTCATGTTAGCATAAAAACTATAATCATGCAAACTATTATGCGGAAAAAAACTATTATGCCAGGATTGAAATCAAATAATACTAGATCTGTTTACAATACGTACCTTTAGATGTCATCTGATTGAGATCCAATTATATCTTCAAGAGCACCGCCAATCGGATCTGAATAACGTCGAGGTATCGATCTGCGAGAGGAACTAGAATAGATCTAGACCCCTTCTCCTCTCTTCCTATCCTTTCACAGGACCACTTTAATTGATGGTTTTAGGAGATCAAGAGGATAACTGTAATATCTTGATCTATTCACCCCTTTGTCATTCTTTGTTGTGTCGTGCATTGGATTTATAGTAGGTCATTGTCTATTTATAGGCGAGAGCAGAGGGTCTAGGGTAAGTTATTATGAGAGTTCCTTCCGTCAAGGGCATCCCCTAAAATATCTCAATATAATATGGACTTTATTTAATATTGGCTAATATCTTTTATCAGAATCCAAATAATCTATAATATATCTTATTCAATTAATAAAGGGCCACATAATCTTATATTCTTCCACTTGACCCATTAATTGATAAGATATAAAAGATATCTAAAATCAAAATAAATAAAACAAAATTTATTATACATAGCCATGATTTTAAAAATAAGCCAATAAGTCTAATAAGCATAATAATACTATATTCAGTCCAACTATCAATGTGAGTCATAGCGGTTGTATGTCATCAATGTCATACTTATTTCTATGTATTACAACACTATTAGTCTTTCCTTATATAGTCTATAATGACCCCTATAATTTATCTTGTCAAGACAATCCTGTTTCTTGCATTCAATCATAATATATATAAACATAAACACAAACAGGATAACAGAAACAAATAACTTTAATTGTACAAAAAGAAATGTCAATAATAGCATCCACTTAAACATGCATCACCATATCCTTTATGGCTTGCTCACAAGCCCCATTCTAAGAACATGTTCTTTAAATGCTTTTACACTGCAAAGCTTTAGTGAATGGATCAGTAATCATCATAGTGGTGCTTAAATTTTCAATTGACACTTGTTGTTTTTGGACTCTTTCTCTAACCACCAAGTACTTTATCTCAATGTGCTTAGAACCACTAAAGTACTTGTCATTCTTAGAGAAGAAAACTACTGCAATATTATCACAAAATATCTTCAGCAGCTTGGCAATTGAGTCGACCACACTAAGTCCTGAGATAAAATTTCACAGCCACAAAGCTTGATTTGTGACCTCAAAGCATGCCACAAATTTAGCTTCTATCGTAGATGATGTAATAAGTGATTGTCTTATACTTTTTCAAGAAATTGCCCCACTAGCCAGCATGAACATAAATCCTGAAATGGATTTCCTGCTATTGAGGCAATTTACAAAATCAGCATCTAAATATCCTGTTACTTCAAGCTGATCTGACTTCCTATATGTGAGCATATAATCTTTTGTCCCATGCAGATATCTCATTACTTTCTTTGCAGCTTTTTTCAATGTTCCATTCCTGGGTTACTCTGTTATCTACCCAGCATTGCCACTATAAAACTAATTTATGGCCTTGTACAGGTTTGAGCATATAATAGACTTCCAATTGTGCACCCATAAGGAATATTCTTCATTTTATCTATTTCTAAGTCATTCTTCGGGCACTGGTTTTGGCTGAATTTTTCACCTCTAGTAATAGGTATATCATTGGCTTTACAAAGCTGCATATTAAACATTTCTAAGATACAATTAATATAACCTTTCTGAGATAATCCTAATAAACCTTGAGATCGGTCCCTGAATATCTCAATGCCAATAACATAGGATGCCTTATTCATATCAACCATCTTAAAGTTCTTGTTGAGAAATATCTTGGTTTCATGCAACAAACCAAGATCACTACTGGCAAGCAATATATCATCCACATATAAGACCAATATAATAAACTTACTCCTACTAACCTTTAGATATATACACTGATCAACATTATTTTTCTTAAATCTGAAGGAGGTAATGGTATCATGAAACTTTATATACCATTGTCTGGAAGCTTGTTTAAGGCCATAAATGGATTTATTAAGTCTGCAAGCCCAACTTTCCTTTCCCTTTTCTATGAATCCTTTAGGTTGTTCCATATAAATTTTCTTATCTAAATCCCCATTCAGAAATGTTGTTTTCACATCTATCTGATGTAACTCAAGATCATAATGAGCTTCTAATGTCATGATGATTCTTAATGAGTCCTTTCAAGAAATTGGAGATAAGGTCTCATGGTAGTCAATGCTCTCTTTCTGAGAAAAACCTTTGGCCATAAGTCTGGCTTTATATCATTCGATATTATCCACTGAGTCACGTTTAGTCTTAAAGACCCATTTACAACCAACTTTTTTATAATTATTGGACAATTCAACGAGTTCCCAAACATCATTCTAGTCCATTGATTTTAACTCATCTTTCATTGCATCATACCATTTTTCAGAATCATTACTTTCTATGGCTTGTGAAAATGATAAGGGTTCTCTTTTCATTCCTATATCAAAATCTGATTCTTGTAGATATACCACATAATCATCACAAATGATATTTTTTCTTTTTTTTTAGATCATCTCAAATCTGCCAATTGTGATTATTCTAAAAGACTATCAGCGGCGACATCAATATCATGTGAGAATTCATCAATATTATTTTATTGTTCACCCTCATCAATTCTCTCATTAATTTGAGGAACAACAATTTCTCGAATAGGGGATAATATAAGAGAAGAAGCCTGAATCTCCTGAATATCAAAATTAATCCTTCGAGACTTTTGACTCCCACTAATTTCATCATTTTCTAGGAATTTTGTATTACCAGATTCTACTATCCTCATTTTATGATTAGGGTAATAAAATCTGTATCCCTTGGATCTTTTTGAGTAACCAATAAAATATCCAGAAATTGTTCTTGGATCCAATTTCTTTTCATGTAGATTGAATACTCTTATCTCTACAGGACACCCCCAAATATGTAAATGTCTCAAATTGGTTTCCTACCAGTCCATAACTCAAATGGAGTTGATGGAACTGATTTACTAGGAACCATGTTCAGGATATACATAGCTGTCCTAAGAGCATCACCCTATATTGACTCAGGTATAGAGGAATAACTCATCATGCTCCTAACCATATCCATAAGAGTATGATTTCGCCTTTCAGTAACACCGTTCTGCTGTGGCACACCTAGTAATGCATACTGAGCACAAATACCCCGCTGTTCTAGGAATCCAGCAAAAGGATCAATATCCTGACCGGATTCATCATATCTGCCATAAAATTTACCACCCTTGTTAGATCTGACAATTTTAACTTTTCTATCTAATTGTTTCTCGACCTCATTTATGTACACTTCAAGAATGTCAATGGCCTGAGACTTTTCATGTATTAGATAAACATAGTCATATCTAGACAAGTCATCTATAAATGTGATGAAATACCTTTCTCCACTAAAATAAGGAATATGGAGTGGTACGCAAATATCAGTATGAATAATTTCAAGAAGTTCTTTACTTCTTGTAGCATTTTTCTTTGTATGCTTAGTTTGTTTTCCCTTAATGCAATCTATGCAAACATCAAAATCAGTGAAGTCTAAATTTTCCAAAATACTATCCTTTACTAATCTTTTAATTCTTTCCTTGGAGATATGCCCCAAACGTCTATGCCACAATATAGAAGATATTTCGTTTTTGGAATTATGTTTCATTCCAATACTTGATTGTAGGGTCAATAATGTATTCCCAAACTCAAGATTCAAATTAATTCTATATAAACCATCACATAGAATTCTAAAACCAATTTTTATTGAATCATAAAATATGCTGAGTTTACTATTACCAAAAGAAACATAATATCCTAACTCATCAATTCTAGATAGAGAAATTAAATTTTTAGAAATTGTAGGAACAAAATATGTGTCTTCCAGATCCATCAGATGACTCGTCTCTAGGCGTAAGCGATAAGTCCCGACTGATACCATTTTTGCTTTGAGATGATTTCCCATAATTATGAATCTTTCATGTTCTTTTGGTTTCCAGATTGAAAGAAATCCCTGCATATTATTAGTAATATGAGTTGAAGCGCGAGAATCAATCCACCATATATTAGAAGAAACTTCTGCAATGTTTGATTCAAAACATATAAAGGTTGAGTTTATACCTTTCTTTTCGAACCAAGTCCTACGTTTAATGCAATCCTTCTTTATATGTCCATTCTTACCACAAAAGAATCACTTTACTGTAATAGCTTTCTTTTCAATAGTTTGTTTAACACTTCCAAACCCAATAAATTTCTTCGATGGATGACGCTTCGATTTTCTTTTCTTGTTACTAGCCCCTTGATTAATTGTTAGTACATTATATGAACATTCCTACTTTAATCTTAATTCTTCCTAAACACACATACTAGTTAATTCATTCAAGTCCCACTTATCCTTCTTTATATTGTAGTGAATCTTGAATGGGCCAAACTGAAAAGGAAGAGAACTAAGAATGAAACTGCACAAGAAAAGATTCATCAACATTTATTCCTAATGCCTTAAGTTTGGCAGCTTTATCAGTCATATTGAGGATGTGATCCTGAATTCCTCGAGTACCATCATACTGAGCTGTAGTTAGTTCTTTCATTAATGGGCCAGCCAATGACTTATAGCAGATTTAAATCTATCTTTAGTAACCTTTAAATATTCACGTGCGCTATATGCAACCGGTAATGAAGTCTTTATATTATTTGTAATTGTCATCCTTATAAATATTAAACTGAGCCTATCAGATCTTTCTCAAGCCTTCATTTCATTGACTTGTTCCATAGTACTTTTATCAATTAATTCTGTAGGATTTTCAACAAGCAATGCCAAATCAAGATCTAGTACGCCCAATGTAAATTGCACGTGCTTTAACCATTCTGAAGAACTTGATCCAGAGAGTATAGGGACACTAGAATCATAAAAATATATGGATGGGAATACCACTACAGAATATAAGATAACATTAATACTTTGAGTTTTACCAAAATATGATGAACTATTGATATCATCAATATTTAACCTTTGGGTAAAAATATTGACATATTTAGTATTCATACAAGATTATTTATGGAGGACTGATACCATCCTTATGGAATAGTTTTCCTACCTTTGGGTATACAATTCCAAACTGCAACGATCTCCAAAACAATATCATCCTATCCCATCACATAATTATTTGAGATAGATTATTCTTTGGGATTATCTAAATCTCTTAATTATACATGCAATCTTGAATATTATTTTTTTAATATCATTAAGGACTTATTCCTTAATGTAATTTTATAAATCATTGATCTAGGTCATTTTGATGACTATAAGACCAATGCAGTAATATAAAATACAAATCAAATTGTCCTATGAATGACAAGATTTTAATTGTATTTCATATCCTATAAGCCTACCATCCCAAGCTACTTTGGTAGCTACCGATCAGGTATAACTTAAGGAGATAAATTACAAATAATATTAATCAAGTTCATTTAAACTAATTTATGCTGAGACAATTCAATAATAGGATAACAACCATAATAATTATTAAATACTTAACCAACAAAAAAAAGAAGTCATATGATAACTGTAATCATGATAATACATAAACCATACATGTATGTGAAAAATAAATATTATTTTATAATTACTAATATTTACATATAAATAATTAAATAAATATCCAAAAACCAATAATTGAATTTAACACATGCAATTAATAATTCATATACGAAAACTATAAAGAAATAATAATTTATATTTTTTTACTAATTAATTTTATTTAATTAGAGAAACCCATAAGTCTAATTAAATAAATTGATCAAAAAATAAAATATAATCATTGAATAATAAAAAATATAACTATAATTAAATCTTATTAGATTATATATTGATCAATTTTATAATTGAGAAAATAACCAAAATTTCTCAATTTTATAATGACAAAACTATAATTCTAAAAAAATATATTTAAAAGAATTACATATATTTTTTTTAAGATTATAGGATTAATAAATCATAAGGATAAAACTGTAAATAATCTTATTCAACTGAAGGGTAAAACTATAATTTTGGTAAATGACAAAACTATAATTTAAACAGAATAACAAAACTGTAATTTTCTGATTCAATGGCAAAACTATAATTTTCTCAAGAAAAAACCCTAACCTTTTCTCTTCTGCCGTGCGCCAAGGCGCTTGTTGCAGCGGCTACTACTGCCAGTCTGGCTCTGGATCGCGACTACATGCCACGGTTTCTGCATCACGTCATGCCCTGCCCAGCGGCGGCCATGGGCGATTCGCCTGTTGCGTTACGTTGTTCAGTAGATCCGACCAAAAATACGGTAAGATTGTTACATCTTTAACACATAACGACAATCAAGAATCGTTCGCAAGAAAATGATTAAAATTAACAGATAGAAAAATAGATCAATAAGATATTGAGATTAATACATCATAAATAAAAATAATAGATCTAATATTTTTGATCTCAAAACCTAGGCTCTGAAACCAATTGTTGGCATAAAAACTATAATCATGCAAACTATTATGCGAAATAAAAACTATTATGCCAGGATTGAAATCAAATAATATTATATCTATTTATGATGCATACATGAAATGCTATCTGATTGAGATCCAATTAGATCTTCAAGAGCACACCGTTAGTCAGATCTGAATAATGTCGAGGTATCGATCTGCAAGAGGAACTAGAATAGATCTAGACCCCTTCTCCTCTCTTTCTGTCTTTTCACAGGACCATCTTAATTGATGGTTTTAGGAGATCAAGAGGATAACCGTAATCTTACGTATCAAAAGTAAGCAACGATAAGAGAGAAAAGAAGGGGGGCAATATTTTATCTTTATTTTTTTCTTCATTTCCAGTAAGATCAGGCAAGAAGATCTTAATGA
Source organism: Ensete glaucum (assembly GCA_021527575.1). Classification (NCBI taxonomy): domain Eukaryota; kingdom Viridiplantae; phylum Streptophyta; class Magnoliopsida; order Zingiberales; family Musaceae; genus Ensete; species Ensete glaucum. The sequence goes on from CM038556.1 coordinate 6,492,001, forward strand.
CTAAATGTATTTCTTTTTCTCTTTTCCTTGTCGCAAGCAAGTTGAATATGTTTGACTGTTGTGGCATCAAGAATTAGATCAGAAGCTATGTCAAAGTCAGCTGGAGTGAGAGTAAGTTTTGTTGATAAGATAAAATATAAATCAGCAAGGGGCAGGATAAGAGAGTTATACGAACGAGTACTTCCTTTGTCAGGAGTTTTTGGTTAGAAGAAGAATTCTTTGTTGACAAGGATAACGGGAAAGTTGTTGCCCTTGTATTAAAGTTTTGATCAACTGTTTGATTTGAATGTTTAACTTGACTCGAACTTGACTCGGGGCTCAATAGGTGAGATAAAGTATCAGATGATGAAGTATTTGTTGCTGCAAAATGGTTTTGTTCTGCAAACAAGTGGTTCTTTTGCTTCTGTGCGTCAATTCTTTTCTGTGTCACTTGACTCAACAAGTAACAAGTAGATCACCATCACCATCAGCAAGGATATAAAGTACAGTACCAGTAGTAAACGATTTCAAAGAGTTCGGGTGTAGTCTAAGTTGTTGGTACTTTACATGATTCTATACAATGGTGCTTGATAATGAATTCAGCATTGACCTACAAGTTAGCGATCAGTGAGCTCTTTAAATCTCTTAAATTATATGATAGTCAATTTCGAATGAAAGATTCATATTCATATGACTCCAAGATCTAAATTCAAATATTTTATATGATCCTAGGCAGCTTTATATCCTAACTCACCAACTCTTGACCAGATCTAGAGTTATAGGTTGAACATTGTTAACAGATGAGATCTCTGTAACAAAGTTTGTTAGTCTGTGAAATCCTTCCATCCTAACCGCTCTAAGAGCCACCGCGCTTCGACTCCTCTTTTGTGAAGCCGCAGCTGCTGATCGTGCAACCTCTTTTCCCGACAAAAGTTACCTTTCTTCCATTGCTGGCCACACCCTTCTCTTCATTGCCCACCACTTGAGCATTGTTGCCATCCCAAAGAATCACAAGATGAGTACTATGAGGGTCCAAAGATTCAGGTCCCACCCTATATCGATACCCACGTCTCTGTCCTTCCCTTCTTTATCCCTCCTCGGCCTCCACTAGTCTGGTAACCCTCTCGCTCAACCCCGTCGGCACTACCTGTGCTAACCCTGTTCTCTACGATAATCTTCCAGCCACACCCATCGCTAGCTGCACCAACCACCCTCAATCCATCACTGCAACCCACCCATGCCACCTTCCTTTTTAACACACATAGCAGCATGCATAGTAGAGAAGGGATAGCATAACCGATGATACCCACCGACATCGGGTACATCATCATAGTTTACCTAAGAGAAAACTCTCTTCTCATTGTCTGACGACAGTAATCACCCCTCGCCGAACAGATGTTGTTGCATTCACTCTAAATAGCATAGCCATCTACATAGAGAAGCAGGGTTTTAGGACAGACTCTATTTTTTTATCGGATCAACAGATCTGATCAATTTCCTAGCGATAACTATAAACCGGTCGCTGCTTCCTCCGCTCTCCTTCTCCTACAACACGATCATCCACTCTGTCACCTCTGACCCTCTGCTGTGCCGGCCACACCTACTCCCTACCGCACTTGCTTCCTCCTCCCTCCACCTTCTCGTTGCATCTGTGCCCTCCTCCGTACTATCAAACTTAGCCGACAGCGTCGCAACTCCGGTAGAACTCAGTTAGCACCAATGGACTTCTCATTTCTACAGCTTCTACAGCTTCATGTTGTGAAACCAAGCGGGAGCATCACATGTGTAGTGGAAGATCAAATAAAATAGGTTTTCCACGTAAATCAAATCATGGTATAAAAGATTACATCACGAGAAAGCCGCAAAACTGAAAAATTACATTATGTGAGAGATTATTTACCTAGGGAGATCATACATATCTATTTTTCCAGACTTAGATAGAGAGGATAAAAGAGATCAAGCGTCCTCCTTTCTAGTGGTATCCTGATAGGACTCTAGCAGGGTTGAGTCAATAATTAATAAGAACCATGTGAGATTGTAATAAAATCTCACCTAGTCACTTCTATCCTATAAAGAAGTGTGGCTAGGGTTTATTTTGGGACCTTACGGCTTCCTAGCCACCATCCCTCTTACTGGGCTAGTCGACTAGGGTTTCTAGCAGAGGGGTATGACTTGTGCAACCACTTAGGCCGTCGCCCCCTGTATTTAGGCATGGTAGCTATAGGAGGGGCAAAAGGGAGAATTCACTTAGGAAGCACCCCTCTAGGGCTAGGGTTTTGAGCCTATACAAGTTTGTAGCTTCCATCTCTTTTAATCAAGCAAGATCAAAGATCAAATCCTATAGAGCTCCTTCTGGGGTTTTATCATATCTACATGATAGATTACTACAGCGATACTCCTCCAATCGCAATCCTAGGTCTCACAACTCTTATGTAAAGGGAAGGAGGAGTTAGGAGGGGGTGACCAAATATACAGCCTATCAACTATGAGCCTCCTCTCCTATTTATAGAGAGCCACTAATGCTAGGGGTTTTGCCTTAGTGGGTATTGGATCTCAATCCAATTACTCATTAACCTTGCATTATTGGATCTCTATCCAATAATCCTCTTTGGCCTATAATTGGGCCTCATGCAAGGAGCCCATTAGTGCGAGGTCTTATCTAATTAGAATTTGAGCTAATTAGATCTCTATCTAATCCTCTATTCACTGAAGCATCCATCATATGTGTGTGATCCTCTAGGCCCAATATCGAGCTGGTCATAAGTTATTTGCAACAAAACTCCTTCTGATATAGTGAAAATATATCTTCATAATTCACTTATCGACTATGGACGTACTGGGCCACTACGCCATAGTCCCCATACAGTACAGGAGAATCAAATCTATCGGACCTATCTGTCTATAGTTACTATATATCTATAGTCCCTTATCTACCTAATATCTTATAGATCGTATATTAGATATGGTACTGTTAGGCCATATACAAAATTCATTTGAGTCTCAATCTAATCGGATTCTCTCGAAGAACTCTTATCTCAAAATTCGAATAACCCTGTTCAAGGATTATCTAAGCAAGCATATATGAGATATTCCTCTCATGATATTGAGAGTGGATGATCCTTTATTGACACACACGTGCCTTCGTAAGGCTGGCTATCAATCCCGATAACCAATTGTACCAGATTTAGAACTTTCTAAACCTTTAAGTTCGGCATCAAAGAAAGGAGTACTCATGGCATCCTTAGTGTCTCAAGTCTAAGGAACAAATATGCAATTGAGACTATTGAATTGCTCTCTAACATTAGGTATTATTAACTATGTAGTATTTCATAAGCAGATTAATAAGTGAACTCATTCTCTAATAAGCACCTGTACTATATCGTTCATGTTGCCACATAAGTGGCTATGAGACTAGCTGCCTTCAGCATATGGATGGGTATAAAGTACACCAGTTTGTCCGGTTATCTCGATGTCCCTCTCGAGTAACCTATGATTGGGATTATTTAGGATCCGTATATATATATATATATATATATATATATATATATATATATATATATAATGTGAGAATATGTCAATAATAATCATATACAAAAAGATTGCATAGTATGTCACACATGACATCACTCACATGATTAGCTTGCAGGACACATGTAACTAGTAATCGCCCACTTGACACTCAAATACAATCTGAGCCAACAGCTTCGTCAGTAGATCTACAATGTTATCTTCGAGTGAAACTCTTTCTATTGCTATATCTTTTCGGACTATGATCTCTCTAATTAAGTGAAACCTCCTCAGAACAATTCTGATGAGACCTGGGTTCCCTTGTTAGAGCTATCACCCTGTTGCTGTCACAATATATGGGAATCAGCTTCAGGCTACTTTGTACGACTCCTAAATCCCTGATGAACTTCTTTATACACACTCCTTCCTTTGTTACCTCTACTGCACCAATGTATTCCACCTCTATGGCTGAGTCAATAGTAATATCTTGCTTATAACTCTTCCAGATTACTACTCCTCTATTCAGGGTAAAAACATACATTGAGTTCGACTTGCTATCATCAATGTTAGACTGAAAACTTGAGTCTGTGTAGCCCTCAACCTAGAGGCTACATTCTCCATATACCAGTAAAAGATCCTTAGTCCTTCTCAATTACTTAATAATATACTTTACTACCTTCTAGTATTCTAAATCTGGATCCGCTTAATACCTGCACATGACACTCAAAACATGCACTATATCAGGCCTAGTACATAGCATGACATACATAATAGACCCTATCGCTAAGCATAGGATATCTTATCCATATTTGTCCTTTCTTTAGGAGTCTTAGGGGTATACTCCTAGAAAATGATATTTCATATCTCATCGGTATAAGACCTCTCTTGGAATTATCTATATCAAACCTTTTGATAATGGAGTCTATATATCTAGACTGGGACAAGTCAAGCATCATTTTGGATCTATCTCTATAGATCTAGATCCTCCCTAAGTCTTTTATGGAGATGTTTCTGAATAGCCAAACATTTATTATGGAGAGCATTCCTACATCATTCCCAATAATTAGGATGTCATCCATATATAGCACCAAGAAGGTAATAGTGCTCTCATTTACCTTCATATACACACAAGACTCATCTTCGTTCTTAATGAAGTCATAAGATATGATCGCCTCATCAAATCTTATGTTTTAACTTTGGGAAGCCTGCTTCAATCCATAAATGGACCTGAGCAACCTGTATATTTTATCTGGACTCTCTCTAGATACGAATCTCTTTTGCTATATTATATATACCTCCTCCTTGAGGTTGCCATTGAGAAATGTTATTTTCATATCCATCTGCCAGATTTCATAGTCATAGTATGATATATTGGCCAAAAGAATTATAATAGATTTAAGCATAGCTATAGGTGAAAAGGTTTCATCATAGTCAAATCCTTGCCTTTTATAATATCCTTTAGTTACCAGCCTTGCCTTATAAGTCTCCACCTTTCTATCCACTCTGATCTTGTTCTTGAAGATCTATTTACAATCGATGGGTATGATACCCTCAAGTGCATCCAAAAGGTTCTAACCTTATTAGAGTATATGGAATCTATCTCAGAATTCATGGTTTCTTGCCACTTCCTAGAGTCTATATTTATAATAACCTTATTGTAGATCTGACGATCAATATTCTGAGAGTTTTTTCTACTAATATGTTCCATAAATCTTTCAGGAGGGTGAGATACTCTACTACACATACATAAAGTCAGAACTTGTGTTCTAGGTACCTGAACAGATTTGGATTCTAGAATGGTGCTTGAGCTAGGTTCTCCAACCTTGCTCAACTCTATCTCACTCCCACTATTTCCATCAAGAATATATTCCTTCTCAAGAAACATAGTCCTCTTGGCAACAAAGACCTTATGGTCCTTAGTATAATAGAAATAGTACCCTCAAGTTTCCTTGGGGTATCCCACGAAATTACACCATTCTGTCCTTGATTCCAACTTATTAGGATTGTGTCTTTTAATGTGGTCAGGACAACCTCAAATCTTAATCATCTTAAAATCAGGCTTCTTTCCTTTTCATATCTCATATGATGTAGACACTATCGACTTTAATGGAACTCTATACAGAAGGTAAATTGTAGTCTCTGTGGCATATCGCAAGAATGAGATAGGTAGGTTAGTAAAACTTATCATGGATTGCACCATATCTAATAGCATGTGATTCCTCCTTTCTGATACACCATTGAGTGTATAAGGAGGTGTCCACTATGATAGAAGCTCATTGTCATTGAGAAAATGAGTGAACTCTATACTCAAGTACTCTCCTCCTTGATATGATCGAAGAGTTATAATACTTTTTCCAATCTAGTTCTCTACCTCATTCTTATATTCCCTGAACTTCTCAAAGGCCTTAGACTTGTACTTCATCAAGTGAATGTACATCGCTATGTACGAGTTTCAATAGTGATCTTCACTCATTGAAGGAAGATCAATAGTGGAAAGCAATAACCTCAACGGAGGAGGAATCGGGAGTGGACATAAGTCACGAGACTGAACCACTATAAAATCGATTTGCTTCCTCTTGCTTTTTCTTTATCTTCATTGCTTTCTTATTTAATTGTCTACTACCTTAGCTTGCACTTTTACAAATATCTCTATGATTAAATGTATTTTTGATATCATTTTTATTGAGTGAATATTTAAATCGATGTAAATTTTTCATAAGCACTAACTAAACCCCCCCTCCACCCCCCCCCACCAATCCTAAGTGTCAGAGCCATGCTTCTCTCTATTTGGCTTAAAATCCAAGAGAGATGGCTTTTGTTGGTAATCAAGAGGGACTTTTTATCACTTATCCTCCCATTTTTCTACTTTCTATAGATTTTGAATTATGACATATTATTGAAAGTGGTTTTAAAAAGTCTTCCAAACCGATGAACGAATGAAATGATTTAGAAAAAAATACTTTCTCTTTGAATGCTAAAATGATGAATGTTTTATTTTGTGCTCTTGATAAAAATAAATTTAATCAAATTTCTATATGTGAAATTGATAGCACATACTCGAAATCACACAGGAAGGCACTAATCGAGTTAAAGAGTCAAAAATTAATCTTTTGTTGCATAACTATGAATTATTTTGCATAAAACTAAGTGAGACCGTGGGAGACATGTACACCTGTTTTACGAATATCGTCAATGGTCAAAAAGTGCTTGGTAAAAGTTTTTCTAATTTTGAATTTGTTAACAAAATATTAAGATCTCTTCTAAAAAGTTGAGATTCTAAAGTAACGACAATACAATAAGCAAAGGACCAAAATAATTTTTTGCTCGAAGAACGAATCGAGTCTTTGATGACTTACGAAATGACATGTATAGCACATGATGAACTCGAGAACAACCTTCCAAAGAACAGGAATGATATAAAACTTAGAACCAAGAAAGATCACTTGGGAGAAAACTTAAGTGACGACGATGATGATGAGGACTTTACACTTCTTATAAGAAAATTTAAAAAATTCTTAAAAATGACTAAAACAAAACAAGATGCTAAGAACAAAAGTGAAATGTAAGAAACTGAGACACTTCAATAATGAATGTCCCCGAGTGAAGAATAAGTAACCAAAGAAGAATAAGGCGCTCAAAGCTACTTGGGACGACTCAAGTTCATCTGAAGACGATGAGCCAACTAACAAGGAAGAAGTTACAAATTACGCTTTAATGTCATTTAGTGATGAGGTAAGTTACCTAACGAGTCTTCTTTATCTTATGATGAATTATTTAATAAATTTAATGACTTATTTTATGATTTTAAATTCGTTAGTAAAAAGTATAAATTATTAAAGAAAGATCATGTTTCACTTGCTAGTGAATTTGAAAATTTTAAAAAGGAGTATGATGAACATAGGATAACTTATTGCACTAAGTATGAAGAATTAGATATACTTAAGAAAGAAAATATTTCATTATAAGAAACATTAGAAAAAATAAAATAGATAACAAATCCTTAAACATAATCCTTGCTAATAAGGGTCATGTTCATAGAAAAGAAGGAATTGGCTTTGTGAGTAACACTCAACAAAAGCCAACCATCTTCGTTAAAGGATCTACATTATATGTTTCACCTAGAAATAAATCTAATTTTTGTGGAAGAATTAGATACTATACTTATAAATGTTTATTTAAAAGGCATAGTCTAAACAAATTAATTTGGGTTCCTAAATGAACCATAAACAACTCGATGCCATTAATAAAATTAGGTAGAATTTTTCATAAAGAACCCAAAGGCAAATGGATAATTAAACCAAAACCACCTTTCTTATAGGTATGTCTCCAAACAAAAGCTATAAGCACAAAATGGTACCTTAATAGTGGATGCTCAAGGTATATAACCGGAGATCCAACTCATTTCTCTAAGCTTACTAGCCTAAATAAAGGATTTGTCACCTTCAGAGACAATAATAAGGGAAAAATCATTGGGAAAGGAACCATATTGTCGTGAAAGATCGTCACTCAATGGTAACATCTTCGCTCCGTGAACCATTCATCACTTTTTCTTATTTGTACATATATTTGGCGGCTTGTTTTACCTTAAGTTTATGTGTTTTTACCTAAGAAATATGAGCGAAAGTAGTGTAGAAGGCTGCAAAATGATCGCTCACTGCATGGAGCCAAAACAGCCCTATTTTTTGATCTTTTTCGTGTGTTGCGGTGACCACTCTGAGCAGTGCAAAATGTTAGCAATTTCAGTACCTTGGAACCCCTCGAGTTGTCACAAATGGTCGTCGCTCAACCACAATGCGTTTGCTCCTTGAACCGTTCGTCAATTTTTCTTGCCTATATATATGTTTGGTAGCTTGTTTTACCTTGAGTTTATGTGTTCTTACCTAAGAAATGTGAGCGAAAGTAGTGTAGAAGGCTGCAAAACGATCGCTCGCTATGCGGAGCCAAAATAGCCCTGTTTTTGGGTCTTTTTCGTGTGCTGCGGTAACCTTTCTGAGCAGTGCAAAATGTCAGCCATTTCAGTACCTTGGAACCCCCCAGGTGGCACCGAGCTAGATGGGGTTCCGGGTATATGTCGGGCGTAGGCGTTCATCAGCAATTGAACTTGTCTTGCATCCGATACCTTGGGAACCATCGTTTGTGGACTTGCAACCGTTCTTACAACCCTCCAAAGTCTTATTTCTCTCTCTTTTTCTCTTTTCTTTGCTGCACTCAAGGTGTTCAATAAATTGTTTGTATAGCTTTCCGCTTTGCGAGACGTCGGGATGTATCCGTCGGTCGTCTCTAAGCTAATCAACTTCTTCTTTGCAGGTCCTACGGGACCTTAAGAGGTTGTAAGAGGGCTGACCCTTGCAGGCAGATAACGCGTTGGGTGTTTCATGACTTAGGCAATCTCAGCTAAGTCCGGAATAGTGGGCAAGGTTGCTCCACAAATTAGGCAATTTCAACTAAGTTTTCGGGAGTGCCGCGAGGGTGCCGCACGGCTTAGGCAAATTCAGCTAAGTCCGTGATAGTGTGGTATTAGAGCAGGCAAGCAATTCATATGAACAGCAAAGAAGATTCACAATCTCGCCATGGTGAAACATCGTGGTGAATCGAGCAAGATGGGGCAAGCCAGATCCTTGCTCCAAGTAGTCGCAGGTGAGCTGCAAGTGTAAACTCGCTCGCAAACTACGGGAGCCACTCATAAGGAGCTCTATAGTGAACAAGATGAGTATGAAGTTGGGTATTCTCCACGAGGGGAGGAGGCGCCATCTGGAGCGCCAACCGAAAAAAGAGCCACAAGGAGAGAATTATAACAACGGAGACCCGCCTTAATGTCCTTGAAGCGAGCGTGGAGGAACTCTACCAAGGCTAGTGAAGGCTACTTAGGGTAGAGAGCTCGCTAGTAGAAGCTGAATCTCGGATCGAGAAAGTAGAATCCCTGATTGATCAACTGACAGAGGACACCAAAGATTCTATACGACATCTACATGAAGTTATGGCGGAACTCACGGCTAAGGTGATGGTGTTAATAAGGACTCTTGATGCGAAAGAGAATAACACCCGCACTGCGCCACCATAAAACTTCAGGGCACTAGAGCCGCAGTGCTAAGGAGGTGCTAGGGATACCAAAGAGCTTGAAAATTTCTTGTTCGACGTGGAACAGTATTTTCGTGGTACAAGGCTCGATTCTGAAGAAACCAAAGTTGCTATAGTAACAATGTATCTGAATGGGGATGCAAAACTTTGGTGGTAAACCCGTTGGGAAGAGATCCAGCAAGGCCGATGTCAAATGGATACATGGGGAGACTTGAAGCAAGAGTTAAGAACTCAGTTCTTGCCCGAGAACACAGAGTTTGTCGCAAGAAGGAAACTGAGATAACTCCGCCAAAGTACAACAATTCGAGTCTATGTGAAATAATTTTCAGCACTGATGTTGGATATATGGGACATGTCTGAGAAAGACAAGCTATTCAGTTTCCTCGATGGCTTGAAGCCATGGGCACAACAAGACCTACATCGAAGGAATGTTACAGACATAGTCGGGGCAATTGTAGTCGCGGAAAGGCTAACTAACTTTGTTTCTTCGAAGGATTTGAGAAAGAAGAAACAATCTTCAGGAAATCACCCATCTAAATACTCTCGAGCGAAGGAGTCTGGGGGTGAGCAAAAGAAGAAGAATTTCCACAATGGACCAGGCTCAAGAGGTAGAGTCCCAAAGCCTACTGGATGCTTCTTGTGTGGAGGAACGCACATGGTGAGGGAGTGCCCACAAAAACAGGCACTCAATACTGTAATGGCATCGATTCTACATCATAAGTCAGACAAGGGCAAAGCCATCGCCCTTAATTCGAGCAGTTCTAACTCCAGTAGCGACACTGAGGCGTCGCAAGGACCCAGGATGAGAGCAATGCATTTGTTAAATATGTTGCGGGGTCAAGTGGGGGAGAATACAAAGGCAAAGCCACTGAAGGCAGGAAGCAACGAGTTGATGTATGTGGACATCAAGCTTAATGGCGGAACAACCAGTAGTGGACATGGGCGTGACCCACAATTTTATTACCGATCGCTAAGCTAAGCGATTGAGATTAATCTTGGAGAAGAGCCCAAGTTGTATGAAGGCGGTGAACTCAAAGGCTAAGCGGATCTCCGGACAAGCAAAGGGGGTCCCCATCAAGATCGGGACATGGAGCGGGAGCACAAACTTGATGGCGGTGCCATTGGATGACTTCCAAGTGATTCTCAGAATGGAGTTTATGCTCGCAGCAAAGTTGGTGCCAATACCGTTCCTGAACTTCTTGTGTCTAATGGGAGGTGATGATCCCTTCATGGTTCCAGTTTCTCGAGGAGGAACCAAGGACCTACAACAAATATCGACTTTACAATTAAAGAAAGGGGTGCGAAAAGGTGAATTAACCTTTGTAGCTGTTATGAAGCTAGAGACACTTGATGGGGAAGCCATTCAGGAACCTGTTGTTGTGGCGAACATCCTGAAGGAGTTCTCAGATGTGATGCCAACAGAGTTGTCGAGAACTCTACCACCACGCAAAGGCGTGGATTATCGGATTGAGCTAGAGCCGAGAGTTAAGCCTCCAGCGAGACCACTATACCGCATGACCCCTCCAGAGTTGGCAGAACTGAGGAAGCAATTAGATGAACTGTTAAGCGGTGGTCTCATCCGTAGTTCCAAAGCACCTTTCGGAGCTCCAGTCCTCTTTTAGAAGAAACAAGATGGGAGCTTTCGATTATGCATCGATCATCGAGCCCTCAATAAGATGACGGTAATGAACAAGTACCCTATCCCGCTCATCGTGGATTTATTCGATCAATTGGGTAAGGCAAAGTACTTCTCCAAACTTGACCTTCGATCAGGGTATTGGTAGGTTCGCATTACAGAAGGTGATGAGGTGAAGACTACCTTTGTGACCAGGTATGGAGCATTTGAGTTCTTGGTGATGCCTTTCGGCTTAACCAACGCTCCGGCCACATTCTGCACTCTCATGAACCAGCTGTTCAAGGAGTATCTAGATAAGTTTATGGTCGTCTACTTAGACGATATCATCGTCTATAGCCAAACACTTGAGGAGCATGTTAGATACCTCCGAACAATTTTCAAAGTTCTCAGGGAGAACACCTTATTCATGAAGAGGGAAAAGTGCTACTTCGCCCAAATGGAGATTTTATTCTTGGGGCATCGAATTGGGAATAGGTCCGTTCGAATGGACAAGGCTAAGGTGCAAGCTGTGGTGGACTGGCGAACACCAAAGAAGGTGCCAGAGTTGAGATCCTTCCTTGGGTTTATCAACTATTATCGGCGCTTCATAGCTGGATATTCAAAGCGCACAGCTCCATTGACGGAGTTGCTAAAAAAGGAGCAGTCCTGGAGATGGTCGGACAAATGTGAGGTGGTATTTCAAGACCTGAAGATTACTGTGTTAGAAGAACCTGTACTCAGATTACCGGACTATGGAAAGTCTTTTGAAGTCCATAGAGATGCTTCTGACTTTGCTATTGGAGGAGTTCTTATGTAGGAGGGACATCCAGTGGCCTACGAGAGTCGCAAGCTCAACGAGACCAAGCAGCGATATCCTGTACATGAGAAGGAGATGACAGCGCTGGTCTACTATCTACGAGTGTGGCTACACTATCTTTTAGGAGCACCATTTGTGCTAAGGACAGACAATGTCGCATTGACTTACATCCAAACTCAAAAGAAACTCTCCCCAAAGCAAGCACGATGGCAGGATTTCTTGGCTGAGTTCGACATGGTGATGGAGTACAAACCCAGAAAAGCAAATGTCGTGGCCGATGCATTGAGTCGGAAAGTGGAGCTAGTGAATGCTATACAGTTGGAGGGCAGAGGCCAAGCAAGTCAATTGCGCTCCAACTTTCTTTCCAGGATCAGGGATGGACTGTACTGAGATCCTCAGGTAGTGACTCTGATTCAACTCATCAAAGAGGGCATGACACGATGATTTTAGGTCCAGGAGGGACTCATCTATACCAAGGGGAATATAGTTTATGTCCCACGAGCGGATAACTTGAGGCGTGAACTCTTGAAAGAGTGTCACGATTCCCTTTGGGTTGGACATCCGGGTATCCACCGAACAATGGCTCTCATGGAGAGGGCCTTCTATTGGCCGAAGATGGGGACAGATGTGGAGGAATATGTTCGAACATGCCTTACTTGTCAACAGGACAAGATAGAGTAGCAGAAGCCAGTGGGACTTTTGGAGCCGCTGCCCGTATCAGAAAGGCCATAGGAGAGCATTTCCTTGGACTTCATATCAAGCTTGCCCGCAGTAGGGGGAATTGGGTCGATGCAACATTCATTGCTGCACCCCTACATTGCTCAGTGGAGGAGGTGGCTAAGTTGATGATGAAGAATGTGGTTAAGTATTGGGGAGTCTCGCACAACATCATTAATGATCAGGATTCTCGATTCTTGGGATGATTCTGGACCGAGTTGTTCAAGTTGTTGGGGTGTAAATTATACTTTTCCACAAGCCTCCACCCTCAAATAGATGGCCAAACAGAGAGAATTAACTCACTCTTGGAGCAATATCTTCGGCACTACGTGAGTGCCAACCAACGAGATTGGGTGAAGCTGTTGGACATAACCCAATTCTCCTATAACTTGCAGCGGAGCTCTGCATCCAATAAGAGCCAATTTGAGATTATTACGGGACAATAGCATCAACTCCTCATACCCTGATTATTGGTTATACAGGGAGTAGCCCATCAGCCTATCACTTCGCAAAGGAATGGCGCCACAATGCAGATATTACGTGGGTTTACTTGGAGAAGGCGACCAAAAAGATGAAGAAGTGGGTAGACTTGGGAAGGCGACCACAAGAATTTAAAGTTGGTGACATGGTGTTGGTGAAGCTCCAACCAGCATCACTCTAGTTCTTTAGACACAAAGTGCATAAAGGATTGGTACGCAAGTATGAAGGACATTTCCCAATCATCAGCAGAGTAGGCAATGTCTCATACAAGTTGCAACTGCCAGCATGGTTCAGAATTCACAATGTCTTCTATGCGAGCAACTTGAAAGCCTACCACTCAGATCCGCGAGATGATTCTCGAAATGTTTCAACTCGACTACCCCCCACCAGAGCCTCTTACGAGAAGCGAGTTAAAACTATTCTAGCGGATTCATAAGATAAAGCTACCCAATGGAGCATAGCAAATAGAGTACTTGGTGAAGTGGTAAAAGTTTTCTCAAACAGAAGCCAGTTGGGAGCCAGAAGATGCCTTGCGATATTAAGAAGCTCGTGTCAAAGCCTACCAACAAGCATCGACAAGGGCGTCGACAGTTTAAGTGGGGGAGAATGTCACGAACGGTCATCGCTCAACCGCAATGCCTTTGCTCTTTGAGCCATTCGTCACTTTTTCTTGCTTGTACATATGTTTGACAGCTTGTTTTGCCTTGAGTTTATGTGTTTTTACATAAGAAATGTGAGTGCAAGTAGTGTAGAAGGCTGCAGAATGATCGCTCGCTGCGCGGAGCCAAAACAGCCATGTTTTTGGGTCTTTTCCGTGTGCTGCGGCAACCTTTCTGAGTGGTGCGAAATGTCAGCTATTTCAGCACCTTGGAACCCCTCGGGTGGCACCGGGCTGGATGGGGTTCCGGGTATATGTCAGGCGTAGTTGTTCATCAGCAATTGAACTTGTCTTGCATCCGATACCTTGGGAACCGTCGTTTGTGGACTTGCGACCGTTCCTACAACCCTCCAAAGTCCTAATTCGCTCTCTTTCTCTCTTTTATTTGCTGCACTCAAGGTGTTCAACAAATTGCTTGTATAGCCTTCCGCTTTGTGAGACGTCGGGACGTGTCCGTCGCTCGCCTCTAAGCTAATCAACTTCTTCTTTGTAGGTCCTATGGGACCTTAAGAGGTTGTAAGAGGGTTGACCCTTTGCGGATAGATAACGCGTTAGGCGTTTCATGACTTAGGCAATCCCAACTAAGTCTGGAATAGCAAGCAATATTGCTCCACGACTTAGGCAGTTTCAGCTAAGTCTTCGGGAGTGCCACGAGGGTGCCGCATGGCTTAGGCAAATTCAGCTAAGTCTGTGATAGTGTGGCACCAGGCTGGATGGGGTTTTGGGTATATGTCAGGCATAGGCTTTCATCAACAATTGAACTTGTCTTACATCTGATATCTTGGGAACCGTCGTGTGTAGACTTATGACCGTTCTTACAACCCTCTAAAGTCCTGTTTTGCTCTCTTTCTCTCTTTTCTCTACTGCACTTAAGGTGTTTGACGAATTGCTTGTATAGCTTCTCACTTTATGAGATGTTGAGACTTGTCCATTGCTTGTTTTTAAGCTAATTAATTTCTTCTTTGTAGGTCCTAGGGGACCGCATGAGGTTGCAAGAGAGCTGACCCTTTGCGAATAGGTAATGCTTTGGGCGTTTCATAACTTAAGCAATCCCAACTAAGTCTAGAATAATGGGCAAGTTTGATTCATGACTTAGGTAATTTTAACTAAGTCTTCGAGAGTGCCACTATGATGCCGCACGGCTTGGGCAACTTCAGCTAAGTCCATGACAGTATAGTATCAGAGCAAATAAGTAATTCAAATAAACAACGAAGAAGATTAGCAAACTCGCCATGGTGAAACATCATGGTGAATCGAGCAAGATGGGGTAAGTTAGACCCTTGCTCCAAGCAGCCATAGGCAGGCTACAAGTGTAAGCTCACTGCAAACTGTTGGAGTCACTCATGAGGAGCATGGCACTAAACAAGATAACCATGAAGTTGGGTATTCTCCACAAGTGGAGGAGGCACCATCTAGAGCCCCAACCGGGAAAAAAAGCTACAATGTCACGGGCTTAGCTGATTTTGCCTAAGCCGTGCGGCACCCATGCGTGTCCGTCCGCAAAGGTCAGCCCTCCCCGAGATCTCCTAAAATCCCACAGACTTACAAAAAGAGAAAACGGGCCAGAAGAAGCAACTCCCACGGGATCCACAAGCAACTGCTCAAGAAAAACACTTTATAAAGCCAAAATACAAATTACACCCATGGACATTACAAGCTCAGAGAGGTTGCATACAAAGGATAATGGTCCACTACAGACCGATGTCCCCATAAGTGCTTATAAGACACACTTGTATTTACAAGCCAAACTTGGCCATAAAGCAAATCAAACTAGGGCTTCCAAGCCTACTGCAAGCCCGCTTCTTGTTGTACAAGATATGTACATAAACCGAAGGACACGGACTAACACAAGCATTTCATCGAACACCTTGTTTACATTGTTGTCCGTGACATTCTCCCCCACTTATTCCTTCGACGTCCTCGTCGAAGCCACTGTAGACGCTGCATCTCCTCGCATTCTGCTGAAGCTTTAATCTTCTTCTTTGGCTGCAACATGCCCCTTTGGCTCCTAGCCGCTCTCTACCGCTGTTGTTGAGTAGTCGAACTCCAATCCGCCATGCTGCTTCAACTCACCAATGACTGAATCTGGTGTGGGGTTGGCTGAGTTGTGCTGATCCTTGTTGGTTCTCGCGGATCCCTCTGATGAAGGAAAAGACCTACCTTATGATGTGTCGATCGCTCATATTGCTTGAAACGGGTAGATGCTTGTTGGAGCTTTAACGAGCATCGCCTCACAGACTTTGAAGTTTTTAAGGTCCTTTCTCCATAATATTTGCCCATTGAACCTTCTTCCGCTGTTAGTTGTCACTTCCAAGTATGTTCGCATCACTCCCTCTTAGTCAATTGGGAAATGAAGTGGAAAAAACTACTCTCAATAGTACTAATCACCAACGGTGAGGATTTGACAACCATTGTCTTCCATAAGCTTTCTTTGAAGGGTCACTGAACTTGTGCAGAGCTCCCCTGCTTGGATAAGTAAGAGAACTGGGATACTCGACTTCACCCATTCTCTTCATAGTTGAGGAGGTAAGGTGGCTTCTCTCACCTCCTCGAGTTAAGAGAACTGGGGTACTCGGTTTCGCCCATTCTCTCGAGTTGAGAAGGCAAAGGTTACTCAATTTCGCCTGGCAAAGGTTACTTGATTTCGCCTGGCAAAGGTTACTTGATTTCGCCTGCCTCCTCGAGTTTGTACTTCATGCATTAAGCTGGGTACTAACATTCGCCTGCTCTTTGCTCACACTTCTGAAGCACTTGAAGTGGTTGCACTCCTTGCGTTGGGATAGCTACGGTGATTCACCTTCCCACTGCCATTGAACTTCTGGAATGCAAGAAGTTTTGCCCAAAAAGTGTAAAAAGTTTGCTTCGCTTCGCTCACTTCCTCGAGTTAAGAGAACTGGGGTACTCGGTTTCGCCCATTCTCTCGAGTTGAGAAGGCAAAGGTTACTCAATTTCGCCTGGCAAATGTTACTTGATTTCTCCTGCCTCCTCGAGTTTGTACTTCATGCATTGAGCTGGTTACTAACATTCGCCTCTTTGCTCACACTTCAAGCACTTGAAGTGGTTGCACTCCTTGCGTTGGGTTAGCTCGTGATTCACCTTCCACCGCCATTGAACTTCGGAATGCAAGAAGTTTTGCCCGAAAAGAGCAAAGGTTTACTCCAACTTGGAGTCCCCAACTTGGAGTAAGTCCGTGATAGATCCGTCGCCTTTGGGGTTATCTGTGTTCTCCATCACCTTTGCCGCCTACTCCTCCCGAGTAGAAAGGCGATACCATGTCTTGCCTACTTCGTTCCTTGGTCGAGCACTCCTGCATCAACCCGAAGTCCCTTAATTTCGGCTATTTGGATGAGAAGCACATCGACATCGGTCTTATGAAGTTTCTTGGACTCTGCCCTTCTGCCTCGTCTTTGTACTTGGAGTTTGCCTCTGCACTCTCCACCTCCTTGGCCCCTTTTACGACCAATGTTGTCCCTTCATGAGAGCAAGGGATCGATGACTTCACGGAAGTCCCGCATCTGCGGTACCATGGCGCTGCCAAGCCCATAGCACTACTATCCGTTACCTTGCATCTTCATCCCTTCCTCCGCGATCGGTAGATCCTCTGTGTAACCGGAGCTCCTCAGTCCACCTCCTCTCTAACCGACGCTTTTCTTTTGGGTAGGAGCCCGTTGGACTCGTCGTCGCTTCCTCACCCTTTCGACCACACCGACACCATTGTGTCCTCCTAGCGATTCTCCTTGGTCGATGGAGCAGATCGCAACTCTCATGCATGGCCTCCACCATCTTATTGCAGGGCTCGTGCCGATTCTGTCTCCTTAGCTTCCTTGGTAGCAACGTTCGCTTACTCGGCCTTGTCCTCTGACTTGCCGGGCTCCCTTAAGCGAATGTGAGCACTGAAGCAGTCCAACTCTCCAACTGCTTCGGTTAATCAAGTCCCCTCCATGGGACTCACTGGTACTTGCAATCTGACTACTCCCTCGGTAGTACACAGCCCCCATATACTGACGACCAAGGCTTTCATCTGATACAAGCTTCGATGTATATACACGGAAGACCCGCCTCTGATCGTGGCATTCACTCCTTGAATCCACGGCCCTTCTTGCATTGTTCAAGTGGAGCTCAGCGACTCGATCATTCACATGATCATGTCCCCCTCCATGGGACTCACTGGTACGTGCACTTGGACTTCTTCCTTGGTGGAATACAGCTCCCATATGCTGATGACTAAGGCTTTCATCCAATGCAAGCTTTGATGCACACACGAAGACCCGCCTCTGCGGTACTATGACATTCCCTCCTTGAATCCATAGCCCTTCTTCTTGTTGTGTCATATACCAAAGTGGAGCTCCCAGTAACTCCTGATCATACCTCCGCATGATTTTGTCCCTCACGGGACAAGATTGTTTGTATTGCATTACCACGAACTATTCCACCACGATCCGCTGCACCATGTCGCCTCCTGGTGACATCTCCATTGCATACAGATTCTCGTGTGATGAACTCGGACTACGACTTCTCCACGTGTGGCCTCTGCCAACACATCGTAGGGCCTCTGCCATCTCCGACTTTTAGTTCGCTCCCTTGGCAATTCCCCTTCGTCCCCCTCACTCCTGGGTTACTCCTAGACGAAGCATAGCTCTAGGACAGTCCGTCGCCTAGTAGCTCCTGAAGTCCCCTGACTTCGCTAGAGTGGGTGCACCATTGTCTGGATCTTGGGCCTCTATCCCCTACCAGCACAATCTTGCTATGCACCTCTTGTTCCTGACAACTTGAACGGCAACACTGTGGCATATTCTTCAAGAGTACCCGCCTCTGCGTCCTCTTGCCCCGTACTAAGGTCTCATGATCCTAACTTTGCCATGAGTTGAATCACCTTAGTTACTCAATCAAATGCATCTCTGAGGTAGCTTGCATGTGCCTTGAAGCTCCCTTCATCTTTGGCACCATGCAAAATAAGTCTGTCCCATCAGAATGAAGAACCCATGGAACGACATGATCCCACTCTTGCCTCTACAAGAGTTCATGCCCTTGACCTCTGTCTAAGGAAAGCTCCGTGCCTCTGCTCCATGTTCCATCTTCTATGTCGACTCCCTTCATACGACTTGGATACTTCACCGAGTTCCACCCAAGTCACTCTGCTACTCGATTTGCACTGAGTTGATAGTGGCCCTCACGTCCACCATTCCATGGGTCAGCCCTCTGTTGAGTTCGATTTCTGCCTCGACTCTAAGTGTGCCTTCATATGATGTTGCCTTGGATTGCTCCCCCACTTGATCTCGAAATGCATCCACCAATGCATTACCTCCTTCGAGATCATGCGACAACTCTTAAATCGCTCACTCGGTCCGTTGAGCTTTATGAAGATATAACCAGAAACTCTTCCTCAATATGCGATCGTCGCACATGATTCTCCCACTAGAGAACTAGGACTTATCCCTCCGGATATCTCTTCTTTGGAGCAACTTTTCTCTTTATATACTTCCCTGGAAGTTTGGAGACCATCATCCCCTTTGGACTACTCCGTCTTCTTGAACTTGTGCTTTGTTCGCCCCACAAATGTACTTGCTAGATTGCGACCCTTCTCCAATCGGTCTCCGCACCCTTCAAGGTCTAGCAACATGCTGAATTTGTTGCACATTTCAGCCACCTACGGACATATCCTTTCCATGTTGAAGAGAAAGTTCGATGCTCCATGGCGTCGAGTTCTAATCGCGCCTTGGGATGGCCACAAACACTCTATCATCCGTGTACAAGCCCTTGCATGAGTTTCTAATCCTTGAGTTAGCAATTCCCTCACCTCTGTGAGCTTTGCACAACTCTTTCGGTCGTTACACAACACCTCCCACCTTGCGGTCTCATCTTTCACCAAGCACCTGCTTTGCCTTAAGCACCGTCAAGTTTGGTTGCCAACGTCGAGCTATAGCTTAAACTCAACCATCCCAATCTTTGTGTGCTACGCATTCTTCTTCGCTTGCTTGTCCTCGTGGTGCCACTCGCGCAAAGGGGTTGGCTATTCCTTGAATGCCAAACCAGGATGCCCGTTCCTCCGAGCGACTCCTTTCCCTACATCTCAATGTCCGTTTCCCTAAGCGGTTGCGTGCTAGTCCTCCACGCCTAGCTAGGTCCCCACATTTGTATGGCAAGTGTTTGCGTGTGCTTGTCCCGCTCGATACCACCATCACGGGCTTAGCTGATTTTGCCTAAGCTGCGGCACCCATGCGTGTCCGTGTCAAGGTCAGCCCTCCCGAGATCTCCTAAAATCCCAGACTTACAAAAAGAAAGCGGGCGGAAGCAACTCCCACGGGATCCACAAGCAACTACTCAAGAAAAACACTTTATAAAGCCAAAATACAAATTACACCCATGGACATTACAAGCTCAGAGAGGTTGCACACAAAGGATAATGGTCCACTACAGACCGATGTCCCCACAAGTGCTTATAAGACACACTTGTATTTACAAGCCAAACTTGGCCATAAAGCAAATCAAACTAGGGCTTCCAAGCCTACTGCAAGCCCGCTTCTTGTTGTACAAGATATGTACATAAACCGAAGGACACGGACTAACACAAGCATTTCATCGAACACCTTGTTTACATTGTTGTCCGTGACAACAAGGAGAGACTTACAATGGCGGAGACCCACCTTGATGTTCTTGAAGTGAGCTTGGAGGAGCTCTACTAAGGCTAGTGAAGGCTACTTAGGGTAGAGAGCTCACAAGAAGAAATTGAATCTCGGATCGAGAAAGTTGAATCCTTGATTGATCAAATGACAAAGGACACCAAAGATTTCGTACGACATCTACATAAAATTATGGCAGAACTCACGGCTAAGGTGGTGGTGTTAACAAGGACTCTTGATGTGGGAGGAAACAATGCCCATGCTACACCACCACAAAACTTCAAGGCACCGGAGCAGCATTGCTATGGGGGTGTTAGGGATGCTAAAAACCTTGAAAATTTCTTGTTCGATATGGAACATTATTTTCGTGCTACAAGGCTCGATTTTGAAGAGACCAAAGTTGTTATAGCAACAATATATTTGAATAAGGATGTAAAACTTTAGTGACGAACTTGTTGGGAAGAGATCCAGTAAGGCCGACATCGAGTGGATACATTGGGAGACTTCAAGCGAGAGTTGAGAACTCAGTTCTTGCTCGAGAACATATAGTTTATCATAAGAAGGAAACTGAGACAATTCTGCCAAAGTACAATAATCTGTAACTATGTAAACAATTTTCAGCACTGATGCTGAATATATAGGATATGTCTGAAAAAGACAAGCTATTCAGCTTTCTCGATGGCTTGAAGTCATTGGCACAACAAGAACTACATCGGAGGAATGTCACCGACATAGTCGGGGCATTTGCAGCCACAGAAAGGCTAACTAACTTTGTTTCTTCAGAGGATTTGAGAAAGAAGAAACAATCTTTGGGAAATTGTCTATCTAAATATTCTCAAACGAAGGAGTAGAAGGTGAACAAAAGAAGAAGAATTTTCACAAGAGACCAAGCTCAAAAGGTAAAGTCTTAAAGTCTGGTGGATGCTTCATGTGCGAAGGACCGCACATGGTGAGGGAGTGCCCACAAAAATAGGCACTCAATGCTTTAACTGTATGGATTCAGCCCTGTAAGTCAGATAAGGGCAAAACTATCACCCTTAGTTCGAGCAGTTCTAAATCTAGTAGCGACAGTGAGGCATCACAAGGACCCGAGATGGGAGCAATGCATTTGTTGAATGTGTTGCGGGGTCAAGTGGGGGAGAACACAAAGGCAAAGCTACTGAAGGCAGAAAGCAACGAGTTGATGTATGTAGACATCAAGCTTAATGGTCGTACAACCTATGCAATGGTGGGCATTAGCGCGACCCACAATTTTATTATCGATCAAGAAGCTAAGTGATTGGGACTGATCTTAGAGAAGAGCCCAAGTCGTATGAAGGCTATGAACTGGGAGGCCAAGCAGATCTCCGGACGAGCAAAGGGGTCCCCATCAAGATCGGGATATAGAGCAGGAGCACAAACTTGATGGCGATGCCATTAGACGACTTCCAAGTGATTCTTGGAAAGGAGTTTATGCACACGACGAAGTTGGTGCCAATGTTGTTCCTGAACTTCTTGTGTCTAATGGGAGGCGACAATCCCTGCGTGGTTCCAGTTTCTCGAGGAGGAACCAAGGACCCACAATAAATATTGGCTTTATAATTGAAGAAAGGGGTATAAAAAGGTGAATTAACCTTTGTAGCTACTATGAAGCTAGAGACACTAGATGTGGAGGCTAGTCAAGAACCTACTATTGTGGCAAATATCTTAAAGGAGTTCTTAGATATGAGGCCAACGGAGTTGCTGAGAACTCTACCACCATACAGAGGCATGGATCATTAGATTGAGCTAGAGCCAGAAGTTAAGCCTCCAGCGAGACCACCATACTACATGGCCCCTCCAGAGTTGGCAGAACTGAGGAAGCAATTAGATGAATTGGTAAGTGATGGTCTCATCTACAGTTCAAAAGCACCTTTCGGAGCTCTAGTCCTCTTCCAGAAGAACAAGATGGGAGCTTCTGATTATGTATTGATTATCGAGCCCTCAACAAGATGACGGTGAAGAACAAGTACCCCATCCCGCTCATCGTAGACTTGTTCGATCAATTGGACAAGACAAAGTACTTCTCTAAACTCAACTTTTGGTCAGGGTATTGGCAGGTGCGCAAAAAGGTGATGAGGTGAAGACTACTTATGTGACCAGGTATGGAACATTTGAGTTCTTGGTGATGCCTTTCGGCTTAACCAACGCTCCGACCACATTCTGCACTCTCATGAACCAACTGTTCAAAGAGTATCTGGACAAGTTTGTGTTCGTCTACTTAGATAATTTCGTTGTCTATAGCAAAACACTTGAGGAGCATGTTAAGCACCTCCAAACAATTTTTAAAGTTCTCAGGCAGAACACCTTGCTTGTGAAGAGGGAAAGTGCTATTTCGCCTAAATAGAAATTTTATTCTTGGGGCATCGAATTGGCAATGGTTTCATCTGAATGGACAAGTCTAAGGTGCAAGTTGTGGGGGACTAACGAACACCAAAGAAGGTGCCATAGTTGAGATCCTTCCTTGGGTTCGTCAACTATTATCGGTGCTTTATAGCTGGATATTCGAAGCACGCAGCTCCATTGACGGAGTTGCTAAAGGAGCGGTCCTGGAGATGGTTGAACAAATGTAAGACGACATTTCAAGACCTAAAGACTACTATGTTGGAGAAACTTGTACTCAGATTACCAGACTATGAAAAGCCTTTTGAAGTCCATATAGATGCTTCTGACTTTGCTATTGGGGGAGTTCTTATGCAATAGGGTCATCCAGTAGCCTACGAGAATCGCAAGCTCAATAAGACCGAGCGGCGATATCTTGTGCATGAGAAGGAGATGACAGTGGTGATCCACTATCTATGAGTGTCGTGACACTACCTTCTAGGAGTATCATTTGTGCTAAGGACAGACAATGTCGCATTGAGTTACTACTAAACTCAAAAGAAACTCTCCCCAAAACAAGCACGATGACATGACTTCTTGGCTGAGTTCGACATGGTAATGGAGTATAAGCCCGAAAAAGCAAATGTCGTGGCCGATGCATTGAGCTAGAAAGTGGAGCTAGTAAATGATATACAGTTGGATGGTGAAGGCCAAGCAAGTCAATTACACTCCAATTTCCTTTCCAGGATTAGGGATAGACTCTACCAAGATCCTCAAGCAGTAACTCTGATGTAATTCATCAAAGAGGGCAAGGCACGATGATTTTGGGTCCATAAGAGACTCATCTATACCAAGGGGAATAGAGTTTATATTCCGTAAGAGGATAACTTGAGGCCTAAACTCCTGAAAGAGTGTCACGATTCTCTTTGGGCTGGACATCCGAGTATCCACCAAACAATGGCTCTTGTAGAGAGAGCATTCTATTGGCCAAAAATAGGGACAGATGTGGAGGAATATGTTCAAACATGCCTTACTTGTCAATAGGACAAGGTAGAGCAGCAAAAGCCAGTGGGACTTTTGGAGTCGCTGCCCGTACAAGAGAGGTCATGTGAGAGCATTTCCTTGGACTTCATATCAAGCTTGCCCACAGTAGGGGGAATTGGATCGATACCTATGGTAGTTGATCAGTTTTCGAAGTATGCAACATTCATTGTTGCACCCCTACATTGCTAAGTGGAGGATGTGGCGAAGTTGATGATGAAGAATGTGATGAAATATTGGGGAGTCCCATACAACATCATTAGTGATTGAGATTCTCAGTTCTTGGGACGATTCTGGACCAAGTTATTCAAGTTGTTGAGATCTAAATTATACTTCTCCATAAGCCTCTACTTCCAAACGGATGGCCAAATAGAAAGAATCAACTCATTCTTAGAGCAATATCTCTGGTACTACGTGAGTGCCAACCAACAAGATTGGGTGAAGTTGTTGGATATAGCCCAATTCTCCTACAACTTGTAGCGGAGCTCTACATCCAACAAGAGTCCATTTGATATTATTACAGGACAACATCCATCAACCTCTCACACCCTGGTTATTGGTTATATAGGGAGTAGCCCATCAGCCTATCACTTCGCAAAGGAATGACATCGCAATGCGGATATTACGCAGGCTTACTTAGAGAAGGCGACCAAAAAGATAAAGAAGTAGGCAGACTTGGGAAGGTGACCACAAGAGTTTAAAGTCAGTGACATGGTGTTGGTGAAGCTCCAACCAGCATCACTCCAGTTCTTTAGGCACAAAGTGCACAAAGGATTAGTACGCAAATATGAGGGGCCTTTCCCAATCATCAGTAGGATAGGCAATGTCTCATACAAGTTGCAATTGACAGCATGGTTCAGAATTCATAACGTCTTCCATGCAAGTAACTTGAAAGCCTACCACTCAGATTTGCAAGATAATTCTCAAAATATTCCAACTTGACTACCCCCCACAAAGCCTCTTACGAGAATCGAGTTGAAACTATTCTGACGGATCGCAAGACGAAGCTACCCAATGGAACACAACAAATAGAGTACCTGGTAAAGTAGCAAAAGCTTCCTCGAACATAAGCCAGTTGGGAGCCAGAAGATACCCTACGATATGAAGAAGCTCGCATCAAAGCCTACCAGCAAGCATCGACGAGGGCGTCGACAGTTTAAGTGAGGGAGAATATCACGAACGGTTATCGCCCAAACATAACATCTTCGTTCCGTGAACCATTCATCGCTTTTTCTTATTTTCACATATGTTTGGTAGCTTGTTTTGCCTTGAGTTTATATGTTTTTACCTAAGAAATGTGAGCGAAAGTAGTGTAGAAGGTTACGAATGATCGCTCAAGGCGTGAAGCCAAAACAGCCCCATTTTAGGTCTTTTTCGCATGTTGCAGTGACCGCTCTGAGCGATGTGAAATGTCAGTTATTTCAGCACCTTGGAACATCCCCAGTGGCACCGAGTTGGATGGGGTTTTGGATATATGTCGGGCGTAGACTTTCATCAACAATTGAACTTATCTTACGTCCGATACCTTGGGAACAATCGTTTGTGGACTTGTGACCATTCTTACAACCCTCTAAAGTCCTGTTTCACTCTCTTTCTCTCTTTTCTCTACTACACTCAAGGTGTTCGACGAATTGCTTGTATAGCTTCCTGCTTTGCGAGATATTGGGACTTGTCCGTCGCTCGTTTCTAAGCTAATCAACTTCTTCTTTGTAATCCTATGGGACTGCATGAGATTGCAAGAGGGCTGACCCTTTGTGGATAAGTAATCCTTTGAGCGTTTCATGACTTAGACAATCCCAGCTAAGTCTGGAACAGTGGGCAAGGTTGCTTCACGACTTAGGCAATTTCAGATAAGTCTTCAAGAGTGCCGCTAGGGTGCCACACAAATCAAATCTCTTGATTGAAGATGTGTTATTAATTGATGGTTTGAAATATAATCTACTAAGCATTAGCCAATTATGTGATAAATGATATATTATCAAATTTAAATCTAATACTTGAATAATTAAAATATCATAAAAAAAATAGTTCTATGATTGCCTTAAGAAGCAATAATGTGTATACTATTGACATTTATAATTTTTATGATGAAATATATTTTTCGACCTTAAATAATAATGCATGGATTTGACATAGGAGACTAGGACATGCTAGCATGAAACTATTAAACCAAATCTTAACTAAAAATCTAGTAAAAAGAATGCCTAGCATCAAGTTTGTAAAAGATAAAGTTTGTGATGCATGTCAACTAAGAAAATAAACAAAAAGTAATTCCAAATCAAAAAATCAAATAAGCACATCTAGGCCACTACAATTGATCCATATAGATTTATTTGGACAATTGATACTATAAGCTTAGGAGGTAGCAAATATATGTTTGTTATTATAGACGATTATAGTAGATATACTTAGACCTATTTCTTGACACACAAAAGTGATTCTTTTAAATATTTTTTAAAATTTTATAAACTTATTCAAAACAAAAAGGGTTTTATGATTTAATCTATACATAGTGATCATGGTGGTGAGTTTCAAAATCATGATTTTTAAATTTTTTATGAGTTAAATGGGTATAATCATAATTTCTCTAATCCTAGAAATTCACAACAAAATGGAGTAGTGAAAAGATAAAATAAGAGCTTACAAGAAATGGTTAGAATCATGTTAAACGAACATAGCTTACCCAAATATTTTTGGGCTGAAGCCATTAACACGACATACTATGTCATGAATAGGGTTCTTACAAGATCATTACTCTCCAAAATTCCTTATGAATTATGGAATAATAAAAAATATAATATTTCATATTTCAAATTATTTAGTTATAAATATTTTTTTGAATGAAAAAGATGCTTTAGGAAAGTTCGATGCAAAATCCTATAAAGGCATATTTCTTAGTTATTCCTTAATTTCAAAAGCTTATCATGTCTTTTAATAAAATAACTCTAGTAAATAAGAAATTAATCCATACTACTTTTCATGAGGTTACCAAATTACAGAAAATTGATTTTGATGATGATTTTGATTTTATCACTTTAAATTTGAATGATAAACTTCCTCTCTAAAATAACTTAGATGCATCTACTTCCAAGGAATTCTTACCCAAAAAATGAAAGTATGTAGATGCTCATTCTAAGGAGTTAATAATAGGAGATACATCAAAAGATATTCAAATTCATTTATTATTTAAGAATTTTTGTGTTAGTGCCATATTTTTATCTCAAATTAAACCAAGATGCATTGAGGAAGCCCTAAAAGATGATTCTTGGGTTATTTCAATACATGAAGAGTTAAACCAATTTGAGAGAAATGAGGTGTAGGTACTTGTTCCTAGATCTAGTGATTGTTTAGTGATTGGTACTAAATGGATCTTTAGAAATAAGCAAGATGAAAATGGTATCATGGTTAGAAACAAGACTAGATTAGTAGTCAAGAGTTTCAACCAAGAAAAAGAGATCGATTATGAAGAGACATTCGCTCTTGTGATTAGACTTAAAGCTATAAGGATGCTCCTTACATTTGCCTCTTTTAAGAATCTTCATTTATTTCAAATGGATGTCAAAAGTGATTTTCTTAATAGTTTCATTTCCGAAGAAGTTTATGTTGAATAACCCTTTGATTTTGAAAATGATCTTTTTTGAATTATGTTTTCAAATTATCTAAAGCTCTTTATGGATTGAAACAAGCCCCTAGGGCTTGGTATGAAAGACTTAGCTCTATCCTTATTTCAAATAATTTTTTGAAATGGAAAGTTGATACCACATTATTTTTTAAATATTTTAAAAATAATTTTCTAGTTATACAAATTTATGTTGATGATATTATTTTTGATTCAACAAATAAATCCTTATATGAATCTTTTACCAAGAGTATAAGCCAAGAATTTGAAATGAGCCTAATGGATGAATTAATTTTTTTCTTAGGATTACAAATAAAATAATTAAATGATAGTATTTTTGTAAGTCAAACTAAGTATATATTAGATTTGTTAAAACGTTTTAGTATGGACAATACTAAGGCCATAAATACACCCATGAGCACTTTTATAAAATTAGACTTGGATAATAAAGGTAAAAATTTTGATAAAAAATATATAGAGGAATGATAGGTAGTTTATTGTATTTAACTGCTACTAGACTAGACATAATCTTTAGTATTGGATTGTGTGCAATGTTTCAATCTAATCCTAAATATCCTCATTTTAAGATAGTTAAACGAATATTTAGATATTTAAAAGAAACTTCTAATTTATGATTATGGTATCCTAAGTCTAAAAATTTTGATTTGCTTACCTATATGGAAGTTGATTTTGGAGGTTATAGAATAGATAGAAAAGAGTATAACCGGAACATGCCAATTCTTAGGACATGCTATTGTTTCTTGGTCTTCCAAGAAACAAAATTTGATTGTATTATTTACAACCGAAGCTGAGTACATAGTAGCTTGTGCATGCTGTGCACAAGTCATTTGGATGAAAAATATCTTAGAAGATTATGGAATTCATTTGAAAAATATTCCTATCAAATGCAATAATACTAGTGTAATATGTTTAACTAAAAATCTCATTTAACACTCAAGAACTAAACATATTGACATTATACGTCACTTTATTAGAGATCATGTAAATAATCATGATATATTATTAGAATTTATTGATACTAATTATCAATTGGCTGATATCTTTACTAAGCCATTAAATGAAGAATAATTTGACTTTATTAGAAGAGAGTTGGGAATGTTAAACCATCCAAATACATGATTTGCTATTTTTTAAATTTCTTGAGCTTTTGCTTAAAATTTACATGAGATGATTTTGAACACATGAGTAGCTCTTATAGTCTTCTTGGACTTCTCAACTTTTTGGGCTCTCTTTCGAAATGATTCTATTTGAAATTGATATTTATAAGAGGAAAAATAAGATTCAAAGTTTTTTTTTTAAGATAGCATTAATTTCTATACTCTCTCAAAAATTATTTCCATTCATTTATATATATATATATATATACTTGATGAATATTGTTTAAGTATCTCTCCTACTCAATATTTAATTTTTTGGGATACTAAATATTTAGATCTCTGACACCCTCCCCGCTCTTATTCTTCTATTTTATTTACAAATGGGGAGAAAGCAATTTCTTTATGTGATAAATGTTGAAGAATCTTCAAATATAAGTTAAGCATTTCTCTTTTTGTTGATGATAAAAGGGGAGAAATGGCATAATTGATGACATAAGAAAGATATTTGTTTTGAGATCTTTCAAACGGTTGAAATTAATATTGTATCTTAATTGATGACATGGTTATCTTGTGAACATAATGACTGATATTGTATTATGATTGATGACATTGTTATTTTGTAAACATAATGATTGAAATTTTTATGTGATAGCAAGAAAATGAATCGTTAAAAATTTTATCATGTATTGGTATCATGTATGGTTAAATTATAAAAATTATCAAAATGCTTGAATTCAAAAGTATAGTGCTTGTGAATTCAAGTTTATTTTATTTATCCTATGGCATATACATATGAGAAGTTACGATTAACTCCCATCATCAATCATTGTCATCATCAAAAAGGGAAAGATTATTGAATCTCGGGTTTTGATGATGAAATCAATTGATAGATTTTATAATCTAACTTGTGTGTTAAAGAAAGTGATGCAGGATTAACTGCGACAATAAAGGGCATTACAATTAGATGTTGGGCTGGATTCAAGTTCGAGTATCAGGCCGAGGTTCGGATGATGCAATGGGAGCTCATTAAGAGTTTGCCAGAGGTCAACCGAGGTTCGGACGTTGTTGTCGGGAGCTCGTCGATAACTCACCAGAGGTTTGTCGGGAAGTTCATTGACAGGTTGTCAGGAGCTCGCTAGGAGTTTGCCGGAAGAATGATGGGACTTCATCGGGAGTTCGTCGGAAGAAATCGATTGTTCACCAAGGGTTCACCAGAAGGATGTCGGGAGTTCACTGAGAGATTAGTTGACAATTAGATAATAAATATTATATTTGAAGTATCGTAGTTAGCATCATAATGAGAGTTAGTTTTACT
Organism: Ensete glaucum; assembly: GCA_021527575.1. Classification (NCBI taxonomy): domain Eukaryota; kingdom Viridiplantae; phylum Streptophyta; class Magnoliopsida; order Zingiberales; family Musaceae; genus Ensete; species Ensete glaucum. Next base: position 6,521,905 of record CM038556.1, read on the forward strand.
AACTCAATTAAAAGGTCATTAGGCCTTAAGGCTGATTTGGACTTATTATAAAAATCATTTCAGTAGCCTAGATTTAGAAAAGACATGGTCTTTGAAGACACAGTCTCCATGATGAACAGTCTTCGAAGGTGTGTAAGGTGGTACAATCGCCAGAATACAATCTTCGAGACCAGCACCTTAGAAACTCTTAAAATTTAAATTTTGGCTCTAATATTAAAGTCATTTGGGCCTATAAATACCCCCCATCCTTGCTTGAGGTATGAAAGCATTAATAGCAAAAACCTTTTGAAAATATTATTATAATTCTTTAATAGCTTCTCCTCATTTCATCTTGTATAGTTTTTTGTTTAAGTGAGAGCTTAGAGACTTATAAAGGTTATCTCCTAAACTTGTAAAAGAAGAATAGAGTTGTAAGAGGGTAGTTAATTTTCACCCATTGAAGGAAGACCAATAGTGGAAGTCGGTGACTAAACGGAGGAGGAATCAGGAGTGGATGTAGGTCACGAGACTGAACCACTTTAAAATCGGTTTGCTTCCTCTTCTTTACTCTTTATCTTTATTACTTTCTTATTTAACTATCTACTGCCTTTGCTTGCACACTTACAAACATCTCTATGCTTAAACATATTTTTAATATAGTTTTTCTTGAGAAAATATTTAAATTGATGTAAAATTTTCATAAACACTAATTCACACCCCACCCACCCACCCACCCCAAACACCACCCTCGCCCCAAATTCTTAGTGCCGCTTTGATCCTAACACCCATGGGCGAGCGTCGTGCCCGCAAGCGATGCCTTCACAGGTAATACCCCTACGGGCGTTGTGCCCGCAAGCGCTGCCTCCGCGAGCGCTACCCCTACTTGTGACCGCTCCTTTGAGTAATCACCCTTGCAGGCGACAGCCCTTGTCGCGGGCAAGCACCATCCCTTACGGGTTGGCCATAGGTGCTGCCCCTATGGCCTGGCCATGGGTAAGTGTCACCCTTGTAGGCAGCCCTGGCCACAGCCGACTGCCCCTGCAAGTGGCCTGGCCATTGGTGGCCGTCCCTATAGGGGGCCAACCCAAAGGTGGTTGCCCCCATCCTCGTTGCGTTCGCTATGAAATCGCAACAATAATGCATAGAATAGTTATAGGCGGTGCAATCTCATCACACATAGTTTAAAACCAATCTTTCGTACAAATAATGTTAACTCTTATACCACTGTTGGAAAACCAAATGAGAGCATCACATGCGCAATAGAAGATCAAAATAAAATAGGTTTCCCAAGCAGATCAAATTACCGTACAAAAGATTGTGCGAGAAAGTCGTAAAACTGAAAAACTACATCGTGTGAGAGATTATTTACCTAGGGAGATCATATATTCCTATTTTTTCACATCCAGATGAAGAGGATGAAAGAGGTCAAGCATCCTCCTCTCTAGCGATATCCACATGCTGGATCGTTGTAGCAATACTCCTCTAATTACAAACTCAGGTCTCACAACTCTTACGTAGAGGGAGGGAGGAGAATAGGAAGGGGCAGCCAAAGATGCTGCCTATCAACTGTGAGCCTCCTCTCCTATTTATAGAGAGCCATCAAAAACCTTAGGGGTCTTGCCTTAGTGGGTATTGGATCTCTATTCAATTACTTATTAACCATGTATTATTGGACCTCTATCCAATAATCTCCTTTAACCTCTAATTGGGCCTCATGAAATGAGTCTATCAATGTAGGATCTCATCTAATGAGAATATGGGCTAATTTGATCTCTATCAAATCCTCTATTCACTAAAGCATCTTCCTTATGTGTATGACCCTCTAGGCCCGATACCGAGCTGGCCGTGAGTCGCTTGCATCATAACTCCTTCTAATATAGTAAATTATTATCTCCATAATAATTCAGTTGACTCATCAAATATAGACGTACTAGGCCATTATGTCATAGTCCCCAGATGGTACAGGAGGATCCAATCCATTGGACCTGTCTGACCACAATTCCTGCGTATCTATAGTCCCTCATCCAACTAATATTCTAGAGACTATATATTAGATATGATAATGTCAAGCTATATATAGAATCCGTCTTAGTCTCACTCTAATCGGCTTCTCCCGAGAGCTCCTTCTCTCTCAATCCAAATAACCCTGGCAATGGATTTGTCTAAGCAAGCACATATGGGATATTCCTCTCACGATATCGAGAGTGGATGATCCTTTATCAACAATCAATTACTTTTGTAAGGTTAACTACCAATCTTGATAACCGGTTATACTAAATCTGGAACTTTTCAAACCTGTAAGTTCGATGTCAAAGAAATGAGTACTCATACAAGGCATCCTTGATGTCTCAAGTCTAATGACCAAATGTACAATTGAGACTATGGAATCGTAGTCTGACATTAGGTATTATTAACCATACAACATTCTAGAAGTGGATCAATCAATGAACTCATTCTCAAATGAGCACATAAGTTATATTCTTAATGTCTCAATACAAGTGATTATGAGACCAGCTACTTCCATCATATGGTCTGTCCAATTATCTTGATGTCCCTCTCTAGTAACCTATGACCAGGATTATTTAGGATCCGTGTTTAAAGGTGAATCGATCTCATTATCGTGATCTCATTATGATTTGATTCTCATTACATAGATTTAAGGGCATCACTATATATATATATATATATATATATATATATATATATATATATATATATATATATATATATATATATATATATATATATAAAATATAATATGAGAATATACTAATAATAATTATATACAGAAAAATCCCATAACATGTCATCGTGATTGACTTGCAGGGCACCTGTAACTAACACTTTCCTTATCTGACACTTGAAACAAGCAGTCACCAGTCTAACTCATGCCTGCATCATCTTATACAAGCGATCGATAATAAAGACGATAGAGCTAATGTCCTCTCCCTCTCCCTCTGCGATTTTTAGGTAACTCTGATTGACTTTCTACTTCCTATTCTGCTTCTTCAACTTCTTCCCCTTCTTTTGAATATTACTCCGATTTATTTGCTTCCCCTTCCCTACCTCTGTTCTACTTAGAATTGAGTGCTCTCTTGCGATGCCGGAGTATAAATTTTTTTTATCAGTAAGGAGTCAATGCAATGCTTCCCTTTTTCACTGAACTGACAAAGAAACGAAAACTTAAGTTGCACCTGACCTTGATCCAGCTTTGTTCCGTATCCTGGAATACTACTTTCTGAACTAATTGATGGTTCATCTGATCTTGTTGATGTCGATTTTAATTCTTCTGCTTCAGGCTTTAGCCTCTTCTTCTTCACTTGACGACGAAATTCGAAATGAAAAACTAGTATGAAATATAACACAGGTCGGCAAAAGCACTCCCTCCAACCAGTGAAGGAGAAGAAACAGATTCTTACACTAAACCTCTGCCTGGCATATTATATATAAGTCAGATATTTTACTGCTTCTGATATTTATTCATATCCTGCTCCGTGAATTGATTTAGAGCTAAGAACTTATCTCGTTGCCAACTCGGATGTCGAACTCCGCTACTTTGAGCTTCTGCTGACAAAACAAGAAGTCAGGTTGTTACTTCCTTTTTGCTTCTGGAATTGAATTTAGTGCACAACTCAAAAGAATCTAAGTCCCATATTACAAACGCATAACAGTGCACCGATTGTTTGCTTATGATCCTTACTCCTCCTAACCTCACATTGGGTATAGGACTTCTAGAATCTGGAACTCCACTTGATACTAGTGTATACCCGACCTCTCTCATAGGCAACTTTAACTTAAATCTTCCTTGTGCCGAGGAAAACAGGACAGGAATCGCTTTTTAATGCCGAGTCAACTCATTCATTGAACAAAAAACAGTAAAATCAACAACTCTTCGCATTGCAAGCAAGGTATTTAAGTCGCCCTACTATTCTATTGGCTCTACCTTGTATTCCTATTAATGCTGATCATCTTGCTAATACTTCTTTTAGATTCTTGTGTTAGCGGTGTTCCCTTGCTTCCTAACCTGCTATTGCTGGCTCTGACCTAACAGCTTCTTTTCATAAGCTTTCTTTCACTTAATCTTTCAAGCTAACAAGCAACTTAATATTGTTTGTTCCAAAGCAATATTAGTAATATCCTAATATATGAATTGAAGTAACTAAGTGTAGATTATAATATTAAATACTGTAATAGTATCTCAAATACTATATTGTTTAACCATTATACTGGTATTTAACTAGTTGGCAATTCTTGGGACTTGTATCTTATTTTTGTTATTTTACTAGATTATTCTACTTATATCCTGTGTTATCTACAAGTGGAGGTAAAGATTTAGAACATGACATAGAAGATTATCCAAAAGGTAGCTAATGACTCTTATTGCTAACATAGGTATCACATTAAGTAATAACGCTATATGATTTAAGAGTAAAAAAATAATTGTTGGATTATAATTTTTGTTAGATAGAAGGTGAGGGATAACCAAGACGCCGATACCACACGTCAACCGAAGCAACAATTGAAGAGTTTACAATAGACTGAGAGAGATGCAAGGCTGACAGTCATTTATAAATATTATTTTTATTCAGGCCTTGGACCAAGGATGCCTTAACAAGAAAATAATCAGGAAAAAATTCAAGTATGATTTTATTTACAAAATTGAGACACGAAAATAAGGTTGTGTTTAATATATGGTGCACACAAAAAATTATCAAATTTGAAAGTAGTGGTGCACATTTTAAGCATAGTAGAACTAGTGTAAGTAAAAGAAATGTCTTTACCATCATTGATGACGACATTTTCAAGTCCTTTATAGTTGTTGTGGATCAACAGATTCTAGAGATCATAGTGATATGATGAGGGGCATCGGAGTCTACGATCTAATTTGATTGGCTATAAGTTAGAGTAGTCATAACATTTGCTTGAGGCCACCTTGATAGAGCAGGCAGTCGAGGTCAAGACCGATAGACTTTTGTAGTTTGATCGGCTTTGTCATACAACCGACAAACGATTTGTTGAGACACATGAGTAGGACGACTGGGTTGGAAGGGAACATCTTAATGTTTGTTGAAGTATGGAGGAGGAGGGAATGATTGACTAGTGCCCACAGGATTAGGAGGAAATATGGCCACACCTTTTTAAGTATTTTTGTTATTTTTGTTGCTTTTCTTATTGGATTTTTTATGGAACTGAGTTATGACGAGAGTTTCTGTCAATCTATCAGCATGTTTCAGGTATACCTTATAGTCGATCAACTTATCATAAAGTTCTTCGAATGAGATTAGGAAGTTACGAGCTCAAAATGTTGCTGCCAATTCTTTGAACTCGTCACTCAATCCATTAAATGTGTGAATAAGGACTTCCTTATCACTGAGAAAATGACATATCAGAGCTAGGTCATCGATAATAATTTTATATATTGTACATAGATAACAATAGTACTTCTATCTTGTTTTAGTTTCACTAAAGAGGAACCCGAGCATATGAGTGCGCGAGTGATTTGCTAAGATAGTCTATAGTTTATTCCAGGCTTTTTGCAGTAGTAACATAGGAGGAGATGAGCGGGGCCACGAATCTAGCAATAAAGGCTTGAATGGCTTGAAGAATAAGACGGTCTTGGTGTAACTAAAGTGTATAAGCCAAATTTTACATAGGACTCAGGTCACCTGGAATGTGAATCATTGCTGATGGGCAACTGAAGGAGCCATCAGCATAACCTAATAAATCATAGTCAAATAAAAGATTAGAAAACTACGTAAGCCAAGGTGCATAGTTGCGGCCTTTGGATATTTGAAGGGAATAAGAGAGGCAACATTGATGAAGATAAGGCCCTCATAGGAAGAGGCACTAGCATTCCCTATAGAGAAGATGGCTAGAAAATTAGAGGTTGACGAGAAAGACATCCAGGAGAAAGATGTTAAGTCACACTGTTGAGAAGATTAGTGGGACAGGATGCTCGACTCAAGTAGAGGAAAGAGAACTAGAAAGTGGCATCATTTAGGGTTTCCCTGAAGGAGGATGGACGAGAGGATGAGAGGGGGTGGGGTGGCTTATGATCGATAGTCCTAGGGTTATGGGCCCACCACTCTTCCGCTATGCGATAAGCAATAACAAGCAATAACATAGGTCATGCTTGCTGTAGCGAGGAAGAAGAGCCCTTGGTAGAGGAGGAGACGACAAGATTAATGGTCGGAGGAAGATGAGATCAAGCAATCTCTCGACTAAGAGGGAGTGCTGAGGGTCATGGCTAATCTTGCAGATGTCGTCATTAGCATCGTGATGGTTGTGATTGATAGGAATAAAATAGGAATAAACTTTATATATAAATAAATACTAGTAGGCCGTCACACATAGTGGAATTAAATAGAAATCACAATCAAATGAATACCAAGATTTACGTGAAAAATCCCTTCAACTCGAAGGGTAAAAATCACGATACAAGCTAGAGAAAATCCACTATCAAGATAATGAATATGTAGATCTCAAGGCTTCTTGCCCAAATCAAAGCAATAGCCACAAGAGAATCACAAGGATACAATTACTATAATACTAAGCACAATATCCAAAACCTTCCCAAGTGATCACAGCAAGAATCCACTGCAAACTAATCTAACCAAAGATATGAATGATTGAGAATAGTCTTTTCCTATCCTTGTCTTCTTCCCTTTCCTAGATCTCTTATTTTCTGGCCTTTACTATCAATCTGCAGCCTTCTTTCTCTCACCCACGTTTTTAGCTATCGCTGCCCTCTTAATCTCAACCATAGCTACCTAATCTAGGGTTTAGGTTAATATAAGTAAAGTTTTAGGCTATGGACTTCACTAAAGCCTATTATGGGATGAATCTGGGCCATCTGTCTATCTGCCCAACAACCCTCCCCCCTCTTTTAGCCCATAGAGGAGGTTGTTTCATGACTCATCAATGTAAAGCTTAGATAAACTTTAGAACTTCCTTTGAGATATCTAAAAATCTACTTTACTATTGCTCGTGCTCTTTGCCTGGATTTGCAATAAATTTGCTAGCAACATCCACTGCATATGTAATGTCTGGCCTCGTACATACCATCACGTATATTAAACTTCCAACTACTGAAACATAAGGAACCTTTTGTATTTTCTTCTTCTCCTTATCACTTGACGGACTCTACTCTGAGCATAACTTGAAGTGACCTGCAAGAGGAGAACCAACTGACTTTGCATTACTTATACTGAACCTATCCAATACCTTCTTAATATATTTCTCTTATGATAACCAAATCTTTCTCTTTTTTTTGTCACGAGAAATCTTGTTAGGACGCTAGCTAAGTCGGGTCCATCCATTCATGATTAAATCAAGTCAAGTCATGTTAATCTGTCCAATCGGAGTCAATTAAGACAGGTGAGCCTAATCGAGTCAGTTAGGAGTTGGTTGGAGTTGGTTTTTATCTTCGGTTAGGATGGAGTCAGTTATTATTTTCAGTTAGGAGTTTATCTAGTTAGTTAAGGGCCGAAGATTAGCGGGATTCTTAGCAGAGCCCTATAAATAAGGCTTTAAACTCTTTCATAAAATCAATCAATGAGAAGTATTAGTTTTAGCCAAAAGGTAAAATCCTATGAGGCCCGATCCCCTCGAAGAGATCGTTTATACCCCTTTTCTACCATATTCTTCCATGATATAACCCTAGGGTTCTACCAATTGGTATCAGAGCGGCGATCCTTGGTATTCCTATTGTAATTATGCGGTCGCTCCTCTCGTCATCATCATCATCGTCACCATTATCGTCAATGTCACATCATCGCCATCGTCATCATATCTACATCCTGTTATATAAAATTAAAAAAGTAAGAGAGAGAGAGAGAGTGAGAGAGAGAAAAAAAAAGAAGGAAAAGAAGCCGCAGATCTCCTCATCTTCCAAAAAGAAAGAAAAAAAGAAGGAGGAAAAAAGGGAGAAAGAAAAGAGAAGAAGAAGAAGGGGCCCCCACACCTTCCCCCTTCTTTCTCCCCTACTCCTGCCACCGGCCAGAGCCGCCTTAGTCGCTGCCTCCCTTGCTCTCAATCGTAACCACTGCTGGGCGCTCCTCATGCTGACGCCATAGCCTCCTCCCTCTCCTGTTGCCGCAGCCTTCACTAGACGCCATGCCTCTTCCTTCCCGCTCGCGCATAGCCCAACCCTGCGACATCGTCCCTACTACTCACCATTAGTGGACCCCGGTTGTTGCCCTCATCTTCTTCCTCTCCTCATCAACCTCCTTCTCTTCTCTGCTTCTACCACTCCTCCTTCTCTCAGCCCTCTACCTTTTCTTCCCTCGGTCGCCTCTTCCTTTGTCGGCCACCTCTATTCCTCTCCTCCTTGCCCTTTGTCGCTATCCCCTGCCGCACCTAAACACCGCTCTGCCTTCCTCCTTCATTGTCGTCGACGATCCTTGTTGTCGCCCATCGCTCCCCATCTATTGGCTGCCTCCTGCCAATCTTCATAGCTGCCCTTACTTCCCGGCCACCATCTCCCTTTATCCTCCAATCGCTTCCTTCCTCTCGTGCCTCCTTGCTACTGTCGCCGGCCTTTGCTACAGCAGTTGCCCTAAACACCAAGGTGCCTGCTGCCTCCTCCCGTCGGCCATCGTTGTCCTTACTATGGCCACCCTCTGTTGCCTCCTCCTCACTATCGGTCAACCCTCATCTTCTTCCCTCTACCACAATCGCATCTACTGCAACCACCTTCATCCTGTGGCTGCCACCCAACCAAGTTCCAACAACCACATCCATCTTTCTCTCCTCCCATTGCTTATCTACACCAACATTCTAGTTGTGACCAAGTCCGACTATATCTACGACCCAAACTCATGCCCCTGACTCAATAGCAAAAAAAAAAAAAAAAGAGAGAAATGAACATCACTAATCTACAATCCTACACGATGACTATAGAAGATGCACTTAATGCAAGGTTTAAAGCTTGCGAGGCTTGCATGGAAGATAGATTTGAAGAGCTCCTCCATGAAATTAGATGAAGCCAACTAAAGAGCCCCAACAAAACTCAACATAGTGAAAGTTTCAAAAGGAGTCGATCTGAAAAGTATGACCATGGGCAAGACACAAGATACACATGCATAAGGATGTAATTTCCTAGATAGGAAGATGGAGATCTAATCGGTTGAATTTTGTTTTCACAAGACTTCGGAGGAATCCAAGGTGGAGATCGCCTCCATTCAACTTGAAGGAGACACAATCCAATGGTATGATTTATATAAGACCTATCACAGAGTCTCTTCGTGGGGATAGTTCAAGAGAGAGCTCTTGAGTCACTTTGGATCATCGGAGTACAAGAATATTAATGGACAGCTCACTAAAATCCGTTAGACTTCTATAGTACAGGAGTACCATAGCATATTTAAGCACATGTCGAACCAAACCCGAGATTGGTCCGAGATACAATTGGTGAGAAAATTTATTGAGGGACTTAATCCTGAGATTTGGTGTGAAATTAAAGCTCGCCATCCTCACACCATGATAGCAGCTGTATCATTTGCTAGTGTATATGAAAGAAAAATCATTATGGACACTCGCCGAAATAGAAGCTTCAATAGACAGGACTTCAAGGTGGTCAACATAGACAATCACAAACAAGAGCAGCTTCTGACGGTTGAGACAATTAAGGAGGAAATAAGAATTGACAATGTGGAGCTCGAATATGAAGGTCGTGACAAACTTCTGACGATTGAACCAGCTAATGAGGAATAAAAAATTGACAATATAGAGTTTAATCTCGAAGGCCGTGCTAAATTCAAAGACAAGATTGCTAATGAGCGAATCCTAATTTATGATAATAGGTGCTCAAAGGTAATACAACTACTTATCGATTTATTTTTTATGCCCGAGGAAGACTTCGAAGTGGTGATCTCCAAAAGAAGACATGATACTACCACTAGCCATCGGATGAAAAAGGTTCTCCGGAAGACTACAATGACAATTGCACGAGAAGACCAAACCATTGCTTACACCAAGTGGAGATCCTACTTAATTGATCAAAGAATCATGATACGTGAAAAATATTAAAGTGCTCCCAAAATCTGATATTACTTAGCCTTAAGGGTAAGGCTGATTTGAAGTAGGCAGGTCTGTTTGGACCCTAGCTAAGTCGGGTCTATCCATTCATGATTAAATCGAATCGAGTCATGTTAGTTTATCCAATTGGAGTCAGTTATGAGACGGGGGAGCCCAATCGAGTTAGTTATAAGTTGGTTAGAGTTGGTTTTTATCTTCGGTTAGGATGGAGCCAGTTATTATTTTTAATTAGGAGTTTATTAAGTTAGTTAAGAGTTGAAGATTAGCGGGATTCTTGGTAGAGCCCTATAAATAAGGCTATAAACTCTTTCATGAAATCAATCAATGACAAGTATTAGCTTTAGCCAAAAGGCAAAACTCTATGAGGCAAATCTCCTCGAAGTGATCTAGGAGGCTCGATCCCCTCGAAGAAATCATTTATCCCCCTTTTCCATCCTATTCCTCCACAATAGAACCCTAGGGTCCTATCAAATCTGCATGCCCAGTATTTGTTTTGCAGGTCCTATGTCTTTCATTGTAAAAGACCCACTCAGTTCCTTCTTCAACCTTTCAATCATAGATATATCTTTCCGAAGGATAAGCATATCATCAACATAAAGTAAGAGAATAATAAAATCCTCATCAAATCGTTTGATGTCCACATAATGATCTGAAGCTATTTTTTTGTATTCATTTTGAATCATAAATGAATCAAATTTTTTATACCACTGTCTTGGAGCTTGCTTCAGCCCATACAAACTCTTCCTCAACTTACACACAAGATTTTTTTTACCTATGACTTTGAAGTCTTTTGGTTACTCCATATAAATTTTCTCCTCCAAATCACCATGAAGGAAAGCTATTTTCACATCTAACTACTCAATCTCCAAGTCTAGGTTAGTAGCAATACCAAAAGCAACACGGATAAAAGATATTTTAACACAGGAGAAAAAATTTCTTTAAAGTCAATATATTTCTTTTGACCAAAGTCTTTCACAACCAATCTAGCTTTGTACTTTAGTTAAGAACAATATTCTTGAGTCTTCAACTTGAAAACCCACTTGTTCTTCAAGGCTTTACTTCCCTCTGGTAGTTGCACCAAATCATGTGTGTGGTTCTTTTACAGAGAATACATCTCTTCCTGCATAGCAATAAACCACTTCTTTTTCTGCTCACTTTCAACTACTCCCTGGTAACTCTCTGGTTCACTTGTATTAGTAAGCATCACATACTCATATGTAGAGTATCTTTTGAAAGATTGATGTGGTCTAGAAGATCTTCTTAACTGAGGTTCTATGGGAACTTGCTCTCTTTCTTCTTCCTGCTCAACATGTCCTATAGGTAGATCAACGTATGGCTCTGCACCATCTTCCTGCACATCTCCCCCATCACCCTAATATATTGGAGGAATAACTAGGTCGCAGTCTACAAATCACTCTACAGAAGTCTTAGTTGATGCCTCCTTATTCAAATCCTCAATGGTTTGATCCTTAAAGAAGACAACATCTCTACTTCTAAACACCTTCTGCTTTTCTGGATCCCAAAGCCCGTAACTAAATTTATCATATAAGTAACTAAGAAAAATACACTCTTTTATCTTACCATCCAGCTTGGACCTCTCATTGTCTGGAATATATGCAAATGTTTGACAACCAAACACTCTTAAATGTCTACAGGAGACATCTTTTCCTGACCATACATACTCTGCAACATCACCATCTAGAGTTGTACATGGTGATAAATTGATTACATTAACTATAGTACTTAAAGCCTCATCCCAAAACCTTTTGGGTAGCTTAGCCTATGAAAGCATACATATGATCTTTTCCATGATAGTGCGGTTCATCCTCTCTACAATTGCATTATGCTAATATGTACTAGGAACTATCAACTCATGCTGGATGTCATGTGACCACTAATAATAATTAAACAATCCTATGAACTTACCACTATTATCTGATCTTATGCATTTTAATTATCTTTCTGTCTCTTTCAACTCTGGCATGAAACTCTTTGAAGACATTAATAACCTAATCTTTGGTCTTCAAAGCATAGGCCCAAACTTTTCTAGAAATGTTATTTATAAAAGTAATAAAATAAAGTGCACTACTGATACTAGGAATATTAACAGATCTACCAAGAGTTTTTGTCCTCAAAGGACCATATATCTATATAGACACGATCCAAGTATGCATTTTTTTAGATAAAACAGGACTAACAAAGGAAACTCTATGTTGTTTACTAGCCAAACAATCAATACAAGGGTTCAAATGTGTACCTCTGAACCCTTACAACCCCATGCTGAAGTCTTTCTCTATAGTATTCAACTGCTCACCATAAGCTTTAGCATGTAATCTATATAATGTATGATATTTCTTTCTATTAGCTATAATAAGAGAACCCTTACTAAGCTTCCACTTCCCTCTATGAAATATGACATCAAAGTCTTCATCATCTAGCCTTCCAACTGAAATTAAATTTAGTCTTAAGTCAATCACATGCCTCATATCCTTAAGCACTAACTTGTAGCCAAGGTTGGTCTTTATATGGATATCTCCTATGCCAATAATTTCTGTTGTGTCATAGTTGTCCATCTTGACAATACCAAAATTTTCGAACCTATAAGTACAAAAGAAATCCCTTCATGGTGTAACATGATAAGAAGCATCTGTGTCAATTATCCACTCAAGATCCTGGCATATATAAGAAAAAATATCATCAGAAGTAGACAAAATCAAATAATCACTACCTTGCACTATAGCTGTGATAATCTCTTTTGACTCTATATGCTCCACTTCTTTTCCTTTTTTCTTGTTCTTCTTAACTTACTTGCACTGATTCTTGTAATGTTCTTTCTCACCATTATAGCAAATAATATCTTTCCTTAATCTTAACTTGTTTCTACCTATGCATGAACCACTTCTATCTTTTGACTTTGACCTTCATTTATTCTCTAAGACAAGTGCTTATGAATCAATCTGAGAAGTTATTGAATTCTTTCTCCTCAGCTCCTCATTCAATAAACTACTTGTTACTTGACTCATGGTGACAACACCATCTAGTGTAGAATTACTAAGAGAAACCACTAGTGTCTCCCAACTTTCTAGCAAAGAACTAAGAAGTAACAATGCTTGTAACTCATCATCAAGAGATATTTTCATAAGGATAACTGGTTAGTAATACTCTACATTTCATTCAAATGCTCAAGAATAGAAGTACCCCTTTTATACTTCAAGTTCACAAGTTTTCTGATTAAGAAAGCTTTGTTACTAGTTGTTTTTCTTTCATAAAGACCTTCTAACTTTTTCCAAAGAGAGTAAGCAAAACTTTCAGTACAAACATGGTGAAAGACACTATCATCAAGCCACTGATGAATAAAGCCAATAGTTTTTCGATCTAACCTCTTCCACTCATCATCTGACATAGTTGTGGGATTTGCACTATTGCCTTGCAAAGGTTCACACAAATCTTTGCAATATAAGAGATCTTCCATTCTTGGTTTTTATATCATCCAATTGTTCTGTTTAAGCTAATAATACAAGAAATATTACTAGCCTCCATGTTCAAATACAAAGATTAAATGCCACCAAAACCATGCTCTGATACCAATTGATGGGAATAAAACAGGAATAAACTCTGTATATGAACAAATACTAGCAGGCCGTCATATACAGCGGAATCAAACAGAAATCATAATCAAATGAAGACCAAGATTTACGTGGAAAACCCCTTCAACTCGAAAGGTAAAAACCATAGGATAAGCCAAAGAAAATCTACTATCAAAATAATGAATATACAGATCTCAAGGCTTCTTGCCCAAACCAAAGTAACAACCATAAGAGAATCACAGGGATACAAGGACAATAATTACTAAGCACAATATCCAAAACTTGTCAAGTGATCACAGTAAGAATCTACTGTAAACTGATCTAACCTGAGATATAAATAATTTGCAGCCTTCTTTCTCGCACCCATGTTTTCAACCATCGTTGCCCTCTTAATCTCAACCCTAGCCACCTAATATAGGGTTTAGGTTAATATAAGTGAAGTTCCTAGGTTGTGGGCTTCACTAAAGCCCATTATGGGCTGAATCTGAGCTATCTGCCCATCTGCCCAGTAGAGTCAGCCGAGTAGGGTAGCAGTAAAGGAGGGCAGCTGCTCCATCAAATATATGGATGTTGCCGATGAAGGCTGGTCAGCTGTAGTAGGGCGATGATAACCGCAGAAGGAGAGAGGCTTCTTGCAGGCGAGGGGGCTGCAGTCAGTCATGGTAGAGGAGGAGTGACTTCTCATAGGGGTGGGGGCTGTAGTCAGTCACGGCAGAGGAGGAGCAGCTTCTCACAGTGTGGGGGCTGCGGTCAATCGCAACGAAGGAGGAAGATAAGGCTTACTCTAAGGCAAGTGTTTTGATACCATGAAGAAATAATAATGATCGATAGATTAGAAGACATACATGACTACATATTTCAGAAGCTATTTATACATGGTTGGAAAGTAAGGAATTTGATTTGTTAATATATGATCAAGATCTTTAGGGATCTTATCTAAGCGAGATCTTTGGGATCTAATCAAGATCTTTAGGAATATAATATGAATGAGATCTTAGGGATTTAATATGTTAACACTCTTTTTCTTCGAAAATGACTTATTGCTCATCTCACTTTATAACTTATATAAGCACCAATCCATATAATTAACACCTCAATAAAAGCCAAACTTTCATACTTGTACATAAGGTAATAATGAATTTCTTTCTGTTAGCGCCAAGGAAAACAGTAAATGAATCTTTGTGGTTAACTTTATTAGCATAAAAATTATAATTATATAAACTATTATGCGAAAAACTGTTATGCCATAATTTGAAATCAAATAATACGAGATCTGTTTACGATACGTACCTTTAGATGTCATCTGATTGAGATCTAATTAGATCTTCAAAAGCACCACCTGTCGGATCTGAATAATGCTGAATATCGATCTGCAAGGAGAACTAGAATATATCTAGACCCCTTCTTCTCTCTTCTTATCCTTTCACAGGACCACTGTAATTGATGGTTTTGGGAAGATTGAGAGAATAACCGTAATCTCTCTAACTCTATTCCCTATTATCGTTCTATGTCTTTTCGTGCCTTAGGTTTATAGTAGGTCCTGTCTATTTATATTCGAGAGCAGAAGGTCTATGATAAGTTATTAGGAGAGTTCCTTCCATTAAGGGCATCCCCTAAAATATCCTAATATAATATAGATTTTATTTAATATTAGCTAATATCTTTTATCAGAATCCAAATAATCTATAATATATCTTATTCAATTAATAAAGGGCTACATAATCTTATATTCTCCCACTTGGCCCATTGATAAGATATAAAAGATATCCAAAATCAAAATAAATAAAATAAAATATATTTGAAAATAATTTTATATAATTGGACTCTGAAAATTTTGAAAAGTATTTTATACATGGCCATGTTTTTAAAAATAAGCCAATAAGTCCAATAAGTCAGTCCAACTATCAATGTGAATCATAGCAGTTGTATGTCATCAATGCCACACTTCCTTTTATGTACTACAACACTATTAGTCTTTCCTTATATAATCTATAATGACCCCTGTAATTTGTCTTGTCAAGAAAATTATGTTTCTTTCATTCAACCATAATATGCATAATCATAAACACAAATAGGATAGTAGAAATAAATAATTTTAACTATGTAAAAAATATCACTAATAGTATCCACTTAAACATGCATCACTATATCCTTTATGGCTTACTCACAAGCCCCATTCTAAGAATATATTTTTAAAATATTTTACACTATAAATCTTTAGTAAATGGATCAGCAATCATTATAGTGGTGCTCAAATTTTTGAATTGACACTTGTTGTTTTTGGACTCTTTCTTTAACCACCAAATACTTTATCTCAATGTGCTTAGAACCACTAGTGTACTTGTCATTCTTAGAGAAGAAAACTCATGCAGTATTATTACAAAATATCTTCAATGGCTTGACAATTGAGTCGACTACACCAAGTCCTAAGATAAAATTTTACAATCATAAAGCTTCATTTGTGGCCTCAAAGCATGTCACAAATTCAGCTTCCATCGTAGATGATGCAATAAGTGATTGTTTTACACTTTCCCAAGAAATTGTCCCACCAGCCAGTATGAACACAAATCCTGAAGTGGATTTTCTACTATCGAGGCAATTTGCAAAATCAGCATATGATATCCCGTTACTTCAAGCTGATCTAATTTCCAATATGTGAGCATATAATCTTTTATCCCTTATAGATATCTCATTACTTTCTTTGCATCTTTCTAATGTTCCATTCATAGGTTACTCTGATATCTACCTAGCATTGCCACTATAAAACTGATATCTGGCCTTGTACAGGTTTGAGCATATAATAGACTCCCAATTGTGCACCCATAAAGAATATTCTTCATTTGATCCCTTTCTAAGTCATTTTTCCGGCACTGGTATTGGTTGAATTTTTCAGCTCTAGTAATAGGTGTATCATTAGCTTTACAAAGCTGCATATTAAACATTTCTAAGATATGATTAATATAACCTTTCTGAGACGGTCCTAACAAATCTTGAGATCTGTCCCTAAATATCTCAATGTCAATAACATATGATACCTCATTTATATTAACCATCTTAAAGTTCTTGTTGAGAAATATCTTGGTTTCGTACAACAAACCAAGATTACTACTGGCAAGCAATATATCATCCACATATAAAACCAATATAATAAACTTACTCTCACTAACCTTCAGATATATACACTGATCAACAGTGTTTTCTTTAAATATGAAGGAAGTAATGGTATCATGAAACTTTATATACCATTGTCTGGAAACTTGTTTAAGGCCATAAATGGATTTCTAAAGTTTGCAAGCTCAACTTTCTTTTCCCTTTTCCATAAATCCTTCAGGTTGTTCCATATAGATTTCCTCATCTAGATCCCTATTCAGAAATATTGTTTTCATATCCATCTGATGTAAATCAAGATCATAATGAGCTACTAATGCCATGATGATTCTCAATGAGTCCTTTCGAGAAATTAGAGAAAATACCTCATGGTAGTCAATGTCTTCTTTCTGAGAAAAACCTTTGGCCACAAGTCTGGCTTTATATCATCCGATATTGCCCACCGAGTCACATTTAGTCTTAAAGACCCATTTACAACTGACTCTTTTACAATTATTGGGCAATTCATCGAGTTACTAAACATCATTCTGGTCCATTGATTTTAACTCATTTTTCATTGTATCATACCATTTTTCAGAATCATTACTTTCTATGGCTTGTGAAAATAATAAAGGGTCACTTTTCATTCCTATGTCAAAATATGATTCTTGCAAATATACCACATAATCATTAGAAATGGCATGTTTCCTTTTTCTTTGAGATTTTATCAAATCTGCCAATTGTGATTGTTCTACAAGACTATCAGCAGTGACATCAACATCATGTGAGAATTCATCAATATTATTGTGTTGTTCACCCTCATCAATTCTCTTATTGATTTAAGGAACAATAATTTCTCGAATATGGGATAATACAGGAGAAGAAGCTTGAATCTCCTCAATATAAAAATTAATCCTTTGAGACTTTTGACTCATACTGATTTTGCCATTTTCTAGGAATGCATTACCAGATTCTACTATCCTTATATTATGATTAGTGTAATAAAATCTGTATCCCTTGGATCTTTCTAGGTAACCAATAAAATATTCAGAAATTATTCTTGGATCCAATTTCTTCTTATGTGGATTGAATACTCTTATCTCTGTAGGACACCCCTAAATATGTAAATGTCTCAAATTGAGTTTCCTACCAGTCCATAACTTAAATGGAGTTGATGAAACTAACTTACTAGGAATCCTGTTTAGGATATACATAACTGTCCTAAGAGCATCACCCCACATTAACTCAAGTACAGAGGAATAACTCATCATGCTCTTAACCATATCCATAAGAGTATGACTTTGCCTTTCAGCAACACTGTTCTGCTGTGGCACACTTGGTAATGCATACTGAGCACAAATACCCCGTTGTTCTAGGAATCTAGCAAAAGGACTAATATTCTAATCGGATTCATCATATCTACTATAAAATTCACCACCCTTGTTAGACCTCATTTATGTACACTTCAAGAATGTCAGTAGTTTGAGATTTTTCATGTATTATATAAATATAGCCATATATTGACAGATCATCTATAAATGTGATGAAATACCTTTCTCCACTAAAACAGGAAATATAGACTGATCCGCAAATATCGGTATGAATAATTTCAAGAAGTTCTTTACTTCTTGTGGCATTTTTCTTTATATGCTTAGTTTTCTTACCTTTAATGTAATCTATGCAAACATTAAAATCAGTTAAGTCTAAATTTTTTAAAATATTATCCTTCACTAATCTTTTAATTCTTTCTTAGAGATATGCCTCAAACGTCTTTGCCATAATATAGAAGATCTTTCATTATTGGAATTGTGTTTCATTCCAATACTTGATTGCAGGGTCAATAATGTATTTGCAAACTCAAGATTCAAATTAATTATATATAAACCATTACATAGAATTCTAGAACCAACTTTTATTTAATCATAAAATATACTGAGTTTACCATTACCAAAAGAAACATAATATCCTAACTCATCAATTCTAGATAGAGAAATTAAATTTCTAGAAATTGTAAAAACAAAATATATGTCTTTCAGATCCATCAAATGACCCATCTCTAAGCGTAAACGATAAGTCGCTACTGATACCACTTTTGCTTTAAGACGATTTCCTATAATTATGAATCTTTCATATTCTTTTGGTTTCCAGATTGAAAGTAATCCCTCCATTTTATTAGTAACATGAGTTGAAGTGCCAGAATCAATCCACCATATATTAAAAGGAACTCATGCAATGTTTGATTCAAAATATATAAAGGTTAAGTTTATACCTTTCTTTTCGAACCAAGTCATATGTTTAATGTAGTCCTTCTTTACATGTCCTTTCTTGTCACAAAAGAAACATTTTACTGTAATAGCTTTCTTTTTAATAGTCTATCCAACACTTCCAGACCCAGCAAATTTCTTCGATGGATGATGCTTCGATTTTCTTTTCTTGTTACTAACTCCTTGAGTAGTAGTCAGTACATTATATGAACTTTCCTGCCTTAATCTTAATTCTTCCTGAACACACATACTAGTTAACTTATTCAACTCACACTTATCCTTATTTGTATTGTAGTGAATCTTGAATGGGACAAACTAAGAAGGAAGAGAATTAAGAATGAACTGCATAAGGAAAGATTCATCAATATTCATTCTAAACTCCTTAAGTTTTGCAGCTTTGTCAGCCATATTGAGGATGTGATCTTGAATTCCTCGAGTACCATCATACTGAGCTGTAGTCAGTTCTTTCATTAATGTGTCAGCCAATGACTTATCAATAGATTTAAATGTCTTCGATGACCTTTAAATATTCACGTATGCTAGATGCAATCGGTAATGAAGTCTTTATATTATTTGCAATTATAATCCTTATGAACATTAAACTGAGCTTATCAGATCTTTCCCAAGCCTTCATTTAATTGACTTATTCCATAGTACTTTTGTCAGTTAATTCTACAGGCTTTTCAACAAGCAATGTCAAATTAAGATCTAATACGCCCAATGTAAATTGCACATGCTCTAACCATTCTGAATAATTTGATCAAGAGAGTACAGGGACATTAGAAGCATGAGAATGTATGGACGAGATTACCACTGCAGAATATAAAATAACATTAATTCTTTGAGTTTTATCAAAATATGATGAACTATTGATATCATCAATATCTAACCTTTGGGTAAAAATATTGACATATCTAGTGTTCACTCAAGATCATTTATAGAGGACTGATACCATCCTTGTGAAATAGTTTTGCTACCTTTGGATATATAATTCTAAACTACAAGAATATGCAAAACAGTATCATCCTACCTCATCATATAATTATTTGAAATAGATTATCTTTTGGGATTATCTAAATCTCCTAATATGCATGTAGTTTTGAATATTATTTTCTTAATGTCATTGAGGACTTGTTCCTTAATGTAATTTTATAAATCATTGATCTAAGCCACTTCGGTGACTACAAATGATAAGACTTTAATTATATTTTATATCCTATAAGGCTACTATCCCAGGCTACTTTGGTAGCTACCGGTCAAGTATAACTTAAGGAGATGAACTACAAATAATATTCATCAAGTTCATTTGAACTAATTTATGCTAAAACAATTCAATAATAGAATAATAACTATAATAATTACTGAATACTTAATCAGTAGAAAGAAACTCATATGATAACTATAATCATGATAATACATAAATCATACATTCATGTAAAAAATAAATATTATTTCACAATTACTGACATTTATATATGAATAAATAAATATCCAAGAAATAATAATTGGATTTAACACATAAAATTAATAATTCATACGAGAAAACTTATAAAAAATAATAATTTATAATTTTTTAATTAAATTAATTAATTTTATTTAATTAGAGAAGCCCAGAAGTCTAATTAAATAAATTGATTAATATAAAATATAATTAATAAATAATCAAAATATAATCATGATTAACTTTTATTAGATTATATATTGATCAATTTTATAATTGAGAAAATAAATCATAATTTATGAATGTTACAATGGTAGAACTGTAATTCCAAAAGGATATAAAAAGAATTATAGAATTTATAAAAAAATTATAGGATTAATAAAACACAGAAATGTTAAAACTGTAAATAATCCTATTCACTAAGGATAAAACTGTAATTTCAGTGAATAGTAAAACTGTAATTTGAGCATAATGGTAAAACTATAATTTTTTACTTAATGGCAAAACTATAATTTTTCATTTAATGGTAAAACTGTAATTTTTCAGGACAAAACCCTAACTTTTCCCTTCGCCGCCACCGGCAGCGCACGATCGCGACTACAACTACTACCGCGGGCATTACGTGCGTCCGGCCATGGAACGTGACTGGCATGCGGTGCGCCTTTATGGCCAACGACGATTGCATGCCGTTGGGACGCGGCGCTGGCGGCCATCACTTGCGTGGCCATCGCTCACTGCGCCTCTGTGGCCGTTGGTGGCATGCGATGTCGTTTTTCATCGCTCTCGCGTGGTCGCTCCACGCCATCGCCGCTGATGCGGCCGCCCGTACGGCCGCCACTTGATGCGTCTGCCGCCTATGCTCGACCGACTGGGCCGTCGGCAGCATGACCGTCGTCGTCTCTGCCCTGTGCACACATGCTGTTGAGTGTAGCGTTGCCGTAGGCAGATTTGACAAAGAAAAAAAATGTAACAAGATTGTTGTGTTTTTTCCATGATGCACAATAACCATCGAGAATCGTTCGCAAGCAGACGATTAAAATTAGCAGATAGGAAAATAGATCGATAAGATATTCAGATTAACGCATCGTAAACAAAAATAATAGATCTAGATCTTCAAGAGCATCGCTTGTCAGATCTGAACAACGCTGAATATTGATCTACAAGGAGAACTAGAATAGATCTAGACCCCTTCTCCTCTCTTCCTATCCTTTCACAGGACCATTGTAATTGAAGATTTTGAGGAGATCGAGAGAATAACCGTAATCTCTCTAACTCTGTTCCCTATTGTCATTCTATGCCTTTTCGTGCTTTAGGTTTATAATAGGTCTTGTCTATTTATAGGCAAGAGCAGAGGGTCTAGGATAAGTTATTAAGAAAGTTCCTTTCATCAAGGACATTCCCTAAAATATCCCAATATAATATAAATTTTATTTAATATTAACTAATATTATTTATCAAAATCTAAATAATTTATAATATATTTTATTCAATTAATAAATAATCACATAATCTTACCAACTTCCCTTCTCATTTATCATCCTTCAACTTATTCTTCTTCAAATCATACTTATGCCTATGTTCCTACTCCAGATATACTATAGCTTTTTTATGATTTTACTGTTCCTTTTAACCGTACCCCACTAGAATTCCTTGATACCGTGCTCCACTAGAAGGAACTAGCCAACCAAACACTCTCAATCAAGGTACAGAATATTTTAAAAATTAATTGATCTTTAGTAACAGTTGAGTCCGAAGGAAAACCATCATTTATCGCTCCTGCGCCCGGGAAAGCAAAGAATTCAAAACTAACTCCCGACTCTCTATTATCAAGAGAAATCAAAGAATTCAAAGCAAAGAATTCAGCCTTAGCACTTAATCTTGCTGGTAGCTTACTTCCACACTACTTCCCTTTTCTTTTACCAACCTCAACTTCCCATCCTTCTTGTGCCTGCTCTAAACTCGAATAAATTGATTCATTCATTCATTATTTCGAGCGGATATTAACTTAAGGTTGAAAAGCTTTACTTTATACTGGATACTTGGCTTGATATTTTGCTTTATATTTTATATTAAGAATATCATTTAGCATATGTTAGAATTAAATTTATTTAAATATTATAAAAAATTAATTTTTTCATATTAAAAATTTATTTTATCAAGAGAAAATATTTATGATAGGATAATTAAAATTGATTATTGATTCTTGAAAGGATTTTTTAAAATAAAAAGATTCATTCTTAGTATATTAATGTAATGTATCTTTGGGGACTATATAAACCCCATGTGTTGGGTCATGAACAATATAGAATTTTTAAATTATAAAAAATATTGAGAGAAATATACAAGATTTAGTCTCGTCTTACTCTTCCTTAGTGTGATAACTATATCCCTTCTTCTTATCGAGCTTCAACAATTGGTATTGAAGTTATGGCTTTATCCCCAAGCACCTTCTAACCTCAGGTCCCTAGATTAACAAAAGAAAATTATGACATATGGTACATCCAAATAAAGGTTCTTCTAGACTCCCAAGATGTATGGGAGTTTATAGAAGATGGATTTTTTGAACCAAGTCCAGCAGAAGAAGGAGCAATGAATACAGAAGCAAGAAAGCAACTCAAAAATAGAAAGAAGAAGGAGAAAAAAACTTTATTCATGATCTACTAAGGGTTTGATAATACAATGTTCGAGATCATTACTCCAGCAAATACTTTAAAAGAGACTTGGGAAATACCTTAAAAAAATATTTGGATGTGTTGATAAGATAAAAAAATTTCGTCTACAAGTTTTACAAGCCGATTTAAAAAAATTACAACAAGGTACTTCTGAAACTATTTATAATTATTTCGTAAAAAATATTCTATTGTTCATCAAATAAGAAGAAATTGTGAATAAATAAGTGATCAAAGAGTAATATAAAAGATACTACGATCGCTAGATCCAAAATTTAATTTTATTACTGTTGTGATTGAAGAATCTAAAGATTTAGAAAATATGTCTTTAGAACAACTTATGAGTTCCTTTCAAGTTCATGAACAAAGCATTGCAAAAAAAGTAAAAGACAAAATAGTAGAACAAGTACTACAAATCAAGCTTACTCTTAAAAATAAAGGTAAATCAAATTTTCAAAGAGGATGAGGTCATGGAAAAAAAAGGAAGAGGTGGCAGAAATCAGACCCATTAAAAATCTCTAAACAATAAAGGTGGTGGAGAAAATTCTAGCTAAAGAGGCTGAGGTTATGGTTAAGGATGTGGCCGAAGCCGTTGACATGACAGAAATTATAAAATGTCTGAAATATAATGCTATGTTTACAAAAGGAATGGACATTACTCTTTTGAATATTATTATAATCCTAACAATCAAGGAGATTAAACAAATTTTATTGAAAAAGAAGAGAAGAACAAAAATCAAGTTTTGCTAATAACTTATGATAATTTAAATGAAAATTAGTCTATGACATGGAATCTAGATACAGGAGCTTTAAATCACATGTGTGGCATTAAAGAATTATTTTTAGAAATGGATATAAGTTATTCTGAAAATATTACAATTGGTGATATGTCTCAAAGACCAATAAAAGGCAAAGGTAAAATTATTCTTTGACGCAATAATAGCAAAGAATTATGCATTTCAGATGTTTATTATGTGCCTGATATGAAAAATAATATTCTTAGCTTGAAATAATTACTTGAAAAAGATTATAATATTGAGATGAAAGATATTACTCTTTCAATTTATGATAAGAATAAGACATTAATCTCATATGTGAAAATAATGAAGAATAGAATATTTTCTCTATATTTATGTATTTTTGATCAGCCAAATTATTTTAAGGCTGATATTGAGGACATTTCTACATTATGACATCTTAGATATGCTCACTTAAATTTTAAGGCTTTAAAACTTCTAGAGAAATTTAATATGATGACAAGAATGCTAAGAATTAATATCCTATCAAAATTATATAAAGTATGTGTTATAGGTAAGTAAGAAAGAAAGCCTATCAAAATTTGCAAAACAAAAAAAGCATGACATCGACTTGATCTGATACACTCGGATGTTTGTGGCCCTATCAGTCTATTATCACTTAGAGGAAGCAAGTATTTTCTTACCTTTACTGATATTCATAGTGGCAAAATTTGGGTCTATATGCTAAATGAAAAGAAAGAAGTATTAAATAAATTTAAATAATTTAAAAACTTAGTTGAAAAATAAAGTGATTGTAAGATTAAATTGTTATGAATAGATAGAGGTGATGAATATACATCAAATAAATTTAAAAGTTTTTATAGAAATAATAGAATTTTACATCAATTTATAATGTCATACACACCTCAATAAAATGGTGTCTTAGAATGGAAAAATAGAACTATACTTAATATAGTCCAATGCATGTTAAAGGAAAAAAAGATTTCTAAAGAATTTTGAGGATATGTTATTGCTTATGTAGTTTATTTACTTAACATGTTTACAACAATACGAATAAGTAATTCTATACCAGAGAGCCTGCAGAAACCAAGAGTTGATCATTTAAAAATTTTTGGAAGTGTTGCATTTGCCAATACCAGAAGAAAAGAGAACAAAACTTGAAGATAAAAGTGAGAAATATATTTTGTTTGGTTCTGCTGAGAATTCCAGTGGTTACAAACTTTACAATCCTGTCACAAATAAAGTTGTGATGTCAAGAAATATTAATTTTGATGAACAACAGATTTGGCATTGGAAAAATAATGAATAGTAGCATAAAGCTATATCATCAAAAGAGGATGATATAATATAAGCAAGCATAGAAAAGGTTTTACCAGGATCATTACCGAGATCAGATAGGTCACATGATTCAAGAAGTTCCATTATAAGAAGGACAAGACCGATTCATGAGCTATATGATATGACTCGAAGAATTGATACTAACAATGATGAACTTTTTTATTTTGTCTCTTTGCAGGATATAATCCATTAACTTCCGAAGAAACTTGTAAAGAAGAAAAATGGAGATAAGCTATGAAGGAGGAGATTCATGCTATCAACAAAAATGATACATGGGAGCTTACTACACTTCTTGAAGACTACCAAACAATCGGTGTTAAGTGGATCTTTAAAACAACAAGAAATGTTGAATGAGAAATGGAGAAATATAAAGCACGTTTGGTCACAAAGGGATATAAACAACAATATGGGATCAACTATAAAGAAGTATTTGCACCAGTTACTCGATTGGAGATAGTAAGATTATTTATCTCCCTAACAGCTCAGATGAAATGAAAACTTTTATAAATGGATGTCAAATCAATATTTCTTAATGGAGTTCTTAAAGAAGAGGTATATATTCAACAACCCCCTAGTTTTATTATTTATAAATAAGAAGACAATGTATATAAGTTAAAGATAGCTCTTTATAGATTTAAAGAAACCCTACGAGCATGAAATTCTCAGATATATACTTCAACAACTTTGAAAGAAACTTGGCATATTGGATGAAATAAGTTTAAGGGGGAAGAATATTAGAATTAAACTTGTTCAAATATCATAAAGAAATTAATTTCATCATAAGAAAGGTTTATATCATCAAGAGAAATTATTTATGAAAGGACAAATCAAATTGGCTATTGATTCTCGAAATGATTTCTTAAAAGAGAGAGATTTATTTTTAGTACATTAATGTAATATATCTTTAGGAACTATATAAACCCCATGTGTTGGTTGGATCATGAAAAATATAGAGTTTTTAAAATTATAAAAAAATATTGAGAGAAATATAGAAGATTTAGCCTTGTCCTACTCGTACTTAGTATGATAACTCTATCCCTTCTTCCTATCAACTTCAACAGCGTTCATAGTTCATAGTATAAAATCTTTTGTAAACAATACCTCTCTACTCTTTATCTAGAACAACAAAAAGAGACTCATTACCAATAAGCACAGACTAAATTCGAACAGGACATCAATCGTATTCAATATTTATCGTTTCAATAATACTAGATTAGATTATGTAATTTGTCATTCAACATCAAATTCTTTATACGATGAAACATGAACTATTAACGCTTCAACTTGAGGCCTACTAGATTACTTTCTATTTTTGTATATCACAAAAACAAGAATTGTATTTCTTTTAGCCATCTTGAAGTCAACCTAACCTGAAGTTGAACTTGGGCCTCAACCCCGTAGTGTAGAGATTGATTCGATAATAGATTCAGCTTAATTGATATGATTAAAGTTGAATAAAAGACACTTCAGTGGGGACATAACGAGACTCATATTTTCTTCCCCCTGTTTCGCTTACCGGTTTTTAACCACTGCTTCCTGCTGGCTCTATATACTTGCTGCTACTGCTGGCTATAAATCATATGTATGCCACAACTTCTATCTATAAAATAATAAGCTATAGCATTGCAACACTTAGAAACTCACTGCTTCCTGCTGGGTCTAAAGAATTTCATTAAGTACTATAAGTTATAGAAATGAGTAACCTAAGAATAGATTACTAGAAATGGAGTAACGTACGATTAGAATACTCCGAGACCAATGCACCCCTGCAACAAAAAGTAATGCATGCACACCCTCGACTTAGCAACTAACAGGAACTCGCCTTACGCTATATGATGAAGTTCAACTATTTATACTTGAATTCCATTTATCATTTATTATTAAAACAACCCCTTTCTTTCCCGTCCTTTACAACTCATTTCTTTACCTTCCTTTAATGTTAGCGCAAAAATCAATTGAACTGTTTCAACGACTCAACTCCCGTCTATTAGCGCAAAGCAGCAGAACTCATATACAAGAAGCTAGAGCATCAACACTCGAACTAGTATTTGATTCTTTTCTTCCCTTTTAAACACTACGCCAGTATTCTTCCCAACAGAGCACTCCGTGTAGTGGGCTATCCTCTCCTTGATAAACCGCTTGCAGCTTTATCTGGGCACTTATTCTTTATACAATTAAACGAAGGTCGAGCTAATCAATCACTTGAACCTCTCTTAAGGATCAAACTAGCACCGAACCTCTCTCCCAGAGACCTTAACTTGTATACCTAACCTTTCTCATAGATAATGCCTGAACTCATATAGATTCTGGAACTCTACCATTCATATGGAGCTCTACAACGAGCGAAAGGTAAATCTAAGCACGCAAACCCAGGGTAAACTACTCTTACAGGGAAAGCTGTTGTCAGTCAATCAAGCAAAGCCAAACACGCACAGTTAAAAGGAACGGAATAGAATGAAAATACATGCTGTGAAGTGAATAATGTTGGAGAGAAGAATGAGCAATGAAACGATAAAACAGAATGCTACGATCTAATTAACGAAAACGTTTTCAATCAAAAAAATGATGTAGTATTAAACAGGAGGTAAAAGAACAAAAACACTTACAAGATTTTCTCCAAATGCACACACTCTACTACTGTTTCATTCACTAAAGTCCTATTCATAGGACATAATAGTAACTACCTCACACCAATTTCTTTATCCACTACCTCACTATCTCACCCATAATTAATAACTACCCCGCTAACTCCTAAACTACCTCAACAACTCCTAAACATGAGCCACTACTCCTAAACATGTTAACTAACTATATAACTATCATGAATCAATTCTCAACACTCCTCCTTGATTCATAGTTACATATACCAATTTGAGACATAAAATAAACATACTTCTGATTTGGAAGTGACTTGGTGAGAATATCTGCAACTTGTTCATCTATGTCATAAATACTTCATGTTATGGCTCCACTTGCTACAAACCGAGTTTTATGCTTTTAGATATTTTCATCTGCATTATACTTTGTTTTGAACATCCATTTTGATCCAAAGGCTTTCTTTTCTTTCGGTTAATCCATTAACTCTCAGGTTTCATTCTTCTTAATTGACTTGATTTACTTTTCGACATTACTCAACTGCTTCTTCAAAACTTATAGGATATGAAATAGATAAAGCAAATGTTAAATCATAAATCTCTGTTAGTGATATAAACCTTCCTGGAGGGGTTTCATCTGAAGAATCATTTGCTGAATTTGAACTGCTACTGGGTGAGGTTGACGTTGAACTTGTAGGAGCAGGATTTGTCACTTGATTCAATAGAGTAACTAGTTCTGCTGGAACACGAATTTTTGTTTCACCTTCATTAATCTCCCAATTCCAACTTACCCTTTCATCAAATACAATATTTCTATTAATAATAACTTTGTCACTTACACGATTATATAATCGATATGCTTTGGATTGTGTAGAATGTCCAATTAAGATATATTTTTCTAATTTTTCATCAAGCTTATAATGATTTTGTGAATTTACCAAAGCATAAGCAATACAACCAAAAATTCTTAGATGGCTTACAGTTGGCTTTATACCATACAAAGTTTCAAAAGGAATTCGATTTATAACAGTCTTTGTTAGTGAAATATTCAACAAATAAACTACTGTTGCAATTGCTTCTGCCCAAAACTGATTCGGAAGATGCTTTCCTTTAAGCAAACTTTTTATCATTTCGATAACAGTTTGATTTTTACGTTCAACTACACCATTTTGCTCTGGTGTATATGGTGTTGTAAATTCCCTGCAAATACCATTTTCTTCATAAAACGAATTAAACTCATTAGAGATAAATTCACCATCTCTATCCGAAGTGTCTTTATGCATCTACCACTTTATCTTTCTACAAGTGTTGAATTTTCGAAAGTTATCAAATACTTCATATTTCAATTCCAAGAAATATACCCAACTCATGCGGCTATAATCATCCTCCCCCAAATGATTTTGTATTCATAGGTCCACATAAGTCAACATGAATTAATTCAAGACAACTAGATGCTCTTTATGCTTTTCTAACAGGAAATGGTTTCTTACTTTGTTTGCCATAAATACATCATTCATATACATCAAGTGTATTAATTTTAGGCAATCCATAACTATTAGTTTTTTATTTAGCAACCTTAAACCTTTAATATTAAGGTATCCATATCTCAAATGCCATAAATTTGTCTCATTCTTTTGATTTACAAAAAAAATGTGTTTCTCAATATTTGAAACATCAATTGGAAACATCTTATTTTACGTCATGAAAATATTTACTATAATCAAGCCAGATTTTTTTATCTTTAATAGTGAATGAACCATCATCAAATATAACTGAATATACAATATCTATCAATTGTCCAACGCTCAACAAATTATGTGATAAGCTAGGAACATAGAAAATATTATCAAGGTGTTTTACCTTCCCTTGATTTGTCTTCACCTCAATTGTTCCTTTTCCTTCTACTTGGATTTGTTTGCTATCTCCAAGTTTAACTTTCAATTTGTGAGTTTCATAAATATATCTAAATATTGATCTTATGCCTGACATATGATTAGAACATCCACTATCCAAAAATCAAATATTATCTGAGATATTATTAACTTGTGAATGAGTCATAAATAACTTACTATTGTCTTCATTTTCTTCCATATAGCTTGCTTGTTTTTCTCTTTTCCAGTAATCTGCCTTTATATGACTAAACTTCTTATAATAGTGACATTGAATTTCAGTCTTGTAGTTTTTCTGATCATAGTTTGATTGTCTTTCATCATGCCCATCAAAGTGTCCTCTTCCTCTTCCTCTTCCATTTCCTCAACCACGAAATCCTCCTCTGCCACATCCTTTTCCTGTTGATTTTTTGTCTTCTTTTGAACTAGAAGACTCCCCCTTAACCTGAAATACTTTTTTCCTTACTTTTTTCAAGTTACCTGTTCAACCTTGCTTCATGTGCTTGTAAGGAACTCATTAGTTCATCAAATGAATAAGTAGATAAGTCCTTTGACTCTTCAATTACCGCAACAACATGATCAAATTTCAGAGTTAAACTTCTCAAAACTTTTGTAACAATTATATGATCATGAAGATGTTCACCATAGGATTTCATTTGACTAACAATTTAAGTCACTCGAGAAAGAAAATCTTACACTGATTTATTGCTTTCATAATCAAAATTTTAAACTCACGACGAAGGGTTTAAAGTTTCACCGTAATCACCCTCGATGAGCCTTGAAATTCATTTTGAAATATCAACCAAGCTTATCTTGAGGTTGTCGTTGCTACAATTCTTGAGAAGATTGTCTCATGCACAGCTTATTGAATGAAGAACAATGCCTTTGAGTCATTTCTATTCTCCCTCAACCTAGTTTCTTCATCTGGATCTGCATATCCATTCTCTATCAAGTCCTAAAGATTCTGAGACTTGAATAGAGTCTTCATCTTGATACTCTCATAGGATTTGCCCGAGAAGATGGGAATAAGGGGTTGAGACGTAGAATTGTCATTAAAAGTCATAATGCCTAGTTCAGATTTGAAACAAGGCTCTGATACCATAAATATTGGGGAAGGAGGAACAATAAAATGATAAAACAGAATACTACGATCCAATTAACGAAAATGATTTCAATCAATAAAACGACGTAGTATTAAATAAAAGGTGAAAGAACAAGAACACTTACAAGATTATCTCCAAATGCACACACTCTCTTCTCTGCACTACTGCTTCATTCACTAAGGTTCTATTTATAGGATATAATAGTAACTACCTCATTCCATTTTTTTCATCCACTATCTCACTATCTCACCCATGATTAATAACTACCCCCACTAACTCTTAAACTATCTCCACAACTCCTAAATATGAGTCACTACTTCTAAACATGTTAACTAACTATGTAACTGTCATGAATCAATTCTCAACAAATAAGTTAGTACAAAAGATATAGTTTTGGAGTGAAATGAGCAGCGAGCAATTTAGAGTTTTAGTTTTGCAAGTTAGGCTCCTTTATTGTATAAGAGTGTTGGTTTAGCAAGTTAGAGGTTAGGTTCCTTTATTCTATATAGATGATAGCCCATATTCTATATTATGCTAGAGAGTTTCCATTTTATACTGATATGTCTTTTTTCAACAAGCAAAGGGTTAGTGTTGATTCATGGAAGTAAAGGAATAAACAAGTAAAGGAATAAAACAAGTAAAAGGAATAAACAAGCGCCAAAAGAGAGTAGTAGGTGTTAGGTTCCCTTCCCGCACTCAAAGTTTAGAGTAAGCAGTCTGGTTCCGCACACTAAGTTTGTTCCCCGAGAGTAATATGTGAGTCAGCTGTTGGGTGACTCCTAATTATATCATGTAAACACTATACTCTTAGATTGATTTCTTCTATTTGATCAATTAGATGATTATTGTGAGATAGATTCTTTGAAATTGAATCAAATAAGTGAGCACACTAATTAGCGAGTTGAGGAGTAATGAGAACGAAGATATTTCAAAAGGAAAAAAAGGTACTGATATTCTTACTCTTTAACCATGAGAAGCAGAAGGGATGCTATTTGTTTAATCAAATCCAAACTATGCACACGCTAAATAACTATGAATAGAACAACCAATGTAAGGGCGAACTCAAGGGTAGAAACAAACAACAAACAACAAACAATGCAAGGGCGCTAACTACATAGGCTAAACGACTCTGACTCTAGCTGGCTTGCTTCTTCAGCCTTTCCCCAGCTTGAGTGAGCTTTGAGATAATAAGTGAGTTTCAATTATTGTTTAGATTATTCAGATTCAGTTTGTAATGGATTTTAGTGAAGTCTATCATCTTAATATTTATTTATCTTATCATAAACTCTAGATGATATGACTAGGATTGTGGAAAAGAGAACAACGATGACTGAAAATATGAAAGAGAGAAATAAGGTTGCAGATTAATAATAGAAGCCAGAAAATAAAAGATCTAAGAAAAGAAAGAAGACAAGGACAGAGAAAATATTCTCAATCATCTATATCTCAAGTTAGATCAGTTTACAGTGAATTCTTAAATATTGTATATAGTAATATAGTCCTTGTATCCTAATGATTCTCCTGTGGTTGTTGCTTAGGTTTAGACAAAAAGCATTGATATATATATATATATATATATATATATATATATATATATATATTCATTATTTTGATGATAGTGAATTTTCTTTTACTTATCCCATGATTTTTACTCTTCAAGTTGGAGAGATTTTTCATGTAAATATTGGTGTTCATTTGATTGTAATTTCTATTTGATTCTGTTGTGTGACGGTCTGCTAGAATTTATTCATAAATAAAATTTATTTTTTTATTCCCATCAACTGATATCAGAGCAGGGTTTTGGTAGCATCTAATTTTTATATTTGAACATGGAGGCCAGTAATGTTTCTCACATGATTAGTTTGAATGGAAACAATTAGATGATATGAAAATCAAGAATAAAAAATCTCTTATATTATAAAGATTTGTATGAACCCTTGCAAGGGGACAGTGCAAAATCCACAACTACGACAAATGATGAGTGGAAGAGGTTAGATCGAAAAATGATTAAAGTTATTCATCGGTGGCTTGATGATAGTGTCTTTCACCATGTTTCTACTAAAAGTTCTGCTTACTCTCTTTGAAAAAAGTTAGAAGGTCTTTATGAAAGAAAAGTAGTTGACAATAAAGCTTTCTTAATCAGAAAACTTGTGAACTTGAAATATAAAGAGGGTACTTCTTTTCCTGAGCATTTGAATGAAATGTAGAGTATTACTAATCAGTTGTCTTCTATGAAAATATCTCTTAATGATGAGTTGCAAGCATTGTTACTTCTCAGTTCGTTGCCAGAAAGTTGGGAGACACTGGTGGTTTCCCTTAGTAATTCTACACTAGATGGTGTTGTCACAATGAGCCAAGTAATAAGCAATTTGTTAAATGAGAAGTTGAGGAGAAAGAATTAAGCAACTTCTCAGATTGATTCAAGGCACTTATCTCAGATAATAGAGGAAGGTCAAAGTCAAAGGATAGAAGTGGTACACACATGGGTAGAAGCAAGTCAAGATTAAGAAAAGATATTGTTTACTATAATTATAGTGAGAAAGGACATTATAAGAATTAGTGCAAGCAACATAAGAAGAACAAGAAAGGGGGAAAAGAAGTGGAGCATACAAAGTCAAAAGAGAATATCACAACTATAGTGCAAGATAGTGACTATTTGATTTTGTCTACTTCTGATGATATTTTTTCTTATGTGTGCCAAGATCTCAAATGGATAATTGACATAGGTGCTACTTATCATGTTACACCACAGAGTGAGTTCTTTGCTACTTACAAGTCTTAAAATTTTGGTATTGTTAAGATAAGCAACTATGACACAGTAGACATCATTAGCATAGGTGATATCCATGTAAAAACCAACCTTAGCTACAAGTTGGTGCTTAAGGATGTGAGGTATATGATTAACTTAAGGCTAAATTTATTTTCAGTTAGAAGGTTGGATAATGAAGACTTTGATATCAGATTTCATAAAGGACAATGGAAGCTCAGTAAGGGGTTCTCTTATTGTAGCTAATGGGAGGAAATGTCATACATTGTAAAGATTGCAGACTAAAACTTATGGTGAGAAGTTGACTGCTATAGAGAAAGATTTTAGTATAGAGTTGTGGCATAGGCGATTGAGACACATGAGTGAGAAGGGGCTTCAAGCTCTTTCCAAAAGAAAAGTATTGCTAGACCTTAGAGGTACACGTCTGAACCTTTGTATTGATTATGTGGCTAGCAAATAACATAGAATTTCCTTTACTAGTCCTATTTTATCTAGAAAAATGCATGTCTTGGATCGTGTCTATACAGATATATATGGTTCTTTGAGAACAAAAACTCCTGGTGGATCTATTAATGTTCCTAGAATTAGTAGTGCACTTTATTTTATCACTTTTATAGATGACTTTTCCAAAAAAGTATAGGCCTATGCTTTGAAGACCAAGATCAGGTTATTAATGTCTTTAAAGAATTTCATGCCTGAGTTGAAAGAGAAACAGAAAGACAATTAAAATATATAAGATTAGATAATAGTAGTGAGTACACAAGATTGTTTAATGATTATTACAGGTCACATAGCATCTAGTATGAGTTGACAATTCATAGTACACCTTAGTATAATGAAATTACAAAGAGGATGAACTACACTATCATGATGTATGCTTTCACATGAAAGCTACCCAAAAGGTTTTAGGATGAGGTTTTGAGGACTGCAGTTGATGTGATCAACTTGTCATCCTGTATAGCTCTAGATGGTGATGTTGCAGAGCATATATGGTTAGGGAAATATGTCTCCTATAAGCACTTGAAAGTATTTAGTTGTCATGCATTTGCACATATTCTAGATAATGAGAGGTCAAGCTAGATGGTAAGACAAAAAAGTTTATTTTTCTTAGCTACTCACATGATCAATTTAGTTACAAGCTTTAAGATACAGAAAAGCAGAAGGTGTTTAGAAGCAGAGATGTTGTCTTCTTTGAGGATCAAACTATTGAGGATTTAAAAAAAGAAGCACCAACTAAGACTTTTGTAGAGAGATTTATAGATTGTGACCCAGTTATTCCTACATTTTATCAGGGTGATACAAGAGATATATAGAAAGATGGTGCAGAGATAGATGTTAATCTACCTGTAGGACATGTTAATCTACCTATAGAACATGTTGAGTAGGAAAAAGAAAGAGAGTAAGTTCCTACATAACCTCAATTAAGAAGATCTTCTAGACCACGTCAACTTTCAAGAAGATACTCTACATATGAGTATGTGATACTAATGTAGGTGAAATAAAGAGTTATCACGAAGCAGTTAAAAGTGAGCAGAAAAAGAAGTTATTTTTTGCTATACAGGAAGATATAAATTCTCTACTGAAGAATCATATATATTATTTGGTGCAACTACCAAATGGGAGTAAGGCCTTAAAGAACAAGTAGGTTTTCAGGTTGAAGACCTAAGAACATTGTTCTCAACCAAAGTATAAAGCTAGATTGGTTATGAAAGGTTTTGATGAAAAGAAAAGTATTGACTTTGTAAAGATTTTTTTCTCCTATTATTAAAATATCTTTTATCCATGTTGCTTTTGGTATTACTACTAACTTAGACTTGAGATTGAGCAGTTAGATGTGAAGGCAACTTTCCTTCATGGTGATTTGGCGGAGGAAATTTATATGGAGCAACCAAAAAACTTTAAAATCAGAGATAAAAAAAATGTTGTTTGCAAGTTGAGAAAAAACTTGTATGGGCTGAAGCAAGCTCCAAGATAGTGGTATAAAAATTTTGATTCATTTATAATTAAAAATAAATATAAAAGAATAACTTCATATTATTATATATACATCAAATGGTTTAGTGAGGATTTTATTATTCTCTTACTTTATGTTGATGATATGCTTATCCTTGGGAAAGATATGTCTATAATTTATATGTTAAAGAAGTAACTGAGTGAGTCTTTTAAAAGGAATAACATGGGCCCAATAAAGCAAATATTGGGCATGCAAATTTCTCGTGATAGAAGAAACAAGAAGATCTAGTTTTCACAAAAGAAATACATTGAGAAGGTTTTGGATAGGTTCGGTATAAGCAATGTAAAGCCAACTAGTTCTCCTCTTGCAGGTCACTTCAAGTTGTGCTCAGAGCAGAGTCCATCAAGTAATGAAGAGAAGGGGAAAATACAAAAGGTTCCTTATGCTTCAGTAGTTGAAAGTTTAATGTACACGATGTACGAGGTCGGACATTGCATATATAGTGAGCGTTGCCAGCAGATTTCTTACAAATACAGGAAAAGAGCAATAGGCAGTAGTGAAATAGATTTTGAGATATCTCAAAGGAAGTTATAAAGTTTACTTAAGCTTTAGAGGTGGACCACCCGTGTTGACAGGTTATACAGATACAGATATGACAAGAGATATTGATACAAGGAAGTTCACATCATATTTTGTACGTATTTTTACAGGAGGAGTTGTGTCATGGCAGTCCAGATTATAAAAGTGTATTGTTCTCTCCACCATAGAGGTAGAATATATTACTGCTACAGAGGTTTACAAAGAAATATTATGGATGAAATGATTTTTATAAGAATTGAAGTTGAAATAGAAAAACTATATAGTGTATTATGATAGCCAAAGTGTCAGCCATTTGTACAAGATTTTAAGTCAAAGCATATAGATATCAAATATCACTGGATCAGAAGTGTGCTTGAAGAGAAGCAGTTACAACTTTAAAAAAATTCACATAGATGATAATTAGGGTAGATATGTTGACAAAGACTTTACCGAAAGAGAGACAAGAGATGTGCCGACAATTAGTCGGCATGGCTTCACATTAAGGAGTCATGAGATAGCCTCCCTTATGGGCTGAAGGGGGAGGTTGTTGAGCAGATGGCCAGATGGCCCAAATTCAGCCCATAATAGATTTTAGTGAATCCCACAACCGTAATATTTATTTATCTTAACTTAGACCCTAGATTATGTGGCTAAGGTTGTGGAAAAGTAGGTAACGACAACTGAAAGTGTGGGAGAGAGAAAAAAAGGCTGTAGCTTGATAATATAGGGTAGAAAACAAGAAATCTAGGAAAGGAAAGAAGACACTGATAGAAAAAGAATATTCTTAATCATTTATATCTCAGGTTAGATCAGTTTGTAGTAGATTCTACTGTGATTACTTGGGAATATTTTGAATATTATATATAGTAATATAGTCTTTGTATCCCTTTGATTCTCTTATGATTGTTGTTTGGGATTGAGCAATAAGTCTTGAGATCTAGATATTCATTATTTTGATGATAATAAATTTTTTATAATTTGTCTCTTAGTTTGATGTTTATTTGATTATGATGTTTGTTTGATTTTTTTATATAATATTTATTTATATATAAGATTTATTTATTTTTTATTCATGCTACAATATTCTTCAGTTAAGGATCATACGAGCACTCAATTAAACAAACTTGCTTCCGCCCACAATGACACTCGGAACAGAACTGAACTCGGTAGTCAACTCTACTACTTTGAGCTACTGCACCGACACAACAACAGAAAGATAATGCAACACCTGCTTTGCTGACGACAAAACCTTCCCTTACCGATCCGTGAACCCCTAATCCTCTCCGTGTACTACATCTCTCTTCTTTCTTTCAACTATGCTTATGTTCTTTAGTGCAACGTCTGCACCCTCTATCCTTTAATCAGGTGTCTTGTCTCTGCCTCAAAGTAGGGGGGAAGCGGTGTTGTTACTCATTTCGGGAAGAAAGCAATGCCCCGTGTTCTTTAATCGATTCTATCATATGTGGAGAGAGAGAGAGATATGATTTAAAGCATTGTTAAAAGAACAAACAACGTTAGCTTAAGTGAGTTTCGCAGTTAGTAAGGAAGGAGGTTACTCTCTAATAGAAGTTGTGGTGACTTACATTACTATTAAATTGGCATAGATTGAGGAGATGAGATCCTATATAGAAATCCCTTGCCTATATTATAATATATGAAAGAGCAAGCAAACAAAGAAGAGATACGAGTATAAAGTACTTTGAGCTACTGCAGTACAAGCTGCTTAGGCGAACTCAAACCTGCTAGCAAACTAAAGCTTCCAATAAGAGCAACTCCTGCCCAGCGCATCCATTCTTCTATTCTTTTTAATACGAAATTGAATCTCTCTTAAGCAGAAAAAAGATCCAAATTGAGTCTACTTTGCACCTGGTATAAATATTCGTAAACATACTGCACTCCTTCTTCCCCGACTACACTTTAAGAATCGATTGTTGATTCAGCTCCCGAAACAGGACTTGTTGGGCCGAGTAAACCACTTGTTCTTGACGATGATCCTAATCATACTACTACTTCTCTTCTAGTCTTCACTCTATGATTACATTCGCACAAGTGGTTATTTGTTTTCCTACTAATTGATATCAGTTGTGCAGTATCAAGCTAGCTCTTTAACCACCAACAACTGCGTCGTTTTCAGAAATAAGTTGCCATCTCATATGTTCAATTCAAATTCCCTGAAAAGGTGGGAAATATGAAGATCCATTTCTCAGGATGGGAATCAATGTAGCTAAACTGAACCTTCAATCGACCAAGATAGATCAAAGGGCATAGAGGGAAAGCTGTTTCAAGAGAACGATCGATCAGAGAAATAGAGTTGAAGGAGGCGCTAGTATTGAAGAAACCAGAGATTAATAAAGTAGGTTCCCAACAATGTATAGATGTTTTCAGCAGATCAACAATGATTACACCTTACTTTAAGTTTTAAACAAGTGGTTCATCTTTGTCCAAATTGTTTTCCTGAGTTTTAATATGAAGAGGTGGCTGAGTTAATGGCAATAAATCCAAGGTTCCTAGACCAACCGAATGAGCTTGCAGTGGAAAGTGTGGTCACAGAGAGATTAAATGAAGGAGGCGAACTGGTTACACAAATAATGGCCAAGTTTCTCGACCTACACAATCCTAGAACTTCGAAACCAACCGCCCGTGACTCCAATTGGGAAGTGGCATAGGCACGAAGTACCACTATACCTTTTCTCTGTCAAATAAAGGAAGGTTGCTTCTAGTGAGTGAAGGTTGCAGATCCGCTGTAAGGAAGGGAAGGTTTAGTCTTTTTATAATCTGCTCTTGGGGGATCACCAGTTTCGTGTAAAACGTTGGCCTTTTCCGTGTTTAAGAGTACTGACTTGTAACGGTTTTTAATGAAATTTTATTTATTATCATTAATATTTTTATTAATTATGGTTTAAATATTTTAATTTTATTTATTATAAATATAATGACTATTATTAAATTTCTCCATAATTAAATTTATGATGGTTACTATTAAATTTCTTCATTCATTTCTTGAATTAAATCATGAACATTATGGTAATAAATGTTGTTGATGGGAGAATGAATATATATATATATATATATATATATATATATATATATATATATATATATGTGTGTTGTTTTGGTTTCTTGGCTTAATCTCAACTTGAAGGATCTCCTACACCATCTAAAGTGAGAATTCAGAGTCGATAAATACTAAAATACTGAGAAATTATTACTGAAATTTTCATCAATAATTGCTGGAGGTAAGCAATTTAAGTTTATGCATTCATTTGTGTTTCTATTAAAATGGTTTAGAAACATTCCTTTGGTTTCATCTCTTCTTCATTTTCTTTCATTTGGTATCAGAGCAGAATTAAACCTCTATCTTACTATGGAAAATATTTTATTTTTAAGATATTAAAATATAATTTGATTTCGATTTCTCCTTCGAATCTTTTGATGCATTTGGTGTTGGAAATCATGAAGATATTAGATTTTTAATATTTTTCAAAATAAAAATATTCGTTATTGATAATGCTCATATGCTACATAAATGCTTTGTTATTATAATTCATGTTTATAAGTCAAGATTTTATATGTAAAATGTCTGGTGATCCATATAATCTTAATTAATTAGGGACTAGCCACAGCATCCTTAGTTAATTAAAATTATATATAAATCAGGATCACATAAAGAATTAAACATAATATTATGATTAATTATATTTAACATAATAATTATTATCCTATAGGATCTTTTATTATGTTTATATAATTAATCAGGATAAAATATCAAAAATTACTTTCATAATTTACCCACAGGGATTATGAATTAGTATATAATTTGATAGTTTTATCATAAAGATCTTTTGAATCTATTTGAATTAAAAATTTAGCCCACATACAATTTTTATGTCATGAGATTCATTTTTAGTATGTTTTACATTGGTAAAACATACAATTTAGACTTTAAGCCTCAAATTTTAACATAATCTTTTTGGGTTTTATGCAGTTTCTCAGACTATTAAGGAGAGAATTGGATGTATATTGATTATGCTATTAAGAAAGATGAACCACCTGTAATATCTAATACTAGCACTTCAATTGATATCGCACTATATAAGCGATGGGAACGATCCAATCGGCTCAGTGTGATGTTTATTAAGACTAAAATAACTGCTGGTATACGTGGTTCTGTTGACCATCATAATAATGTCTAAGACCTGCTAAAAGTTATTGACAAACAGTTCATCACTTCGGATAAGATACTAGCAAGCACTCTAATAATAAAATTTTATTATTATGCAAATACAAATGCGGGATATTGTGGCTCAACTTAAGAAATTATAGATTGATATGTCAGAATCTTTCTTGGTGCACTACATTATGAACACACTTCCACATCAATATGGGCATTTTAAGATTTAATACAATACACATAAGGATAAATGGTCAATTAATGAATTAATGACCATATGCATTCAAGAAGAAGAGAAACTTTTGATGGAGCTGGTTGAGAGTACATTGGTGACAACCACTCGTAGGAAGAATAAAACTGATAAAATTCAAGCCAATCAGCAAGGAAATTGTAAAATGCCACCCCAAGCTAATATCAAGAAAGAAGCAAAGTGTATCTTCTGTAAAAAGAAGGGACACGTGAAGAAGGAATGCACGAAATTCCAATAATGGCTTGAAAAGAAAGGTAAACCAACCTCGTTTATTTGCTATGAATCTAATATGGTTAATATTAATATTAACTGGTGGATTGATTCTAGATCAACAATCTATATTACAAACTCTTTACAGGATATGCAAAACCTAAGGAAGCTAGTGGGAAGTGAGCAAAGCATCTTATCAGGTAATAAGATGGGCTCACATGTGGAGGCAATTGGAATATGCATTTTGACCTTGAGTAGTGGCTTTGTTTTAGAATTGGAAAGGACCTTTTATGTGCCAAGTTTCTTAATGAACTTGATTTCTGTTTCCAGACTCATACCATTTGGATATTACTTTCATTTTCAAGATATATCATTTAGTTTATTATATAAATCTGATTGTGTTAGGAATGGTATCTTGTCTGATGGTCTTTTTCAAATTCTCTTACAAAATAAAAAACACTCATAGTTCAATGCATGTTTATGCTTACATTAAAAGGTGTAATATTAATGAAAACTCCTTTATCTTATGGCACCGAAGATTATGACATGTCTCTATAGAGAGAATAAAAAAATTAGTTAATGATGGTGTACTTAGTACTCTTGATTTTTCTGATTTTAAAACATATGTGGATTTTATTAAGGGAAAGCAAACCAATAAGTCCAAGAAAGGTGCTAATAGGAGTTCAGACATATTATAAATTATTAATACTGACATATATTGTCCAGACATGGACACACATGGTCAGAAATACTTCATCTCCTTTATAGATGATTACTCACAATATATGTATATCTATTTACTCCATAACAAAAATGAAGCATTGGATGCCTTCAAGGTCTTTAAGGCTGAAGTTGAGAACCAATATGGTAAGCAAATTAAAATTATGAGATCAGATAGAGGTGGAGAATATTATGGTAGATATATTGAGAATGGACAAATACCTAGTCCTTTTGCTAAGTTTCTTTAAGAACATGGGATTGTTGCCCAATACACTATGTCTGGTTCTCCAGACCAGAATGGTGTTGTAGAAAGAAGAAACCGAACATTATTGGACATGGTGTGGAGTATGCTTAGTAACTCCAATCTTCCTAAATTCTTATGGACTGAAGCACTGAAGACGGTTGTGTATATATTAAACCGAGTTCCAACTAAGGCTATCCCAAAGACACCATTTGAATTATGGAAAGTTTGGAAACCGAGTTTGAGACATATGCGCATTTGGGGATGTCCGTCTGAGGTCAGGATATATAATTCACAAGAGAAGAAACTAGACCCAAGGACTATTAGTGGGTATTTTATTGCATATGCTGAAAAGTCTAAAGGTTATAGGTTTTATTGTATATCTCACACAACTAAGATTGTGGAACCAAGAAACGCTAAGTTTCTTGAGGAATACGTGATCAATGGGAGCGATCAGTTCAAGAACATAGTTTCTGCACATGATCATATAGTAACTCAACCTTCCACATCGAATGATAGATTGATTATAGTTCATAGCACTCATCAAGTTCAAACTAATGCTGAACAACCAATCATACAGATTCCATAAGTTACTGATAATATTCCAATAGATCAAATAATTCAGGAATTACAGTGAGCTCTTGACAACAAGTTAAACCACAAGTTTCCCCGGGTGACATTGGTACAACATTAAGAAGATCTATTAGAAATAAAAGATCAGCAATTCCTAGTGATTATGTTATATATCTACAAGAATCTGACTATAATATCGGAGCCGAAAATGATCCTGAAACCTTTTTACAGGCCATAAGTTGCAAAGAGTCAAACTTATGGTATGATGTCATGAAAGAGAAGATGAATTCCATAAAGAGCAATGGAGTTTAGGATCTTATAGAGTTGCCTAATGGGGCAAAGACCATAGGTTGTAAATGGGTCTTCAAGACCAAAAAGGACTTATTTGGCAATATTGAGAGACACAAGGCAAGACTTGTTGCAAAGAGATTTACTCAAAAAAAGAGAATCAATTATACAGAGACATTCTCTCCTGTATCAAAGAAACATTCTCTTCGTATCATTTTAGTATTAGTTGCTTATTTTGATCTTGAGTTAGAACAAATGGATGTAAAAGTAACATTTCTTAATGGAGATCTAGAGGAGGTTTATATGAAACAACCTGAAGGTTTCTCTTCTAGTATTGGTGAGGACTTGGTTTTCAAGCTTAAAAAATCTATATATGGTTTAAAATAAGCCTCCCGTCAATGGTATTTTAAATTTCATGAAGTAATTTCTTCATTCAAATTTATTAAAAATCTCATGGATCAATATATATAATAGAAGATCAGTGGGAGTAAAATATATTTTTTTATTTTATATGTAGATGATATTTTGCTTGCAACCAATGATAAGGGTTTGCTACATGAAGTGAAATATTTCCTTTCTAGAAACTTTGATATGAAAGATATGAGTGAAGCATCTTATGTCATTGGCATAAAGATTCATAGAGATAGACCTCAAGGCATTTTAGATCTATCACAATAAACCTATATTAATAAGCTTTTAGAAAAATTTTGGATGAAGGATTGTTCACCAATTGTTACTCCCATTATGAAGGGTGATAGGTTCAATTTGAACCAATGCCCGAAGAATGATCTTGAGAGAGAATTAGTGAAAATTATCTCATATACTTCTATTGTAGGAAGACTTATGTATGCTCAGGTCTGTACTAGACCTGATATAGTATTTACTGTTGGGATGATCGAACGATAT
Organism: Ensete glaucum; assembly: GCA_021527575.1. Classification (NCBI taxonomy): domain Eukaryota; kingdom Viridiplantae; phylum Streptophyta; class Magnoliopsida; order Zingiberales; family Musaceae; genus Ensete; species Ensete glaucum. Next base: position 6,565,311 of record CM038556.1, read on the forward strand.
CAGAGTAATCCAGGTATTGACCACTAGAGAGCTGCAAAGAAAGTGATGAGGTATCTTCAAGGAACCAAAGATTACATGCTTATGTATAGACAAACAGACAAACTCGATGTGATTGACTATTCAGATTCAGTTGGTTGTGTTGATTCTCATAAATCAACATCAAGATACATTTTTATATTGGCTGGTGGAGCTATTTCTTGGAGAAGTGCTAAGCAGACTTTGATTGATATTTCTACTATGGAAGCTGAGTTTGTCTCCTGTTTTGAGACTACATCATATGGTATATGGTTTAAGAGTTTCATTTCTAGGCTTAGAATAATGGATTCTATTTCTAGGCCATTAAGAATTTTCTGCGATAATTCAGCTACTGTCTTTATGGCTAAAAATAATAAAAGTAGAAGTCGAAGTAAATATATTGACATTAGGTATTTAGCCATAAAAGAACATGTAAAGAAAGAGAAAGTAGTCATTGTGCATATTAGCACTGAATTGATGATTGTTGATCCTTTGACTAAAGGCATGTCACCTCTGAAATTCAAGGATCATGTAGAGAAAATGGGACTTAGTTCTACTTTGTAATTGTATTGAAACTCTTATATATTATGATATTTTCTTATATTCATATGCACATTAATTTGAGAAAATATATTCGGATGGACTAAGAATAAATATAAGGTTTATTCATTAAGTGATGTTACCATATTAAGATTAATTCTTCAGAAACCAAATATATTATGATACATAGAAGATAATACTCATTTTAAGAGGATTTATCCCTATGATTCATGTATTTGTTTCTTAAGAATATTATTCGATAAGATTAATTTAAGTCATTAAGTAAAACGTATAGACCAAGTAGGAGAATGTAATCATTTTTAATTGAATTTTATTTATTATCATTAATATTTTTATTAATTATGGTTTAAATATTTTAATTTTATTTATTATGAATATAATGATTATTATTAAATTTTTCCATTCATAATAATTAAATTTCTCAATAATGGCCCAAAAGTTTTGTTTTTTGAATTAAATCATGAACATTATGATAATAAATGTTCTTGATGGGAGAACGACTATATATATGTGTGTTTTAGTCCCTTAGCTTAATCTCAATTCGAAAGATTTACAACATTATCTAAAGTGAGAATTCAAAGCCGAGAAGTACCAAAATACTGAGAAATCATTGCTGAATAATGGCCGAAGATATATAATTTAAATTTATATATTTATTTATATTTTTATTAAAAAATTTAGAAACATATTTTTTATTTCATCTCTTCTTCGTCATTTTATTTCATGACTACCTCTATATGCAGGGGAGACGAGATACATACATTCTTTTTTTTGTATGTAGCAGGAGGAGGGGAGGGGGGGGGGGGGGGTTGGTGCAGCTCGCCCATTGGACAGCGAAATCTCACTTTTCTATCGGACATTCCATCTCGTTTTTGAAGATCCAAAACTAAGCAAAGAAAATCTAAGACATGGCACTAGAGGAGAAGGGAAAAAGTAAAAACCCAGCAAAAAAACAAAAAGACAGTAGGGTCGAGAACAACCCTACCCATTTGAAACGAAGATTATTTATTTGATCAGAGGCCTATTTTATTACTTTTATTCTGTCTGGGGTAGATAGAAAAAGCTAAAATAGAGTGCCCCCATCCCATCACCTAGAAGAAAAGCTACCTCTCAACCAACCAACTAAGCTACCTCTCAACCAACTTTGAAATATCCTACCCGGGGGAACCTATATAGGAATTCCCAACCCTTCAAATTTAGATCCACTTTAGACTGACATCAACCAAAGAAAGAACACTTCTAATTTACCAATTATAGAACGAAAGAATACTCGTAGAAATAACTCGTGAATGTAGGTATAGAAAACATATGCGTCGCAACCTTAAGTAGACCTGAGCAATAAGGCCTCTAAAGCGTCTTTACCAAGGAGCAACATCTCCTTGAAAGCGTGACTAGTAGAAAGATAGGGAAAAAGTGGAAGTTTAAGTTGACTCGGAAGCTAGGTACACATCTCTTCAAAGAGAAATAAAGAAAACCACACCAGAAGGAAGGTTTTGACAAAAAAAAATATTTTTCAGCAGGCTGATGAATGAATGTGAATAGCACCATGAGAAAAGGATTATAATCGTTAGAATACCACGACAATATCTTATGTGCCCTTTCCTTGTCAGGCAAAATCTAACCTCAAATCGCCGTTTCACCCTTGTTCCCTCTAAAGCTGGGATTAATCCTGCCCTTCGCTGTATTCATCCAAATTAGAGATATTGACTACAATTACTATTTTTAATATTATGTGATACTTTATAATGTATAATATATATAATAAAATTAATTGAATTCTGATAGAGATATATATTTAATATTAAATTAAAATTTATATTATATTAGATATTTTAGGGGATATTCTTGATGGAGGGAACTCTCTTAATAATCTATCCTAAACCCTCTACTCTTCTATATAAATAGATATGACCTCATCTAAACCTAAATGTGAAATGCACAGAGCGGAATAATACATATGACATTGAGTTGAGAGATTACGACCATTATCTCAATCTCCCTAAACCATCAATCTTAGTAGTCTTGTGAAAGGATAGGAAGAGAGAAGGGTCCTAGATCTGTTATAGTTCTCATTGCAGATCGAGTTGTAGTGATATTCAGATCTGGAGAATGGTGCTTTTGTATAACAAAATAGATCTTATTCAGATAACATCTAAAGTTATGCATCATTAACAGATCTAATATTATTTAATTTCAATACTGGCATAAAATTTTTTTACATAACTGGTTACATGATTATAATTTTTATATTTTTAATTGGTATCAGAGTCTAGATTCTTAAGATCAAATATATTAGATCTACTGTTTTTGTTTACTATGTCATAATGATCTTAATGTCTTGTCAATCTATATTCCTATTTGTTTTGTTCTATCATTTGCTTGCAAACGATGTGAAATTTTGATTTCATGATCTTGGATGATTGATGTGCACCGTATGGAGCAATCTTGCTGCGTTCGGCTATATCTGCTTGCGGCAGCATGTACGCATCGCAGTAGGAAAGTGCGACAACAGCGTCTGCACAGACGACAGACGTCACGACCATGCTGGTGATGATCTAGGCCAGGCTCTAGGCCGGCCACGCAGACATCAGTCACATCCAACGATGGTTGCACATGGGTAAAGACTACCACAAGAGGCTGGCGACAGCCACGTGCAACATAGGCTGTATATAGTGGTAGCCGCACGTGGGTAAAGACTACCACAAGCGCTGGTGACAACTGCGTGCAATAGAAGGCTCACCAGTGGCGGCAACCATGTGCAGCACTAATGGCAGTCACGCACGGGTAAAGGCCACATCCAACGATGGCCACGCGCAGGTAGAGGCTACACAGGGAGCAACCGTGCGCTGGTGGCCATGCGCAAAGAACTACGTCCGGCGACGGGCACATGGGCGAGGCCGAGGAGTCGTCGCACTAGCGATGGCAACTACTTCTGCCAAATTAGGGTTAGGATTTTCCTTCCTCCAGAGGAAATTATGATTTTGCCATCGTGCAAAATAGAATTAGAGTTTTCAGTTGAAATTATGATTTTACCCTTATGCCAAATTAGGGTTAAGTCTTTTTTAGACGAAAAATTATGGGTTTGCCCTTTTGCCGAATTAAGGATTTACTTCTCCAAGAAATTATAATTTTACCCCTTAGCTAAAATTATGACTTTGTCCTTTAGCTGAAATTATGGTCTTGTCATTTTGCACAATAGGGTTAATTACAGTTTTATTCTTCTCTATTTTATTAATTCCTATGATATTTCTACCATTCATAAATTTTATGATTCCTTTTATGTCTTATTATAACATTATGGTTTTGCCAATATAAAATTTAGAAATTTTAGTTTATTTTCTCAATTATGAAATTGATCAATATATAATTTAATAAAATTTAATCATGATTATATTTTTGATTATTTATTAATCAAATTTAGTTTTGATTAAATTTAGAAAGAATTAAATCTTGATCAATTTTTGTTTTTTTGATCAATTTATTTAACTAGGCTTATGGTTTCTCTAATTAAATAAATTAATTAGTTTAATTAATTAAAAAATTATAAATTATTATTTCTTTTATAGTTTTTCTCGTATGAGTTAGTGATTGTATATAATAAATAAAATCTAATTATTATTCTTGGATATTTATTCAATTATTCACATGCATATGTTTGAAATATGGTGTATAAAATTATGAAATAATATTTATTTTTCACATCAAGGCATGATTAAAGTATTATCATTATAGTCGTCATATGAGTTTTTTTTATTGATTAATGTTTAATAATTATTATATTTGTTATTCTATTATTGAACTATTTCAGTATAAATTAGATTAAAGGAACTTGATGGATATTATTTGTAATTTATCTCCTTAAGTTATGTCTGACCCGTAACTACCAAAGTGGCATAGGATGGTAGGCTTATAAGATATGAAATATAATTAAACTATTATCATTTATAGGATAATTTAATTTATATTTTATATTACTATATTAGTTTTATAGTCACCAAAGTGGCCTAGATCAATTATTTATAAAATTATATTAAAGAATAAGTCTTAAATAATATTAAAGAAATAATATTCAGAATAATAGGAGATTTAGATAATCTCAAAGGATAATCTTTTTAAAATAATTATGTGATGGGGTATGATAATAATGTTTTAGATATCCTTGTAGTTTATAATTATATATCCAAAGGTAGTAAAACTATTCTACAAAAATGGTATCAGTCCTTTATAAATAATCTTGAGTGGATATTAGATATGTCAATATTTTAACCAAAGGTTAAATATTGATTATATCAATAGTTTATTATATTTTAGTAAACTAAAAGTATTAATGTTATTTTATATTATGCAATAGTATTTTAGTCTATACATTATCATGCTTCTAGTATCCTTGTACTCTTTTGATCAAATTATTCAGAATGGTTAAAGTATATGTAATTTACACTGGACATATTAGATCTTGATTTGTCATTGCTTATTAAAAAGTCCACAAAATTTATTGATGAAAGTACTATGGAACAAGTCAATGAAATGAAGGCTTAGGAAAGATATTATAGGCTCAGTTTAATATTCATAAGAATGATAATTACAAATAACTTAAAAACTTCATTACTGGTTACAACTAGCTTATAAAAATATTTAATGGTTATTGAAGATAGATTTAAATTTATTAATAAGTCATTAGCTAACAAATTAATGAAATAACTAACTACAACTTAATATAATGGTACTCGAGGAATTAATGAAGGCATTAGGAATGAATGTTGATGAATCTTTCCTCATGTAATTCATTCTTAATTCTTTTACTTCTCAGTTTTACCTATTCAAGATTCACTATAATACAAATAAGGATAAGTGAGACTTGAATGAGTTAATTAGTACGTGTGTTTAGGAGGAATTAAGATTAAGACATGAAAGTTTATATAATGTTATGACTGCTACTCAAGGAACTAGTAACAAGAAAAGAAAATTGAAACATCATCCATCAAAGAAATTTACTAGGTCTAGAAATGTTAGATAGATTATTAAAAGAAAGCTATTATAGTAAAGTGCTTCTTTTATGGCAAGAAAGGATATGTAAAGGACTACATTAAATGTCGGACTTAGTTAAAAAAGAAAGATATAAACTCTGGTGCTTTAACTCATGTTACTAATAATATGTAGGGATTCTTTTCAATCTAGAAACCAAAAGAATATGAAAGATTCATAATTATGAGAAATTATCTCAAAGCAAAAGTGGTATTAGTAGGGACTTATCGCTTACGCCTAGAGATGGGTCATCTAGTAGATCTTTAAGACACATGTTTTGTTCCTACCATTTCTATAAATTTAGTTTCTCTATCTAGAATTGATCAGTTATGATATTATATTTCTTTTGGTAATGGTAAACTCAATATATTTTATGATTCATTAAAAGTTGGATCTAGAATTCTATGTGATGGTTTGTATAGAATGAATTTGAATCTTGAGTTTACAAAGACATTATTGACCCTACAATCAAGTGTTGGAATGAAACATAATTTTAATAATGAAAGATATTTTATATTATGGTATAGATATTTAGGGTATATCTCCAAGGAAAGAATTGAAAACTTTATAAAGGATAATATTTTGGAAGATTTAGACTTATGGATTTTGATGTTTGCATAGATTACATTAAGGGAAATCAAACTAAGCATACAAAGAAAAGTATCACAAGAAGTAAAGGACTTCTTGAGATTATTTATACTGATATCTGTGAACCACTCTATATTCTTTATTTTAGTGGAGAAAGATTTTTTATCATATTTATAAATGACTTGTCCAGATATAGTTATGTTTATCTAATACATAAAAAGTTTCAGGCCATTAATATTCTTGAAGTGTACATAAATAAGGTCAAAAAACAATTAGATAGAAAAGTTAAATTTATCAGATCTGATAGGGAATGTGAATTTTATGACAATATGATATATCTAGTCAGAATATTGGTCTTTTTGCTAGATTCCTAGAACAACGAGGTATTTATGCTCAATATGTATTATCAGGTGTGCCACAACATAATAGTATTACTGAAAGGTAAAATTGTACTCTTATGGATATAGTTAAGAGTATGATGAGTTATTTCTCTATATCTGATTCAATATAGGGTGATGCTCTTAGATCAACTGTGTATATCTGAAACCCAATCTTAGACATTTACATCTTTGGGGGTGTCATGCAGAGATAAGAGTACCAAATCTATATGAAAATAAATTTGATCCAAAAATAAATTTTAGATATTTTATTGGTTATCCAGAAAGATCCAAGGGATATAAATTTTATTACCCTAATTATAATATGAGGATAGTAGAATCTGGTAATTTAAAATTCTTAAAAAATGATAAAATCAGTGAGAGTCAAAAAATTTCGAAGGATCAATTTTGATATTAAGGAGATTCAGGCTAATTCTCCCACATCATCTCCTATTTGAGAAATTATTGTTTCTTAAATCTATGAAAAAATTGATGAGTGTGAACAACAAAATAACATTAATGAACTTTCACATAATGTTGATGTCGCCGCTAATAGTCTTGTAGAATAATTACAATTGACAACTTTGAAAATATATTAAAGGAAAAGAAAATATGTCATTTCTGATGATAATGTAATACATCTGCAAGAATCAAATTATGATATAGGAATTAAAAGGGATTCCTTATCGTTTTCATAAGCCATAGAAAGTAATGACTCTAAAAAATGGTATAACGCAATGAAAGAGGAGTTAAAATCAATGGACCAGAATGGTATTTGAAAACTCATTGAATTATCCAATAATTATAAAAGAGTCGGTTGTAAATGAATCTTTAAGACAAAATGTGACTCAATAGATAATATTGAACAATTTAAAGCCAAACATGTAGCCAAAGATTTTTCTCAGAAAGAAGACATTGATTATCATGAAATATTTTCTCCAGTTTCTCAAAAGGACTTATTAAGGATTATCATGACATTAGTAGCTCATTATTATCTTGAGTTATATCAGATGGATATGAAAACAGTATTTCTAGATAGAGATTTAGATGAGAAAATTTATATAGAACAACCTGAAAGATTCATAAAAAAGGGAAAAGAAAGTTGGACTTACAAACTTAGAAAATCCATTTATGGCCTTAAACAAGATTCTAGACAATGGTATATAAAGTTTCATAATACCATTACTTCCTTCGGATTTAAGAAAAATACTATTGATCAGTATATATATCTGAAGGTTACTGAGAGCAAGTTTATTATATTAGTCCTATATATAGATGATATATTGCTTGTCAGTAGTGATCTTGGTTTGTTGCATGAAAAAATATTGCTTAATAATAACTTTAAGATGGTTGATATAAATGAGGTATCCTATGTTATTGGCATTAAGATATTTAGGGGCAAATCTCAAATTTTATTAGGACTGTCACAAAAAGGTTATATTAATTATATCTTAAAAAAGTTTAATATGTAGCTTTGCTCAGTTAATAATACACCTATTACTAGAGGTGAAAAATTCAGCTAAAACCAATGCCCAAAAAATGACTTAGAAAGGGATCAAATGGAGAATATTCCTTATGGGTCCGTAATTAGAAGTCTATTATATGCTCAAACCTGTATAAGACCATATGTCAGTTTTGCAATTACAATATTGGATAGATACTAGAGTAACCTAGGAATAAAACATTAGAAAGCTAAAAAAAGAGTAATCAGATATCTACAAGGGACAAAAAATTATATGCTCATATATAGGAAATCAGATTAGCTTAAAGTGATGGGATATTCAGATGTTGATTTTTCAAATTGCCTCGATAGTAGTAAATCCACTTTAGGATTTATGTTAATACTAGCTGGTGGGGTAATTTCTTGAAAAAGTATAAAACAAACATTTATTGTATCATCTACGATGAAAGCTAAATTTGTGACATGCTTTGAGGCCATAAATCAATCTTTATGACTATGAAATTTTATCTCAAGACTTAGTGTAGTCAACTCAATTGCCAAGCCGCTGAAGATATTTTATGATAACACCGCAGCAGTTTTCTTCTCTAAGAATGACAAGTAATATAGTGGTTCCAAGCATACTGAGTTAAAGTACTTGGTGGTTAGAGAAAGAGTCCAGAAATAACACGTGTCAATTGAAAATTTGAGCACCACTGTGATGATTGTTGATCCATTTACTAAAGCTTTGCAGTACAAAATATTTAAAGAACATGTTCTTAGAATGAAATTTGTAAGCATGTCATAAAGGATATAGTGATGCATATTTAAGTGGATGCTATTATTGATATTTCTTTTGCATAATAAAGTTATTTATTTCTATTATTTTGTTTATGTATATATTTATGTATATTATGGTTAAATGTAATAATAGGATTATCTTGGCAAGATAAATTACAGGGGTCATTATAGACTATATAAGGAAAGACTAACAATGTTGTAGTACATAGAAGGAAGTGTGACATTAATGACATACAACCGTTATGACTCGCATTGATAGTTAGACTGAATATATTATTACTGTGCTTATTGGACTTATTAGCTTATTTTTAAAAATCATGACCATGTATAAAATACTTTTTAAAATTTTTAAAATCTAATTAATATAAAATTATTTTAAAATAAATTTTATTTTATTTATTTTAATTTTAAATATTTTTATAACTTATTAATTAATGGGTCAAATGGGAGAATGTAAGATTATGTGGCCCTTTATAATTGCATAATATATATAATGGGATTAATTATATCCTAATGACAGATATTAGTCAATATTAAATTAAAGTCTATATTATATTAGGATACCTTATAGGATGCCCTTGATGGAAGAAACTTTCCTAATAACATATCTTAGACCCTCTACTTTCACCTATAAATAGACAGGGCCTTCTTGAAACCTAAAAATATGAAATGCACAGAACAAAACGGTGCATATAGTATATAATTGAGAGATTATAGCTATTCTCTCAATCTCCCTAAACCATCAATCTTAGTGGTCCTGTAAAAGGATCTGAAGAGAGGAGAAGGGTTCTAGATCTGTTCTAGTTTTCATTGCAGATCGACATATAGTGATATTCAGATCGGGAAGATGCTGTTATTACATATCAAAAGAGATCTTACTCAGATGACATCTAAAGGTATATGCATCGTAAACAGATATAATACTATTTTATTTCAATCATAGCATTAAGATTTTCCATATAATAGATTTCATGATTACAATTTTTATGCTTTCTATTGATATCAAAGCCTAGGTTCTTGAGATCGAATATATTAAATATGTTATTTTTGTTTACAATGTCCAATGATTTGAATATCGATATGTATTACTGTCTGTTATCTTCTATCTTTTGCTTATAAATGATGTGAAATTTTGATTTCATGACCTTGGATGATTGTTATGCATTATACTATCATGGGCTTAGTTGATTTTACCTAAGCCACACAGCACCCATGCGTGTCCCTCTGCAAAGGTCAGCCTTCCCTGAGATCTCTTATAGTCCCTTAGACTTACAAAAGAGAAAACGAGCCAGAAGAAACAATTCCAATGGGATCCACAAGCAACTGCTCAAGCAAATAATTTATAAAGTCAGATACATATTACACCTATAGACAATACAAAATCAGAGAGGTTGCACATAAAGGATAATGGTCCATTATAGACCAAAGTCCCCACAAGTGCTTACAAGACATACTTATATTTACATGCAAAAGTCGACCACAAAACAGACAAAACTAGGGCTGCTAAGCCTACTGCAAGCCCGTTACTTACTGTATAAGGTATGTACACAAACCGAAGGACATTGACAAACATGAGTATTTCATCGAACACCTTGTTTATATTATTGTCCGTGACATTCTCCCCTACTTATTCCTTCGACGTCATTATCGAAGCCATTGTAGACACTGCATCTCCTTGTATTTTGCTGAATCTTCAATCTTCTGTTTTGGCTGCAACACGCCCCTTTGGTTCCCAACCACTCTCTGCCATTATTATTGAGTAGTCAAACTATGATCCGCCATGCTACTTTATTTAACTCACTAATAACTGAATCTAGTGGGGGGTTGGCTGAGTTGTGTTGATCCTTGTTGATTCTTGTGGATCCTTCTGATAAAGAAAAATACCTGCCTTATTATGTGCTAGTATTGCAGTATACTTATGTTGCTTGAACTGGGTGGATGCTTGTTGAAACTTTGACGAGCATGCCTCGTAGACTTTAAGGTTTTTGAGGTCTTTCCTCCATAATGTTTGCCCATTGATCCTTCTTCCATATTTAGTTATCACTTCCAAGTATGTTCGCATCACTCCTACTTTCAATTGGCATTCAATTGGGAAATGAAGTGGACCATCTTCTCTTAATTGGGAAATGAAGCGGACCATCTACTCTTAGCAGTACTGATCACCAATGGTGAGGATTTGACAACTATTGTCTTTTATAAGCTTTCTTTGAAGAGTCACTGAACTTATGCAGAGCTCCTCTATTGGATAGGTAAAAGAACTAGGATACTCGACTTCACCCATTCTCTTAGTAGTTAAGAAGGTAAGGTTACTTGGCTTCGCTTATCTTCTTGAGTTAAGAGAATTAGGGTACTTAGTTTCGCCCATTCTCTTGAGTTGAGAAGGCAAAGGTTACTTGATTTCGCCTGCCTCCTCGAGTTTGTACTTCATGTATTGAGCTAGTTACTAACATTCGCCCACTCTTTACTCATACTTCTGAAGCACTAGAAGTGTTTGTACTCCTTGCATTGAGTTAGCTACTGTGATTCGCCTTCCCACTGTCATTAAACTTCTGGAATGCAAGAAGTTTTGCCCAAAGAGAGTAAAATATTTACTCCAACTTGGAGTAAGTCTTTGATAGTTCTAGTACATCTGGGATTGTACCATCTTCTCCATCACCTTTACTGTTTACTCCTTTGAGTAGAAAAGGTACAATACCACGTACTACCTACTTCGTTCCTTAGTCGAGCACTTTTGCACCAACCTGAAGTCCCTCACTTTCAGCTATCTTGATGAGAAGCCCATCAACACCTATCTTATGAAGTTCCTTAGCCTCTACCCTTCTGCCCTGTGTTGGTACCTGGAGTTTGTCTTTGTATTCTCTATCTCCTTAGCCCCTTTTATGACCAATGCTCTCCCTCCATGAGAGTAAGGGATCGATGACTCCACGGAAGTCCCGCCTCTGCGTACCATGGTGCTACGAAGCCTATGGCCCTACTATCCATTACCTTGCATCTGCATCCCTTCCTTCTAACCCACATTGTGCTTTTTGGGTAGCTGAGCCCCAGTAGACTCGTTGTCGCTTCCTCGTCCCTTTCGACCACCTGCCTTAACACCATTGTGTCCTCCTAGTAATTCTTCTTGGTCGATGGAAAGACAGACTGTAACTCTCATGCATGGCCTCTGCCATCTTATTGTAGGGCTCGTACCGATTCTATTCTCCTTAGCTTCCTTAGTAGCAATATTCGCTTACTCGGCTTTGTCCTCTGACTTACCGGGCTCCCTTAAGCAAATGTGAGCATTGAAGCAGTCCAACTCCCCAGCCGCTCCGATCATACCTTTATATAATCAAGTCCTCTTCATGGGATTCACCGGTACTTGCAATCTGACTTCTCCCTCAGTGGTAAACAGCCCCCATATGTTGATGATCAAGGCTTTTATCTGAAATAAGCTTCGATGCACATACACGAAAGACCCGCCTCTGTGGTACCATGACATTCACCCCTTGAATCCACAGTCCTACTTATCATTGCATTATTCACCGAAGTAAAGCTCCCAGCAGCTCATGATTATTCATATGATCATGTCTCCCTCCATGAGACTCATTGGTACTTGCACTTGGACTTCTTCCTCGGTGGTATACAGCCCCCATATGTGGATGACTAAGGCTTTCATCCAATGCAAGCTCTATGTTCCATCTTCTATGTCGACTCCCTTCATGTGGCTTGGAAACTTCACTAAGTTCTACTCAAGTAGTTCCGCTCCTCGATTTGCATTGAGTTGATGATGATCCTCGCGCCCACTATTTCACGGGTCAACCCTCCGTTGAGTTCGATTTCCACATCGACTCTATATATGCATTCATATGATGTTGCCTTGGATTGCTCCCCCACTTGATCTCGAAATACATCCACCAATGCACTACCTCATTTGAGATCATGTGATAACTCCTCATCACTAATTCGGTCTGTTAAACATTGTGAAGATATTGTCTTGAGGAACTCTTCCTCAATATGTGTGGTCTGTTGTATATGATTCTCCCTCTAGAGAACTAGGACTTGTCTCCTTTGGATATCTGTCATGTTGGAATAACTTTCCTCTTTGCATTCTTTCCACTAGAAGTTTCAGAGACCATCATCTTCTTTGGACTACTCCGTCTTGCTGAATAACGTGTGCCTTGTTTTGCCCCCGCAAATGCACTTGCTAGATTGCGACCCTTCACCAATACAGTCTCCACTGCACTCTCCAAGGTCTAGTAATGTGTTGAACTTATTACACATTTTAGCTACCTATGGACATATCCTTTCTATATCAAAGAGAAAATTCTGATGCTCCACAGCCCCAAGTTCCGATCGCGCCTTGGGATGGCCTCGAATACTCCATCGTCTGTATACAAGCCCTTGCATAAGTACCGAATCATTCGAATTAGCAATTCCCCTCACCTCTGTGAGCTTTGCATAACTCTTTCGGTCGTTACGCAATACCTCTCACTTTGCACGATCTCATCTCTCACCAAGCACCCCGCTTGCCTTGAGCACTATCAAGTTTAGTTGCCAACATCGAGCCGTAGCTCGAATTCAGCCATCCCAATCTTTGTGTGCTACACATTCTTCTTCGCTTGCTTGTCCTCGTGGTGCCTCTCATGCAAAGAGTGATCATTACTCTGAATGCCAAGTTTAAAGGCTTATTCTTCTGAGCAACTCCTTTCCCTACATCTCAATATCCATTTTTCCCAAACGATTACGCATGCTGGCTGTCCTCCACACAACCCAGCTAGGTCCCCCACGTTTATATGACAAGTGTTTCTGTGTATGCTTGTCTCGCTCTGATACTATAATGTCACGAGCCTAGCTGATTTTGCCTAAGTCGTGCGGCACTCATATGTGTCTGTCCATAAATGTCAGTCTTCCTTGAGATCTCCTAGGGTCCCTTAGACTTACAAAAGAGAAAATGAGCTAGAAGAAGTAATTCCAACAGGATCCACAAGCAATTGCTCAAGCAAATACTTTATGAAGCCAGATACAAATTATGCCTATGGATAATACAAAATCAAGGAGGTTGCACGCAAAGGATAATGGTCCATCACAAATCGAAGTCCCCACAAGTGCTTACAAGACACACTCGTATTTACAAGTAAAAATCGACTATAAAGCAAACAAAACTAGGATTACTAAGTTTACTACAAGTCTGCTACTTGCTCTATAAGGTACGTATACAAATCAAAGGACACAGACGAATACGAACATTTCATCGAACACCTTGTTTACATTATTATCAGTGACAGTACGTAGCAATCTCACTGCGTTCGGTCAGATCCGCTTGTGGCAACGTGTACGCACCATAGTAGAAAAGTACAGCAACGATGATCTCACATACATCAACCGCGATAGCCATGCTGACAACGATCCAAGTTGGGTAGTGGGCTAATCGCATAGCCAACAACTACATCATTAGAGACATCGAGTACAAGTAATATCAATAAATTAACCAAACCTGTAGGAGGGAGAAGGGGGCGAGGGGGGCCAAACAAGAGAAAAGAGATATTTTTTTTTATCACGAAAAGCTCAGAGCGAGCGCTTTTTAGAGGAATCCAAATCCTAAAGTACAAGGATATAATAATGAAAAGGCTAAAACTGTATGTCGTTACACTCTCTCGCTCTTTAGATAGGTTACAGGGCTATGATCATTCCAAGAGGGAAAGGCCGTAATATAGTAGGGCGATTCTTCTTCACGTGCAGTTTAGTTTCTACATCCAGTTTTAGTTCCTTCTCTCTGTCCACTAGTGCAGCTTCCAGCTCTATGTATGGTGTATGGTAGTTGCTTGTTTACTTCTCCAACTGCTGATGCTGATGCTGATGCTGATGCTGATGCTAACTCAACAACTGTGAAACTCAAAAGCGAATCTATTACTGCTTGTTCGGAGCGGTATCTTTATCTTCTAGCTTGAATGGAGTCTGTTTCTTTCTTTTGGTGCTTGAGAAAGGCCACAACAAAGCTGTTAGACAAGAAGTTGACGCGTATATAAGTTGGGTTTAGACAAGAAGTTGAGTGTCTGAATAAGTTCCTTAGGTCTGTATTTATTTAGTTCACGCCAAAAGCAAGAGAACGAGCGGACGGAGTCGACAATTTCCATGAATGAGTTGCGCTTACGGAATTGAGTTACTGAGTTACTTTTGCTTATTTAATTTGACTACTTATTATCTTGGCTTTGCATATTAGGTAAGTAGAGGACTTGATACTGTTCCGACGCTTCTATCGGAGTTGGAACTACAGCAAACTTTAACTTGAAACCTTACTCTACTACCTTGAGGGGCATGGCATCCTCACATCTAACTACCCTTTAACGTAAAGTAAGCGAGGGGAAACTATAATTATGGCAAATAACACCCCCATTCACCAGTAGTTAATCACCCACACGCAACCCATCATTCAGTGGTGTTGACCTGACCGCTGTTGTAAGTAGTTTTATAATTGTTTCATCGGTTTATTACATGTTCCACTAGGTTTTGCTTAAGAAAAAGAATCTGCATCTTATCACGATAATAGTAGAAAAAAATTAGAAGTACTTTCAATCTATAGTTTACAGTGTATTGAAATGATTCAAGAGAATCTATTTATATTAATTTTTATATTAATTAAAAGAATAAAATATAAATATTTTAAAATACTAAAAAATCTATCATAACTCTTATCCTCATTTAAACTAAATTAGATCTAAAATTTATCTTTTATTTTATATAAACCAAACTAATTGAATTGATTGTAATGACTTGAATTAATTTTAATACCCTTAATCAAGTAGTTATAATTAAAAAAATATTTTTGAAAAAATAAAATTTTTTTTTAGCCAAATTTTTTGTGAAGATATCGACAACCCAATCTTTGGTGCTATAGCGATTGTCTTATGCTTCTACTTTTTTATAAATCATTGAGAACCTCTGGCCTGAATTCTGTTATCAGTTATTTTAAATCTATAATTTGATCTTTTTCTCTTTGACATTCATCTTTGATGATAAGATGGGAGCTTTGTATTTGTAGGATCGAATTTCTTTAGATGCGAAAGATTTCTATTTCTTTTCTTTCTCTTAATTTTCTTCATATCATTAGAAACTTCTACCTACCCTATATATGTACTTTCATTATTGTCTTTGGAGTTTAAGATCTCATCCTTTTTCTGTGCATATGTTTCATCAACTGTAATTTTTAAATTATCATAACCTACATCATCTGAGATAGTTTGTATAGATCTACACAAATTTAAATGATCATAACTTTTATGTCATAATGTTGATTCATTAGTAGGAGTAGCATGTAAGGAAAAATCCAAAAATAATAAGGGAAACACTTTATTTTTTGTCATCCTTGCAGTTGCTATCAATTTTTTAATTTTTTTATCATAAATCAGATATTTTTCATCATTAAAAAGAACATAATATCCTTTTCTCATTAATTGTCCTATACCAATGAGATTCTATTTTAAATCAGGAATAAATAACACATCATCAATGACTTTTTCACTAGATTTAGTCTTCACAAAAACTATTCCTTTTTTTTCACCTCGACCTTGTTGCCATTTCTCATCTACACAGTAGATATGACTGAATCATTAAGCCTCTGAAATAAATTTTTATCTCGTGTCTTATGATTACTACATCCACTATCCAAAAATCAAATAGATCTAGAATATTTTTCATCAGACGCTATAAAAAAAAATATTCTCTTCATCACTTTTGTCATCATTATTTTTCTTATGATAGTTTATTTGATTTTTATTTTAATAATCTTTTTTAAGATGACCATATTTTTTACAATAAGAACATAGAGGAATATTTAAATTTTTATTTTTATACCAATAATATTTTTCAATATGTTTAATTTTTTTTAATAAAAATATTTTTGAGTTTCTTTGTTACCCTTGTTTGTGTTTTTCTGACCTTCAGTTGATCAATCATGACCTCTGCCATTTTGATCTCTCCCTTGAGATTTGAATTCTGAATTCCTTTTATCTTTCTTATGATTGATCTTCATTTGGAGAACATGTTCTAAAGTTTCATTTCAAGATCTATTCATTTTTTATTTATGAACTAAAAGAAAGCTCATTAATTCATCAATAAATAATGTAATCATATCTTTAGCTTAGAGATCATATCAAATTTGAAGATAAACTTCGTAAATTTTTTTCTTCTACAGTTTGATCTTTTAGATTTTCACAATAAGATCTCATTTGATTCACAATATAAGAAATATTTGAGAATAAATCAGCGATAGATTCATAATTTTTCATCATAAGAGTTTCAAATTCATATCGAAGAATTTGAAGCTTTGAAATTTTTACCTTGTCTTTGCCTCTAAACACACTTTTTAATATCTTCCAAGCTTTTGTTGATGTTGATGCCATCATAATTCTAGAAAATAGGAATTCATCTATTGATTATTGTAGCATGTAAAGGGCTCTTGCATCTTTCTATATATTTTTTCTTTATATGATTTTTTTAATCTTTTATAATACTATGATCTTACATATTATACTGAACGAAACCATATTCTTTCAAATTTCATAATTCATATGAAATGAATAGAGTTTTTTAAGAACACTTACTCCAAAGTCTATCATCTTCTTTTTTTTTAATATACTAGTCTTTTTTTTTTTTAATGGATGTATACCTTTTGATATTCTTTGAATCATACTATAATACCACTGTTGGTTTTCTATACAACTTCAAAAAGAAAGGAATAAAATAATAAAAAAAATATGAGTACTTTTAATCTGGAGTACATTGAAATGATCCAAAACCACATACTTATATTGATTAAAAAGATAAAATATAAATATTTTAAAATATTAAAAAATCTATCATATCTCTTATCCTCATTTAAACTAAATTAAATCTAAATCTTTATCTTTTATTTAATAATTAGATTTAAATTTAAATTTTTTATTTTATCTAATCCTAAATTAATTCGAACGATAATATAAACCTACCTGTTCCTTAAAGCTGTGATTCACTGAATACAACCAAGCTAAGACAACGTCACGGCGCCGTTACCGCCGGAGAGATAGAGAGAGGGCAGGGCCACCGTACGCCTTTCCTTTCCTTTACCTGAAGATAAGTCATCCCATAAACCTTGTCCTTTACCTTCAGATAAGTCAAATATCTTTGTTGTAAGCTGCGTTTACTTTTCCTTCATCTAACTGTCATACCCTTAAGCCTTTCCTTTACCTCACACAAATAAAATATCTTTGTGTTGTAAGCCAGCCGCCTTTCTTTTATCCCTATTATGTTCTCTGCTCTCACGTCGAGTAGGGTGATTCTGTAATTCTATGGAGGCGCCCATATAAATAATAAGTACTATTATGGAGGTGCCCACAAAAATAATAAGTAGTAAGTACTATTCGAGTTATGTTCCCGCGCAACATTATACTAAGCTTGTTCATAAGTGTTCATAAGGATATAGCATTCTAGCTTATCTTAAATTTTCATCTTTGGCATTGGATGTGGATAGCTATCAGTATCAACAAAAAAAAAAAAAAGAGCTTTTACTATATCGATGAATATGAATTAGTTTCAGCCCACAATCTATCCCATTGTGAGTGTTTAACGTGTTAGGATTGAATTGGTATTAAAGGAGAGTAAATTAGTACTAATAAAAAAAATTTAGTTTAAAAAAATTTTTATTCAAAGAAAATGAATATTAAAAGTGTTTTAACTTGAAACTAGTTAATAAGTAATTAAATTTAAGACAATAGTAATAAAAGGTAAGAAATAGATGCACACTAGATTTTTATAGTGATTCGGTCTTCTTGACCTACATCCACTCCCGATTCCTCTTCACTCGAGACCATCGACTTCTACTCCTGATCTTTTTCAATGGATACAGATCAAACACCTTTTTTTACAGTTCTATTCTCCTTTTATAATTCAGGAGATAACTTTTACAATTCTCTCAGCTCTCCCTTAAACAAAAACTATACTAAGAGAGAAAAGAAGGGGAGCTCTCAAGAAATTACAATAGTATTTTTATCAATTTTTGCTCACTTTTCTGGCATCCTAAAGCAAGAGTAGATGGGGGTATTTATAGGCCCCAAATGATTTTAATAGTAGAGTCAAAATTAAATTTTTGAGGGTTTTCGAGGTGTTGACATTCTGCACCCCTTGGTGACTATGTTTTGGCGGTAGTACCGCCAGTTTGCACGGTACCATTGCCTGACACAATTTTGAAGACTGTGTCTCTTTGGAGACTTATGTCTTATATATTCTTGGGTTACTGAAATGAGTTTTCTAATAAGTTTAAATTAGCCTCAATTAAGGCCTAATGATCTCTTAAATGAGTTAGCAAAATTAACTCTCATTATGATGCTAACTACTATACTTAACATAAATAATTACAGCATATAATCTTTATTATCCGGTCATCAATTGATCTCTTGGTGAACTCCTAGTGAACTTCTAGCATCTTTCCGATAAACCCCCAGCGAGCTCCCGATCTCCTTTGTGAACTCCCAGCATCTTTCCGACGAGCTCCTGACAACTTATCGATGAACTCCCGACAAACTTCCTAGCAAACCTCCAGACAACTCTCGACGAGCTCCCAACATCATCGTCCAAACTTCGACCAACTTCTGACGAACTTTCGGTAAGCTCCCGACAACATTGTCTAAACCCTGACCGACCTATGGTGAACTCTTGACGAGCTCCCGACCACATCATTGAAACCCTGACAGACTCTTGGCGAGCTCTCGATCGACTCTCAGTGAGTGTTAGAACCATTATAAATTCTAAGCTCAGGGTGATCTTTATAGGGGATCGGTCTTATTGGAACTCTATAGGGGTTCCTCCCTCCTTGGTTTTCTATATAAAGGCTAAAAATAATATTAATCTATTAATGATAAAAAGAGGTGTGAATATAAGCTATTTATATATATTCTAGACCCTAACTCCTAATATGACTCCTACTCAAAGATTCCAACTTCTAATCAACTCCCTAGCCGACTTCTACTATGAGTGGCCAGTGATTACCAACTCCTAATCCTTCTCTAATCCTAACCCTAACCCTAGCCAACCCCTTTAACTATAGTAGGGGGCGGTTAGCTAGGGTTTTACATATGTGCCTCCCCTATTTGAATTAATTAAAATTAGGACTTAATTAACTAAAGTCTTAATTGACTTGTCCTTTTCAAATCAATTTTATCCTCAAGGCTAATGCCCCATGAATTTTGAGAATTTGATCTTCAAGTCTTCATAACTCTCCTAGGTGGCATCTTCTATAGGTAGGTTTGTCTATTATACCAACACCTCAGTAGTGGGTCTTCGACGTCGAGAATGTCACGGACAATAATGTAAACAAGGTATTCGATGAAATGATCATATTTGTCCATATCTTTTGGTTTGTGTATATACCTTGTACAGTAAGTAGTGGGCTTACAGTAGGCTTAGCAGCCATATTTTGGTTTACTTTGTGACCAATTTTGACTTGTAAATATGAGTATATTTTGTAAGCACTTGTAGGGACTTCGATCTGTATCCTTTGTGTGCAACCTCTCTTAGTTTGTAATGTTCATGGGTGTAATTTGTATATGACTTTATAAAGTGTTTGCTTAAGCAGTTGCTTGTGGATCCCGTGGGAATTGCTTCTTCTAACCCGTTTTCTCTTTTATAAGTCTAAGGGACTTTAGGAGATCTCGAGGAGGGTTGACCTTCGCGGATGGGCACGCATAGGTGCCGCACGGCTTAGGCAAAATTAGCTAAGCCCGTGACAATGTGGTATCAGAGCGGGACAAACATACACAGAAATACTCGCCATATAAACGTGGGGGACCTAGCTAGGCTGTATGGAGGACAGCCAGCATGTGTAATCGTTTGGGGGAAACAGACATTGAGATGTAGGGAAAGAAGTCGCTCATAGGAGTGGGCATCCAAGTTTGGCATTCAGAGGAATGGCCAACCCCCTTGCACGAGAGGCACCACGAGGACAAGCAAGCGAAGAAGAATGCGTAGCACACAAAGATTGGGATGGTTGAGTTCGAGCTATAGCTCGACGTTGGCAACTAAACATGATGGTGCTCAAGGCAAAGCAGGGCGCTTGGTGAAAGATGAGATCGTGCAAAGTGGGAGGTGTTGCGTAATGATCGAAAGAGTTGTGCGAAGCTCACAAAGGTGAGGGGAATTGCTAACTTGATGGATTTGATACTCATGCAAGGGCTTATACACAGATGACAGAGTGTTCATGGCCATCCTAAGGCGCGATCGGAACTCGGCGCCATGGAGCATCAGAACTTTCTCTTCGACATGAAAGGATACATCCGTAGGCGACTGAAATGTGTAATAAGTTTAACACGTTGCTAGACCCTGAAGGGTGCAGTGGAGACTGTATTGGCAAAGGGTCACAATCTAGCAAGTGCATTTACGGGGGCAGAACAATACACAAGTTGTTCTGCAAGATGGAGTAGTCCAAAGGGGATGGTGGTATCTGAAACTTCTAGTGGGAAGTATGTAAAGAGGAAAATTACTCCAATAGGACAGATATTCAGGAGGGATAAGTCCTAATTCTCTAGAGGGAGAATCATGTGTAATAGACTGCAAATATCGAGGAAGAGTTCTTCAAGGTAATATCTTCATAAAGATCAACGGACCGAGCGAGTGACGTGGAGTCATCGTATGATCTTGAATGAGGTAATGCATTGGTGGATGCATTTCAAGATCAAGTGGGGGAGCAATCCAAGGCAACATCGTATGAAGGCACACTTAGAGTCGATGTGGAAATCGAACTCAACAGAGGGCTGACCTGTGGAATGGTGGATGCGAGGGCCACTATCAACTCAATGCAAATCGAGGAGCAGAGTGATTTGGGTGGAACTCAGTGAAGTATCCAAGCCGAATGAAGAGAGTCGACATAGAAGATGGAACATGGAGTGGAGGCACAGAGCTTTCCTTGGATAGAGGTCAAGGGCATGAACTCTTGTAGAGGCAAGAGTGAGATCATGTCGTTCTATGGGTTCTTCATTCTGATGGGACAGACTTATCTTGCATGATGCCAAAGATAAAGGGAGCTTCGAGGCACATGTAAGTTACCTTAGATATGTATTTGACGGAGTAACTAAGGTGATTCAACTTGTGGAGGCAAAGTTGGGATCAGGAGACCCTAGCACGGGGCAAGAGGACGTAGAGGCGGGTACTCTTGAAGAATATACCACATTGTTGCCATTCAAATTATCAGGAACAAGAGGTGTATAGTAGAGATTGTGCTGGTAGGGGATAAAGGCCCAGGATCCAGATAATGGTGTATCAATTCTAGCGAAGTCAAGGGGACTTCATGAGCTATTAGGCGACAGACTGTCCTAGAGCTATGTTTCATCCAGGTGTGACCCAAGAGTGGGTGGATGAAGGTAAATTGCCCAGGGAGTGAACTAAAAATTGAAGATGGCGGAGGCCCTACGAGATGTTGGCAGAGGCCACATATGGAGAAGTCGTAGTCTGAATTCATCACCTGAGAATCTATTTGCAATAGATATGTCACTAGGAGGCGACATGGTGCAGCGGATCATGGTGAAATAGTTCATGACAATGCAACACAGGCGATCATGTCCCGTGAGGGACAAGATCATGTAGAGGTATGATCAGGAGTTACTATGAGCTCCACTTTGGTGTACAACACAACAAGGAGAAGGGTTATGGATTCAAGGAGTGAATGTCGTAGTACCATAGAGGTGGGTCTTCGTATGTGCATCAGAGCTTTATATTGGATGAAAGCCTTAGTCATCAACATTTGGGGGCTGTATACCACCAAGGAAGAAGTCCAAGTGCAAGTACCAGTGAGTCCTATGGAGGGGGATATGATCATGTGAATGATTAGGAGCTGTTGGGAGCTCCACTTTAGTGAATAATATAATGGCAAGAAGGGCTATGGATTCAAGGGGTGAATGCCATGGTACCACAGAGGCGGGTCTTCCGTGTGTGCACATCAAAGCTTGCATCAGATGAAAGCCTTGGTCATCAGCATATGGGGGCTGTGTACCACCGAGGGAGAAGTTAAATTGCAAGTACTAGTGAGTCCCATAGAGGGGACTTAATTATACAAAAGTATGATCAGAGTGACTGGAGAGTTGGACTACTTCAGTGCTCACATTCGCTTAAGAGAGTATGGTAAGTCAGAGGACAAGGCCGAGTAAGCGAACGTTGCTACCAAGGAAGCTAAGGAGAACAAAATTGACGTGAGCCCTGCAACAAGATGGCAGAGGCAATGCATGAGAAGTTGCAGTCTATCTTTCCATCGACTAGGGAGAACTACTAGGAGGACACAGTGGTGTTGAAGCCGGTGGTCGAAATGGGCGAGAAAGCGATGATGAGTCCAGTGGGGCTCAACTACCCAAAAGCAAAGCATTAGTTAGAAAGGAGGTGGACTCAGAGGAGCACTACAGTGTCGCAGAGGCGAATCTACCGATTGCGAAGGACGGGATGAAGATGCAAGGTAACAGATAGTAGTGTTAGTGGCTTGGCAGTACCATGGTACCGCAGAGGTGGGACTTCCATGGAGTCATCGATCCTTTGCTCTCATGGAGAGAGAGCATTGGTCGTAAAAGGGGGCCAAGGAGGTGGAGTATGTAAAGGCTAACTCCAAGTACTAAGACAGGGCAGAAGGATAGAGGCCAAGGAACTTCATAAAATTGGTGTCAATGGACTTCTCATCAAGATAGCCAAAAGCGGGGGACTTCAGCAAAGGTGATGGAGAAGATGGTACAATCCCAAAGGTGACCAGATATATCAAAGACTTACTCCAAGTTGGGGTAAACTTTTTGCTCTCTTCGGGTAAAACTTCTTGCATTCCAGAAGTTCAATGGCAGTAGGAAGGCGAATCATAGTAGCTAACTCAATGCAAGAAGTGCAAACACTTCAAGTACTTCAGAAGTGTGAGCAAAGAGCGAGCGAATGTTAGTAACCAGCTCAATGCATGAAGTACAAACTTGAGGAGGCAAGCGAAATCGAGTAACCTTTGTCTTCTCAATTCGAGAGAATGGGCGAAACCGAGTACCCCAATCCTCTTAACTCGAGGAGGTGAGTGAAGTCAAGTAACCTTGCCTTCTTAACTACTAAGAGAATGGGTAAAGTCAAGTATCTCAGTTCTCTTACTTATCCAGCAGAGGAGCTCTGCATAAGTTCAGTGACCCTTCAAAGAAAGCTTATGGAAGACAATAGTTGTCAAATCCTCACCATTGGTGATCAGTACTATTGAGAGTAGATTGTTCGCTTCATTTTTCAATTAAATGTCAATTGAAAGTGAAAGTAATGCGAACCTACTTGGAAGTGACAACTAAACATGGAGGAAGGATCAGTGGGCAAACAATATGGAGGAAGGATGTCAAAAACCTTAAAGTCTACGAGACGATGCTCGTCAAAGTTCCAACAAGCATCCACCCAATTCGAGCAACATGAGTATACTGCAATACTAGCGCATAATAAGACAGGTCTTTTCTTTCATTAGAAGGATCCATGAGAACCAATAAGGATCAGCACAACTCAGCCAACCCCACACTAGATTCAGTTATTGATGAGTTGAAGCAGCATGGCAGATTAGAGTTCGACTACTCAACAACAGCAGCGAAGAGCGGCTAGGAGCCAAAGGGGTATGTTGCAGCTAAAGCAGAAGATTAAAGATTCAATATAATGTGAGGAGATGCAGCATCTACAGTGGCTTCGATGGGGACGTCGAAGGAATAAGTGAGGGAGAATGTCACAGACAATAATGTAAACAAGGTGTTCGATGAAATGCTCATGTTTGTCCATGTCTGTCGGTTTGTGTACATACCTTGTACAGCAAGTAGTGGGCTTGCAATAGGCTTAACAACCCTATTTTGGTTTGCTTTGTGGCTAATTTTGGCTTGTTAATATGAGTGTATTTTGTAAGCACTTGTGGGGACTTCGGTTGATAATGGACCATTATCTTTTGTGTGTAACCTCTTTGAGTTTATAATGTCCATGGGTATAATTTGTATCTGGCTTTATAAAGTATTTGCTTAAGAAGTTGCTTGTGGATCCCGTGGGAATTGCTTTTTCTGGCCCATTTTCTCTTTTGTAAGTCTAAGCGACTCTAAGAGATTTTGGGGAGGGCTGACCTTTGCGGACGGACATGCTTAGGTGCCATACGACTTAGGCAAAATCAGCTAAGCCCGTGACAATCAAGTCATAAGTCATTAATCAACGATAGCACTTAGATGGATTTGGAGTTTTCCATGGGTTGTAATGTCTGGCAGGTGGCTCTGGGCCATCTCATTTTATTCTATCTTGGGCTTTAGGCACAACACATGAAAAACTGGGTGGATCCGAGAGCTGGCAGGTAAGTCTAGTCTATATGCCATTGCTCCGATGCAGTTCCATAATCTGGTATGATCTACATAATCATGGTGAAAGATTCATGAATGCTATGATATGGACCGATATTTGCTTGTATGGTTGGAGTTGAAGAAAGACCCAATCTCCCACTGAGAACTCTATTTCGCACTTGTGTTGATTGTACTACTATTTTATCCTTGCCTGGGATGCTGAAAGATTATTTTTTAATAGCTTTATAATTTTGTCCCTATCCATAAGCTCCTTGTCTACTTGTTCTACTTTAGATGTGTGCAGTACGTATTTTAGGATTACAAGGGGTGGTCAACAATACATTGCTTCATAAGGAGTACAATTTGTCGATGAATGATAAGTCATGTTATACCACCACTTAGCCCAAGGAAGTCACTTTGTTCGCTCTTTTGGTTGATCACTGGCAAAGCATCTGAGGTATGTCTCTAAGCACCTGTTCACCACCTCGGTCTAGCTGTCAGTTTGTGGATGGTATGTCATACTCATCTTCAACTTGGTACTCTGCAACTAAAATAATTCTATCCAAAATTTACTAATGAAGATCCTATCACGATTACTTACAATATATCTTGGCATCCCATGCAACTTTATAATATTTTCCATAAAGATCTAAGCAATGTTGGAAGTGATATAGGGGTTGCGAACAACACAAAAGTGGGCATACATCGCAAGATGATCAAACACAACAATAATTGTACCTTTTCCTTGGGATGAGGGTAGCCCTTCGATGAAGTCCATTGATATATCAGTCCATATCGAGTCTGGAATGGGTAGAGGTTGCAGCTTTCCAGGGCTTGCCAATGTTTCACCTTTATGTTATAGGCATACATCACATGCATCATAAATTCCACAATAATATTTTTCATCCCTCTCCAATGAAATTTTTGCTTAATTCTCTTATAAGTTCTAAGGAATCCGAAGTGCCCCGCCGCTGGTGTAGAATGCATCTCTTGAAGGATAGTCTTTATGTAAGTAGAATTTGGCACAAGCACGATGCATCCCTTATAGTGTAAGTTCTTCGAATCCCAACTATATTAAGTCACAAAGCTTGGTTCCTCCTCCAATGTTTTGATGATCTTGCTAGTCTCTGGATCATCTCTCTGTTCCTACCTAATGTCATTGAGAAAGCCACTGGTTGGAAGGGAGATGGCTGAAAATTTAACTTGCTTGGGTAACCACGAAAGAGTATCTGCAACAACTCCCTTTTCTGTAAGTAATTTATAGTCATACCCAAAAATCTTTGTTACCTATTTTTGCTATTCGGGGGAGAATATCTCTACTCTAAAAACTATTTAAGGCTCTTGTGGTCGGTTTTTATTTGGAAGCACCATCAGATCAAGTAAGGTCTCCACTTTATTACTATGTTCACAATTGTAAGCATCTCCTTGTCATAGATAGACATTTTCAAATGGGAGGGAGACAATGCCTTGCTGATGTAAGCATGGGGTCGGCCATCTTGCATGAGTATAGTGCCAGTCCCAACTTCGGATGCATAGGCTTCAATGACGAAAGTTTTGTCGAAGTCAAGTAACGCTAGCATGGGCATTGATGTCATGGATGCCTTAAGATCATCGAAGGTAGTAGAGGTTTTATCCGACCACTAGAAAGTATCTTTTTTTAGTAAGAATATGAGGGGTGCACTGATCTTTCAATAATCTCTGATGAACTTGCAATAGTAGCCTGTCAAACCGAGGAAATTGCGTAGCGATTTTATATTCTTTGGTGTCAGCCAGCTTTGCATTGCCTTAATTTTGGAAGGGTCCACCACCATACATTCCTCTATTATATTGTGCCGAAGATACTCTACCTTCGATTGAAGAAAGTTGCACTTTGATTGTATGACAAAAAGAATATGCTCTCGAAGAATCATCAAAATAAGTTATAACTACTGAAAATGACTTTTAAGAGAAGAGCTATAAATGAAGATGTTATCGAAGAAAATCAATACGAACTTATGAAGATAACTCCAAAAAATTTCATTCATAAGACTTTGGAAGGTGGAGGGAGCATTGGTGAGAGCAAAGGGCATTACCAAAAATTCGTAGTAGTCGTCGTGCATCCAAAAGTTGGTTTTCAGTACATCTTCTTAGCACACCCGAATTTGATGATATCTAGATCGTAGGTCCAGCTTCATAAAGAATCATCTCCCCTTTATTCATCAAGTAATTTATCCATCACTGTAATAGGGTACTTGTCCTTGACAGTTATGTTATTGAGAGCTCGGTAGTCAATATATTCGCCATGTTCTATCTTTCTGTCGTACGAGGAGCACTAGTGAAGAGTAGGGGTTACAACTTGGCTGAATGACCCCTATTTCAAATATCTCCTTTACAATCCTCCTTATTTTATCTTTCTGAAGGTGAGGGTGGTGATATAGCCGAGTGTTCACTAGTAGTTTGCCCGAAAGAATCAAAATTCGATGATCATACGATCGAGTGGGAGGTAGGATGCGCGGTTCAGTGAAGACATTTAAAAATTCAGCAAGCAAGTGGAGTAGGTTTGAGTCTTTAATTTATGTTGGCTCCCTCATAGATTATTACTAAAGTTTCATTAGGAAATCATTATTTACTTTGTGCAAAACTTTCTCTATTCACTGTCTGCAAATTGTCGTTATGTCGCTTCCACGTTTCCCACGCAGAATCACTTGTTTCCCTTTGCTATAAAATTTTATAATTAATATTGAGAAATTCTAAGAAACATCACCTAATGTCATCAGCCATTCGATGCCAAGCACAGTCTCATAATCGTCAAGCAGAAGGAGGAAACAATTTATAATTATCTTCTAGTCTTATAACAACAACTTCACTCACGGGTATCTGCAGTTGCACTTTAAAATTCGTCTGTTGGTGACCTTAACATCAAACTTGCTATAATCCTCAATATGTAAGACCATCTAAATAACAACCTTGGTGTTCATAAAATTATTAGTACTCCCAGTGTCGATAAGGATGGTGATTGGATGCTGTTTAAGTAGTCCTTCCACTTTCATCATCTATGAGTTCGCGTAGCCAACAAGAGCATGCATCGTACAATTGGTCAGCTGCTATTCTTCCTCTGTGACCTCCTCCTCATGCTCCTAAATCTTCTCTTCTAAATCTTCGATAGGTTCAATCAGTATAAGGCATCTCTTTTTGCAGTGATGGTCACAGCACCATGGTTCATCGCAATGCCAACAAAGGCCCTTCGCCATTCTATCGTGAAGTTATTCTCTCATCAATTTCTTTGGTAGCAAAAGATGGCTGGAAGGATGGGGTACTGAAGGTTTATATGTTGTTGGTCTAGGAGTGGTTCTCATCCTTCGAGTGTCTTAGTTGATTCATTCCTCTTGGATTTGGGCGAAGGAAATTATGGCCATCATGGTGTCGGGCAATCGTGCTTTAACCTCTCCTTTTATTTTCGGCTGGAGTCCTTCGATAAAT
Source organism: Ensete glaucum (assembly GCA_021527575.1). Classification (NCBI taxonomy): domain Eukaryota; kingdom Viridiplantae; phylum Streptophyta; class Magnoliopsida; order Zingiberales; family Musaceae; genus Ensete; species Ensete glaucum. The sequence continues at coordinate 6,593,867 of CM038556.1, forward strand.
ATCTATAATAATTGTTTATCAAACCAATTATGAGTGAGGTAAGATAATTTCTCAAACTTGGTCTGGTATTCTTGGATCATGGAGGTTTGTTGAATATTCGTGAGTTATCAGTCGATATTTTCATACTCCATCAATCCAAAGTGGTTCAACAACTCGCTCTTGAATTGTATCCATTTTGGGGCTCCATACATGTATTCAAGTCAATTGTACCATTGAATTATCTCTCCTTCGAGGTGGATGACAATGATGTCCACCATGGACTCCTCCGACATTCGGTAATAGCGGAAGTAATGCTCAGAGCACGAAAGCCATCTCATCGGGTCTCCTTCTTCCTATCGAGGGAAGTCCACCCTCATGCGTGGCTGCATTATGTCTGAGGCTTGTCCTTCCTTCTCTGGAGGCCTCTCTAAACTTTCTCCTTATTGAAATTTTGTTGGACTCGGGGATCGTCCAATTCTGAATTCTGTAAATAAAGCGCGTAATTTATCCTCCGTGCATGATTCAAGCCATGATTCAAATGCCTTCAACTTGGTAACGATTGAATCTTGAGATGACATTATGTATGCCTCTAGATTTGAAATGTTTATATCTATTTTTTTTATTGATGAGTTAAGGGCATAGGGTGGTGGAAGGTTTGGTGGCAATGGAAGATAAGATCGATGGTGGAGGGTTGTGGCTGCGATAGTTCGCAGTTTTGGACTATGATTTTGAGTGTGCTATTAAGGTTACGAAAATAGGTTATGATGGCTGTATCTTAAGGTTAAAGGGGCCCTAAAGATGATGTGATTGATGGTAGCAAGATTGGTAGGGTTTTGATGCATTACTAGAAGAAAAGCGACGAAAGGTATAATAGTGTTAAAAAATTTCAACAATATGGATGTAATTTTTTTTAATAGTTTGTAACAAGGATTCAAGTAAAACTAAGGTGGGATCTACCGGTAAGAGAAAGATAATATTGACAAAAATATTCATTGAAGAATATGGTAATAAAATATTTGTCAAAATCAAAGATTACGAGAAGGTGCTACTGCAAATTCTTACGTCTAGAATTCAACAGTTTAGACGTAAAAGATCAATGATTTATATCAATAATTTTTACATGAAACCAAAAGAAAATCCACTATTAAGGAGTGCCAAAGCCATCATAAAAAACTCATAGAAGATTAGACAGAAACATTATGACAGTATAATCAAAACAAGTAATATATGTAGCTAAATTCTATAACATAACTTTCATCATAAAGATAGAAACTTTGTGATGAAGAGCAATAAGATAGGAATACTTTTTTTAGTTTGTTGGGTTAAGGATAACTAAATTGCAGTAACAGTAAGGTAGAAAATCAGAACTTGATACAATTCTTGGGGAGATCGAAAGGTGATATGCAGTAGTAGATATGACGACGAAATTTGACAATGATCTAAGCAATTGTGGGAATTGCTTGGACGGTTGTGGAAGGATAATGGGTGGCTGTGGAATGGTTGCAAGACTCTAAGGATGTTGCTATAATATCAAATATTAGAACCTTTGTGGATTCTAAGCTTGGGGTGATCTATATAAGAGATCAGCCTTCTTGGAACTCTATAGTGGTTCCTCCCTCCTTGGTTTTATACACAAAGGTTAAAAATAATATTGATCTATTGATGATGAAAAAAGGGATGAATACATGCTATTTATAGTGCTTCTAGACCGTAACTCATAATAGGACTCCTACTCAAAATCTCCAACTCCTAATCAACTCCTTAGCCGACTTCTACTAGGAGTGGCACCAACTCCTAATCCTTCTCTAATTCTAACCCTAACTCTAGCCGACCCCTTTAACTATAGTAGGGGCTGGCTAACTAGGGTTTTACATATGTGCTTCCTCTATTTGAATTAATTAAAATTAAGACTTAATTAACTAGAGTCCTAATAGTAAGCTCTCGACCATAATTGTTTTGCTTTTTCTCAATCATAATTAATTGTGCATCACTTTCTCGAATATAAGTTAAATCATAAAACTCATTAATTAATTTTATTATCAAAATCTAAGATTTAACATAAGACTCGAAATAAAACTTTATAGATTACCATTATAAATACCAGTCCCATTAGTACCTATCAACTATCAAGCCATTACAATTAGATAAGAGCAAGAAAAAAATAGAAATGAAAGCTATAGATAGCATATTTTCAAGTGGGCCAGGATTCAATTCATTTTTTGTTTAAGTTATTATTGCAATAGTCCCTTTACTAGATAAAGTTGCAGTGCTAAGAAAATCTTTTACTTTTTGCTAACCTGCTAAATTTGATTTTCATCTTCTAGTGTTTCAATAGCCAGGTCAAACTTTATATCAGTTCACAGTATTTGTCTATTGATAATGTATCCTATTAATAATCAATATTTATCAATAGCCTATGGATAATCAACATTTGTATACCCATCCTAGATAAACTACTTACCCATCATAAGGCTTCAAATAGCTAAAGCACTAAACTCAGTATACAAGGACTTAGATAACTATCTTGTTGCTTGAGCTCACTATTTCAAGGTTTATTGCTATCATTCCATACTCTATATTTTTATTGTTTCCCTGTTTGAGTATGACGCTCAATAGTCCCTTATATTTGTAAGAGGGAAAGTCTATAATTAAAATAGTTTATTCAATCTAAATTAAAATGATTTATTATGATAGTAGGGGTGAATATTAAGCATTCACTTCTTGTCTCTTAGCTTGCAGTGTTCAACACCTCAAATCACCCCCACATACTCCTCAACTAGTTGGCTCTACTGAATGCAAACATTAGCATATCGTTGAAACCAATCTCACACTTCTCCATCATACCTTCATGCTATCTATATTTTAATTTGTAGCTTTTTAAACTGTAGTCTACCTTATTAATCTCATGCTTACTCAAGTCCTCTAACATCAGTCATCGTTTGAAAAATTATTTTATAAATCCTCCAATCTTTAAAAACTCGGAGTTTTTGGCTATGTCTGTTATTCATGGTTATGTCCTTATGCATCATACAAATTGACCCCAATGTCTAAACCTTGTATCTTCATATGATACTCTCTTGATCATAATGCTTACTAATGCCCCTCTTCCCTACTTTCTTCTGGTGCAGCCGTCGGACCTCCTCTTCCTACCAATAAGGTCCCTTCGCTGCCAGGACCTTCTCCCCTATCAGTTCTCCACCTTGCTGTTCAACAATAGCTTCTCACCGATGCGTTGAAGTTCCACCAACGTCTTGCTTCCTCGGCGTGGTTTACTAGGGTTAGCACATACATAGAGCCGATCTAATCGGTGCCCATCCACTCTGCTGCATGCGACCTTTGTCGAGGGCACCTTTTCCTTGCCAGAACCCACTGCCATCATGTTGGACAAGAACCAACACTAGATTGATGTCGATCTCTTCGACATTGTCCGGTCCTCCTCCCACAACTTCATCTCCTCCTGTAGCTCCTCCAGCCATGACCCCTCTCGTCTCGTGCTGCTTTGACCGCCTCTATTCTTCCTTCGATAATCAGTCAATGTTGGATGGTCATCATTGATGTTTCTTGGCCAGCAATCGTCGGTCTCCCCTTCTCCTCAACCACTCCTGATCCTTCAACGTCGCTAGTGTCTCCTTCCATAGTACAATAGAAACAGAGGAATCTTTGATTCTTCTGCTGCAGTCGCAGGTCATGCCTTTCGTCGACTTCCTCTTCCTCGCCCAAACCCACTGCTAGACCCCCCCTCCCCCTCCTTTCCTTCTCCTGGTGCTGATCTCCAAGTCCGACGCCTCTACTCTCTCTTTCGCTATCTAACAATAGCTTCTACTCTATCCACTATTGCTCTTGCCCGTAAACTATTTTTATTATATCCGTCCAAAATCGATATTTTTGATAGGAACTCAATCTTGTGGCGACATGATAGCAAATAAGATCTAGATATGATTTCTCTAATTGAACGTGAAAAATCTAATAGATCAATTGAGGAAAATCTTCCTTTTTATCTGTATATTACTTTTTATTTTAATATTAATAACTTAGTGCGGAAGAAGATAAGACTGATTTATCATCAATGAGAAGTTGATTCTGCCCTTAACCGCTGACAAGGAGTTGATTCTGTCCTTAACTACTACACTACACCAGTAACATATTCTTCCCAAAATAAAACTTGAAGACGATGAAGACAGGTACTCCCTGCTTGCTGGAACTGGATTCATAAGTTATGATATCGAATCAGTCAGTTGGAGTAACAATTCTTGTTTCGGGAACTCACACAGCTTTTTCTCTTTCAACTTAACTTTGGGACCGCGCTTTCATTCTTCTTCCGATAGGACTTCTCGTCCCGACAATTACACTGATTGTCCCGTTTACCACTTACTTTGACAACGCGCTTCAACGGTGCGACTAGATTACTTTTGATTCCCTACTATAACTCTCTTTTCAAACAGTAATATTTCTTTCTTTCTTGCGGTCAACAAATAAATACTCTAATTCTTTCGAGCGCATAGAATCCTTCTTTTTAACTCTTTCGAGTGCTGAGCCTCCCGAGAAGAGAACTCCGTAAGCTTGAACTTCTCATTTATTATTTCAACAACTCATTGATCAGTTAGGCGCAGATCAATTGAACTTGTCAACAACTCCCTTTAGCGCAACGCTATCCGGTACTCTTCAAAACCTGTGTAATGTAAGATAGTCTGCCCAGAACTCGACTTCGACTTTAAGAACCGATTGCCGCTATATACCCTGACTTGCTATACGATTAAACAAGAACAGAACCACTACTTACTCCTGATGCTCACTCTAAAGGATATTTGAGAGTGCACCAACGTATTAAATCTCACGTTCCATATATAGAATAAAGTAACCCACTTTACCTACTGACACACTGATTGAATCAAGTAACTCTATACACCACACTGCTTCCTCTTCCGAAGCTCACTAGCGGACAACGTCTTTGGATCCACCTCTTGCTTTAATAAAATCAGCAGCAGAATAGTATGCCCTTCCCTTGTTTTAGGAAAAGGTAATAAGAATGATATTGTTGCTTTAAGAAAAAATAATGCTTATCAGTATAAGAACCCCATACATGAGTAAAGTACAGAGGCAGCGGAGAGGCACTATTATCGCGCACGGTTTCTACTTATTATGTAACTTCCCAGTCCGCAACTCCAGTTTTAGTCATCGGCTAACGGAGCTCACCCTTAAGATACGAGTATTCATTGCGCTTCAGCTTAATAAGTAAGGGCAAATAAGGCTTGAGATTGAGAGTCGCCAACACCTTTCCTTTCTACAGATGAAACTGGGAATTCAACGAGAACTGAAAACTGGCAGACAAGGAGCTCCATCCAGCGCCAATATGCCTTGTAGCATTGTTTAACCCGATAAGACCTAATAAAATGTAGAATTGACTCTTTGCCTAGAAAACAGGACTTGTTGAGTCAAACAGTAATTTCAATTGAACTTATACACATGTTACATAAGTAGGAATTGAAGAATCGATTGTTGCCCTACCCTAAATATTTAAGTTGGAAAGTCGAACATCAATAGACTTCTGTGCAGATGTGCTTGAGCTTAATAGTTCCGTTGAGTTGAGATACCTCTACGATACTTTCTATCCTCGCGAGAACTGATAGCGCAAGAGAGTCGATGAGATCAAAAGCAATTAAAAAGCAAGCTGATAGAGCAGAGCCAAATCCAGCACTATCTATTTAAAATAGAGATGAGGAACAAAAGAGATACTTTAATCATTGTTACAATGCTTATTTATATAGGGTTAAGGGAGGATTTTCCTCAATTTAAACGAGATCTTCTCGTTCAGTTACAAAAGCAAAGCCGTTCAGCTAACATGTGATAGAAGATAAGATTAAGTTAGGATTTAGATATGATTTAAATAAGATTAAATTAGGATTTAGTATGATTTCCCTAACTGAATCAGGAAATCACGTAGTTTAGTTGAGGGAAATCCTTCTATCTTCACCTGTATAAATTGGCGATGGATCAATGAATCAATTGGGCGTTTTTATTACTTCTTTCTATTTCCAACATGGTATCAGAGCCTCTTTTTCTATAAGAGATATTATCATTCTTTTATTTGCTGTCCAACGATAGTTTTTATCTTTTCTTGCTATCAAACGACAGCCTCTTGCTAACAAGGAATCGACGACACTATCTGTTGTCAGTGTCGATTCCCTCCTTTATCAGTGATAGCCCTCTGAGGTCTAACGACAAGGGCAACCATCTATTGTCGGCTTTCTCATTTCTCTGTCGAGGCGTCCTTTTGCATGAAACCATCTACCTCATGCACCATCACTATCGTATCAGCTCCAACGAGCAGCGACACCTTCCGTACCCCATCTGCAGCAGACAACGACTTCTACACCTGCTTGCCGGTGCAATCCCTCCTGTAGCCTCTACTACTCTATTCGCTCTGCCGAGAGTATCTATTTGGGCCACCCCCCATCGTCTCTCAGTGCTCTGCAGAGAGGACATAACAAGTTCTTTCTCATTGTCAAACGATAGCAAATCTACGATCGTAGCGATTCTCTTGCTGCCCTTCGCCCCAGCCATAGTAGCATCTCCTCCACTGAAGTCAACCGCCGTTAGACCTTCATCGCAGTTGACAACATAACGGTCTCCTAGACAACGGTTCAAGATCTACATCTTTCACAAGAGCTTGATCTTGCGGGAGCATGATAGTCCGATCAAATCATATTATCAAATTTGGCTCCAGTAGAATCGTCTGCTCCTTCTTTCAGATTCATTGTTATTAGTTCAAGATCAGCGTCCTTAATTCAAGATCGACTTCCTTATAGGAGCTCGATCTTGTGGGGGCATGATAGAAGATAGGATTAAGTTAGGATTTAGATATGATTTAAATAAGATTAAATTAGGATTTAGATATAATTTTCTAACTGAATGAGAAAATCACGTAGGTTAGTTGAGGAAAATCCTTCTATCTTCACCTGTATAAATTGACGATGGATTAATAAATCAATTGGGTATTTTTATTACTTATTTCTATTTCCAATAACATGCCCCCACAAGATCAAGCTTCTGTCAAGGACGTCGATCTTGGATTGATGTAAAAGAAAGAGTCTGCGAGTCAGAGCCTTCGTGAGGGAGTCTGTAAGTTGATCGGCTATGTAGACATGAGAAACACGAAGCTGTTGGGGGATGACTTGATCGAACACAAACTAAAAATCAATAGCAATATGCTTCATGCGGGAGTGAAAGACTGGATTAGCATAAAATAAGATAGTACTAATATTATCACAATAAATAGCAGGCGTAGAAGTAAAGTGAATGTGAAACTCTGTAAGTAAGTTAGTAATCCAATTAAGTTCAATAGCAGCAGCGGCAATAGCACGATATTTCGCTTTAGTAGTAGACCGAGCAATTGTCTTTTGTTTCTTAGAACTCTAGTTAATCGGATTAGCACCAAGAAAAATAATATACCTTGATGTAGAAGTTCTATCATCAATATTACCAGCCCAATCTGCATCGGCAAAGGCATGAAGCTGAGAGGGAGAGTGCTTGCGAAGAAAAATGCCATGATCAATGGTCCCCTTAAGATAATGTAAAATATGTTTAACAGTAGTCCAGTGTAAAGTAGGCGGTTGGTGCATAAACTAGGATAACTTATTAACTGCAAAGGAGACATCTGGACGAGTAAGAGCGAGGTATTATAAGGAGCCAACTACCTATCGATACCGAGCAGGATCTGTAGCAGGAGTGCTATCACATAAGTTTAGTGATTCATTAGCAGATAGAGGAATGGTGACCTCATTTACATCTTGCATATTCATCTTCAATGGCAAATCCTAGATGTACTTTCTCTGGGAAAGGAAGAGGCTAGAGGATACAAACATAGCTTCAACACCGAGAAAATAACTCAAGTTGCCGAAATCTTTAAGAGAGAATCGGGCAGCCAATTGCGTGATAAACGCTTGAACTTCTATGGGATTATAACCCATGACAATAATATCGTCGACATAGACTAGAAGATAGATAGTGCCCCCATGTTAATGAAGTAAAAATAAGGAGACATTAGACTTAGAGTTGATGAAGCCAACTGAAGACAAGTAGTGATTGAGCTCAGTATACCAAGCTCGTGGAGCTTGATAGAGTCCATAAATGGCTTTGTGAAGTTTACAGACATGTCGTGGATATTGAGGATGTATAAATCATGGAGGTTGCTCCATGAAGACATCGTTAATGAGAGTCCCTTGTAAAAATGCATTGTTAATATCTAGTTGGCATAAGCATTAGCCTTTAGAGATTGTCAGACTTAGGATAATCCGGATTGTAGTGGGGTTTACGACAGGACTAAATGTCTCAGTGTAGTCAACACCAGATCATTGATGAAATCCTTTGGCTACAAATCATGCTTTATAACGAGCAATCGAGCCATCATAATGCTGCCTAACTCGAAAGACCCACTTACACCCGATAATGTTTTATGTGAAGTTAGAAGGAGTAAGGGTCCATGTACCATTACGAAGAAGAGCATCATACTCTTCACACATGGCTATATGCCAATGTGGAGATTTTTTGGCCTAAAAAAAAGAAGTTGATTCAACAGAGTTGAAGGATGGCTCAATGCTAGTATGTAAGTCAAGAACCTAACGTAATTTAAAGACACCACTCTTAGAGCGAGTTTGTATAGGGTTGGGGGGTAAAGGAAGAGGATTATTGTTGTTTGAGTCAAGCTAAAGAACTACAGAGGTTTCCTAGCGAGGTGAAGATAAAGGATACGGTTCTAGAGGTAATTGTACAGGAAGAGGTGGAGCTGGAGGTGAGGAGAGAGAAGACTATGGAATGGAGGTAATAAGAGAGTATGGATCTAATAAAGATGCATGAGAGGATGAAAAGGTATCGTAAGAATCTAATGGGATGACAGAGTGTTTGTGATCCCAAAAGGGAAAGACAGACTTTACAAAAGTGACATGCCTAGAAATAAAGATTTTAGCGGTGTGAGAGTTATAACAGCCTATATATTATGTTATAGAAAGTATCCAACGAAAATGCAAGGGCGAGAACAAGGTTACGGTTTATGAGAATTGTAGGGATGTAACCATGGATAACATAGACAACCAAATCCTTTTAATGTCTATAGATTATGGTGTTTGTGAAATAACTTTTCAAATGGTGATTGATATTGTAGAATTGGAGTAGGCATCCGATTAATAAGGTAGACAGTAGTTTGAAATGCTACAGACTAAAAAGTGGAAGGCATAGAAGCCTGATGAAGTAGTGTCAGGCCCGTTTCGACTATATGTCGATGTTTACGTTCGATAGAACCAACAATTGAGGAGTGTATGGAGGGGATTTGAGATGTTGAATACCGCAAGCGGACAATTGGGATGCAAGGGCTTGATATTCACCCCCACCATCAGAATAGATAGTTTTAATGGAAGTCTGAAAGTAATTCTTAACTAAGTTCTTAAAGTTGGAGAAGATAGTAGTGACGCCAGACTTATGATAAAGAGGATATAGCCATGTATACTTTGTAAAGTAGTATACAAAGATAACATATAATCTAAACTTGTCAAAGGAAACAACTGATGCAGGACCTCAAACATCAGTATAAACAACCTCAAATGGTTAAGAGCATAAAATAGAAGATGCACCAAAAGGTAATTGATGACTCTTATTGCTAAGACAGGCATCACAATGAGTAATAACATTACTAGATTTAAAAACAAGAATAAAACAACTAGAAAGTAATTTTTGTTAAATAGAGGTCGAGGGATGACCAAGACGTTGATGCCAAATGTCGACTGGAGTAGCAATGGAAGAGTTCACAATAGGTCCGGTGAGAAATAAGGCTGACGGCCATTCATAGATGTTGTCTTTATTCGGGCTATGAACTAAGGATGCCCCCATGCTTAAGTCCTTGACAACAAAATAATCAAGAAAGAATTTAATAGAGGTATAGTTTTGTTGGTAGAATTAAAAGACAGAAATAATATTTCTTTTAATGTGAGGTGCACATAAAATATCATCGAGTGTGAAAGAGGTGTTATGTGAATTAAGTGATATAGAACCAGTATGAGTGATTGTAATTCTTTTACCATCACCGATTATAATATCTTCATTGCCTTCATAGTTGTTGTGGGTCAACAAGTTCTGAAGATCGGAAGTGACATGGTGGGAAGCACCAGAATTCATAATCCAATTGGGTTGACTTGCAGATGGAGCAGTTATGACATTCGCCTGAGGCAAGGTTGATGGAGCTGAAAGACAAGGCCGAGACCAGCAAACCTTTGTAGAGTGACCGAGTTTGTCACACAACTGACAAATGACAGGCTGATAAAATGCAGGAGGAGGATGACATGGCTGGAAGGAAGTATTCTGACGATAGTTGAAGGTTGGAGATTATGGAGGGGGAACAGGTGGTATTGTGCCCATAGGAGGTAAGTTGGCCACACCTTTTAAAGCATGCTTGTTGTATTTGCAGTTTGGCCATTTGGATTTGTGATTAAATTGAGCAGTGATAGGAGGTCCTGGTTGAGATCCTACGGGTGTATTACGATGCTTCAGGTAAGCTTCAAAGTCTGTTAACTTGTCATGAAGTTCTTTAAAGGAGATTGGGGAGTCGCGAGCTTGAAGCACTACTGCTAGTTCCTTGAATTCTGCACCCAGTCCATTAAGTGTGTGGATGAAAACTTCTACATTAGTTAGGGAATGACCTGAAGTGTCACTGGAAAGCCAATTAAGACGAATTGAGTCGGAGGAGAAGAAGACCAATGTCACCGGCTGGAGTCTGGAAACAACAGTGGTGGCAGAAGTTGATGAGAAGCAACTGCCACAAACCAGAATGTTGCTTGCAACTGGTGGAGACTTGTTGTTTCATCTTGTAGTGTCAACTTCTATGAAATGGTCTAGATGCCAGAGTCAACAAATGTAATAATGTGAGGAGATTTGCTTTCTTTGTTCTTGGAGTCGGCTATCATCTTGCCATTGTTGAGATTTTAATCTGTCAGTTCAACTACTGTGATCTTGAGAACACTGGATATCTGCTTTTGACATGCAGCAGATGTGGAGGATAAAGCGATAGGTCCACTGCCTTTTGGACGCAGGGAGACTGAAGGATTGTGGTTCCTCTAGGCACCGCTGAAGAAGGAGAAGTAGTAGTTCGCCGAGCTCGAGCGACTGCCATGCACGGTTGGACGCGGTGGAGTCGTGCGATCTGACCAGGCCACAGAGCGATCATAAATGTGTGTCAAGGGAGGAGGCAGGAGATCGATTGCGGATCTGTGTCGAGGGAGGAAGCAGATCTGTGTTGAGGGAGGAAGCAGGAGATTGCCCCTTCCAGCAAATCTAGGAGCATAACCCTCGGCTAAGGGGACAGAACAGTCAAAGAGGTGGAGGAGTGATTGCAAAAGAAGCTAGCCGCAGAATAGAGGATGTCGAGGATACTATCAACCTCAGCGTTGCCTGCTACCGGCGCTCCGTTCGCTCGCTGCTGCAGCCGTCACAGCAACACTCGACCGCTTCTCCTCTTTGGTGAAGACCACAGTAACAACTTTTGGGTGACGGCCCGGTGACTATTGATCACGTCGAGCATCTCTGTGAAGGCCAACAAATCGGTGCCGTTAGAGCTCTTGAGCTCACCGGCAGGGAGATGGGCTGTAGAAGCACATCGCTGGCAATGCGTCTATTTTGATGGAAGCGATCGATAGCAACTTGAAGAAGAGGGCTGGAGACTACAGGTGCCAAGGTTGCCGAATCGATGGCAGGGCCAGAGATTGGGATAAGAGCAGGTGCCAAGGTTGCTGAAAACAAGGGATGGTGGTCGTCGGTGTTGCTGAAAACAGAGGACGATGACCACTGCAGCAGGGGATGTTGTAGACACGACAGTGGATGTCATAGAGAAGAGAAATGTAGCATCGCTCGGTGATGCAGAGACCGTGGTCACCGATGTTGCTGAAAACAGGGGATGGTGTCCGCAGCGGCAGGGGTGATCGTGTCTACGACTGCTAGGCAGTGAGGGAGGAGGTTATTGTGCTATCATTTGACAACGAGAAGAGAAGAAAATCTCTATATTATGGCTCTAATACCATATTTAAAATAGAGATAAGGAACAAAAGAGAAACTTTATTTATTATTATAATACTTATTTATATAAGGTTGAGGGAGAATTTTTCTCAACTCCCGTTCAGTTACAGAAGCGAAGCTATTCGGATAACACTATCTTCTTCCTTCCTTTCAAACCTAACTGTATGCTGAAGACTTATTTGATTCTAACCCCTCCATTCTAGGAGGCAATGAAACTAAGGATTAAACTCGAACTCCACTCTCAGACCCCCTGGCAGTCAACATAGATTCTTTTCTCAGTGGAAACAAAACAAGGAAAAAATGACTTGCAGCAGATGATATTTCTCCTGATCATTTTGATTCCCTTTCTCTCTCATTGTAATTCATTCTATTGCTTGCTTTTTTATATTTAATTTCTCCTACTAGGTCAGCACGGGGACAGGGCTGGACGAAGAAAGTAAGCAAAGAGTAAAACACTACTGACTTGCCCATCAACTACTACAAAAGAAATAAATGAATCTACCTTAGCACAATAATATATAGATAGAATTGATTCAAAAGTAGATTGGGCGACAAATAACTTTATTTTCCTTCTTTCTGCTCCAACTCAAGATCCTGCTTCAGACAAATAAATACCCTGCTTCTTACTCTCGTTTCCTATTCTATTCTATCTGTATTCTAATCCTATCGTTATCCCATTGAATTTAGCCTTGAAAGCATAGAAGTGTCATGTTTATTTTTTAAGTTAACTATCTAGATTATATTCTTCAAATAACTGATAGAACCCCAGAAGGAGTTTTATAGTTTTTTACTTTTTAGGATGATCAATCCTTGAAACGCTATAGGGGTTTCCTCCCTCCTAGATTTGGCACAAGACTGAAATAAAATTGATAATTACTTGATCCAAGAAAAGAGGCGGCTACATCATTATATAAGGATCAAAACCCTAGTCTAAGGGGGTGCTTACCTAAATAAAATTACCTCTTTTCTTCTTCTATAGCCAACTAACTTTAATAGGAACAGGGGGCGACTAGGTTGGCTCTATAGCCGACTTAAGCAGGAGGAAACCCTAGCCAACCAACCTAGTAAGGGGGTGGCGACCACTAAACCCTAAGGGCTAATCTAAACCCTAGCCATACTCCTTTATAAGATATGAGTGACTTTATTATAATCTAGCAGGGTTTTATTGACTACTTCTAAGGAGATTAAGACTCAACCCTGTTGGAGTCCTATAAAACCCGCCCTCTTAAAATCAGCCTTGTTCTCAAGGCTAAAGTTCCATGAACTCAGGGAACTAGGTCTTCAGCTCCTCATTAGCTTGAGTCTTAGTTGGAAGAACTTGAGTTGAGTCGTCATCTTTAAATTTTCATTTGAGGTGGGATACTTGGAGGATCAACTATAATTTTGATCTAGTGCACAGATCTGATCTCCAGGTTAAGGCCCCACTTGATCTTTCTTAGGAAACTTTATTCTGCTCCGACGTTTGTTAGGGAAAAGCTTCTTCCTTGCATGGGCTGCCATGTGGTTATTCTGTAATAGTAGTCATGCCTTCTTTTGGAGTGAGGGCTATCCTCTGATAAAATCTCTAATAGTCTAAGCCTGATCTGAGTCCGAGGTGGGTAGGAGTGGTGATTTTTCAGGGCCCCTTTTCACTTCTTTATGCTGTTAACCATCTTGTATTAGGATGGTGCTGACTCCCACTTTAGATATGTCTACTCCAATAATAAACATCTGGCCACGATTTGGTGTAGACGACATTATGGTTGTGAGGGCTATAGTTCCACTCCGCTATGGTGGTGCATCTTTCTTTACAATGAGAGGGATGATGTTCATGTTTTGTCGAGTCCTACAAATGATCCTTCTCCTTTTCTAATTTTGCCATTGGAGGGGCTCAATTTTCTTGCAATCTTGGGCCATAGATTGGAGGTCATCATCAAGGAAGTCTTTAAGCATCTTGGTCTGATCCTGGGAAATGTCGTAGAAGTCACCTGAGATCTGGAAGTGCTGCATCAACAACCATAGTGAGTTCAATAGGATGTAACACTTTATAAGTAGCTTATCTCCGGGGAAAAGGATGTAGGGACGTGTTATAGCGAGAAATAAGCATAGTCAAACAATCTATGTCTTTGTCATCTCTTGGATGACCCTTTTATCTTCGACCTTCTAAGGTTGTATGAAGTAATCTGTTTAAGCAACAACTGGTAGAAGTTTCGACTTGTTCAGCATAAGGGGGTCGGCCAGCTTCAGAGAAGGTAGTCGGCTCAGCTGGGTGGAGACGCCCAACAATTCAGCAAGTTGTGGAAGGAGTTTTTTATCTTCAATCTCATGAAACTATTTAATTTAAATTGAAAAACAAATGGATTCTTCTTTTGGTACCCCCCTCCAAGTGTGGTGTTGTGGTTGTAATCGCTAGGCTCCCTCGTAGAATCACCTACTTTTCTTTTCTGAAAAATTTCATAGTTAGCTTCAAAAAATTATAGAAAATATCTTCAATCAACCAATCAATGCCAAGCACTATAGCAAAACCATCAAGAGGGAGGAGAAAAAAATTAGCAACTACGTCTTGCTCCTATCAGATCAGTTTTACCCGTGGGCACTTCTAGTTGCACTTCAGAATTTGGCCATTAGCTATCTTGACTTCGAACCCATTGTAATCTTCTTTTTGGAGTATTAAGTGGGCAGCAACCTTACTGCTCATGACGTTGTGTGTGCTCCCGACGTCGATGATTATGACGATGGATTGCTACTTGAGAAACCCTTTGATTTTTAATTTTTACAGGTTAGTGTAGCCGGCTAAGGTAGGGACCGTACGGGTGGCTAGTTGCGGTGTATCCTTCTTCTTAGGCTCGAGAGTCGTATCTTCAAGTTTGGTTTCTTCAATGGGTGCAATCATCAGCGGTGTCTCCTTTTTCCATTTGTGTTATAGGCTCCACAGTTTATCATAACACCCATATAGGCCCTTTGTCGATCCGTCATGAAGGTCTTCTCTTGTTAATTTCTATGGCTGAGGGGGTCGGCTAACAGTAGGACAAGGTGAAAGCTTTGGTGCCACTGGTCGGGAAGCAACTCTAGTCTTCCGAGCTTCATAGTTCAATTGCTCCTCTTGATGTCGCGCAAAGGAGATGACTGCCTTAGGTGTGTACGGCTATCGCACTTTAACTTTTTCCTGAATCTCTGACTTCAAGCCCTCAATAAAAGTCCTTTTAGACCAATCATAAGTTTGATTAGATAAATGCTCAAACCTTGTTTGGTTTTTTTGTTTTGTAGAGGTTTGACAAATCTTTGCCAATTGTCCATCGATATTGTTGAAATCGGTTGTTCCGAAGTGGTTTAGTAGTCCTTCCTTGAATCGCTACCAAGAGAGTCCTCTATAGGTATACTTAAACCAATTAAAGTACTGAATAGCATCTCCCTTGAGGTGGATGGCAGCAATCTCCACCCTTGTGGCGTCGGTGGTTCGGTAGAACCGAAAATAGCGCTCCACGCACGAGATCCACCCGATCGGGTTTCCTTCTTCCCATCTAGGGAAGTTAACCTTCATTCATGGATTATTGAGATCAGAGGTGATGTGGCCATGTTCTTGAGGATCATCTCACCAATCTAAAATTTCTCCGTGTTGTGATTTCCTCGGGCTCAATAGTCGGCCAATGCTAAATTCGGCGAAAAGGGATCACATCTTCTCTTCCATGTGGTTTCCAAAGGCTTCAAGCTTTACATTGATAGCCTCCTCTGATGCCATATATATACCTCTAGATCTGTAATATTATGATCTTTTTTCTATTATCAGGTTAGTGGCATGAGAATTTTGGAGAAGGGGGTGGCCGGTTGGAAGGTGAATCAGTTTGGATGGAAATAGGCTGCAGTTTAGGACAGATTTAGGGCTACGATTTTGTAGAGTTTAGGCTATAAATTGGTGTGGTTTTAGGGCTGTGATAGTAGTAGATGAACGTTAGGGAAATAGATTTTAGATCTGGGATAGATGACAACAAAGGAATATGTCTTGGTAAGAAAAGTTGGTTAAAAAGGTAAGTGGATCGATAAGGAAGTAGGCTGATTTGAGTGGCTAATTTAGGGGGTTATTTGGATTTGGTTTAGGGTAATATTTAGAAGGATTTTTAATGAAGATAGTAGGTTTAGAGATGAGGAAAAGAGATTCTAAGATCCCACAAAAAATATCACTCAAATCTGATAGAATTTGGTGAAAAGAAGTGCTGCGATGTGCTGTCCTGCTGAACTGATTTTTTACATCGGAGAAACGATGACTTCTTAATATAAATTCTAAAGAAAAGTTTAAGAAAATTATACAAAAACCCTTGTTTAGATGTTGTCAATACCTGTAGAAATTTTGACAAAATTTTGGCAGCATAATAGTGGAGAAATAGGGCAAAAGATGCAAGATAGATTCCTTCATCGTAAAATTCCAAAACTGCATGATGGTGAAAGATCATACAAGAAAACTAGTTCCAGAAGGAGTTTTTTTATGAAATTAAATCCAAATAAAAGCCAAATTGATCTTGAGGATTGTGTAAAAATTTCAGCTAGAAAGGATGAACAAAAGTTTGGTTTCAAGTAGCAACAATTGGCTGAAAATTTCTATAGTATTTCACCTTCGCAACGATGACAACATTTGTGACGATAAAAATATGCAGCAAGGAAACTTCAGAAAACATCTCCCACATATAATATGAAGGATCTTATAGTATTGAAGAGGCATGAGTTGTAAAAATATACTAGAATTCCAAACCAAACATAGGAGACAACGACAGACTGATTTGATCTACCGCTGGGGTGGAAGGTGGAGGCGCATGTCACAGCAATTATGGGAATTGCTTGAGAAGGTGGAGGCGTGGATGATCGCTACAGGGGCAGTAAGATCAATGCTCTAATACTAGATGATAGAATCCCAGAAGGAGCTCTATAGATTTTGACCATTGAGGGGGATCAACCCTTGGAACGTTGTAGGAGTTCCTCCCTCCTAGATTCGGCATAAAGCTGAAATAAAATTGATAATTACTTGATTCAAGAGAGAGGATGGCTATATCATTATATAGGGATCAAAATCCTAACCTAAGGGGGTGCTTGTCTAAGTAAAATTATCCCTTTGCCTCTCCTATAGCCAACCTGCCTTAATAGGAATAAGGGCGACTAGGTTGGCTCTATAGCTGACCTAAGCAGGAGGAAACCCTGACCAACCAATCCAGTATGGGGGTAGCAGCTACTAAACCCTGAGGGCTAATCTAAACCCTAGTTATACTCCTTTATAAGATAAGAGTGACTTTATTACAATCTAGCAAGGTTTTATTGACTATTTCTAGGGAGATTAGGACTCAACCCTGCTGGAGTCTTATCAATAACTTTATTACAAATCTGTTTTACTCGCTGATGTGTCACGAGTCAATATCACTAAGCCACATAACTCGTAATAACTCTAAAATAATTGTTGCACAACGTTACTAATTGATTGACCATTGTAACTTATATTGGGGCTATCACGTAACATTAGTTAGTACTTGGCGAAATAATATAATAATAAATTATCAATTTTTTTATTAGTTCTTACTTCTTATGTGGAATAGGCTTTGTCGGGTGAAACTTAGCATAAAGGCCATAGTGTCCCGCTCACTTATACTCTTATGTAATGACCTGAGTTACCTGATCTGATTGGCCTCTTCCTCTAATTGGTAACTAAATGGATTGTCCCGCTCCGCTCCGCTGTAGCAAGTAGGTTAGGAGTTGTAAAGCAAGAAGAGGTTGGTGCTGAGAGATGAGGTATTCTTGTTTTTTCTCAGTGTTAAAGAAGTTAAGCGGTTCCAAAAGGAGATACAGATGTGGGTATCTTTACAATTTTATATACCATGATCAGGTACTCAATAGATTCAATTTCATTCTTCACTTCAAGTCGACTCGACCAAAGAATCATCAGTTCGAGTCTTGTTTTCGGGAGCCAAAGCCTGTTGACACTTTATACTACTGAACTTATCCACTTACCGCATCACTGATTAATTGCCTCTATACAAGACAGGGGAGCCTAAGCTCACTTACTTCACTTTGATACCCCACCCCGAGCAATGCTTCTTTCTTCTCAGCTTAAGTCAAACACCTTAAACTCTACTTTTTTTTTTAGTGCAGCTTGATAAATGATAGAGTTGTTAGCATTTGTTGTAACAACTAATACCAGATTAGTTAGACTGTTGAGGGAAATCCTCAATGTCTAACCTCTCTATCCATCTCTTCTCCGCCATCAGTTAATGAACAAAATCGATCGACGCATTATTCCACTCAATCCTCTTTCTTATTTCTATCATGGTATCAGAGCTGCTTGCCTAGAGCAAGCTCTCGTCTCGCTATCAAACGATAGCAAATTTTCACCATCTTCGGCTACGGGCAGAAGCTGCAATAGACTCCTACCCATCTGTTGTCGCCGCACTTCTGCCTTCTCTATCGGCAAGTTTTCTATTACTGTATTTTTTTTTCTTCTCTCACATCTATGGAAGCCGAAGAAGTATTCCTCCAGCAAAGCTTGGTCCACCTCGGCGATCGAATCGGAGAAATCTGACCAGTGCTCAATTGCTAACAGACAGGTCGGAGTGGATCGGCGACGATGGCGAGTGGGCTGAATCAGTGAAACACAACGAAAGCCCCAATCACTTCGAGGTCTATGACTGCAATGCCTAATTCTCCTCGATGGCAGCTGCAATGCCTATTCCTCCTCGGCGGTAGTTGTGGCCACTACAAACCCACCTCGGCATGCGCCTGAGCATCAAGGTGGGCGATTTGTCCCCTGCTATAGTCTTCATCGGCCACTGTCGGTGCCGTCCTCTGTCGTAGCACACTACAGATCAGAGGACGATCCTTTGCTCATGCCAGATCTGCTGCTCCTCCTCCATGGAGCGATTGTGAACAGAGGTCCACCTCCCGATCTGATCTGCCCTTGCGAATCCGAGAGGGGAAGCCTAGTTGTTCTGATCTACCCTGTGCACTCGACAACCCGATCGCTGGCGATGTGGAAGGGCAGGTGACAAGTGGCGCACCCACTGTCATTGAACTTTCTGCTGCTTCTTTGTTCTTGATTGAACTCACTACTGTTCTCCTCTGTTCCAAAGTGATTCAGAGTAGATCTGGTGCTGCTCCAGCACCAGATCGTCTCACATGCTGCCCTTCACTACGATCCATCATCAAGATCAACTGCTGCTCACCTGTTGCCACCCACCACTGCCAACCCTGCTTCTGCTACTACGAGCAAGCCAAGTAGCCACCGACTCTTCTCTATTGCTGCAGTGAGACACAAATCTGCGGCATTGAACTCTTCTCCTCCATTGCTGCAGTGAAACAGAAAGTGGCAAAAAAAAAAAAGGATCCCGGCAATATTCCTCTATAATGTCTTCATCAACTACCTCTCTAGTTTCTATCAGTGTTATTACAGGAAGCTCCAGCACTTGTATGAGTACGGGACCGATCTCCATCAATGCTACCATCCTCATTCCCTTCAAATTATCCAGAGGGAATTATGCTTCATGGCGTACCCAATTGACTAATCTTCTCTTTGGATATGATCTGATAGGATATGTTGATGGATCCTTCAGTTGCTCGCTAGCAATAATTGATATCCCAGGTATAACAAGTCAAGCACCGAATCCAGAGCATAAAATGTGGCTTCGACAGGATCATCTTATTCTTCAAGCGATTCAAGCGTCAGTTGTCGGTTCCATTGCACCACTTATATCTTCATGTGCTACTATTGCTGAAGCTTGGTGCAAACTCCAAACTACCTTACCAAATCACTCGCACACCCGCATGCTCGGTCTTCTCTCCAGACTTATGAACACCAAACAAGAGGGAAGTACCATCGCCGATTACCTCCAAACTATCAAGGTAATCATTGATGACTTAGTCTTAATCGAATATTATCTCAGTAATGATAAAGTTATCGTCCACACCCTCAATGGTCTTAGAGCTGAGTATAAAGAATTAGCAGTAGTAATTCGGGCACGTGACTCACTACTATCATTTGAAAAGTTACACAACAAGCTGACTAACTATAAGACTTATCTGAAGCGCGAGGATAAGGTGACAGCTCAACCTATTACTACCGAAGTAAGTCAGAAATTCAAAAGGAAAAGCAATTAGTACTATCAGTCTACCAACAGGGGTCCCGAGCAAGCACCATCTTATCACAATCCAAGTGGTAACTATGGTACCCAACCATCTTGGCATCCTGCTCCCATGCTAGGTGGTAGCAGCATCCCTCGTCCTGCTCCAATACCTCGATGTAGCACCTACAGCTACCAACAACCTTGGCGTCCTGCTCCTGTGCCTCAAAATCTGATTATCTGCTAGCTTTGTGATAAGGTTGGTCATTCCACCAAAATCTGTTGATCTTGTCCATGACCTCTGCCCCAGGAACATCTCACTACTGCCCCACTTTCTGATAAACACTCTTGGGTTTTGGACTCTGGAGCCTCTCATCACGTCACCGCGGATCTTCAGAACTTATCCTTTTCCAACAGCTATGGTGGTACTGATGACATCGTCATTAGTGATGGTAAGCGACTTCCTATTACTCATACTGGTTCCACAAAGCTTACTTCGAATTATCTTTACTTTACACTCGGTGATGTATTGTGCGTACCTCATATCAAACGGAGTCTCATCTCTGTCTCTCAATTCTGTAAACAAAATAATACCTGAATTTTTTCCTGACCATTTTCTTATCAAGGATCTGAACACGGGGGCATCATTAGTTCAACATCAGAGTAAAGATAACATCTACCAGTGGCCATCCACCTCTCCGCTTACTTCCTATTATTCTGTTGTTGCTTCCACGGATGTGTGGCATCATTGTCTTGGTCACCCTTCTACCTCTACTCTACGAATATATTTTTTCCCGTTATGCTCTTCCTTCGTTTAAAACTAGTCATATTATTTCTCATTGTAATGCATGTCTTAGTAATAAAGGTCATCGATTGTCATTTGCTCATTCTTCTATTTCTTACTCACATCCATTTGAAGTTCTATATACTGATGTCTGGGACCCTACACTGAGTATTTCTTTTGACAAATGCTAATTTTATATTATCTTTACTGATTATTTTACCAAATATACTTGGTTTTATCCTCTTCAACATAAGTCTGAGGTCTCTACCATTTTCCTTACTTTTAAAAAAATGGTAGAAAATATCTTTCAGTCCTCTATCAAAATAATTTATTCTGACGGTTGGGGTGAATATCAAACACTAACATTACACTTGTTAGCATGTGGTATTCAGCATCTCAAATCTCCTCCGTACACTCCTCATCTAGTTGGCTCTGTCGAACACAAACATCGACATATAGTTGAAACTGGACTCACACTTCTCCATCATGCTTCCATTCCAACTACCTTCTAGTCTATAGCCTTTCAGACTGTCGTCTATCTAATAAATCATATGCCTACTCCTGTCCTCAATAATCAATCACCATTTAAAAAGTTATTTCATCGATCCCTAAATCTTCAAAAGCTTAGGGTCTTCGGTTGTGTATGTTATCCTTGGCTACGCCCTTATGCATCAAATAAACTAGCACCACAGTCAAAGCCTTGTACCTTCATTGGTTACTCCCTTGAACACAATGCTTACCGATGCTATGATCCTTCCACTTACAAGGTCTTTGCATCTCGTCATGTTGTCTTCGCGGAGTCTTCCTTTCCCTTTCAACAACACCAATCTACCACTATATCAACCACTCCGGTGCATATGCATCATTGACACATGCCTTTCTCCACTAAATTGTCATACAAATCACTCACTCCAACTCCTGAATGGAGCATCCCTCCAATACAACATCTCCCTCCCTCCTTCCTCTCTCCCTCTTCTACTACCACTAACATCCGATCGTCGGACACTCAACATCCGGTATTTCCCTTGCCTCAGTCTGCTACCATTACTATTCGACAGTCCAACTCTCCCTGTTCTATTTCATCCACACTCATTTGACCATCACCTCCTAAACCACTTAGACATCCAATGACAACACGCTCTAAAAGTGGCATTTTCAAGCCCCGTCAGGTCCTTGTTCTCCACACGGTTGTGACTCCCTCTATTGAGACCTGTGAACCTACCACGATCACTCAAGCCCATAAGTCTCCTTATTGGCGTCAAGCTATGTCTGATGAATATGACGCCCTACTTTATAATTATACCTAGACACTTGTTCCGTGTCATCCCGCACAAAATATCATCGGGTGTAAGTGGGTTTTTCAAGTTAAGCGGAACCCTGATAGGTCCATTGCTCGGTACAAGGCCCGTTTAATGGCCAAAGGCTTCCATCAACGTCTTGGTATTGCTTTTACTGAGACATTCAGTCTTGTTGTTAAGTCCACAATAATCCGACTAATTTTGAGTTTAGTAGTTCCAAAAGGATGGCGACTGCGATAACATGATGTGAACAATGCATTCTTATAAGGAACTTTAACTGATAAGGTCTTTATGGAGCAACCTCTTGGTTTTATTCATCCTCAATATCTGAAACATGTCTGCAAACTCCACAAAGCCATTTATGGTCTTCGATAAGCTCCAAGATTCTGGTACATGGAACTTGGCTCTTTTTTTATGTCCATCGACTTCTCTAACTCCAAGTCTGACACCCCCTTATTTCTCCGTCAACTACCTAGCAGTACACTATATCTTCTAGTATATGTTGATGATATTATTGTGATAGGTAATAATTCTATAGAGGTCACAACATTCATCAACCAGTTGGCTGTTAGATTTTTCCTTAAAGATCTCGGTCCGTTGACCTATTTTTTGGGTGTAGAAGCAATGTCTACATCTTCGGGACTCTTCCTCTCTCAACGAAAGTACACTCAAGACTTATTAGTTAAGACAAACATGAAGGATGCAAATGCTGTCTTGACTCCTCTCTGCACTGGTGAATTACTTCGGTTAAATGATGACAGTCCTACTACAGATTCTATATAATATCGGCAAGTGATTGGCTCCTTGCAGTATTTAGCCCTCACTCACCCAAATATCTCATTTACGGTTAACAAGCTATCCCAATACATGCATAGACCATCTGCTACACACTGGTCTGCTGTTAAACGAGTATTACGATATCTTAAAGTTACTCTGGACTATGACATCATTCTCAATAAAAAATATCTACTTCAACTTCATGCTTATGCTGACGCTGATTGGGCTTGGAACCTTAAAGATAGAACATCAACATCTGAGTTTATTATATTCCTCGGAGCTAATCCAATCAGTTGGAGTTCCAAAAAATAAAAGATAGTTGCTCGGTCTTCTACTGATGTTGAGTATCACTCCATTGCAATTGCAACTGCTGAACATAACTGGATAATGAATTTGTTCAAAGAGACTCCTACAATATACTGTGATAATGTCGGGGCTATCTACTTATGTGCCAATCCGGTATTTCACTCTCATATTAAATATATAGCAATTGACTTCCACTTTGTACGAGATCAAGTGATGAATCATCAACTACGTGTCTCTCATATTCACACAGTCAATCAACTGACGGACTCCCTCATGAAGCCACTCTCCTACAAGTTGTTCTCACTTCATCGGTCCAAGATCGGAGTCCTTAATAGGAGCGCAATCTTGCGGGGGCATGATAAATGATAGAGTTGTTAGTATCTATTGTAACAACTAGTACTAGATTAGTTAGACTGTTGAGTAACATCCTTAATGTCTAACCTCTCTATCCCGTTTTTCTCTTGTATAAATGAATGAACAAAATCGATGGACGCATTATTTTACTCAATCCTCTTTCTCATTTCTATCACAACTAACTTGCTTGTTGTTTCTTCAGTCAACTGTGTTTTTACATGATTCAATGTCTTGTGCACTATCCTATCTTCCTTTTTTTCCTTTTTTAAACTTTAGTTAAACTCCCTTCTTTCTAGATTTACCACTAACTTTCTACTTTACCGATGCAGAGCTTATATCGGCGATGAACTAAAGCCAGCCTACTGGAATGAGCTGATCCTGATCTTTACTCTAAACTTTCATACCCGACCGACCTCAAGCAAATAACACCTATATCAGAACATTCTATTTTAAGCTTGCAGAAGCGCTTGCTGATTCCCTTGCTTAAAGATTCTCAACTTCAGTATATGGAGCGCCAACGACCCAGTCACCTCCTGAAACTTCTCGGCAAGAACAGAGCTCCTCCAAAACTTGAAGAATCGATTGCTGCTCGGAACCTACCCTATTAAGTCGGAAACAAGAAGTGAAAGATAATTAGGACATTCTTCATCGCCAACACGAACAGATGAGGAAAACAGGACTCGTGGGAGGCAAGTGGCATTTCGGTTTCAAGTGGTTTGTCGGTTGGTTCAGAACTTTTTCTATATAGCCACGCTTACTTCTTGTAACGGGCAACAAATAGAACAATAATAATGCTTGTTCTTTCTCACCACCCGCTCAGTACTTCACGATGTCAAGGTAAAACCAATCACCGACCCTGACTTTTCTACCTTTAACATAACTCGGCTAAGCCAATCGTTTCAACCATATTTCTTCTCGAATCGCCAACACCAGTAATTGCTTCTTCTTCTCCGCCGGCTCCTACATCTTATCTTGAAACGGGCTTATACAGCTTCCTTTCGCCTTAATCGAGAGACAACACTCGCCCCTTAAGACACAATCACGATCACCTTTATTTGTTTACTGATCGACACCTTGCTTAAGAGCCAGTACTATCTTTATATTCTGCCCCAAGCTCGAGAACAGAACTTGCCTTGACTAAACTTAAAGCTATAGTTATAGTGCACTAAATTCATAAGCAAATCCAACTCAAACTACTTTTTCATGAGCAAACCCAACTCTCGATATGAGCATCAGTTTCCTTTCCTCGAACCCGAACTCATTCACTTTCTGAACCGACCTCTACTTAAAGAATTAGATTGATGCATACCTTTCTTCGTTGGGAGCTGCTGATTCTGTTGCTTCATATGCCAGTCCTTATCTCGGTGCCAACACCTTCACCCCCCACTTCTCGCGTCAAGTCCAGTATCTGATGATGATTCTTCCTGTAACTAAACTTCCCTTGGCGCTTAAGATACAGATATAGGAAAAGATTTGACGGCATCTCTCGCAGAAGCAAAAGAATTGAATTGCTGAGCACCAGCAAGCAACTACTCAAAAAGCGAAGTGAGGAGGCAAGCAACGGCTAGAAGCAAAGAAAGATAGTAAGGAACCCATCAACAAGTAACGCAAGTATCAGTAGAGACTTCTCACTGGCACAACCAACTCCACCCTCCCCTGACTTGAAATTAAAAATTGTAAACCGTACTCCACTAAATGGAGCTAGCCAAGCATTACAAGGTACATGAGTATCAAGTTAATCAAGTTTAAGTTTAAGCTCTGTGTTTTGTTGCTTATGGAAAATCCTTTATTGAATGAAGGTATCTATCGGACACGACATCGACCCCTAACATCTTTTATCCTCTAGCCTTTTCCTTTTTTATTTATAGACTCTCTCGTATATTTTACTATTTTCTCTTTTTAAACTGACAAGATTAGCACCCGATGCTATATCCGCTTCACTTGCGATTGTAGAATATTAGCCGATCATATTTCTCTAATTGAACGAGAAAATCTTATTGATTAGTTGAGGAAAATACTTCTTTCTGACTTTGTATAAATATGTGTTGAACCAAGATATTACTAGTGCACTTTATATTTATTTTTATCTTTAAGATGGTATTAGAGCCCTTGCCTTAAGAGAAAGCCTTATCATTCCTTCCACGCTATCCAGCAACATCTCCTAACTTGCGAGAATTTGTGTTCTTTCGTTTCGCCCACTGCAGGAGCTACCGTCGAATCCAATCAAGCTCAGCGTTGGCCGCCTTGCCACTACTGCTCCTCTCTCGCTGTTGTGTCCTCGCACTTCGACTGCAGCTCCGTCATTGAGCGACACCTCTGAAGGCCTCGAGCTCCAATGAGCAGTGAGCAAGAATCCCACTCCTCCTCTCAACGAACACCATCAATCTAATCTGTCGATGGACCCCTCTTCTCAATGGTCTTTTATGCTTTTTTATGTCCCTTGGCAACCAGCCCTGTTGCATCCACCACCACTCGATTGAAGCATTGATGATTTCTCCACCAACTCTCTATTAAAGATGAAAGTGAGGATCAAAAGACATACTTGATATATTGTTGCGACATATATTTATATAGAGTTGGAAGGAAGATTTTCCTCAACTGATGAATGAGATCTTCTCGTTCAGTTAGAAAAATCTATACAGCTAACATGCCCCCGCAAGATCAAGCTCCTATCAAGGACATCGAGCTTGGATCGATGTAAGGAAAAGAGTTTGTGGGCCAGAGACTTCTTGAGAGAGCCGATAATTTGATCAACCATATGGACATGAAAAACACGAAGTTACTGGTGAACAATCTGATCTCACACAAAATGAAAACATGAAGCTGTGAACATGAAAAACATGGAGTTGTTATCAGCCATCAAGCCGTGCCAATAGCACCACTGAAGGCGACTCTTCTTCCTCCCCTGTATCCTGCTACAGTACTATCTTCAACAGCAGCAGTCGTACCCTTAGGAGCAGCACTCCACGATGCCATTTTTTGTTTTGCTCGGCACGTTGTTGCACTCTCCTCTCATTCTCCTTTGTGTTCCCTCTACTGCGGCACCCTTGTGGTTAGAACACTGCCTATGCTCTCCTCTCCTTCTGAATCTATAGCTCGAGTAGAATCTGCTAGCGTTTATGGCCCTACTACAGTAGACGAAGGAGGAGTACTGATTCCTCACTACACCAGGACGAGCCCCGATTCAGTGATTCGGCCTCACGCTCTCTTCACCACCTTTCCTTTAACCAGAGAACTCATGAGCTCAGTATATTTATTGTGTTCAGCTCATTTGTTTACATAAGGTGATGCTTGCAAGACTTTGGATTAGCTTTCACATCTTCCAAGAATATTGTCAGTCTGACGCCTGTGTGACTCTCCTTTTCAAGTGAAAAAAGGTGCTTTCTACTCCCACTCCCGTCCGTACTGCGTCTCCTTCAGTTCTGGTTCAAGAAGCAGGTGACAATTGTTGTGTATTCGATTTCTAGTAGTTTCAATAACAAGTGCATGGACCTCTACCATATATCTTCTACAACATCAAATCTTGTAGCTTTTCTTTGATAACTTGCTACTGAGACACCCTTACTGTTGCTCCTTCCTCTGCCTTCACCGCCCTCATCTCCAACCAGCACTGGTCGATAAGACACTGCTGAGGCATGCCGGTTCCAACCAACTACTAAGCATTACCTTGGACCTCTCCCTTTCCTACACAGTGCTCCAGAAGAAGCATGTGATAGAAGATAGAATTTAGATATGATTTTCCCAACTGAATGAGGAAATCACGTATGTTAGTTGAGAAAAATCCTTCTATCTTCATTTGTATAAATTAATGATAAATCAATGAACTCTATGGGCATTTTCTTAACTTCTTCCTATTTTCAACATGGTATCAAAGCCCTTTTCTCTATAAGAGAGATTATCTTTCTTTTATTCACTATCCAGCAATAGTTTCTATCTCTTCTTGTTGTCAAACGATAGCCTCTTGTCGATATCAAAGCTAGAGACTTTTGGGGCATCGACTTTCTCTTTCCCTGTTGGACCCTGTCGACTCTCTCATTCCTCTACCGAGACGTCCTTCTGCATGGGACCATCTTTCTCATGCACCACCACTGTCGCATCAGCTCTAACAAGTAGCGGTACCTTCCCTACCCTAACTGCAGCAGATAATGGCTTTTATACTTGCTTGCCTACGTCGTCACTTCTGTAGCTTCTATTGCTCTATTCTCTTTACAGAGAGTACATATACGGGCCACCGCCCATCGTCTCTCAGTGCTCTGCAGAGAGGGCACAGTAAGTTCTTTCTTGCTGTTAAACGATAGTAAATCTATGACCGCAGCGCTTCTATATCAGCATCTCCTCCGTCGAAGTTAACCACCGTCAGAACTTCATCGTGGTTGACAACATAGCAGTCTCCTTCCTTCAGGTTCATTGACCTCTGTTCAAGATCTGCGCCCTTTACAGGAGCTTGATCTTGTAGGGGCAAGATAGTTCGATGATAGTTCAATCTAATCGGATTTTCGAACTTCGCTCTAGTAGAATCGTCTGCTCTTTCTCAACCAAGCTGATATCACCATCAAAGTCAATCGTCATTAGATACTCACCACAGTTGATAACACAATGGCTTCTTTCTCAGTTAGGTTGGCATCGCCGTCAGATCTTCTGCGGTTGACAACGCAACGACTTCCTTCATTCAGATTTATTGTCACTGGTTCAAGATCGACGTCCTTATAGGAGCTCGATCTTGTAGGGGCATGATAAAAGATAGGATTTAGATATGATTGCCTAACTGAATGAGGAAATCACGTACATTAGTTGAGAAAAATACTCCTAACTTTACTTGTATAAATTGATGATGAATCAATGAACTCTATGAATATTTTCTTTACTTCTTCTTATTTTTAACAGTATGAACCATCGCACCTGGAAGCCATAACACATTAGCTGTGCTTTCTACTCCTCTTACTGACCCTGGAAGATCTTAAACATTTATCTTGCTTTTTGTGTCTACACCAATGCACCCATGACTGTCTATAGCTCGCCTTCTTCCTGTTTACGGTCGCTGGAAACAATAGTGTCTCTGCAAGAACCATGACTCTTCGCCCTATGTTGCACTCTCATTTCCACTGATTGCTGCAGATTGAAGCTACAGCATCACCAAAAGCCTTCTTATGCTTGCCAGGCTGGTCTTTTACTGCTTCCTCCGCAGTATCCTCCTATCAAGACTACCCGCAGAGGCGATGCCCATGTTGGTGTTGCACCTTTCTATTTCTGCTTTCCTCCATATGTAGTAGCACGCTCTGCCTCTCCTGCCTTGTCATCTTCCTTGATCTCTTCGTTGCTGCCTATCACTCAACAGTCGCATCCGACCTTTCTATTTCTGCTTTCCTCCATATGTAGTAGCACGCTCTGCCTCTCCTGCCTTGTCATCTTCGTTAATCTCTTCGTTGCTGCCTATCACTCAACAGTCGCATCCGACTGCGACAACTGATGGGCACCTCTTATAGCAGCATGTCTTCCTACTGCATATTGTAGCTGCCGCACAATTGCAAGCTTTGACAGAAGCTCTTGATCGCTGCTGCCTCTTTCTCACTATCTCCGCAGCCCTATTGTTGCTGCGACAACAATCTCTGTCACAAAGAACATCTCATCGCTGCAGATTGAAGCTGTTTCTCCATCGCTTCAATCACAAGGGCCTATACCAGCACTCTTTCTCCATCTATCTTCATCCAACGCTTCCAATTTGCGCCAGAAGGGTACCGCTCAAGAGCATAAAACAATCAAGCAACATCTCAAGCGGACACCTTCCTTCTAAGTACTCTTATACAACTTTCAGAAGCAACAGCATCAGCCGACGGAGATATCTCTGCATCGGTTTAAGGTTTTCTTTTCTCTCTAAGACCTCATCACCATCACTTCCCTTACCATTGTGACCTCACCTGCTTTTCGATCACAAGTAGTACTGTCTTGCTTAGTCAATCTACTAGCTTGTGCCTTCTTTTGATTTCAACTTGGCTATCATCATCGGTGGTTTCCTAATGTCTTCTTCATCTAGCTCTGATGCTTCAACTATCTTCCATGTTAGGAATCATTCTCTATATCCAAGACTTATTTTCATAAATGTTATCTCCCTAATCCCCTTTAAGTTATCCAAAGGTGGTAACTACATGTCCTGACATGCTTAATTTTTTAATATTTTATTTGACTATGATTTATTAGGTTATATTGACGGCTCCCTCAGTTGTCCATTAGCAATGATCTACATTCTAGGAGAACCCAGCCTAGTACTAAATTTAGCCCACAAACTATACTTACACTAAGATTGACTCATTCTCCAAGCAATTCAAGCCTTTGTCACAGGATCTATCGCCCCAATTGTGTCCTCCTATGCTACAATTACGGAAGCTTGAAACAAATATCAAACTACCTTAGTGAATCGCTCGCCCACTTGCATGCTTGGACTATTCTTCAGTCTTATAAACTCAAAGCAAGAGGGAAGAACTATTATTGACTATCTACAACATGTAAAAATAATTATCGATGACCTAGCTTTGATAGGTCATTCCCTCATTGATGAGGAAGTTCTCATCCACACACTTAATGGATTAGGTACAGAATCCAAGGAATTGGCAACAACACTTCGAGCATACGACTCCCCAATCTCCTTCGAAGAACTTTATGACAAGTTGATCGACTATGAGGCATATGTAAAGTGTGACGATAGGCTGCTAGGACCTCCTATCATAGCTCAATACCATCATAGCCTATGATATTGTAGGCTAGGTTATATACATGAGGGAAAGATTCAAAAATTATTGAAAGATAGATACTTAGATCCATTTAACTATGAGTCATATGCAACTTGTGAACCTTGCCTTCGTCGAAAGATAACTAACTCTATTTTTAGTAGAACTGAAGAGAGAGCAACTGAGTTATCAGAACTTATATATAGTGATGTATGTGGTCCCATGTCGACTCAAGCTATAGGTGGTTACTCATACTTCATTATATTTACTGATAATTTCTCTAGGTATGGACATGTGTACTTGATGAAGTATAAGTCCGAGGCCTATGAGAAATTCAGGGAATATAAGAATGAAATCGAGAACCAGATTGGAAAGAGTATTAAGACTTTTCGACCAGATCAAGAAGGAGAGCACTTGAGTACAGAGTTCACCCATTTCTTCAAGGATAATGAGATTCTCTCTTAGTGGACACCTCTTTGTACACCTCAGCTTAATGGTATATCAGAAAGGAGGAATCACACACTATTAGATATGGTGCGATTCATGATGAGTTTCACTAACCTACTCGTCTTATTTTGGGGGTACGCCCTAGAGACCATAGCTTACCTTTAGAACAGAGTTCCATCAAAGTTAGTAGTGTCCATATCATATGAGATATAGAAAGAAAAAAAACTTGATCTTATGGTAGTTAAGATTTGGGACTGTCCTACCTACGTTAGAAGATACAACCTTGACAAGTTGGAATCAAGGATGGAATAGTGTATATTCGTGAGATACCCTAAGGAGACTTTGGGGTATTACATCTATCATCCCAAGGACCAAAAGGTCTTTGTTGCCAAAAAAGCTATGTTCTTTGAGAAGGAACACATTCTTGGTTGAAACAGTGAGAGTGAGATAAATTTGAGCATGGTTGGAGAACCTAGCTCAAGAACCATTCCAGAGCCTGAGTCTATTCAGGTACCAAGCACACAAGTTCCAACTTTCCATAGGTATAGCAGAGTATCTAACCCTCCAGAAAGATATGTGAGATATATCAGTGGAGAGAACTCTCAGGATATTGATCCTCAACCTACGAGAAGGCTCTTATGAGTATAGACTCCATGAACTGGCAAGAAGCCATGAATTCTGAGATGGATTCTATATACTCTAACAAGGTTTGGAACCTTATGGATGCACCTGAGGGTATAGTACCTATCGAGTGCAAGTGGATCTTCAAAAAAAAGATCGGAGTAAATGGAAAGGTGGAAACCTATAAGGCAAGGCTAGTAGCTAAAGGATATGGTCAAAGACAAGGGGTTAACTATGATGAAACCCTTTCACTTGTAGCCATGCTTAAGTCAATTAGAATTATTTGAGCCATTGCAGCACACTATGACTATGAGATCTGGCAGATGGATGTCAAAACGATATTCCTCAATGACAACCTCGAGGAGGAGGTGTATATGATATAACCAGAGGGATTTGTATCCATTGAGAGTCCAGATAAAGTGCGCAGATTGCTTAAGTCCATTTATGGACTAAAGCAAGTTTCCCGAAGTTAGAACATAAGATTTGATGAGATGATCATATCTTAAGACTTCGTTAAGGACGAAGATGAACCTTGTGTGTACATGAAGGTAAGTTGTAGCACTATCACCTTCTCGGTATTATATATGGATGACATCCTAATAATTGGGAATGATGTAAGAATGCTCTCCACAGTAAAGACATGGCTATCTAGAAACTTCTCAATAAAGGACTTAGGCGAAGTATCCTATATTTTAGGGATTCAGATCGATATTGATAGGTCCAAGAGAATGCTTGGCTTGTCCTAATCTAAGTACATAGACTCCATTGTCAAAAGGTTTAGCATGGAGAATTTCAAGAGAGGTCTCAAACCGATGAGACATAAAATATCACTTTTCAGGAGTATTTTTCCAAAGACTCCTAAAGAAAAGACAGACATATATAAGATACCTTATGCCTCAACGATAGGATCTATCACGTATATTATGTTATGTACCAAGCCTAATATAGCACATGTTTTGAGTGTCATGGGTAGGTATCATACAGATCCAGGTTTAGAACAGTGGAAGACAGTAAAGTGTATCCTTAAGTACTTAAGGACTAAGGATCTTTTATTGGTATATTAAGGAGGTAACCTCTAGGTTGAGGGCTATACAGACTCAAGTTTTCAGTCCAATATTGATGCTAGCAAGTTGAACTCAGGATATGTTTTCACCCTAAATGAAGGAGCACTAAGCTGGAAGAGTTCCAAGTAAGATACTATTGTTGACTCGACCACAGAAGTAGAATACATTGTTGCAGTAGAAGTAGCAAAAGAAGGGGTATGGATAAAGAAGTTCATCAGGGATTTGGGAGTCGTACCAAGCAGTGTAGAGCTGATTCCCATATATTGCGATAATGATAATACGATAGCTCTAGCAAGAAAACCCAAGTCTCATCAGAATTATTCTGAGGAGGTTCCATCTGATTAGAGCGATCATGACCCAAAAAAATATAATAATAGAAAGAGTTTCATCCGAAGATAACATTGCAGATCCATTATCGAAGTCGTTGGCTCAGATTATATTTGAGCATCACAGGGGTTTGATGAGGATCAGACATATAGGTGATTAGCTTTAGGTCAAGTGGGAGATTGCTGGTTATAGGTGTCCTGCAAGCTAATCACGTGACTGATGGCATGTGTGACACGTTGCACAATCTTTTTGCTTAAGATTATTACTAGCATATTCTCACATTATATTATCTGTTACATATATATATTATGATGTCCTTGGTTCTGTGCAATGAAAATTAGATTGTGATGAGATCACAATCATGAGATCAATTTATCTTTAAATACAGATCCTAAATAATCTTGGTTATATGTTACTCGAGAGACACATCGAGATAACTGGACAAACTGGTATACTATATACCCGTCTATATGATGGAGGTGACTAGTCTCATAGCCACTTATGTGGAGACACTAAGGATATAGTATAGGTGCTCATTAGAGAATGAGTTCACTGATTGATCTGCTTATAGAATATTGTATGATTAATGTTACTTAATGTCAGATAGCAATTCTAAAGTCTCAGTTGTGTATCTGGTCCTTAGACTTAAGAAACCAAGGATGTCTTATTTTGAGTACTCCTTTATGATGAGAGTGACTCACGACTAGCTCGGTATCAGGCCTAGAGGGTTATACACATATGATGGATGCTTCAGTGAAATAGAGGATTGGATAGAGATCAAATTTGTCTATATTCTTATTAAATGAGACCCTATGGTGATAGGCTCTTTGCTTAAGGCCCAATTAGAGATCTAAAAAGATTATTAGATGGAGATATAATAATAAAAGGTTAGTGAGTTGTTAGATGGAGATCCAATACCCACCAAGGCAGGACCTTTAGGGTTTTGGTGGCTCTCTATAAATAGGAGGGGAGACTCATGGTTGATAGGCTACAGCCTTGGCTTCCCCCTCCTATTCTCCTCCCTCTCTCTGCAAGAGTTGCAAGATCAGATTAAAGGAGATTCACTATAGAGATCCATCATATGGATATCGCTAGAAAGGAAGACACTTGACTTCCTTTATCCTCTCCATTCGGATTTGGAATGCAGGGATATACGATATCTCTAGGTAAAACAATCTCTCACATGATGTGATTATTTTTTTATTTTTGTAACTTTCTCACAATCCAATCTTTATATGATGATTTGATCTGCATAGGAAACCTATTTTGTTTTAATTTTCGTTGCGCATGTGATGCTCCCGCTGGGGTTTCCCAACATGGATTCCTCCGGAGTCCAATAAAAATGAAAAAAAATTTTAGCACGTGAGATCCAACCGATTAGGTCTTCATCTTCCCATCTAAAAATTCCTTGTCTTGCCCTTTATCATATTTTTTAGATTTATTCCCTTTAAGACTAAAACTTTTAGTATGCTGAGATTTGTTGGGATTCTCCGATAAACTTCTTTTGAATTTGTTGAAGAGTTCTTACAGTCTGTTCTCCATGCAAGCTTTGAATGCTTCAAATTTTATATCCATCAGTGTTTGCTGCTGTGATGCTGGTGGTCAGAAGGCAGCAACGACGATGCAAATACATGGCAGTAGTGGAGGAGCAAGTTTTCACAAATCGAGGGTGGTAGTAGTGGGGGTG
Organism: Ensete glaucum; assembly: GCA_021527575.1. Lineage (NCBI taxonomy): Eukaryota > Viridiplantae > Streptophyta > Magnoliopsida > Zingiberales > Musaceae > Ensete > Ensete glaucum. Next base: position 6,628,356 of record CM038556.1, read on the forward strand.
TAGCAAAGCAGTGGTCGCGGCTGATTTGGGAGAAGATGCTAGAGCAAGGAAGAGGCAAGGGGAAAAGAGGGTAGCAGTGGCAACAGCGAGGGCTGCGACAGGGGAGGTTAGTGGCAGCGTGGGTTGCTGGCGACTGATGGAAGCAGAGAAGGGTGTGACTACTATTCAGGAGGAGGGTGCAGTTAGGAGCGGCTGCGACAACAAGTGGTTGAGGGACAACGGCCGTGGGGTTGGCAGCAATGGAGGAAGCAAGAGCATATCTAGTGAAGGCACAGAAGATGGCAACGGTAGGGGAAGAAGATGCGATTGGGCGGCGAGGAGATGAAGGGAGGAGGATGGGCTACAGCCTTTGGTCACGCTGTAGGGAAGAAGAAGGGGGTAGTGGTCAGGCAAGCAAGAACTGAAGCAAAGGGCGTAGCGAAGAAGCAGTGGGGTCTGGCAAGCAGTGGGGTTTGGGGAGGAAGGTGAGGAAGATGGCGGTTGGGCAACGAGGGGAGGAGAAGGGATGGCAGCAATGGTAAGGGAGGAGGCAGTAGCCTCAAGAGGAGTGCTGACAAGTGTGGAGTAGCAAGGTGGCAGTGCCACTGTTGGTGCTTCACAAGGAGAGGCCCGACAGCAATGGAGGAAGAGGGCAGCGATGGCCGTCTCTACATTGGTTGCAGGCGCCTAGGTGGAGAGGAGAGCTCTCCAGGAAATAAAGGAGGCAGTGGCCGTGTGGCAACGATAAGGGCTACAGCCAAGGGACAACGATAGTCAGTGTCAGTGGAGAGGAGCGGAGGAACAAAGGTGGCCAGTGACAATGGTAGGGTAGAGAAGAAGATGGCAAAGGTGGCGGTGTGAAGATGGTTATGGGAGTGGCTTGTAGCAGTTACAGTGGGAGTGGCGAGGAGATGGCAGTGACAATTTGCAATGGCTGCTAAAGAGGAGGAGGGGAGGAAGATGGCAGAGGCATGGGTGCTCTACAACAGCAAGCGGGAGAGGGATAGGAAGAAGGTGATTTTGGTGGCATAGGAGGGCACGGTTAGAAGCGAGGGAGGAAGGTGCGACTACACTGGATGTAGCAATGAGGCACCAGTGGAGGGCATAGGCAACAAGAAGTAGAGGAGCGATGGCTATGCGCGGGTGGAGCAGCGACCGACAAGGGACAGTGACGGCCGGTGGGTGGCATCGACAGCAAAGGTAGTGCATTCCCGAGGGCTGGCCAGCAGCAGATAAAGAGAGGAGGAATAGAGGTGGCCGGCGACAATCCTCCTTTAGGTAGGATGATGATGTGGCGATAGTCCTCCTTCTTTCTTTTTTTTTTTTTGTGCTGAAGATCGATGCAGTGAAGATGTTAAGACTGCAGCAAGGTGGCAGCATAGAGATGAGAAGAGGCAGTGTAGAAGATGGCAACGATGATGATGGAAAAGGCGGTGGTGAGGATGATGAACGATAGTAGTGAAAGTGCCGAGGATCACTGCTCTGATACTATATGATAGATCCCTAGGGTTCTATCGTAGAGGAAGAAGGTGAAAAGGTGGATAATCGATCTCTTCGAATGGATTGGCCCTCCTAGATCACTTCAAGGGGATCTGCCTCCTAGGGTTTTTGCCTATTGGTCAAAATAATTCTTTATTGATTGATTCCACATAAGAGAGTTTACATTATTATTTATAGGGCTCTGCCAAGAGTCTCTCTAGGCTTAGACTCAGAGTCCACTAAACTTGGACTCTTAACAAACTGATAGAAATTCCTAACTGAAAATAATAACTGACTCCATCATAACCGAAGATAAAAACTAACTCATAACTGACTCGATTGGGCTCACTCGACCCATAACTGACTTCGACTGAATAGACCAACATGACTCAGCTTAAAGTAATTTGGAAACGATGGACCCGCCTAGCTAGGGTCCTAACATAATCCAATCAGTTGGAGTTCTAAGAAACAAAAGATAGTTACTCGGTCTACAATCGAAGCTGAATATCATGCCATCACCACTGTTGATGCTAAACTTAAGCAAGGTGGCAGCTTAATATCAGTGAAGATGGTGAGACTGCAGCAAGGTGGTAGCATAGAGATGAGAAGAGGCGGTGTAGAAGATGGCAACGATGATGATGGCAAAGGCGGTGGTGAGGATGATGAACGATAGTACTGAAAGTGCCAAGGATCACTGCTCTGATACTATATGATAGATCCCTAGGGTTCTATCGTAGAGGAAGAAGGTGAAAATGTGCATAATCGATCACTTCGAATGGATTGGCCCTCCTAGATCACTTCAAGGGGATCTGCCTCCTAGGGTTTCTACCTATTGGGCAAAATAATTCTTTATTGATTGACTCCATATAAGAGAGTTTACATTATTATTTATAGGGCTCTGCCAAGAGTCCCTCTAGGCTTAGACTCAGAGTCCACTAAACTTGGAATCTTAACAAACTGATAGAAACTCCTAACTGAAAATAATAACTGACTCCATCATAACCGAAGATAAAAATTAACTCATAACTGACTCGATTGGGCTCACTCGACCCATAACTAACTTCGACTGAATAGACCAACATCACTCAGCTTAAAGTAATTTAGTACCGATGGACCCGACCTAGCTAGGGTCCTAACATAATCCAATCAGTTGGAGTTCTAAGAAAGAAAAGAAAGTTACTCGGTCTACAACCAAAGCTGAATATCATGCCATCACCACTTTTGCTGCTAAACTTAAGCAAGGGGGCAGCTGAATATCAGTGAAGATGGTGAGACTGCAATAAGGTGGTAGCACAGAGATGAGAAGAGGCAGTGTAGAAGATGGCAACGATGATGATGGCAAAGGCGGTGGTGAGGATGATGAACGATAGTAGTGAAAGTGCCGAGGATCACTGCTTTGATACTAGATGATAGATCCCTAGGGTTCTATCGTAGTGGAAGAAGGTGAAAAGGTGGATAATCGATCTCTTCGAATGGATTGGCCCTCCTAGATCACTTAAAGGGGATCTGCCTCCTAGGGTTTCTACCTATGGGTCAAAATAATTCTTTATTGATTGATTCCATATAAGAGAGTTTACATTATTATTTATAGGGCTCTGCCAAGAGTCCCTCTAGGCTTAGACTCAGAGTCCACTAAACTTGGACTCTTAACAAACTGATAGAAACTCCTAACTGAAAATAATAACTGACTCTATCATAACCGAAGATAAAAACTAACTCATAAATGACTCGATTGGGCTCACTCGACCCATAACTGGCTTCGACTGAATAGACCAACATGACTCAGCTTAAAGTAATTTGGAACCGATGGACCCGACATAGCTAGGGTCCTAACATAATCCAATCACTTGGAGTTCTAAGAAAGAAATGATAGTTACTTGGTCTACAACCAAAGCTGAATATCATGCCATCACTACTGTTGCTGCTAAACTTAAGCAAGGTGGCAGCTGAATATCAGTGGAGATGGTGAGACTGCAGCAAGGTGGTAGCACAGAGATGAGAAGAGACAGTGTAGAAGATGGCAATGATGATGATGGCAAAGGCGGTGGTGAGGATGATGAACGATAGTAGTGAAAGTGCAAAGGATCACTGCTCTGATACAAGATGATAGATCCCTAGGGTTCTATCGTAGGGGAAGAAAGTGAAAAGGTGGATAATCGATCTCTTCGAATGGATTGGCCCTCCTAGATCACTTCAAGGGGATCTACCTCCTAGGGTTTCTGCCTATTGGACAAAATAATTCTTTATTTATTGATTCCATATAAGAGAGCTTACATTATTATTTATAGGGCTCTTCCAAGAGTCCCTCTAGGCTTAGACTCAGAGTCCACTAAACTTGGACTCTTAACAAACTGATAGAAACTCCTAACTGAAAATAATAACTGACTTCATCATAACCGAAGATAAAAACTAACTAATAACTAACTCGATTGGGCTCACTCGACCCATAACTGACTTCGACTGAATAGACCAACATGACTCAGCTTAAAGTAGTTTGGAAACGATGGACCCGACCTAGCTAGGGTCCTAACATAATCCAATCAGTTGGAGTTCTAAGAAACAAAAGATAGTTACTCAATATACAACCGAAGCTGAATATCATGTCATCACCACTGTTGATGCTAAACTTAAGCAAGGTGGCAGCTGAATATCAGTGAAGATGGTGAGACTGCAATAAGGTGGTAGCACAGAGATGAGAAGAGGCAGTGTAGAAGATGGCAACGATGATGATGGCAAAGGCGGTGGTAAGGATGATAAACGATAGTAGTGAAAGTGCCGAGGATCACTGCTCTGATACTATATGATAGATCCATACGGTTCTATCGTAGAGGAAGAAGGTGAAAAGGTGGATAATCAATCTCTTCGAATGGATTGGCCCTCCTAGATCACTTCAAGGGGATCTGCCTCCTAGGGTTTCTACCTATTGGTCAAAATAATTCTTTATTGATTGATTCCATATAAGAGAGTTTACATTATTATTTATAGGGCTCTGCCAAGAGTCCCTCTAGGCTTAGACTCAGAGTCCACTAAACTTGGACTCTTAACAAACTGATAGAAACTCCTAACTGAAAATAATAACTGACTCCATCATAACCGAAGATAAAAACTAACTCATAACTGACTCGATTGGGCTCACTCGACCCATAACTGGCTTCGACTGAATAGACCAACATGACTCAGCTTAAAGTAATTTGGAACCGATGGACCCGACCTAGCTAGGGTCCTAACATAATCCAATCAGTTGGAGTTCTAAGAAAGAAAAGATAGTTACTCGGTCTACAACCAAAGCTGAATATCATGCCATCACTACTGTTGCTGCTAAACTTAAGCAAGGTGGCAGCTGAATATCAATGAAGATGTTGAGACTGCAGCAAGGTGGTAGCACAGAGATGAGAAGAGGCAGTGTAGAAGATGGCAACGATGATGATGGCAAAGGCGGTGGTGAGGTTGATGAACGATAGTAGTTAAAGTGACGAGGATCACTGCTGTGATACTATATGATAGATCCCTAGGGTTCTATCATAGAAGAAGAAGGTGAAAAGGTGGATAATCGATCTCTTCGAATGGATTGGCCCTCCTAGATCACCTCAAGGGGATCTACCTATTGGTCAAAATAATTCTTTATTGATTGATTCCATATAAGAGAGTTTACATTATTATTTATAGGGCTCTGCCAAGAGTCCCTCTTGTCTTAGACTCAGAGTCCACTAAACTTGGACTCTTAACAAACTGATAGAAACTCCTAATTGAAAATAATAACTGAGTCCATCATAACCGAAGATAAAAATAAACTCATAACTGACTCGATTGGGCTCACTCGACCCATAACTGACTTCGACTGAATAGACCAACATGACTCAGCTTAAAGTAATTTGGAACCGATGGACCCGACCTAGCTAGGGTCCTAACATAATCCAATCAGTTGGAGTTCTAAGAAACAAAAGATAGTTACTCGATCTACAACCGAAGCTGAATATCATGCCATCACCACTGTTGATGCCAAACATAAGTAAGGTGGCAACTGAATATCAGTGAAGATGGTGAGACTGCAGCAAGGTGGTAGCACAGAGATGAGAAGAGGCAGTGTAAAAGATGGCAACGATGATGATGGCAAAGGCAGTGGTGAGGATGATGAACGATAGTAGTGACAGTGCCGAGGATCACTGCGCTGATACTATATGATAGATCCCTATGGTTCTATCGTAGAAGAAGAAGGTGAAAAAGTGGATAATCGATCTCTTCGAATGGATTGGCCCTCCTAGATCACTTCAAGGGGATCTGTCTCCTAGGGTTTCTACCTATTGGTCAAAATAATTCTTTATTGATTGATTACATATAAGAGAGTTTACATTATTATTTATAGGGCTCTGCCAAGAGTCCCTCTAGGCTTAGACTCAGAGTCCACTAAACTTGGACTCTTAACAAACTGATAGAAACTCCTAACTGAAAATAATAACTGACTCCATCATAACCGAAGATAAAAACTAACTCATAACTGACTCGATTGGGCTCACTCGACGCATATCGGACTTCGACTGAATAGACCAACATGACTCAGCTTAAACTAATTTAGAACCGATGGACCCGACCTAGCTAGGGTCCTAACATAATCCAATCAGTTGGAGTTCTAAGAAAGAAAAGAAAGTTACTTGGTCTACAACCAAAGCTGAATATCATGCCATCACCACTGTTGCTGCGAAACTTAAGCAAGGTGGCAGCTGAATATCAGTGAAGATGGTGAGACTGCAACAAGGTGGTAGCACAGAGATGAGAAGAGGCAGTGTAGAAGATGGCAACGATGATGATGGCAAAGGCGGTGGTGAGGATGATGAACGATAGTAGTGAAAGTGCCGAGGATCACTGCTCTGATACTATATGATAGATCCCTAGGGTTCTATCGTAGAGGAAGAAGGGGAAAAGGTGGATAATCGATCTCTTCGAATGGATTGGCCCTCCTAGATCACCTCAAGGGGATCTGTCTCCTAGGGTTTCTACCTATTGGTCAAAATAATTCTTTATTGATTGATTACATATAAGAGTGTTTACATTATTATTTATAGGGCTCTGCCAAGAGTCCCTCTAGGCTTAGACTCAGAGTCCACTAAACTTAGACTCTTAACAAACTGATAGAAACTCCTAACTGAAAATAATAACTAACTCCATCATAACCGAAGATAAAAACTAACTCATAACTGACTCGATTGGGCTCACTCGACCCATAACTGGCTTCGACTGAATAGACCAACATGACTCAGCTTAAAGTAATTTGGAACCGATGGACCCGACCTAGCTAGGGTCCTAATATAATCCAATCAGTTGGAGTTCTAAGAAACAAAAGATAGTTACTTGATCTACAACCGAAGCTGTATATCATGCCATCACCACTGTTGATGCTAAACTTAAGTAAGGTGGCAACTGAATATCAGTGAAGATGGTGAGACTGCAGCAAGGTGGTAGCACAGAGATGAGAAGAGGCAGTGTAAAAGATGGCAACGATGATGATGGCAAAGGCGGTGGTGAGGATGATGAACGATAGTAGTGAAAGTGCCGAGGATCACTGCTCTGATACTAGATGATAGATCCCTAGGGTTCTATCGTAGAGGAAGAAGGTGAAAATGTGGATAATCGATCTCTTCGAATGGATTGGCCCTCCTAGATCACTTCAAGGGGATTTGCCTCCTAGGGTTTATGCCTATTGGTCAAAATAATTCTTTATTGATTGATTCTATATAAGAGAGTTTACATTATTATTTATAGGGCTCTGCCAAGAGTCCCTCTAGGCTTAGACTCAGAGTCCACTAAACTTGGACTCTTAACAAACTGATAGAAATTCCTAACTGAAAATAATAACTGATTCCATCATAACCGAAGATAAAAACTAACTCATAACTGATTCGATTGGGCTCACTCGACCCATAACTGACTTCGACTGAATAGACCAACATGACTCAGCTTAAAGTAATTTGGAACCGATGGACCCGACCTAGCTAGGGTCCTAATATAATCCAATCAGTTGGAGTTCTAAGAAACAAAATATAGTTACTCGGTCTACAACCGAAGCTGAATATCATGCCATCACCAATGTTGATGCTAAACTTAATTGGATCACAAATTTGCTTAGGAGCTTTATATTCCCTCTGCTTCTGCACTTGTCAATTATTGTGATAACATTAGTGCTATTTATCGATAGGTCAATCTAGTCTTCCACTCCCACATGAAGTATGTTGCTATTGATTTGCATTTCATGTGAGATCAAGTCATCCGCCAGTAGCTTCGTGTTTCTCATGTACATACAACCGATCAACTTGCACTCACTTATAAAGTCTCTAGCTTCAAACTCTTTTCCTTTCATCGATCCAATATTGACATCCTTGATAGTAGCTCGATCTTATAGTGCCATGTTAGCTGATCGGATTTTCTTTACTGAATGAGAAGATCTCATTGATCAATTAAGAGAAATCCTTCTTCCCGACCTTGTATAAATATGAGTTGAACCAAGATATTACTAGTGCCTTTTATCTTCACTTCAATCTTTAACACAGAAGCACTTATAACAACAAAACTCATAGACTTCCTTCATACTGCTCCTTCTCTCTTTCGCCAACAAGAAGAATGGAACTCACTCCTTAAACAAAAACCTGAGCTTAAATGGAACAAATTGTTGCTTAGCTCTTTGCGGTGCCTGCTCCTTTTTACTTAACTTCTGAAGTATGATTTTCTTTTCCCCTTTATATATATATATATATATATATATATATATATATATATATATATATATATATATATATATATATATATATATATATATATAGTCGGTTCAGTTCAGTGAAAGTGTTACGCTAAGGCAATCAGTATTGTGGTCAATGTCATCTCCTATAGAAGCTCATCTCTTTAAGAAAGTCCATGGATAGAAGCTCATCTATTTCTTTAATAAAGTCCATGAAGCAGGAAGGGATGCATAAAGTACTAGCTTTAAATGGTAGCATGGTGTGGTAGAGTGAGAAGGTTCTTTATTGGCTTAATTTACCTTCATTGCTTGTGCATTAGTCTGAAATCTTAGTACGAAAGACTTCAAAGCAAGGTAATGGATTCTAACATTCACTTAGCTTACACACTAGTAATTTTGATCTTTCAACTGAGTCTGATCCTGATATATCTTATGCTTCTTCCTCTTTGCCAACGCCAACCTCTTATTAAAGTTATGAACCGACTTAACTGTCATTTATACATCTGATAGGACTCCAGCAGGGTTGAGTCGTAATCTCCCTAGAAGTAGTCAATAAAACCCTGTGAGATTATAATAAAACTCCACCTAGCCACTTATATCCTATAAAGAAGTATGGTTAGGGTTTAGATTGGGGCTTTAGGATATAGTAGTCGTCGCCCCCTTTACTGGGCTAGTCGGCCAGGGTCTCCCCCTACTTAGGTCGATTGTAGAGCCAACCTAGCTACCACCTGTTCCCTCTAAGGGTGGTAGGCTATAGAAGGGGCAAAAGAATAATTTTAGTTAGGTAAGCACCCCTTAGGGCTAGGGTTTTGAGTCTTATATAAGCATATAGCCTCTATCTTTTTTTATCAAGCAAGTAATCTTTTTTGTTCAGCCTTGTGGCTGACTCCTTGGAGGGAGGAACCCCTATAGCATTCCAAGGATTGATCCCTCTCAAAGATCAAAATCTATAGAGCTCCTTCTGGGGTTCTATCATCTGGTATCAAAGCAGCGATCTTTCTACCCCTGTAGCTATCTCAGCCACCTCCACCTTCCCAAGCAATTCCCACAATTGTTGCAACACGCGCTTCCACCTTCCACCCCAACTGCAGATTAAATCAATCTGTTGCTACCCCTTACGTTTGATCTAGAGATCTAACTTTTACTAGAATTAACATTGAGAAACTGCTACTTCTTTAACGGAAATTCTATTTGGTAGTACAATATATACCGCAGTGATCTTTTATCAAAATTTTCTCGGATCTCGTTGTCATCTTTTCCAGATTTGAGATTCACCCTCTCATCTTCAGTTCCTACTATTACTCCCTAAAAAACCCTAACAAAACTATAGCTAAATAGCCATCACAATAAGCCCTAACCTAGCCTACTTCCTTATCGATCCACTTACCTTTTCAGCTAATTTTCCTTACTAATACACCTACCTTTGCTGCCATCTATCCCATATCTAAAACTTATTTCCCTAATCTTAATCTACTACTATCACAACACTAAAGCCACACCAATTTGCAACCTAAACTCCATAAAACTGCTGCCCCAAATCACACCTAAAATATCCATAAATCGTACCCAAAAATTGAAGCCTTCGGTCCATCAACCTTTCAACCGCCCAATCTCCCTTATCCCTTCAACCACAGCATGCATCTTTCACTTCCCAATGCTGCCAATAGCGACCTCTTACTGCCATCCTCCTTGATCATAGCCAGCAGCGATCCTTACGACAAAAAGCTACCAGTAGTGATCTTTCGCTACAATCTGTTAACATCGCAGCACGCAATAATCGTTTGCTGCCAATTATCTTGATCACGACCAACAACAAATTGAACACAATAGCAGTCATCTCTCACTCCATACCACTACTGCCCTCCTCTGCAATAGCCGTGTATATCGTTGCCCCGTCTTCATCCTATTGCAGTCGTACCCTTGCTGTAACTAACGCCACCTGTAGCCACAAAGTCACACCACAACTACAGCCGACGTTGCTGCTGCCCTCTTCTTTCTCAACCATCGCTGTTGCCTTTTAACTCAGATCACTTGGCTGCTATCTTCTAATAAATATCAACCACATAAAAAGTCACAACCTCGATGACATTACATCATCAATATTGCAGCATCACCGAAGGACCACAGCTGATGTTACTTTTGTCATTTTCTTCCTCCATCATTGCTGCTACCCTTGGTTGCCATCCTCCACTTGGAGACTTCACCACCGCAGCCCTGACATCGCTGCTATTACTGCCTTTAACCTGAAGATTACAACTATACTCTTTAATCAATTTGATTTGATAAGTTGGAGATCCTTACTGTCACGGACAATAATGAAAACAAGGTGTTTGAAGAAATGCTTGTGTTAGTCTGTGTCCTTTGGTTTAGGTACATATCTTGTACAACAAGAAGCGGGTTTGCAGTAGGCTTAGCAGCCCTAGTTTGATTTGCTTTATGGCCAAGTTTAGCTTATAAATACAAGTGTGTCTTACAAGCACTTGTGGGGACTTCGGTCTGTAATAGACCATTATCCTTTGTGTGCAACCTCTCTGAGTTTGTAATGTCCATGGGTGTAATTTGTAGTTGGCTTTATAAAATATTTTCTTAAGCAGTTGCTTGTGGATCCCGTGGGAATTGCTTCTTCTAGCCCGTTTTCTCTTTTGTAAGTCTAAGGGACTCTAGGAGATCTCGGGGAAGGCTGACCCATGTGGATGGACACGTATGGGTGCCGCACAGCTTAGGGAAATCAGCTAAGTCCATGATAATGTGGTATCAGAGTGGGACAAGCACACGCAGAAACACTTGTCATACAAATGTGGGGGACCTAGCTGGGCTGTGTGGAGGATAGCCAGCACGCGCAACCGTTTGGGGGAAACGGACATTGAGATGTAGGGAAAGGAGTCACTCAGAGAAGCAGGCATCATGGTTTGGTATTCAAGGAATAGCCAACCTCTTTGCATGAGAGGCACCACGAGGACAAGCAAGTGAAGAAGAATATGTAGCACACAAAAATTAGGATAGTTGAGTTCGAGCTATAGCTCGATGTTGGCAACCAAACTTAATGATGCTCAAGGCAAAGCAGGACGCTTGGTGAAAGATGAGACTGTGCAAGGTGGGAGGTGGTGTAACGACTGAAAGAGTTGTGCAAAGCTCACAGAGGTAAGGGGAATTGCTAACTCGAAGGATTCATAACTCATACAAGGGCTTGTACACGGATGATGGAGTGTTCGTGGCCATCCCAATGAGCGATTAGAACTCGGTGCCATGGAGCATCAAAACTTTCTCTTCGACATGGAAAGGATATGTCCGTAGGCGATTGAAATGTGCAATAAGTTCAACATGTTGCTAGACCTTGAAGGGTGTAGTGGAGATTGTATTAGCAAAGGATCGCAATCTAGTAACTGCATTTGCGGGGGCAGAACAAGACACAAGTTCAGCAAGACGGAGTAGTCCAAAGGGGATGATGGTCTCCGAAACTTCCAGTGGGAAGTATGTAAAGAAAAAAGTTGCTCCAACAGGATAAAATATCTAGGAGGGATAAGTCCTAGTTCTCTAGTGGGAGAATCATATGCAACGGACTGCACATATTGAGGAAGAGTTCCTCAAGGCTATATCTCCACAAAGCTCAACGGACCGAGTGAGCGACAAAGAGTCATCGCATGATCTCGAAGGAGGTAATGCATTTGTGGATGTATTTCGAGATCAAGTGGGGGAGCAATCCAAGGCAATACCATATGAAGGCACACTTAGAGTCGATGCAGAAATCGAACTCAACATAGGGTTGACCCGTAGAATAATGGACGTGAGGGCCACTATCATCTCAATGCAAATCGAGGAGCAGAGCTACTTAGGTAGAACTCGATGAAGTATCCAAGCCACATGAAGGGAGTTGACATAGAAAATGGAACATGGAGCGGAGGCACGAAGCTTTCCTTGGACAGAGGTTAAGGGCATGAACTCTTATAGAGGCAAGAGTGGGATTATGTCGTTCAATGGGTTTTCCAGTCTGATGGGACATGCTTATTTTGCATGGTGCCAAAGATGAAGGGAGCTTAAAGGCACATGCAAGCTACCTCAGAGATGCATTTGATGAAGTAACTAAGGTGATTTAACTTGTGGAGGTAAAGTTGGGATTATAAGACCTTAGTATGGGGAAAGAGGACATAGAGGTGGGTACTCTTGAAGAATATGCCACAGTGTTGCCATTCAAGTTGTCAAGAACAAGAGGTGCATAGCAAGATTGTGCTAGGAGGGGATAGAGGCTCAAGATCCAGACAATGGTACACTAACTCTAGCGAAGTCAGGGGACTTCAGGAGCTACTAGGTGATGGACTATCCGAAAGCTATGCTTCATCCAGGTATGACCCAAGAGTGGGTGGACGAAGGGGAATTGCCAAGGGAGCGAACTACAAATCGAAGATGGCGGAGGCCCTACAATGTGTTGGTAGAGGCCACACGTGAAGAAGTCATAGTCCAAGTTCATCACACGAGAATCTGTATGCAATGGAGATGTCACCAGGAGGTGACATGGTATAACGGATCGTGGTGGAATAGTTCGTGGTAATGCAATACAGGCAATCTTGTCCCGTGAGTGACAAGATCATGCGGAGGTATGATCAGGAGTTACTGGGAGCTCCACTTTGGTGTATGACACAAAAAGAAGAAGGGCTATGGATTCAAGGAGTAAATACCATAGTACCGCAAAGGCGGGTCTTCATGTGTGCATCAAAGTTTGCATTGGATGAAAGCCTTAGTCATCAGCGAATGGGAGCTGTATACCATCGAGGAAGAAGTCTAAGTGCAAGTACCAGTAAGTCCCATGGAGGGGGACGTGATCATGTGAGTGATCAGGAGCTGCTAGGAGCTCCACTTCGGTGAACAATGCAATGGCAAGAAGGGCTGTGGATTCAAGGAGTGAATGCCACAGTATCGCAGAGGCGGGTCTTTCGTATGTATGCATCGAAGCTTGCATCAGATAAAAGCCTTGGTCGTCAGTATCTGGGGGCTGTGTACCACCAAGGGAGTAGTCAGATTGCAAGTACCAATGAGTCCCATGGAGGGAACTTGATTATATTAAGATATAATCGAAGCAGCTAGAGAGTTGGACTACTTCAGTGCTCACATTCGCTTAAGGGAGCCCGACAAGTCGAGGACAAGGCCGAGTAAGCGAATGTTGCTACCAAGGAAGCTAAGGAGAACAGTGAGCACTGCGGAGGCCAGGCATGAGAGTTACAATTCCATCAACCAAGGAGAATCGCTAGGAGGACACGGTGGTGTCGAAACAGTGGTCGAGAAGCGAGGAAGCAACGATGAGTCCAGTAGGGCTCAGCCACCCAAAAAGCAAAGTGTCCGTTAGAAATGTGGACTCGGAGGAGCACCACAATGCCACAGAGATAGATCTACCGATTGCGAAGGAAGGGATAAAGATGCAAGATAATGGATAGTAGTGCTATGGGCTTGGCATCATCATGGAGTCATCGATCCCTTGCTCTCATGGAGGGAGAGCATTGGTCGTAAAGGGCCGAGGAGGTGGAGAAGGCGAAGGAAAAAGGTCAATGCATAAAGTACAAACTCGAGGAGGCAGGCAAAATCGAGTAACCTTTGCCTTTTCAACTCAAGAGAATAGGCAAAATCGAGTATCTCAATTCTCTTAACTCGAGGAGGTGAGCGAAGCTAAGTAACCTTACCTTCTCAACTACGAAGAGAATAGGTAAAGTCAAGTATCCCAGTTCTCTTACTTATCCAGCAGGGGAGCTCTGCACAAGTTCAATGACCTTTCAAAGAAAGCTTATGGAAGACAATAGTTATCAAATCCTCACCATTGGTGATCAGTACTACTGAGAGTAGAGTTTTCACTTCATTTCCCAATTGACTAATCGAAAGCAGGAGTGATGCGAATATACTTGGAAGTGATAACTAACAATAGAAGAAGGTTCAATGGGCAAACATTATGGAGGAAAGACCTTAAAAACTTCGAATTCTGCGAGGCGATGCTCATTAAAACTCCAACAAGCATCTACCCAGTTCAAGCAATATGAGTATACTGTGATATTAGCACATAATAAGACAGGTCTTTTCCTTCATCAGAGGGGATTCGCGAGAACCAAAAGGATCAGCACAACTCAGCCAACACATTCATCATTGGTGAGTTGAAGAGATGGCGGATCGAGTTCGACTACTCAACAACAGTGGCGGAGAGTGGCTAGGAGCCAAAGGGTGTATTGCAGCCAAAGTAGAAGATTGAAGATTCAGCAGAATGCGAGGAGATGCATCGTCTACAGTGGCTTCAATGAGGATGTCGAAGGAATAAGTGGGGGAGAATGTCACGGACAATAATGTAAACAAGGTGTTCGATGAAATGCTTGTGTTAGTCCATGTCCTTCGGTTTAGGTACATATCTTGTACAACAAGAAGCAGGTTTGCAGTAGGCTTAGCAGCCCTAGTTTGATTTGCTTTATGGCCAAGTTTGGCTTATAAATACAAGTGTATCTTATAAGCACTTATGGGGACTTCGGTCTGTAATGGACCATTATCCTTTGTGTGCAACCTCTCTGAGTTTGTAATGTCCATGGGTGTAATTTGTAGTTGGCTTTATAAAGTGTTTTCTTGAGCAGTTGCTTGTGGATCTTGTGGGAATTGCTTCTTCTAGCCCGTTTTCTCTTTTGTAAGTCTAAGGGACTCTAGGAGATCTCGGGGAGAGCTGACCCATGTGGATGGACACGCATGGATGCCGCACGGCTTAGGCAAATCAGCTAAGTCTGTGACATTACATCATGACATAAGTGGGCTTATTCGAAGTCAAATTGGAGGCTCTTAAGACGCGTATGAATGTTAAATTACATGCTCTCTTTGAGGAGTTTATATTGGGTCCATCACTGAGCCCAATAAGATCACAACATAGTGTAAATTTGGATTGTAAAAAGAACATTAGTGAAGAACTAGCGATGATCCATCAAACCTCCACCATCTAAGAGTACCAAACTAGGTTTGAAATGTTATCTAATCAAACTTATAATTGGTCTAAAAAATAGATATTGAGAACCTTTATTGAGAGCTTGAAGCTGAAGATTCAGGAAGAAGTTAAAGTGCAACAGTTGTACACACTTGAGGTAGCCATCTCCTTTGCGCGACATCAAGAGGAGTGATTAAACTATGAAGCTTAGAAGACTAGAGTTGCTCCCTGACTAGCGGCACTAAAGCTTTCACCTCCTCCTACTATCAGTTGACCCCCTTAGCCACATAAATTAATAAGAAGACCTTCATGACGGATCAACAAAAGGCCTATGTGGGTGTTGTGATAAACTGTGGAGCCTAGAATACAAATGTTAAAAGAAGATATCGCTGATGATTACACCCATTGAAGAACCCAAACTTGAAGATATGACTCTCAAGCCCAAGGAGAAGGATACACCACAACCGGTCACCCACGCAGTCCTTACCTTAGCTGGCTACACCAACTTGCAAAAATTAAAGATCGAAGGGTTTCTCGAGGAGCAGTCCATCATCATCCTCATCGATGTTGGGAGTACACACAATGTTGATTTTTAAAGTTGCTGCCCACTTAATGCTCTAAAAATAAGATTACAATGGGTTCGAAGTCAAGGTAGCTAATGGCTAAATTCTGAAGTGCAACAAGAAGTGTCCACAGGTAAAATTGATCCTACAAGAGCAAGACGTAGTTGCTAATTTTTCCCTCCTCCCTCTCGATGGCTTTGATATAGTGACTGGCATTGATTGGTTGTCCATGATTGGAGATATTTTCTGAAATTTTTTGAAGCTAACCATGAAATTTTTTAGAAAAGGAAAGCAGGTGATTCCAGGGAGCCCAATGACTACAACCACAACACGACACTTCGAGGGGGTATCAAAAGAAAAATCTAGTGGTCAATTCAAATTCAAAGGTTTCATGAGATTGAAGATAAGAACCCTCTCTCATTGCTTACTGAAATTTTGGACGTCTCCATCAAACCGAGCCGATTACCTCCTCTAAAGCTGTCCGACCCCCCTATGCTGAACAAGCCGAAACTTCTACCAGTTGTTGCTCGGCTAGATTACTTCCTACAACCTCAGAAGGTTGAAGATAAAAGGGTCGTCCAAGAGATGATAGAGATACAGATTATTCAGCCATGCTTATTTCTTGCTACAACACATCCCTACATTCTTTTCCTCAGAGAAAAGCTACTTATAAAGTATTACATCCCATTGAACTCACCATGGTTACTGATCTCAGGTGACTTCTACGACTTTACCCAGGATCGGACAATGATGCTTAAAGACTTCCTTGATGATGACCTCTGATCTACGACCCAAGACCACAAGAAAATTGAGCCCCTCTAGTGGCAAAATCAGAAAAAGGGAAGGATCATTCGCAGGACTCAATGAAGCATGAACATCATCTCTCTCATTATAAAGAAAGATGCACCACCTTGGCTGAGTGGAACTATAGCCCTCATAACAATGATGTCGTCCACACTAAATCATGGCCAAATGTTTATTATTGGAGCAGACACATCCAGAGTGGGCGTCCACACCATCCTCATGCAAGATGGTCAACAACATGAAGAAATGAAAATAGGTCCCGAAAAATCACTACTCCTACCCACCTCAGACTCAGATCAGGCTCACACCACTAGAGATTTTATCAGAGGACAGCCCTCACTCCAAAAGAAGGCATGGCTACTATTACAGAGCAACCACGTGGCAGCTCATGTAAGGAAGAAACTTTCCCCTAACAAACGTTAGAGCAGAAGAAAGTTCCCTGAGAAAGATCAAGTCCACTTTCATCTTCAGCTTCACCAACATGAAATTCAAGCCTTAAGAAAGTAGTCTCCCTATTTCTTTAGGCCTTATAAAATTGAGGATCAGAATGGGGCCCTAACATGGAGATCAGATCCGTGTACCAGATCAAGATTATAATTAATCCTCCAGGTATCCCACCTTAAATGGAAATTTAAAGATGATGACTCAGCTCAAATTTATCCAACTGACACCCAAGTTGATGAGGAGTTGAAGACTCGATTCCCAAAGCCTATGGACCCTCAGTCTTGAGAATAAGGCTAATTTTAAGAGAGCTGGTTTGATAGGACTCCAGTAGGATTAAGTCCTAATCTCCCTAGAAGTAGTCAATAAAACCTTGTGAGATTGTAATAAAACCTCACCTAGCCACTTCTATCCTATAAAGAAGTGTGGTTAGGGTTTAGATTGAGGCCTTAGAGTTTAGTAGTAGTCACTCCCTTACTGGGCTAGTCGGCCTAGGTTTTTCTCTGATTAGGTTGGTTGTAGAGCCAACCTAACTGTCACATGTTCCTGCCTTAGGCTATAGAAGGGGCAAAAGGATAATTTTAGTTAAGTAAGCACTCCCTAGGACTAGGGTTTGGAGCCCTATATAAGCATATAGCCTCTACCTTTTTTTATCAAGTAAGTAATCTCTTTTGTTCAGCCTTGTGGTCGACTTCTTGGAGGGAGGAACCCCTATAGGGTTCCAAGGATTGATCCCCCTCAAAGATCAAAATCTATAAAACTACTTCTGGGGTTCTATCAACACTATTTTGATTATCGCACCTTGCGTGGGTGTAAATGATCTCACAACAAAGAATTATTCAATAGGGAATCTCCCGGAATTAACACTATAACTAGAACAAAACATTCTTGTTGCTTAAGATTCTTTTTCTGCTTGTTGATTCTGGAATGGCCAACACTTCAGCTAGACAACTAGAATGGAGCTCATATTTAGGATCATGCTATAGGAGCAAGCCAACTTTCAATCCTATTTCCTCTTACAACAGAAACACCCAAAGCAAAACCTAAGTGAAGAACCAAACCCATAATTTTTCCTGGCCATCTTTCGAGCTTTGAGTCGATACCTTCATAATTTCTTGATGAATATGCATCTTTATTACAATTCATAATTTCTTACTGAATATGCATCTAAGTTCTTTATATTACAATTACCCTTAACGTTTCTTTCTAACTACTGATTCATTCTCTGATTGACTTGAGGAAACACCCAAAGAAACAATACTTTTTGAACGACTTACCTGTCAATGCTTAACTTGACCTCAACTAAACTTGCAGACACGACTTTGCGCTTGCAGCACTCTATTCACTTCTTCTTCTTCAGTTAACACTCTCTTTTTTCTTCTTCTTCTTCTTACATCTTTTTTAACAGTTAAATAAAGTACCGAACTTTTCTCCACGACACGCTTCAGAAGCACCAATCTCTCTTGTTGACTTTACTTCTTCTGCTTATGATACCGAAACTGAAACACTAAATTCAATCAACTCGAATACTATTCACACCGAACAAGCTTAGTATAATGTTACGCTAACAGAGCTCACCAAACAAACAATTAAATAAATAAGCAAAGAAGCTAGTTCAAAGTCAAATACGAAAATAGGATAGTATTGACTGGTTTTGAAGAAGGTTCAGTATAGAATTGCTAGTTACAATTACAGGATCGGAAGCAACTGACATCTTCTTGTTCTCTAGCTCCATATTATAGACGTAAGTAGCCAACCTACTGTAATGCTCCTTCATTTTAAGTTTAAGAATTGAATTTAGCACTTTCTTTCTAGACTTGAAAACAACAAATATGAGTTAAGGTGTTGCCACCGAGATCTAGATGCATAAGCTATATCTGTGGAGTATGAGAAAGAATAAATAAAGATATTCAGTTGTGCGCCTAAGGTAAGTAAAGTAGTATCAATGGTAAGTTGTATCAATCTAAACTCATTCACCTAGCACGTCAAAGCCAGTAAAGTAAGATAAGATTCCTTTCGGCTTTACACCACCAATACTTTATTCTTGTCCAGTGCAAAAAAAAAAAAAAAAAAAGTAAGCGTTAAGAAATCCTGCTACAGTGGGCATGGTGACAATAAAAACTCATATTAAGCTAGTAGATAGCGTTGATGGCTATCCGAACCTAATCTATCATCGAGGTACCCCATTGTCTGTAAAAATGAATTTGAGCCTCATCAACATGTACTTGCTCTAATAACTCCTTCATTAGTCGATAAAGATAGGATTTACAAACTTTCTAGTAGACTGCTTGAGCAAACATGAATTTCATCTATTGAGCTCTGAGTCTACAAATCATTAATTTCTTCTTCAGTCGAGTAAAACATTCATTTCAATTGAATTGACACCATCCGCTCCAATAAGTATTAACGGTGCTTGTATTATTTCCCTTTTAACTGGTGTACTGAATTCCATTTCAACAACTCCTGCTAGCGCTCCAAAACTAGTACTTTCTAATTCCACAAGAACTCCCTCACTTGAAGAACTACTTACTGCTTCATTTGATCCTAATCCTTCTTATGATCTTGCATTTTATCTAAACTTCAAAAGTAAGAATAGAATTCATAGCACTAGGTTCTATTAGCACCAAGTAAGTCTAATGTGCACAACTTGTCTTGGCTCGGTCTCTAAACTATTATTAAACGTCAATTAAGCTCAATTACTCTTATGGCAAAAATGACTCATTGATACTAGGAAATAACCCTTAGATTGACTACTTTTTACATAAGATACTTATGTTCCACTTGCTTATGAACTTGTTGATAGTGGATAGTGGATAGTTGAACTTTGTCAAAATAACATAAAATTATGTTAAAATAACATAACTAGGTCTTGACATGGTCAAAATATACTTGAACTTTCTGGAAACAATTGAATGTGTTACTAATATGATTTTGTTCTTTACGTTCCTTCAAATGAGCAATAAATAGTCGCTATGGTTGAAGTTAAAACTCTATTAATACAGTATGTATTTTTGTTCTTTATTTTTCAATGTATTTCTTTGCCAATCAATTATCTTATAATTATCACATTCAACCTCCAACACTAGATCACCAATCATAGACGTCGGGCTCTCACTATTGAAAAGCTCATTATAGGCTAATCTTTCCCTCGGATGATATTAGGATAATACTCTTATTTTTATGTCTTTATAAAGACTATCAAGATATATTATATATATAGTCATGTAAAAAAATCATTCATAAAACATGTAATTCATGCAAATAAATAATTGACCTACCAACCATTATTGCGCACTTGTAATACCTTTATTAACGAACCGTTCATCATATTTGTTTACTTGTATATATGTTTGGTAGCATCTTTTGTCTTATTTTTGTGTATTTTTGCATGAAGACTGTGAGCACGAACAGTTTGCAAGGTTACAAACTCTCTAGAATGGGTAATCTTAGAATGACCTAGTTTTTGTCATGGTTTGTTTTTATAAGTTATATTGCGATATAGAACATCAGCCATCTTAGCACTCGAGACCACCCAAGTGGCACAGGACTGGATGGGGATTTTTATTGAATCCTAAATTTTGATGAAAAAGTAAATTAATGAATTTATGAACTAACTGCTAGTTATAGATGCCTTGCAAGCCAATTACGTGAGTGATGACACGTGTGACATATTGCGTAGCCTTTTTGTATTATTATTATTGACATATTTTTATATTATATTATATGTTAAATATATGTATTGTGATGTCCTTAGTTCTGTGTAATCAAAATTAAATCGTAATGAGATCACGATAATGAGACTGATTCATCTTTAAACATATATCATAAATAATCTCGGTCAAAGGTTACTTGAGAGGGACATCGAAATAATTGGACATACCGATGTACTACACACCTGTCCATATAATGGAGGTAACTGTTCTCATAGCCACTTGTGTGTGATACTAAGGTTATAGTACAGGTGCTCATTGGAGAATGAGTTCACTGATTGATAGCATATAAAACACTAGATGGTTAATGATTCTATCCTCAAATAGTGATTCCGTAGTTCGATTTGTTTATCAGATCCTTAGACTTGAGATACTAAGGATGTTTTATTTGAGTACTCCTTTCTTTGATTCCAGACTTATAGATCTAGAAAGTTTCAGATCTGATACAACCAATTATAGTGATTGGTAGCCAACCTTACGAAGGCAATTAAGTGTCAATAGAGGATTATCCACTATCGGTATCACAAGAGGAACATCCCGTATTTTATTGATCGGATAAATGCTCGACCAGGGATGTTCAAATTAAGAGAGGAGTTCTCCGAGATAATCTAATTAAAGTGAGACTCAGACGAATTTCGTATGAAGCCTGATAGTACCATGCCCAATATACGACCTCTAGGATATTAGATGGATGAGGGATTATAGATATATGATAATTGAGGATAAATAAATCCAATAGATAGATCCCCTATACTATCTAGGGATTATGACATAGTGGCCTAGTATATCTATAGTCGATGAGTCAAGTGAATTATTATGAAATAATAATTTACTATGTTAGAAGGATTTATGACATGTAAGATTCATGGCCAACTCAGTATTGGGCCTAAAGGGTCAAACAAATATGGTGGATATTTTAGTGATTAGAGGATTAGTATGAGTTATCCAAATAGCCCATGCTATTATTGAATAAGACCCAACATTAGTGGGCTCCTTGCATGAGGCCCAATTAGAGGCCAATTGAGATTATTGGATAGAGATCCAATAATCCAGGATTAGTAGATAATTGAATGAAGATTCAATACCCACTAAGACAGGATCTACTAGGATTTTGGTGGCACTCTATAAATAGGAGGAAGGGGTGGCACAATAATGATGGGCTACACCTTTGGCCTTTGGCCATCTCCTCCTATTTTTCTCTCTCGATCTATGCAAGAGTTATGAGCTTTTGGGCTACAATTAGAGTAACATCACTGCAATGATCTATCATGTGGATATCGCTAGAGATGAGGATGTTTGACCTTCTTTATCCTCTCCATTTAGATTTGGATTCTCATGGATATACAATCTCCTAGCAGTTTTCATTTTTTTGGGTTTTTCGTGCACTAATCTTTGCACGACGATTTGATATACGTGATAAACCTATTTTATTTTCTTCCATCATGCATGTGACGTAGTCCTGTTAGATTTTTCAACACTAATATGCTTTCAAGATAAGTAATGCAAGAAAACTTCCATATGGACTTAAATCATTAGAGGATAAATTATTGAAACAAGATGTTGGGCCAAAAAGTGTTATATCAAAAATTGGATATCAGGTCGAAAGATGTATAAGAGGTTCAGACGAAGTGCTAAAATGATCAGAGGAAATGCTGGAATGATAGACAACATGCTAAAAGCTTTATGTCTATAATTAAGATGGTTAGGTCATAATTATGATCATTTAAAATCAAATTAAGCAAGTATTAGGTTGTAACTATGTTAACTTGATTTGGGGACCTTTAGGCCTAGACTAGGGTTGAAGTGGGCCTAATGAAAGGCCAATTCAATGTCCTAAATATGATGTTGGTGATGGTACTGCTACGTCCAGGCGATGAAAATGCCTAAAGTACCAAAAAGCATAGTTTGTGCTTTTTTTTAATTTCCAATGGTGGTATCGCCACCTGCCAGCGGTGGTACTACTTAGTCCGGTGGTGGTACCACCTTATCCAATGATGGTACCACATAGTCCAATGGTAGTATCGCTAGAGCCTAGTATTTCGGGCTCTGTTTGATGGTAGCATCGTTTAGTGATGATGGTGGTATTGTCATTACCTTGAAAATCAAAGATTTAAAATTTTAGCTCCAAGTTTTGAAGCTATTAAGGATATATAAATATCCTACCCATTCTCATTTTTTGAAGCATGAAAGAGCACAAATAAGTGTGAAAAAAAAGGTAAAAAATTAATAGAATCCTTGAGCTAAAATTATTGTGAACTCTTAATGTTTGAGTCTCTTTCTCCTTGAGATTAACAGTTATTCTATGGAGTGAGGTCTTGTAAGAAAGTGTTTGTAAAGGTTCTCTCCTGAGCCTTGTAAAAGGAGAAAGTGTTGTAAGGGTAGTTGATCTTCGCCCGTTGGAAAGAAAATCGGTAGTAAAAGCCGATAGCCTTAAGAGAAGAGGAATCAAGAATGGACGTAGGTCAGGACGACTGAACTACTATAAATCAATTTGATTTATCATTTGTTTACTAATTTACTTTACTCAAACTTTCAAGTTAAATAGATTTTTGATTTATCTTCTCGTTCAAATGATTTTAAATTAATTTTTTTTATAATCACTAATTCATCCGTCCTCTTAGTGCCAAGTTCACTTAGTTGAATCAACACCCAAGTTTTAATGGCTTTTTTTGGTAATCATGAGAGTTACCCTATCACTTATCCTCCTATGTTCAATGGAATGGACTAGACTTATTGAAAAACACAAATGAGAAATTTCTTATATCTATGAATTTTGATTTATGGAATATCATTGAAAATGATTTTAAAAAAATCTTTTAATCTAATGAATGATTAGAATAATTTTGAAAAGAAAATATTCTTAATGAATGCTAAAACTATGAACCATTTATTTTGTGCTTTGAATAAAAATAAATTTAATCATGTTTCTACATGTGATACTACTACACATGAAATTTGGCACACACACTAGAAGTCACTCATGAAGGCACAAGTGTTAGTTGTTTCATGAAGAATTATTATTTTCAAGAAGAATTATCCTCCTTTTTAGTTGTTTCATTTTCTTGTTTCAAGAATGCTTTTCAAATCAATGAATTATCACTTAAGGCCAAAACCAAATTTCATTCTAGAAGAAATCATCAAGGTCATTACTATAACACATTAAAATAATAAAATATCTTACTTCTTATACATAGTGCAAAGAGTTGACAAACTCATTTCTAAACTTTTATTTATTCTTTGTTCAAATTCAAAAATGGTCTATCATTCAATTATATAACCTTCTTTAGGTCAACATATAAATAATCCAATATTTCAATCATTCATGTCAATAATTTTTAATCTATCATCAAAAACCCTTTTTTCATAAATATCAACATAGATAATTTTACATTAAAAATAACTAAGCATATTCTAGCTATGCATCATCAAGATTAGTTGTATAATCATGAACTATTTTAAATAAAAAGATTTGTTATAATCGAAACAAGGATCATTAAGTTACAATCATCTTGATTTAAATAATTTTTTCTTATTTTTGTCATTTTGGCTAGAGAGCTTGATAAGTGAGTTAGATCTCAAGTCATATGGCTTGAGCATCCACTATCAAGATTTTTTTTTATTTTTTGCTCCTAGCCTTATTAGGCGACAAATTTATCGTATTGAGGGTTTTGGTTTAGCTACCCATTTGAGTTTGGGTCCCTCATGAAAGATTCTTCATATTTTTTCTTATAACTTGAGGTTGTTTATAGTTCTTTTAGGAACCCAAATTAATTTATATGGACTATATTTCCTAAATGAACACTTATAAGTAAAGTATCTATATCTACCATAAAAATTATATCTATTTTCCGGCAAAGAGTGTAATGTAGATCTTCCTTAAAGGTAGTTAGCTTTTGATGAGTATTGCTCACTATGCCAATACATTCCTTTCGATGAACATGACCCTTATTTGCAAAGATTATGTTTAGGAATTTATTTCCTATTTTAATTTTTTTAATATTTATTTTAATTTAATATTTTTTTCTAAATTCATCTAAGGTTTCACATTCAGTGCATAAACTATATGATGGTGATGCTACATATATTTATTCAAATTTACTAAGTAGTGAATCATGCTCTTTCTTAAGTAATTTATAAGATTTGCTAATTTTTCTAAATTTATCATAAAGCTCATGAAATATATTCAATAAATTAGTAAGAAGATATTGGAAGACTCACTTACCTCATCATGGATGACCATGAGACTATAGTTGGCTACTTCTTCCTTAATGTGGTCTTCTTCTTTTGATGAGCTTGAGTCATTCCAAGTTGTTAAAAGATTCTTCTTCTTGTGTGATGTCTTCTACTTCAATAGTGGACATTCACTTTTGAAATGTCCTGGCTTCTTGCATTCAAAACATATTATGTTATCTCTTTTTGGTTTATTTTTTTATAATTTTTATTTTTTTATAATTTTTAATTTTTCTTGTCAATAGTGCAATGTCATTGTTCTCATCACTCGAGGTTTCACTCGATGAGTCATCAGTAGTTCTTAGTGCCAAGTCCTTTCTGTTCTTTGGAAGGAGTTCTTCAAGTTTATCATGAGCTTTACAGGTCAGTTCATAAGTTATAAGTGATC
The DNA here is from genome assembly GCA_021527575.1 of Ensete glaucum. Taxonomy (NCBI): domain Eukaryota; kingdom Viridiplantae; phylum Streptophyta; class Magnoliopsida; order Zingiberales; family Musaceae; genus Ensete; species Ensete glaucum. The sequence continues at coordinate 6,653,611 of CM038556.1, forward strand.
CAATAAGTTCTTCAAAAGGAAAATTATTTAGATCTTTAGTCTCTTGAATTACAGTTACTTTAGGATCCCAACTTTTTATTAAAGATCTTAATATTTTATTAACAAGTTCAAAATTAAAAAATATTTACCAAGAGCTTCTAGACCATTGACAATATCCGTGAACTGGGTATACATATCTCTAATAGTCTCACTTGGTTTCATTCGAAACAATTCATAACTATGAACTAAAATATTAATCTTAGACTCTTTAACTCTACTAGTGCCTTCATGTGTGATTTCAAGTGTATACTAAATATCATAAGTAGTTTCATAAACAGAAACCCGATTAGATTCATTCTTGTCAAGTGCACTAAATAAAACATTCATTGCTTTTACATTTAACAAAAAAGACTTCTTTTCCAAATCATTTCATTCGTTTGTTGGTTTGGAAGACTTCTCAAAACCATTTTCAACTATGTGTCATAAATCCAAATAATAGAAATCAGAAAATACTCATTCTTATTTTTCAATATGTGTTATTCATTCCATTGAACATGCGAGGACATGCAATAGAATATCCCTCGTTTATTGCCAAATGAAGCCATTTACTCACTTGAGTATTTAGTACAATAAGTAAAATCTCGTTCTGATGCCAATTTTAAGGATCAATTGGCATTAAGAGGGGAGGGAAGGGGGATCATCCGTGGGTTGGGTTAAAGAAAAATCTTCGTTTGAAACAAAACTAGAAATTAGAAGTGTTTTATTGAGTAAGTGAGCAATAAACTATTGAATGAAGCTAAGTTATGATCTTACTAAAAGAAACCTCCATATAATAACAACAATAATAAAAAAGGCAAAGTAAAGAGATGCTCATAATTTATAGTAGTTCGGCCACAATTTGGCCTACTGCCACTTCCGGAGTCATCTTTGTCGAGGTCCACTAGTGACCACTACCAATCTTTTTTGAGTGAAGACTAAATCCTTAGAATTCCCACTCTCCTTTTCATAGGCTGAGGAGAGGAACATTACAAGTATTATACTTATAACTCATAAGAGAGACCTCTACAAAGATTACAACACTTTTGCTCACTCCCTTGCCCCTTTTCTTTTTCTTGCACAATTACAAGTGCTTAATACAAGAAGACTTGGGATATTTATAGGCCCCAATTAGCTTCAGAAATTGGAGCTAAAAAGTTAAATATATTTAAAAAATCTAGGTGCGGGTGATATAATCGTCGATGGTAGTATACGGGTGATACAATCGGGAATCTTAGAAAAGTGATTCTTCCACTTTTCTATTCCTAACTTGTACCTTCTATTGACCCCTTTCCAGGTCAACCATGAGCTCAACTTAAGCTCAATCCAAATCGAAATGTGGACCCAATTTACCTCACTTGAGTTCATTTAGATTTCTTCCAAACTTAATTTAATAAGGACTAAACACCAAACTGATGCTAAGTATGACATTCTAAGGGATACAAATATGATCAATTTGACTAACATGTCAAGTGATTTTTCCAACTCTCGACGATCTTCCTGGTAAACTTCGGTGAACTCCTAACGAATCTCGATCATCTTCTGGTGAACCCCGGATGCATCCCCTGCAAGCTCCTGACGAACTCCCAACAAGCCCCTGATACATTCGGCGAGCTTCCGGTGAACTCCCGACTAGCCCCTGATACATTCGACGAGCTTCAAGCGATCTTCCGATGAGTTCCCACTGCATCATCCAATCCCCGACCCTATGCTCGAACTTGACTCTAGCCAAACATCTGATTATATTGTCTTATCATAGTTAATCCAACATTATGCATCTCCAATATACATGTTAGATCAACAAACCCATCAATTGATTTCCTTATCAAAATCCGAGATTCAATCGTTTGCATAGTACAGATATCAGTATGAATCGAGTCAATAATATATAATTTTCTAGATGATGGATAAGTATGAAAGATAACTATATATGTTTTTCCTACTAAGCAATGATAACAAGATTTAAGATATGTACCTTGTAACTTTGGTAAGAACTGCTTTCTAGCAAGAGTTTGAAGTCCCTTCTTATTGATATGACTAAGCCTTTTATGTTAAAAATCTATACTTTCATCATTTTGGATTGCATTAATCTCTCCTTTATGTAGCTTAGCCTCCATAATATAAAAAGAGTTCTGCTTCTTTCCTTTCGTCATAACTAGAGAACCTTTAGTGAGCTTTCATTTACTTTCACCAAAATAGTGCATAAATCCCTAATCATCAAGTTTCCCTATAGATATCAAGCTCAGCCGAATATCTAGAATATGTCTTACATTTTTTAGTATCATTTGCTCCCAATACTAGTCTCCAAGCAAATATCTCCAATACACACATTCTTAGATGTACTACTATTTCTCATTTTGACATTGTTAAAATCACTAGCAGTGTAAGATTTGAAGAAATCACCATGAGAAGCAACTTGAAAAGAAGCACCAAAGCCAATTACCCAGGTACTATCCTGAGCTACAAGACTGACACATCCATCATCACAAATAATAACAATATTACCTTCAGCATCAACCGTATTAGTCAATTTCTCATTATTCCGAAACCTACACTCTTTCTTCATATGACTTGGCCTATTGCAATAGAAACCCTTGATATCTCTTTTGGACTTGGATCTTTCTCTATAACTATATAAATTCCTTCTATGACTTCTTCCACATCTTTTTTGTTTTTCAATAGCAAGTGCACAAGAAAAAGATTCTCCTTGTTCTTTCCTTCTGATATCTTCATTTAATAAACTATCTTTAACTATGTCTATAGTTAGACACTCCTCTGGTATGGAGTTAGAAATTGTTACTGTATATGTTTTCCAACATTCTGGTAAAGAGCTGAGGAGTAACAATCCTTGTATCTTATTATCTATATTCATTTTCATAGTAACCAGCTTATTAGCAAGACTCTAAAATAGGCTTGTGTGCTCAATAATATTATCACCATTTTTATACTTTAAATTGACAAGCCTTTTGAGGAGAGAATTATGTTTCCCACTATCTTCTTTGTAAAGAGATTTTCTAACTTCTGCTTAACAATATCAGCTTTGGTTTCATTAGAAATATACTCATGCAAATTTATATTTATACATCTAATATAGGCAATAGCATTTCTATTATGTAGCTCTCATTCCTCATCATTCATAGTATAAGGTTTTACCTTAACTTTGATAGGCTTATACAGATCATTGCAATAAAGTAAATCTTCTATCATACGACTCCAAGTGGAATAATTTGATGAGTTCAATTTAATTATACTATCTAACTCTTCCATTTTAATTACAAAAGAAAATTTTACACCAAACAATATGTGCTCTGATACCACTTGTTGGGAATAACTATTGAAGTAGAATGATTATTTTCCCTCTTTATGTATTAAAATAGGTTTTTTACCAAATTACTAACTTGTTATCAAAAGCAAATATTAACCAGAACAAGATAAATAATAAAATAATGAATCAAAAATAAAGTGAGACACCATATTTTTAACGTGAAAAATCCAATATGAAAAAAACCGCGGGACCATAGTCTACTCAAACCTTCAGTATCATAAAATTTGGGCTAAAATTGATGAAGGTTTATCATTCAATCCTATCATAAAAGTTATTTTCTCTCTTTTTCCTGTGTAGTTACTATTCATATCGTCGTTTGTTTCGTCTACCTCAAGAATGCGTTGCTTCGCATCCACTTATATTTTCTTCCCTTTTTTTATTTTTAATAATAAATTAGATTTAAACTAAATACCTAAACATTCAGTCCAAACCTACTTATAGGATGAACCAAGTATACTTTCCCAGTACGATCCTACTTGTCAACCTTGTATATACTTTTTTTTTTCCTTTGCACAACAAATCTTGTCCTGTACCCTTATCCTTATCTTTATCTTGCAACTGAACCTATTTCTTCTCCACTAGGTCAAGCGCCAAGAATAGAAGGAAGGATACTCTACGCCAAGAATAGAAGGAAGGATACTCTACTTTAGACCACCAAGTATAGAAGGAAGGATACCCTACTTTGATACTTATGGCTTTAACAGTATTTTTCTCTTCCACAATAACTATACTTGTTGAACGTCTTGGAGCTTACTTCCATGCTCAACTTCAAGAACCGCTTGTTGCCAACACAAGAAAGAACTCTCCTTTCGCATTCAACCGAACTTTCCTTTTGACTTTAAACTAGAATCGATTGCTACAACAGAACAAGTAGACTTTATTCGACCTATTCTGTGGGTGCACTCAAAAAATATTTGTAATCAGTACACTTTGCTTCGAAGCTAGTAAGATACCTGCTCCTCAACCCCCAAAAAGGATTTTATAATTACTCGTACAGACTCCTTAAACTCGAACTGCATCTTCCATTACTACAGATTTATTCTCATAGCCTTAACCGAGGTACTAAACTTTGGATTCTTCCTCACCGACTCTTTCAATCCGAACAGAACCACTTAGCGTTGAAGAAAGATGACTTGGACCACTACTTGGCCTGTAAATAAGCCTATTCCCAAGGGTTTTTCCAGGGTCAACGGCTTTTGTAGAGAATTCCCTATTAAGCCTTTGTAACAGATGTTCAATTTCATTTCTTCTTAATAACATAGCATAGACAGACCCTTTGGCAACCTATTCTTTTAAGTTCAGATCTGTTTGTCGCAAACATGGATTCAACTGAAATATCACATTCCACAGTTGACTTTCAAACTACACTTTCATTTTCTCATTCAACTTACCTTCCTTTCTTCATATACAGGATATCGTAGGAGATGTAACTCGCCCTGCTTATGTTGCAGTGAGTTTCTAGAGCTTAAGTAAGAGTAAATAAAGTGTGGAGTAAGGAGTCAGGGAGCAGTAAGCAATGTTTCGTTACTTTCTAATGTTTCATTACTTTCTTATATATTATGTGTATGTGAAACAAGCTTGCTAGGAAATAAAATATAGAATTGTTTCATCAAGAGCAAAATCAAAGGCGAAAGAAATGATAACTAGACTTACTTGTAGAGGCAATATTACATTTCGCTTTCAAGTGTTGCTTGTGTTCAAGGAAGAATCATCAAGTGGAGTTCGAGTTGAAGTAGGTGATTCTGTTATCAGGTCATCAAGGAGAGTTTAAAGTGTGGGTGTCAGTGACAAGTACAGGCGTGAGTCTAATGACACTGATCCTTTAAGGTGACAAGTACGGGTGTGAGTTCTTTGCCTGACTAAGAGTTTTATGTTCTTCAAGCATGCAAAGGAACTTATTTTCTACCCTTAACTACAAGCAAGCTATCAATATGGAAGGCAATTCCATTATGGTCCTTTAACGCTTGTGACCCTATCTTCTCTTCTATTCAAAGAAGCAAACATGCAGGGCAACAATTCAATATAAGTACTTTACTGATAGTAGATGCAATAAAAGGATATTGTCTCATTTCTCTTCACATAATTCAAGAAGCAAGGACTTACATAAGAGTACAAAGTAAAAAGGTAAGCAAGCGAAGGAGTCGAGGAAGTTTTACAAGACTAACGGGGAAGTTATTGATAGTGAAATTGATCTGCATCGACAAAAGAATAAGTAGTTGAAAGATCTTAAATAGTATCAAGTCAATTATATGCAAGTGGGTTTGCTCTTGTTTCATCGTTAAGATCATTTCTTTATGTTCGTCTAGTTCGAGTTTCATCGGTATCTGTCTTTGCAACTTGATAAGATGCTAGATCAGAGGAGTAGGATCATAAGAATAAAACTCAGTTTTGATATTATGTTATTTTTATGATGAAAAATACCTGATTTATGATTAAAAAATCAGTAAATTGATAACAACTGCAAGGATGACAAAAAATAAAATATTTATCTTATTATTTTTAGATTTTGTTACTATGATGAATCGACATTATGGCATAAAAATTATGATCATCTAAATTTATGTGGATATATGAAAACTATTTCAGATGATGTAGGTCACACATATAGAGAAAAAGGGTAAAGCTCTAAACTCTAAGAACAACAGTGAAAGTATACATACAAGGTTGGTAGAAGTTTATGATGATGTGAATAAAGCTAAAAGAAAAAAGGAAAGAGAGCTTCCATACACAAAGGGATTCAATCCTACAAATACAGAGTCTCCATCATATCATTAAAGATGGTTACCGAAGAAAAAAATATCAAGAGAAAGGATAAAATATTTCACGTCAGAAGTTCTCAAAGATCTATGGATAGAGAAAAAACATAAGAGAGTAGTCGCAGCAACGAAGATCAGCTTGTTGACATCTTCACAAAAATTTTAGCAAAAAAAGTTTTTGAAAATAATTTTAAAATCTTAACTACTTGAATTAAGGGGGTATGTTGGAAATAATTCAAGTATTTAAGATAAAGCTAAGTAGTTAGGATTAGATAAAGATTTAAATCTAAATCTAGTTTAGATGAGGATGCGATTAGTCTAGATGAAATTAAGATTTATTTATATGTGATAGATTTTTTAATATTTTAAAATATCTATATTCTATCTTTTAATCAATATAAATAGGTATTTTTGATTTATTCCAATACACTGGGATTGAAGGTACTCTTAGTCTCCTTTAATATTTTTTTCTCCTTGCTGAAGTTTTACAGAAAAGCCAACATGTATTTCTTGTTACTTTATATCTATATGTTGCTTGATTTTTCCGTCTTTATTGCTTACCTACAAAGACTGAAAAATCTTGGTTTTTTGTGCGTTGGTCAGTAAGATCTCTCTTCAACTACTCGATCGAATACAGGACAGATACCCTTTTTCTTTTCTCATCTACAACACCATCACTCACGAAAACAAGATTCTAATTAGAGGATTGCCAACTCACTGATGCTGATGCCACTTAATTTGGTTATTTCGAGTTAAACAGTAAGTCGAATTGATTCTACAGAGTAAGCATCGCATGCAGAAAATAATTTTCAATTTGACACACTTATTTTCACTCTCTTGCACCTGCAGCCTCACATGGATGACTTGTACCCCGGGCCTCATAAGGTTGATTTCCCTCATTCTCACTGCTTTTACTTCCAACAAGCAACTTATGAATTTGACGGAACTGTCACTTACTTTCAAGCAGAAACATAATTGAATTGCAATGTAGATTCTATTAGCGACAAGGAGGCAGGAAAAAGAAAGAAGACCATCATTATCGTAGGCGCTTAACCAATATCTTATTTAATAGAGTAATCTTAATACTTTGTAGGTCTATACTATATTTGATTTGTATCTTTTATTTCATTTGTATCTTTTACTTGTGCACTAGGGACTGCTGATTCTATGTTTGTTCTCGAGCACATGACATAAAATAATGTAAATATATATTCATCTCTTCTTCTATCATCATCAATACTTGCATCGAAAAATAAGAATTATTAAGGACTTAGCACGGAAGAAGGTAAGGTTGATTTATCGTCAATAAGAACTTGAATTGTTGCTTTTGATCCCTAGAACTCGTAATGGAACGGGCTAATAAGGAGTTGATTATGCCCTTAATTACTACACCAGTAAGACATTCTTCCCAAAACAAAACTAGAAGACGATAAAGACAGGTACTCCCTGCTTGTTGGAAGTGGACATTCTTAGAATTCTATAGGATTCTAAGCTTAGGGTTGATCACTACAGGGGGTCAGCCATCCTAGAATGCTATAGGGGTTTTCTCCTCCATGGTAGTCGACCACAAGTTTGAAAAAAAAAAATGTGTTGATTGCTTGACTTAATGAACATAGGATCCGACCTACAAGTGCTTATTTAAGTCTAAAAAAGGGGGGTTACAAGTGCTTATATAGGGCTAAAAAAATCCTAATCCTAATGAAGTCTCCAACTCCTACTCTGACAACCATAGCCATCTTTCCCCAACGGGTTGGAGGGGTGTGTGTGTGGGCTTGTAGGTTTATTACATACCTTCGGGTTTTATTGACATCAAGACTTAATGAACATAGGATCCGACCTAGCTGGAATCATAATAGACCCGTCCTCTTCGAATCAACCCTGTCCTCGAGGCTGAAGCTCTATGAACTCTAAGAATTGATCTTCAACTCTTCATAGGGCTCCCACATGGCATTTTCGATGGGTAGACTCATCCATCATACTAGCACTTTAGTAGTAGGACGTTAGTGATGCATCACAATTCGTCGATCAAGAATCACCTCCGGTTGGATCTAGATCTCTTTATGGGTGGTAGTGTCTGGTAGGTGACTACTGGTCATCTTGTTCTGACCAAGCTTGGGTTGCAGGCATGATACGTGGAAGACTGGATGAATCTTGTAGTTTGTAGGTAGGTCCAACCTGCATGCCATCGCTTTGATACGCTCTATAATATAGTAGGGCCTATAAAAGCGAGGTGATAGCTTCATAGATGCTCTAGTATAGATGGATGTCTATTTGTAGGCCTGGAGCCTAAGGAAGATCAATCTCCTACCGAGAACCCTATTTTGCTTTTATGCATGTCGTATTGTTGCTTCATCCTAGCCTGCACTATTAAAAGATTATCCTTCAGTAATTTTATTATTTTGTCCCCGTCCATGAGGTCCCTGTCTACCTAGACCACCTTGGATGAGCTGATTACATACTTTGGGATTATAGGGGGTGGTCGGCCATACACACCTTCAAAAGGGGTACATTCAGTAGAAGAGTGATAAGTCGTGTTATACCACCACTCAGCCCAGGGGAGCTACTTCGTCCATTATTTTGGCTAGTCACTAGTGTAGCATCTGAGATAAGTTTCTAAGCACTTGTTTACTACTTCAGTTTGGATGTCGACCTGTGGGTGGTATGTTGTGCTCATCTTTAATTTGGTGTCTTGTAATTGGAAGAGTTTTATCTAAAGTCTACTAGTAAAGATCATGTCATGATAACTCATAATAGATCTAGGCATCCCACACAGTTCTACAATATTATCCATGAAGATCTAAGCAATGCTAGTGGTAGTGTAAGAGTTGTGGACGACACAAAAATGAGCATATTTGGTGAGCCGATCAACCATAACCCTTTTCCTTGGGATGGGAGCAGCCCTTCGATAAAGTCCATCAAGATATTGATCTAAACTAAGTCTGAAATGAGTAGAGGTTGTAGCTTCCTAAGGCTTGCCACTATTTCACCTTTATGTCATTGACAAGTGTCGTATTATACTACAAATTCAGTAATAGAGTTCTTCATCTGTTAGGACCCTAGCTAAGTTGGGTCCATCCATTTATGATTAAATCGAGTTGAGTCATGTTATCTGTCTAGTTGAAGTCAGTTAGGAGTCGGGTGAGCCCAATCGAGTCGGTTATGAGTTAGTTAGAGTTGGTTTTATCTTCGGATAGGATGGAGTCAATTATTATTTTCAGTTAGAAGTTTATCGAGTTTGTTAAGAGTCGAAGATTAGCAGGATTCTTGACAAAGCCCTATAAATAAGGCTGTAAACTCTTTCATGAAATCAATGAGAAGTATTAGTTTTAGCCAAAAGGTAAAACCCTATGAGGCAGATCCCCTCGAAGTAATCTAGGAGGCCCAATCCCCTCGAAGAGATTGTTTATCCCCTTTTCTACGTATCAGAGCAGCGATCCTCAATGTTCTTACTGTGATTCTGCGGTCGCTCCTTTTGTCATCATCATCATCGTCGCCATTATTGTCAATGTCGTCATCACCGCCATCATCGTCATATTGGACACCTTGATGCAAAAAAAAGAAAAAAAGAAAAAAAAGGAGAGAGAGAGAAAAAAAGAAGCCGCAACTGCTCCTCTTTTCTCCTCATTTGTGAAAAAAAGGAAAAAAAAGAGAAAAAAGAAGAGAGATTGAGAAAGAGAGAAGAAGAATAAGAAGAAGAATAAGAACAAGAACAAGAACAAGAAGAAGGGGCCCTACACCTTCCCCCTTCTTCCCCACCTACATGCGGCCTGCTAAGCACAGCCAGTGGTTGCTACCCTCCTCGACTGCTGCTCCACCCACGCACAACCCCCTTCTTTCCCCCCTTGCTCCTGCCGCCGACCAGTGCTGCCTCAACCGTTGCCTCCCTTACTCTCAGCTACAACCACCGTTGGGCGCTCCTCATGCTGATGCCACAGCCTCCTCCCTCTCCCACAGCTCTTGGTGGACTGTTGCTGCCCTCTTCCTTCCTCCTCTGCTAGTCGCAGCCTAAACCCTACCACTGTCTCCACTGACAGCGACATCAACCGAGCCCATCGCCGATGCCCTTGCTACTCGTAGCCATCGTTGGATCCCAATCACTACCCTCATCTTCTTCCTCTCCTCATCAACCATCGACCATACCCCTCCTCGGTCGCTTCTCCAACCACACCCTCCTCACCTTCCTCCCTCGCTTCCTTGCCGGACTCCACTACCGCAACCCTCGCCAGACCCCCGCTGCCTCCTTCTCTCATTGCCTGCACTAGTCGCGCCCATCGCTCCCAGCCACATGCTCCTTTACCACACCCTACGGTGCTGTCTTCCTCCCCTACAGCCCTTGTCAGACCCCGCTACTCTCCCGCTGTCGTACCCCTCGTCGGACCCCGCTGCCTTTCTTCCCTCTATCGCAGTCACCTCTGTTATAGCAGCCACCCGCCCTTACCATCCTTAACCACCGACTGCTGTCTTCTTCCTCCCATGCTCATCGCTGACACTGTCATCGTCCTCCTGCAACATCTCCTCCTCACGGCCTGCCATCGCTGTCAACCGCTGGCTATAGCCGCTGCCCTCTCCTCCAATCTCCTTTGCTTCCTGCTAATTTTCCACCCACTGCTACCACTACTGTAATCTTCCTTTCCTCCTTTCCTGCCGTAGCAATCGTACGTCGCCACTGCCCTCTCCCTCGGCCGCCTCTGCCTCCGCTGGCCACCTTCGTTCCTCTCTTCCCTCTGTTGCTATCCAACCTCTTCCAACCACTACCATCTTCCCTCATAGCCACAGTCGCCCCCCTGTGTAGCGCCTGCACCTTGCTTCCACTGCCGTTGCAGCCGTCGTAACCTCCTCCTCGACCGCTGCCCTCGTTTCCTCCTCCAAAAAACTATAGCCGCAGCCGTATCCCTTGCCGACGACAATCGCATCTACCGCAGCCACCTTCATCCTGTTGCTGCCACTTAGCCAAAAAAAAAGCTACACAATGACTACAGATGATGTACTTGATGCAAGGTTTAAAGCCTGCGAGGCTTACATAGAAGACAAATTTTAAGATCTCCTCCGTGAAATTAAAACAAGCCGATCAGAGAACCCCAACAAGACCCAACATGGTCAAAGCTCTAAAGGGAGTCGATCTGAAAAGTATGACCATGGGCATAACACAAGATACACACATATGAGGATGGAATTTCCTAGATGGGAAGATGGAGACCTAATCGGTTGGATTTCACATGCTAAATTTTTTTTTCATTTTCACAGGACTCCGGAGGAATCCAAGGTGGAGATCGCCCCCATTCAACTTGAAGGAGATGCAATCCAATGGTATGATTTGTAGTAGATCTATCACGGAGTCCCTTCGTGGAGACAGTTCAAGAGAGAGCTTCTAATTCGCTTCGGACTATCAGAGTACAAGAATATTAATAGACAGCTCGCTAAAATCCGTCAGACTTCTACAGTGCAGGAGTACCATAGTAGATTTAAGCACCTGTCAAACCAAACCCAAGATTGGTCTAATATACAATTAGTGAGAAAATTTATTGAGGGACTTAATCCTGAGATTCGGTATGAAGTTAAAGCTCACCATCCCCGCACCATAATATCAGTCGTATCATTTACTAGTATACATGAAAGAAAAATTATTGTGGACACTCACTAAAATAGAAGTTTTAATAGACAGGACTTCAAGGTGGTCAATATAGACAATCGCAAATAAGAGCAGCTTCTGACGGTTAAGACAATTAAGGAGAAAATAAAAACTGACAATGTGAAGCTCGAATATGAAGGCTGTAATAAACTTCTGATGATTGAACCAGCTAAGGAGGAATCAAAAATTGATAATGAATCAAAAATTGACAATATAGAGTCTGATCTCAAAGGCTGTGTTAAATTTAAAGACAAGATTACTAATGAGCGAATTCAAATTTATGATAACAGGTGCTCAAAGGTAACACAACTACTTATTGATTTCTTTTTGATGTCCCAGAAAGACTTCAAAGTGGTGATCTCTAAAAGAAAACATGATACTACCACTAGCCATCGGATGAAAATGGTTCTCCAGAAGAGTACAATGACAACTGCACAAGAAGACCAAACCATTACTTACACCAATTGGAGATCCTACTTAATTGATCAAAGAGTTGTAATGCGTGGTAAATATTGAAGTGCTCTCAAAATTTGATATTGCTCAGCCTTGAGGGCAAGGCTGATTTGAAATGGACGGGTCTGTTAGGACCCTAGCTAAGTTGGGTCCATCCATTTATGATTAAATCGAGTTGAGTCATGTTAGTTTGTCTAGTTAAAGTTAGTTATGAGTCGGGTGAGCCTGCCAGTCGGTTATGAGTTGGTTAGAGTTAGTTTTATCTTAGGATAGGATGGAGTCAATTATTATTTTCAGTTAGAAGTTTATCAAGTTAGTTAAGAATTGAAGATTAGTGCGATTCTTGGCAGAGCCCTATAAATAAGGTTGTAGACTCTTTCATGAAATCAACGAGAAGTATTAGTTTTAGCCAAAAGGCAAAACCCTAGGAGGCAGATCCCCTCGAAGTGATCTAGGAGGCCCGATCCCCTCGAAGAGATCATTTATCCAATTTTCCACCCTCTTCCTCCATGATAGAATCCTAGGGTTCTATCATCATCCCTTTCCAAAAGGAATTTTGTTTGATCCACTTGTAGGTTCAAAGTAATTCGGAGTGCCCAATCGATGGTGAGGAATGCATCTCCTATAAGATGGTATTTATGCAAGAAAAATTTGGCACTAGGACTATATGTCCTTTATACCGAAAGTCCTTCGAATCTCAACTATAATACGGTATGGAGCCTAGTTCTTCCTCCAATTTTTTGATGGTTACTCAAATTTCTAGGTCATCTCGCTATTCCTTTATGATGTCTTCAAGGAAGTTGTTAATCGGAAGAGAGATGGCTAAAAAATCTAACTTGCTTAGGTAGTTGGGAGAGCGCATCTGCCACCATAGTCTCTTTCCTTTTCTCATAAGTTATTTCATAATCATATCCAAGGAGTTTTGTTACCCATCTTTGTTGCTTGTGGGTCGATATATTTGGCTATAAAACTATTCAAGGCTCTTATGGTGGGTCTTTATTTGAAAGCATCGGCTGATCAAGTAGGGTCTCCACTTTGTGATCGCATGCATGATCACAAGCATCTCCTTATCATAGATGGACATCTTCAGGTATGAAGGAGATAAGGCTTTGCTAGTGTAGCTGAAGGGTTGGCCTTCTTACATAAGGATGGCACCGATCCCAGCTCCTGATGTGTCAGCTTCAATTACAAACATTTTATTGAAGTTGAGTAGCACAAGCACGAGTACAAACGACATCATAGCCTTGAGAGCATCAAAGGCTACAGAGGTTTATTCCGACTATAGGAAGGCATCCTTCTTCAGCAAGGATGTAAGGGAGGCACTGATCTTTTCATAATCTTTTACAAACTTGTGATAGTAGCTGGTCAGTTCGAGAAATCTATGTAGCGCTTTTATGTTCTTTGGCATCCCAACCTTACATTGCTTCGATTTTTGAAGGGCCCATCGCTATGCCTTCCTCTGAAATTATGTGCCCAAGATGCTCCACCTTTTCTAAAAAAAAAACTACATTTTAATATTTTGACAAAAAGTGTGTGCTTTTGAAGAACCGCTAGAACAATTCATAAGTGATAAAGGTGGCTTTCAAGCGAGAGGCTGAAAATGAGAATGTTATCGAAGAAAACTAGCATGAACTTACGAAGATAACTTCAGAAAATATCATTCATGAGGCTTTGAAAAGTGGAGGGAACATTGGTGAGATCGAAGGGAATTACCAAAAATTCATAGTGGTCATTGTGTGTCCGAAAAGTTATCTTCGGTACGTCTTCCTCATGCACTTAAATTTGATGATATCCAAATCATAGATTTGACTTCGTGCAGACTCAGACTCCCTTTATTCATCGAGTGACTCATCTACTACTGGAATAGAATATTTATGTTTGATCATGATATTGTTGAGGGCTCAGTAGTCCATGCATATATGCCATGTTCCATCTTTCTTTCGTACGAGGAGCACTAACACAGTGTAGGGGCTACAGCTTGGTCGAATGGTCCTTGTCTCAAGAATCTCCTATACAATCTTTCAATTTTGATCTTCTAAAGATGGGGATAGTGGTACAATCGAGTATTAGCTGGTGGTTTGCTTGGCAAAATTGGTATATGGTGGTTGTGTAGTCGTGTAGGAGGTAGGCTGCACGATTCGATGACAATGTTTGAAAATTTAGCAAGTAATTGAAGAAGGTTTAGATCTTCATTCTTCATCAGTTCCTTTATTTGTAACTGCTGAAGCTGCATTAAGAAACTAGTGTACACTTTCTGTAAGACTTTCTCCATGCGCTACGTTGAAACTATCGTCAGGTCGCTCCCACATTTACCGTGTAGAATCACCTGTTTTCCGTTGTTGAAAAATTTTAGAAAATATCACCTAGCATGGTTAGTCATTTTATGCTAAGTACTGCCTCAAAATCATTGAGAGAGAGGAGGAAGAAGTCAATAATGATTTCTTGATTTTGCAACAATAATCGCATCCGCGGGCACTTTCAGTTGCATGTCAAAATTCGGTCATCGGCTACCTTGACATTGAATTTTGTTGCAATTCTCGATAGAAAGCACCATCTGGGTAGCAACATTGTTGTTCATGAAATTATTGGTACTTCTGGTATCATTGAGGATAGTGATGGGCTACTACTTGAGGAAACCTCCAATTTTTATCGTTTGTGGGTTCGCGTAGCCCGTAATGCACTATACAATCGGTCGACTGTGGATCTTCCTCTGTGTTCTTTTTGTGTTCATGGTCCTCTTCTTCATGTTCAGAACCATCAATAGGTTCAATCAGGAGCAGTTGTCCCTTCTTGCAGCAACAGTCGTGGCTCTACAGCTCATCGCAATGTCAACATAAGCCCTTTGCCAACCTATCACGAAGCTCTTCTCTTATTAATTTCTTTGGCTAAAGGGGACGAGTAGAAGTGAATGGGGGTGGAGAGTTGTATGTCGTTGGTCGTGGTGTGGTTCTCATCTTTCGAACATCTTGATTGAACTACTCCTCTTGAACCCATGCGAAGGAGATCACTGCCATCAATGTGTAGGGCTAACTTCTCCTCTTATCTCGGGTTTCAATTCTTCGATGAAAGTCCCTAGCAATTGTTTCTTAAACTAATCATGTGCTTGGGTAGATAACCTTTCAAACCTGGTCTAGTATTCTTGAATCGTGAAGGTCTGTCGGATCTTCACAAGTTGACCGTTGATGTTCTTGTATTCGGATAGCCCAAACCAGACTAGCAGCCTACTTTTGAATTGTCTCCAAATTGGAACTCCTTGGGTGTGTTCAAACCAATTGTACCATAGTATAGAGTCTCCTTCAAAGTGGATGATAGTGATGTCCACCATGGAAGTGTCGGGGGTCCTACGACAGCGGAAATATTGTTCCACACGTGAAATCCACCCCGTCGTGTCACCATCTTCCCATCTAGGGAAGTCTAACCTCATGCATAGGTATGGCAAGTTCATCATGTGTCCTCCTCTCTCCGGGAGGTTCTCTTTAGGATCTAAACTCTCACCGTGCTGGGATCTTTTCAGGCTCAGTGGTCAACCCAAACCAAATTCTACAAGGAGAGCATATAGTTTATCTTCCATACGCGTCTCAAAGGCTTCCAATTTTGCATCAATCAATTCTTCTGATGCCATGGTGTATATCTCTATATCTGTAATATTAAGGTCCTTCTTTTGGTGTTAAGGTCATAGATCAATGGCGGAAATCGATAAGGATTAGGGAAGAGGGGCTATAGTAGGCTATGGTTTGGGTGTAGGTGCGACTATTTAGGGCTATTGTTTTAAGGTGTTGTGGAGGCTGTAAAGGAAATTTGGTGGCAATGATTTGGGGTTTTGAAGGAAGGTTTAGAGTTGTTATTAGGCAGCAATCAATTTGGTGTTGCTATGGCAAAAAGATTTAAGAGATATTGCTACAGATTTCTTCATCAAAAATAATAGTTTTACAGCAGAAGATTCCAACAGTATACCAATGTTTTAGAGATGATTTTAGCAAAGAACTGATGATGATGAAAGTTAAGCCGATGTAAAATACATAGAAGATTTTGTTAGAAAAGTATGATAGCAAGATCGGCAAATGACAGCAAGTATGCGACTGAAATTTTATAGCATAACTTTCATCGTAAAGATAGCAAGCTGCTTTATGACGATAAGTTTTTGCAGCGTGTGAATGACTAATAGGGCATTTGCAACAAGGAATAGATGTAACTTTTTTTTGGTTTTTGGATAAAAATTACACCAACAATATGGTTCTTGCGATAAGAGCAATACCAGATCCTGTTGCAATGGGTGTAACGGTAACAGATGATGGATAACGATGGAGTTAACGATGAACACAGTAATTATGGGAATTACTTGGGAGGTAGTAGGTAGTATTGAATCTCATATTTTGATGATAAAATCAATTAATAGTTTATTGATCTAACATGTGTGTTATAAAAAGTAATACAAGTTTAACTATGATGGAGAAAATGAGTTACAACCAGATATTGGGCCAGAATCAAGTTTGGGCATTGGGCCAAGGTTTAGACGATGCAATGGGAGCTCGTTGGGAGTTCGCTAGGAGTTCGCCAAAGGAATTGGGAAGTTTACTGGGAACATGTTGGGAGATCGCCAGAAGATGGTCGTAAGACTCACCGCAAGAATACCGTAGGTTATCAAATTATCAGGGGTTAGGTCGATTGTTGAACTTGATAGTCTTGTATGGTTATAATCAGTGAGTCAATAGTTAGGTTCGAGTCATAATTGAGTTACGATTGGAAGGAATCTAAATTAACTCAAGTGAGGTAAACTGAGTCCACATTTGGGTTTGGATTGAGCTCAAGTTTAGCTCATTTGGTTAACCTGAAAAGGGGTCAACTAAAGGTACAAGACGAGAATGAAGAAGTGTAGGAAACACTTTTATGGGATTTTCGATGGTAGTACTGTCGGTGGGCGATGATTGTACCACCCAGGTTAGCAGTCGTATCGCCCAGGTCGACGGTCAGCTTTCAACGGTAATACCGCCGGTGCCGATGGTTGTATTGCTCATACCCTAATTTTTCAGATATGTTTAAATTTTTGGCTTTGTTTTCTACAACCAATTCGGATCTATAAATACTCTAAGTTTTCTTGCATTAAGCATAAAAAATTGGGTAAGAAAATTATGAAAAAAAAGTGTGCAAGGAAAAGAAAGGGGGTAAGGGAGTGAGCAAAAAAGATTGTAATCCTTGTAAAGGTCTCTCTTGTGAGTTGTAAGTGTTATAAGAGTTTTATCTTCACCTGAAGAAGATCAGTAGTGGACACCGGCGGGCCTCGACGAAAGGGACTCAGAAGTGAACATCGGTCAAGTTGTGGTCAAACCATTATAAATTGTGAGCATCTCTTAACTTTGCTTTTTGATTATACATGTCATTATTCGAGCTTTCCTTTAACAAGATCATAACTTAGCTTCGTTAAATAGTTTTATTACTCACTTACTCAACTTGAACGAAACGCTTATGATTTCCAGTTTTGCTTCAAACAAAAGTTTTCTTTAAACTAAAATTTTAGCACTTGTACTAATTCACTACTATCATACATCCCCACCCCCACCCCCACCCACCCCCACCCCCACTCTTAGCTCCAATTGTTCCTAACAATTAGTATTAGAGCGAGATTCTACTAATTGGCCTAATACCCAAGTGAGTAAATGACTTTGTTTGGTATGAATGAGAGATATTCCATTGCACGTCTTTTTATATTCAATGAGACAAATTTATAATACATCGTTGAGAATGGTTTTGAAAACTCTTCCAAACCAATAAACGAATGAAATGATTTGGAAAAGAATATTTTTTCTTTAAATACAAAAGCAATAAATATTTTATTTTTATTTGTGAAACTGCTTAAGAGATTTGGTACATAGTTAAAATTATACACGAAGGCACTAGTAGAGTTAAAGAGTCTAAGATTAACCTTTTAGTGCATAGTTATGAATTATTTCGAATGAAACCAAGTGAGACCATTGGAGACATGTATACCCAGTCCACGTATGTCATCAATGGTATAAAAGCTCTTGATAAAAGTTTTTCTAATTTTGAACTTGTTAGTAAGATATTAAGATCTGTTTCAAAAAGTTGGGATCCTAAAGTAATTATAATTCAAGAAGCTAAAGATCTACATAATTTTCTTCTTGAAGAACTTATTGGATCACTTATAACTTATGAACTGAGTTGTAAAACTCATGACAAACTTGAAGAACCCCTTCTAAAGAACAGAAAGAACTTAGCACTGAGAACTAAAGATAAACACCTTTCAAAGAATAGGAAGGACTTGTCACTGAGAACTGTAGATGACTCCTCGAGTGAAATCTCGAGTGATGAGGATAATGCAACTTTTGTGGTAGATTAGGACATATAGCTTACAAGTGTTCATCTAGAAGGTATAATCCTTATAAATTAATTTAGGTTCCTAAAGGAATCATAAATAACCAAAAACCTCTAGTTCAATTAGATAAAGCTCTTTATGAGAGACCCAAGGTAAAATGGGTACCTAAATTAAAACCATCTTTTTTGTAGGTTTGTTTCGAGACTAAGGCTAGGAGCACCAAATGGTACCTTGATAGTGGTTGCTAAAGACACATGATTTTCGGATATCCAACTTACTTTTTTTAAGCTCACTAGCCTAAATGAAGGAGTTGTTATATTCGGAGACAATAACAAAGGAAAAATCATTAAGAAAGGAACCACAAGTAATAAATCAAATATCTTGATTTAAGATGTGCTATTAGTTAATGGTTTAAAACATAATCTACTTAGTATTGCCAATTATGTGATAAAGGATATATTATTAAATTTGAATCTAATATTTATGTAATTGAAATATCATATAAAAATAAATATTTGATTATTTTAAGAGACAATAATGTGTATACTATTAATATTAAAAAAATTTGTGATCAAACATGCTTTTTGGCTTTAAATGGTGATGCTTACATATAGCATAGGAGAATAAATCTCAACTAAAGATTTAGTAAGAGGATTACCTAGCCTTAAGTTTGTTAAAAATAAAATGTATGATACTTGCTAAATAGGAAAGCAAATAAAAAGTAGTTTTAAGTCAAAAAATCAAATAAGCACCTCTAGGCCATTATAATTAATCCATATGGATTTATTTAGACCAGTTGATACTACAAGCTTAGGAGGTAGCAAATATGTATTTATCATAATAGATGATTATATTAGATATACTTGGACTTATTTTTTGACACACAAAAGTGGTTCTTTTAAATAATTTTTAAAATTTTATAAAATTATTCAAAATAAAAAAGTTTTATGATTTTATCAATATGTAATGATCATGGTGGTGAATTTGAGAAAATGAGTTTTAAAATTTTTGTGTCAAATTGGTATATCCAAAACTTATCTACTCTTAAAAATCCACAACAAAATAGAGTAGTAGAAAGAAAAAATAGGAGCTTACAAGAAATAGCTAGAACCATGTTAAACGAACATAGTCTACCCAAATATTTTTGGGTCGAAGTCGTTAACATAACATGCAATGTTATGAATAGGGTTTTTATAACCATTACTTTCTAAAACTCCCTATGAATTGTGAAATGATAAAAAATATAATATTTTATAATTTAAAGTTTTTGATTGTAAATATTTTATATTGAATGAAAATAATGCCTTAGGAAAATTTGATGCAAATATTTTCTTGGTTATTCTTGTATTTTAGAAGCTTCTTTTATATTTTGATAATGAATTTAATTTTGACACTTTCAATTTAAATGATAACCCTCCTAAAATCAATTTGGATTAATCTACTTCCAAATCCTTATCCAAGGAATGGAAGTATGTAAATGCTCATCTTAAGGAGCTTGTAATAGGAGATATATCAAGAGGTGTTCAAACCCATTCTTCTTTTAAAAATTTTTGTAATAATGCCACATTTATTTCTTAAGTTGAATCAAAATGCATTGATGAAGACCTAAGAGATGACTCTTGGGATATTGTAATGCATGAAGAGTTAAATAAATTTGAGAGAAACGAGGTATGAGAGCTTGTTCATAGACCTAGTGATCATTTAGTGATTGGTACTAGATTGGCCTTTAGAAATAAACAAGATGAAAATGATATCATCTTAGAAGATTATGAAATTTATTTAAAAAATATGATAGAACCACAGAAGAAGCTCTATAGATTTCGATCATTGAAGGAGATCAACCCTTGGAACACTATAGGGGTTCCTCCCTCCTAGACTCGGCACAAAGGCTGAAATAAAATTGATAATTGCTTGATTCAAGAGGCGGGAGAGGTGGGGGGGGGGGGGGTGTGTGGCTACATCTTTAAATAAGGATCAAAACCCTAGTCTAAGGTGGTGCTTACCTAAGTAAAATTATCCATTTACCCCTCCTATAGCCAACCTGCCTTAATAGGAACAGGGGGCGGCTAGGTTGGCTCTATAACCGACCTAAGCAAGAGGAAACCCTAGTCGACCAACCCAGTAAGGGAGGTGGAGGCTACTAAGCCCTAAAGGCTAATATAAACCCTAGCTATACTCCTTTATAAGATAGGAGTGACTTTATTACAATATAGTAGGGTTTTACTAACTACTTCCTAGGGAGATTAGGACTCAACCTTGCTGGAGTCCAATCAAACCTGTCCTCTTAAAATTAGCCTTGTCCTCAAGGTTGAGGTTCTATGAACTTAGGGAACCAGGTCTTCAGCTCCTCATATGATTCACATGCTATTATCAACTGAAATTTGGCCTTCTCATCAGCTGGGGTGTTAGTTAGAAGGATTTAGGCTGAGTCATCTTCTTTAAATTTCCATTTGAGATGAGATACCCGATGGATCAACTATAATCTTGATTTGGTGTACGGATCTGATCTCCAGATTAGGGCTCTAATGTGGTCCCCAATTTTCCAAGACCCAAAGAAATAGGAAGACCACTTCCTTAAGGCTCGAGTTTCCTACCGATCAGGCTGAAGGTGTAAAAAAACTTGATCTTCAATTATTCATTCATTCTGAAGTTTGTCGGGTGGCTATTTCTTCTTTGCCTGTGCTAGCGTCAACATGGATTGTAATTCTTTTGGGCTTACTTCTCTTTCGTGTCATGGACCATCTTACATAAGGGTGATGTCGATCCCAACTCTGGATGTGTTTGCTCCAAGTATGAAAATATTATCACGTTCAGGTAATGCTAGCATCGATATAGATGGCATCATGGTTATGGGGGTCATGTGGATGCTTTTCTCATATTCCTTCTTGTGATCATGGGCCCTGGATCCGAGGTTACCATCAGGGAAGACTTTTAGCATCATGGTCTGCTCCTTGGTGAAGTCATGGAAGTAGCCCGAGATGAGGGAGCACTGCATCAGAACCCATAGTTGGTTCAGCTAAATATGGCACTTCAGGAAGAGCTTATCCTTGCAGACAAAGAGGTAAAGTTTTTGGAGATAAAGTGTCATTATAAGAGAAGGTTGTGGTCGAATGATCCGTATCTCTCGCGTCTCCTGGATGATCTTTTTAGCTTCGATCCTCTGAAAATATGGAGAGTAATATGGCCGAATATATGCTAGTGGTTCCCCTTGTAAGACCAACATACGGGGGTCGTGCAGTCTGGTAGGAAGGAGTCGACTCGGTTCAACGAACGTGCCTGAAATTTTAGCGAGCTTCTCCAAGCACTGTGTCGAGATCATCTTTTCTTTGTTCTCTCCTTTCATATATAAGGTCACCCATTTTCTTTTGTCATTCATAAGGTTATTGGAGCTCCTGGTGTCAGCGAGGATGGTGACGGGCTGATGCTTGATGAAGCCATCAATGTCCAATATCTATGGTGGAGCATAAAAGTTACGGGCGACTGATTATGGTTTTTTCCTTCATATCCTACTCCTCGGACTCGAGAGCCATATATTTGAGTTTGGGTTCTTCAGTGGCTTAACTAATAGAGGTCTCTCTTTTTAACAATGGTGGTCTCGGCTCCATAGTTTATTATAATACCAACATAGGCCCTTTATTGATCTGTCATGTAACTCTTCTCTTGTTAACTTTTTTAGCTGAGGTGACCGGCTAGTGGTAGATGGGGCCGAGAGTCTCTATACTGCTAGTCGTGCAGTGGCTTTGGTCCTTCGAGCATCTTGGTTTAGCCTATCTTTGTGTAATCGTACGAAAGAGATGGCTACCTTAAGTGTGTACGGTTGTCGCGCTTTAACTTCTTCTTGAATCTCTGACTTCAAGCCCTCAATGAAAGTCGTCAATATCTATTTTTCAAACCAATCATGAGTTTGATTAGTTAACCTTTCAAACCTGATTTGGTACTCTTAGATAGTAGAGGTTTGACGAATCTTCATTAGTTCTTCATCAAGGTCCTTGTAATTGATTAGTGCTGAAGGTTTATATGCTTTTAGTTGGGACGTGACTCTCATGCTCTGAGCATCATGATTGAGTGCCCTTCTTGAAGTTATATAAAGGAGATCGATGTCATCGAGGTGTAGGGCTGTCATGTCTTATCCTCACTTCTTATCTCTAATAGGTTCTTTTTGCAACCAGAATTTGCTTAATGTTGTGATCTTCTTGGGCTTGGTGATCAGGCCAATCTAAACTCCTCGAAGAGAGTACATAATTTAGCATCCATATATGTCTTGAAAGCCTCCAATTTAGCTTCGAATAAGCCCAATGATGTCATGACGTAAGGATCTCCAACCTGTCAAATAAACTGACTGAAAAGTGTAGCTACAATTTTCAGGTCAAAAGCAATGAATGGCAACAATGTCGGGACTGCGGGGGTGAAGTCTCCAAGTGGAGGATGGCAGCCAAGGGTAGCAGCGACGGTGGAGGAAGAAGAGGGCAATAGCAACGTCGGTTGCGACTACACTATGACTTCGTGGCTGCAAATGGCATTGGCTGCAGCAAGGGTGCGACTGTAATAGGAGGAAGATAGGGCAGTGATGGACACAGTTGTTGCGGAGGAGGACAGTAGTGGTATGGAGTGAGAGATGGCTATTGTTGTGTTCAATTTGTTATTGTCTATGATCAAGATAGTTGGTAACGAATGATTGTTGCGGGCTGTGATGTAAACAAATTGCAGCGGAAGACCACTACTGGTAGCTTTTTGCTACAAGGATTACTGCTGGATGTAATAAGGAGGATGGCAACAAGAGGTCACTTTAAGTAGCGTTGGGCAGTGAAAGATGCATGCTGTGGTTAAAGGGATAAGGCAGATTGGGCGGCTGAAAAATTAGTGGACCGAAGGCTTCAATTTTTAGGTGCGGTTTGTGACTATTTTGGGTGCAATTTGGGGCTGTGATTTTTAGAGTTTAGGCTGCAAATTGGTATGGTTTTAAGACTGATAATAGTAGATGAAGGTTAGGGAAATAGATTTTAGATATGGGATAGATGGTAGTAAAGGTAGGTGTATCGGTAAGGAAAGTTCACTGAAAAGGTAAGTAGATAGATAAGGAAGTAGGTTACGATTAGGGCTAATTTGGGTGACTATTTAGTTTTAGTTTAGGGTATGGTTTTAAAGAGTTTTTAGTAAGGATGGTAGGGTTTAGTGATGAGGAAAAGAGATTCTGAAATCCCATAAAAAATGGCACTCAAATCTGATAGAATTCAATGACAAAATGTACGGCGATGTGCAGTCCTACCAAACAGATTTTATGTCGGAGAAACGATAACTTTTCGACATAATTTTCAAAGGAAAGTTCAAGAAAATTATACAGAAACCCTTGGTTTAGATATTGGGAATATCAATAAAAAATTTGGCGAAATTTTGGTCGTGTAACAGTAGGGAAATAGGGTAAAAGACGAAAGGTAGATCCTTCATCATAAAAATTTCAGAACTGTATACTGGTGAAAGATTGCACAAGAAAACCAGTTCTAGAAGGAGTTTTTTTAAAAAAATAAAATTCAGTTAAAAGCCAACTTCATCTTGAGAATTATGTAAAATTTTGTCCAGAAAGGAGAAGGAATAAGCCGGTTTCAAGAGATAAAAACATGGCTGAAAATTTCTATAGCATTCCACTTTCGTAACAACAATAACATTTGTGACAAATGAAATTTGCAGCAGATAAAATTTGAAAAAAAATCTTTAACATCTAAAGTAAAGAATCTTGCAGTATTGAAGAGGCATGGATGATAAAAAAAATATCAGATTTTCAGATCAAACGCAGGGGGCAGCGGCGGTAAACTGATTTGATTTATAGCTATGGTGGAAGGTAGAGGTGCATGTCATAGCAATTGTGAGAATTGCTTAGGAAGGTGGAGGCATGGATGATGGCTATAGGGCCAGTAAGATCGCTACTCTGATACCAAATGATATAACCCCAGAAGGAGCCCTATAGATTTTGATTGCTGAGGGGGATCAACCCTTGGAATGCTATATGGGTTCCTTTCTCCTAGACTCGACACAAAGGCTGAAATAAAATTGATAATTACTTGATTCAAGAGAGGTGCAACTACATCTATAAATATGGATCAAAATCCTAGCCTAAGGGGGTGATTGCCTAAGTAAAATTATCTTTTTGCACCTCCTATAGCCAACCTGCCTTAATAGGAACAGGGGGCGGCTAGGTTGGCTCTATAGCCAACCTAAGTAGGGGAAAACCCTGACCGACCAACCGAGTAAGGGAGGTGGCGGCCACTAAGCCCTAAGAGCTAATATAAACCCTAGCCATACTCCTTTATAAGATAGGAGTGGCTTTATTACAATCTAGCAGGATTTTATTGATTACTTCCTAGGGAGATTAGGACTTAACCCTATTGGAGTACTATCAAAATATCCCTATAAAATGTGACAACACAAGTGTAATATGTTTAACTAAAAATCTTGTTCAATAATTAAGAACTAAACATATTGATATTAGACATCATTTTATTATAGATCATGTAAATAATCTTGACATATCTTTAGAATTTATTATTGGCAGACCTCAACGGGAGCATCTCATTCATAGCGGAAGATCAAAACAAAACAAGTTTATCATACAAATTAAATTATCGTGCAAAAGATTGGGTCTCGGGAAAGTCGTAAAACTGAAAAACTACATCGTATAAGAGATTATTTACCTAGGGAGATCATATATCCCTATTTTTCCAAATCTAGAAGGAGAGGATGAAGGAGGTCAAGCGTCCTCCTCTCTAGCGGTATCTATATGATCGATCACTACAGCGATTCTCCTCCAATCGTAATCCTAGGTCTTACAACTCTTGCGTAAAGGGAGGGAGGAGAATAGGAGGGGGCGGCCATAGATGCAACATATTATCTATGTGTCTCCCCTCCTATTTATAGAGAGCCATCAAAAGCCCTAGGGGTCTAACCTTAGTGGGTATTGGATCTCCATCCAATTATCCATTAGCCTTGCATTATTGAATCTCTATCTAATAATCTCGTTTGGCCTCATGCAAGGAGCCTATCGGTGTAGGGTCATCTAATAAAAATAGGGGCTAATTAGATCTCTATTCAATCATCTATGCGTTGACGCATCCACCATATATGTGAGACCCACCATATATGTGAGACCCACTAGGCCCGATATTGAGCTGGTCGTGAGTCACTCTCATCAGAACTCTTTCTGATATAATGAATTATTATCCTCATAATAATTTACTGAACTTATCGATTATGGATGTACTAGGTCATTACGCCATAGTCCCTAGATGGTATAGGGGATCAAATCTATCAAACCTATCTGTCCATAATTATTGTGTATCTATAGTCCATTATCCAACTTATATCTCAAAGACCATATATTGGATATAGTACAGTCATGCCACATAGAGAATCTGTCTAAATCTTGCTATAATCAGATTCTCTCATAGAACACATTCTCTCTCAATCTGAATGACCTTGACAAGGGATTTGTTTTGAGCCAGCACACATGTGATATTCCTCTTGTGATACTGAGAGTGGATGATCCTTTGTTGACACTTAATTACCTTCGTAAGGTTGGCTACCAATCCCGATAACCAGTTGTACTAGATCTAGAACTTTCTAAACTTTTAAGTCCGGTGTCAAAGAAATGAGTACTCATACAAGACATTCTTGGTGTCTCAAGTCTAAGAACCAGATACACAACTAGGACTATGAAATTACTCTTTGACATTAGATATCATTAACCATACAACACTTCATAAGCGGAACAATCAGTGAACTTATTCTCTAATGAGCATATGTATTATATCCTTAGCGTCTTCACACAAGTGGCTATGAGATCAGTCGCTTTCCATCATATAGATGGGTATATAGCACACTGGTCTATCCGGTTATTTCAATGTCCCTCTTGAGTAACCTATGACCGACATTATTTGGGACTTATGTTTGAAGGTGAATCGATCTCATTATCATGATCTCATCATAATTTGATTCTCACTGTATAGAACCAAGGACATTATAATGTATATCTAACGTATAATATAATATGAGAATATACCAATAATAATCATAAGCAAAAAGATCGCTGTCATCACTCACGTGATTGGTTTGCAAAGCACTTGTAACCAACATTTATTATTACTAAGCATCAATTAACAAATATTTTTACTAAGCCATTAAATGAAGAGCAATTTGACTTTATTAGAAGTGAGTTAGAAATGCTAAACCATTAAAATAAATGATTTGCTATATTTCAAATTTCTTAATTTGCTTAAAATTTACAAAGGATGAATTTAATTGCATGAGTAACTCTTAATTTTTCTTGGATTTCTTGGCTTTTTATAAGCTCTCTTCTGAAATAATTCTTCTTAAAATTCACATTATAAGCATAAGCTTAGAAGTTCCTTTTATGATGGTATTTTTATCCTTTCTCAAAGATTATTTTAATTCATGATTAATATTTACAAAAGAAAACTATGTGATATGAACTTTTATGATGCCTTATTTTGATTCATGGATCTTTTATATTCTTAATGAATACTTTCCAATGTATCACTCTCTACTTATTTTTTTTATACTAAATTTTTGGATTTTGACAACCCTCTCCTTCATTTCTTATTTATTATTCATAAAAAAGAAAAAAAATGAGAAAATTGTGTCTCTTATCCTATTTTACTAAGGGGGATCAATGATGCTCAATATTTTACCTTTTTGTTGATGACAAAGGGTGAGAAAGACACATATAAGAAAACTAGTAAAATGGGCACCTTTCTTTTTATTATTAAATAAATTGGAGAAATAATTGATGACATAAGAGGAATAATTTTTCAAATTAATGTATGTCTGATGCATGAATTTAAATGTAATTTTATATATTTTAAAAATCTTTGATGATTTGATAACTTAAGGTAAAATGTTTGAAATTGATGTTACATTATTTCTAAAGTTAATAAATGAATATAATGTCACGTTATTCAATGAAATGTGTTATCATGATACTTGAATTCAAGAGTGGTTGATTCTATTGAATTTAAGTTTACTCTATTTGAATGATGGCATAAACATAGGGAGAGTTAATATTAACTCCTATCATTAATTGATTGTCATTATCAAAAAGGGGGAGATTGTTGAATCTCGAATTTTGAAGATAAAATCAATTGATGATTTTTTGATCTAACATGTGTGTTAGAGAAAGTAATACAGTTTTAACTACAGTGGAGAAAATATGTAACAGCCAGATGTTAGGTCAGAATCAAGTTTGGGCAATGAGCTAAAGTTCAGATGATACGTGGGAGCTCGCCAGGAGTTCGCTAGGAGTTCACCGAAGAAATCGGAAAGCTTGTTGAGAACACGCCGGGAGATCATTAGAAGATGACCATAAGACTCGTCAAAAGAATATCGGAGATTGTCGGATTACCAGGGGTTAGGTCGATTTTTGAACTTGATGATCTTGTATGGTTCCTAATTGAGTTAAGTTTAGAAGGAATCCAAATTGACTCAAGTGAGGCAAACCGAGTCCACATTTGGGTTTGGATTGAGCTTAGGTTGAGCTCATTTAATAGACATAGAAAGGGGTTCCCGATGGTAGTACCATCAGTGGGCGACGATTATACCACCGAGGTCGATGGTTGTGCCATCATTGCCCTATTTTCAAGACATATTTTAGCAATAGTACCATCGTCATCGATGGTTGTACTACCTATACCCAGATTTTTTAGATATATTTAAATTTTTTACTTTATTTTCTAAAGTCAATTAAGATCTATAAATATCCTAGGTCTTCTTGCATTAAGCATAATAAATTGGGCAAGAAAATTATAAAAAAATATGCTAAAACTATGCAAGAAAAAGAAAGGGGGTAAGGGAGTGAGTAAGAAAGTTTGTAATCCTTGTAAGAGTCTCTTTTGTGAGTTGTAAGTGAAATACTTGTAAGAGTTTGGTCTTCACCCAAAGAAGATTAATAGCGGATACCGACGAGCCTTGACGAAGGGAACTCGGGAAGTGGATGTAGGTCAAGTTGTAGTCGAACCATTATAAATTGTGAGCATATCTTAACTTTGCTTTTTGGTTATATATGTTCTTATTTGAGCTTTCCTTCAGTAAGATCATAACGTAGCTTCGTTAAATAGTTTTATTGCTTATTTACTCAACTTGACAAAATGATTCTGATTTCTGGTTTTGCTTTAAACGGAAGTTTTCTTTAAATCGAATTTCAGCACTTGTACTAATTCATACACCCCACCCCCCCGTCCAATTGATCCTTATAGGTGGCTGGATGGCAGTGGCAAGGTGGAAGAGCAGTGAAGTGCTAAGATCACGGCTTTGATACCAAGTGTTAGAACCCTACAAGATTCTAAGCTTGAGGTTGATCAACCTTAGCTACCTTTCCCAAATAGTAAAAAGAAGGGGGGGCAGCCGCTAAGTGACTCGTAGGATATTTTTATTTAAGGTAGTTAGGGTTGTCTTCTTCATGTCAATCTTGTCTTCGAGGTTGAACCTCCATAAACTCCTGTGCCCAAAAAATAGGAGTTTATGAATAATTAACTATTTAGCCAAAAAAAAAAAAAAAGCAGGACTTGCTGAGTCAAACATTAATTTCAATTGAACTTACGCACATATTATGTAAGTAGGAATTGAAGAATCGATCGCTGCCTGACCCTAAATAGGTAAGTTGGAAAGTCAAACATCAATAGACTCCTGCGCAGATGCGCTTGAGCTTGATAGTTCCGTTGAGCTGAGATACCATCTATGATACTTTCTATCCTTGCAAGAAGTGATAGTGCAAGAGAATCGACGAGATCAGAAGCAGTTAAAAAGTAAGCTGATAGAACAGAGCCAAATCCAACACTATCTTCTTCCTTCCTTTCAAATCTAACTGTATGCTGAAGACTTAATTGATTCTAACCCCTCCATTCCAGGCAGTGAAACTAGGGATTAAACTCGAACTCCCTCTTAGACCCCCGGGCAGCTAACATAGATTCTTTTCTCAGCGAAACCAAAACAAGAACAGAATGACTTATAGCAAATGATATTTCTCCTGATCCTTTTGATTCCCTTTATCTCTCGTTGCCATTCAATCTATTGATTGCTTTTTTATATTGAATTTTCCCTACTAGATCAGCCCGGGGACAGATGAAGAAAGTAAGCAAAGAGTAAAACACTACTGACTTGCCCATCAACTACTACAGAAGAAATAAATGAATATACCTTAGCACAATAATATATAGATAGAATTGATTAAAAAGTAGATAGGCGACAACTAACTTTACGTTCCTTATTCTGCTCAAACTCAAGATCCTACTTCAGACAAATAAAGAATTGGTACACTTATGGTCCTTACGCGAGCCCATTAATCACCGATGTCGGCATATGAACGAACCCTGCCCCCTTACTTTATTATACTATAGCAAATGTGAGATGCTGGTATAGAAGCCACCCTGCTTCTTATTCTAAAACTCTTGTTTCCTATTCTATTCTATTCTATTTGTATTCTGATCCTATCGATTCTCCCATTGAATTTAGCCTGGAAAACAAAGAAGTGTCCTGTTCATTTTTCTATACTAGAGTTAGATATCTAGATTATATTCTTTAATACCTTCGTTACAACTCATTAGTACTCGCTGACACATCATGAGTCAACATCATTAAGCCACATAACTTGTAATAACTCTAAAATAACTGTCGTGCAACATTAATAGTTGCTTGGCCATTGTAACTTATATTGAGGCTGTCGCGTAACATTAATCGTTACTTGGCAAAATAATATAACAATAAATTATCAATTTTTTATTAGTTCTTACTTCTTATGTGGAATAGGT
Organism: Ensete glaucum; assembly: GCA_021527575.1. Lineage (NCBI taxonomy): Eukaryota > Viridiplantae > Streptophyta > Magnoliopsida > Zingiberales > Musaceae > Ensete > Ensete glaucum. The sequence continues at coordinate 6,683,930 of CM038556.1, forward strand.
CTTGTCGAGTGAAACTTAGCATAACGGCCATAGCGTCACGCTCACTTATGCTCTTAAGTAAGGAGTTGAGTTGCCTAATCTGATTGGCCTCTTCCTCTCGTTGTTAACTAAATGGATTGTCCCGCTCCGCTGTATCAAGCAGGTTCGAGTTATGCGTTAGGAGTTGTAAAACGAGAAGAGGTTGGCGCTGAGAGAATAATTTCTCCTATTTTTTCTCGATGTTAGAGAAGTTAAGCGGTTCCAAAAGAAGATGCAGATGCAGATATCTTTACAATTTTATATACTAAGACCAGGTGCTCAATAGATTCAATTTCATTCTTCACTTCAAGCCGACTCGAGAATGAATCATCAGTTCGAGACTTGTTTTCAGGAGCCAAAGCCTGCTGACACTTTATCCTACTGCACTTGTTCACTTACCGCTTCACTACGACAGGGAGCCTAAGCCCACTTCACTTTGATACCCCACCCCGCGCACTGCTTATTTCTTCTCGGCTTCAAGTCAAACACCTTAAAATCTACTGAACCACACCGCTTGCTTTTTTTTGGTGCAGCTAACTTGGTTGTTGTTTCTTGAGTCAACTATGTTTTACGTGATTCAATGTCTTGTGCATTATCTTTTCCTCCTCTTCTTTTTTTTTTACTTTAGTTAAACTCCCTTCTTTCTAGATTTACCACTAACTTTCTACTTTACCGATACGGAGCTTATATCGACGATGAACTAAACTTTTATACCCGATCGACCTCAAGCAAATAAAACCTATAACAGAACAATACTTTGAGCTTGCAGAAGCGCTTGCTGATTCCCTTGCTTTAAGATTCTCAACTTTAGTATATGGAGCGCCAACGACACAATCACCTCCTGAAACTTTTCGAGAAGAATAAATTATTGAGCAAATGACCCAGATTCAATCCATAATGAGCTTTAATGAAGTCCGTAAGTCAGAACTTCACTTATATTAACCTAAACCGTAGATTAGGTGATCATGATTGAGATTAAGAGGACAGCGATGACTGAAAACGTAGGAGATAAAAAGAAGACTGTAGATTAATAATAGAGGCCAGAAAATAAGAAATCTAGGAAAGTAAAAAAGACAAGAACATGAAAAGATTATTCTCAATCATTCATATCTAAGATTAGATCAATTTGTAATGGATTCTTACTGTGTTCTCTTGGGAAGGTTTTGGATATTATGTTTGGTATTATAGTCCTTGTATCCCTGTGATTTTTTTGTGGCTGTTGCTTTGGACTTGGGCAAAAAGTCTTGAGATCTATATATTCATTATTTTGATAATGGATTTTCTCTGATTTGTCCTGTGATTTTTACACTTCGAGTTGAAGGGGTTTTCTACATAAATCTTGATGTTCATCTAATTATGATTTTTAAATCTTGATGTTCATCTAATTATGATTTTTATTTGATTCCATTGTCTGTGATGATTTACTAGTATTTATTCATATATAAAATTTATTTCTATTTTATTTTCATTATAAAACTAATCTAAAACTTGTGGCTAGGACTATTTTTATTTGATTCCGGTGTTAGTGTTGGCAGTGAAGAATCAATTATGGCTCGGACCCTACCGTATTAAGTCAGAAATAAGACGTGAAACATAATTAGTACATTCTTCACTGCCAACACTAACAGATGAGGAAAACAGGACTCGCGGAGGCAAGTGACATTTAGGTTTTAAGTGATTTGTCGGTTGGTTCAGAACTTTTATATATAGCGACGCTTACTTCTTGTAACGGGCAACAGACAGAACAATAATAGTGCTTGTTCTTTCTCACAACCCGCTCAGTACTCCACAACGTCAAGGTAAAACCAATCACCGACCCTAACTTTTCTACCATTAACATAACTCGGTTAAGCCAATCGTTTCAACCATATTTGTTCTCGAATCGCCAACACCAGTAATTGCTTCTTCTTCTCCGTCGGCTCCTACATCTTATCTTGAAACGGGCTTATACAGCTTCCTTTTGCCTTAATCGAGAGACAACACTCACCCCTCAGACAAAAGCACAATCACCTTTCTTTGTTTACTGATCGACACCTTACTTAAGAGCCAGTGCTATCTTAATATTCTGCCCTGACAAGAACAGAACTTGCCTTAACTAAATTTAAAGCTATAGTTATAGTGCACTAAATCCATAAGTAAATCCAACTCAAACTACTTTTTCATAAGCAAACCCAACTCTCGCTACGAGCGTCAGTTTCCTTTCCTCGAACCCGAACTCATTCACTTTCTGAACCGACCTCTACTTAAAGAATTATATTGAAATTGAGCTGCATACTTTTCTTCGGGGAGCTGTTGATTCTGTTGCTTCATATCCCAATCCCGATCTCGGTGCCAACACCATCACTCTGTTAGAATATGAGAGTGAACGAAGAAAGAGTGAATTTTACATTCTATTTCTTCGCTCAACATCTATTTATACATATAATAAAAGATGTTAGTACATATAATAAAAGATGTTAGTAAAATTAGGAATGAAGGATTTTTCTCAATAGTCTAACAATTCTAATAATACTATTATAAAAATCTTATATATTAATATATCCCCGTAAGATCGTACTCCTGTCAAGGACGTCGAACATCGATCTTGGATCTAAACAGTAAAAATAATTTACGAGCAAGTGACTTTACGAGGGAGTCTGCCAATTGATATGCTATGTAAACATGAGAAACACATAGTTTATGATTGACAACTTAATCTTGTACGCAGTGAAATTCAATGACTATATGTTTTATATGAGAGTAAAATACTAGATTGACACATAAGTAGGTAACCCCAACATTATCATAGTATATTGTAGGAGTAGTAGTAGAGTGGATGTCAAGTTTCTTAAGCAAATTCATTACCCAATTAAGTTATGCAACAACAGTTGCAATAGAGCGATACTCAACTTCAATGGTTGACCGAACGACTGTCTTTTGTTTCTTAGAACTCCAACTGATTGGATTGACTCCGAGAAAGATGATATACCTAGATGTCAATGTTCTATCATCAAAGTTTCTAGCCCAATCAGCATTAACATAAGCATGAAGTTGGAGTAAAGAGTGTTTATATAGAAATATGTCATGGTCAAAAGTTTTATTAAGATAACGTAATACTCATTTAACTGCTGACCAATGTGTGATGGATGGTCTATGCATGAACTGTGATAGCTTGTTAACTGCAAATAAGATATCTAAGCAGGTGAGAGCTAAGTATTGTAAAGAGCTGATTATTTATCAATATTAAGTAGAATTTGTAGCAAAACTGCCATCAGTTGACCTGAGTGATTTACTAGTTAAGAGAGGAGTTGAAACAGTTTTTGCATCCTTCATATTTATCTTTAATAATAAGTCCTAAATATATTTCCGTTGAGAGAGAAAGAGTCCTAAAGACGTATACATTTCTTTCACACCCATAAAATAATTCAAGAGACTTAGATCTTTGAGATAAAATCAATCAGCCAACTGTTTAAGAAACATTGTAACCTCTATACGTTATTATCTGTCACAATGATATCATGCACATATACTAGAAGACATATTATACTGCCAGGTTGTTGACGAAGTAATAAGGAGGTATCAGACTGAGTTGGAAAAGCCAACTGACATAAAAAATAAATCAATTTTTATGTACTAGGCTTGTGGAGCATTACAAAGTCCAAAAATAGCTTTGTGGAGTTTACAGATATGTTTCAGATTCTGAGGATGAAGAAAATCAAGAGATTATTCTATGAAGACATCATCAGTTAAGGTTCATTATAAAAAGGTATTGTTCATATCAAGTTGCCGCATATGCTAGCCTTTTGAGATGACTAAACTCAGAATAAGCTAGATTGTCATGGGCTTAATAACAGGACTGAATATCTCTATAAAGTCAACACCAGGATGTTGATAAAAACCTTTAGCCACTAGACGGGCTTTATACTTGATAATGGACCCATTAGGATTTCGCTTAACTCAAAAAACTCACTTACACCCAATGACATTTTGTGCAGGATGAAATGGAATAAGTGTCCAGGTAGAGTTATGAAAGAGGACATTATATTCATCACACATAGTTTTAAGCTAGTGAGAATACTTTTAGGATTGAGTAATCATGGTAGGATCATAGGTCTCAAGAGAAGGAATCACAACAATATTAAGGTGAAGAATCTGACGTGGTTTGAAAACACCACTTTTAGAGTGCATTGTCATGGGATGTCCAAATGGTTTAGGAGGTGATAGTAGGATGGGTGCTAGAGAAGTAGTGGAACAGAGTGAGTTAGATTGAGGAATATTAGTGCTAGTGAGTTGAGGAGAGGGAAAATCTAGTGACTGAGTGTCCGAGGTTCAGATGTCAACAGCAGGAGGTACATATGCAAAATAAGGAGAAGGAAAAGATGGGGCAAGATGTTGTGCTGGAGGAGTACTCCACTCATATATGTTTGCTGGAGTGGGTGATTCTTATGGAGACTCATTAGACGATGGCATGTGCCATTGATGTATATTCACCGAAGTAGTCTATATAGTAGAAGGCTTGAACTAGTGAAATGAAAATGATGACTTAATAAAGACTTTGTGAGTCAGAGGATTATAACATCGGTAAGCATTATGTTCAAGAGAGTAACCAATGAAGATACAAGGTTTTGACTTTGAGGCTAATTTATGTGATGCATAAGGACATAGCCAAGGATAACAGACACAACCAAAAATCCCAAGTTTTTGGAGATTTGGGGATTTATGAAATAGTTTTTCAAATGGTGATTGATTGTGGAGGACTGGAATAAGTATACGATTAATGAGATAGACTGCAGTCTGGAAGGCTGCAGACCAAAAAGTAGTTGACATAGAGGCATGATGGAGAAGTGTGAGACCAATTTCAACTATATACTGATGTTTGCATTCGGTTGAGCCAACCAGTTGAAGAGTGTACTGGGGACACTTGAGATGCTGAATACCATAGGCTAGTAGACATGATGTGAGTATTTGGTATTCACCCCCATCATTAATTGTGAATCGAAAAACATTCTCTACCATCTTTTCAAAGGTAATAAAGATTGTGGAGACCTCAAACTTATGTTAAAGAGTCTAAAACTAAGTATACTTGATAAAATAGTCGATAAAGATAATATAAAATATGTATTTATCAAATTAAATAATTTGTACAGGACCTAAATGTTAGTATAAAGAATTTCAAATGGTTGCATGCAGGAGACAGAAGAATTATCAAACAACAGTCTATGACTTCTATTAGTAAGACATGCATCACAATAATTAAAAATAGAGCTAGCTTTAAAAGTTAGAAGAGAATAACAAGAGAAAAACTTTTGTTAAGTTGAGGAAGAAGGGTGACCAAGACAACGATGCTACACATCCATTGGAGCAACAATATAAGAGTAGGCAGTGAGTGGGCTGAGAGATTGATGGCCACTGGTAGATTATTATCTTTACTTTGGCTTTGAACTAACGATACCCCCATGCTTAGATCCTTGTCAAGAAAGGAGTCAGGAAAAAATTCAATGGAGGTATTATTTTATTTATTAGAGACAGAAATAAGATTCTGTTTAATATGAGGAGTACACAACACAACATCGAGTATAAAGTTTAGAGTATGTGAATTGAGCATCGTAGAACTAGTATGAGTAATAAGAAGTCGTTTACCATCACCGATGATGATATTATCGTTACCACTATAACTATTATGAAGAGACAAGTTCTGAAGATTCGAGATGATGTGATGGGAGGCACCAGTCCATAATCTAAGAATGTTGATTAGAAGTCAGGGCAGTAGTGAGATGCGCTTGGGGCATGGTAGCTGAAGGTTTAGGATGAGACCGATAGACTTTGGCGGAGTGACCAATTTTGTCACACAGCTGACAGACTATTTGTTGTTGGGGCATAAAAGTAGGACGCCAAGGTTGTTGGTAATTGAAGTTACTACCTTAAGGCATGGGAGCAAGATGCCAAGGCTATTGGGAACCAAAGTTGCTACCTTGATTGTGGGAAGACGGTACTTGGCCCAGACCCTTGTTGACAGGCTTATAATACTAATTATTCTTTCTTTTAGATTTGTGACTTACTTGAGCAGTGATAGGTAGTCTTAGTGCCTTATCTTCGCGCTTCAAATATATCTCGTAGTTAGTCAACTTATCATACAGCTTTTCAAACGATAGCGATGAGTCATATGCCTATATTGTTACTGCCAATTCTTTGTACACAATCCCAAGACCATTGAGGGTGTGGACAATTATTTTATCATCATTGAGGTTGTGTCCATTTAAAGCTAAATCATCGATAATAACCTTTATATTTTGGAGATAATATACTTCTTGTTTTGTATTTATTAGACTAGAGAGGAGGCTGAGTATGTGAGTGCACAAGTGATTTGTCAATGTAGTTTACAACTTACACTTGGCTTCGACAATAGTAGCATAAGAAGATATAAGTGGGGCGACAGATCCAATGGTGGAGGCTTGAATCACCTGAAGAATGAGACGATCTTGACATAACCATAGTTTATGCTCCGAATTTTGAATTTGACTTGCTGCCCCCGGGATATATATCATTCCTGGTGGACAAATGAAAAATCCATCAACATAACCTAATAAATCATATCCAAAGAGGAGATTAGAGAATTGAGTACGCTAAGATGCGTAGTTACCTCCTTTGGATAATTTGAAAGGGATGAGAGCTATAACATTGATGGAGACAAACCCTATATGCTGAGAAGTACTATTACTCCCTACATGGATAGTGATAGGAATGTAATGCTAGTTATAGGTGTCCTGCAAGCCAATCACATGAGTGATGGCACGTGTAACATGTTGTGTCATCTTTTTACTTATGATTCATATCGGATCGTGATGAGATCACAATAATGAGATCGATTCATCATTAAACACAGATCCTAAATAATCCCGGTCATAGATTACTCAAGAGGTACATCGAGATAACCGGACAGACTAGTGTACTATACACCCATCCATATATTGGAGGCAACTGATCTCATAGCCACTTGTGTGGAGACACTAAGTATATAGTATAGGTGCTCATTTAAGAATAAGTTCATTGATTGATCTACTTATGAAATGCTATACAGTTAATGATACCTAATGTTAGACAGTAATTTCATAGTCCCAATTATATTTCTGGTCCTTAGACTTGAGACACCAATGATGCCTTGTATGTGTACTCCTTTCTTTGACGTCACACTTATAGGTTTGAAAAGTTCTAGATCTGGTATAGTTGGTTATAGAGATTGGTAGCCAACCTTACGAAGGTAATTGAGTGTCAATAGAGGATCATCCACTCTTGGTATTATGAGAGGAATATCCCATATGTGCTTGCTCAGACAAATCCCTGATCAGGGTCATTCGGATTGAGAGAGAAAGAGTTCTCCAGGAGAATCCGATTAGAGCGAGACTATGACGGATTCTGTATATGACCTAATAATACCATATCTAATATACGATCTTTAGGATATTAGTTAGATGAGGGATTATAGATGCACGATAATTATGGACAGACAGGTCTGATGGATTTGATCCCCCTGTACCGTTTGGGGACTATGGCATAGTGGTCTAGTACGTCCATAGTCGAGTAAATTATTATGGGGATAATAATTCACTATATTAGAAGGAGTTCTGACGAGAGTGACTCATGACCAACTCGATATCGGGCCTAGAGGGTCATACACATATGGTGTATACTTCAGCGAATAGAGGATTGGATAGATATCTAATTAGTCCTTATTCTCATTAGATGAGACACTATGCTGATAGCCTCCTTGATTAAGGCCCAATTAAAGGCCTAAGGATATTATTAGATAGGGATCCAGTAATGCAAAGTTAGTGGGTAATTAATTGGATGAAGATCTAATACCCACTAAGGAAGGATTCCTAGGGTTTTTTGGTGGCTCTCTATAAATATGAGGGGAGACTTATGATTGATAGACTGCAGCTTTGGCCTTCCCCTCCTATTCTCCCCTCTCCCTCTACGCAAGAGTTACGAGATTAGATTAGAGAAGTTTTATTACAGAGATCCATCATATGGATACTGTTAGAGAGGAGGATGTTTTACCTCCTTCACCTTCTCCATCCGGATCTGGAATATAGGGATATACAATCTCCCTAGGTAAAATCAATCTCTAACACATTGTATTTTTTCGATTTTTGCGGTATTATCGTGACCCCAATCTTTTACACGATGATTTAATCTGCATGAGAAACTAGTTTTTATTTTGATTTTCACTGCGTATGTGATACACCCATTGAGGTTTTCCAACATCGGTATCAGAGCAAAGGTTTTCATGTGAAAGATTAGTTTTAAAATGTGGGTGATGAGATTGGATCACGTAGAATCGTTCTACACATTCTTACTATGTTTTCGCAGAAAAGGCCGCGTGAAGGAGGGGTGGCACGGCGGCCCCCCCGGCCACCCACAGTCGGGCGGTCAAGACCCCGCAAGGCGGCCGACTCGGCTAGGGCCACCAAGGAGGCCTGGCACATGAGGCGGCCCCGTATATCACGGATTTAGCTGAATTTGCCTAAGCCATGCGGCACCCTAGCAGCACTCTCGAAGACTTAGCTGAAATTGTCTAAGTCGTGAAGTAACCTTGTCTACTGTTCTGGACTTAGTTGGGATTGCCTAAGTTACGAAATGCCCAAAGCATTAACTGTTCGCAAAGGGTCAGCCCTCTTACAACCTCTTGCAGTCCCGTAGGACCTACAAAAAAGAAGTTGATTAGCTTAGAAATGAGCGATGGACAAGTCCCTCTCATAAAGCGGGAAGCTATACAAGCAATTCGTTGAACACCTTAAGTGCAACAGAGAAAGAGAGCAAAACAGGACTTTAGAGGGTTGTAAGAATGATTGTAAATCCACAAACAATGGTTCCCAAGGTATCAGACGCAAGACAAGTTTAATTATTGATGAAAGCCTACACCCGACATATACCTGAAACCCCATCCAGCCCGGTGCCACCCAGGGGGTTCCAAGGTACTGAAATGATTGACATTTCATACCGCTCGGCATGGTCGCTGCAACACATGAAAAAGACCCAAAAATTGGGTTGTTTTGGCTCCGCCCAGTGAGCGATCATCTTGCAACCTTTTATACTACTTTTGCTCATATTTCTTATATAAAAACACATAAACTTAAGACAAAACAAGTTGTCAAACATATGTACAAACAATAAAAAGTGACGAACAGTTCGTGGAGCGAAGATGTTACGGTTGAACGATGACCGTTCGTGACATTCTCCTCCACTTAAATTATCGATGCCCTTGTCGATGCTTGTTGGTAGGCTTTGACGCGGGTTTCTTCATGTTGTAGGGCGTCTTCTGGCTCCCAACCGGCTTCTGTTCGAGAAAGCTTTACTATGCTCCATTAGGTAGCTTTGTTTTACGATCTTTTAGAATAGTTTCAACTCACTTCTCGTAAGAGGCTCTGGTGGGGGATAGTGAAGTTAGAGCATTTAAAGAATTATCTCGCGGATTTGAGTTGTAGGCTTTTAAGTTGCTCGTATGGAAGATGTTATGAATTCTGAACCATGCTGGTAGTTGCAACTTGTATGAGACATTACCTACCCTGCTGATGATTGGGAAAGACCCTTCATAATTATATACCTTTATACTTGCGTACCAATCCCTTGTGCACTTTGTGCCTAAAGAACTGAAGTGATGCTAGTTGGAGCTTCACCAATACCATGTCAGCAACTTTAAATTCTTGAGATCACCTTCCCAAGTCTGTCCACTTCTTCATCTTTTTGGTCGCCTTCTCCAAGTAAGCCTGCGTAGTATCTACATTGCGATGTCATTCCTTTGGAAGTGATAGACTGATGGACTACTCCCTATATAACCAAAAAGTAGGGTGTGAGGAGTTGATGGCTGTTATCCTGTAATAATCTCAAAGGGGCTCTTGTTGGATGTAGAGCTCCGTTGCAAGTTATAGGAGAATTGAGCTATGTCCAACAGCTTTATCCAATCTCGTTGGTTGGCACTCATGTAGCGCCAGAGATATTGCTCCAAGAGTGAGTTAATTCTTTCTGTTTAGCCATCCGTTTGGGGGTGGAGGCTTGTGAAGAAATATAATTTAGATCCCAACAACTTGAACAACTCGGTCCAGAATCGTCCCAAGAACCAAGAATCTTGATCACTAATGATGTTATGTGGTACTCCCCAATACTTCACCACATTTTTCATCATATTGATCGAACAAGTCTTTTGCCTTGCCCAATTGATCGAATAAGTCCGCGATGAGCGGGATGGGATACTTGTTCTTTACCGTCATCTTATTGAGGGCTCGATAATTAATACATAATCGGAGGCTCCCATCTTGTTTCTTCTGAAAGAAGACTGAAGCTCCGAAAGGTGCTTTTGAACTACAGATGAAACCACCGCTTAACAGTTCATCTAATTGCTTCCTTAATTCTACCAACTCTGGAGGGGCCATGTAGTATGGTGGTCTCGCTAGAGGCTTAACTCCTAGCTCTAGATCAATCCGATGATCCACACCTTTACGTGGTGGTAGAGTTCTTAGCAACTCCGTTGGTATCACATCTGAGAACTCCTTCAGGATGTTCGCCATAATAGCAGGTTCCTAAATGACCTCCCTGTCAAGTGTCTCTAGCTTCATAGCACCTACAAAGGTTGATTCATCTTTTCATACCCCTTTCTTCAATTGTAAAGCCGATATTTGTTGTAGGTCCTTGGTTCCTCCTCGAGAAACTAAAATCGCGCAGGGATCATCACCTCCCATTAGACATAGGAAGTTTAGGAATGGCATTGGCACCAACTTCACCGCATGCATAAACTCCATTCCGAGAGTCACTTGGAAGTCATTCAATGGCACTGCTATCAAGTTTGTGCACTTGCTCCATGTCCCAATCTTGATGGGGACTCCCTTTGCTCGTCCGAAGATCCGCTTGGCCTCCGAGTTCACCTCCTTCATATGACTTGCTCTTCTCCAAGATAAATCCAAGTCGCTTAGCTTCATGATCGATGATAAAATTGTGGGTAGCACTTGTGTCCATCATTGCATAGGTTGTTCGACCATTATGCTTGATGTCCACATATATCAACTCGCTGCTTCCTGCCTTCGATGACTTTGCCTTTGTGTTCTCCCCCACTTAACCCCATAACGCATTCAACAAATGTATTGCTCCCATCCTGGGTCCTTGCAACACCTCACTGTCGCTACTGGATTCAGAACTGCTCGAATTAAGGGCGATAGCTTTGCCCTTGTCTGACTTACGAGGTTGAATCGATGTAGTTAAAGTATTGAGTGCCTATTTTTACGGACACTCCCTCACCATGTGCGGTCCTCCACACAAAAAGTATCCACCAGACTTTGGGACTTTAACTTTTGATCTCAGTCTCTTGTGGAAATTATTCTTCTTTTGTTTGCCCCTAGACTCCTTTGCTTGAGAGTATTTAGATGGGCAATTTCTCGAAGATTATTTCTTCTTTCTCGAATCCTCTGAAGAAATAAAGTTAGTTAGCTATTCAGCGACTGTAATTACCCTGACTACGTCGGTGACATTCCTCTGATATAGTTCTTGTTGTACCCATGGCTTCAAGCTATCGAGAAAGCTGAATAGCTTGTCTTTTTCAGATATGTCCTATATATCTAGCATCAATGCTAAAAGTTATTTCATATAATCTCGGATTGTTGTACTTTGGTGGAGTTATCTCAGTTTTCTTCTTGCGATAAACTCTCTGTTCTCGAGCAAGAACTGAGTTCTCAACTCTCAGTTCAAGTCTCCCCATGTATCTACTCGACATCGGCCTTGCTGGATCTCTTCCCAATGGGTTTGCCACTAAAGTTTTGCATCCTCATTCATATACATTATTGCTATAGCAACTTTGGACTCTTTAGAGTCGAGCCTTGTAGCACGAAAATACTATTCCATGTCGAATAAGAAAATTTCAAGCTCTTTGGTATCCCTAGCACCCTTGTAGCACTACGACTCCGGTGCCCTGAAGTTTTATGGTAGTGCAACATGGGTATTATTTCATCCCGCATCAAGAGTCCTTGTTAACACCATCACCTTAGCTATAAGTTCCGCCATAACTTCATGTAGATGTCATACGGAATCTTTGATGTGTTCTGTCAGTTGATCAATCAAGGATTCAACTTTCTCGATCCAAGATTCAACTTCTTCTAATGAGCTCTCTACCCCAAGTAGCCTTCGTTGGCCTTAGTAGAGTTCCTCTAAGCTTGCTTTAAGAACATCAAGGTGGGTTTCCGTCATTGTAAGTCTCTCCTTGTTGTCACGGGCTTAGCTGATTCTGCCTAAGCCATGCGACACCCATGCGTGTCCGTCCGCAAAGGTCAGCCCTCCCCGAGATCTCCTAAAATCCCACAGACTTACAAAAGAAAGCGGGCGGAAGCAACTCCCACGGGATCCACAAGCAACTGCTCAAGAAAAATACTTTATAAAACCAAAATATAAATTACACCCATGGACATTACAAACTCAGAGAGGTTGCACACAAAGGATAATGGTCCACTACAGACCGATCCCCCACAAGTGCTTATAAGACATACTTGTATTTACAAGCCAAACTTGGCCATAAAGCAAATCAAACTAGGGCTTCCAAGCCCGCTTCTTGTTGTACAAGATATGTACCTAAACCGAAGGACACGGACTAACACAAGCATTTCATCGAACACCTTGTTTATATTGTTGTCCGTGACATTCTCCCCACTTATTCCTTGACGTCCTCGAAGCCACGAAACTGCATCTCCTCGCATTCTGAATCTTTAATCTTCTACTTTGCAACATGCCCTTTGGCTCCTTAGCTCTCCGCTGTTGTTGAGTAGTCGAACTCTACTCCGCCATGCTGCTTCAACTCACCAATGACTAAATCTGGTGTGGGGTTGGCTGAGTTGTGCTGATCCTTGTTGGTTCTCGCGGATCCCTCTGATGAAGGAAAAGACCTGCCTTATTATGTGCCAGTATCGCAGTATACTCATATTGCTTGAATTGGGTAGATGCTTGTTGGAGCTTTAACGAGCATCGCCTCACAGACTTTGAAGTTTTTAAGGTCCTTTCTCCATAATGTTTGCCCATTGAACCTTCTTCCGCTGTTAGTTGTCACTTCCAAATATGTTCGCATCACTCCCTCTTAGTCAATTGGGAAATGAAGTGGAAAAACTACTCTCAATAGTACTGATCACCAACGGTGAGGATTTGACAACCATTGTCTTCCATAAGCTTTATTTGAAGGGTCACTGAACTGGTGCAGAGCTCCCCTGCTTGGATAAGTAAGAGAACTGGGATACTTGACTTCACCCATTCTCTTCGTAGTTGAGAAGGTAAGGTTACTCGGCCGCCTCCTCGAGTTAAGAGAATTGGGGTACTCGATTTCGCCCATTCTCTCGAGTTGAGAAGGCAAAGGTTACTCAATTTCGCCGGCAAAGGTTACTTGATTTCGCCTCCTCGAGTTTGTACTTCATGCATTAAGTGTACTAACATTCGCGCTTTGCTCACACTTCAAGCACTTGAAGTGGTTGCACTCGCGTTGGGTTAGCTACGGTGATTCACCTTCCCACGCCTTGAACTTCGGAATGCAAGAAGTTTTGCCCGAAAAGTGTAAAAGTTTGCTTGGCTTCGCTCACTTCCTCGAGTTAAGAGAACCGGGTACTCGGTTGCCCATTCTCTCGAGTTGAGAAGGCAAAGGTTACTCAATTTCGCTTGGCAAAGGTTACTCGATTTCTCGCCTCGTACTTCATGCATTGAGCTGGTTACTAACATTCACGCTCTTTGCTCACACTCCAAGCACTTGAAGTGGTTGCACCTGCGTTGGGTTAGCTCGTGATTCGCCTTCCCACGCTATTGAACTACTAGAATGCAAGAAGTTTTGCGAAAGAGCAAAAGTTTACTCCAACTTGGAGTCCCCAACTTGGAGTAAGTCTTTGATAGATCTGGTCACCTTTAGGATTGTATCGTCTTCTCCATCACCTTTGCCTACTCCTCTTGAGTAGAAAGGTACAATACCATGTCTTGCCTACTTCATTCCTTGGTCGAGCACTCTGCAACCGAAGTCCCTTAATTATCCGGATGAGAAGCACATCGATATCGGTCTTATGAAGTTTCTTGGCCTCGCTCGCCTCGTCTTGGTACTTAGAGTTTGCCTCGCACTCTCCACCTCCTTGGCCCCTTTACGACCAATGTCCCTTCATGAGAGCAAGGGATCGATGACTTCACGGAAGTCCCGCACGATACCATGGCCGCCATAGCACTACTATCCGTTACCTTGCATCTTCATCCCTTCCACCGCGATCGGTAGATCTGCCTGGCATCGTGGAGCTCCTCAGTCCACCTCCTCTAACCGACGCTTAGCCGAGCCCGTTGGACTCGTCGTTTCCTCGCCTCTCGACCACCGACACCACCGTGTCCTCCTAGCAGTCTCCTTGGTCGATGGAGAAGATGCAACTCTCATGCATGGCCTCCGCCATCTTGTTGCAGGCTCCGTTTTCTCCTTAGCTTCCTTGGTAGCAACGTCGCTACTCGGCCTTGTCCTCGACTTGCCCCCTTAGCGAATGTGCACCGGGCGATCCAACTCTCCAACTGCTTCGATTAATCAAGTCCCCTCCATGGGACTCACTGGTACTTGCAATCTGACTACTCCCTCGGTGGTACACAGCCCCCATATGCTGACGACCAAGGCTTTCATCTGATGCAAACTTTGATGCATACACACGGAAGACCCGCCTCTGATGGCATTCACTCCTTGAATCCAGCCCTTCTTGCCGTTGCATCGTTCACGGTGGAGCTCCTCACGATCATTCACATGATCATGTCCCCTCCATGGGACTCACTACGTGCACTTGGACTTCTTCCTCGGTGGTATACTCCCATATGCTGATGACTAAGGCTTTCATCCAATGCAAGCTTTGATGCACACACGAAGACCCGCGGTACTCGACATTCACTCCTTGAATCCATAGCCCTTTTCTTGTTGTGTCATACACCAAAGTGGAGCTCGAACTCGATCATACCTCATGATTTTGTCCCTCACGGGACAAGATTGTCATTGCCACGAACTATTCCACCATGATCCGCCGCACACCTCGGTGACATCTCCATTATCTGATTCTCGTGTGATGAACTCGACCTCGACTCCACGTGTGGCCTCGCCAACTCAACTTTTAGTTCGCTCCTTGGCAATTCGTCCCCCTCACTCTGGGTTACTGACGGGCATAGCTCTAGGACAGCCGTCGCCTAGTAGCTCGAAGTCCCCGACCGCCGAGTGGGTGCACCATTATGCGGATCTTGGGCCTCTATCCCCCCGGCACAGCTATGCACCTCTTGTTCCTAACAACTTGAGCGACAACACTGGCATATTCTTCAAGAGTACCGTCCGTCCTCTTGCCCGTACTAAGGTCTCATGATCCTAACTTTGCCTCAAGTTGAATCACCTTAGTTACTCCATCAAATGCATCTCGAGGTAGCTTGCATGTTCATCTTTGGCACCATGCAAAATAAGTCCCATCAAAATGAAGAACCCATGGAGCGACATGATCCCTCTTGCCTCTACAGAGTTCATGCCCTGACCTCTATCTGGCCGTGCCTCGCTCCATGTTCCATGTCGACTCCTTCATGCGGCTTGGATACTTCGAGTTCCACCAGTTGCTCGCTCCTCGATTTGCACTAAGTTGATAGTGGCCCTCACGTCTACCATTCCACAGTCGCCCTTTGTTGAGTTCGATTTCTCCCTCGACTCTAAGTGTGCCTTCACATGATGTTGCATTGGATTGCTCCCCACTTGATCTCGAAATGCATCCACCACTCCTTCGAGATCATGCGAAACCGTCGCTCACTCGGTCATGAAGATATAACCATGAGAAACTCTTCCTCAGGTCCGTTGCACATGATTCTCCCACTAGAGAACTAGGACTTATTCCTCCCGGATCGTCTGCCGCAGCAACTTTTCTCTTTATATTCATCGAAGTTCATCATCCCCTTTGGACTCCCTTCTTGAACTTGTGCTTCGCCCCCACAATGTACTTGCTAGATTGCGCTTCTCCCGGTCTCATCGCACCTTCAAGGTCTAGCAACATGAACTTATTGCACATTTCAGCCACGGACATATCCTTTCCATGTTGAAGAAAGTTCGATGCTCCATGGCGCCGAAATCGCGCCTTGGGATGGCCACGTCATCCGTGTACAAGCCCTTGCATGAGTTTGAATCCTTGAGTTAGCAATTCCCTCACGTGAGCTTTGCCGGTCGTTACACACACTCCCACCTTGCACTCATCTTTCACCAGCACCGCCACCCAGCACCGTTGCGCCAACGTCGAGCTATAGCTCAAACTCAACCATCCCAATCTTTGTACGCATTCTTCTTCGCCGTTTGTCCTCGTGGTGCCTCTCGCAGGGTTGGCTATTCCTTGAATGCCAAACCAGATGCCCGCTCGGCGACTCCTTTCCCTACATCTTAATGTCCGTTTCAGCATGCAGCACCTCCACACCAGGTCCCCACATTTGTAGTGGCAAGTGTTTCGCGCTTGTCCGCCCGACCACATTGTCACGGGCTTGCCGATTACGCCTGCCGCGGCACCGCGTGTCCGTCACAGGTCAGCCTCCCGAGATCTCCTAAAATCACGGACTTAAAAAGAAACGGGCGGAAGCTCCCACGGGATCCACAGCAACGCTCAAGAAAAACACTTTATAAAGCCAAAATACAAATTACACCCATGGACATTACAAACTCGGAGGTTGCACACAAGGATAATGGTCCACTACGGATCGATCCCCACAAGTGCTTATAAGACACACTTGTAAGCCAAACTTGTTAAAGCAAATCAAACTAGGGCTCTCGCTTCTTGTTGTACAAGATATGTACCTAAACCGAAGGACACGGACTAACACAAGCATTTCATCGAACACCTTGTTTACATTGTTGTCCGTGACATTGTGGCTTTTTTTTACGATTTGTCATAGACAACAATGTAAACAAGATGTTCGATGAAATGCTCGTGTTTGTCCGTGTCCTTCGGTTTAGGTACATATCTTGTACAACAAGAAGCGGGCTTGCAGTAGGCTTAGCAGCCCTAGTTTGATTTGCTTTATGGTCAAGTTTAGCTTGTATATACAAGTATGTCTTATAAGCACTTGTGGGGACTTCGGTTTGTAATGGACTATTATCCTTTGTGTGCAACCTCTCTGAGTTTGTAATATCCATGGGTGTAATTTGTAGTTGGCTTTATAAAGTGTTTTCTTGAGCAGTTGCTTGTGGATCCCATGGGAATTGCTTCTTCTGGCCCGTTTTCTTTTTTGTAAGTCTAAGGGACTCTAGGAGATCTCGGGGAGGGCTGACCAGTGTGGACGGACATGCATAGTACCACACGACTTAGGCAAATCAGCTAAGCCCATGATAATATGGTATCAGAGCGGGACAAGCACATGCAGAAACACTTGCCATACAAACGTGGGAGAGCTAGCTAGGCTGTGTGGAGGACAGCCAGCACGTGCAACCGTTTGGTGGAAAACGGACATTGAGATATAGGGAAAGGTATCGCTTAGAGGAGTGAGCATCCAGGTTTGGCATTCAGAGGAATGACCAATCCCTTTGCATGAGAGGCACCACGAGGATAAGCAAGCGAAGAAGAATGTGTAGCATACAAAGATTGGGATGATTGAGTTAGAGCTATAGCTCGACGTTGGCAACCAAACTTGACGGTGCTCAAGGCAAAGCGGGGCGCTTAGTGAAAGATGAGACAGCGCAAGGTGGGAGGTGTTGTGTAACGACCGAAAGAGTTGTGCAAAGCTCATAGAGGTGAGGGGAATTGCTAACTCGAAGGATTCGGAACTCATGCAAGGGCTTGTACACGGACGACGGAGTGTTCGTGGCCATCCCAAGGTGCGATTGGAACACAACGCTATGGAGCATCAGAACTTTCTCTTCAACATGAAAGGGATATATCCGTAGGCGGTTGAAATGTGCAACAAGTTCAGTATGTTGCTAGACCTTGAAGGGTGCAGTGGAGACTGTATTGGAGAAGGGTCGCAATCTAGCAAGTACATTTGCGGGGGCAGAACAAGGCACAAGTTCAGTAAGATAGAGTAGTCCAAAGGGGATGGTGGTCTCCGAAACTTCCAGTGGGAAGTATGCAAAGAGAAAAGTTGCTCCAGCAGGACAAATATCCAGGAGGGATAAGTCCTAGTTCTCTAGTGGGAGAATCATATGCAACGGACTGCACATATTGAGGAAGAGTTCCTTAAGAGGATATCTCCATAAAGCTCAACGGACCGAGTGAGCGATGAAGAGTCATCGCATGATCTCGAAGGAGGTAATGCATTGGTGGATGTATTTCAAGATCAAGTGGGGGAGCAATCCACGGCAACATCATATGAGGGCACACTTAGAGTCGATGCAGAAATCAAACTCAATAGAGGGCTGACCCGTGGAATGGTGGACGTGAGGGCCACTATCAACTCAATGCAAATCAAGGAGCAGAGCGACTTGGGTGGAACTCGGTGAAGTATCCAAGCCGCATGAAGGGAATCGACATAGAAGATGGAACATGGAGCGGAGGCACAGAGCTTTCCTTGGACAGAGGTTAAGGGCATGAACTCTTATAGAGGCAAGAGTGGGATCATGTCGTTCCATGGGTTGTTCATTCTGATGGGATATACTTATTTTGCATAGTGCCAAAGATGAAGGGAGCTTCAAGGCACATACAAGCTACCTCAGAGATGCATTTGATGGATTAACTAAGGTGATTCAACTTGCGGAGATAAAGTTAGGACCATGAGACCTTAGTTCGGGGCAAGAGGACATAGAGGCGGGTACTCTTGAAGAATATACCACAGTGTTGCCATTCGAGTTGTCAGGAACAAGAGGTGCATAGCAAGATTGTACTGGTAGGGGATAGAGGCCCAAGATCCAGACAATGGTACACTAACTCTAGCGAAGTCAGGGGACTTCAGGAGCTACTAGGTGATGGACTATCCTAAAGCTATGCTTCATCCAGGTATGACCCAAGAGTGGGTGGACGAAGGGGAATTGCCAAGGGAGCGAACTACAAATCGAAGATGACAGAGGCCCTACGATGTGTTGGCAGAGGCCACACGTGGAGAAATCATAGTCCAAGTTCATCACACAAGAATCTGTATGCAATGGAGATGTCACCAGGAGGCGATATGGTACAGCGGATCATGGTGGAATAGTTCATGGCAATGTAATACAGGCAACTACCAGTGAGTCCCATGGAGGGGATCGTGTGTACCACCGAGGGAGTAGTTAGATTGCAAGTACCAGTGAGTCCCATAAAGGGGACATGATTATACTAAGGTACAATCAGAGCAGCTGGAGAGTTGGACTGCTTCAGTACTCACATTCGCTTAAGGGAGCCCGACAAGTCAGAGGACAAGTCGAGTAAGCGAATGTTGCTACCAAGGAAGCTAAGGAGAATAGAATCAGCGTGAGCCCTGCAACAAGATGGCGGAGGCCATGCATGAGAGTTGTAGTTTGTCTTTCCATCGACCAAGGAGAACTGCTAGGAGGACACAGTGGTGTCGAAGCAGGTGGTCGAAAAGGGCGAGGAAGTGACGACGAGTCCAACGGGGCTCAGCTACCCAAAAGAAAAGCATCGGTTAGAAAGGAGGTGGACTCAGAGGAGTGCCACAATGCCGTAGAGGCAGATTTACCGATCGCGAAGGAAGGGATGAAGATACAAGATAACGGATAGTAGTGCTATGGGCTTGGCAGCGCCATGGTACCACAGATGCGGGACTTCCGTGGAGTCATCGATCCCTTGCTCTCATGGGAGAGCATTGGTCGTAAAAGGGGCTGAGGAGGTGGAGAATGCAAAGGCAAGGTCCAAGTACCAAGACAAGGCAGAATGGCAAAGGCCAAGAAACTTCATTAGACTGATGTTGATGGGCTTCTCATCAAGATAGCCAAAATTAAGGTACTTCAGGTTGATGCAAGAGTGCTCGACCAAGGAACGACGTAGGCAGTACACTGTACTGTACCTTTCTACATAGAGGAGTAGGCGACAAAGGTGATGGAGAAGACGGTACCATCCCAGAGGTGACCAGATCTATCAAAGACTTACTCCAAGTTGGGGGACTCCAAGTTGGGGTAAACTTTTTGCTCTTTTCGAGCAAAACTTCTTGCATTCCAGAAGTTCAATGGCAGTAAGAAGGCGAATCACAGTAGCTAACTCAAAAGTGCTTCAGAAGTGTGAGCAAAGAGAGGGCGAATGTAAGTAACCAGCTCAATGCATGAAGTACAAACTCGAGGAGACAGGCAAAATCGAGTAACCTTTACCTTCTCAACTCGAGAGAATGAGCAAAACTGAGTACCCCAATTCTCTTAACTCGAGAAGGTGAGTGAAGCCAAGTAACCTTACCTTCTCAACTATGAAGAGAATGGGTGAAGTCAAGTATCCTAGTTCTCTTACTTATCCAACAGGGGAGCTCTGCACAAGTATAGTGACCCTTCAAAGAAAGCTTATGGAAGACAATAGTTGTCAAATCCTCACCATTGGTGATCAGTACTACTGAGAGTAGATTTTTCACTTCATTTCCCAATTGACTAATTGAAATCAGGAGTGATGCGAACATACTTGGAAGTGACAACTAATAGTGGAAGAAGGTTTCAATAGGCAAACATTGTGGAGGAA
This sequence comes from Ensete glaucum, assembly GCA_021527575.1. Classification (NCBI taxonomy): domain Eukaryota; kingdom Viridiplantae; phylum Streptophyta; class Magnoliopsida; order Zingiberales; family Musaceae; genus Ensete; species Ensete glaucum. The sequence continues at coordinate 6,704,545 of CM038556.1, forward strand.
GGACCTTAAAAACTTCAAAATCTGCGAGGTGATGCTTGTTAAAGCTCCAACAAGCATCTACCTAATTTAAGCAATATAAGTATACTGCGATACTGATGCATAATAAGGCAGGTCTTTTCCTTCATCAGAGGGATCCACGAGAACCAACAAGGATTAGCACAACTCAGCCAACCCCATACCAGATTGAGTCATTGGTGAGTTGAAGCAGCATGGCGGATCAGAGTTCAATAACTCAACAACAGCGGCGGAGAGCGGCTAGGAGCCAAAGGGGCATGTTGCAGCTAAAGCAGAAGATTGAAGACTCAACAGAATGCAAGGAGATGCAGCGTCTATAGTGGCTTCGATGAGGATGTCGAAGGAATAAGTAGGGGAGAATGTCATGGACAATAATGTAAATAAGGTGTTTGATGAAATACTCATGTTTGTCCGTGTCCTTCGGTTTAGGTACATATCTTGTACAACAAAAAGCGGGCTTGCAGTAGGTTTAGCAGCCCTAGTTTGATTTGCTTTATGGCCAAGTTTGGCTTGTAAATACAAGTGTGTCTTATAAGCACTTGTGGGGACTTAAGTCTGTAATGGACCATTATCCTTTGTGTGCAACCTCTCTGAGTTTATAATGTCCATGGGTGTAATTTGTAGTTGGCTTTATAAAGTGTTTTCTTGAGCAGTTGCTTGTGGATCCCATGGGAATTGCTTCTTCTGGCCCGTTTTCTCTTTTGTAAGTCTAAGGGACTCTACGAGATCTCGGGGAGGGCTGACCCATGTGGATGGACACGCATGGGTGCCGCATGGCTTAGGCAAATCAACTAAGCCCATGACAGGGTGGCACTCCAGATGGTGCCTCCACCCCTCGTGGAGAATACCCAACTTTACGCTTGTCTTATTCACTGCCACGCTCCTCATGAGCAGCTTCAATAGTTCACGAGCGTGTTTGCGCTTGTAGCCCACCTGTGGCTACTTGGAGCAAGGGTCCGGCTTACCCCATCTTGCTAGATTCACCACGATGTTTTACCGTGGTGAGTTTCCAGATCTTCTTCGCTGTTCATTTGAATTGCTTGCCTGCTTGATACCACGCTATCATGGACTTAACTGAATTTACCTAAGCTGTACAACACCCTAGCAGCACTCTCAAAGACTTAGCTAAAATTTCCTAAGTCATGAAGCAACCTTGCCCATTGTTCTGGACTTAGTTGGGTTTGCCTAAGTCAGGAAATGTCCAAAGCGTTATCTGTCCGCAAAGGGTCAGCCCTCTTACAACCTCTTGTGGTACCATAGGACCTGCAAAGAAGAAGTTGATTAGCTTAGAAATGAGTGATGGACAAGTCCTAACATCTCGCAAAGCGGGAAGCTATACAAGCAATTCGTCAAACACCTTAAGTGCATCAGAGAAAAGAAAGAAAGAGAGCAAAATAGGACTTTAGAGGGTTGTAAGAACAGTCACAAGTCCACAAACAATGGTTCCCAAGGTATCAGATGCAAGAAAAGTTCAATTATTGATGAAAGCCTACGTCCGACATATACCCGAAACCCCATCCAACCCGGTGCCACCCAGGGGGTTCTAAGGTGCTGAAATGGTTGACATTCACACCGCTCAGTGTGGTCACCGCAGCACATAAAAAAGACCCAAAAATGAGACTGTTTTGAGCTATTTTGGCTTCATGCAACGACCGATCATTTTATAGCCTTCTATACTACTTTCGCTCATATTTCTTATGTAAAAACATATAAACTTAAGACAAAACAAGCTGCCAAACATATGTACAAATAAGAAAAAGTAATGAATGGTTCGCGGACTGAAGATGTTGTGGTTGAGCAATGACCGTTCATGACACGTAAGGGCAGTAGCCCGCAAGGGCGGCGCCTGTAAGCAGAAGTGTCGCCCGCAGGCACAACCGCTTATAGTATAGCGCCCGCAAAGGGGGCCGTTTGTAGGACGTTCGCAAGGAGCTACCGACCCCGACCAGCCCTACCACCAGGGCGGCCGCCCAGTGGGTGGCCACCTTGGCGGCAGCCATCAAAGGCGCAGCCACAGGGCAATGGCGTAGAGGGGCAAGAGGGCTAAGGTATTGTTATGAGAAAAGGATGATCCTGCCCCTCTAAATTCAGAAAATTTCGAGGGCTATCCACGTGTATAAAATTTCTAAAATACCTTCAACAATTCTAAAAATTTTGAGGATTGTCTTGATTTCTAAAAAATAATTAATTAAATATTTTAATTAATTATTATATATATCTAGTAATCTTGGTGTGCATGTGATGTATGATGTGGATGGATGATAATGAGCTATGTGTTGTGATATGTGTAATTATCATTATTATTATTATTGGGTCCTACGTGCCTGTGATTATTTGTAATTATATGGAGAGGCGTAGCAGGCGCGTGGAGGTGACAACGGCACCCACGATGCCGTGGCGAGAGATCACCATGCATGGTGATGCAATGATCCGATGGAACTGATGATGATGAGACCAACAATTACAAGGCATGGAGATGCGCCGATGCACACTTAGATTTATGAGCGATTAGGCCCATTGGCTCGAGCTTAATCATATTATGTGATGGCTCATGATCATCAGGTGTGGCTTGCATATGTGATGTGTTATACACCTACTAGATTTTATATATATATATATATATATATATATATATATATATATATATATATAATATAGATATATATTAAATATGAATATGTATGACACAACGTATTAGGAGACAGATACAAAACGAAAACCCCTCCTATGATAATATTAAGTCAGTAAGCGTGAGGCAATAAGATTGACCCATGTGGCCTTTCATCGTTATAGGAAGAAATTGAATCTCGACATAGGTTGAGTTGGTCGAGTCACTCGAGACTCACCTATCTACGTGATTGAGTTCTTGCCTATGATATATAGATGTTATCGGTGACGTGAGGACATGGTATGATTTGGTCGAGCAATCGAGAGTATATCCATTGAATCAGACTCATCTTGTAACGATAGTAATGACTTAACTGAACTTCATGGTTGGTTGAGTAGTTGAGACCATAATGATTCAGAGGCTAAATATAATGGAAATCATAAGGAGTTGTGATTGATAAGAGTTATCTACTTTTTGGGCTTAGTGTAATTAGTCGAGTCCCTCGAGGTTGCATTAAGACGCCAATTGGATCCCGATCCCCACTAAAAGTCTACCGAAGACTTTCGTCTCACGTGTCGAGGGTGTCACATGATTCGCTAGGAAAATAGTGGGAGTACATTAAGATAGAAGTCTATATCTTAATTAATATTTTCTACAAAATTTGTATATTATTTATTTTTGCTATATCTTATGCTATCAAAAACATGTCGCTCACAAACCCCTTACACAGTATACTTGATGCCAACAGCCTGGCTGGTCCAAACTATACGGATTAGCTCCATAATTTAAGAATTGTTCTCATAATGGAAAAAATCGCGTACGTCCTTAATACGATTGTGTCTACGCTGGAGGACAGAAAAAGCAAGGATTATATCGCTTACTTTGTGAAGTATATAGGAATAGTCCTAAATAATAACCTGTGCGTTGATCTTATGCTTCAGTCCCTACCAGATTCCTTTTCTCACTTTATAATTAATTTTAACATGAGCATGTTTGAGGTGACTCTCCCTGAGCTCCTCAATATGTTGAGGGAAGCTGAGAGTGTCATCAAGAAGGAGAAACCAGTTCCCTATATTGGTGAGGCCAAGCAAACAAGGAAGGCTAGTAACACCCTTAAGAAGGGCAAGGGCAAAGAAAGACTAGGTAAGGCAAAAGTTGTCAAGAGAGACCCGATAACGGACAAAGGATAGTGCTTCCACTGTGGCCAAGACGAGCATTGGAAGTAGAATTGTAAGGACTACCTTGTAGAGAAGGCGAGATAGAAGCTTGGAGAAGCTTTAGATATATTCATGATCAGCCTCTACTTATCATATTTTCATAATAACACATAGGTATTGGATACCTGGAGTGTTTATCATATCTACAATTCGTTGCAAGTTCTGGCAAGACCTAGGAGATTGGCTAGAGGCGAGATGAACCTCAAGATACGTAATGGAGTAAAAGTTACTACAGTTGCTGTTGGGGAGGTCATCCTACATCTGCCTAGCGGAGCTATTAATGCATTAGATGCATACTATTTTGTCCCTTCCATTATCAAAAATATTATTTTCATCACTTGTTTGACAATTAGTGGATATAAATTAATTTTTGATAATAATAATTATTTAATAATTATAGAAGATGAGATCACCCTTATAAATAGCTTATATATATTAGACACTTCTCCACATATTATGAATATAAATATGTCTAAGAGAAAAAGAGATAAGGTGAATAATGCATACCTATGGCATTGTAGGCTAGGTCATATGTATGAGGGAAGAATTCAAAAGCTGCTGAAAGATAGATATTTAGATCCATTTGACTATGAGTCATATGCTGTAACACCCCTCATTTCCGAATTTTCGTATAAATTTCTGGTGATAATGTAAGCATTCATTTTAAATTGACAAAGGAAATAGAGTATGATCAGAAGTACTTATTTGTAAGATTTGGGTAATCTGTTCAAAACAAAAAAAAAAAAAATCTGAGGACCTATATGTAAACCCTGAGGACCTAATCGTAAATGTACTAAATACAAGGACTAAATTACAAAATATAAAAAATGACAAATTCCACCGTTTAAGCCTCTCTGCCTTCATTCTTAAGGAAGCAGAGAAGGCAGCTGCGTGGGGGATCTGTTCAAAAAAAAAAAAAAGAAAGAAAGAAAGAAAGAAGAAGAAGAAGAAGAAGATTTGGGGCTTTAAGGGTTCTTGCTCAAATCTTTTCACTTAGGGTCAAAATTATCAAAGGCAAGTGTTCTATCCTAATTTTTTTGCCTTCTGATACTTTATCCTTGCTGTTTTGCCTTACTTTCCAAAATTAATTGCTGAATTCAAGACCTGCAAAGCTGAAATCTCTCTTGTTGCTTATAAGATTTGAATCTGGAAAATTATCAAAGTCCTGACCCTTCTGCCTTGTTCCAGCTGTAGATTATTGTACTAATTTTGGATTTAGGTTAAACTTATTTTATATGAATCTAGACTGATAGATCTTTCTTTTGACACTAAAATTGAAAATTTTGAAGTTCAATAACATGTCCAAACATTTGTTTTAATGGATACTATGTAATATGTAAAACAGAGTTTGCAGTTTCTAACCTTGTGTCACTAAATTATATATAACTCCCTGTTGGAGTCTCTGATTTAGACAAAACTTAATTCTTTATAAACTAAACTTGAAAATCTTTCTTTCGACATATAGTTTGAAAATTTTGGAATTCAATTGCCTACCCTATTATCTGTTGAATCCGACCCTATAAATTCTGCAAAACAGTGATTGTGTTTTTGCCCTTGGGTTACCAAATCAAAAGTAACTCCGTGTTGGGAACCCTGTTTCATACGAAATTTGTTCCATCAAAATATAGATTGATATAGGGTTCGACTATAACTTTCTTATGGGTATTGGAGCATAATTGATATTCTGAAATATTTGTTTGCTGTGCCACTGGAAATCTGTCCGAAATCGAGCTTTGGTCGATTTCGCGTATTCTGTTCCATTTCTTTGGAAAATTGAATTCGTCTAACCTTCTTATTGGAATTGAGCTAAATATGATTGCTTGGAATCCCTGTACATTCTTGTTTTCATTTTATTCCAAATCTGAATATATTTGTGAGAGATTTGTTCTTTGTTTCGTATTATCTCGAAAAGGCACATGCACGTTTTGTTGTTCCGCGTGTGTTTCCGACATATGCTATTTATTGTTAAAACTGCCCTCTTGTACTCTGGTGTGTGGGATTGTCTGGACCTTTGCCAGAAATGGTAAAGGGTATGCGCTTATTACCCGCTATGTGGGGTCCCGCTCTGGGATATTCGGACCTTTGCGAAATGGTAAAGGGTATGTGCTTAGAGCTGCGATGCTCTCCGCCCTTCCGACTTCACCTAGACGTGGGTGGATGGAGCTCCCAGACGTGGGAGACATTTGTCAGGTGGTCATTCAGAAATGGATGGATCATATTCTGACTGAGATTCCACTACACCTTCTATATGTTTGATATGACATCCAGAGATTTGGTGAGTTGTTTTTGTTTATGCTCTGGATAAGAATGATATGATTGCGACGTCAAGGACGACGTTTGAGCTTCTGTATGATATTTGTTTTTGATATGCTCTGTAATGCTTCATTCACTGATGATTTTGCTTCGAAATATTCCATATGCCGTTGATATGCTTCGTAACATTTCGTATGCCACTGATAAGCTCTGATATGTTTCCTTTGTTACCGAGATGCTCCAATTACTCTATGCCCCATCCGTCAGGAACCAAATATGTAAGATTGAAAAAACAATTATGTTTATGCTCCTAACAATATTATGTCTACGAAATCGTATATTCTGCCTTGTACTTTGCAACTGTATCCCCTTTGGAAATTGTATCATTTTGATATGGATATGTTAGTCACTTGCTGAGCTCCTTATGCTCACCCCGTTTGTTGATAAATTTTTCAGGATAGCGTATCGCTTGCTTAATTGTTAAGATTGGGCTGAGGCGGTGGAAAGTTTAGAAGATTTTAGGCAGATCTTTGTTAGCATATGTGTTTTTGTTGTATAAGCTACTCTGCATCTTATGAAATGTGACGATGAATCTAAATCTATGGATTTTGTGTAAGATAAAGGATCCCTCATGTATAGGATTTTGGAATGTTAAGTTAAACTCATGTAATGATATGAATTTATGGTAATCGTTAATTTGGTGACTGCATAGACTTCCCCACTTATGAGTTTATGTGTGGTTATTATTTTGAAGAGTTGAGTTCAGATTATATGAATTATCGAGTGATGCGTGGTATGTTTATGAACTGCACAGGGTGATGAATTTGTAGACTATAGAGGTAAAAATTTGATCTGAATGTTTTCTTAGTGACCTCAAAATGTGTGTTTGGATCTTGGATTAGTTGTAAGGAAAATTTTAAATATTGTCGATATTTTGGAGGGGCGTGACAGAGGTGGTATCAGAGCATGATTTGAGAATCACTAAGAATATTCTCTTTTTGAGGTTTATTGACTATCATTTAGAGATTGATCAAAGAAAATGTTTTTTGATGTTTTAGTAAACGAGGATGACGAGATCATCGGTTCTCTGTTGCATCTCTGATCAATTGAGTGGTATCATGCGGACTTTGGAGACTATGGCACAAGTGATGCAACAACAACAACAACCTGTCCATCAAGGAAGTAATGATGGAACAGAGACATCAAACCAGACGGGGTTGGGAATTGGACAGTTCAAGAAGCTTAGTCCTCCCGGTTTAATGGTGAGTCGATCCAATGGTGGCGAGCGATGGATGATGCGAGATAGAAAATATTTGATGCTTTAAATTACCTTGATGATCGAAAGGTTTTTCTTGCCACCTTTATGCTGGAAGGAGAAGCTGAACATTGGTGGAGAATGATTAAGAGGATGTCTGAAATCAAACATGAGCCAATGACATGGAAGTTATTCCAAGAAAAGTTTAACGATAAATATTTTTCAGATTGTATGAGAGAACAAAAAAAATTGGAGTTCTTGAATCTTATCCGAAGTATATGATTACATAGTATGAATCTAAATTCACCGAGCTCTCGGGTTTGCCACACATATGGTGATGATGAATCTAGAAAAGCAAGAAGGTTTGAAAGGGGATTACGGCGCAATAAGAAGAATGTCAGCTTTAAAATTACGAACATATGCTGATACGGTAGAAAGAGCTTTGAAAATTGAAAGAGACATAGAGGAAATTCAAGAAATCATTGGCAAGAACAAAAGGGACAAATTCTTGGCAGGAGAGAAAATGAATATGAAGCTAGTAACAAGAGGTTCAAGACATCTGGATTTGAGAAAAGGAAACCATTTGGGAGGACTCAGTTATGTGCAAAATGTGGATTAAATCATGAAACAAGTCGGTGTTTTCGGGTGACCGGAGCATGTTTTGGTTGTGGAAAGCTAGATCATCAATTAAGAGATTGCCCACTGAAAAGGAAGAAAGAGCCACTGCCTCCTAGACCCTCAGCCCATGCTAGAGTGTACGCTATCACTGAACAAGATTCTAAGGCTTCCAAATCAGTGGTGGAAGGTATTCTTTATGTTTCTAAAAGAAATGCAAAAGTTTTGTTTGATCCCGGCTCCAACTTATCGTTTGTTTCACAATACTTTGCTTGTCACTTGGATATTCTACTTAAACCCCTGGATTATATGTTATATGTAACAACTGCTGTTGGAGATTCATTGGCAATAAACTTGGTCTACCCATCTTGTTTGATCTCTATTGGAGACCGCGAACTCCATGCTGATTTGATTCTCCTAGAGATCCAGGGCTTTGATATTATACTTGGCATGGATTGGTTATCTTCTCATCATGCTAGTATTGATTGTTACAAAAAAATAATTACTTTCTGCATACCAGATCAGCCTATATTTTTCTTTGAGGGCATTAGGCATGATTTGCCTCCTTGCTTGATATCAGCACTTCAAGTTTATCGTCTTATGCAGAAAGGTTATTTTTGTTATATGGTGTGTGTAAAGGAGCATACAGATCAGAAAACCCACCTAGATGAAATTGTAGTGGTCAAAGAATTTCCTGATGTATTCCCAGATGACTTGCCTGGTTTATCTCTAGATAGAGAGGGTGAATTTGCTATTGATCTAGTCCCCAGTACAACCCCAATATCTAAGCCTCTCTACAGAATGGCACCACTCGAGCTAGAGGAGTTAAAGAAGCAAATACAAGAATTATTAGATAAGGGTTTCATACGACCCAGTGTATCCCCATGGGGTGCTCCGGTACTATTAGTGAAGAAGAAGGATGGAACATTGAGGCTTTGTATTGATTATAGACAGTTGAATCAGGTGACCATCAAAATAAGTATCCCATACCTAGAATTGATGATTTGTTTGATCAATTACAGGGTGCATAAATATTCTCTAAGATTGACACGAGGTCGTTACTATCGATTGAAGATCAAGGAGGAGGATATTTCAAAACTTCGAACTCGATATGGTCATTATGAATTCTTGGTGATGCCTTTTGGTTTGACAAATGCCCTGCAGCTTTTATGGAACTAATGAATAGTATATTTCAACCACTCTTGGATATCTGTGTATTTATTGATGACATATTGGTGTATTCAAAGAGTAATCGGAGCATGAGGAACACTTGAGAGATGTGTTGTCCATACTAAGAGAAAAGAAGTTGTATCGAAGTTCAGCAAATGTGAATTTTGGTTGAATGAAGTTGCTTTCTTAGGCCATGTGATTTCAGGGAAGGGTATATCTGTTGATCCAAGGAAAATAGAAGTCGTAGTTGAATGGGAAGTACCAACAAATGTAACAGAAGTTAGAAGCTTCTTGGGCATGGCAGGTTATTACAGGAGATTTGTGGAGGGATTCTCTCGAATTGCACAACCTCTCACCAAACTCACTAAAAAGAACATGAAATTTGTATGGGGTGATGATTGTGAGCAAAGTTTTCAAGAGTTAAAAAGAAGGTTGACTAGTGCCCCTATTCTCACTATTCCAAGTGGTAGTGAGGGATTTGTAGTTTATACTGATGCTTCAAGAAAAGGCCTAGGATGTGTTTTGATGCAGGAAGGGAGAGTAATTGCTTATGCTTCTAGGCAACTTAAAGGTTATGAATTGAATTATCCGACTCATGATTTGGAGTTAGCATCAATTATTTTTGCTCTAAAGATTTGGAGACATTATTTGTATGGTCGATAGTTTGAAATCTTCACTGATCACAAGAGTTTAAAATATATTTTCACTCAGAAAGAGTTAAACATGAGGCAGCGAAGATGGATAGAACTTCTGAAGGATTATGATTGTGCCATCCGTTATCACCCGGGCAAAGCCAATGTTGTAGCTGATGCACTTAGTAGGAAATCTACAAGTTTTATGGCTAGTCTGGTCGTGAAGCAATGGAAGTTATTAGAAGAAAATTTTGATTTGAAAGCTTTGAGGAAAGAGCAAGACTCGATGATATTGATGGCCTCCATTCAAGTGCAATCTGATCTTATTCAACAAATTAAGGAAGCACAATTACGAGATCCATATTTAATCTACTTGAGGAATGAAGTAGAAAAGGGATTGAAGCCACAATTTCAAGTTTCAAAGGATGACCTATTGAGATTTGGGGAGAGAGTATGTGTACCAAATGAACCAGATATCAAGAATCAAATCCTAAAGGAAAGTCATACTTCAAAGTACACCATACATCCAGGAGCACTAAGATGTATAGAGATCTTCAAAGTCATTATTGGTGGGAAGGCATGAAGAAGGAAATTGCAATGTATGTTTCAAAATGTTTGACTTGTCGAAATCAAAGTAGAACACCAAAGACACGGAGGGTTGTTGCAACCTTTAGATATCCCCGAATGGAAATGGGAATGTATTACTATGGATTTTGTTTCAGGATTACCCAGAACCTCTAGGAAGCATGATGCTATTTGGGTTATCATTGATAGGTTAACAAAATCTGCACACTTCCTACCGATTAATATGACTTATTCGCTTGATAAACTTGCAGATTTATATGTCAATGAAATAGTAAGACTTCATGGTATTCCAAAGGAGATCATCTCGATAGAGACTCAGTTTCTCTCTAGATTCTGGAGAAGATTGCAGGAGTCGATGGGCATTAAAGTTAAGTTTAGTACTGCATATCATCCTCAGACTGGTGGTTAGTCAGAAAGAACAATTCAAACACTTGAGGATTTGCTTAGAGCCTATGTTATGGATTGGAATGGTGAATGGGATAAGGATATTTCACTTGTTGAGTTCACGTATAATAATAGTTATCATTCAAGTATTCAGATGGCTCCTTATGAAGCTTTATATGGGCGAAAGTGCATAACACCTATATGTTGGGAGGAAGTTGGTGACGAGTCATTAGCGGACAAGGTACAAGAAACTACCGAGAAAATTCAAGTTATAAGGAAAAGGTTAAAAGGCGCTCGAGTCGTCAAAAGAGTTATGCCGACAATAGAAGATGAGATATTGAGTTTGAAATCAGAGATTTTGTATTCTTAAAAGTCTCCCTTCCAAAGGCATTATAAGGTTTGGGAAGAAAGGAAAATTAAGCCCAAGATTTATTGGACCTTTTGAGGTTCTTGAGAGGGTTGGTTACATGCAGGATTGCCTTGCCAAAGATTGTGCCATGTCCATGATATATTTCATGTCTCGATGATTAGAAAGTATATATATGACCCTTCTCACATCATTAAGTATGAGCTGGTGGAGATCGATAAAGATTTATCTTATGTGGAAGAGCCTAGTCGATTGTTGATAAGAAAGAAAAGTCCTAAGGAATCGGGTCATCCCACTGGTTCAAGTAAATTGGAGACATCATTCTGGAGAGGAGACAACTTGGGAGCTAGAGGAGGAAATGAAAAAGGTGTATCCCAGTCTTTTCATCGATAGAGGTACGATAAATTTAGAGGACTAAATTTTTCTTTTAAGGGGGGGAGAGTGTAACACCCCTCATTTCCAAATTTTCGTATAAATTTCTGGTGATAATGTAAGCATTCATTTTAAATTGACAAAGAAAATAGAGTATGAATCAGAAGTACTTATTTGTAAGATTTGGGTAATCTGTTCAAAAAAAAAAAAAAATCTGAGGACCTATATGTAAACCCTGAGGACCTAATCGTAAATGTACTAAATACAAGGACTAAATTGTAAAATATAAAAAATGACAAATTCCACCGTTTAAGCCTCTCTGCCTTCATTCTTAAGGAAGCAGAGAAGGCAGCTGCATGGGGGATCTGTTCAAAAAAAAAAAAAAGAAAGAAAGAAAGAAAGAAGAAGAAGAAGAAGATTTGGGGCTTTAAGGGTTCTTGCGCAAATCTTTTCACTTAGGGTCAAAATTATCAAAGGCAAGTGTTCTATCCTAATTTTTTTGCCTTCTGATACTTTATCCTTGCTGTTTTGCCTTGCTTTCCAAAATTAATTGCTGAATTCAAGACCTGCAAAGCTGAAATCTCTCTTATTGCTTATAAGATTTGAATCTGGAAAATTATCAAAGTCCTGACCCTTCTGCCTTGTTCCGGCTGTAGATTATTTTACTAATTTTGGATTTAGGTTAAACTTATTTTATATGAATCTAGACTGATAGATCTTTCTTTTGACACTAAAATTGAAAATTTGAAAGTTCAATAACATGTCCAAACATTTGTTTTAATGGATACTATGTAATATGTAAAACAGAGTTTGTAGTTTCTAACCTTGTGTCACTAAATTATATATAACTCCCTGTTGGAGTCTCTGATTTAGACAAAACTTAATTCTTTATAAACTAAACTTGAAAATCTTTCTTTCAACATTTAGTTTAAAAATTTTGGAATTCAATTGCCTACCCTATTATCTGTTGAATCCGACCCTATAAATTCTGCAAAACAGTGATTGTGTTTTTGCCCTTGGGTTACCAAATCAAAAGTAACTCCGTGTTGGGAACCCTGTTTCATACGAAATTTGTTCCATCAAAATATAGATTGATATAGGGTTCGACTATAACTTTCTTATGGGTATTGGAGCATAATTGATATTCTGAAATATTTGTTTGCGGTGCCACTGGAAATTTGTCCGAAATCGAGCTTTGGTCGATTTCGCGTATTCTGTTCCATTTCTTTGGAAAATTGAATTCGTCTAACCTTCTTATTGGAATTGAGCTAAATATGATTACTTGGAATCCCTGTACATTCTTGTTTTCATTTTATTCCAAATCTGAATATATTTGTGAGAGATTTGTTCTTTGTTTCGTATTATCTCGAAAAGGTACATGCACGTTTTGTTGTTCCGCGTGTGTTTCCGACATATGCTATTTATTGTTAAAACTGCCCTCTTGTACTCTGGTGTGTGGGATTGTCTGGACCTTTGCCAGAAATGGTAAAGGGTATGCGCTTATTACCCGCTATGTGGGGTCCTGCTCTGTGGGATATTCTGGACCTTTGCCAGAAATGGTAAAGGGTATGTGCTTAGAGCCTGCGATGCTCTGCCGGCCCCTTCTGACTTCACCTAGACGTGGGTGGATGGAGCTCCCAGACGTGGGAGACATTTGTCAGGTGGTCATTCAGAAATGGATGGATCACATTCTGACTGAGATTCCACTACACCTTCTATATGTTTGATATGACATCCAGAGATTTGGTGAGTTGTTTTTGTTTATGCTCTGGATAAGAATGATATGATTGCGACGTCAAGGACGACGTTTGAGCTTCTGTATGATATTTGTTTTTGATATGCTCTGTAATGCTTCATTCACTGATGATTTTGCTTCGAAATATTCCATATGCCGTTGATATGCTTCGTAACATTTCGTATGCCACTGATAAGCTCCGATATGTTTCCTTTGTTACCGAGATGCTCCAATTACTCTATGCCCCATCCGTCATGAACCAAATATGTAAGATTGAAAAAACAATTATGTTTATGCTCCTAACAATATTATGTCTACGAAATCGTATATTCTGCCTTGTACTTTGCAACTGTATCCCCTTTGGAAATTGTATCATTTTGATATGGATATGTTAGTCACTTGCTGAGCTCCTTATGCTCACCCCGTTTGTTGATAAATTTTTCAGGATAGCGTATCGCTTGCTTAATTGTTAAGATTGGGCTGAGGCGGTGAAAAGTTTAGAAGATTTTAGGCAGATCTTTGTTAGCATATGTGTTTTTGTTGTATAAGCTACTCTGCATCTTATGAAATGTGACGATGAATCTAAATCTATGGATTTTGTGTAAGATAAAGGATCCCTCATGTATAGGATTTTGGAATGTTAAGTTAAACTCATGTAATGATATGAATTTATGGTAATCGTTAATTTGGTGACTGCATAGACTTCCCCACTTATGAGTTTATGTGTGGTTATTATTTTGAAGAGTTGAGTTCAGATTATATGAATTATCGAGTGATGCGTGGTATGTTTATGAACTGCACAGGGTGATGAATTTGTAGACTATAGAGGTAAAAATTTGATCTGAATGTTTTCTTAGTGACCTCAAAATGTGTGTTTGGATCCTGGATGAGTTGTAAGGAAAATTTTAAATATTGTCGATATTTTGGAGGGGCGTGACATATGCAACATGAGAAACTTGCCTTCGTGGAAAGATGACCAACTCTTCTTTTAGTGGAACTGGAGAGAGAACTATTGAGTTACTGGAACTCATACATAGTGATGTATGTATTCCTATGTCGACTCAGGCTATAGGTAGTTACTCATACTTCATTACATTCACTAGTGATTTCTCTAGGTATAGACACGTATACTTAATGAAGTACAAATCTGAGGCCTTTGAGAAATTTAAGGAATATAAGAATGAGGTGGAGAACCAAATTGGAAAGAGTATTAAGACTCTTCGATCAGATCGAGGAGGAGAGTACTTAAGTACAGAGTTCACTTATTTCCTCAAGGACAATGAGATTATATCTCAGTGGATACCTCCTTATACACCTCAACTTAATGGTGTATCAAAAAGAAGGAATGACATACTATTAAACATGGTGCGATCTATGATGAGTTTCGCTAACCTACCTGTCTCATTCTAGGGGTACGCCTTAGAGACTGCATCTTACCTTCTGAATAGAGTTTCATCAAAGTCGGTAGTGTCTACACCATATAAGATATGAAAAGGAAAGAAGCTTGATCCTAAGGTGGTTAAGATTTGGGGCTATCCTATCTACGTTAGAAGACACAACCCCGACAAGTTGAAATTAAGGACGGAAAGGTGCACATTCGTGGAAAACCCTAAGGAGACTTTGGGGTATTATTTTTATCATCCCGAAGACTGAAATGTCTTTGTTGCTAAGAGAGTCATGTTCCTTAAGAAGAAACACATTCTTAGTGAAAATAATAGGAGTGAGATAGAATTGAGCGAGGTTGGAGAACCTAGCTCAAGCACCATTCTAGAGTCTAAATCTGTTCAGGTACCTAACATACTAATTCTAACTTTGCGTGGGTCTAGTAGAGTATCTCACCATCCTGAAAGATATGTGGGACATATCAATAGAGATGACTCTTAGGATATTGATCCTGAGACCTACGAGGAGGTTATTACGAGTATAAACTTAGGAAAGTGGCAAAAAGTCATGAATTTTAAGATGGATTCTATGTACTCTAATAAGGTTTGGAACCTTGTGGATGCATCTAAGGGTATTGTACCCATCGATTGCAAATGGATCTTTAAGAAGAAGATTAGAGTGGATGGAAAGATAGAGACCTATAAAGCAAAGTTGATAGCTAAAAGATATCGTCAAAGACAAGGAGTTGACTATGATGAAACCTTTTCACCCGTAGCTATACTTAAGTCAATTAGAATTATTTTGGCTATTGTACCACTCTATAAGTATGAGATCTGATATATGGATGTCAAAACGACATTCCTTAATGGTAACCTCAAGGAGGAAGTGTATATGATACAACTAGAGGCATTCGTATCTAAAAAGAGTCTAGATAAAGTGTGCAGATTGTTTAGATCCATTTATGGATTAAAGCATGCATCCCAAAGTTGGAACATAAGATTTGATAAGGTGATTAGATCTCATGACTTCGTTAAGAATGAAGATGAGCCTTGTGTATATAGGAAGGTAAGTGGGAGTGTTATCACCTTCTTAGTGCTATATATGGATGACATCCTAATCATTGGGAATGATGTAGGAATGCTCTCTATAGTAAAGGATTAGCTATCCAGAAACTTTTCCATGGAAGACTTAAGGGAAGCATCCTATATTTTGGGGATCCGGATCTATAGAGATTGATCTAAGAGGATGCTTGGCTTATCCCAGTCTAAGTACATAGACTCCATTGTCAAAAGGTTTGGCATGGAGAATTCCAAGAGAGGTCTCATACCGATGAGATTTGGAAAATCACTTTCTAGGAGTATATCCCCAAAGACTCCTGAAAAAAGGGCAGATATGAATAAGATACTTTATGCCTCAGCGATATGGTCTATCATGTATACGATGCTATGTACCAGACCTGATATAGTATATTCTTTGAGTGTCACGAGTAGGTATCAGGCAAATCCAGGTTTAGAACACTGGAAGGTAGTAAAGTGTATTCTTAAGTACCTGAGAAGGACTAAGGATCTTTTACTGATATATGGAGGAGGTAGCCTCTAGGTTGAAGGCTACATGAACTCGAGTGTTTAGTCCGATGTCGATGATAGCAAGTCAAATTCAAGATATGTTTTCACCTTGAATGGAGGAGCAATAAGCTAGAAGATTTTCAAGCAAGATACTATTGCTGTCTCGACCACAAAAGTGGAATACATTGCTGTAGCAAAAGCAACAAATGAAGGGGTATGGATGAAGAAGTTCATCAAGGATTTGGGAGTCATACTAAGCAGCATAGAGCTGACTCCCATATATTATGATAGCAACAGAGCAATAACTCCAACAAGGGAATCCCAGTCTCATCAGAATTTTTCTGAGAAGGTCCTATCTGATTAGAGCGATAATGACCCGAAAAGATATAGCAACAGAAAGAGTTTCATCCAAAAATAACATTGCAGATCCACTGACAAAGCCGTTGGCTCAGATTGTATTGAGCTTCACAGGGGTCTGATGGGAATTAGACACATAGGTGATTGGCTTTTGGTCAAGTTGTAGATTGCTGGTTACATGTGCCCTACAAGCCAATCACATGAGTGATGACACGTGTGACATGATGTGTGATTTTTTTATTTATGATTAATATTGACATATTCTCACATTATATTATCTATAGTATATATACTATGATGTCCTTGGTTTTGTGCAATGGGAATCAAATCGTGATGAAATCATGATAATGAGATTGATTTACCTTTAAACATAGATCTTAAATAATCTCGATCATAGGTTACTCGAGAGACATCAAGATAACCGGATAGACCAATATACTATATACCCGTCCATATAATGGAGGCAGCTGATCTCATCGCCACTTGTGTGGAGATATTATGATATAGTATAGATGCTCATTGGAGAATGAGCTCACTGATTGATTCACTTACAAAATATTGTATGGTTAATGATACCTAATGTTAGATAGCGATTCCAGCATCCCAGTTGTGTATATGGTACTTAGACTTAAGATAACAAGGATGCCTTGTATAAGTACTCCTTTCTTTGACGCCAAACTTACAGGTTTAGAAAGTTTCAAATCTAGTACAGTTGGTTATCGGGATTAGAGTCAACCTTACGAAGACAATTGAGTATCAATAGTGAATCATCCACTCTTAATATTATGATAGGAATATCCCAAATATGCTTGCTCAGACAAATCTCTGGCCATGGTCATTCAAATTGAGGGAGAAAGAGTTCTTCGGAAGAATCTGATTAGAGCAAGACTATGACGTATTCTGTATGTGACCTGACAGTACTGTTGGGAAACCTCAGCAGGTGCATCATATGCGCAGCAGAAATTAAAATAAAAACTAGTTTCCCATGCAGATCAAATCATCGTGCAAAATATTAAAGTCGCAAGAAAAATATAAAAATCGATAAAATCACGATGTGTGAGAGATTGATTTTACCTAGGGAGATCGTATATCCCGATATTCCAGATCGAGATGGAGAAGATGAAGAAGGTCAAGTGTCCTCCTCTTTAGCGGTATCCACACGATGGATCTCCATAGCAAAACTCCTCCAATTTGATCTCGTAACTCTTGCAAAGAGGGAGGGAGGAGAATAAGAGGTGGTGGCTAAAGCTGCAGCCTATCAACAATGAGTATCCCCTCCTATTTATAGAGAGCCACCAAAAACCTTAGGGCTCCTACCTTAGTGGGTATTAGATCACCATCTAATTACCCACTAACCTTACATTATTGGATCTCTATCCAATAATCTCCTTAGGCCTCTAATTAGGCCTTAATCAAGGAGCCCATCAGTATAGAGTCTCATCTAATGAGAATAGGGGCTAATTGGATCTCCATCTAATCCTCTATTCGCTGAAGCATTCACCATATATGTGTGACCCTCTAGGCCCGATACTGAGCTAGCCATGAGTCACTCCCATCAGAACTCCTTCTGATATAGTGAATTATTACCCTATAATAATTCACTCAACTCATCGACTATGGATAAACTAGGCCACTACGCCATAGTCTCCAGACGGTACAAGGGGATCAAATCCATCAGACCTATTTGTCTACAATTATCATGTATATATAATCCCTCATCTAACTAATATCTCAGAGACCATATATTGGATATGGTACTTGCTGGTTACAAGTGCCCTACAAGCCAATCACGTGAGTGATGACACGTGTGACACGTTGTATGATCTTTTTGTTTATGATTAATTTGATATATTCTTATATTATATTATCTGTAGCATATATATTATGATATCCTTGGTTATATGCAATGGGAATCGGATCGTGATGAGATCACGATAATGAGATCGATTCACCTTTAAACACAGATCATACATAATCTTGGTCATAGGTTACTCGAGAAGGATATTGAGATAACCGGACAGACCGGTGTACTATATACTCATCTAAATGATGGAGGCGACTAGTCTCATAGCTACTTGTGTGGAGACACTAAAAATATAGTACAGATGCTCATTGGAGAATGAGTTAACTGATATCAGAGCCGACACCTAAGTAGAAAAGGGCTACATATGGATGAAGTGCTTTGAAGAAAACACAATGTAGAGCCACTATTAGGCTAAGCCTCACATGCACCATGCTAGGGTTCGATCTGGAATATATTCTACCTTGATGAGGACATCAAGTATCTGAGTGTAGGAGAGCGTAACACCCCTTAGTCCCAAATTGGAAAAGTGGGAACATATGAATGCCTTATAAGGGTTGATGAGTTTACTAATATTAACTTTCGGCTTGAGTATTTTAGCCAGTGGTTGGGCCAAAACTGAAACTCTTAAGATAATTAGCTCATTAACTTGGATTTTGACAGTAGTATCAGAGTCAAGGTTTTCATGCGAAAGATTTGTTTTAGGTTCAGTTCTAAAGTAAAGGTTCGGGGAAGTATATAACTAGCTTGTTACATATTCTCGGGATAGCACTCACATTCAATTCTAAATAAGAGTTTCAAGCTCAAAAATTGATATTTTTTTTACTAAACCCCGAAAAAAAATAATGCAAGGGAGCCCAAATTATATGATTTTTTTATCAAAACCCGTGTTTTTTTGGCAGTACCCATTTTCTCCTATTAGAGAACCCAAAAATGAGGAAAAGTTGAAGAAACCCGAGAAAAAACAACGCAACCCAGTTTTCCCTAATAGGTAGATAAAAAATATGTTTTTTACGAAACCTGGGAAAAAATGATTCAGATAGATTTTCCTTAATAGCAAACCCCAAAATCATTTCAAGTTTACTAAACCCTGTGTATTTTTTATAGTAAGGATATTTTCCCTAAGAGGGGAGATTGAATTGGATTCTTTTTTTATCAACCCCTGTAAATATCACTTGTAATAACTTCGTCATAACTATTATTGGCTGCTGCTACACTGGCTCGCCATATAAACATCACTGTAATAACGAGTTATAACTGCCTATTTGTTGTTGCCACACAACAAATACCTATTTTGCCGCATAACACAAACACATAATTTGTATTAACTTCGTTAAACACATACCTACTTTGCTACTTTGCTGACGCTGTATTGGCTCGCTGACCCATCATGTTAGTGGTAATTTGTCTAATAGTTACTTGTCACATCGTTGCTTGTCTAGTAGTTACTTTTTACATTTAGTGATTAATTACCTTAACGCAAAGCAGTGATTTTTACTCATTTTTCTATACTTATAGGGGTAGGGGAAGTTAGGGTTGGGCAAGAGTGAATTTCATTCTTATATGTATGGTGATAGTTTCATTCTGACTTCTTAAGTGAGAGAATCGATCGTGTAATGAAAGTAAGGTCGACAAAAGAACCGGTACTACATTTTTTTCTTCTCGCATCCTTCAAAGCAAGGTAATGGATTTTGACAATCACTTAGCTCACGCACCAGTACTTTTGATCCTTCAACTGAGTTTGATTCTGATCTATCTTATGCTTCTTCCCCTTTGTCAAGGTGTACTCCACTCCAATTAAATAATCTCTATCTGACCCTGATTATCACTCTGTGGGTGGGTCTAAGCGATCTCACAATAAGAATTGACATTGTAGCTAGAACAAGACATTCTTGCTGCTTAAGATTCTTTTTATGTTTGCTGATTCTAGACTCGCCAACACTTCAACTAGACAACTGGAATGGAACTCAAATTCGTGATCATGCTATAGGAGCAAGCCAACTTTCAACCCTATTTCCTCTTACAAGAAAAACACCTAAAAAAGCAAAGATACTCCTAATTGAAGAACCTAACCCATACTTTTTCCTGGCCATCTTTTGAGCTTTGAGTCGATACCCTCGTAATTTCTTATTGAATATGCATCTATGTTTTTTTATTACAATTCATAATTTCTTACCGAATATGCATCTAAGTTATTTATATTACAATTACCTTTAACCTTTCTTTTCAACTACTGATTCATTCTCTGATCAGCTTAAGGAAGCACCCAAAGAAACAATACTCTCTAAACTACTTAACTGTTAATGCTTAACTTGACCTCAACTGAACTTATAGACATGACTTTGAGCTTGCAGCACTCTATTCTCTTCTACAGTTAACACTATTTTCTCTTCTTCCGCTTAAACCCTTTTTTAATAATTAAATAAAGCATCGAACTTCTCTGCACGACACGCTTCAGAAGCACTAATCTCTCTTTAACTTCTTCTGCTTATGCTCCTGAAACTGAAACACTCAATTCAACACTTAGATTCAATCAACTAGAACTCTACTCACTGAACAAGCTTAGTATAATGTTACACTAACTGTTGGGCAAATGGTCCAAATTTAACTCATAATGGGCTTTAGTAAACCCTACAGCCCTAATATTCATTTCTCTTAATCTAAACCCTAATTTTGGTGACTAGTATTGAGGAAAAGTGAACAGTGATGACTGTAAATATCGGAGAGAGAAAGGAAGCCGCATATTGGTAATAGAGTGCAAAATATAGGAGATTCAAGAAATTAACGAAAATAAGGACAGAGAAAGACTATTCTCAATCATCTAAACAGTATTCTCATCTCAGGTTAGATCAAATATATAGTGGATTCTTACTATGATCACTTGAGGAGGTTTTGGATATTGTGCATAATAGTATGATTCTTGTATCACTATCATTCTCTCATAATTATTGCTTAGGCTTAGACAAGAAGCCTTGAGATCTGTATATTTATTATTTTAATAGTAGATTTTCTCTGGATTGCCCCGTAATTTTTACCCTTCGAGTTAAAGGTGTTTTACACGTAAATCTTAGTGTTTATTTTATTATGATTTCTATTTGATTCCTCCACTGTATGTGATGACTTGGTAGTGTTTGTTTACATATAAAGCCGTTATCATTCCTTTTATTTCCATCAATTGTTATCAGAGCAAGGTTTTGGTGGTATTTAATTTTTATGTTCGAATATGGAGGCTGGTAATGTTTCTCGCATGATTAGCTTGAATGAAAATAATTGAATGATATGAAAACCAAAAATAGATGATCTCTTATATTGTAAGGATTTTTATGGACCTTTGCAAGGGGATAGTTCAAAGCCCACAACTATGATAGATAATAAGTGGAAGAGGTTAGATCAAAAAACAGTTGGATTTATTCGACAATGGCTTGATGACAGTGTCTTTCACCATATTTCTACTGAAAGTTCTATATGCTCTCTTTGGAAAAAGTTAGAAGGTCTCTATGAAAGAAAAACGATTGGTAACAAAATTTTTCTGATCAGAAAACTTGTGAACCTGAAATATAAAGAGGGCACTTCTATTGCTGAGCATACGAATGAAATGCAAAGTATTACTAATCAGTTATCCTCTATGAAAATATCTCTTGATAATGAGTTATATGCATTGTTACTTCTCAGTTCTTTACCAAAAAATTAGGGCACACTAGTAGTTTCCCTCAGTAATTCTATACCAGATGATGTTGTCATCATGTGCTAAGCAATAAGCAGTTTGTTGAATACAGAGTTGAGGAGAAAGAATTCAGTAATTTCTCAGATTGATTCACAGGCACTTATCTTAGAGAATAGAGGAATATCAAAATCTAATGATATAAGTGGCTCACGCTTGGTTAGAAGTAAGTCAAGATCAAGAAAAGATATTGTTTGCTATAATTGTAGTGAGAAAGGATATTATAAGAATCAGTATAAGTAATCTAAGAAGAATGAGAAAAGGGGAAAGAAGTGGAGCCTACAGAGTCAAAAGAGAAAGCCATAACTATAGTGCAAGGTAATGATTATTTGATTTTGTCTATTTTTTATGATATTTTTTCTTGTGTGTGCTAGAATCTCGAGTGGATAATTAACATAGGTGCTTTTTATCATGCTATACCATGAAGGGAGTTTTTTGCTACTTACAGGTTTAGAAATTTTGGTATTGTCAATATGGGCAATTATGACACAATAGATATCATTGGCATGAGTGATATCTACATAAAGACCAACCTTGGCTGCAAGTTGGTGCTTAAGGATATGAGGCATGTTGTTGACTTAAGGCTAAATTTAATTTCAGTTGGAAGGCTTAATGATGAAAACTCTTATGTCAGATTTCACAATGGGTAGTGGAAACTTAGTAAAGGTTCTCTTATTGTAGCTAATGAAAAGAAATATCATACTTTGTACATATTACAGGTTAAAACTTATGGTGAGTAGTTGAATGCTACAAAGAAAAACTTCAGCATGGAGTTGTGGCATAGGCGATTGGGACACATGAGAGAGAGGTATTGCCAAACCATAGAGGTACACGTCTGAATCCTTGTATTGATTGTTTGGCTGGTAAACAACATAGAGTTTCCTTTACTAGTTCTGTTTTATCTAGAAAAATACACCATGTCTATACAAATGTGTTGGTCCTTTGAGGATAAAAACTCCTAGTGGATCTATTAATATTCCTAGTATCACTGGTACACTTTATTTTGTTACTTTTATAAATATTTTTTCCAAAAAATTTTGGGCCTCTGCTATGAAGACCAAAGATGAGATTATTAATGTCTTCAACTAGTTTTATGCCAGAGTTGAAAGGGAGATAGAAAGATAATTAAAATGCATAAGATCATATAATGGTGGTGTGTACACAGGATTGTTTAATAATTATTGCATGTCAAATGACATCCAGCATGAGTTGACACCTCAACATAATATAATTGTAGACAGGATGAATCGCACCACTATAAAAAAGATCAGACATATACTTTTACATGCCAAGTTACCTAAAAGGGTTTTGGGATGAGACTTTGAGGACTACAGTTGATG
Organism: Ensete glaucum; assembly: GCA_021527575.1. Lineage (NCBI taxonomy): Eukaryota > Viridiplantae > Streptophyta > Magnoliopsida > Zingiberales > Musaceae > Ensete > Ensete glaucum. The sequence continues at coordinate 6,727,920 of CM038556.1, forward strand.
TGATCAACTTATCACCATGTACAGCTCTAGATGGTGATGTTGCATAGCATGTATGATCAGGAAAAGATGTCTCCTATAGGCACTTAAGAGTGTTTGATTGTCGTGCATTTGCATATATTCTAGACAATGAGAGGTCCAAGCTAGATGGTATAACAAAAGAGTGTATTTTTCTTTGCTACTCATATGATCAATTTAGTTATGGGTTTTGGGATCCAGAAAAGCAGACGGTATTCAGAAGTAGAAATGTTGTCTTCTTTGAGGATCAAACCCTTGAGGATTTGAAGAAAGAGGCACCAGCCAAAACTTCTGCAGAAAGATTAGCATATTGTGACCTAAGTATTCCTCCAGTATATTAGGGTGATAGGGGAGATGTGTAGGAAGATAGTATAGAGTTAGATGTTGATCTACTAGTAGGACATGTTAAGCAGGAAGAAGATAGGAAATAATTTCCTATAGAACCTCAGTCGAGGAGATTTCTAGATCACGTCAACCTTCCAGAAGATACTCTACAAATGAGTATGTGATGCTTACTATTGTAAGTGAACCAGAGAGTTACTAGGAAGTAGTTGAAAATGAGCAAAAAAGAAAGTTATTAGTTACTATGTAGGAAGAGATAGATTCTCTACAGAAGAACCACACATATGATTTAGTGCAACTACCAAATAAAAGTAAGGGTTTGAAGAACAAGTGGGTTTTCAGGTTGAAGACTGAAGAACATTGTTTTAAACCAAAGTATAAAGTTAGATTGGTTGTGAAAGGCTTTATTAAAAAGAAAGGTATTGACTTTAAAGAGATTTTTTCTCCTGTTATTAAAATATCTTCTATCTGTGTTGCTCTTGGTATTGCTGCTAATCTACACTTGGAGGTTGAGCAGTTGGATGTGAAGATAGCTTTTCTTCATGGTGATTTGGATGAGAAAATTTATATGGAGCAACTAGAAGGCTTCAAAATCAAAGGTAAAGAAAATCTTGTCTACAAGTTGAAGAAGAGCTTATACGGGCTGAAATAAGCCCCAAGACAGTAGTATAAAAAGTTTGATTCATTTATGGTTGAAAATAAATATAAAAGAACAACTTCAGATCATTGTGTGTACATCAAATGGTTTTGTGAGGATTTTATTATTCTCTTACTTTATATTGATGATATGCTTATCCTTGGAAAAGATATGTCCATAATTGATAGGTTGAAGAAGGAATTGAGTGAGTCTTTTACAATAAAGGATATGGGGCCAGCAAAGCAAATACTGAGCATGCAGATTTCTTGTGATAGAAGAAATAAGAAGATTTGGTTATTACATGAGAAATACATTGAGAAGGTATTAGATAGGTTGAAGGTGAGTAATGTAAAGCCAATTGATTCTCCTTTTGTAGGTCACTTCAAGTTATGCTCAGATCAGAGTCCATCAAGTGATGAGGAGAAGGAGAAAATGTAAAAGGTTCCTTATACTTCAGCAATTAAAAGTGTAATATATGCAATTGTATGTACGAGGCTGGACATTGCATATACAATAGGTGTTGCTAGCAGATTTCTTGCAAATCCAGGTAAAGAGCACTGGAAAGTAGTGAAGTAGATTTTTAGATATCTCAGAGGAAGTTTTAAAATTTGTCTAAACTTTGGAGGTGGACCACCTATATTAACAAATTACACAGATGCAAATATGACAAGAGATATTGACACAAGGAAGTCCACCTCAGGTTTTGTACTTACTTTTACAAGGGGAGCTGTGTTATGACAATTAAGATTATAAAGGTGTATTGCTCTTTCTACCATAGAGGTAGAATATATTACTGCTACAGAGGTTTGCAAAGAAATATTATGGATGAAAGGATTCTAACAAGAATTGAGGCTGAAACAGAAAAACTATGTGGTGTATTGTGAGAGCCAATGTTATCCATTTGTGCAAGAATCTAATATTTCATTCCAAGTCAAAGCATATAGATGTTAGATATCACTATATTAGAAATGTGTTTGAAGAAAAGCTGTTATAGCTTTAGAAAATTTATACAAATGATAATGGGGCAGACATATTGACCAAGACTTTACTGAAGAAAAGACAAGAGATGTGTCGACAGCTGGTCGGCATGACTTCACATTGAAGAGTCATGAGTCAGCCTCCCTTATGGGTTGAAGGGGGATATTATTAGGCAGATGGCCCAGATTCAGCCCATAATAAGATTTAGTAAAGCTCACAGCCCTAACTTCATTTTTCTTAACTTAAACTCTAGTTTTTGTGGCTAGTGTTGAGGAAAAGTGAGCAATGATAGTTGTAAATGTAGGAAAGAGAAAGGAATCCACAGATTGGCAGTAGATGGTAGAAAACAAGAGATCCAAAAAATAAAAGAAAATAAGGACAAAGAAAGACTATTCTCAATCATCCAAATAGTATTCTCATATCAAGTTAGATCAGATATGTAGTGGATTATTACTGTGATCACTTAAGGATGTTTTGGATATTATGTATAGTAATATAATCCTTGTATCTCTGTCATTCTCTTGTGATTATTGCTTAGGCTCAGACAAGAAGCCTTGAGATCTGTATATTCATTATTTTGATAGTGGATTTTTTTGACTTGTCTTGTGATTTTTACTCTTCGAGTTGAAGGGATTTTCTATGTAAATTTTGATATTCATTTAATTATGATTTTTATTTGATTCTACTGTGTATGATGGTCTGCTAGTATTTGTTCATATATAAATCTTTTATCATTTCTGTTATTTTCATCATTAATAGAGCTCACCAAACAAATAATTAAATAAATAAGTAAAGAATTTAGTTCAAAGTCAAATAAGAAAATAGGATAGTACTGTCTGGTTTTGAAGCAAGGTTCAGTATAGAATTGCTAGTTATAATTATAGGATCGGAAGCAACTGACATCATTCTTGTTCCCTAGATCCATATTATGGACGTAAGTAGCCAACCTAGTGTAATGCTCCTTCCTTTATGTTTAAGAATTGAATTTAATACTTTCTTTTTAGAATTTAAAACAACAAACCTGAGGTAAAGTCTTGGCGTCGAGATCCAGATGCATAAGCTATATATGTGGAGTATGAGAAAGATTAAATAAAGATATTCAGTTGTGCGCATAAGATAAGTAAAGTAGTATCAATGGTAAGTTGTATCAATCTAAACTCATTCATCTAGTACTTCAAAGCCAATAAAGTAAGATAAGATTCCCTGCGACTTTACACCACCAAAACTTTATTATTGTCTAGTACCAAAAAGGATAAGTAAGCATTAAGTAGTCCTGCTACATCGGGTGTGGCGACAAAAGAAACTCTTGTTAAGCTAGGAGATACTGCTGATGAATTTGAGGTACCCCATTGTCTGTGAAAATGAATTTGAGCCTCATACTTAGCTCTAATAACTCTTTCATTAGCCGATGAAGACAGGACTTGTAAACTTCCTAGTAGACTGCTTGAGCAAACATGAATTTCATCTATTGAGCTCCTAGTCTACAAATCATTAATTTCTTCTTCAATCGAGTAAAACATTAATTTCAATTGAACTGATGCCATCCGCTCCAATAAGTGTTAACTGTGCTTGTATTATTTCTCTTTTAACTGATGTATTGAATTCCATTTCAACAACTCTCGCTAGCGCTCCAAAACTAGTACTTTCTAGTTCCACAAGAACTCCCCCACTTGAAGAATTACTTACTACTTCATTTGATCCTAATCTTTCTTATGATCTTGCATTTTATCTAAACTTCAAAAGTAAGAATCGACTTCATAGCACTAGGTTTTATTAGCAACAAGTAAGTAAGTCTAATGTGCACAACTTGTATCAATTCAGGCTTTAAACTATCATTAAATGTCAATTAAGCTAAATTACTCTTATGGCAAGAATGACTCAATGATACTAGGAAATAACCCTTAGATTGACTTCTTTTTCACCTAAGATACTTATGTTCCACATGCTTATGAACTTGTTAATAGTGGATAGTGGAATAGGGAATAAGCGCGAACTACCTCTAATGTATATTCTGAGTCAGATCTCTGAATCTGGCTTCTTCTCTTGTATAATAGCTGATTGATGTAATCTTTCATTATTCAGATTATTCTCCTATCTTCGATCTAGATCTTTCAACTTATTCTTCTATTTTGCATACTCTGGCTTTAAAGCACCAACACGAGGATTAGTTAAGCTTAAAGAATGAATGGAATATCAAAATATACATTCATATATTTGTAGAGAAATAAATATTAGAATACGCTCTAAAGATTAAAAGGGAAGCTGAAAGTAGGTTGAGGTCGGAAAAAGAAAAGAAGAGACAAGTGTAGTACATTTTACATACCGAGGTTGAGGTGTTGCATCGGTTTGATTCTGTCCACGTACATGTCGATGCTCGGGGATTCTTCATTGACGCTCGAGGGATGTGCTAGCTCCTTGGGACATCTACTAGTAGGTCAGGGATGAGGAGTTTGTCTTATGCTGGAGTCAACTTATGGTCCTTGTGGAGCTACAATTGCTCAGAGTCTATTACGATGTTCTGAAGGGAGTTGCTTATCCTCGGTCTGAGGATCTTGTTTGGTTGGCCTCAGCTGGTGAAGCTTCCTCTTTTGCGAGTCCATTATTTTGTTCCTCAGCTGGCTTTCTGATCGTCAACGCCTCCACCTAGGCCTCAGTCGAGCGATGGGGGCGCCTCAACTCTTCCTCTCCGACGATCAAGTTAGCGATAAGAAGTGAAGTATTAGAGTGTAGATTACATGTGTTTGAATGCCCCCCCCCCCCCCTTTACTATTTTACCTAGGTGTCTTTTATACTATTTGCGGGAAGAAGAGTTCGTACGAGATTGTTTAATGCACCTGGATACGAGTTCAAAGTCATACACTGCCATGCTCCTAGGGCAAGGAGCAAGTCATCGATTTGTCTACTAATATTGACTTGAGGTCCTCGAGTGGTGGACAGAAGTAGCGCTCCTTCCTGAGATCTAGGTCCGAGGTAAGTCAAATGTGTCTATTTGGCTTTCGCCGAGGCTGATGAGGAGGTCCACGTTTGATGGGCCAAAATACACCCTATCACTCTCTCTCTCTCTCTCTCTCTCTCTCTCTCTCTCTCCCCCCCTTCCCCCCCTCCCCGTAAAAGAAAGTCGCACTTTGAGAGAAGCAAGGGGGTGCAATTTGCGATTATAAGTTTACTTGATCGTTGACTTTATTATAGGAGTTTTGGCTTTTTGGGCCGAGACCGAAGTTAGCATAGACTAGCCGAGATCGAAATCGGTATGGACTCATCGAGAGAGACCAAGTTTCATGTCGTGTTTGGAAATGAGGGTCTTTGCTAGTTTGATGTATATATATAGCCCTTTGAAGGCTATTTGGAACCAGAGTTCCCTTGGGAGTCGTTCGGGGCTGAAAGCCGATTAGGGTAGAAAGCCCTATGAAAACTATTTATGATTAAAAACTGATGGAGGGCTCATAAGCCTTTATTCTTGTATTGACACTGAGAGCCCTTTGGGAGCTATTTTGGACTAAAAGCCTTTTAGGAGCTCAAAAGCTCTTGAAAGTTTGTTGGGGACTAAAAGCTATACATGAGCTCAAAATTTCCAGAAAACTTATTTAGGACTAAGAGCCCTTCGGGAGCTCAGAAGCTCTTGAAAACTTATTCATGACTAATAGCCCTTTGGAAGCTCAGAAGCTGTTGAGAATTTGATTGAGATTAAAAGCCCTTTGGATTAGTTTTGGGACTGAAAACCTTTTGGGAGCTCGAAAGCTCTTGAAAATTTGTTCGGGATTAAGAGCCCTATGTTTGGGACTAAAAACCCTTTAAGAGCTCAGAAGCCCTTAAAAGTTTGTTTGGGACTTAGAGTCTTGTATTCGAGACTGAAAGCCCTTTAAGAGCTTGGAAGCTCTTGAGAATCTACTCGGGACCGAGAGCCTTGTGGGAGCTCAAAAGCTATTGAAAGTTTATTTCGGACTGAGAGCTCTGTGTTCAGGACTAAAAGCCCTTTTAGAGTTCGAAAGCCCTTGAGAATCTATTTGGGACTGAGAGCCAAATGGGAGCTTGGAAGCTCTTAAAAAGTCGTTTGGGACTGAGAGCCCTGTGTTAGTGACTGGAAGCCATTGAAGATCGATAGGGATGATGCCCAAGTGATGTTGCTAATTAGGAGTTGAAAGCCCTTGAGATTGGTCAGGATCATGCTCGAGCGATGTTAGTAATCAGGGGCTGAAAGCCCTTGAGATCGATCGAGATGATGCTCGAGTGATGCTAGTAATCAGGGGCTGAAAGCCCTTGAGATTGGTTAGGATCATGCCCGAGCGATGTGGGTAATCAGTGGTTGAAAGCCCTGTGAAGGGGTCGAAAGCCTTTGAGATCGGTCAAGATGATGCCCGAGCGATTCTAGTAGTCAGGGGCTAATAGCCCTTGAGATCAGTTTGGATCACGCCCGAGTGATGCTAATAATCAATGACTGATAGCCTTTGTGATCGGTCGGGATGATGTTAGAGCAATGCTAGTAGTCAAGGGCTGAAAGCCCTGTGAAGGAGCTAATAGCCCTTGAGATCGATCAGGATCACTCTTGGTGATTCTAGTAATCAAGGGATAAAAGCCCTTGAGATCGATCAGGTTCATACCCGAGCGATGCTAGTATGCTAGTAGTCAAGAGCTGAAAGCCCTGGGAAGGGACTGAAAGCCCTTAAGATCGATCGGGATCATACCCGAATGATGTTAGTAATCAGGGGCAGAAAGTCCCGTGAAAAAGCTAAAAGCTCTTGAGATTAGTCAGGTTCACACTTGAGCAATATTTGAGATACTACTAGGGGGGTTGGTGAGCTACCCGATGCTACTTGGTTTGCCTTAGTTGAGAGGGTCGCCCTAGTGGCCTTGAGATAGTTGCATCCAGCCCTAGTAGAGCCTTTTAGGGTGGTGGAGGATGGCCTAAGGCCTTCTAGCCAACATTCTCGCTCGCAGGGAAGAGGATGATGGTAGGGTCCCTCGAACCCGGATTAGGAATATGCATTCAGAAGAATTAGCCAGGGGTGCTTTCTTAGGTCCACATATAATGTTAGGCATTTAAACGATACGGGCCCTCCTTCTAATGCCAAAAGAATGTTGTATATTTTATATACTGAGGCTGAGGTGTCCCCTTAGCTTCGTTCTGCCCGTGTATATGTGGACGCCTAAGGATTCTTCATTGGCACCCGAGGGATGTGTTGACTCCTTGGAATATCAGTTGGTAGATCGAGGACTCGGGTGATTACCTCATGCTAGAGTCAACTTTTGGTCCTTGGTAGATCTATAGCCGCTTAGAGTCTGTTGCGTTGTTCTAGAGAGAGTTGCTTACCCTCGATCAGAGGACCTTATTTAGTTGGCCTCCGTGGGCGAAGATTCCTTCTTTGCGAGTGCATCCTTCAGCTCCTCAATTGGCTCTTTGGTTGCCAACGTCTACACTAAGACCTAAGTTAGGCGATGGGGGCGCCTTGATTCGGCCTCTCCGACAATTAAGTTAGCGATAAGAAATGAAGTATTTGAGTATACTATCTATGGGAAGAAAAGTTCATATAAGGTTGTTTAATGTGCATGGGTGCTAGTTCATAGCCTACGCTACCATGCTCCTCAAACAACGATTATTTCTTATAATCGTTATTTCCATGGCGATAACGCATTATAATGAATTATTATAAGTGATGCTTCTATGGTGATGACCAATATTGGTTCTGACGAAATTAATACAAGGTATACGGTTTAGTTCTATTTTTTAGGATCAACTTAGATCATAGCCCACTACACTAGATCATACCCTCTTCTTAGTTCTTCGATGCATTCTTAGTCTATTCTTTTATCGCCCACCTATGGCTCTTTCTTTCAAGTAGGAAATATAGAATGAAATATACCGAGCTTCCAATTTAGTTTCTAATACTTCTTGGCTTTAGATCCTTCTAAAACTCCGGATACAACTTAAGTAGTCTTAGCTTCAGATCCTTCTAAAACTCTGGATACGGCTTGAGTAGACTTTCCATTTGTACCTGACTTTTGAACTACTTATTATGTCATCGATTCAATTGGAACAGGCCATTCTCCAGTTAGTCTTACTTAGCACTGAGGACCAAGGAAAATAAAGAACAAAAATAAGAAATTTAACTGATGTGTATTGCATATATGTATAGTAATTCTAGAGAACAAACAAACTCTCTAAGAATAATGGATAGATTTAAAGCAACAAATATATAAAGAAGAGATCCAAAGAGTTCATCAATGTAGAGTCTCATCTAATAAGAATAGAGGTTAATTGGGTAACTCATATCCAATTCTTTATTCGCTAAGCATCCATCATATATGTATGACCCTCTAGGCCTAATACCAAGCTGACCGTGAGTCCACTTGTCAGAACTCCTTCTAACTCAGTGAATTATTATCTCATAATAATTCATTCGACTTATCGATTATGGACATAATAGGCTACTACACCATATTCTCCAAACAGTATAGGGGATCTTATCCATTGGATTTATCTATCCTCAATTACCATATATCTATAATCCATTATCCATCTAATACTTCAAAGACTGTATACCAGGCATGGTATTGTTAAGCCATATATGAAATCCGTCTAAGTCTCTCTCTAATCGGATTACTCCTCCTCTCTCAATCCGACCAACCTGATTAGGGATTTACTTGAGCGAGAGTATATAGGATATTCTTCTCATCATACTGATAGTAGATGATCCTCTATTCACACTCAATAGCCTTTGTAAGGTTGGCTACTAATCTCGATAACCAATTATACCAAATTTGAAACTTTACAAACCTGTAAGTTTGGCATCAAAGAGAGTACTTAAATAAGACATTTTTGGTGTCTTAAGTCTAAGGACTAGATACACAACTGGAACTACAAAATCATTATTTGACATCAGGTATTATTAACTATACAACATTCCATAAGCGGATCAATCAGTAAACACATTCTCCAATGAGCACATACACTATATCCTTAGTGTCTCTATATAAGTGGCTATGAGACCAATTACCTCCATCATATTTACGAGTATATAATATACCGATTTGTCTAGTTATCTCGATGTCCCTTTCGAGCAACTTATGACTGAGATTATTTAATATTTATGTTTACAGATGAATTCGTCTCATTATTGTAATCTCATCATGATCTGATTCCTATTGCACAGAACTAAGGAATCATAATATATATATTTAACAAATAATATAATGTGAAAATATGTCAAGAATAAAAATGAAGTAAAAAGACTATGTAACGTGTCACATGTGTTATCACTCACACGATTAACTTATAGGGCACCTATAACTAGCAATCTCCTACTTGACCTAAAGCTAATTACTTATGTGTCTAATCCCCATTAGACCTCTGTGATGCTCAAAGACAATATGAGCTAATGACTTTGTCGGTAGATCTGTAATATTATCTTCGAATAAAACTCTTTCCATTGCTATATCTTTATCGGCTATGATCTCTCTAATCAGCTAGAACCTCCTCAAAACACTTCAAATGAGACCTGAGTTCCCTTGTTAGAGCTATTATCCCATTAATATCACAGTATATGAGAATCGACTCTATGCTCCTTTATACGACTCTTAAATCCCTAATAAACTTCTTCATCCATACTTCTTCCTTTGTTGCTTCTATTGTAATAATGTATTCCGTCTCTGTGGTCGAGCCAACTGTAGTATCTAGTTTGGAAGTTTTTCAGCTTCTATTCCAAAATTCAGGGTGAAAATATACTATGAGTTTGACTTGCTATCATTAATGTCAGATTAATAACTTGAGTTTGTGTAGCCCTAAACCTGAAGACTATCTTCTCCATACGTTAGTAAAAGATTCTTAGTCCTTCTCAAATATTTAAGGATACACTTTACTACCTTCCAATATTTCAAATCTGAATCCGTCTAACACATGCTCATGACACTCAAAGTATATGTTATATTAGACCTACTATATAGCATAGCATATATGATAGATCCTATCACTGAGGTATATAGTATCATATTCATATCTGTTCTTTCTTCAAAAGTTTTTAAGGACATACTCTTATAAAATGATATGCTTGAAGTCAAACAAGCTAGAGCAATCAGGGTGGTTTTGGTTTACTATAATCGGTAGTATAATGTTTCGGTGGCAACTCATGTTTTTTCTTAGATCCTGCGAGTGGAAATAGGGAACAAAGTAACTAGAATTGAGATTGGCGGAATCCCCATGAATATACTCCTTAGGGATCATCTAGTAAGCAAGTCATTTTAGATATATTTAGACGGACAAAAAGGCTTACATATAATAGATATGTGACATATAATAGATATAAGATGGATCTAATATGTTATATAGTAGGAATAATCAATCTTCTATAAAGGGGAGCCCAATTCAATCAAACTTTCACGTTCATTTTAGAATTCAAGACATTTAAAGTGATCAAGCAACGTCGACGATAACCCCTACCTTCTAAGCTCACGATCCAGGTTCGATTCCTACTATATATCTATTATTCTTTATTATATAATATACATACATGCACTAGCAATCAATATTTTATTCCCTCAAATCTTTTCCGTGTCCCTTTTCTGTTTGTCTAATAGATAGGACAGAGATCTTCTAAATCTGTATGTATAGGCTGCTTCCTCCGTAAATGGTCTTGGTATCATAAATCTTAATAAATGCTATTTAAGTAAGATGGAGGTTTATTATTATTTAAATAGCTACGTAACTGACTGAGAAATTGATTTACATGTAGAATTTATAGCAGATAAAAGATATCCATTCGCTCCAGTATAACATAGTCGAGCTATCTGTTCTTCCACTAAGAAAGAGGGTCTATGATTGGGATTGTTTAAGCAACTAGCTTATAGCTCTGTTAGTGCAACAATAAGCTACTCTACTACTAATGTTGCGTACCCTACTTTTCAATCAAGATTTTGAATACCAGTACTGTATTTCAAGTGGGTGATATAATTTCTAGTATTCTTTGTCTTGATTTCTAGGTTAATTAATGGAGTTTGGAGAGAGTGTACAGATTCGTCTACCGCCAAATCTGTAACTGAACGAGTAAATCTCGTTCATTAGTTGAGGGAAATCTTCATTAGTTGAGGGAAATCCCTGTATAAATTGACGATGCATTTATCAATAATATCAAGTTTTTATTCTCTCATTTCCATTTCTAACATGGTATCAGAGCCATAAGAGAAATTATTCTCTCTGTCAAACGACAGAAAAATAGTTGCCATTACATGCTGCCTCCTCTACTGCTACCTCATTACCGAGGCAACGCTACTTGCTGGATCTTTCAAATCTACTATCACCTGCAAACAGCTCCAGCCGATCCACAGCAGTTTATAGCTCTACGCAGGAGCGCTTCTCCTCGTGTGCCGACGTCGCTACCACCGTTCTCTGCCCTTTCAGTGTCTGTATTCCAACAGTAAGGCAGTCGGATTCCCATCTGCGGCTGCACCTGTACCTATTGGACTACCGTTGGATATTCTCATTCGCCACTCACTCCCGTATCTACCAGGTGTTTTCTACACTATTCTGTTCAGTTCAGTTTTGTTAGCCACCTTCTGATCTATGCTACTACCTACAACTTTATAGCCATTAATTGCTTTTCTTTTTCTTTTCTTCTTTTCTTTTTCTTGGTCACCAGTTGTATTCTCCTCAACTCGTACGGCTTTTGTGATTTCCTAATGTCTTTCTCATCCACTTCTGATGTCCCTATTCTTTTTCCTACTAATAATTCTGTTTCATTGTCCGGTCTTATTTCCATTAATGCTACATCTTTAATCCCCTTTAAGTTATCTAAAAATGGCAATTATGCCTCTTGGCGTGCTCAATTCTTTAACCTCTTGTTTGGTTATGATTTATTGGGCTATGTTGACGGTTCACTTAGTTGTCCACCAGCCATGATTCATGTCCCAGGAGACCCTAGCCCAGTACCCAATTCTGCCTACAAGTTATGGCTTCGACAGGATCGACTAATTCTCCAAGCCATTCAGGCCTCTGTTGCTGGATCCATCGCTCCGCTTGTGACCTCCTGTACCACTGCTGCGGAAGCATGGAACAAGTTACAGACTACCCTGGCGAACCGCTCTCGGACTCGCATGCTTGGACTACTCTCCAATCTTATGACTCTCAAGCAAGAGGAAAGTTGTATTGCTAATTACTTATAAAATATCAAAGTCATTATCGATGACCTGGCTTTGATAGGTCATCTTCTTACTGATGAAGAGATACTGGTTCACACGCTCAATTGCTTAAATCCTGAGTACAAAGAACTTATTGCTGCTCTTCGGGCGCGTGACTCTCCTATCCTCTTTGAAGAACTTTATGACAAGCTGACGGATTATGAAGCTTACTTAAAGCGGGACACCAAGCTATCGGGACCTTTGTCAGAACCTCCCATCACAGCTCAGTTCACCCAAAAACTCAAAAAGCCCAACCGTAAATACCACAACAATACTTCAAAAGGTGTAGTCACCCAACCTCCCACTACTATGAGTTTTCATCCATCATTTCTTCCTCCATATCCTTCGTCCGTCAATTCTAGTCCAAATGTTTCCTTTTCACCTCGTCGCCCCCCACCTATATCTCTGCAACCAGTTATCTGTCAATTGTATGACAAAATCGGTCACACTGCCAAAGTTTGTCGATCGCGTCTTCCAGCACCATCTACTTGGCCTCAAGCAAATATCCTGACTGCTTCTTCTGAAGGTCCGTCTAACTGGATTGTGGATTCTGGCGCTTCCCACCATATCACCTCTGATCTCCAGAATTTATCACTCCATAATGGCTATGGCGGCCATGAAGACGTCATCGTTGGTGATGGTAATCGAATCCCTATTACTCATGTTGGTTCTAAGACATTACATTCTAACGACTCTTCTTTTACACTTCATAATGTTTTGTGTGCCCCTCACATCAAGAGAAATCTTATTTCTGTCTCTCAATTTTGTCAACAAAATCATACTTCTATTGAGTTCTTTCCTGATTATTTTCTTGTTAAGGACTTGAGCACGGGGGCATCTCTAGTTCGCGGCCCGAATAAAGACAACATCTACGAATGGTCATCTACCATGTTTCTCACCCAGCCCACAACAAACACTTCCACTGCAGCTCCAGTCGATATATGGCATTGTCATCTTGGTCATCGCTCAAACTCTATTCAACAAAAATTACTTTCTCATTATTCTATTCCTATTTTTAAATCCAGCAATGTTCTTACTCACTGTAATGCTTGTCTTAGTAATAAAAGTCATCAATTACCTTTTAGTACTTCCTCTCTTTCTTGCTCTAAGCCGTTTGAGGTTATTTATACTGATGTTTGGGGTCCTGCATCGGTTGTTTCCTTTGACAAGTTTAGATTCTATGTTGTCTTCGTAGATTATTTTACGAAGTATACATGGTTCTATCCTCTTCGTCAAAAATCTGATGTCGTTGTTGTATTCTCTAAATTTAAGAACTTAGTTGAGAACTATTTTCAAACTACTATTAAAACCATCTATTCTGATGGCGGAGGTGAATATCAAGCTCTTGCATCTTATCTATCTACTTGTGGTATTCAACATCTTAAGTCACCTCCGTATACTCCTCAACTGGTTGGTTCTGCCGAACGTAAACATCGTCATGTTGTTGAAACTGGTCTAACTCTGCTTCATCAAGCATCTATGCCTTCTGCCTTCTGGTCTGTCGCCTTTCAAACTGCGGTGTACCTCATTAATCGTATGCCCACTCCAGTTCTTCAGTATCAGTCACCGTTTGAAAAGCTATTTCAAAAATGCCCTAACCTACACACATTAAAAGTTTTTGGCTGTCTGTGTTATCCTTGGTTACGCCCCTACAATTCTCATAAACTGCAGCCTCGATCTCGCCCTTGTATTTTCATCGGATATTCTCTTGAACATAATACTTTTCGGTGTTATGATCCTCTATCTGCTAAGGTATTTGTCTCCAGACATGTCACTTTTGTGGAGTTTGTCTTTCCCTTTCGAGATCAAGGTCATTGTGCCATCCCATTGAGTTCCTCTAATACATCTTCCTCCTCCCCCGTGCCTCTACAAGATCCACACTCACTTGTTATTTCGATTCCGCACATTCCTCCTTCGTCTTCTTCTCCGGCTTCTTCCTCTCCTCCAGAGCCAATGCCTCTGTCCTCACCTTGTCCTGGTTCCTCTGTAGTCCCTGCGTCCACCTCCACTAGTGATCACCCTCAATCCTTACCCTCTGCTACTCCTATCGTCTCAAGCCATCCAATGTAAACCCGATCCAAAAGTGGTATCTTTAAACCCCATCAAGTTCTTAATTTACATGTCGGCACCAACTCTTCTCTAGCCTATACTGAACCATCATCTTTTACTCAAGCCCAAAAATTCTCACACTGGCGTACAGCCATGAGTGATGAGTATGATGCGCTTCTTCGTAATGGTACATGGACTCTCACCCCCTCTCACCCCATGCAAAATATTATAGGGTGTAAGTGGGTCTATCGCATTAAGCGAAACCCTGATGGCTCGATTGCTCGCTATAAAGCTTGACTTGTGGCTAAAGGTTTTCATCAACGTCCTGGTCTTGACTACACTGAGACATTTAGTCCTATCGTCAAACCTACTACCATTCAGATTATCTTGAGTTTGGCCGTCTCCAACGACTGGTGCTTACGCCAACTCGATGTTAACAATGCCTTTTTGCAAGGAACACTTATTGAAGACGTTTTCATGCAACAGCCTCCAGGTTTTATACATCCTCAGTATCCCCGGCATGTCTGTAAATTACGAAAAGCCATTTATGGCCTTCGTCAGGCTCCACGAGCCTGGTATACTGAGCTTGGTCTCTACTTGTCTTCGGTTGGCTTCATTAACTCTAAATCTGATGTCTCTCTTTTTCTACGCCACCAACATGGGTTTACTATCTATCTTCTGGTTTATGTGGACGATATTATTATTACCGGTGATAACTCTATGGCGGTTCAAGCATTTATTCAGCAATTGGCCGACCGATTCTCTCTTAAGGATCTTGGTCACCAAAATTTTTCTCGGAGTCGAGGCTACATCTAGGTCTTGGTCTCTTTCTCTCACAGAGAAATTATATTCTTGATTTGTTGTTCAAGACGGCTATGCAGGATGCAAAAGAGGTTGTCACTCCTCTATCCTCCGTGAATCAAGTTATGTGATGGTAGTCCTGCCCTGATTTCGACAGGTAGTTGGCTCCCTACAATATCTTGCCCTTACTCGCCCGGATATTTCCTTTGCAGTTAATAAACTGTCTCAGTTCATGCATCGGCCATCTGCTCTCCATTGGACTGCTGTCAAACGCGTTTTGCGTTATCTTAAAGGGACTATTGATCATGGTATTTTTCTTCGCAAACATTCTCCCTCTCAGCTTCATGTCTTTGCTGATGCTGATTGGGTCGGCAATGTTGACGATCAAACCTCCACATCTGGCTATATTGTTTTTCTTGGTGCTAATCTGATCAGCTGGAGTTCTAAGAAACAAAAGACAGTTGCTAGGTCTACGACTGAAGCTGAATATCGAGCTATATCTGCTGCTGCTGCTGAACTCATTTGGATCTCCAACTTACTTAAGGAGCTTCACGTTTCTTCTTCTACTCTGCCTGTTATTTATTGTGATAACCTTGGTGCAACTTACCTCTGCGAACCCGGTTTTCACTCTCGCATGAAGCATGTGGCTATCGACTTTCATTTTGTGCGGGATCAAGTTGCTCGTCGCCAGCCTTCGTGTTTCTCATGTTCACACGGTGATCAACTTGACTCCCTTACAAAGTCTTTAGCTCGCAAGCCCTTTTTATTGCATCGGTCCAAGATCGGCATCCTTGACAGAAGCTCGATCTTGCGGGGGCATGTTAGCTGACTAAGTCTACCGCCAACTCTATAACTGAACGAGCCAATCTCGTTCATTAGTTGAGGAAAATCCTCATTAGTTGAGGGAAATCTTTTGACTAAGTCTACCGCCAAATCTGTAACTGAACGAGTAAATCTCGTTCATTAGTTGAGGGAAATCTTCATTAGTTGAGGAAAATCCCTGTATAAATAGACAATGCATTTATCAATAATATCAAGTTTTTATTCTCTCATTTCCATTTCTAACACTTATAATTGAACTGGTTGATTCTAAGGTGGGTGATGATGATCTAATAAGGAAAGTCATTAAAAGCAAGAAGACGATCATATATCAATGACAGTGAGTAAAGGTTTTGGGTGTCCGTTATACATGCACTAGATAAACCTATTTATGGTATAGATGTCATTTTTGTTTCTGATAATCTCGGTTAATTGAATCTCCTGCGTCAAGTATGATTTCTACATGTATTACGTGTATATGAGCCTCTTCGTACATAAAACAGGGCTTATTGTTATTGATTCGATAATCACTATAAGACATGGTTAGCTATAATTCATTATTGGGAACAGACAATGGTAAAACAGGCGTAGCCACAGACTCTTCTCAATCATAAAGGTCAAAATGGTCATGTTATGTAGGCAATGGGGCAAAAAGCATCTTCTGTGGCTCAGGTAGTTAAATATAGGCACCATGGAACAGACCTGAGATTGTGGTAACCAAATCAAAACAATGGATTCACTAGCTATAGTATAATACCTCGCTCCTTTCCTTATACATGAGCGGCTCTGGTTGAGTGTTTTATATATTGGGACATCATACTTTTTTATGATGATCTCTCCAAACAAATAAGCAAAAGAAAAAGCTTATCACAAATATTATCTTAAGAAGACCTCCTGGTCGTGAAGCTTATCTATAAAAGATGGTTTTTATTTGCATTCATTACTTTTGGAAAGATCCGCTAAATCCAATTCTAGGCTAGGTAATGGAAGTATAACCACTTGACCCTGACAGTTTAGACTCAATATGGAGAAACTCCAGCTTATAGAATTTTCATTCCCTTTATGAATAATGAGAAGAGAAACAAAAGAGGAGTGATGAAAGCATTACATAATTAAGAAGAGTTTTTAATTTCAAAAAGAATATTAAGATTAGTTCAAAAGTCTAAGTTAAAATTATTTTGATCACATCATGTACAATACATCATATTATCATAATAAATTCATGAGTATTACATGCATTATTCCAAATCATCATGTATATATTCAAAATCATCATTACATGTATGATAATCATACATTATTTCACATCGTCATATATTTTCTCCCTTTGTCATCAACAAAAAATAGAAATACAATTAACAAGTTTTTGAGATATGAAAGCTTGGCAATTTAGTAAATTTTTTTATCACTTTAGAATATGTAAGCTAGTGAGTTCTTTTTTCTCTTTTGAGAAGTACAAGCTAGCAAATTTTTTGTTTCCTTTGCAATGTTCAAGCTAGCAAATTTACATCATGAAAGCTAACAAGTTGATAAGTATTACTTCTCTTAGTATGTTTTTTTTTTTAGAATGTGAGGTTAAGCAAAATTTTTACTTCTCTTGAGATTTGCAAAATAGCACTTCTTGCTTCTTTTTTGAGATGAACAAGCTATCAAGTTTTACTCCCCTTTGTCATTATCAAAAAGAAGGGTTGGTTATAATAGTGCAAAACTTTTCCTATTACATTATTTTTAAAATCATCATATAAAATATATCAAGAAAAATTAACATGGTGATGAGAGACAAATAAAATATATTGATTCATGCATAAGAAATCTCAAGTTGTCAAGATCATCTTTTATATAAAAATCTTCTTTTAAATAATACGAGAACACATAATAAGAGATTTTAATTCATAAAAGATTTCAAATTATAATTCTGAGTAATCAAAATTATAATATAGGTAAAACCTCATTCAATTTCAAATAATCAAATAAATCAATTTCAAGAGATTCAAAATGAAATAAATGGATTTATCAATCTCTTAAAATGTTAGTGATTTCATTTCTCCCCTTTGTCATTATAAATAAGAAAAAAAAAAAAGAAATAATACATAATAAAACTTTAAGTCATAAATTATCAAAATGTCAAGTAGTATATTATAGTTTATTAGGGTATGTCTCATTTTCAGTGAATAGCTAAAGGAATCATAGGAGTATAAAGAATGAAAAATCTTGACTCATAATAAATCTTAATTTATAAATATCAAGGAATCAATATCATAATTTGGATAAAAACTTATTCAAATTCAAATAATCAAATCTTCAAAATCACCTTCATAGTTCAAGAGATCCATAAAAAATAATATAATCGATAAATTTATAAGATAGAGAAATTTTTAAGAAAAATATATTCCCTTTTTATTTTATACAAGAATTTCTTTATATTTTAAGCCAAATAAAAACATACATCATTATTTAAAATCGAAAAAGAACTTTCAATATGACAAAGATCAATAAACCATAAATCACAAAAATCATCATGCATAATTTTATTAAATCATCAAGTATGTTTTCATTGGACATAGATCATCTTCAATCAAAAAGTAATATGGTGATCATCAAGATATACATTATTATTTCTTAAAAACATATATATAATTTATATTAAGTATTAGATATAAGTCTAATATTTTGTTCCTTTATAATAAAACATATAATTTTCACGATTAATATAATTTTTTAAAATCACTAGAAAGAAAAGCATGATCCCCTTTTATTTATTTATTTTTTATTTTTTATATACTAATTTAAAAATAACTCATAAAGAGCATTAAGTAATTTTAAAATAAAGTAAAGGGGTTTTAGTTACCTCGTCATCGAAATTCATTAAGGCGTATTTTGTCACCTCGCCATTATTGGTTTGTTCTTCATCTTTGGATGAACTTGATTCGCCACCTTGAGTGTATTCTTCTTCTTTTATAGCTTCTTCTTTTTAGGTTTATTTTTGTTCTTTGATTTTTTTAAGAGTTTTTTAAGCTTTATAGTTAAGAGTTCAAAGTCATCATCACTTGAGCTTAGCTTGAGTGGTCTTCATTTGTTTTAAGTATCAAATCCTTCTTGTTCTTTGGAAGATTATTCTCATGTTCATAGAGTTTATCATATGACTTGCTCATTATTTCATAGGTCATTAATGGCCTGATAGGTTCTACAAGTGGAAACTTGTTTAAGTCTTTTGCCTCTTGTATTGCAGTTACTTTAGGATCTCAATTTTTAGGAAGAAAATGTAAAACTTTATTAACAAGTTCAAGATGTGAAAAACTTTTACCAAATGCTTTTAGACCATTAACAACATCCATAAAATGGGTGTACATATATCCAATAGTTTCACTTGGTTTTATATGAAATAATTTAAAATCATGCATTAAAAGATTTATCTTAGAATCTTTTACTCTACTAGTGCCTTCGTGTGTGGTTTCAAGAGTGTGCCAACTATCGAAAGCAGTTTTGTAAGTAGAAACCTGATTAAATTTATTTTTGTCTAAGGCGCAAAATAAGACATTCAGAGCCTTAGCATTTAAGGAGTAAGTCTTCTTCTCCAAATGATTCTAATCATTCATTGGAAGAGAAGACATTTCAAATCTATTTTCAACAATATTTCATAAATCAAGGTTCAAGAAAATAGAAAAAACTCTCATCCGAGTTTTTCAAGAAGGTAGTACATCCCATTGAATATGAGAGACGAACAATAGAAACACGCTCTTGAAAGCTAAAAAGAGCTATCTCTTTTAGGTGTTAAACCAAATGAGAAAAATATGACTTTGCTACCAAATGTTAGGATCAATTGGTACTAAGAGAGGGGGTGGGATGAATTAGTGCAAGTATAAATTGACATTTTAATGAAAACTTTTCATTTAGAGCGAAACCATAAATCATAAGCGTATCTTGAACTTGAAGACGAGTAAGTAGTTATTTTAAAAACATAATCGAAAAATGATGCTCTTGCTTTTATAATTATAAACAATTATAAGTAGTAAATGAAGCAAGTAATGAACACTTACAATTTATAATGGTTCGGCCTTAACCTTGGTTTATGTCCACTTCCTAGGTCCTCCTTAAGACACACCAGCGTCCATAATTGATCTCCTTTGGGTAAAGACCAAACCCTTACAATATCAGTTTACAAGAGAGACTCTTTATAAGAATTTTTTTCAACTCTAAGCTCACTCTCTTCCCCTTTTTTTTTTGTACAATTCACACAAGTTTTTCATAGAGATTTAATCACTAAAATTATTGTATCAAATGCAAGAAAACTTATACTATTTATAGGCATTATAGGCCCCAAATGGCTTTAGAATTTGTAGCCAAAATTTAAATGTATCGAGAAAATCTAAGTACAGGTGGTTCAACCATCGACTAAGGCAATTTAGCCGCCATCAACTGCCCAAAATCTTAAGCGATGGTGGTACAACTGTCGCTCACTAGCAATTTAGTCATCGGGAATCTCAAAAAAGTGATTCGTTTCACTTCTTCAATCTCGACTTGAAGTATCAGTTGACCACTTCCCTGGTAAACTAAATAAGCTCAATGTGAGCTCAATCCAAACCTATAGTGGATCCGATTACCTCTTTGAGTTGATTTGGATTCCTTCCAAATCATACTAAATTCATATTCAAACTTAACTTACGACTTAAGAATTACAACCATACATGACCACCAAGCTTAATTAATGTCCTCACTCCTATAATTCAGCAACCTTCAGCATTCCCTATGGCGAGTCTCATGGTCTTCCTCCGGCAATCTCCCAGCGTGTTCCTAGTGATCTTCTCGATACCTTCGGTGAAGTCCTAGTGAACACCCGGTGAGTTCCCACTATATCGTCTAAACCTTGCTCGATGCTTAAGCTTGATCCTAGGTCCATGTCTGGTCTATAACTCCTTTTTACCGTCGTGGTTAAACTTAAATGATGCTAACTATAACTTAATTAATTACAATCATGACTAATCAAATCCACTTGACAACCTTCCAACTCCTGGTAAGCTTTTCGGCTGCCCCAACAATCTTCCGGTGAGTCTCGGTCTTTTTTCGGTGAACTCTCTTACGCCATCCTAGCAAGCTCTCGATACCCTCGGCAAGCTCCTGACACACTCCACATGATTTCCCAACTGCATCGTCCTCACTATGGCCCAATGCTTGGACTTGACTTTGGCCAATCCTCTTATTGTAATATGTTTTAGTTAACCCTGCATCAATCAACTCTAACAACCTTGTTAGATCAATAACCTATTAATTGATTTTATCATCAAAATATGAGATTCAACAGTAATGGTATTATGAAACTTTATATATCATTGTCTCGAAGCTTATTTAAGGCCATAAATGGATTTCTTAAGTTTATAAGCCCAACTTCCTTTCTCTTTTCTATGAATCCTTCAGCTTGTTCCATATAGATTTTCTTATCTAGATTCCCATTCAGAAATGTTATTTTCACATCTATCTGATGTTACTCAAGATTATAATAAGCTACTAATGCTATGATGATCCTCATTAAGTCTTTTCGAGAAATTAGAGAAAAGGTCTTATGGTAGTCAATGCCTTCTTTCTGAGAAAAACCTTTGCCCACCGAGTCGCATTTGTTTTAAAGACCCATTTACAACCGACTCTTTTATAATTATTGGGCAATTCAGTGAGTTCCCAGACACCATTCTAGTCTATTGATTTTAACTCATCTTTCATTTCATCACTATTTTTGCTCTCATTTCTTATGCCAAAACATATAAAATTAAGGTAAAATAAGTTGCTAAATATCTATACAAATAAGAAAAATAATAAATGATTTACTGAGCAAAGTTATTGTGGTTGAACAATGACCATTCATGACATTCTCCCCTACTTAAACTATCGATGCCCTCATGGATGCTTATTCGTAGGCTTTGACGTGAGCTTCTTCATATTATAAGGTGTCTTCTGGCTCCTAGCTGACTTTTGTTCGATGAAGCTTTTGCTACTTCACCAAGTACTCAATTTGTTCTGTACCACTGGGTAGCTTTATCTTGCAATCTGCCAGAATAGTTTCAACTTGCTTCTCGTAGGAGGCTCTGGTGGGAGGTAGTTGAGTTGAAACATTTTGAGAATCATTTTGCAGATCTGAGTGGTAGGCTTTCAAGTTACTTGTATGGAAGACATTATAAATTCTGAACCATACTGGCAGTTGCAACTTGTATGAGATATTACCTACCCTGCTGATGATTAGGAAGGAACCTTCACAGTTGTGTATCAATCCTTTGTGTACTTTGTGCCTAAAGAAATGGAGTGATACTGGTTGGAACTTCACCAACACTATGTCACCAACTTTGAACTCCCATGGTCGCCTTCCCACGTTGGCCCACTTCTTCATCTTTTTGGTCGCCTTCTCCAAGTAAGCCAGCACAATCTCTGCATTGTGATGTCATTCCTTTGCAAGTGATATGTTGATGGGCTACTCCATGTATAACCAATAACCAAGGTGTGAGGAGTCGATAGCTGTTGTCCCGTAATAATCTCGAAGGGGCTCTTGTTAGATACACAGCTCCGGTGTAAGTTGTAGGAGAATTGGGCTATGTCCAACAACTTCACCTAATCTCATTGGTTAGCACTTATATAGTGTTGGAGATATTACTCTAAGAGTGAATTAATTCTTTCAATTTGGCCATTCATTTGAGGGTGGAGGATTGTGGAAAAGTATAATTTAGATCCCAACAGCTTGAACAGCTTGGTCCAGAATCATCCCAAGAACCGATAATCTCGATCACTAATGATGTTGTGTGGGACTCCCCAATACTTCACCACATTCTTCATCATCAACTTAGTCGCCTCCTCTGCTGAGCAATATAGGGGTGCAACAATGAATGTTACATACTTCAAAAATAGATTGACTACCATGAGTATCGATCCAAGTCCCCTACTGCGGGCAAGCTTGATATGAAGTTCAAGGAAATGCTCTCTCATGGCCTTTCTGGTACGGGCAGTGGTTCTAAAAGACCCACTGGCTTCCGCTACTCTACCTTATCTTATTGGCAAGTAAGGCATGTTCAAATATATTCCTCTATATTTATCCCCATCTTTAGCCAATAGAATGCCCTCTCCACGAGAGCCATTGTTCGGTGAATACTCGGATGTCCCGCCCGAAGGAAATCTTGATACTCTTTTATGAGCTCACACCTCAATTTGTTCGCTCGCGAAACATAAACTTTGTTCCCTTTTGTATAAATGAGTCCCTCTTGGACCCAAAATCATCGCGCCTTGCCCCTTTTTGATGAGTTACATCAGAGTTACTACTTGAGGATAACCGTACAGTCTATCCTTGATCCTGGAAAGGAAGTTGGAGTGTAATTGACTTACTTGGCTTCCACCCTCCAAATATATAGCATTCACTAGTTCCACTTTCCAGCTCAATATATCAGCCACGACATTTGCTTTTCCTGGCTTATACTCCACTACCATGTCGAACTCAGCCAAGAAGTCCTGCCACCGTGCTTGCTTTTGGGAGAGTTTCTTTTGAGTTTGGAAGTAACTCAATATGACATTGTCTATCCTTAGCACGAATGGTGCTCCCAGAATGTAGTGTTATCATACTGGTAAATAGTGGACCATCGCTATCATCTCCTTTCCATGCACAGGATATTGTCGCTCGATCCCATTGAGCTTGCAATTCTAGTAGGCCATTAGATGACCCTCTTACATACAAACTCCTCCAATAGCAAAGTCAGAAGCATCTGTGTGGACTTCAAAAGACTTTCCATAGTCTAGTAATCTGAGTACAGGTTCCTCTAACACAGTAGTCTTTAGGTCTTGAAATATCGCTTCACATTTGTCTGACCATCTCCAAGACTGCTCCTTCTTTAGCAACTCCATCAGCAGAGCTGCATGCTTTAAATATCCAGCTATGAAGCGTCAATAATAGTTAACAAACCTAGGAAGGATCTTAACTCAAGTACCTTCTTTGGCGTTCGGTAGTCTGCTACAGCTTGCACCTTGTTCGCTAGTCTGCTACAGCTTGCACCTTAGACTAGTCCATTCGGATGAAACCATTGTCGATTCGATGCCCTAAGAATAAAATTTCTATTTGAGTAAAGTAGAACTTCTCCCTCTTCATGAACAAAGTGTTCGCCCTGAGAACTTTGAAGATTGTCTGAAGGTGCTCAACATGCTCCTCAAGTGTTTGGCTATAAATGACTATATCATATAATTAGATGACCACAAACTTATCCAAATACTCCTTAAACAATTGGTTCATTAGAGTGCGAAATGTGACTGAAGTGTTGGTCAAGCTATAAGGTATCACTAAGAAATCAAATGCTCTATACCTGGTCACACAACTAGTCTTCACCTCATCACCTTCTGCAATGTGCACCTACCAATACCCCAACCGAAGGTCAAGTTTAGAGAAATACTTTGCTTTACCCAATTGATCAAACAAATCTACGATGGGTGGGATGAGATACTCGTTCTTCACCGTCACCTTATTGAGGACTCGATAATCAATGCATAATTGGAGGCTCCCATCTTATTTTTTTTTGAAGAGGACTAGAGCTCCGAAAGGTGCTTTTGATTTGTAGATGAGACCACTGCTTAGCAATTCGTCTAACTGCTTTTTGAGTTCTGTTAACTCGGGAGGGGCCATGCGGTATGGTGGTCTCGTTGGAGGCTTAACTCCTGGCTCCAACTCAATCTGATGATCCACGCATTTGTATGGTGGTAGAATTCTTGGTAACTCCATTGGCATCATATCTGAGAACTCCTTCTGGATGTTCGTCACTACGACAAGTTCTCGAATGGCCTCTCTATCAAGTGTCTCTAGATTCATAGTGGCTATAAAGATTGATTCACCTTTTTGTACCCCTTTCTTCAATTGTAAAGCTGAAATTTGTTGTGGGTCCTTAGTTCCTCCTCAAGAAACTAGAACCACATAGGGATCATTGCCTCCCCATTAGACATAGGAAGTTCAAGAACAACATTGACACTAACTTCACTGCGTGCATAAACTCCATTCTGAGAATCACTTGGAAGTCGTCTAATGGGGCCGCCATCAAGTTTGTGTTGTCATTCTATGTTCCGATTTTGATGGGGACCCCCTTTACTTGTCCGGAGATCCTCTTAGCCTCCGAGTTCATAGCTTTCATATGACTTGAGCTCTTCTCCAAGATTAGACCAAGTCACTTAGCTTCACGATTGACAATAAAATTGTGGGTAGCACCCGTGTCCATCATTGCATGGGTTATTCGGCCACTAAGCTTGATGTCCATATACATCAACTCATTGCTTCCTGCCTTTAGTAGCTTTGCCTTTGTGTTCTCCCCCACTTGACCCTACAATGCATTTAACAAACATATTACTCCCATCCTAGGTCCTTGTGATGCCTCACTATCGCTGTTGGATTCAGAACTGCTCAAACTAAGGGTGATAGCTTTGCCCTTGTCTGACTTGTCGGGATGTATTAATGCAGTTAAAGCATTGAGTATCTGCTTTTGCGGGCACTCTCTCACTATGTACGGTCCTCCGCACAAGAAGCATCCACCAAACTTTGAGACTTTACCTTTTGAGCTCGGTCTCTTGTGAAAATTCTTCTTCTTTTGTTTGCCCCCATACTCCTTCGCTTGAGAGTGTTTTGTTTGGCAATTTCCTGAAGATTATTTTTTCTTTCTCAAATCCTCTAAAGAAACAATGTCAGTTAGCCTTTCTCTGGCTGTAATTGTCCTGACTACGTCGGTGACATTCCTCTGATATAGTTGTTGTTATGTCCATGGATTCAAGCCATCGAGGAAGCTGAATAGCTTATCCTTCTCGGACATGTCTTATATATCCAGCATCAGTACTAAAAATTGTTTCACATAGTCTCGAATTGATGTACTTTGGTAGAATTGTCTCAATTTTCTTCTTGCGATAAACTCTATATTCTCAGGTAAGAACTGAGTTCTCAACTCTCGCTTCAAGTCTTCCAATATATCTACTCGATATCGACCTTACTGGATCTTCTCCCAATAGGTATGCCACCAAAGTTTTACATCTCTATTCAGATACATTGTTGCTACAGTAATTTTGGTTTCTTCGTAATCAAGCCTTATAGCATGAAAATACAGTTCTATGTTGAATAAAAAATTTTTAAACTCTTTGGCATCCCTGGCACCCTCGTAACAATGCGGCTCCGGTGCTATGAAGCTTTGTGGTGGTGCAATGCGAGTATTATTTCCTCTTGCATCAAGAGTCCTTATTAACACTATCACCTTAGCCATGAGTTCCACTACAACTTCGTGTAGATATTGTACGGAGTCTTTGGTGTCCTCCATAAGTCGATCGATAAGGGATTCAACTTTCTTGATTCGAGATTCAGCTTTTTCTTACAAGCTCTCTACCCTAAGGAGCCTTCATTGACCTTGGTAGAGTTCCTCTAAGCTCGCTTCAAGAACATTGAGGCGAATTTCCGCTATTGTAAGTCTCTCCTTGTAGCTCTTTTTCCTGATTCGTGCTCCAGATGGTGCCTCCTCTATTCGCAAAGAATACCCAACTTCACACTCATCATGTTCACTGTCGCTCCCTTATGAGCGACTCCAATAGTTTGTGAGCGAGTTTGCACTTGCAACCCACTTATAGCTTCTTGGGGCAGGGGTCTGGCCTACCCTATCTTGCTCGATTCACCACAGTGTTTCATCATGATGAGATTGTGAATCTTCTTCACTATTTGTTTGAATTACGTGCCTGCTCTGATATCACACTATCACAGACTTAGCTAAATTTGCCTAAGCTATGCAGCACCCTAGCGGCACTCTCGAAGACTTAGTTAAAATTGCCTAAATCATGAAGCAACCTTGCCCACTGTTTCGAACTTAGTTGGGATTGCCTGAGTCATGAAATGCCCAAAGCATTATTTGTCTGCAAAGGGTTAGCCTACTTGCAACCTCATACAGGTCTCGTATTTCCTACAAAGAATAAGTTGATTAGCTTAGAAACGAGCGATGGACAAGTCCCAACATCTCACAAAGAGGGAAGGTGTATAAGCAATTCATCAAACACCTTGAGTGTAGCATAGAGAAAAGAGAAAGAGAGCAAAACAGGACTTTAGAGGATTGTAAAAATAGTCGCAAGTCCACAAACGATAGTTCCCAAGGTATCAGACACAAGACAAGTTCAATTATTGATGAAAGCCTACACCTGACATATACCCAAAGCCTTATCCATCCCAGTGCCACCCGGGGGGTTCCAAGATGCTGAGATAGATGATATTTTACATTGCTCAGAGCGATCGCCATAGCATGTGAAAAACACCCCAAAATAGAGCTATTTTGGGTAGTTTTGGCTCCGTGCAGCAAGCGATCATTTTGCAGTATTCTAGACTACTTTCGCTCTCATTTCTTCTGCCAAAACACATAAAACAAGGCAAACAAGCTGTCAAACATCTGCACAAATAAGAAAAAATAATAAATAATTCACTGAGTGAAGATGTTGCGGTTGAGCAACGACCGTTCGTGATAGCGCGTGGTTAAAGGGCATATCCATCGACGGCCATACGTGGGTAAAGGTTGAGCAGGTAGCAACTGCACGCTAACAATCATGTGCAAGCGACAGTCACGTCCTAGCGACGGGAGCACAGGCCGAGGTCATGCAGGAGTCACCGCACTAGAGTGGCAATTGCATCAGTAGAATAGGGTTAGGGCTTTCTTTTCTTTCAAATGAAATTATGATTTTGCCCTTATACATTTTATTAATGCCTGTTACATCTATGATATTTCTGCCCTTGTAAACTTGGTAATTCTCTTTTATGTCATATCATAAAATTATGGTTTTACCATTATGAAATTGAGAAATTTTGGTTTCTTTTCTTAATTATAAAATTAATTAATTTATAATTTAATGAAATTTAATCAAGATTATATTTTGGATTCTCCTTGATTAAATTTAGAATGAATTAAATCTTGATCAATTTTTGTTCTTTTAATCAATTTGTTTAATAGGGCTTATGGCCTTCCCTAATTAAATAAAATTAATTAGTTTAATTTAATTAAAAAATATAAATTATTGTTTTCTCTATAGTTTTCTTATATTTATTCAGTTATTCACATGCATATGATTGAAATTATGATATATTAAACTGTAAAATAATATTTATCATTTACATGAGGACATGATTTATGTATTATCATGATTATAGTTATCATATGAGTTTTTTCCTACTGATTAATATTTAATAATTATTATAGCTGTTTCTATTTCAGCATAAATTAGAATTAAAGAAACATGATGAATATTATTTGTAGTTCATATCTCTAAGTTTTGCCTGATTGGTAACTGCCAAAGTGGCATGGGATGGTAAGCTTATAGGATATAAATTATAATAAATATCTTATCATTTATAGGATAATTTAAGTTGTATTTTATATTATTGCATTGGTCTTATAGTTACTAAAGTGACATAAACCAATGACTTATAAAATTGTATTAAGAAATGAGTCCTAAATGACATTAAGGAAATAATATTTATAATGGCATACATAATTAGAAGATTTAGATAATTCCAAAGGAGAATATATTTCAAATAATTATGTGATGGGGTAGGATGATACTATTTTAGACATCCTTATAGTTTAGAATTGCATATCCAATTGTAGCAAAACTATTCCACAAAGATAGTATCAGTCCTCTATAAATGATCTTGAGTAGATATTAGATATGTCAATATTTTACCCAAAGGCTAAATATTGATGATGTCAATAGTTCATCATATTTTGGTAAACTCAAAGCATTAGTGTTATTTTATGTTCTACAGTAGTATTTCTGTCCATATATTCTTATGCTTCTAGTGTCAATGTACTCTCTGGATCAAACTATTCAGAATGGTTAGAGCATATGCAACTCACACTAGGCATATTAGATCTTGATTTAGTATTGCTTGTTGAAAAGCCACGTAATTAACTAATGAAAGTACTATGGAACATGATAATAAAATAAAGGCTTGGGAAAGATCTGATATGCTTAGTTTAATGTTCATAAGAATGATAATTATAAATAACATAAAGACTTCATTACTGATTACAACTAGCATAAGGGAATATTTAAAGGTTATTGAAGATATATTTAAATCTGTTGGTAAGTCATTGGCTAGCACACTAATGAAAGAACTGACTACAGCTCAGTATAATAGCTCACGAGGAATTCAAAATCATATCCTTAGTATGGCTGATAAAGTTGCAAAACTTAAAAGTGTTGGGAATAAATGTTAATGAGTCTTTCCTCGTATAATTCATTCTTGATTCTCTTCCTTCTCAGTTTAGTCCATTCAAGATTTACTATAATATAAATAAGGATAAGTAAGACTTGAATGAGTTAACTAGTATGTGTGTTTAGGAGGAATTAAGAATTAAGGTAGGAAAGTTCATATAATGTTATGACTGCTATTCAAGGAGTGAGTAACAAGAAAAGAAAATTGAGACATTATTTATCAAAAAAAATTTGTCGGGTCTCAAAATGTTCAACAGACTATTGAAAAGAAATCTATTATAGTAAAGTGCTTCTTTTATTATAAGAAAAGACATATAAAGAAAGACTACATCAAACACAATATTTGGTTCGAAAATAAAGATATAAACTCGACCTTTGTATATTTTGAATCAAACATTACAAAAGTTCCTTCTAATACATGGTGGATTGATTTTAGTACTTCAACTCATGTTAGTAATAATATGCAGGGATTCCTTTCAATATGAAAACCAAAATAATATGAAAGATTTATAATTATGGGAAATCATCTCAAAGCGAAAGTGGTATTAGTGGGGACTTATCGCTTAAGCCTAGAGACAGGTCATCTAATGGATCTTATAGACACATGTTTTATTCCTACCATTTTCTAAAAATTTAGTTTCTTTATATAGAATTCATGAGTTAGGATATTGTCTTTCTTTTGTGTTGGGTTCAGCCCATAGGTGGGTTTGGATTGGATATTTGGGCATTTAGTATAAATCTAATTTATTAAAAGAAAAAAAAAAGTTGAAAACCTAATCTATGAGGAGGCGGCGTAGGATTGAGACTACGGTGAAAACGTGCACATCAACTGCATATTAACGAAGAGAGAGAGAAAGAAGAGAGAGAGAAAGAAGAGAGAGAAAAAACTTTGGTAAGAGGATCGAATGATAAAACTTTATCAGTTTTGACCTAAGTTTTATGTGAAGAATCCTTGCAATAAGATCTATAATCCTAATGATACTGATTTATAGTTTATCCTCTCTATGATAGTTTTTTGATATATTCACTTAGTGAGTTTTGGTGTTTTCCTTTTGTGAGATCCATCTATGTTGATGATGCTATGTCATTGGTGAACCAAGATATATGTTCTTGATGTCATTGTGATCCTCTAGTTATTCTAGAGAAGTTTCATTGTAAACCTATTATTATTATTAGTGATAGTGAGTGGACTACGGTCCCATGGTTTTTCTCATATTAAGTTTTTCATGTTAAAAGTCTGGTGTCTCACTTTGTGGTTGACCTATTATTCTGCGGTTTATCTTGTTTTGGTTAATATTTGATTTTAGTAACAAATTGATAATTTTGATGAGAAACTCATTCTAATACTCAAAGAGGGAAAAGTATTATTCCGCATTCAATAGTTTTTCCTAATATTTTGGTAATGGTAAACTCAATATATTTTATAATTCAATAAAAGTTAGTTCTAAAATTCTATGTGATGGTTTGTACAAAATTAATTTGAATCTTGAGTTTACATAGATATTATTGACCTTACAATCAAGTGTTGGAATGAAATATAGTTTCAATAATAAAAGATCTTCTATAATGTTGCATAGATGTCTGGGGTATATCTCCAATAGAAGAATTGAAAGATTAGTGAAGAATAATATTTTGGAAGATTTAGACTTCACTGATTTTGATGTTTGCATATATTGCATTAAAGGAAAGCAAACTGATATCTTGATATCTTGAAATGCCATACGAAGTAAAGAACTTCTTGAAATTATTTATACTGATATCTTGAAGGATAATATTTCTGTTTTAGTAGAGAAAGGTATTTCATCACAATTGTAGATGACCTATTCAGATATAACTATGTTTATCTAATACATAAAAAGTCTCAAGCCATTGATATTCTTAAAGTGTACATAAATGAGGTTGAGAGATAATTAGATATAAAAGTTAAAGTTATCAGATCTGACAAGGGCGATGAATTTTATGACAGATATGATAAATCAGGTCAGAATATTGGTCCTTTTGCTAAATTCCTAGAACAACAGGGTATTTATACTCAGTATGCTTTATCATCGATAAACTCTCACATGATGTTGATGTTGACGTTGATGACCTTGTAGAACAATCATAATAGATAGCTTTGAGAAGATCTCAAAAGAAAAGAATATGTCATTTTCAATTATTATATGGTATATCTACAAGAATCAGATTATGATATAGGAATAAAAGGAGATCCCTTATTGTTTTCACAAGCCATAAAAAGTAATGATTCTAAAAAATTATATGATACAATGAAAAAGGAGTTAAAATCAGTAGACCAGAATAGTATCTGAAAACTTGTTGAATTGCCCAATAATTATAAAAGAGTCAGTTGTAAATGGGTCTTTAATACAAAATATGACTCGATAGGTAATATCGAACAATATAAAGTTAAACTTGTGGCCAAAGGTTTTTCTCATAAAGAAGACATTGACTACCATGAGACTTTTTCTTTAATTTCTCGAAAAGACTCATTGAGGATCATCATGGCATTAATAACTCGTTATGATCTTGAGTTACATTAGATAGATGTGGAAACAACATTTCTGAATAGGAATCTAGATGAAATCTATATGGAACTATCTGAAGGATTCATAGAAAAGGGGAAGAAAAGTTAGGCTTGCAAATTTAAGAAATCTATTTATGACCTTAAATAAGCTTATAGACAATAGTATATAAAGTTTCATATTACCATTACTTCCTTCGGATTTAAAGAAAACACTGTTGATCAATATATAAATATCTGAAGGTTAGTAAGAGCAAGTTTATTATATTGGTCCTATATGTGGATGATATATTGCTTGCTAGTAGTGATCTTGGTTATTGCACGAAACCAATATATTTCTCAACAAGAACTTTAAGATGGTTGATATGAATAAGGTATCTTATGTTATTGGCATTGAGATATTTAGGGATAAATTTTAAGGATTATTAGGACTATCTCAAAAAGGTTATATTAATCATATCTTGGAGAGATTTAATATGCAGCTTTGCTCAGCCAATGATACACCTATTACTAGAGGTGAAAATTTTAGCTAAAACCAGTGCCTAAAAAATGACTTAGAAATGGATCAAATGAAGAATATTCCTTATGAGTGTATAATTGGAAGTCTATTATATGCTCAAACCTGTACAAGATCATATATTAATTTTGTGGTTGCAATGCTGGGTAGATACCAGAGCAACCCAAGAATAGAACATTAGAAAACTACAAAGAAAGTAATGAGATATTTGCAAGGGACAAAAGATTATATGCTCACATATAAGATATCAGATCAACTTAAAGTGACATGATATTCATATGCTGATTTTACAAATTACCTTGATAGTAGGAAATCCACTTCAGAATTTGTGTTTATGCTAGTTGGTGGGGTAATTTTTTGAAAAAGTATAAAAATAATTACTTATTGCATCATCAATAATGAAAGCTGAATTTGTGGCATGCTTCGATGATATAAATCAAGTTTTATAGCTGTAGAATTTTATCTCAGGACTTGGTGTGGTCAACTCAATTGTCAAGCCGCTAAAGATATTTTGTGATAACATCATAGTAGTTTTCTTCTCTAAGAATGGCAAATACTTTAATTGTTCTACGTACATTGAGACAAAGTACTTGGTGGTTAGAGAAAGTGTCCAAAAATAACAAGTGTCAATTAAGAACTTGAGCACCACCATGATGATTGCTGATCAATTTACCAAAACTTTATAGTATAAAATATTTAAAGAATATATTCTTAAAATGGGGCTTGTGAGCAAGTCATAAAAGATATAGTGAAGCATATTTAAATGGATACTGTTATTGATATTTCTTTTATATAATTAAAGTTATTTATTTTTGTCATCCTGATTGAATTTATATTTATGCATATTATAATTAAATACAATAACAAGATAAATTATAGGGGTCATTATATACTATATAAGGAAAGACTAATGATGTTGTGGTACATAGAAGAAAGTGTGCAATTGATAACATATAACCGCTATGACTCATGTTGATAATTGGACTGAATATAATATTATTATACTTATTGAACTTATTGGCTTATTTTAAATATTAAATCTCAAATTTTGATAATGAAATCAATTGATGGGTTATTGATCTAATAGGATTGTTAGAATTGATTGATGCAAGATTAATTATGACAGAATGATTATTATAATCACGATTGGCCAAGGTCAAGTTCATGCATCGAGTCGATGCAGTTGGGAACTCACCAGGAGTGTGTCGAGAGCTCACTAAGGGTATTAGGAGTTTGCTAGGATGACGCAAGTGAGTTCGCTAGAAGAAGACCGAGACTTACCAGAAGATTATCGAGGGTAGCCGAAAAGCTTGATGGAGTTAGGATGGTCTTGTAATGGATATTTAGCAATTATGATTATATTTAATTAAGTCATAATTAGCATCATGTAAGACTAACTATGACAGCAACAATAGAGTTACAACTAGATGATAGGCCAAGATCAAGCTTTGAGCATCGGGCGGGGTTCGACCGCTGTAGTGGAATCTCGCCGAAGTTCGCTAGGAGATTCACCGAAGGGATCGGGAAGCTCACTAGGAACATACCGGGAGATCACCAAAAGAAGACCGAAAGACTTACCACAAGAATGCGAGAGGCTGCCAAATTAGTGGGAGTTTTACGAAAATTCTGGTAGGTAAACCACTAGTGAACGGTGGCGGGTGTACTGTTGCCACCCAAGCTTTCGAGCGACTGACCAGCTCAGACTGAGCAGTTGAACCACCTGTAGCGAAGAATCTAGGTACTTTTGGCGGTTGACCCACCCAGGATCGATGGGTAAACCGCCGGTACCCTAGTGTTCGGGCAGTTGAGCCACCTAGGTCGGCGGGTAAATTGCTCGTACTTAATTTTTTCAGGTATGTTGGATTTTGGCTCTAATTTTGAAACCAATTTGGGGCCTATAAATACCCTAAGTTTTCTTACATTCTTGACAATAATTTTTAGGGATTATATTATGAGAAAATATTGTGTGAAAATTGTAAGAAAAAGAAAAGGAGTAAGGGAGTGATCAAAGAGTATATATAATCTTGTCTCTATTATAAGCAAAGTGTAAGGATTTAGTCTTCACCCAAAGAAGATCGGTATTGGATGCCGATGTACCTCAAGAAGGACTCGGGAGTGGACGGAGGCCGTTGGCGCCGAACCATTATCAATTCTTTGAAAGAAAAGTTCTCACGATAAATTCTTTCCTTCAAACGTTACTTATCTTTCTAGTTTGCTTATTAACTTAGCAACTATCTTTTAATTAGTCACTCATTTCACTAAGAACGAAAAGCTTCAGATTTTCTATTTTGGTTTAATCAAAATATTTTTATCTAAATTAAAAATTTATACTTGCACTAATTCACCCTCTCTTAATGTCAATTGATCCTAACATTAAAATCATGGCCATGTATAAAATGCTTTTCAAAATTTTCAGAATCCTATTATGTAAAATTATTTTTAAACAAATTTTATTTTATTTATTTTGATTTTGAATATCTTTTATATCTTATCAATTAATGGTCCAATGAGAGAGTATAAGATTATGTGACCCTTTATAATTGGATAAAATGTATAGTGGAATTAATTGAATTATGATAACAGATATTAACTAATATTAAATTAAAATCTATATTATATTAGGATATTTTGTGGGATGCCTTTGATGGAAAGAACTCTCATAATAATATATCCTAGACCCTCTGCTCTTGTTTATAAATAGATAGGACTTCTAAACTAATATATGATGGTACAATGTATTATGGTGTAAATGGGAATAGAATTGAGAAATTACGGTTATTCTCTCATCCTCCCTAAAACCATCAATCTTAGTGATCCTGTAAAAAGATAAGAAGAGAGAATGAGTTCTAGATCTGTTCTAGTTCTCTTTTGCATATCGATGTACGATAATATTCGGATCTGGAGAATTGTGCTTTTGTAGATCAGAAAGAGAGTCTATTTAGATGGCATAGAAAGATACATATCATAAACATATTTAATATTATTTGATTTCAATCATGATATTAAAATTAATTTTTTTTTACATAATATATTACATATTATAGGTTTATGCTATCATGTTGTTCTTACGTTGAGTTAAGAGTGAGTCGAGTCTAGTTTTCGACTCAGAAGATAGGTAACTAGCAGTTATGGATGTAATTCAGGATGAACAAAGCTAAGCTATAGGGAGGGAAGAAGTGAGAGCTCAGTCAACCACCAGTGAAGGATGTACATAAATTTCTTACAAGAAATGTCGGCTGTTGTTTGCTTTAGTGCACATAATCTTTAAAATTTGGTTCTTTCTAAAGCCTTTCTTTTTTTCTTTTGAACAAATTATGAGCATTGATTAGATAGCTAGAGTTTGGTTTCAAGCTCGTAGGCGAGGAATAGAGAGAGAAAAAAATCCATCTTACTTTGTTGATACCAAGGCCGGTTTCAACCATAACTATAAGGCAACCTCGGTGAAGTGTTGAGGGACAAATTGAGAGCAATTTGAGCGATTTTCTGCATCAACCCTGAGTACATACACATCACTTGAATGTAATAACTTGCTACAACTCATTATTACTTGGTGAAACCATAAAGACAGAAATACATAACAACTATTAATGTATTATGATAACAATTCCTATTAATGTGGAAATTGAGACTTTGGTAATAACTCACAAACACATAACTTGTGTTAACTTATTATAACTCCCTGCCACTTAAAGCTCATAGTTTTTATAACGTCATAAAGATAGGAATACATAACTATTAATGTATTATGATAACAACTTCTATTAATGTCGAAATAAAGACTTGTTAATAACCTACAAACATATAACTTGTATTAACTTCT
Source organism: Ensete glaucum (assembly GCA_021527575.1). Lineage (NCBI taxonomy): Eukaryota > Viridiplantae > Streptophyta > Magnoliopsida > Zingiberales > Musaceae > Ensete > Ensete glaucum. Next base: position 6,763,810 of record CM038556.1, read on the forward strand.
TATAACTCTCTGTTGTGGAACGTTAGTAGTTACTTGACCATTAAAGCTCATACTTCCTATAACACCAAAAAGACAGGAATACATAACAACTATTAATGTATCATGATAACTCCTATTAATGTTGAAATAAAGACTTGTTAATAACTCACAGACTCATAACTTGTATTAACTTCTTATTACACCCTTTCTTTCTTTTTGTAGAGTAAGCCCCACCACCGCTTTCTTAAGACAAGAGCGGCGCTTTCAAAGCAACCTCTTCTTCTATAATTCTAATTATTTTTTTTTGTTGATTGGCCTTTTTGGTTGAGGATGATTTTCAGTCTGTAGTGCGATAGTGTCTTGGAATGATCCAAGAGCACATAGTTATATTGATTAAAGATAAAATACAGATATTTTAAAATATTAAAAAATCTATCATATCTTAATAAATCTCACCTTCACCTAAACTAATCTCATCTTCATCTAAACTATATTTAGATTTAAATCTTTATATAATCATAACTATTATTAATCTTAACTACTTGAATTATTTTTAACACACCCCCTTAATTCAAGTAGTTATAATTTAAAATTATTTTTGAAAAAATATTTTTTTTCCACCAAACTTTTATAAATATATCGGTAAGCTGATCTTTAGTATTGTAGCAGTTGTCTTATGCTTCTACTTAGGTCTATAACTCGACCTTTTTACCTTTGACATCCATCTCTAATGATCCGATGGAGGCTTTGTATTTGTAGGATCAAATTTTTTTGAATGCGAAAGCTTTCTCTTAGTTTTCTTCACATCACCAGAAATTTCTACCAACCTTGTATATGTACTTTCATTATTGTCCTTAGAGTTTAAGATCTCATCCTTTTCCTGTGGATGTATTTTATCAACTGTAGTTTCCAAATTATCATGACTTGCATCATCTGAGATAGTTTGCATAGATCCACACAAATTTAGACAATCATATTTTTTTTACCATAATGTTGATTCATCAATAGGAGTAGCAAAATCTGAAAATAATAAAAGAAATACTTTATTTTTTGTCATCCTTGCAGTTGCTATCAATTTTTAATTTTTTTATCATAAATCAGGTATTTTTATTATAAAAAATAACATAATATCCTTTTCTCATTAGTTGTCTAGGTGGCTGCTTGCATGTGTTCTAAAGTGTCTTTAGTAGTAAAATGTACTAATTTAGGATTGGCTTGAAAAATCATAGAATCCAAATATTTTTATCGAAGATAAATAATTATTGTAGGGGTGATATTAGAGTAAATAAATAGTCAGATACCAAGAATATTACTCTGATACCAATTGATAAGAACCCTTAGAGTTCCATCATAGAAGGAGATGAAATAATAGGGGATAAACGATCACTTTGAGAAGATCGAATCTTCTTGACTTTATAGGGGATTGACCCTCCTAAGGTTTTGGCCAATAAGCTAAAACATATTTCCTTCCTTGATTGTTCAAAATAAAATTATTACACCCTTATTTACATATACTCTTAACGAACTCCTAATTGAACTTGAACTCCTAAAATAGACTCCTACTTGGACTCCTACTTAATTATACTCATAGTCGAATCCCAACTCCTAATTGAGCTTCGACTTCTAACTGAATCCAACTCCTACTAGGACACCTAATTGATTTGACTAGATCAACCAATATGACTCAATAAATAACATGACTCAATAGATGAGGACCCAACCCTGTTAGGGTCCTATCAGATCTGTACTCTTCAAATCAGCCATATCCGCAAGGCTGAACAACATCAAATTCTGGGAGCACTTCAATATTTCTCACACATCATAGCTCTTTAATCAATTAAGTATGATCTCGACTTATTCTAAGCAATGGGTCGGACTTCTAGTATAGTAATCATTATAGTCTTCAAAAGAATCTTCTTCATATGATGGCTTATGACAATTCCATGTCTTCTTTTGAGAATCAATACTTCGAAGTCTTCTAGAGGTATAAAAAAGAAATCCATAAGTAGTTTTTTACCTTATATGATCAGTTTTATCTTTGAACACTTATTATCATAAGTTAGGATTCGTTCATCAGCAACCTTGACTTTGAATTTGTCACAACATCTAATGTGATAAGCCAATCGATCAACAAGCTTTATGTCCATAAAATTATTAGTGCTACTAGTATTGATTAAAATAATAATAGTTTGATATTTCAAAATTCTTTCAATTTTCATAGGTTGAAGATTAGAGTAGTCAGCTAATGCATACACTATATATATGATAGGTCCAATATCTTCATCAAAATCCATATCTTCATGATCGAATCTCACATTAGCAGTCTTTGATTCCTCCTTAATTAGCTTAATCGTCATAAGTTTGTCATAGCCTTCATGATCAGATTCTATATTATAATTTTTTATTCTTCCTTGGCTCAATCGTTAAAAGCTTCTCTTATTTGCATCTATCTTCATCATAACGTGAACACAAATCCTTTGTTAATCATTCCTTAGGTTCTTCTCTGATCAACTTTTGGATGTCCAAGATTTGGCTAGGAATAGATGAGGCGGCTTACTGATTACTTGCCAATTGAAGCTTCCATTTCGATGAGTGTCTATATTGATTCTTTCTTTATGCACATTGATGAATGATATGGCAGCCATCATGGTACAGGGTGATGAGCTTTAACTTCACATCAAATCTTTGGATTAAGTCCCTTGATAAATTTTCTTACCAATTATTTCTCGGACCAATCTCGGATTTGGTTTGATAAACCCCTGAATCTACTCTGATACTCCTGCACTATGGAAGTCTGACAAATTTTGGTAACTTGTCCATTAATGTTCTTATACTTTGACGGTCCAAAGCAAATCAGGAGCTCTCTCTTGAACTATCCCTATGAAAGGACTCTGTGATAGGTCTCGTATAAATCATACCACCGGATCGCATCTCCTTCGACTTGGATAGAAGCTATTTCCACCTTGGATTCCTCCGGAGTCCTTTGAAAACAAAAAACTTTTCAGCATGAGAAATCCAACCGGTTGGGTCTCCATCTTCCCATTTGGGAAACTCTATGCGTGGGTATCCTATATCTTGCCCATGCTCACACTTTTCATATCGACTCCCCTTGAGATTGGAACTTTCACCATATTGAGAATTATTAGGGCTCCCTAATAGACTTATCTGAATTCACTTAAGAGTTCTTGTTCTTTTTTCAATTTAGGCTTTGAAGGCTTCAAATCTTATCTCCATTGAACTATTAGTAATCAGTGTTTATTGCTATGACACTAGTGGCCAGAAGGGTGGTGGTGTGATGATACTACAAGGATGAGGTCGCCAAGGCTATGGTGACGGTTGCCGAGGTTGGAGGGCAGCAATGTGTGGGAAGATTTCATTATTGCGGTCCACTGGAAGGTAGTGTTACTCGCTGTAGTAGATCAGTGGGGGTTTGTATAGCGATGGCTTCTCGGTGCTGAGGTTGGAAGGCAGTGATGGTGGCTGGAAGGCAGTGATGGTGGCTGGAAGGCAGTGATGGTGGCTCTCAGGCACTAGTGGTCATGGTCATTATGTGACAGCAGAAGAAGGAAACCGAGTAGATGAGTCATAAGGAGAACACAGGCGGCGGCAAGGGTTGGGAAGAAGATGAGTAGCAGCATTATTTTTTGTGAAAAAATCATCACTATGATTTGCTGGAAGGCAGCGAATGGTGTTGGGGTTGTGGTAGTAATCAAATGCAGAGGAGGGAAACTATGTGGAACAGAGAAAGAAGGGGGGCTTGAGGGAGCATTGAGGGTTGTAATCCTAGTTATGCGACCAGTAATGCTTGCTACCATTGTGGCAGAAGGGATCGTGAGGGACTGCAGCGACGCTACTGGTTACAAAGAGGCGATAGTGGCTGGGCTGGGCTATCTCATGGCTTAGGAAGAAGATGGCAGTAGAGGTAGAAACAAGGGGTGACTGGAGCGGAAGACAACAACAATGTGGCCGGCATCGGATCAGTGGGGAAAAGATAGTGGCAGCAAGGTCGTGCAGTTGCGATAGTGGGATGGAGATGACAGTGCTAGGTAGAGGAATAAGGGGGGTTCGAGCAGGCGATAGCGGCGGTGATGTGGCTAGGGAGCCAGATGCTGGCGTCTCGGCTATGGCTGTAGGTGGCAGATGAGGCTGCAGAAGGTTGGAGATGGCGGCGATGAGCAAAGGAAGAAGGGGGCTTGAGGGCATAGCTGTTGTTGCTGAAGGCAGTGCTATGGTAGGTGAGGCAACAGAGGTAGTGGTTGCGGTAGAGGATGGCACCGATGGTAGAGCTATAGCAATGTGAAACAGGAAGAGGAGGCAGCGAGAAGTAGTGGCGACACTACTATGTGTAGGTTAAGAGAAAGGCAATAGCAACGGTGGCTATGGATGCGGCTATATGGGCTATAGTGGAGAATCGAGGGCCGCGAGTGGGGAGGGAACAAGGGATGGAAGAAGGCAATGGTGGCAAGCAATGGAGCAATAGGCTGGAAGGAAGATGAGGGCAGTGACAGGGGGGTCTGACGACTATTGGTTGTGGCCTTAAGGTTGTGGCCAGCAAGTGAGGCGACAACAATGGTAGGGACGACGGCAGCAGAGGAGGGAAGGAAGAGGATAGTGGTGACACTTTGTAGTGGTGACATGCGTTGGTCAGCGGATGTGGCTAGTATTGATGGTGATTGGAAAATTGCTGCAAAGAGTAGGGGAAGGAAGAAGACAACAGTGACAAGTGGGTGGACCAGTAGCCGAGGAGGGATAGTGATAGTTGATGGGGAAAGGCAGCAGGCATAGTTGCATGAGGCACTGTTAACAACAATAGTGGAGGAGGCAATGGCCAGAAGGGAGCGACAGTAGCAGGAAGAGGGTAGCGACAAGAAACAATGGAGGCCAGTGGCTATGGCAGAAGAGGCCGTGATTGAGGGCTAGGGCTCTACAAATCAGGGCATAGGAGAAGGCTGAGGACGCAGAAGGGCAAGCACCCACCGGTGGTCATGGCGTTGGAGCTACTAAGGGTGTGGAGCAGTAAGGTGGCTGTGTCATTGCTGGTGCTTCAAAGGGAGAGGGTCAGAGCAGGTGGCAATAGCTACTGGTGATAGAAAAATTATCGACGGGGACAACGTTGGTGACAACAACGAGAGACGAAGGTTGTAGGAGAGGCAGCAATAATGGCTTTTGTGCTAGTTATATATGCTCTGCAAGCCAATCACATGAATGATGGCATGTGTAACGTATTATGATATTTTTGCTTATGATTATTATTGGCATATTCTCATATTATATTATCTGTTGCATGTATATATATTATGATGTCCTTGGTTCTATGCAATATGAATTAGATCGTAATGAGATCATGATAATAAGACTGATTCACCTTTAAACATAGGTCTTAAATAATCCGGTTATAGGTTAATCGAGAGGGACATCGAGATAATCGAACAGACACATGTATCATATACCTATTCATATGTTGTGTGGTTAATGATACCTAACATCAGACAGTAATTCCTTAGTCCCAGTTATGTGTCTGGTCCTTGGACATAAGACACCAAGGATGCCTTGTATGAGTACTTCTTTCTTTGATGCTAGACTTACAGATTTGAAAAGTTTTAGATCTAACACAACCAGTTATCGGGATTGGTAGCCAACTTTACGAAGGTAATTGAGTGTCAATAGACGATCATCCACTCTCGGTATCATGAGAGAAATATCCCATATGTACTCACTCCGATAAATCCCTAACCAAAATCATTTAGAATGAGAGAGAAGGAGTTCTCCTAAAGAATCCAATTAGAGTGAGACTTGAACAGATTCCATATATGACCTAACAATACCATATCTAATATAGGATATCTAGGATATTAGTTAGATGAGAGATTATAGATACACAGTAATTATGGACAGATAGGTCCAATAGATTTGATCCTCTTATACCGAAAGGGGCATAGTGGCCTAGTACATTCATAGTTAATGACTCGAGTGAATTATTATTGGGATAATAATTCACTATATCAGAAGGAGTTCTGATGGGAGTGACTCATGACCAGCTCGGTATCGAGCCTAGAGGGTCACACACATATGGTAGATGCTTTAGTGAATAAAGGATTGAATATGAGTTATCAAATTAGCCCATGTTCTAATCAGATAAGACTCTACATTGATGGGCTCCATGCATAAGGCCCAATTAGAGGGTAAAAGAGATTGTTAGATAGAGATCCCATAATCCAAGGTTAGTGGGTAATTTGATGGAGATCCAATACCTACTAAGGTAGGACCCCAAGAGTTTTTAGTGGTTCCTCTCCATCTCCTTCTCAGCTAATCAGCTATTCTCTGGTGTGAGAAGGTAGCAAAGAAGATATAGGATCTTCTTCCACATTTATTTGGAGAAGATGCACAAGAGTTGCAAGACTTAGGGTTATAATTGGAGGAGTATCACTATAGTGATCAATTATGTGGATACCGCTAGAGAGAATGACTTTTGACCTCCTTCATCCTCTCCATCTGGATCTAAAAAATATGGATATACGATCTCCCTAGGTAAATAATTCACACATGATGTAGTTTTTTGGTTTTACAATTTTTCATGATCCAATCTTCACACGATAATTTTGATCTACTTGAGAAATCGATTTTGATTTGATCTTCTACTGTGCATGTGATGCTCCTGCTTATTTTCCTAGTATTGGTATAAGAGCCAAGGTTGTTTGTGTAAAAGATTGATTTTAAACTGCGTGTGATGAGATTGATACATATAAATTATTTTTTGTATACTTTATTATGATTTTTCATAGTTAATTAGATATGGATAACACTTTTTATTACTGTAAAAAGGTGCTATTGAGAGTTGTATTAAGGTTCTTTGATGTCAATATTGTTGGCACAAAGAAAAGGGAAGAGCGTAGCAACTGTTGTTGCACTATGACATGGCCAAAGGCTGCTTGAAGACTTGACCGAGAGCAAGGACGTTGCTCTTGGCTTGGCCAAAGGATGCAAGGTTGAGAGCAGTAAGCTCTCAGCCATGGTAGCAGCCTCCCATATGACCAAGAATCCTGGCTGCATGGGCAACCCTGGGGGCCAAAGTTTCCTAGCCACTAGACGTAACCCTATGGCTAGGGATTCCTAGCCACAAGAGTGTTTTAGGCGACCAAGGTGTGCTAGCTGCCCATGGCAAATTGCAGCCATGGAGAGGATTGCAAGAGATATCCTTGGGTGCTAGGATTTCCTAACCTCCTAAGGTTTCCTTGTGGCTAAGAATTCCTGGTTGTAAGAGGAGTCCTAGTGGCTAGGGTTTCCTAGCTGCACAAGGAGTCCCAAGTTATCATTTTTGGAACCCTAAGATACGATATCTTAAAAATTCTAAAAAATAATTAATTAAATAGTTTAATTAATTATTATATATCTAGTAATCTTACATATGTTGTGACATATACATATAATGTATGATGTGGACGGATGATCATGAGCTTAGTGATATGATGTGTGTATATCTGATTATTATTATTATTGGGGCATGCGAGCCTTTGTTTTTCTCATTTATTCTCGGGCCTATGTGCCTGTGATTATTTTGTAATTACACAGAGAAGTGTGGCGGAAGCCTAGAGGTGATAGTAGGAACTATGATGTTATAGCGAGAGATCACGTCGTATGGTGATGCAGCGAGGATATGACGAAACTGATGATGACGAGATCAACAATCACAGGACATAGGATGCGCCAATGCACACATAGATCTTATTGTGAGTGATTAAGTCCATTGGCTCAAGCTTAATTATATTAAGAAATGGCTCATAAGTGATGGCATGTATGGCATGCTACGCGATCATTTTACTTATAATTATTATTGATATATTCTCACATTATATTATTTGCTGCATATATACATCGTAATATCCTTGGTTCTATGCAATGGGAATCGGATCATAATGAGATTATGATAATAAGATCGATTCATTTTTAAATATAGATCCTAAATAATTCCAGTTATAGGTTACTCGAGAGGGACATCGAGATAACCAGACAGGCCGGTGTACTATATACTCATCTATAAGTTGGAAGTGGCTGGTCTAGTAGCCACTTGTGTGGAAAATGAGTTCAATGATTGATACGCTTATAGAATATTGTATAGTTAATGATACATAATTTCAGGCAGTGATTCCCTTATGTGCTTGCTTAGATAAATCCTTAGCTAGGGTCATTCAGATTGAGAGAGAAGAAGTTATCATCAAGAATCCAATTAGAGCGAGACTTGAGTGGATTCCGTATATGGCCTAATAGTACCATATCCAATATACAGTCTTTACAACATTAGTTAAATAAGGGACTATAGATATACGGTAACCGTGGAAAGATATATTTGATGGATTCGATCCCCATATACCATTTAGGGACTATGGCACAATGGCTTATTACATCCATAGTTAATGAGTTGACTGAATTATTATGGGGATAATAATTCACTATATTATAAGGAGTTCTGATGAAAACGACCCACGACCAACTCGGTATTGGGCCTAGAGGGTAACACACATATGGTGGATGCTTCAACAAATAAATGATTGGATATGAGTTATCCAATTAGCCCCAATTCTCATTGGATGAGACCCTATATTGATGGGATCCTTGCATGAGACCCAATTAGATGTCAAACGAGATTATTAGATAGAGATCCAATAATCTAAGGTTAGTGGGTAACTAGATAAAGATTCAATACCTATTAAGGCAGGACTTCTAGGGTTTTTAGTGGCTCTCTATAACTAAGAGGGATGACACAAAGATGATAGGCTGCCCCCTCTTATTCTTTACCCCCTCTGTGAAAAATTTGTGAGAACTAAGGCTACGATTGGAAGAGTATTGCTACAACAATATATCATATGGATGCGGCTAGAGAAGAGAACACTTGACCTCCTTTACCCTCTCTATCTGGATATGAAAAAATAGGATATATGATCTCCCTGGGTAAATAATCTCTCACACGATGCAGTTTTTTAATTTTATATTTTTTCATAATTCAATCTTTGCATGATGATTTTGATCTACCTAGAAAATCGATTTTGTTTCGATCTTCTACTGCACATGTGATGCTCCCGCTTAGTTTCCCAGCAGTGGTATCAGAGCCACAGTTGTTTATGCAAAAGATTTATTTTGAACAGCGTGTGATGAGATTAAATCATATAGAACTGTTCTACGCATTCTTGCTGCATTTTTATAGGGAAGGCAGTGAGGAATGGGGCAGCCACTTGTGGGTAGACCCCCTGCATGGGCGACCACCCATGACCATTCCACCTATAGCGGCGGTCGGTTGCAGCCAAGGGCGCCTGTAAGGGTGGCCGCCCGTGGCTAGGCCCTTTGCAAGGGCGACCCAGCAGGCAACCAGCACAGTTGCCCATGGCCAAGGCTACTGCTAGCAAGTGCAGCCGTTCGTGGCCATCGTTGTTGCCTGTAGGGGTGACTCCTGCGGCACGGCGCCTGTAGGCAGGTCGCCTGTGGTCATAGGCGGCGCCCATAGGGGCAACACCCATAGAGGCGCTGCCTATTGGGGTAGATGTGACCATTAGCGGTGTGCAACACTTGCATACGATCAACGGTTGGTAGCTGCAAGAACAAGGGCAAAGTGTTAGGTTTTTTCCTTCTGTTAAAAGGACAATAATGCCCTTTAGAATTTGTAAAATTATGAGGTATGTCCTTTTCTATAGAATTTAAAAAATACCCTTGACTTTTATGATGGTTTTGAGGTCTATCATTTTATCCTACATTCCAAAAATATCCTCGATAATTTAGTAAATTCTTGGTATGTTTTATTTTTAGAAAATATAATTAATTAAATAATTTAATTATTTATTTATTATCTAATAATCCTGCATGATGATATGTACATGTGATGTATGATGTAGATGGATCATCATTAGCCATGTAATGTGATGTGTATATTTGTGATTATTATTATGATTATTGGGGCCTGCGGGCCTACGTGCCAGTGATTATTTTATAATTACATAGAGAGGCACGACAAAAGCATGGAGTTGACAATAGGACCCACAATGTGGTGGTGGGAGATCATGATGCATGGTGATTCAATAAGGATCCGTAGTAACTGATGATGATGAGATCAACGATCATACAATATGGAGATGTGTCAATACATACATAGATCTTATTGTGAGTGATTAGGCCCATGGGCTCGGGCTTAATCATATTACGTTATGGCTCATGATCATTCGTTGTGGCTTGCATATGTGATATGTATTTTACACCTACTATATATATATATATATATATATATATATATATATATATATATGTATATGATGTAAATATATATGTGTGTAACACGACATATTAGGAGAGCGATACAAAACGAAAACCCCTCCTATGATAATATTAGGTTAGTGAGCGTGAGGCAATAAGATTGACCTACGTGGCCTTCCATTGTTATATGAAAGAAATTGAATCACGATATAGGTTGAGTTGGTCACTCGAGGCTCGCCTATCTACATGATCAAGATCTTACCTACGATATAGAGATGCCACCAGTGATCTGGGGACATGGTATACTTAGTTGAGTCACTCGAGAGCATATCACTAAATTAGATTCATCTTGTAATGATGCTGATGACTTAACTGAACTTCATGGTTAGTCGAGCAATTGAGACTATGATGATTCAGAGGTTGAACATGAAGGGAATTACAAGAAGTTGTGATTGGCAAGAGTTGTCTATCTTTCAGGCTTAGTGAAATTGGTCGAGTCACTCGAGGTTGTATTAAGATGCTGATTAGATCATGCTACTAGAAGTTTGTCGGAGGCTTTCGTTTCACATACGGAGGGTATCGCATAATTCGCTAGGAAATAGTGAGAGTACATTAAGATCAAATCCATATCTTAAATAGTTTTTTTATAAAATTTATATTTTATTTATTTGTGCTATATCTTATTTGTTAGAAACATGTCGCTCGGAAACCATACATGCATACTTGATGTCAACCACCTTATTGGTCTAAACTACACAGATTGGCTCCATAATTTGAGAATTATTCTTATGGTAGAGAAAATCACGTATGTCCTTGATACAATTATGCCCACGCCAGAAGAAGGGGCAAGCGAGGATAAGATCACTCGCTTTCTGAAGTATATAGATAATTTCACATTGGCAAAATTGTACATGTTGACATCCATGACTCCTGAGTTATAGAGGCAACAAGAGAGTTTGGATGCCAATTCTATCCTTCTTCATCTCTGCCAATTGTTTGAGGAACATGGAAGAACTAAAAAATATAAGATATCCAAGAGTCTCTTCTGAGCTAGGATGATAGAAGAGATATCGGTTCAGAACTATATACTAAAGATAATAGAGTGGATCGAGAGACTCACAGGTCTAGGAATAGTCATAGAGGATAACTTGTGCGTTGATCTTATACTTCAGTCCTTGTCAGATTTCTTTTCTTACTTTATCATGAATTTTAACATTGGCAAGTTTGAGGTGACTCTACCTAAGCTCCTCAATATGTTGAGGGAAGTTGAGAGTGCCAACAAGAAAGAAAAACTAGTTCTCTATATTGGTGAGACCAAGAAGAAAAGGAAGGCCAATAAGACCTTTAAGAAGGGTAAGGGAAAAGAAAGATCGGGTAAGGCAAAAGTTGTCAAAAAAGACCAAGCAAAGGACAAAGGATAATACTTCCACTACGGCAAAGGCGGGCATTGGAAGAGGAACTATAAGGATTATCTTCAGATAAGGTGGAACAGAAGCTTGGCGAAGCTTTAGATATATTCATGATCAATCTCTACTTATTAAATTTTTATGATAATATATGAGTATTGGATACTGGGATTACTTATCATATATGCAATTCATTGCAGGTTCTGGCAAGGCCTAGAAGATTAACTAAAGATAAGATGGATGTCAAGATGTGCAATAAAGCAAGAGTTGCTATAGATAGTTACCATTAGGGAGGTCACCCCACATCTGCCTAGTGGAGCTATCATTACATTGGATGCATGATTTTTTATTCCCTCTATTATTTCAAATATTATTTTCATCTCTTGTTTGACAATTAGTAGATATAAATTAGTTTTTGACAATAATAATTATTTAATAATTATAGATGATGAGATCATCACTAGAGGGACCCTCATAAATGACTTATATGCATTAGACACTTCTCCGCATCATGAATATAAATATGTCCAAGAGGAAAAGAGATGGGGTGAATAATGCATACCTATGACATTGTAGGCTAGGTCATATATATGAGGGAAGGATTCAAAAGTTGCTAAAAGATGGATAATTAAATCCATTTAACTATGAGTTATATGCAACTTATGAATCTTACCTTCGTGGGATGGTGACCAACTCTCATTTTAGTGAAAATGGAGTGAGAGCTAGTGAGTTATTGGAACTCATACATAGTGATGTGTGTGGTCCCATGTCGATTGAGGTTATAGGTAGTTACTAATACTTTATCATATTCACTAATGATTTATCTATGTATGGACACATGTATTTAATGAAGTACAAGTCCGAGGCATTTGAGAAGTTCATGAAATATAAGAATGAGGTAGAGAACCAAATAGGAAGGAGTATTAAGACTCTTTGATTAGATCGAGGAGGAGAATACTTGACTACAGAGTTTACTCATTTCCTCATGGACTATAAGATTCTATCTCAGTGGACACCTTCTTATACACCTCAGCTCAATGGTGTATCAGAAAGGAGAAACCACACGCTATTAGATATGGTGCGATCCATGATGAGTTTTGTTAACCTACTCATCTTATTCTAGGGATACGCCATAGAGACCATAGCTTACCTTCTAAACAGAGTATCTCACTCTCTTGAAAGATATATAGGACATCTCAGTAGAGAAGACTCTTAGGATATTGATCTTCAAACCTATGAGGAGGCTATTATGAGTACAGACTCTAGGAAGTGGTAAGAAGCCGTGAATTCTATGATGGATTCCATCTACTTCAACAAAGTTCGGAACCTTGTGGGTGCACTTGAGGGTATCGTACCTATCGGTTATAAATGGATCTTCAAGAAGAAGATCGAAGTAGATAGAAAGGTGGAGACCTATAAGGCAAGGCTGGTAGCTAAAGGATATCATCAAAGGTAAGAAGTTGACTATGATGAAACATTTTCACTCGTAGCCATGCTTAAATCTATTATAATTTTTTTTGCCATTGCAGCACACTATGGTTATAAGATCTTGCAGATGAATGTGAAAATAATATTCTTTAATGATAACCATGAGGAGGAGGTGTATATGGTACAACCAGAGGGATTTATATCTAGAGAGAGTCCATATAAAGTGAGCAGAATGCTTAGGTCCATTTATGGATTGAAGTAAGCTTCTCGAAGTTGAAACATAAGATTTGATGAGGCGATCAAATCTTATGACTTCGTTAAGAACGAAGATAAGCCTAGTGTGTATAGGAAGGTAAGTGGGAGCACTATTACCTTTTTGGTGCTATATGTGGGTGACATCATAATCATTGGGAATGATATATGAATGCTCTTCACGGTTAAGACTGGCTATCAAGAAACTTCTCTATAAAAGACTTAAGGGAAGTATTCTATATTTTGGAGATCCAGATCTATAAAGATAGATCCAAGAGGATGCTTAACTTGTCTCAATCTAAGTACATAGACTCCATTGTCAAAAGGTTTGACATAAAAAATTACAAGTGATGCCTTATACCTATAAGACATAAAATATCACTTCCTAGGAGTATGTCCTCATAGACTCTTGAATAAAGGGCAAACATAGATAGAATACCCTATATATATCAAGCTTGATATAGCGCATGCTCTGAGTGTCATGAGCAAGTATTAAGCAAATTCAGGTTTGAAACACTGGAAGATAGTAAAGTGTATCCTTAAGTACTTAAGAGACTAAGGATCTTTTACTGGTATATGGAGATAGCCTCTAGGTTGAGAGCTACACAGACTCGAGTTTCCAGCCTAACATTGATGATAACAAGTCGAACTCAGGGTATATTTTCACTCATAATGGAGGAGCAGTAATTTGGAAGAGTTTCAAGTAAGATACTACTACTAACTCAACCACAGGGTAGAATATGCTACTGTAGTATAAGTCAAAGGAAGAGGTGTGGATGAAGAAGTTCTTCAAGGATTTAGGAATCATTCCGAGTAGCATAGAGTTGATTTCATATATAGTGACACCAATAGGGTTATAGCTCTAGCAAGGGAACCCATGTCTTATCAGAATTACTCCGAGGATGTTCCAACTGATTAGAGAGATCATGGCCTATAAAGATATAACAATGAAAAGAGTTTCATTCAAAGATAACATTGCAGATCTATTGATGAAGCTATTGGCTCAGATTAAATTTGAGCATCACAAGGGTCTGATAGGGATCAAATACATAGGTGATTGACTTTAGGTCAAGTGGGAGAATGTTGGTTACAGATGCCCTGTAAGCCAATCACATAAGTGATGATATGTGTGATATATTATGTAATCTTTTTTCTTATAATTATTATTAGCATATTCTCATATTATATTATCTATTGCATATATATATATATATATATATATATATTATGATGTCCTTGGTTCTGTGCAATGGGAATCAGATCGTGATGAATCATAATAATAAAATCGATTCGCCTTTAAACACAGATCCTAAATAATCCCAGTCATAAGTTACTCGAGAGGGACATCAAGATAACCAGATAGACTAGTATACTATATACCCATCTATATGATGGAGGTGGCTAGTCTAATAGCTACTTGTGTGGAGACACTAAGGATACAGTACAAGTGCTCATTGGAGAATGAGTTCACTAATTGATTTATTTATGAAATGCTGTATAGTTATTGATACCTAATATTAGACAGTGATTCCGTAGTCTCAATTTGTGCATATGGTTTTTAGACTTGAGACACCATAGATGCCTTATTTGAGTACTCTTTTTTTGTCATCAGACTTATAGATTTAAAAAGTTTCAGATTTGATATAGTCGGTTATTATGATTGTAGCAACATTATGAAGGTAATTGAGTGTTAATAAAGGATCATCCACTCTCGATATCTTGAGAGGAATATCCCTTGTGTACTTGCTCAGATAAATCTATGACCAAGGTTATTCGGATTGAGGAAGTTTATAGGAGATCAATCCCTTATAGAGATCACATCAAGCTTAGAATTCGAAAACTTTCTATCATATGCATTGGTTTAAAATTATCCTCAACGAGTATCAAAATAGATTACCAAACCATATTGATCCATATCATCACATATTTTATCTCACCCATTTATCAAATCAAGTCAACTAACTTATAGACCTAAAACTATGTGATCCAAAATCCTCAAGCCTAGACTGTCAGTATATATTCATAAATTATTGTAAATAAATTTAAATTTCTTATTATTTCTAAGATATTTAGCCAAAGCCAAAGTCAATAGTATCTTTTCACCGTAGCGTATCTTCGGTCCTTTTTTTATTAATTTGAAACTCTTAATAGTTTTTGATACTATTTCTCAGGATTCGCTTGATAGAATAATTGATCCATATTCTATTTAACTTGCACCAAGCACAATAGTAGGTAGTTTCTGATACCATTTGCCAAGATATTGTTCAATGAAATAGTTATGACCCAAAATACTTTAGGTTCAAACTGTGACCTGTTCAAGTTTCTAGAAACTTCTAATATATTGATAAGAGTAAAGAGGGGTGTTATATATCATCATGATTCAACTTACTCCAAGACCATAATTCTTACTTTATTCTGATACTTTTATTTCATATTTTATTGATAGGTAGGACATGATTCATCAACCTTACAAGGTATAATTAGCTTTCTTTGTTGGGATAAAAGTAACAAGGGGGTGGGGGGTGAATTAGTGCAAGCTAAAAATTTTATTTCTAAAGTAAAAGCTTTTTGAATAAGATAAAACATGAAATCCGAAGCTTTTCATTTTTAATAAAACAAATAAGTGATTAAAAATAAGTTGGTAAGGAAGCTAGAAAGATAATCACGTTTGAAGAAAAGAACTTATCATCTTGCTTTCAATGAGTCTAGTTAAGTTAGAAGTATCAATTCAACAACATTCAAGTAATGCAAGTATGAAATACTTACAATTTTATAGTGGTTTGGTGGCAACGACCTATGTTCACATCTGAGTCCTCCTTCTTGAGGCACACCGGCCTCCACTACTAATCTTCTTTGAGTGAAGATCAAACCCTTACACTTGAGCTTACAAGAGAGACTAGATTTACAACTTTAAGTTCTCTCTCTTACTCCTTTTCTTTTTCTTACAATTCTCACATAATATTTTCTCAGAATATAATCCCTCAAAAATGTTGTTCTGAATGCAACAAAAAGTTGGGGTATTTATAGGCTCCAAATTGGCTTCAAAACCGGAGCTAAAATCTAATTCATCCGAAAAATCCAAGTACAAATACTTTACCCATTGTCCCAAGTGATTTACCTACCGTCAATAGCTGGCCGCCGCCTAAATACTATGGTACGGGCAGTTCACCTGCCACTTAGGCAGTTTACCCATCGAAAGCTACTGCCTGCCGTCCGAATTCTGTGGTATAGGTGGTCCAACCGCCGCTCAGCAGTGATTTACTAGTCAAAATTTTTGCAAAAGTGATTCCCTCCACTTTTTGAATTTCAACTTAACTTTTATGTTGACCAGCTCTTTAATCAACTGATTGAGCTTAACTTGAGCTCAACCAAACCCAGTAGTGAATCCAATTGCCTTATTGAGTTGATTTGGATTCCTTCCAAATCCAACTCAGTTAGGACTCTAACTCTAACTATGACTCAATGATTATAATACTTAATGACCAATTAAGTCTAATTAAAACCTAACTCCCGCATACTTCGGCAACCTCCGACAATCTTACGGCAAGTCCTCCGGTCTTCTTTCCGATGATCTCCCTTCTCATTCCTAGTGAGCTTCCCGATTCCTTCGGCGAATCTCCTAGCAAACTTGTGGCTAGATCCTACTGCATCATCCAAACTCAATCTAATGCCTAGGCTTTATCTTGGCCCATCATCTGGTTGTAACTTCATTGATCCTACCAAAGTTAGACCTACACGATGCTAATTATGAATTAATTAAATATAATTATAATTATCAAAATATCCATTATAAGACCATCCCGACTCTTGGCAAGCTTTTCGACTACCCCCGATAATCTTTCGGTGAGTCTCGATCTTCTTTTGGCGAACTCCCTTGCGTTATCCTAGCAAACTCCCGATATCCTCAGTGAGCTTACGACACACTCCTGACGAGTTCCCAAATGCATCGACTCTATGCATGGACTTAACCTTGGCCAACCCTGATTATAATAATCCTTCTATTGTAATTATTTCTGCATTAATCAACTCTAACAATCCTATTAGATCAATAATCCACTAATTGATTTCATCATCAAAATTTAAAATTCAACAATCTCCTCCTTTTTGATAATGATAATCAATTGATGACAGGAGTTAATCCTAACTCCCCCTATAACCTTACCACTTAAATTTAAGAAACGCACTCACTCTTAAATTCGGGCAATCAATCATTCAATGTAAATTTTAATACAAATTTGTATCAAGTCATCAAATCATGACTTATAAAATATCTAATTTATATCATCAAGTGTTATCAATGAATATGTTTTAATGTTATGTGTCATAAATATATATTTCTCCCCCTCTATCATTAACAAAAAGGTGAAATATAAAGCTAATAATTTCAAAAATGCATGATGACATTACTCCCCCCTAGTATATGCATTAATATATAAGACTTAAATTCAAGAGAGTCGCATCCTTTTGAATTCAAGTAAATCATAGCAATAAGCATTTCAAGCATATAACCTTTCAAGTATAACAAAGATTGGATTTTTAAACTTTTTAACTTATCAAGAATTTTCAAAGATTGTCATGAAGTTAAAAATATTTAAGAATTTTTCGTCAAATCATCAAGCATATAAAAATTTCAAGTCAGAGAAAATTTCAAGTCATAGTGCATAGAAAATTTTTAAGTCATTGAGTATAGAAAATTTTTAAGTCGTTAAGCATACATTTCTCAATAAATTTAATATATTTAAAATTAATCTCTAGTTATCAACCATACCTTTTATAATTAATAAGGAGAAACAGGGGAGGTGTTGTTAAATCATTTCATCATAGAAAAGAGCTCTTAATAAATTTTAAAAGTAATCTTAATATTACTTATGTATTTAAAGACTACTTATGTATTTCAAATATAGCAAAAGTCATCTCTTGATATATAAAATTATCTGTTGTAAATTTCAAATGTGGCACATCTTCATGCATTTTTTTAAAATAATAAGATACCAAATCATGGAGAAAGTTTTCAAAAATGTTATCACAAAAAGCTTTATATCATGAAATCTAGGTTAGCAATTTATATATTTTCATGATTTAGCATTTCTAGGTCTCAACCTAAATCTTGTAGATATATACAATTCGAATATGAGCTCAACATATTTTTCTCATATAAATTTCAAGAAAATATAATAAATAAATCTAGTAAGTTATTTCTTCTCTTTTGGGAAGTGCAATCTAGCAAATTTTAGCTTCCTTTGCATTGTTCAAGCTTACAACTTTACAAGATAACAAATTTTGCTCCCCCTTTGTCATTGTAAAAAAGTGGGGATGGTTGCAATAATGCAAAACTTTTCCCATTTCATTATTTTTCAATATCATCACATGAAATATATCATGAAAGATTAACATAGTGATGAGATGTATAATTAATGAAGGTAAATTATGAATATCAAGAGACAAATTTGTAGGAGAAACAATTAAAATAAAATCTCTTGATTCATCCACAAGAAATATTAAGTCATCAAGTTTATTATTTCTATATAACAAAAGATTTTGATTCACAAAAAATTTCAAGTTATAATTCTAAGAAATCAAAATCATGATATCATTTAATTTCAAAATCATCAAAATCACTTTCAAGAGATTCAAAATGTAATTAATAGACTTATTAGTCTCTTGAAATGCTAGTGATTTTCTTTCTCTATTTTGTGTGAATAAGAAGATAGAATCAAGGTAGAGAAATAAAAAATATCATATCACAAAAATATTCAATTTTAAAGATTAAATTTTATACATGTGAATTTTGAAATTAAGCTCAAAACTTCAAGATATTTAAGGAGATTCAAAAGTTTAAGAGCTACTAATGCATTTAAAATCATCTCATGTAATGTGAATAAAAAGCATTAAGAATTTCGTAAGAAGGCATGATGGTAGTTCAAGCTCAAATTGTAAATCATGTATTTTATATGCATTTAGAAAGTTCTAATTTTCTTCTAAGCACTTGTTCATCATTCAATATTTTCTTCTAATCATATTAAAAATCTTATCTCCTACTTTTTGTTATTGTCAAGAGAGAAATATGATTGCGTAATTTTTTTTCATCCATGTTCAATTTATGTCAAAAAGTATAAGAGATATCATATCATTAAAATTCAAATCTAAAAGACATGATTTCATTTAATAAGTTTTATTTCCCCTCTTTTATAAATATTATAAATGAGCTTTAAGAGATAATCTTAATTTATCCAAGATAAATCTTTTAATAAAAAAGAAGAATGATCATGATAAAAATTTTAATTATTATTATTAAGATCATAAATCTACTTTTAAAGAAAATCATAGAGATCAATAATGTGATTCCTATAACATATACGTCAAGTCAAGAAGTTAATGGAATATTCCTGATAATACAAATCTATTTTAATTTTTAACTTATCACAATGTTAATAAATACTAATTTTGGTGATAAATTATACTAAGAAGAAAGTCATAAGTAATATTGTCATAAAGAATATTATTGTCAAATCATAAATACCAAGAACATGATTTATTTTGACACATTTCTTCTTAGATGAAATTTCAAAGCTATTAAAATCTTAGGAGACAATGTAAGAAGGATCTTGATTCTTATAGAAATATCAAGTTATAAATATTGAGAAGTCAAGATCATATTTAGGATAAAAGGAATCTGAGTAAACAAAAAGATCTCAAATTATAATTTTTAAGATTTCAAGATCTTGATTTAAGGTATCAAATAATAAAAATCAACATATCGATGAAGTTGGATAGATTCAAACATATCCATTCTTTAAAACAAAATCATTTGAAAACATATCCAAAATCATTATCAAAAATCGCTTTTTGGAAAATTTCAATAAAGACATCATAGATTATTTTCCAAAAGAAAATATCTAAAAGTTTTCTAATTCATTTTTATAATTAAAGAGATTCAACAATAGTATCATTTTATCTTTTGTTGAAGGATTCATAGGATATAAATATTCTTTCAAGAAGAATTATCCTTCTTTTAAAATTTATTTCAAGAATATAATGACATTTAAGATTAATTATTCTCCTTTTGGTTATTTGATGTGATTTTTTTATTTCCATTTTCTATATTATTCTATGCTAAAATTTTATCATTCAAATCAATTATAGCATTTTAATCAATGTAACATTTAAATCAATCATTTCAGAGACTTTGTCAATATTTGAATCATTTAACAATAGTTTTTACATTTAAACCAAATTTTCAATTATCATCAAAATCTCATTAATATAAATTTCAACATGAGTAATTTTTTATTAATAATAACTTAGGTTCTTTTAGTTCTAGCCTTAGCATTCTCTAGCTATGTATTATCAATCAAGGGTATAATAAGATAAATCCAAATGAGTAAATTATTTTTAAGTGGAGTCATTACGACAAGATATTTTTCAACCAAAATCTAATTATTATTTTATATCGAATGATTCTATCATGTTATCAAGAAAATTTTCTTTTAAAGAATGATGATTTTATATATGATTTTTTAGGTTAAAAAATAACATAAATCATCAACACAAGTTAATACATATCAATACAATAATCATTATCAAAATTATTCTGTCATACATATAACTTTTATTTAACTACATTTTTTTCTTTCTAATTCTATCATGCTCTAGCTATGCATCATCAAGATTAGTTATATAGTGATAAACTATTTTCAATAAAGGAATTTATTATAATAGAAACAATAATCATTAAGATTCAAACATCTTAATTCAAATAATTATTTTTGTTATTGTTACATAGGATACTGAGTTTTGAAAGAGTATTAGATCTCAAGTCTTGAGCAACTATTTTCAAAATATTACTTAGTGCTCCTAGCCTTATTAAGAAACAATTTTATATTATGGGAGGTTTTGATTTAGGTACCCATTTAACATTGGATCCTTCATGATATATTCTTCCCATTTTCTTTAATGCCTTAAGGCTGTTTATGGTTCCTTTAGGAACCTAAATTAATTTATGTAGACTATAATTTCTAAATAAATATTTGTAGGTATTATATCCCAATTTTTCACAAGAATTATATTTAACTCTTGGTAGCACATTTAATGTAGGTCCTCTTACGAATATGGTTAGTTTTTGTTGAATATTTCCAACAAAACCTATGTCATGTCTATTATTGATATGACCCTTATTGGCAATGATCATATTTAAGGATTTATTTCCAATCTCAAATTTATCTAATGTAGTTTTAAGCATACAATTCTCTATTTTAATACAATTATCTAGCATATCACATTTTAAACATGGTTAGGTGAAGCTAAGGAGTCATGTATTTCATCAAGTCTTTTAACTATCAAATCATGATCAACTTTAAGCAGTTTAAAAGACTTGCTAAGTTTTCTAGACTCATTAAATAAATCATTAAACATGCTTGATAATTCTAAAAATAAAAAATTTAAAGACTCACTAACCTCATCTTCGATCGCCATTAAAGCAAGGTTCTTCACTTCTTGGTTGAGCATTTAATTTTGGGAGCTCCTCGGCTTCTTGTGTTCATAGTAAGAGGTTATGTCCATAATTTTTATAAGGTTCAAGTTCATTAATTTTTTTAGTTCATTTTTCAAAAGTTCATGTCTAAGGTTCTCATCACTCGAGATTTCACTCGAGGAGTCATATATTATTCTTAGTTCACAATCCTTCCTATTCTTTAGAAGATGTTATTCAAGTTTATTTTTATAATATATTTCATTAATTGATTCATTTATATTAGTTGTGCTTTCATGTGTGATTTTCAAAGTATGCCAAATATCGAAAGTCGAATCACAAGCGGAAACATGATTAAACTCATTCATATTGAGAGGATAAATCAAGGCATTCATAGCCTTTATGTTTAAAGAGAAAGTCTTCTTCTCCAAATCATTCCAATTATTCATTGGAGAAGACTTTTCAAATCCGTTTTCAACTATATTCCATAAATCAAAGTCCAAAGAGATGAGTAAAATGCGCATCCGTATTTTCCAATATATGCAATCCGTCCCATTGAACATAGGTGGACATGAAATGGAATGTCCCTCATTCATGCCAAAACAAGTCATTTACTCAAGTGGGTGTTAATCTAAAGAGTAATAACCTTACTCTGATACTAATTGTTAGGATCAATTGGCATTGAGAGGGGGGTGAATTAGTGCAAGCTAAAATTTTTCTTTCTAAAACAAAAGCTTTTCGAATAAGATAGAATAGGAAATCCAAAGCTTTTCGTATTTAATAAAACAAGTGAGTGATTAAAAGTAAATTGTTAAGGAAGCCGAAAAGATAATCACGTTTGAGGAAAAGAACTTATCGTATTGCTTTCAAGGAGTTTAGTTAAGTTAGAAGCATAAATTTAACAACATTCAAGCAATGCAAGTATGAAACACTTATAATTTTATAGTGGTTCAGTGCCAACGGCCTACGTCCACTTTCGAGTCCTCCTTCTTAAGCCACACCGGCATCCACTACCAATCTTCTTTGGGTGAAGATCAAACCCTTACACTTGAACTTACAAGGGAGACCAGATTTACAATTCTAAGCTATCTCCCTTACCACTTTTTTTTTTCTTACAATTCTCATATAATATTTTCTTAGAATATAATCCGCCAAAAGTGTTATTCTGAATGTTAGAAAATATGCGGTATTTATAGGCCCCAAATTGACTTCAAATCTGGAGCCAAAATCAAACTCACCTAAAAAAACCAGGTACGGGTAGTTACCTATCGTCCCAGGTGGTTTACCTGCCGTCAATAGCTGGCCGCCACCTAGATATTGTGGTACTAGTGGTTCACCCACCACTTGGTTGGTTTACCTGCCGAAAGCTGCTGCCCGCCACCTGAATTCTGTGGTACGGGCGGTCCAACCATCGCTCATTGGCAGTTTACCTATTGAAATTTTTGCAAAAGTGGTTACCTCCACTTTTCGAATTCCAACGTGACTTTTATGTTGACCAACTCTTAAGTCAATTAATTGAGCTCAATTAAACCCAGTAGTGGATCCAGTTGCCTCATTGAGTTGATTTGGATTCATTCTAAATCCAACTCAATTAGAACTCTAACCCTAACTACGACTCAATGATTATAACACTTAATGATCATTTAAGCCTAATTAAGACCTAACTCCCGCATACTCCGGCAACCTCCGACAATCTTACGGCAAGTCCTCTGGTCTTCTTTCCAGTGATCTCCCTTCTCGTTCCTGGCTAACTTCTCGATTCCTTCAGCGAATCTCCTCGCAAACATCCGGTGAGATCCCACTGCATCGTCCAAACTCGACCTGATGCTTAGGCTTTATCTTGGCCCATCATCTAGTTGTAACTTCATTTATCCTACCATAGTTAGACCTATACGATTCTAATTATGACTTAATTAAATATAATCATAATTATCAAAATATCTATTACAAGACCATCCCGACTCCTGGAAAGCTTTTTGGCTACCCCCGACAATCATCCAGCGAATCTCAGTCTTCTTTTGGTGAACTTCCCTGTGCCATTCTAACAAACTTTCGATACCCTCAGCGAGCTTCCGACACACTCTTGGTGAGTTCCCAAACGCATCGACTCGAGGCATGGACTTAATCTTGGCCAACCTTGATTATAATAATCCTTCTATCATAATTAATCCTACATCAATCAACTCTAATAATCCTGTTAGATCAATAATCCATCAATTGATTTCATTATCAAAATTCAAGATTTAATAAAAACAGGCCAAAGTTCTGCTCTATCCCTGCAACCTTCTGGTTCTCATTGAACATCTCGAATAAATATGTCTCAATCTCCTTCCCTGGTCTCCTCAGCGTTCCTTCGCTAACATGCTTAATCAAGTTCTAGTTGTATGTCCACGCATTGTTGGTGCTCGCTTCGGCTCTGCCTACTGACGACCACCCGTTCTCCAACACCACCATCGCCACGTTCGCCCCTCCCACTCTCTCTAGTGCCGTGTAGACCGCATCGATGATGGTGTCGAATAGGTTCTTATAGCTGAACTGCCCATCCTGCACGATGATGCCAGTAGCGGTGAACAGGGCATAGGCTAGTAAGATCTATCCCAGGTTGCCGATGTAGCTAAAATAAGGGTACACATTAACCAGGAGCAGCGCTTCGTTGCTCCCTAAGAACTACATGATGGGGCTCATGTATACCTAGGCGGCGGAGGAGAAGGCACCGACAGAGGGAGGGTATGACATGCCGAGGATGCCCGTGTCGACCATGGTTGAGAACTTGATCTGGGTTTGCAGTCCAACTGAGGACAAAACATTATAGATATTACACATGGCGAAGAGGACGTCGTGCGGATCGATTCGGATCGTTCATTACATCGTATCGAAAGGAGATGTTGGGCGATGGCGAGATTTCTCGGATCCATCCAGCGCTAAAGGATTGGAGGCTATTGACTGTAGGTCGGATTAGGGGACATCCAACAAGACTTGGATGTTGGAGTTTCTGAGGGCTTGCAGGGCAGCTTGGTTTGGACCTGGATTCTCATCCTCGTGATGTTGTTGGATTTGTAGAGACTGACCACATTACTAGGCTGGGGAAGATTGTTGTCGAGCATGCCGTAGCAGACACCAATTGATTGCACTCATGCAGTAGTAACACATCAAAGACATAGCAAAAATAATAATTATACAAACTATTACACAAAAAACTTTTATGCTAGAATTTAAAATCAATTAATACTAGATCTATTTACGATTTATACCTTTAAATGTCATATGAATAAGATCCAATTAGATCTTCAAGAGCACCACCTTTCAGATCTGAATATTGCCGAGATATCGATATGTAAGAGAACTAGAATAGATTTAGACCCCTTCTCTCTTTCTATCCTTTTACAGGACCATTGTTATTGATGATTTTGAGGAGATTGAGAGAATAACCATAATATCTCTCAAGAACTGTTATGCAATGTATTATGGCTCACGCACACACCACACCACACTTAGGTTTAGAGGAGGTCCTGTCCCTTTATAGGCGAGAGCAGAGGGTCTAGGGTAAGCCATTAGGAGAGTTCCTTCCATCAAGGGCATCCTCTAAAATATCCCAATATAATATGGACTTCATTTAATATTGGCTAATATCTTTTATCAAATCTAATTAATCACATAATATATCTTATTCAATTATAAAGGGCCATATAATCTTACATTCCCCCACTTGACCCATTAATTGATAAGATATAAAAGATATCTAAAATCAAAATAAACAAAACAAAATTTATTTAAAAATAATTTTATATAATTAGATTTTAAAAATTTTAAAAATCATTTTATACATGGCCATGAATTAAAAATAAGCCAATAAGTCCAGTAAACATAATAATACTATATTCAATCCAACTATCAATTCGAGTCATAACGGTTGTATATCATCAATGTCACTCTTTCTTCTATATACTACAACACTATTAGTCTTTCCATATATAGTCTATAATGACCTTGTAATTTATCTTATCAAGATAATCCTGTTTCTTATATTCAACCATAATATTCATAATTATAAACATAAACAAGATAGCAGAAATAAATAATTTTAATTATGTAAAAAAATATCAATAATAGCATCCACTTAAACATGCATCACAATATTCTTTATGGCTTGCTGACAAACCCCATTCTAAGAACATGTTCTTTAAATATTTTCACTACAAAGCTTTAGTAAATGGATCAGTAATCATCATAGTGGTGCTCAAATTTTCAATTGACACTTATTGTTTCTAGACTCTTTCTCTAACCACCAAGTACTTTAACTCAATATGTATAGAAGCACTATAGTACTTGCCATTCTTATTGAAGAAAACTATTATAGTATTATCATAGAATATCTTTAGTGGCTTGGCAATTGAGTCGACCACACCAAGTCCTGAGATAAAATTTCATAGTCATAAAGCTTGATTTGTGGCCTCAAAGCATGTCTCAAATTCAGCTTCCATCGTAGATGATGCAATCAATGATCATTTTACACTTTTCCAATTGTCGCACTAGCTAGCATAAATATAAATCCTGAAGTGGATTTCTTGCTATCGAGGTAATTTACAAAATTAGAATTTGAATATCCTGTTACTTCAAGTTGATCTGATCTCATATATATGAGCATATAATCTTTTGTCCTTTGCGAATATCTCATTACTTTCTTTGCAGCTTTTCAATGTTCCGTTCTTGGGTTACTATGGTATCTACCTAGCATTGCAATTGTAAAAATGATATATGGCCTTGTACATGTTTGAGCATATAATAGACTTCCAATTATGCACCCTTCAGGCATATTCTTTATTTAATCCATTTTTAAGTCATGGTTTTGGCTGAATTTTTCACCTCTAGTAATAGGTGTATCATTGGCTTTATAAAGCTGTATATTAAACCTTTCCAAGATACGATTAATATAATATTTCTGAGACAGTCCTAACAAACCTTAATATCTATCCATGAATATCTCAATGCCAGTAATATAGGATGCCTCATGCATATCAACCATCTTAAAGTTCTTGTTGAGAAATATCTTAGTTTCATATAACAAACTAAGATCACTACTGGCAAGCAATATATCATCCACATATAAGACCAATATAATAAACTTACTCCCACTAACCTTCAGATATATACATTGATCAACAGTATTTTTCTTAAATCGAAAGGAAGTAATGGTATCATGAAACTTTATATACCATTATCTGAAAGCTTGTATAAGGCCATAAATGGATTTCTTTAGTTGCAAGCCCAACTTTCCTTTTCCTTTTCTATGAATCCTTAAGGTTGTTCTATATAGATTTCCTCTTCTAGATCCCTATTCAGAAATATTATTTTCACATCCATCTGATATAACTCAAGATCATAATGAGCTACTAATGTTATGATGATCCTTAATGAGAGAAATTGGAGAAAATGTTTCATGGTAGTCAATACATTCTTTCCGAGAAAAATTTGGCCACAAGTATGGCTTTATATCATTTTATATTACCTATCGAGTCACATTTAGTCTTAAAGACTCATTTATAACTGACTCTTTTATAATTATTGGGTAATTCAATGAGCTCCTAGACATCATTCTGGTCCATTGATTTTAACTCCTCTTTCATTGCATCATACCATTTTTCAGAATCATTACTTTCTATGGCTTATGAAAATGATATGGGTCTCTTTTTATTCCTATATCAAAATCTGATTCCTGTAAATATACCACATAATAATCAAAAATTACATATTTTCTTTTCCTTTGAGATATTCTCAAATTTGCCAATTGTGATTGTTTTACAAGACTATCAACGGTGATATCAACATAATATGAGAATTCATTAGTTATTTTGTTGTTCACCCTCATCAATTCTCTCATTGATTTGAGGAACAATAATTTCTCGAATAGGGGATAATACAGGAGAAGTAGCCTGACTCCCACTGATTTCATCATTTTCTAGGAATTCTATACTGTCAGATTCTACTATTCTCATATTATGATTAAGGCAATAAAATCTATATCCCTTGGATCCTTTTCGGTAACCAATAAAATACACATAAATTATTCTTAGATCCAATTTCTTTTTATGTGGATTGGATACTCTTTGTCTTTGCAGGATACCCCCAAATATATAAATGTCTCAAACTAGGTTTCCTACCAGTCTATAACTCAAATGGAGTTGATGGAACTGACTTACTAGGAACCCTATTCAGGATATATATAGCTATCATATGAGCATCACCCTACATTGACTCAGGTATAGAGGAATAACTCATCATGATCCTAACTATATCTATAAGAGTACAATTTCACATTTCAGCAACACCGTTCTGTGGCACACCTAGTAATGCATATTGAGCATAAATACCCTGTTGTTCTAGGAATCTAACAAAAGGACCAATATTTTGATTGGATTCATCATATCTACTGTAAAATTCATCACCCCTATCAGATCTGAGAATTTTAACTTTTCTATCTAATTGTCTCTCGACCTCATTTATATACACTTCAAGAATGTCAACCGCTTATGGGATAGACTAAACTTATTAGAAAACACGAATGAAAAATTTCTTATATCTATGAATTTTGATTTATGGAATGTCATTGAAAATGGTTTAAAAAATCTTTCAATCCAATGAATAACTAGAATGATTTTGAAAAGAAAATATTTTTATTGAATGATAAAACTATAAATCATTTGTTGTGTGCTTAAAATAAAAATGAGTTTAATCATATTTCTATGTATGACACTGCACATGAAATTTGGCACACATTAGAAGTCACTCATGAAGTCATAAGTGTTAGTTGTTTCATGAAAAATTATCATTTTCAAGAAGAAATATCTTCCTTTTTAGTTGTTTGATGTGATTTGGTTCAAGAAGTGCTTTTCAAATTAATGATTTATCATTTAAGACCAAAAACCAAATTTCATTCTAGAAGAAATCATCAAAGTCATTACTATAACATATTAAAATAATAAAATATCTTACTCTTTACATATAGTGCAAAGAGTTGACAAACTCATTTCTAAATTTTTATTTATTCTTTGTACAAATTCAAAAGTGAGATATATTATTTAATTATATAACCTTATTTAGGTCAACATATAACTCATCTAATATTTCAATCATTCATGCCATTAATTTTTAATCTATCATTAGAAACCTTATTTCCATAAATTTCAACTTAGATAAATTTTATATTAAAAATAACTAAACATGTTCTAGCTATGCATCATCAAGATTAGTTGTATAATCTTGAACTATTTTAAATAAAAAATTTATTATAATCGAAATAAGGATCATTAAGTTTCAATCATCTTGATTCAAATAATTTTTCCTCATTTTTGTCATTTTGGCTAGAGAGCTTGATAAGTGAGTATCTCAAGTCATATGGCTTGAGCATCCACTATCAAGATATCATTTCTTTTTTCTCTTAGCCTCGTTAGGAGACAGATTTATAGTATTGAGAGTTTTGGTTTTGGTATCCATTTAAGTTTGGGTCCCTCATGAAAGGTTATTTACATTTTCTCTAATAACTTGAGGTTGTTTATAGTTTCTTTAGGAATCCAAATTAATTTGTATGAACTATATTTTCTAAATGAATACTTATAAGCAAAATGTCCACATCTACCATAAAAATTATATCTATTTTCCATAAAAATTATATCTATTTTCTGGTAAAGAGTGTAATGTGGATCTTCTAATAAAGGTAGTTGGTTTTGATGAGTATTGCTTACCATGCCAATTCCTTCCTTCCAATAACATGACCCTTATTTGCAAGGATCATCTTTAGGGATTTATTTCCTATTTTAAATTTTGATATTTATTTTAATTCAATATTTTCTTTTCTAAGTTCATATAAAGTTTCACAGCCGGTGTATGATGGTGATGCTACATGTATTTCTTCAAATTTACTAACTAGTGAATCATGCTCTTTCTTATGTAATTTATAGGACTTACTAATTTTTCTAAATTCATCATAAAACTCATGAAATATATTCAATAATTTAGTAAAGAAGATATTGGAAGACTCACTTACCTCGTTATGGATGGCCATGAGAGTATAGTTGGTAACTTCTTCCTTAATGTAGTTTACTTCATTTGATGAGTGCTGGTTACAGGTGCCCTATAAGCCAATCACGTGAGTGATGGCACGTATGACACATTGTGTGACCTTTTTACTTATGATTAATATTGAATATATTCTCATATTATATTATATGTGGCATATATATTGTGATGTCCTTAGTTCTGTGCAATGGGAATTGAATTATGATGAGATCACGATAATGAGATCGATTCACTTTTAAACACAAATCCTAAATAATCATTGTTATAGGTTACTCCAGAGGGATATCTTAATAACCAGACAGATCGGTGTACCATATACCCGTCCATATGATGAAGGCGACTAGTCTCATAGCCACTGATGTGGAGACACTAAGAATATAGTATAGGTGCTCATTGGAGAATGAGTTTATTGATTGATCCACTTATGGAATGCTATATGGTTAATGATACCTAATGTCATACAGCGATTCCAAAGCCCCTGTTGTGTATCTGGTCCTTAGACTTGAGACACTCCTTGTATGAGCACTCCTTTCTTTAACGCCAGACTTACAGTTTTGGAAAGTTCCAGATCTAGTATAGCTGGCTATTGGGATTGGTAACCAAACTTATGAAGGTAATTGAGTATCAATAGAGGATTATCTACTCTCAGTATCATGAGAGGAATATCTCATATGTGCTTACTCAGACAAATCCCTAGCCAAGGTCATTCAGATTGAGATAGAAAGAGTTCTCCCGGAGAATCCAATTAGAGCGAGACTATGACAGATTCCGTATATAGCCTGACAGTACCATGTCTAATATACGATCTCTGAAATATTAGTTGAATGAGGGATTATAGATACATAGTAACTAAGTTTAGACAGGTCCAATGGATTTGATCCCCCTGTACCGTTTGGGGACTATGACATAGTGGCCTAGTACGTCCATAGTTAATGAGTCGAGTGAATTATTATGAGGATAATAATTTACTATATTAGAAGGAGTTCTGATGGGAGAGACTCACAGCTAGCTCGGTATCGGGCTTAGAGGGTCACACACATATGGTGGATGCTTCAGCGAATAGAGGATTTGATAGAGATCCAATTAGCCCCTATTCTCATTAGATGAGACCCTATGATGATGGGCTCCTTGATTAAGGCCCATTTAGAGGCCTAAGAAGATTATTGGATAAAGATCCAATAATGCAAGGTTAGTGTGTAACTGGATAGAGATCTAATACCCACTAAGGCAGAAGCCCTAGGGTTTTTGGTGGCTTTCTATAAATAGGAGGGGGACTCATGGTTGATAGGCTGTAACTTTGGCCTCCCCCTTCTATTCTCCTCTCTCCCTCTATGTAAGAATTACGAGATCAAACTAGAGGAGTTTCATTTCAGAGATCCATCGTATAGATACTGCTAGAGAGGACGCTTGACCCAATTCATCTTCTCCATCCGAATTTGGAATATAGGGATATATGATCTCCCTAGGTAAAATTAATCTCTTACACATCGCGATTTTCTTTTATTTAGTTTTTGCAGTTTTCTCGTGACCCCAATCTTTTTCATGATGATTTAATCTGCATGAGAAATCGATTTTTGTTTTGATTTCCGCTGCGCATGTGATGCACCGACTGAGGTTTCCCAATAGTGGTATCAGAGCCAAGGTTTTCATGTGAAAGATTGGTTATAAACTGCGTGTAGAATCATTCTACGCATTATTGTTGTATTTTTACAACAAAGGCAGCAAGGAAAGAGGGTGGCCAGCCACAGCCAGGCCCTCCGCAAGGGTGGCTGGCCATAGCTAGGCCGGCTACAACGGCCTACCGGCTACAGCCAAAGCCCCCTTGCAAGGGGGCAACCGCCCGTAGAGGCAACAACCCACAAGAGGCGGTCACCCGCAAGGCGTGATCAGCGGCCACCGGGTCGTTGGCTCGGTGCGCAGAAGGCCACACCGCAAGAACGCCCCGCCAGCAGCCTGCAGGGGCCGCTGCCCGCGTGAGGTAGAGGCGATGCACCGCTAGCCCGCAGAGGGGCACCGCCCATAGAGGGCACCACCTGTGGGCACGACGCCGGCGGGCAAGGGCACTGCGTAGGGGCAATGGCAATGACGGCGGTGACCAAAGGGGAAGGGGCTAGGGCACCCTTTAGAGAAAAGGACAATCCTGCCCATATGAATTCGAGAAATTTCGAGGACTGTCATCGTGTATATAATTTCCATAATACCCTCAATAATTTTAAAAATTTTGAGGATTGTCCTCTCATCCAGAATTACAAGAATGCCCTTGACAATTCTAAAAATTTTGAGCATGTCCTGATTTTCAGAAAAATAATTAATTAAATAGATTAATTAAATATTATATATATCTAGTAATCTTACATGTGATGTGATGTACATGTGATGTATAATATGGATGGATGATCATGAGTCATGTGTTGTGATGTGTGTAATTATGATTATGATGATTATTATTATTACTATTATTATTGGGGCCTGTATGCCTTTGTTTTTCTCGTTTATTGTCGGATCTGCATACTTGTGATTATTTGTAATTATATGGAGGGGGCGCGTCGAGAGCGTGAAGATGACAACGGGACCTATGATGTCGTGTCAGGAGATTACGACGCATGGTGATGTGATGACCTGATGGAACCGATGATAACGAGATTAATAATCACAGGGCATGGAGATGCGCTGATGCACATATAGATCTTATTATGAGTGATTAGGCCTATTGGCTCAAGTTTAATCATATTAGATGACGGCTCATGATCATCTGGTGTGGCTTGCATATGTGATGTATTATACACCTACTAGATCTATGTATATATATATTTGCATGCGATGTAGATATATATTAAATATGTAGTGTGACACGGCATATTAGAAGACCGATAAAAAATAAAAACCTCTCCTGCGATAATATTAAGTCAATAAGCGTGAGGCAATAAGATTGACCCATGTGGACTTCCATCGTTATAGGAACAAATTGAATCTCGACATAGATTGAGTTGGTCGAGTCACTCGAGGCTCACCTATCTACGTGATCGAGTTCTTGCCTACAGCATATATATGTCACCGGTGACCTGAGGACATGGTATGACATGGTCGAGCAGTCGAGAGCATATCCATCCAATCAGTCTCATCTTGTAACGATGGTGATAACTTAACTGAACTTCAAGGTTGGTCCAGCAGTCGAGACCATGATGATTCAGAGGCCAAACATGATGGGAATCATAATAAGTTGTGATTGACAAGAGTTGTTTACCTTTTGGGTTTAGTGTAGTTGGTCAAATCCCTCAAGATTGCACTAAGATGTCAATTAGATCCTGATCTCCACTATAAGTCAGCCGAAGACTTTCGTCTTACATGTTGAGGGTGTAATGTGATTCGCTAGAAAAATAGTGGGAGTATATTAATATAGAAGTCCATATTTTAATTAGTATTTTTTGTAAAATCTGTATGTTATTTATTTTCACTATATCTTGTTTGTCGCTTGCAAAACCCCTATGTGGCATCTTTAATGCCAACCACCTCATTGGCCCAAAGGCTCGGTAATTTGAGAATTGTTCTCACGAAAGAGAAAATCATATATGTCCTTAATACGATTGTGCCCACGCTAGAGGAAAGCACAAGCGAGGATGAGATCGCTTGCTTTGTAAAGTATAAAGATAGTCCTAAAGGATAACCTGTATGTTGATCTTATACTTCAATCCTTATCGGATTTCTTTTCACAGTTTATTATTAACTTCAATATGAATAAGTTTAAGGTGATTCTACCTAAGCTTCTCAATATGTTGAGGGAAGCTTAGAGTACCATAAAGAAAGAGAAGTCAATTCTCTATATTGGTGAGACTAATAGGAAAAAGAATGCTAGTAAGACCCTTAAGAAGGGCAAAGGCAAAGAAAGACTGGATAAGACAAAGGTTGCCAAGAAAGACCTGGCAAAGGATAAAGGACAATGCTTCCACTATGGCCAAGACGAGCATTGGAAGAGGAACTGTAAGGACTACCTTACAGATAAGATGAAACAGAAGCTTGGAGAAGCTTCAGGAATATTCATGATCAGTCTTCACTTGTCAGATTTGATACCGGGAGTGCTTATCATATCCGTAATTCGTGACAAGTTCTGATAAGACCTAGGAGACTAGCTAGAGGTGAGATGGACCTCAAAATGGGCAATGGAACTAGAGTTGCTACAGTTGCTGTTAGGGGTGGGGGGCATCCTATATCTGCCTAGTGGAGCTATTATTATATTAGATACATGCTATTTTATCTTTTTATTATCAAAAATATTATTTCCATTTCTTGTTTGATAATTAGTGGATATAAATTAGTTTTTAAGAATAATAGTTGTTCAATAATTATGGATGATGAGATCATCACTAAAGGGACCCTTATAAATGGCTTATATGTGACAGACACTTTTCTATATATCATGAATATAAATATGTCTAAGAGGAAAAGAGATGAGGTGAAAAATACATACCCATGACATTGTAGGCTAGGTCATATACATAAAGGAAGGATTCAAAAGTTGCTAAAAGATGGATACTTAGATCCATTTGACTATGAGTCATATACAACTTGCAAACCTTGACTTCATGAAAAAATGACCAACTCTCATTTTAGTGGAACTTGAGAGAAAGCCATTGAGTTATTGGAACTCATACATAATGATGTATGTGGTTCCATATCGACTCAAGCTATAGGTGGTTACTCATACTTCATTACATTCGCTAATGATTTCTTTAGGTATAAACACGTGTACTTAATGAAGTACAAATCTAAGGCCTTTGTGAAATTCAGGGAATATAAGAATGAGGTAGAGAATCAAATTGGAAAGAGTATTAAAACTCTCCAATCAGATCGATGAGGAGAATGCTTGAGTACAAAGTTCACACATTTCCTCAGGAACAATGAGATTCTATCCCAGTGGACACCTCCTTATACCTCAGCTCAATGATGTATCAGAAAGGAGGAATCATATGTTGTTAAATATGATGCAGTCCATGATGAGTTTCGCTGACCTACTCATCTTATTCTGGGCGTACGCCCTAGAGACCGCAGCTTACCTTCTGAACAGAGTTCCATCAAAGTCTGATCTTAAGGTGGTTAAGATTTAGGGCTGTCCTGCCCACGTTAGAAGACATAACCCCGATAAGTTGGAATTAAGGACGGAACGATGCATATTCATGGGATACCCTAAGGAGACTTTGGGGTATTATTTCTATCATCCTGAGGATCGAAAGGTCTTTGTTGCCAAGAGAGCTATGTTCCTTGAGAAGGAACACATTCTTGATGGAAATAGT
Source organism: Ensete glaucum (assembly GCA_021527575.1). NCBI lineage: Eukaryota > Viridiplantae > Streptophyta > Magnoliopsida > Zingiberales > Musaceae > Ensete > Ensete glaucum. The sequence goes on from CM038556.1 coordinate 6,798,939, forward strand.
GGGAGTAAGATAGAATTGAGTGAGGTTGGAGAACCTAGCTCGAGCACCATTCCAGAGCCCGAGTCTATTCAGGTACCTAACACACAAATTCTAACTTTTTATAGGTCTAGTAGAGTATCTCACCCTCCTGAAAGATATGTGGGACATATCAGTGGACATGACTCTCAGGATATTGATCCTCAGACCTACTTAGAGGCTATTATGAGTATAGACTCCGGGAAGTGGCAAGAAGCCATGAATTCTGAGATGGATTTCATGTACTCTAATAAGGTTTGGAACCTTATGGATACACCTGAGGGTATTATACCCATCGGCTGTAAATGGATCTTCAAGAAGAAGATCGAAGTGGATGAAAAAGTAGAGACCTATAAATCAATGCTGGTAGCTAAAGGATATCGTCAAAGACAAGGAGTTGACTATGATGAAACTTTTTCACTTGTAGTCATGCTTAAGTCTATTAGAATTATTTTAGCCATTACAAGACACTATGACTATGAGATCAAGCAAATGGATGTCAAAACGACATTCCTTAATGGCAACCTCGAGGAGGATATGATACAGTCAGAGGGATTCGTATCCAAAGAGAGTCCAAATAAAGTGTGCAAGTTGCTTAGATCTATTTATGGATTGAAGTAAGCTTCCTAAAGTTGGAACATAAGATTTGATGAGGTGATCAGATCTTATAACTTCGTTAAGAACGAAGATGAGCATTGAATGTACAGGAAGGTAAGTGAGAGCGCTATCATCTTCTTGATGCTATATGTGGATGAGATCCTAATTATTAGAAATAATGTAGGAATGCTCTCAATAGTAAAGACTTGGCTATCTAGAAACTTCTCCATGAAAGACTTAGGGGAAGCATCCTATATTTTAGGGATTCGGATCTATAGAGATAAATCTAAAAGGATGCTTGGCTTGTCCCAGTCTAGGTACATAGACTCCATTATCAAAAGTTTTGGTATGAAAAAGAGAGGTCTTATACCGATGAGACATGAAGTATCACTTTCTAGGAGTATGTACCCAAAGACTACTCAAGAAAGGGTAGACATAGATAAGATACCTTATGTCTCAACGATAGGGTCTATGATGTATGTGATGTTATATACCAGCCCTGATATAACACATGCTTTGAGTGTTACGAGCAAGTATCAGGCAGATCTAAGTTTAAAACACTAGAAGATAATAAAGTGTATCATTTAGTACTTGAGAAGGACTAAGGATCTTTTATTAGTATAGGGAGGAGGTAGCCTCCAGGTTGAGGGCTACGTAGACTCATGTTTTCAGTCTAACATTAATGATAGCAAGTCAAATTCAGGGTAAGTTTTCACCATGAATGAAGGAGCTATAAGCTGGAAGAGTTCCAAGCAAGATACTACTGCTGACTCGACCATAGAGGCGGAATACATTATTGCAGTAGAAGCAGCAAAGGAAAGGGTATGGATAAAGAAGTTCATCAAGGATTTGAGAGTCATACCAAGTAGCATGGAGTGGACTCCCATATATTGTGATAGCAACAGGGGGATAACTCTAGCAAGGGAACCCAGGTCTCATCAGAAATATTCTAAGGAGGTTCCATCTAATTAGAGCAATCATGATCTGAAAAGATATAGCAATGGAAAGAGATTCATCTGAAGATAACATTACAGATCTACTAACTAAGCCGCTAGCTCAGATTATATTTGAGTGTCACAGGGGTCTGATGGGGATCAAACACATAGGTGATTGGCTTTTGGTCAAGTGGGAGATTGTTGGTTACAGGTGCCATGCAAGCCAATCATATGAGTGATGGCACGTGTGACACGCTATGTAATCTTTTTGCTTATGATTAATATTGACATATTCTCATATTATATTATATGTAGTATATATTTTGTGATGTCCTTAGTTCTATGCCATAGGAATCAGATCGTGATGAGATCACAATAATAAGATTGATTTACCTTTAAACACAAATCCTAAATAATCCCGGTCATAGGTTACTCGAGAGGGACATCGAAATAACCGAACAGACCAATGTACTATATACCTATCCATATATTGGAGGTAACTGGTCTCATAGCCACTTGTGTGGAGACACTAAGGATATAGTATAGGTGCTCATTGGAGAATGAGTTCACAGATTGATCCGCTTATGGAATGTTGTATGGTTAATGATACCTAATGTTAGATAGTGATTCCATAGTCCCAGTTGTCTTTGGTACTTAGACTTGAGACACCAAGGATGTCTTGTATGAGTACTCCTTTCTTTGATGTCAGACTTATAGGTTTGGAAAGTTCTAGATCTGGTATAGCTGGTTATCAAGATTAGTAGCCAACCTTATGAAGGTAATTGAGTGTCAATAGAGGATCATCCACTCTCGGTATCATAAAAGGAATATCCTATATGTGCTTGCTTAGACAAATCTCTGGCTAGGGTCATTTGGATTTAGAGAGAAAGAGTTCTCCAAGAGAATCTGATTAGAGCGATACTATGACGGACTTCATATGTGACCCGACAGTACCATATCCAATATATGGTCTCTAGGATATTAATTGGATATGGGATTATAGATATACAATAACTGAGGATAGACAGGTCCGATGGATTCGATCCCCCTATACCGTTTTGGGGCTATGGTGTAGTGGCCTAGTATGTCCATATTCAATGAGTCGAGTGAATTATCATGAGGATAATAATTCACTATATCAGAAGGAGTTTTGATGGGAGAGACTTACAGTCAGCTCAATATCAGGCTTAGAGGGTTACATACATATGGTGGATACTTCAGTGAATAGAGGATTGGATGGAGATCCAATTAGCCCCTATTCTCATTAGATGAGACCCTATATTGATGGGCTCCTTGATTAAGGCCTAATTAGAGGTCTAAGGAGATTATTAGATAGAGATCGAATAATATAAGATTAGTGGGTAATTGGATGGAGATCATGGTTTTTGGTGGCTCTCCCCCTCCTATTCTCCTCTCTCCCTCTATGCAAGAGTTGCGAGATCAAATTGGAAGAGTTTCGCTATAGAGATCCGGTGTGGATACCGCTAGAGAGGAGGATGCTTGACCTCCTTCATTTTCTCCATTTGGATCTAGAATACAGGGATATACGATCTCCCTAGGTAAAATCAATCTCTCACATATCATGGTTTTTCTTTTTTTTGTGGTTTTCTTATGACCCCAATCATTTTCTCAATGATTTGATCTGCGTAGGAAACCAGTTTTTGTTTTGATTTTCACTATGCATATGATGCACCCGCTGAGGTTTCCCAACAATAAGTTTGAGTCATCCCAAGTTGTCGAAAGATCCTTCTTCTTGTATGATGCCTTCTTCTTTAATAGTGGACATTCATTTTTAAAATATCTCAGCTTTTTGTATTCAAAACATATTATCTTATCCTTTTCGATTGATTTTTTATATTTTTTATATTTTTTATATTTTTTAATTTTTTTTGTCAATAGTGCAATGTCATTGTTCTCAAATTACTCGAGATTTCACTTGATAAGTCATCAATAGTTCTCAGTGCTAAGTCCTTCCTATTCTTTAGAAGGGGTTCTTCAAGTTCATCATGAGCTTTACAACTTAGTTTATAAGTTATAAGTGATCTAATAAGTTCTTCAAAAGAAAAATTATTTAGATCTTTAGTCTCTTGTATTATAGTTACTTTAGGATCCTAACTTTTTATCATAGATCTTAATATTTTATTAACAAGTTTAAAATAAAAAAAAATATTTAGTAAGAGCTTCTAGACCATTGATAATATCCGTGAACCGAGTGTACATGTCTTCAATAGTCTCATTTGGTTTTATTTAAAATAATTCATAATTATGAACTAAAATATTAATCTTAGACTTTTTAATTCTGCTAGTGCCTTCGTATGTGAGTTCAAGTATATGCCAAATATTATAAGTAGTTTTACAAACAAAAACCTGATTAAATTCATTCTTATCAAGTGCACCAAATAAAGCATTCATTGCTTTTGCATTTAACGAAAAAGCCTTCTTTTCCAAATCATTCCATTCGTTCATTGGTTTGGAAGACTTTTCAAAATTATTTTCAACTATGTGCCATAAATCAAAATATATAGAAACTAGAAAAATACTCATGCTTATTTTCTAATTTATATAATTCGCCCCATTGAACATGGGAGGACGTGCAATATAATATCCCTCGTTCATGCCAAACGAAGTCATTTACTCACTTAGATATTTAGTCTAATAAATAAAACCTCGCTTTGATACCAATTGTAAGGATCAATTGGCACTAAGAGAAGGAGGAGGAGGAAGAGGGGGGGAGAGGGGGGGAGGGTTGGGGTTGGGTAATGGAGAGGGGTGTTAAAGAAAAACTTACGTTTGAAGCAAAACAAAAAATCAGAAGTATTTCGTTGAGTAAGTGAGCAATAAGCTATTGAACAAAGCTAAGCTAAGTTATGATCTCGCTAAAAGAAAGCTTCATATAAGAACATGTATAATAAAAAGGCAAAGTAAAGAGATGCTCACAATTTATAGTGGTTCAACCACATCTTGGCCTACCGCTACTTCCTGAGTCATCTTCGTCAAGGTCCATCGGTATCCACTACCAATCTTTTTCAGATGAAGACCAAACCCTTAGACTTTCCACTCTCCTTTTCATAGGCTCAGGAGAGGAACCTTATAAGTATTACACTTATAACTCATAAGAGAGACATCTATAAAGATTACAACACTTTTGCTCACTCCCTTGCCCCCTTTTTTTTTTGCACACTTTTAGCACACTTTTTCTCAATTTTCTTGCTCAATTACATGTGCTTAATGCAAGAAGACTAAAGGTATTTATAGGCCCCAATTGGCTTCATAAATTGGAGCCCAAAATTGAAACATATTAAAAAAATTTGGGTATAGGCGATACAATCGTCGTTGCCGGTGCCGGTGGTACTACCGCCAAAAGCTGCCTTGAAAATAGGGTGACGATGGTACTACCACTAGGAATATTGGAAAAGTGATTCCTCCACTTTTATATTCCTAACTTGTAACTTATATTAATTCTTTTTTAGATCAACCAAATGAGCTCAACCTAAGCTCAATCTAAATCTGAAGATGGACCCGATTTGTCTCACTTGAGTTAATTTGGATTCATTCCAAATTAATAAGGATTAAACACCAAATCAATGCTAACTTTGACATACTAAGGCATACAAATATAATTAATTTGACCAATATATCGAGTGACCTTCCTAACTCTCGACGATCTTCCTGGTTACCTCAAGTGAACTCTCGACGAGTCTCGGTCATCTTTTGGTAAACCTCAGATGTATCCACTGTAAGCTCTCGATCACCTTCGGCGAGCTTCCGACGAACTCCCAACAAGCTCCTGTTACCTTGGGCGAGCTTTCGATGAACTCTTGGCTAGTCCCTGATATATTCAGCGAGCTTCAGGCAATTTCCCAATGAGTTCCCAATGCATCGTTGGAACTCGACCCTATGCCCGAACTTGACTCTAGCCCAACATTTGATTATATTGCCTTGTCATAGTTAATCCAGCATCATTCATCTCTAACACATATATTAGATCAATAAACTCATCAATTGATTTCCTCATCAAAATCCGAGATTCAATAGTTTGCATAGTGTAGACATCAGTATGAACCGAGTCAATAATATTTAATCTTCTAGATGATGGATAAGTATTAAAGGCAACTCTATATGTTTTTTTAACTAAGCAATGATCATAAGATTTAATATATGTACCTTGCAACTTTGGTAAGAACTACTTTCTAGCAAGAATTGGAAGTTCCTTCTCACTAATATGACTCAGCCTTTTATGTCAAAGATCTATACTTTTATCCTTTTAGATTACATTAGTCTCTCCTTTAAGTAGCTTAACCTCCATAACATAAAAAGAGTTCTACTTCTTTCCTCTTGCCACAACTAGAGAACCTTTAGTGAGCTTCCATTTGCTTTCACCAAAATAGTACATAAATATCTAATCATCAAGTTTCCCTTTAGATACCAAGCTTAGACGAATATCTTAAATATGTCTTACATCTTTGAGTATCATTTGCTCCTAACACTAGTCTTCAAGCAGATATCTCCACTACCCATATTTTTAGAAGTACTATTGTTTCTCATTTTGACATTGCCAAAATCACTAGTAATGTAATATTTGAAGAAATCACCATGAGAAATAACTTGAAAAGAAACACCAAAGTCAATTACCCAATTACTGTCCTGAGTTTCAAGACTGACATATCCATCATCACAAATAATAACAATATTACCTTCAATAGTAACTGTATTAATCTCTTTCTCATTCTTCCAGAACCTACACTCTTTATTCATATGACTTGGCCTGTTGCAATAGAAACACTTGATATCTCTTTTGGACTTAGATCTTTCTTTATAACCATGTGAATTCTTGCTATAACTTCTTCCATGTCTTTCTTGTTTTTTAATAACAAGTGCACTAGAAAAAGATTATCCTTGTTCTTTCCTTTTGGCATCTTCATTTAGCAGACTATCTTTAACCATGTCTACAGTTAGACTCTCCTCTAGCATGGAGTTAGAAATTGTCACCATATATATTTTTCAACTTTTTGATAAAGAGCTGAGGAGTAATAGTCTTTGTATCTCATTATCTATATTCATTTTCATATAACCAACTTGTTAGTAAGACTCTGATATAGGCTTATATGCTTAATAATATTACCACCATCTTTATACTTTAAATTGAAAAGCCTTCTGTGGAGAGAAATTATGTTTCCCACTATCTTCTTTGCAAAGAGATTTTCTAATCTTTGCCAAATAATATCAGCTTTGATTTTATTAGAAATATACTCATGCAAATTTATATTTATACATCTTCTAATATAAGAAATAGCTTTTCTATTATATACCTCTAATTCCTCATCAAGGTTCTATTTTAACTTTGATAGGCTTATACAAATCTTTGCAATAGATCAAATCTTCTATCATACACCTCCAAGTTGAATAATTTGATGAGTTAAATTTAATTATATCATCTAACTCTTTTATTTCGATCATAAAAGAAAAATTTACACCAAACAACATGTGCTCTAATACCACTTGTTGGAAAAAATTATTAAAGGGGAATGATTCTTTTTACTCTTTGTGTATCAAAATAGGTTTCTAATAAATTACTAACTTCTTACCAAAAGCAAATATTAACTAGAATAAGAAAAATAATAAAATAATAAATTAACCATAAAGTAAGACACCATATTTTTAACATAAAAAATCCAATGGAAAAAACCATCGGATCGTAGTCCACTCAAACCTTCAGTGTCACCAATAATGATAATAGATTTACAATGAAACTTCTCTAGAATAAATAAAAGATCATAATAACATCAAGAATATAAATCTTGGTTCACCAATGATATGTCATCAGCAACAAAGATGAATCTCACAAAAGAAAAAGATATAAACTCACTAAGTGAGAATATCATAAAACTATAATATATATAGGATAAACCATAGATCAGTATCATTAGGATTGTAGAATTTATTGTAAGAATTCTTCACATAAAATTTGGATCAAAACTGACAAATTTTACCATTCAATCCTCTCACAAAAGCTTATTTTCTCTCTCTTCTTTTTTTTTCCTGTGTATCTTACTAATAGAAAGAACTCCCCTTCCGCATTCAACTAAACATCCCTTTGACTTTAAATTAGAATCGATTGCCATAACAGAACAAGTAGACTTTATTCGATTTATTCCTGCTTTAGATCTATCTTCTATCAAGTCTCCTTTTCTATCGGCGCACTTTAAGATATCCCTGCTCCTCAACCCCAAAAAAAGAATTTATAATTCCTCGTACGGACTCCTTAAACTCGAACTATCAGATTTATTCTCATAGCCTTAACCGAGGTACTATACTGGTACTATACTTTAGATTCTTTCCTCACCTACTCTTTCACCTCGAACAGAACCTCTTAGTGTTGAAGAAAGATGACTTGAACCACTACTTGGCCTGAAAATAAGTTTATTCCCAAGGGTTTTACCAGGGTCAATGGCTTTTGTAGAAATTTCCCTATTAAGCCTTTGTAACAACTGTTCAATTTCATTTCTTCTATATAACATAGCATAGACAGACCCTTTGGCAACCTATTCTTTGTAACAACTGTTCAATTTCATTTCTTCTTAATTTCTCTATTAGCTAACTTTTGAACTACACTTTCATTTCCTCATTCAACTTACCTTCCCGCTTGATATAGAGCATCTGATATCATAGTAGACGTAACTCGCGCTGCTTATGTTGGGCCTTAAAGTGAGTTTGTAGAGCAAAAGTAAGAGTAAATAAAGTCTGGAGTAATGAGTCAGGGTGCTAGCAGTAAGCAATGTTTCGTTACTTTCTAATGTCTCATTACGTTCTTATGTAATATGTGTGTCATGTGAAACAAGCTTGTCAGGAAATAAAATATTGAATTGTTTCATCAAAAGCAAAATCAAAAGCAAAAGAAAAGAAAACTGGACTTACTTATAGAGGCAAGATTACATTTCGCTTTCAAGTGTTGCTTGTGTTTAAGGAAGAATCATCAAGTGGAGTTCAAGTAGGTGATTCTGTTGTCGGGTCATCAAGGAAAGTTTAAAAGTGTGAGTGTTGGCGATGACTACAGGTGTGGGTCTAATGACACTGATCCTTTACCCTTACCTTTCCTAGTGAGAGTTCTTTGCCACACTGAGTATTTTATGTTCTTCAAGCATGCAAAGGAACTTATTTTCTACCCATAACTACAATTAAGCTATCAATAAGGACGGTAATTCCATTATGATCCTTTAATGCTTGTGATCCTCCTATCTTCTCTTCTATTCAAAGAAGCAAGGGCTTACATAAGGATACAAAGTAAAAAGGTAAGCAAGTGAAGGAGTCGAGAAAGTTTTACAAGACTAACAGGGAAGTTATTGATAGTGAAATTGATCTGCATCGACAAAAGAATATGTAGTTGAAAGATCTTAAATAGTATCAAGTCAATTATATGCAAGTGGGTTTACTCTTGTTTCATCGTTAAGATCATATTCTTTCTGTTCTCCTAATGAGTTTCATTTGTATTTATCTTTGCGACTTGATAAGATGCTAGATCAGGGTCAAGATCATAAGAATAAAACTCAGTTTAAAGAATAGAAGTTGCAGGTGGTTCGGTTGAAAAATGAGTTTGAGGATAGTTCAGTTCTTCAAGTGTAGTTTCGGTTGAAAGTGTTGTTAGTGATCGAGGCAACTTTACCGATTACTTGAGAACTACTGATTCCTCTAATGAACTGGTTACTGCTGGCTTTAATCTTTGCTCTGCTCCTTATTATGACCTAAACCCTAGAATTGAACTTGCTGCTGAATCACGAATTCAACTTTCTACTACTGATTCTCTATATGGCAACAAAGGTGAAGAGCCAATCACTGCACCAACACAAGCATTCAAAGAAAAGAGATACAAAGGATATATCTTGAGGGAAGAATTAATTCTGACCTGAACTCAAACTCGATTGAGACTTTACCAAAGGGAGTGGGGGCATGATCTGATTCTCTTTATTCTTATTCTTATGGAGTTCTACTTTCTGCTGCTTGATATACTTCTCTTGCAACAAACAGTAGGGTCTTGACCTGGATGACTGTCTTCAGCCAACCTGTCACATTAGTAACTCCTTTAGCTGACTATTTATTAAGTGGTCAACAACATCTGTTAATGCTTCAAAGCAAAGCCCACAAATAGGACTTGTGCCAATACAATCAACTGGAGCATAACAATTTTCAGATTAATTTCGCACCAAAGGGGAGAGACGAGATTTATTCAGTACTTATGGCTTCCTTGCCAAAGATGTGAAGTTATGAACCTTGCTTTCATGCCAGTACTATATGATTTCCCTGAACAATACTTTTCTTTCAGTGAAGAACCGGTTTTGATGCTACATCTTTTTCTGCTTCTGAAACTCTCCTTTCTAAACTGACAATAGGACCGGTTTTGATGCTAAATCTTTTTCTGCTTCTGAAACTCTCCTTTCTGAACTGACAATAGGACTAGTCTCTTGAAATTAAAGTTGTGTAATTATCATAAAGAGATTAATTTTATCAAAAGAAATATTCATTTTTTCAAGAGAAAATATTTAGGAAAGGACAAATCAAATTGGTTATTGATTCTTAAAAGAGTTTATTGAAAGAAAGATTCATTTTTATTGCACAAATCTGTATAAATGTAATATATCTTGGGGAACTATATAAACCCCCATATGTTGAGTCATGAAAAATATATAGAGTTTATGAAATTATAAAAATATTAAGAGAAATACATAAGATTTAGCCTTCTCCTACTCTTCCTTAGTGTGCTAACTTTATCCTTTCTTCCTATCAACTTCAACAATTGGTATCAGAGCTATGGCTTCATCCTCAAGCACCTTCCAACTCCAAATCCCTAGATTGATAAAAGAAAATTATGACATATGGTGCATCCAAATGAAAGTTATTCTAGGCTCCCAAGATGTATGAGAGTTTGTAGAAGATGGATTTGTTGAACCAAGTCTAGCAGAAGAAGGAGCGATGAATGCAAAAGCAAAAAAACAACTCAAAGATAGAAGAAAGAAGGAGAAAAAGGCCTTGTTCACAATCTACCAAGGGCTTGATGATACGATGTTCGAGATTATCGCTCCAGCAAATACTTCAAAAGAGGCTTGGGAAATGCTTCAAAAAACATTTAGTAGTGTTGATAAGGTAAAAAAAACTCTATCTACAAGTTTTACGAACGAATTTTGAAAAATTACAACAAGGTACCTTTGAAACTATTTCTGATTATTTCACAAAAGTTATTTCTATTGTTCATCAAATGAGAAGAAATGGTAAACAAATAAGTGATCGAAGAGTGATAGAAAAGATACTAAGATCACTAGATTCAAAATTTGATTTTACTGCTGTTGCGATTGAAGAGTCTAAAGATTTGGAAGAAATGTCTTTAAAATAACTTATAGATTCCTTTCAAGTTCATGAACAAAGTATTACAAAAAGAGCAGAAAAAAGAACTGTAGAACAAGTACTACAGACCAAGCTTACTCTTGAAAATAAAGGTGAATCAAATTTTCAAAGAGGAAGAGGTCATGGACAAAGAAGAAGAGGTGGCAGAAATCAGACCTATTAAGAATCTCCAAATAATGAAGGAGGTAGAGAAAATTCTAGTCAAAGAGACCAAGGTTATGGTCGAGGAAGTGGCCAAGGCCGTGGACGTAGCAGAATTTCTAAAAGATCTGAAATATAATGCTATATTTGTAAAAGGTATGAGCATTACTCCTTTGAATGCTATTATAATCCTAACAATCAAGGTGATAAGGCATATGTGTGGCATTAAAGAATTATTTGAAGGAAGATCAGTTTATGACATGGTATCTAGAGATAGGAGCTTCAAATCATATATGTGGCATTAAAGAATTATTTTTAGAAATGGATACAAGCTATTCTGGAAATATTACATTTGGTGATCTGTCTCAAAGACCAGTAAGAGACAAAGGTAAAATTGTTCTTGGACTCCATAACGACAAAGAGTTATGCATTTCAGATGTTTATTATGTGCATGATATGAAAAATAATATTCTTAGCTTGGGACAATTACTTGAAAAAGGTTATAATGTTGAGATAAAAGATATAACTCTTTCAATTTATGATAAGACTAAGACATTAATTTCACATGTGAAAATGACGAAGAATAGAATGTTTCCTCTACATTTATGTATTTTTGATCGATCAAATTATTTTAAGACTGATATTGAGGACATTTCTACATTATGGTATCTTAGATATGCACACTTAAATTTTGATGCTTTAAAACTTCTAGAGAAGTTTAATATGGTGATAGGAATGCTAAGAATTAATTGTCTATCAAAATTACATGAAGTATGTGTTATGGGTAAGCAAGAAAGAAAGCCTTTCAAAATCAGTAGAACAAAAAGAGCATGACATCGACTTTCAAAATCAGCCCAATATCACTTGGAGGAAGCAAGTATTTTTTTACCTTCACTGATGATCATAGTGGCAAACTTAGGTCTATATTTTAAAGAAAAATAAAGAAGTGTTAAATAAATTCAAAGAATTTAAATACTTAGTTGAAAAACAAAGTGGTTGCAAGATTAAATGTTTACGAACAGATAGAGATGGTGAATATAAATTAAATTAATTTGGAAGTTTTTGTAGAGATAATAGAATTTTACATCAATTTACTATGCCATACACACCTCAACAAAATGATGTTTCAGAAAGGAAAAATAGGACTATACTTAATATGGTCTGATGTATGTTAAAGGAAAGAAAGATTCCTAAAGAATTTTATTTGCTTAACTGGTTTCCAATAAAGCGAATTGATAATTCTACACCAGAAGAAGTATGGAGCCTGTAGAAACCAAGAGTTGATCATTTAAGAATTTTTGGAAGTGTTGTATTTGCCAAGATACTAAAAGAAAAGAGAATAAAACTTGAAGATAAAAGTCAGAAATATATTTTATTAGATTATACTGAGAATTCTAGTGGATACAAACTGTACAATCCTATCACAAATAAAGTTATGATGTCAAGAGATGTTGAGTTTAATGAACAACAGATTTGGGACTGGAAAAGTAATGAACAACATAGGAAAGCTATATCATTAGAAGAGGATGATATAATACAAGCAAGCACAGAAGAGACTTTACCAGAATCATCACTGATATCAGATAGGTCATATGATTTAATAAGTTCGATTATAAGAAGGACAAGACCGATCCAGGAGCTATATGATGTGACTCAAAGAATTGATACTAATAATGATGAACTTTCTCTATTTTGTCCTTTGTAGGATATGATCCATGAACTTTTGAAGAAGCTTATAAAAAAGAAAAATAGAGACAAGCTATAAAGGAGGAGATTAATGCAATCAACAAAAATGATACATGAAAGATTACTACACTTCCAAAGACCACCAAGCAATCGGTGTTAAGTGAATATTCAAAATAAAAAAAAATGCACAAGGAGAGATAGAGAAATATAAAACACGATTGGTCGCAAAGGGATATAAACAACAATATAGGATCGACTATGAATAAGTGTTCATACCAGTTGCTCAATAAAAATTTTACAAATGAATGTCAAATCAGCATTCCTTAATGGAGTTTTCGAAAAGGTGGTATATGTTCAACAACCCCCTGGGTTTATTATTTATGAACAAGAAGATAAAGTATACAAGTTAAAGAGAGCTCTTTATGGGCTTAAACAAGCCCCACGAGCATAGAATTCTCGGGTAGATATTTATTTTATTCAAAACAATTTTTCTAAATGTCCATACAAATATGCTCTCTATACAAAATCTAACATTGATGGAGATATCATGTTTGTATGCCTATATATAGATGATTTAATATTTACAGGTAGTAGTAACTCCATGACTAAAGATTTTAAATACTCTATGAAGGAGTTTGAGATGACTGACTTGGGCTTAATGTATTATTTCCTTGGTATCAAAATTATACAAAATAATGAAGGAATTTTTATTTCACAAGAAAATTATGCAAAAGAGGTTCTAAAGAAGTTTTCTATGTAAGATTGTTATCCTACAGATACACGTATTGAGTATAGCACCAAGTTGACCAAAGAAGGCGAAGGTAAATATATTAATCCAACTTATTACAAAAGTTTAGTTAGATGTTTAAGGTATTTGACATGCACTCGACCTGATATATTACTTAGAGTTGGTTTAATAAGTAGATACATGGAATCTCCTAAGAATTCTTATTTAAATATCACTAAAGGAATTTTATGATATATTAAAGGATCAATTGAGTATGGAATATTCTATTCATTATCAAAAGGACTGGATCTTATTGGATATAATGATAGTGATTGGGTTGGAAGCTACGATGATCGAAAGAGTACAACTAGATTTGTATTTTATTTTGGTGGAGCTACATTTACTTGGTCTTAAAAAAAATAACATATAGTTGCTCTATCAAGTTGTGAAGCATAATACATAGGAGCATCTTCTTGTGTTTATCATGCAATATGGCTAAGAAGATTGCTTCAGGAACTTTATATGCTACAGGAGAAGTCAACCAAAATTTATATTGATAATAAATCAGCTATTGCCTTAGTCAAGAATCCAGTCTACCATGAAAGATCAAAGCATATCGACACAAGATTTTATTTTATAAGAGATCATGTCAAAAATAAAGAAGTGGAGCTACACCATGTCAAGACAAGTAAACAAATGGCTGATATTTTTACAAAACCTCTCAAAATTAAAACATTTCAATATCTTCGAAGAAAACTTAGCATGTTGGATGGAACAAGTTTATGGGGAGAGAATGTTGGAATTAAACTTATGTAATTATCATGAAGAGATTAATTTCATTAGAAGAAAGGTTCATTTCTTCAAGAGAAAATATTTATGGAAGGACAAGTCAAATTGGTTATTGATTCTTGAAAGAGTTTATTGAAAAATAGATTCATTCTTACTGCATAAATCTATATAAATGTAATGTATCTTGGGGAACTATATAAACCCCATATTTTGAGTCATGAAAAATATATAGAGTTTATGAAATTATAAAAATATTGAGAGAAATACAGAAGATTTAGCCTTCTCCTACTCTTTCTTAGTGTGCTAACTCCATCGTTTCTTCCTATCAACTTCAACATCTAGTGCCTAAGTCTCTTGAAACCTAGTTTCTGTGCCAAGTCTCTTGAAACCAGTGTTTGAGAGTTAGATTGTATTGTGTTATCCGAATCTACATCAAGTAGGGGACCTAGACTTTCTACTTCACCTTTCAAGCTTTTGGGTGTACTCCATATTATCTAGATGATATTCTTTTCTTTTGGAAGTTTAAGATTACTCGATTGTTGCTTACCTGCAATGACTAAAAAATCATGGTTTATAGCGCGTTGGTTGATAATCCTTATTTATCGAAGTAAGACCTCTCTTCAACTACTTGATCGAATGAATGGCAAATACCCTCTTTCTTCTCTCGTCTACAACACCATTAACACCATTACTCATGAAAACAAGATTCTAATTAGAGTATTTCCAACTCATTGATGCTGATGCCACTTAATCTAATTGTTCTAAGTCAAACAGTAATTAAAGAATTGATTCTATTGAGCAAGCATCACACGCAGAAAAGAATTTTCAATTTGACACACTTATTTTCACTCCCTTGCACCTGTAGCCTCACATGGACGACTTATACCCCGGGCCTCATAAGGTTGATTTCTCTTATTCTCATTGCTTTTACTTCCAACAAGCAACTTATGAATTTGACGAAATTGTCACTTACTTTCAAGCAGAAACAGAATTGAATTGCACTATAGATTCTATTAGCGACAAGGAGGCGGGAAAAGAAAGAAGACCATCATTAATGTAGGCGCTTAACCAATATCTTATATAATATAGTAATCTTATAGCTTTGTACATCTATACTATATTTCATTTGTATCTTTAACTGACGCACTAGGGGTTGTTGATTCTATTGTTTGTTCTCGAGCACATGGCAAAAAATAATGTAAATGTATAGCCTTCTGTATCTTTTTCATCTCTTCTTCTATCATCACCAATACTGGAAAATGAAAATTATTAAGGACATAGCACGTACGAAGATAAGGTTGATTTATCATCGACAAGAACCTGAATTGCTACTTCTGATCCCTAGAACTTGCAATGGAATTGGCCGACAAGGAGTTAATTCTGCCCTTAATTGCTACACTAGTAAGATATTCTTCCCAAAACAAAACTAGAAGACGATAAAGATAGGTACTGCCTGCTTGTTGGAACTGGACATTCTTAGAACCCCGCAGGATTCTAAACTTGGGATTGATCACTGTAGGAGGTCGGCCCTCCTGGCATGCTATAGGGGTTCTCTCCTCTAAGTTAGTCGGCCACAAGGCTAAAAAAAAAAAAAACATGTTGATTGCTTGAAAAAAAAGGGGGGCTATAAGTGCTTATACAGGGCTAAAAAAACCCTAACCCTAATAAAGACTCCAGCTCCTACTCTGACAACTATAGCCATCTTTCCCCAATAGGGGGGTGGGTAGGGGGTTAAATGACTCTTAACCCTAGCCGACCTTTCTAATTAAGGTTGTTAGGGTTTATTACATTCTAAACTAAGTCTAGAATGGGTAGAGGTTACAGCTTCCCAAGGCTTGCCACTATTTCACCTTTATGTCATTGACACGTATCGCACTGTACTACAAATTCAACAATAGAGTTCTTCATCCCTTTTCAAAAAAAAATTATTTGATCCTCTTATAGGTTCGAAGGAATTCGGAGTGCCCAGCTGATGGTGAGGAATACATCTCCTATAAGATGGTATTTATGCAGGAGAAATTTGGCACTAGTACTATACATCCGTTACATCGAAAGTCCTTCAAATCCCAACTATAATGCGCCATGAAGCCTAGTTATTCCTCTAATTTTTTTGATGGTCACTCAAATTTCTAGGTCATCTCGCCATTCCTTTATGATGTCTTCAAGTAAGTCACTGATCGGAAGAGAGATAGCCAAAAAATCCAGCTTGCTCGGGTAGTCGAGAGAGCGCATCTACAACCACATTCTCTTTCCCTTTCTTATAAGTTATTTCATAATCATATCCAAGGAGTTTTGTTACCCATCTTTGTTGCTTGTGGGTCTATATCTTCTGCTATAAAAATTATTCAAGGCTCTTGTGGTGGGTCTTTATTTGAAAGTGTCAGCCGATCAGGTAGGGTCTCCACTTTATGATCATGTGCATAATCGCAAGTATCTCCTTATCGTAGATGGTCATCTTCAGGTGTAAAGGAGATAAGGCTTTACTAGTGTAGGTGAGGGGTCAGCCTTCTTGCATAAGGATGGCACCGATCCCAGCTCCTGATATGTCAGTTTCAATTACAACCGTTTTATCGAAGTTGAGTAGCACGAGCATAGGTGCAAATGACATTGCAGCCTTGAGAGCGTCAAAGGCTTCGGAGGCTTTATATGACTATAGGAAGGCATCCTTCTTCAACAAGGATGTCGGGGGGGATGGTTTTGTGGGGGGTTGCTGATCTTTCCATAATCTTTTACAAACTTACGATAGTAACTGGTCAGCCTGAGAAATCTACACAGTGCTTTTATGTTCTTGGGCGTCAGTCAGCCTTGCATTGCTTCGATTTTTGAAGGGCCCATAGCTACGCCTTCCTTTGAAATTATATGCCTAAGATACTCTAACTTTTCTGAAGAAAACTACATTTTAACTATTTGACAAAATGTGTGTTCTCTCGAAGAATCATCAGGACAAGTCATAAGTGATAAAGGTGTTTTTAAGCGAGGGGCTGAAAATGAGAATATTGTCGAAGAAAACCAACACGAACTTACAAAGATAACTTCAAAAAATATCATTCATGAGGCTTTGAAAAGTGGAGGGAACATTAGTGTGAATGACGGGTATTACCAAAAATTCATAGTGGCCGTTGTGCATCCGAGAAGTGGTTTTCCATATATCTTCCTCATGCACTCAAACTTGATGATATCCAGATCATAGATTTAACCTCGTAAAGACTCGAGCTCCCTTTATTCATCGAGTGACTCATCTACCACTAGAATAGGATATTTATCCTTGATCGTGATGTCATTGAGGGCCTGATAGTCCACATATATATACCATGTTCTGTCCTTCTTCTGTACGAGGAGCACTAGCGAAGAGTAGGGGCTACAGCTTGGCTGAATGGTCCTTGTCTCAAGCATGTCCTGTATAATCTTCTCAATTTTGATCTTCCAAAGATGGGTATAGCAATACAACCGAGTATTGGCTAGTGGTTTGCTCAGTAGAATCGGTATACAGTGGTCGTGCAGTCGGGTAGGAGTTAGGCTACATGGTTCAATGATGATGTCCAAAAATTTAGCAAGTAATTGAAGAAGGTTCAGATCTTCATTCTTTATCAATTCCTTTATTTGTAACTGTTGAAGCTGCATTAGAAAGCCACTGTGCACTTTATGTAGGACTTTCTCCATGCACTATGTCGAAATCATCATCATGTCGCTCCCACGTTTACTGCGCAGGATCACCTATTTTTCATTGTTGAAAAATTTTATAATTAATTTTAAAAATTTCAAGAAAGATCACCTAGCATGGTTAGTCATTTGATGCCAAGTACTGCCTCATAATCGTGGAGAGGGAGGAGGAAGAAGTCAGCAATGATTTCTTGATTTTGTAACATTAATCTTATCCGCGAGCACTTTCGATTGCATGTCAAAATTCGATCACCGGCCACCTTGACGTTGAATTTGTTACAATTCTTGATAAGAAGTGCCATCTAGGTAGTAACCTTATTGTTCATGAAATTATTGATACTCTTGGTATCATTGAGGACAGTGATGGGCTGCTGCTTGAGGAAACCTCCAATTTTTATCATTTGTGGATTCGCGTAGCCCGTAAGAGCATGCACTATACAATCGGTCGATTGTGGATCTTCCTCTATGTTCTACTCGTGTTTGTGATTCTCTTCGTCATGTTCAGAATCATTAATAGGTTCGATCAGGAGAAGTCAATCTTCTTGTAGTGGTGGTCACGGCTCCATGGCTCATCACAATGCCAACATAAACCCTTTGCCGACCTATCGCAAAGCTCTTCTCTTGTTAATTTCTTCGATTGAAGGGGATGGTTAGAAGTGAATGGGGGTGGAGATTTGTATGTCATTGGTTGCAGTGTGGTTCTCATCCTTCGAACATCTTGATTAAACTACTCCTCTTGAACCCATGCGGAGGATATCGCTACTGTCAATATGTAGGGCTAACTTCTCCTCTTATCTCGGGTTTTAATCCTTTAATAAAAGTCACTAACAATTATTTCTTAGACTAATCATGTGCTTGATTAGATAATCTTTTAAACCTGGTCTAGTATTCTTGAATCGTCGAGGTCTATCGGATCTTCGTAAGTTGACCGTCGATGTTCTCGTATTCGGATAGCCCAAAGCGGACTAGCGGCCTACTTTTGAATTGTCTCCACGTTGAAACTCTTTCAGTGTGCTCAAACCAATTGTACCATTGTATAGCATCTCCTTTGAAGTGAATGGTAGCGATGTGCACCATGGAAGTGTTTGGGGTCGTATGGCAGCGAAAATATTGTTCTTCACGTGAAATCCACCCTATCATGTCACCATCTTCCCATCTAGGGAAGTCTATCCTCATGCGCAGGTATACCAAGTTCATCACATGTCCTCTCTCTAGGAGGTTCTCTTTGTGATCTAAACTCTCACTGTGCTGGGATCTTCTCGGCTTGGTGGTCAGCCTAAACCAAATTCTGCAAGGAGAGCGTATAATCTGTCTTCCATACGCATCTCGAAGGCTTCCAATTTTGCATCAATCAATTCTTTCGATGTCATGGCATTTATCTCTAGATCTGTAGTATTAAGGTCCTTCTTTTGCTATCAGGTTAAGGGCATAGATCGATGGTGGAAATCAATAAGGGTTAGGGAAGAGGGGCTGTAGTAGGCTACGGTTTAGGTGTAGAAGGTGCGACTATTTATAGATGTTATTTGAAGGTGATGTAGAGGTTGTAAAGGGAATTTGGTGGCAATGATTTAGGGTTTTGAAGGAAGGTTTAGAGTTATTATTGGGTAGCAATCGATTTGGTGTTGCTGTGGCAAAAAGAGTCAAGAGAAGTTGCTACAGATTTCTTCATCGAAAATAATAGTTTTGCAGTGAAAGATTTCACTAGTATACCAATATTTTAGAGATAATTTCAGCAAGGAACTGATGATAATGAAAGTCAAGCCGATGTAAAATCCATAAAAGATCTTGTCAGAAAAAGATGAAAGCAAGATTGATAAATGGCAACAAGTATGTAGCTGAAACTTTGTAGCGTAACTTTCATCGTAAATATAGTAGCTTTGCGATAATAAGTTTTTGCCATGTGTGAATGGCTAATGGGGCATTTGCAGCAAGGAATAGATGTAACTTATTTTTATTTTTGGATAAAAATTATAGCAACAATAAGGTTCTTGCGAGAAGAGCAATACCAGATCTTGTTGCAATGGGTGTAACGACAACATATAATGGATCTGCGACAGAGGGTAATAACAGTGGAGTCGATAATGAACACCGCAATTGTGGGAATTATTTGGGAGGTGGTGGGCGGTGTTGAATCTCAGATTTTGATGATGAAATCAACTGATGGTTTGTTGATATAATATGTGTGTTAGAGAAAGTAATAAAGGTTTAACTATGATGGCGAAAATGAGTTACAATCAGATGTTGGGCCAAAATCAAGTTTAGGTATCGGGCCAAGGTTCGGATGATGTAGTGAGAGCTCGCCAAGAGTTTGCTAAGAGTTTGTTGAAGGAATTGGGAAGCTCACTATGAGCATGTTGGGAGATCGTCAAAAGAAGACCATAAGACTCACCGGAAGAATGTTGGAGCCTGCCGGATTATCAGGGTTTAGGTCGATTATTGAACTTAATGGTCTTGTATAGCTGTAATCAATGAGTCATAGTTAGGTTCAAGTCCTGAGTTAAGATTGGAAGGAATCCAAGTAAACTCAAGTGAGGTAAACTGAGTCCATGTTTGGGTTTGGATTGAGCTCAAGTTGAGCTAATTTGATTGACTAAAAAGGGGTTAACTAAAGGTACAAGATGAGAATAGAAAAGTGTAGGAAATACTTTTTTGAGATTTTCAACGGTAGTACCATCGGTGGGTAATGGTTATACCATCCAGATTAGTAGTCGTACCGCCTAGGTTGATGGTTGTACCATTGTTGCCCTATTTTCAGGGTAACTTTCAGCGGTAATACTACTAGTGCTAATGGTTGTACCGCTCATACCCATATTTTATAAACATATTTAAATTTTTTACTCTATTATTTTGAAACCAATTGGGATCTATAAATACTCCAAGTCTTCTTACATTAAACACAAGAAATTGAGTAATAAAAACTATGAAAAAAAAGTGTGCTAAAAGTGTATAAGGAAAAGAAACGGAGCAAGGGAGTGAGCAAGAATGTTTGTAATCCTTGTAAAGGTCTCTCTTATGAGTTGTAAGTGAAATACTTATAAGGGTTTATCTGCTGGTTGTAGGTACCCTACAAGTCAATCACGTGAGTGATGGCACATGTGACATGCTACGTGATCTTTTTGCTTAAGATTATTACTAGCATATTCTCACATTATATTATCTGTTGCATATATATATTGTGATGTCTTTGGTTCTATGCAATGAGAATCAGATCATGATAAGATCACGATAATGAGATTGATTCACCTTAAAAAATAGATGATAAATAATCCTGGTCATAAGTTACTCAAGATGGACATTGGGATAATCGGATAGACCAGTGTACTATATACCCGTCCATATGATGGAGGCAATTGGTTTCATCGCCACTTGTATGGAGACACTAAGGATATAGTACATGTGCTCATTGAAGAATAATTTTACTAATTGATCTGCTTATGAAATATTATATAGTTGATGATACCTAATGTCAGACAACGATTCCATAGTCCTAGTTGTGTATCTGGTCTTTTGAGTTGAGACACCAAGGATGTCTTATATGAGTACTCCTTTATTTGACGCTAGACTTACAGGTTTGGAAAGTTCTAGATCTGATACAACTAGTTATCGGGATTAGTAGCCAACCTTGCGAAGGTAATTGAGTATCAATAGAGGGTCATCTACTCTCAATTTCATAAGAAAAATATCTCATATATGCTTGCTCAGATAAATCCCTAGCTAGGGTCATTCGGATTGAGAGAGAAGTTCACCGAGAGAATTCGATTAGAGCAAGACTAGATGGATTTCATATATGACCTAACAATACCATGTCAAATATATGGTCTTTCGAATATTAGTTAGATGAGGAATTATAGATACATGGTAACTATGGATGGACTAGTCTGACAAATTCGATCTCACTATACCATCTAGGGACTATGATGTAGTGGCCTAGCACATCTATAGTCGATGAGTCGAGTGAATTATTACAGAGATAATAATTCACTATATCAGAAGGAGTTCTGATGAGAGCGACTCATGGCCAGCTCGACATCGGGCCTACAGGGTCACACACATATGATGGATGCTTTAGCGAATAAAGGATTGGATGAATATCTAATTAGCCCCTATTCTCATTAGATGAGACCCTACATTGATGAGCTTCCTGCTTGAGGCCCAATTAGAGGCCTAAAAAAATTATTTGATAGTTATCCAATAATATAATGTTAGTGGGTTATTGGATGGAGATCCAATACCCACTAAGGTAGGACCCCCTAGGGTTTTTTGTGGCTCTCTATAAATAGGAGGGGAGACTCATGGTTGATAGGCTATAGCTTTGGCCTCTCCCTCATATTCTTTCCCTTCCTTCTGTGCAAGAGTTACAAGATTAGATTAGAGGAGTTTTGCTGTAGAGATCCATCGTATGGATACGGCTAGAGAGGAAGATGCTTGACTTCCTTCATCCTCTCTATCCGAATCTAGAAATATAAGGATATATGATCTTCTTAGGTAATCAATCTATCACATGATGTGGTTTTATCAGTTTTTATGGCTTTCTCGCGATCCCAATCTTTTATACGACGATTTGATCTGTATGGAAAATCAATTTTTTTGTTTTGATTTTCGCTGCACATATGATGCTTCAGTTGAGGTTTCCCAATATGGTCTTCACCCGAAGAAGATCAGTAGTGGACACCAGCAGGCCTCGACGAAGGGGACTCGAGAAGTGGATGTAGGTCAAGTTGTGATCGAACCATTATAAATTATAAGCATCTCTTAACTTTGATTTTTTATTATACATGTCCTTATTCGAGCTTTCCTTTAGCAAGATCATAACTTAGCTTCGTTAAGTAGTTTTATTACTCAATTACTCAATTTGAACGAAATGCTTCTGATTTCTGATTTTGCTTTAAACAAAAGTTTTCTTTAAATCAAAATTTCAGCACTTGTACTAATTCACCACCATCACACCCCCCCATCCCCCACCCCCCCCTCTTAGTACCAATTGATCCTAACAATTAATATCAGAGAGGTTCTACTAATTGGCATAATACCCAAGTGAGTAAATAGCTTCATTTCGTATAAATGAGGGATATTCTATTACACTTCCTTTCATATTCAATGAGACAGATTTATGGCACATCATTGAGAATGATTTTGAAAACTCTTCCAAACTAATTTGAAAACTCTTCCAAACTAATGAACGAATGAAATGATTTGGAAAAGAAGGTTTTTTCTTTAAATGTAAAAGCAATGATATTTTATTTTGTGCTCTTGATAAGAATGAGTTTAGTGAAACTGTTTAAGAGATTTGGCATATAGTTAAAATAATATACGAAGACATTAGTAGAGTTAAAGAGTCTAAGATTAACATTTTAGTGCATAGTTATGAATTCTTTCAAATGAAACCAAGTGAGACTATTGGAGACATGTACACCTGGTCCACGGATGTCATCAATGGTCTAAAAGTTGTTAGTAAAAATTTTTCTAATTTTGAACTTGTTAGTAAGATATTAAGATCTGTTCCAAAAAGTTGAGATCCTAAAGTAATTGCAATTCAAGAAGCTAAAGATCTAAATAATTTTCCTTTTGAAGAATTTATTGGATCACTTATAACTTATGAACTAAGTTGTAAAACTCATAATAAACTTGAAGAACTCCTTCCAAAGAATAGCAAGGACTTGGCACTGAGAACTAAAGATAAAACACCTTCCAAAGAATAAGAAGGACTTGGCACTGAGAACTACAAATGACTCCTTGAGAAAAATCTCGAGTGATGAGGACAATGTAACTTTTGTGGTAGATTAGGACATATAGCTTACAAGTGTTCATCTAGAAGGTATAGTCCATATAAATTAATTTAGGTTCTTAAATGAATCATAAATAACCAAAAACCTCTAGTTAAATTAGGTAAAACTCTTCATGAGGGACCCAAGGTAGAATGGGTACCTAAATTAAAACTATCTTTTTTGTAGATTTGTCTTGAAACTAAGGCTAGAAGCACTGAATGGTACCTTGATAGTGGATACTCAAGGCACATGATCGAAGATCCAACTTACTTTTTTTAAGCTCACTAGCCTAAATGAAGGAGTTGTCACTTTCGAAGACAATAGCAAAGGAAAAATCATTGAGAAAGGAACCATGAATAACAAATCAAATCTCTTGATTGAAGATGTGCTATTAGTTAATAGTTTAAAACATAATCTACTTAGTACTAGCCAATTATGTAATAAAGGATATATTATTAAATTAGAATATAATATTTACATAATTAAAATATCACATAAAAGTAAATCTTTGATTGCCTGAAGAGACAATAATGTGTATACTATTGATATTAAAAATTTTTGTGATGAAATATGCTTTTCGACTTTAAATGGTGATGTTTAGATTTAGCATTAGAGAATAGATTATGCTAGTATGAAATTATTAATCAAATCTCAACTAAAGATTTAGTAAGAGGATTACCTAGCCTTAAGTTTGTCAAAAATAAAATATATGATACTTGCCAAATAGGAAAGTAAATAAAAAGTAGCTTTAAGTTAAAAAAAATCAAATAACCACCTCTTTTAGGCTATTATAATTAATCTATATAGATTTATTTGGATCAATTGATACTACAAGCTTAGGAGGTAGTAAATATTCATTTGTCATAATAGATGATTAGAGTAGATATATTTGGACTTATTCTTTGACATGCAAAATTGATTCTTTTAAAAAAAATTAAAATTTTATAAAATTATTTAAAATAAAAAAAGTTTTACGATTTCATCAATATGTAATGAGCATGGTGGTGAATTTCAAAATAATGAGTTTCAAAATTTTTGTGAGTCAAATGAGTATATCCATAACTTATCTACTCCTAGAAATCCATAACAAAATGGAGTAGTAGAAAGAAAAAATAGGAGCTTACAAGAAATGGCTAGAACCATGTTAAATAAACATACCCTACCCAAATATTTTTAGGCCAAAGCTGTTAATATGATATGTTATGTTATGAATAGAGTTTTTGTAAGACCATTACTTTCTAAAACTCCCTATGAATTATGGAAATATTTCATATTTTAAAATTTTTGGTTATAAATATTTTATCTTAAATGAAAATGATGCCTTAGGAAAATTTGATGCAAAATCCAATGAAAGTATCTTTTATGGTTATTTTTATATTTTAGAAGCTTCTTGTGTATTTTGATAATGAATTTGATTTTGACACTTTCAACTTAAATGATAACCCTCATAAAAGCAACTTGGATTAATCTACTTCCAAATCCTTATCCAAGGAATGGAACTATGTAAATGCCCATCCTAAGGAGCTTATAATAGGAGATACATCAAGAAGTGTTTAAACCCGTTCTTTTTTAAAAAAAATTATATTAATTGCGTATTTATTTCTCAACTTGAACCAAAATACATTGATGAAGTCCTAAGAGATGACTCTTGGTTATTGTAATGCATGAAGAGTTAAATAAATTTAAGAGAAATTAGGTATGAGAGCATATTCACAGACCTAGTGATTGATACCAAATTGGTCTTTAGAAATAAGCAAGTTGAAAATGATATCATAGTTAGAAACAAAACTATATTAGTAGTCAAAGGTTTCAACTAAGAAGAAGGGATCAATTATGAAGAAACCTTTGCTCCTGTGGCTAGACTTGAAGCTATAAGATGCTCCTTGCCTTTGTATCTTTAAACGATTTTAAATTATTTCAAATGGATGTTAAAAGTACTTTTCTTAATGGGTTTATTTCCAAAGAAGTGTATATTGAACAACCCCCCATTTTGAAAATAGTATTTTTTCGATTCATGTTTTTAAACTTTCTAAAACTCTTTATGGATTGAAACAAGCCCTTCAGGCATAGTAGGAAAAACTTAGCTCTTTTTTTTATTTCGAATATTTTTTTAAACGACAAGGTTGATACCATATTATTTTTGATGTATTTTAAAAATAATTTTCTTATTATTCAAATTTATGTTGATGATATAATTTTTTATTCAATAAACAAATCCTTATATAAATCTTTTACTAAAAGTATGAACCAAGAATTTGAGATGAGCCTAATGGATGAATTAACTTGTTTGTTTATGATTATAAATAAAATAATTAAATGATGGTATCTTTATTAGTCAAACTAAATATACCTTAGACTGTTAAACTGTTTTGGTATGGAAAATGCTAAGGCCATAAATACACCCATAACCATTTCTACAAAATTAGACTTAAATAATAAGGCAGAAAAGTTTGATCAAAGAACTTATAGAGGAATGATAGATAACTTGTTGTATTTAACTACTACTAGACTGGATATAATGTTTATTGTTGGATTGTGTGCAAGATTTCAATCCAATCCTACTCTTTCTCACTTTAAGGAAGTTAAATGGATATTTAGATATTTAAAAGGAACCTCTAACTTAGGTTTATAGTATCTTAAATTTAAAAACTTTAGTTTATTTGCTTATATAGATACTGATTTTGGAGGGTGTAGAATAGATAGAAAAAGTACTATCATGACATGTCAATTTTTAGGGCATGCTCTTGTTTTTTAGTCTTCCAAGTAACAAAATTTGGTTACTTTATCTACAACTAAAGTTGAATATATTATAGCTAGTACATGTTATTCCCAAGTTATTTAGATGAAAAACACCTTAGAAGATTATGGAATTCATTTGAAAAACATCTCTATAAAATATGACAACACAAGTGAAATATGTTTAACTAAAAATCTCGTCCAACAATTAAGAACTAAATATATTAATATTATGCATCATTTTATTAGAGATCATGTAAATAATCTTGACATATCTTTAGAATTTATTATTGGGAAACCTTATCGGGAGCATCTCATCGCAGTAGAAGATTAAAACAAAACAAGTTTATCATACATATCAAATTATCATGCAAAAGATTGGGTCTCGAGAAAGTCGCAAAACTAAAAAACTACATCGTGCGAGAGATTATTTACTTCGGGAGATCGTATATCCCTATCTTTTCAAATCCAGATAGAGATGATGAAGGAGGCCAAGCATCCTCCTCTCTAGTGGTATCTACATGATGGATCACTATAGCGATACTCCTCCAATCGCAATCCTAGGTCTCGCAACTCTTGCATAGATGGAGGGAGGAGAATAGGAGGGGGCAGCCACGGATGCAACCTATTATCTATGTGTCTCCCCTCTTATTTATAGAGAGCTATGAAAAACTTTAGGGGTCCTACCTTAATGGGTAGTAGATCTCTATCCAATTATCCATTAATCTTGTATTATTGGATCTCTATTCAATAATCCCCTTTGGCCTCTAATTGGGTCTCATATAAGGAGCTTATCAGTGCAGGTCTCATCTAATGAGAATAGGAGCTAATTAGATCTCTATCCAAATCTCTATTCATTAAAGCATTCACCATATATGTGTGACCCACTAAGCTCGATACCGAGCTGGCTGTGAATCACTCTCACAAAACTTATTCTGATATAGTGAATTATTATCCTTATAATAATTCACTTAACTCATCGAGTATGGACGTACTAGGACATTGCGCCTAGGGCACTACACCATAGTCCCCAAACAGTATAGGAGGATCAAATCCATCAGACCTGTCTGTCCACAGTTACCATGTATCTATAGTCCCACATTCAACTAATATCTCAGAGTCTTGCTCTAATTTGATTCTCCCGGAGAACACTTTCTCTCTCAATCTGAATGACTTTAGCTAGGGATTTGTCTGAGCAAGCACACATGTTATATTCCTCTTGTGATACCGAGAGTGGATAATTCTTTGTTAACACTCAATTGCTTCCATAAGGTTACCTACCAATCCCGATAACTAGTTGTACCAGATCTAGAACTTTTTAAACTTGTAATCCCGGCGTCAAAGAAAGGAATACTCATACAAGACATCCTTGGTGTCTCAAGTCTAAGGACCAGATACACAATTAGGATTGTGAAATCACTCTTTGACATTATGTATCATTAACCATACAAAATTTCATAAGTGAATCAATCAGTAAACTCATTCTCCAATGAGCATATATATTATATCCTTAGTTTCTCCACACAAGTGGCTATTAGACCAGCTGCCTCCATCATATGATGGGTATATAGTACACTAGTCTGTCTGGTTATCTCGATGTCCCTCTTGAGCAACTTATGACCGGGATTATTTGAGATCTATGGTTGAAGGTGAATCGATCTCGTTATCGTGATCACATCATAATTGCATTCCTATTGTATAGAACCAAGGACATCATAATATATATACAACAGGTAATATAATGTGAAAATATACCAATAATAATCATAAGTAAAAAGATCGCGCAGCATGTCATACATTACTCGCTTGATAGGCTTGTAGGGCACCTATAACCAACATTTTTTGATACTAACCATCAATTAATAGATATTTCCACTAAGCTAATAAATGAAGAGCAATTTGATTTTATTAGAAGAGAGTTAGGAATGCTAAACTATTAAAATAAATGATTTACTATATTTCTCATTTATTAATTTGCTTGAAATTTACATAAGATGAATTTAATAACATAAGTAGCTCTTAAGTTTTCTTGGACTTCCTGGTTCTTTATGAGCTCTCTTCCAAAATGATTCTCCTTAAAATTCACATTATAAAAATAAGCTTCAAATTTCTTTTTATAATAGCATTTTTATCCTTTTCTCAAAAATTATTTCAATTCATGATGAATATTTACAAAAGAAAACTATGTGATGTGAACTTTTTTAATGTAGCTCTCTTTTGTATCCTCTCTCAAAAATTATTTTGATTCATGGATCTTTTATATTCTTAATGAATACTCTCGAATGTATCACTCCCTACTTTTTTTTTATACTAAATTTTTGGATCTTTGAAACCCACTCCCCTTCATTTCTTCTCTCTTATCCTATTTCACTAAGGGGGGCCAATGATACTCAACATTTAACCTTTTTATTGATGATAAAGGAGGTGAAATGACACAGGTAAGAAAACTGGTAAAATTAACACCTTTCTTTTTCTTGATAAACACATTTGAGAAATAATTGATGACATAAGAGGAATAATTTTTCAAATTAATGTATGATTGATGCATGAATTTAAATGTAATTTTGTATATTTTTGAAAAACTTTGATGATTTTGTGACTTAATGTCACGGGCTTAGCTGATTCTGCCTAAGCCGTGCGGCACCCATGCGTGTCCGTCCGCAAAGGTCAGCCCTCCCCGAGATCTCCTAAAATCCCACAGACTTACAAAAAGAGAAAACGGGCCAGAAGAAGCAACTCCCACGGGATCCACAAGCAACTGCTCAAGAAAAACACTTTATAAAGCCAAAATACAAATTACACCCATGGACATTACAAGCTCAGAGAGGTTGCACACAAAGGATAATGGTCCACTACAGACCGAAGTCCCCACAAGTGCTTATAAGACACACTTGTATTTACAAGCCAAACTTGGCCATAAAGCAAATCAAACTAGGGCTTCCATCAAGCCCGCTTCTTGTTGTACAAGATATGTACATAAACCAAGGACACGGACTAACACAAGCATTTCATCGAACACCTTGTTTACATTGTTGTCCGTGACATTCTCCCCACTTATTCCTTCGACGTCCTCGCCGAAGCCACAGACGCTGCATCTCCTCGCATTCTCGCTGAATCTTTAATCTTCTTCTTTGGCTGCAACACGCCTTTGGCTCCTAGCCGCTCTCCCGCCGTTGTTGAGTAGTCGAACTCAATCCGCCATGCCGCTTCAACTCACCAATGATTGAATCTGTGGGTTGGCTGAGTTGTCTTGATCCTTGTTGGTTCTCGCGGATCCCTCTGATGAAGGAAAAGACCTGCCTTATGATGTGCCAGTATCGCAGTATACTCATATTGCTTGAACTGGGTAGATGCTTGTTGGAGCTTTAACGAGCATCGCCTCACAGACTTTGAAGTTTTTAAGGTCCTTTCTCCATAATATTTGCCCATTGAACCTTCTTCCGTTAGTTGTCACTTCCAAGTATGTTCGCATCACTCCCTCTTAGTCAATTGGGAAATGAAGTGGAAAAACTACTCTCAATAGTACTAATCACCAACGGTGAGGATTTGACAACCATTGTCTTCCATAAGCTTTCTTTGAAGGGTCATCGAACTTGTGCGAGCTCCTGCTGATAAGTAAGAGAACGGGATACTCGACTTCACCCATTCTCTTCATAGTTGAGAAGGTAAGGTGGCTTCTCTCACCTCCTCGAGTTAAGAGAACTGGGTACTCGCCCATTCTCTCGAGTTGAGAAGGCAAAGGTTACTCAATTTCGCCTAGCAAAGGTTACTTGATTTCGCCTCCTCGAGTTTGTACTTCATGCATTGAGCTGGTTACTAACATTCGCCGCTCTTCACTGCTCAAGCACTTGAAGTGGTTGCACTCCTTACGTTGGGATAGCTACGGTGATTCACCTTCCCACTGCCATTGAACTTCTGGAATGCAAGAAGTTTTGCCCGAAAAGTGTAAAAGGTTTACTCCAACTTGGAGTCCCCCAACTTGGAGTAAGTCTATGATAGATCTGGTCGCCTTTGGGGTTATACCGTGTTCTCCATCACCTTTGCCGCCTACTCCTCCTGAGTAGAAAGGTACAGTACCATGTCTACTGCTTCCTTGGTCGAGCACTCCGCATCAACCCAAGTCCCTTAATTTCGCTATCTGGATGAGAAGCACATCGACATCGGTCTTATGAAGTTTCTTGGCCTTCCGCCTCGTCTTGGTACTTGAGTTTGCCTCTGCACTCTCCACCTCCTTGGCCCCTTTTACGACCAATGTTGTTCCTTCATGAGAGCAAGGGATCTATGACTTCACATCAGCACTACCAGTGCGCCAAGCCCATAGCACTACTATCTGTTACCTTGCATCTTCATCCCTTCCTCCGCGATCGGTAGATCTGCCTCGGCACCGTGGAGCTCCTCAGTCCACCTCCTCTAACCGACGCTTTTCTTTTGGGTAGCCGAGCCCGTTGGACTCTGCCGCCCCTTCGACCACCGCCGACACCACCGTGTCCTCCTAGCGCTTCTCCTTGGTCGATGGAGACAGATCGCAACTCTCATGCATGGCCTCCGCCATCTTGTTGCAGGCTCGTGCCGATTCTGTTCTCCTTAGCTTCCTTGGTAGCAACGTCGCTTACTCGGCCTTGTCCTCGACTTGCCGGGCTCTAGCGAATGTGAGCAGCAGCCCAACTCTCCAACGCTCCGGTTAATCAAGTCCCTCCATGGGACTCACCGGTACTGCAATCGACTACTCCCTCGGTGGTACCCCATATGTGACGACTAAGGCTTTCATCCGATGCAAGCTTGATGTATATACACGGAAGACCTCTGCAGATGTGGCATTCACTCCTTGAATCCACGCCCTTCTTCCGCTGCATTGTTCACCGAAGTGGAGCTCCCAGCGCTCCTGATCATTCACATGATCATGTCCCCCTCCATGGGACTCACTGGTACGTGCACTTGGACTTCGATGTATATACACGGAAGACCCGCCTCTGCGGTACTGTGGCATTCACTCCTTGAATCCATAGCCCTTCTTCTTGTTGTTTCATACACCAAAGTGGAGCTCCCAGTAACTCCTGATCATACCTCCGCATGATTTTGTCCCTCACGGGACAAGATTGCTATTGCATTGCCACGAACTATTCCACCACGATCCGCCGCACCATGTCGCCTCTGGTGACATCTCCATTGCATCTGATTCTCGTGTGATGAACTCGACTACGACTTCTCCACGTGTGGCCTCCGCCAACACATCGTAGGGCCTCTGCCATCTCCGACTTTTAGTTCGCTCCTTGGCAATTCCCTTCGTCCCCTCACTCTGGGTTACTCGGACGAAGCATAGCTCTAGGACACCGTCGCCTAGTAGCTCAAGTCCCTTCGCTAGAGTGGGTGCACCATTGTCGGATCTTGGGCCTCTATCCCCTACCAAAGACAATCTTGCTATGCACCTCTTGTTCCCGACAACTTGAACGGCAACTGGCATATTCTTCAAGAGTACCCGCCTCTTGCCCTGCACTAAGGTCTCATGATCCTAACTTTGCCTCCGCAAGTTGAATCACCTTA
Organism: Ensete glaucum; assembly: GCA_021527575.1. NCBI lineage: Eukaryota > Viridiplantae > Streptophyta > Magnoliopsida > Zingiberales > Musaceae > Ensete > Ensete glaucum. The sequence goes on from CM038556.1 coordinate 6,830,924, forward strand.
GTTACTCCATCAAATGCATCTCGAGGTAGCTTGCATGTGGCTTGAAGCTCCCTTCATCTTTGGCACCATGCAAAAATAAGTCTCCCATCGAATGAAGAACCCATGGAACGACATGATCCCACTCTTGCCTCTACAAGAGTTCATGCCCTTGACCTCTGTCAAAGGAAAACTCCATGCCTCCGCTCCATGTTCCATCTTCTATGTCGACTCCTTCATACGACTTGGATACTTCACCGAGTTCCACCCAAGTCACTCTGCTACTCGATTTAATCGAGTTGATAGTGGCCCTCACGTCCACCATTCCACGGGTCAGCCCTCGTTGAGTTCGACTCGACTCTAAGTGTGCCTTCATATGGTGTTGCCTTGGATTGCTCCCCACTTGATCTCGAAATGCATCCCCAATGCATTACCTCCTTCGAGATCATGCGACAACTCTCGCTCACTCGGTCCGTTGAGCTTTATGAAGATATAACCCGAAACTCTTCCTCAATATGTGCATCCGACATGATTCTCCCACTAGAGAACTAGGACTTATCCCTCCCGGATATCGTCTGCTGGAGCAACTTTTCTCTTTATATACTTCCCCGGAAGTTTGGAGACCATCATCCCCTTTGGACTACTCCGTCTTCTTGAACTTGTGCTTTGTTCGCCCCACAAATGTACTTGCTAGATTGCGACCCTTTCTCCAATACGCCTCACCGCACCTTCAAGGTCTAGCGACATGCTGAATTTATTGCACATTTCAGCCACCTACGGACATATCCTTTCCATGTTGAAGAGAAAGTTCGATGCTCCATGGCGTCGAGTTCTAATCGCGCCTTGGGATGGCCACGAACACTGTCATCCGTGTACAAGCCCTTGCATGAGTTTGAATCCTTGAGTTAGCAATTCCCCTCACCTCGTGAGCTTTGCATAACTCTTTCGATCGTTACACAACACATCCCACCTTGCACGGTCTCATCTTTCACTAAGAACCCTTTTGCCTTAAGCACCGTCAAGTTTAGTTGCCAACGCCGAGCTATAGCTCAAACTCAACCATCCCAGTCTTTGTGTGCTACGCATTCTTCTTCGCTTGTTTGTCCTCGTGGTGCCTCTCGCAAAGGGGTTGGCTATTCCTTGAATGCCAAACCAGGATGCCCGCTCCTCGAGCGACTCCTTTCCCTACATCTCAATGTCCGCTTTCCCTAAGCGGTTGCACGTGCTAGTCCTCCACAGCCTAGCTAGGTCCCCCACATTTGTATGGCAAGTGTTTCTACGTGTGCTTGTCCCGCTCTGATACCACATTGTCACGGGCTTAGCTGATTCTGCCTAAGCCGTGCGGCACCCATGCGTGTCCGTCCGCAAAAGTCAGCCCTCCCCGAGATCTCCTAAAATCCCACAGATTTTCAAATTAATGTATGATTGATGCATGAATTTAAATGTAATTTTGTATATTTTTGAAAAACTTTGATGATTTTGTGACTTAAGGCAAAATCATTGAAATTGATATTACATCATTTCTAAAGTTGATAAATGAATGTAATGTCGCGTTATTTGATGAAATGTGTTATTATGATACTTGAATTCAAGAGTGGTTGGTTCTTTTGAATTTAATTTTACTCTATTTGAATGATAGCATGGACATATGGAGAGTTAACGTTAACTCCTGTCATTAATTGATTATCATTATCAAAATAGAAAGATTATTGAATCTCAAATTTTGATAATGAAATCAATTGATGGTTTGTTGATCCAATATGTGTGTTAGAGAAAGTAATGCAGGTTAACTACAGTGGAGAAAATATGTTACTATTAAGAATGAATATGGGAAACGAAAAGCACACTTGTTATTTAGTTACAGCATATATTTATACAGTGATGAGGCAGATTTTCCTCAACTGATGAACGAGATCTTCTCATTCAGTTAGGAAAATCTGTTACAGCTAACATGCCCTCGCAAGACCGAGCTCCTGTCAAGGACGCCGATCTTGGATCGATGGAAGGAAAATAGTTTATGAGCTAGAGACTTCATGAGGGAGTCAGCTAATTGATCAGCTGTGTGGACATGAGAAACACGGAGCTGCTGTGGGCTACTTGATCTCAGACAAAGTGAAAGTCAATAGCAACGTGCTTCATACGGGAGTGAAAAACTGGATTTGCACAAAGGTAAGTGGCCCCGATGTAATCATAATAAATAACAGGCATAGAAACAGAGTGAATTTAAAGTTCCTGAAGCAGGTTACTAATCCAATTAAGTTCACCAGTAGTGATGGCAATAACTCGATATTTAACTTCGGTAGTAGATCTGGCAACTATCTTTTGTTTCTTAGAGCTCCAGCTAATCGGATTAGCACCAAGAAAAATAATATACCTTGATGTAGAGGTTCTATCATCAACATTGACGGCCTAATCTGCATCAGCCAAGGCATGAAGCTGAGAGGGAGAATGTTTGCTAAGAAAAATGCCATGATCAATGGTCCGCTTGAGATAACACAAAATGCGTTTGACAGCAGTCCAGTGTAAAGTAGATGGTTGATGCATAAGTTCAGACAATTTATTAACCGCAAAGGAGACAACTTGATGAGTAAGTGCTAGATATTGTAAGGAGCCAACTACCTTTCGATACTAAGTAGGATATGTAGTAGGACTACCATCATATAGTTTTAGTGATTCACTTGGAGATAGAGGAGTGGAAATCTCATTAGCAGCTTGCATATTTGCCTTCGACAATAAATCATGAATATACTTACATTGTGAAAGAAAGAGACCAGGGGATGTAAATGTAGCCTCAACACCGAGAAAGTAATGCAAGGTACCAAGATCTTTAAGAGAGAATTGGTCTTCCAATTGCATAATAAACGCTTGAACCTCCATACAATTATCACCTATGATAATAATATCATCCACATAGACTAGGAGATAGATGGTGCACCTATGATGTTAGCGTAGAAATAAGGAGATATCAGACTTAGAGTTGATGAAGCCGATTAAAGATAAGTATAGACCAAGTTCAGTATATCATTCTCGTGGAGCTTGACAAAGTCTATAAATGGCCTTATTAAGCTTATAAACATGCTGTGAAAATTGAGGATGTATAAAGCCTGGAGGTTGTTCCATAAAGACATCTTCAATAAAGGTCCCTTGTAGAAAGACATTATTAACATCTAATTGACATAAGCACCAGCCTTTTGATATTGCCAGACTTAGAAGAAGCCGAATGGTAGTAGGTTTGACAATAAGACTAAATGTCTCAGTGTAGTCAACACCAGGCCGTTGATGAAATCCTTTGGCCACAAGTCGAGCCTTATAACGAGCAATTAAACCATCAGAATTTTACTTAATTCAAAAAACCCACTTGCACCCGATAATGTTTTGTGTGGTGTAAGAAGGGATAAGAGTCCAAGTAGCATTATGAATAAGAGCATCATACCCCTCACACATGGCTTTACGCCCATGAGGATATTTTTGGACCTGAGAAAAGGAAGTTGGTTCAACATAGTCGAGAGAGTGTTTGGTGCTAGCATGTAAATCAAGAACTCGACGTGGTTTAAAGATACCACACCTGGAACGAGTTTGCATTAGATGTCGGGAGGTGACAGTAGGATTAGGGGGTAAAGGCTGAGGGTCAGTGCTGGTTGAGTCAGACGAAAGGACGATAGGAGTATCCTGGCGAGGTGAGGACAAAGACCCGGGGAGAGGAGGAACTGGACGAGAGGGGGAAGGAAACTATAGAATAGAAGTAACAAGAGAGTGTGGATCTAAGGAAAACAAAGTGGAGGAGGAAGATGGTTCGTAGATGTCCAATGAAACGACAGATTGCCAGTGATTTCGAAAGGGAAAGACCAATTCTACAAAAGTAACATGTCTAGAAACAAATATTTTAGCAGAGTAAGGGTCATAACATCGCTAGGTATTATGTTCAAGAGAGTACCCTATGAAAGTACAAGGTCGAGATCGAGGTTGCATTTTGTTAGCATTGTAGGGACGTAACCATAGATAATATAGACAACCAAATACTTTTAATGTCTACAGATTGAGGCGTTTGTGAAACAACTTTTCAAATAGTGATTGACATTATAGAATTGGAGTAGGCATCTGATTAATAAGGTAGACAACAGTTTAAAATGCTATAGATCAAAAAGTGGATGGCATAAAAGCCTGATGAAGTAGCATTAGGCCCATTTCGATAATATGTCGATGTTTACATTCAACAGAACCAACCAGTTGAGGAGTGTATGGAGGGATTTGAGATGTTGAATACCGCAAATGGACAACTGGGACGCAAGGGCTTGATATTCACCCCCACCATCAGAATAGATAGTTTTAATAGAAGCTTGAAAGTAATTCTCGACTAAGTTCTTAATGTTAGAGAAGACAATAGGGATGTCAAACTTTTGAAGAAGGGGATATAACCATGTATACTTTATAAAATAGTCTACAAAGATAACATAGAATCTAAATTTGTCAAAGGAGACAACCGCCCAAACATCAGTATAAACAACCTCAAATGGTTTAAAGCAGGAAATATCAGATGTACCAAAAGGTAATTGATGACTTTTATTACTAAGACAGACATTACAATGAGTAATGACATTACTAGATTTAAAAATAGGAATGAAATAGCTAGAAATCAATTTTTGTTGAATAGAGATTGAGGGATGACCAAGATCTTGATGCCAAATGTCGACTGGAGTAGCAGTGGAAGAGTGCGTAGTAGGTCTAGTGAGAAACAAGGCTGACGGCTATTCATAGATGTTATCTTTATTCGGGCAGCGAACTAAGGATGCTCCCATGCTCATGTCCTTGACAACAAAATAATCAGGAAAGAATTCAATAGAGGTATGGTTTTATTGACAGAATTGAGAGATAGAAATAAGGTTTCTTTTAATGTGGGGTACACATAAAATATCATCGAGTGTGAAAGAGGTGTCATGTGAATTAAGTGATGTAGAACTAGTATTAGTGATTGAAATTATTTTACCATCACTGATAACAATGTCTTCGTTGTCGCCATAGTTGTTGTGCATCGACAAGTTCTGAAGATTGGAAGTGATATGGTGAAAAGCACCAGAATCCACAATCCAATTAGGCTGACTTTCAGATGGAGCAATCATGACATTCGCCTGAGGCAAGGTTGATAGAGCTAGAAGATGAGGCCAAGACTAGCAAACCTTTGCAGAGTGACCGAGTTTGTCACACAAATGGCAAACGACAGGCTGATGAAATGCAAGAGGAGGACAATATGATCGGAAAGAGGTATTCTAGTATAGTGGAAGGTTAAAGACGGTGGAGGGGGAATAGGTGGTATTATGCCCATAGGAGGTAAGTTGGCCACACCTTTTGAAGCATGCTTGTTGTATTTGCGGTTTGGCCGTTTGGATTTATGGTTAAATTGAGCAGTGATAAGAGATCCTAGCTGAGGTCCTACGGGCTTATCATGACGCTGGAGGTAAGCTTCAAAGTCTGTTAACTTGTCATGAAGTTCTTCAAAGGAGACCAGCAAACCTTTGCAGAGTGACCGAGTTTGTCACACAATTGGCAAACAACAGGCTGATGAAATGCAAGAGGAGGACGACGTGATCAAAAAGAGGTATTCTAGTATAGTGGAAGGTTGAAGACGGTGGAGGGGGAATAGGTGGTATTATGCCCATAGGAGGTAAGTTGGCCACACCTTTTGAAGCATGCTTATTGTATTTGCGGTTTGGCCGTTTGGATTTGTGATTAAATTGAGCAGTGATAAGTGATCCTGGCTGAGGTCCTACGGGCTTATCATGACACTGGAGATAAGCTTCAAAGTCTGTTAACTTGTCATAAAGTTCTTCAAAGGAGATTGGAGAGTCACGTGCTCGAAGCGCTGTTGCCAGTTCCTTGAATTCTGCACCCAGTCCATTAAGTGTGTGGACGAGAACCTCTTCATCAATTAGAGAATGACCTATCAGATCTAGGTCATCCATAATCATTTTGGTATGTTATAAGTAGTTGGTAATAGTACTTCCCTCCTGCTTTACATACATAACGCTGGAGAGTAGGCTAAGCATGCGAGTCCTCGAGCGATTTGCGAATGTAGTTTGTAACTTGGTCCAAGCTTCCACAGTAGTAGCACAGGACAACACTAGTAGGGTGATAGAGCCATCAACAGAGGCTTGAATCGCTTGGAGAATAAGGCGATCCTGGCGTAACCGTAGCCTAGATGCAGAATTTGGTACTGGGTTAGGTTCTCCTGGAACATGGATTAGTGTTGGTGGACAACTAAGAGAACCATCAATATAACCCAGTAAATCATAACCAAATAGAAGATTATAAATCTGAGCTCGCCAGGATGCATAGTTACCACCTTTAGATAGTTTAAAGGGGATTAGAGAGGCAACATTTATGAAAATAGGTCCAGAGTACGAAGAGGAAAGGGAAGTGCTAGCAGGAAATAAAATAGGAATATCAGAGGTAGACGAATAAGTCATTTAAGATTCACCAAAGTAATAGTCAAGAACTTGAGAGAAGAACACAAAAACACAACTTGCGTCTAAGAAATAGGTGACAAAGGAAGCAAAGTGATGTGGTATGAACTGAAAATGAAGACTTGAAACCACAGGGTTACCCCCTTTGGTTGTAGATGGGTGATGGTGGTATTGCAAGCTTGGGAGAATACTAGAGTGGCTGTCCACGTCTCTTGTTAACTGCGGCAATCTATCTGCTATCGCTGCTCCACCTCAACACATCGATATCCATAGCCTCTACATCAGCGAGCAGTGCTACCTTCTCTGGGAGTGAGGAGAGCAGCTCCATGAGAGCTATCATTCCATATGTGCTATGCAAGAGGTGTCATAGCTATTAGAGAGTTACTGCTATATAAGAAAGCCAAAAGCCACCAAGGGAGAGAGAGTGTGTGTCAGCGCTATCGTACTAGATCAACAGATTTGAGGTTACGATCGATTTGAGGAAGCAGCGACCAATTTAAGGTTGTCACTGGGAAACTGGAAACTGATGAAATCTAATGATTCCCTTGATCTCACCACCAGCAAAGGTTGGAAGCCACGATAGTGAAGAAAAGAAGCAACTTGAGAATAAGCACATTGACTGCAGATTAGTTCAGATCTGTTGTTGATGATTTGCAATGCTGATGTAGGCTGTAGACGACATTCCCGGTGCTGGTGGGAAGTAGATGGATTAGCCACCTACAGAAGTTGATCACAGATGGTTCACTTTGCAGGTGAAACAGAGTGCCGGTGGCGTGCAAGCAGAGCAACAACCGAATGGAGGAGCCCTTGTGTCTCAGCCCTGGGTGCGTGGTTCTTGGCCCTAATCCAAGGCCAGAAGAAGCAGCCGCACCTCGCCGTGGTCACAGAGGAAGAGAGGATGCCACAGCTGCATGCAAGGAGACCTTGCCGGATCTGTGCTGTAGAAGTAGTGGGCGAGATGAGGTAGGGTGAGGCAGGGGAAGACATTGACAGAAGAGGCAATAGTGTAGCATACAAGGTGCAGTAAGGTAGCGGTGGAGAGTGAAAGCAGAGATCTAGCAGTCGTCAGACACGATGGCTACAATGGTGCAGCATACAAGGTGCAGTAGGGCAGCGGTGGAGAGCCAAAGCAGAGATCCAGAAGTCACAACCGGCAAGGGCTGCGGCTGGGGCCGGCGAGGGCTGCGGCAATGACTGGCGAGGGCTACGGTAGCAACCGGTGGAGGGTGGAGCCCAAATTAGAGGCTATGGCTTGGGTGCCTCCTCGGCGTGGTTAGCAGATTGGAGTCGCTTCTGATGCAGTTCTTGTTCTCGCAGCCACAGGCACAGGAGCAGCAAGGGATTATGGTGTCGTTGTAGAAGGAGGGGAAGGAGACCCCCCAGCAGGTCAGGTGCTTGGAGGCAAGAAACTATGAGTAGGTGCAGGTAACATACCAGGTCATAAGCGCTTGCGTCTTCCATCACTTGTCCAGTGTGAGAAAGATGGGTTTGTCATGGCCGAAGATTTGCTAGAGGAATACGTCTCTGACTTCCACATATGCAATTTTGTAGAAAAAGGATAGATGATGCCAAAAGATCAGTGCCGATCTCGTTGGTTCGTATCGGTAAAGGAGACAGATATGCTGCAATGGCAGATGGGTAGGAGTCGACGATAACTTTTGCACATGGCCAAAAATGGTAGAAACTTACTGCCATTTGATAGCAAGAAGAGAGCTTACTCTAGGCAAGTGGCTCTGATACCATGTTAAGAATAAACATGGGAAATGAAAAGCACACTTGTTATTTAGTTGCAGCATATATTTATACAGTGATTGAAGGCAAATTTCCCTCATCTAATGAACAAGATCTTCTTGTTCAGTTAGGGAAATTTGTTATAGCTAACAGTTACAACTATATGTTGGGTCAGAATCAAGTTTGGGCAATGAGTCAAGGTTTGGACGATGCAGTGGGAGCTCATCAGGAGTTCGCTAGGGGTTCACCGAAAGAATTGGGAAGCTCGCTGTGAACATACTGGGAGATCATCGGAAGAAGATCATAAGACTCGTCAGAAGAAAATAGGAGTTTATCGGATTACCGGTGATTAGGTCGATTGTTAAACTTGATGATCTTGTATAGTTATGATAAGTAAGTTGTAGTTAGGTTCGAGTCCTAATTGAGTTAAATTTGGAAGTAATTCAAATTAATTCAAGTGAGGCAAACCGAGTCCATGTTTGGGTTTGGATTCAGCTTAAGTTGAGCTCATTTGGTTGACCTGAAATGGGGTTAATTGAAGGTACAAGTCGGGAATAGAAAAGTGTATGAAACACTTTTCTGGGATTCCAGATGATAGTACCATCGGTGGGTAGCGATTGTACCACCTAGGTCGGTGGTTGTACCGTTGTTGCTCGATTTTCAGGGCAGCTTTTGGCAATAGTACCATCGGCACTGGTGGTTGTACCATCCGTACCCAGATTTTTTAAACATGTTTAAATTTTTATTTTATTTTCTGAAGCCAATTAAGATCTATAAATACTCCAAATCTTCTTGCATTAAGTATAAGAAATTGGGCAAGAAAACTGTGAAAGAAAATTATACTAAAAGTGTGCAAGAAAAGAAAAGGAGTAAGGGAGTGAGTAAGAAAGTTTGTAATCCTTGTAAGGGTTTCCCTTATAAGTTGTAAGTCTTCACCCAAAAAGATCAAGAGTGGACACCGGCGGGCCTCGACGAAGGGGATTTGGGAAGTGGACGTAGGTCAAGTTATAGTCGAACCATTATAAATAGTGAGCGTCTCTTAACTTTGCTTTTTGATTATATATGATCTTATTCGAGCTTTCCTTTAGCAAGATCATAACGTAGCTTCGTTAAATAGTTTTATTGCTTACTTACTCAATTTGAATGAAACGCTTTTATTTTTGATTTTACTTCAAACGAAAGTTTTCTTTAAACTGAGATTTCAGCACTTGCACTAATTCACCCCCCACACACCTCTCCCTCCCTCCTCCCCCCCCCCCTCTCTCTCTCTCTTAGTGCCAACTGATCCTTACAGGCGGCTGGATGGCAGTGGCAAGGTGGAAGAGTAGCAAAGCACTAAGATCATGACTCTGATACCAAGTGTTAGAACCCTACAGATTCTAAGCTTGAGGTTGACTATTGTGGGGATCGATCCTCCTAGAATGGTATAGAGGTTCCCTCCTCCAAGGTAGTCACCACAAGGATGAAAAATAAAATGTGTTGGTTGCTTGTTAAAAAAAGGGGGCTACAAGTGCTTATATAGAGCTAAAAAAATCATAACCCTAATAAAAACTCCAACTCATACTCCAACAACCTTAGCTGCCTTTCCCCAATAGGGGGGGAGGGGGGGTGGGGGAGCGGCTAAGTGACTCCTAACCCTAGCCAAACTTTTTAATTAAAGTGGTTAGGGTTTATTGTATGCCTTAGAGTTTCATTAATATCATGACTTAGTAAACTTATGACCCGACCTAGCTAGGGTCCTAATAGACCCATCCTCTTTAAATCAACCTTGTCCTCGAGATTGAAGCTCCGTGAACTCATGTACCCAAAAAATAGGAGTTCATGGAGAATTACCTCTTTGCCTAGAAAATAGGACTTACTGAGTCAAACAGTAATTTCAATTGAACTTATGCATATGTTATATAAGTAGGAATTGAAGAGACGATTGCTACATGACCCTAAATATTTGAATTGGAAAGTCAAACATCAATAGACTCCTGTGCAGAAGCGCTTGAGCTTGATATTTCCATTGAGTTGAGATACCATCTATGATACTTTCTATCCTTGTGAGAACTGATAGCGCAAGAGAGTCGACGAGATCAGAAGCAGTTAAAAAGCAAGCTGATAGAACAGAGCTAAATCCAACACTATCTTCAACCTTCCTTTTGAACGTAACTGTATTCTGAAGAGTTAATTGATTCTGACCCCTCCATTCCAAGCAATGAAACTAGGGATTAAACTCGAACTCACTCTCAGATCCCGAGCAGCTAACATAGATTCTTTTCTTGACGGAGACAAAACAAGAACAGAATGACTTACGGTAGATGATATTTCTCCTGATCCTTTTGGTTCTCTTTCTCTCTCATTACCATTCATTCTATTGCTTGCTTTTTTATATTAAATTTCCCCTACTCAATCAGCTAGGGGACAATGTTGGACGAAGAAAGTAAGTAAAGAGTAAAACACTACTTATTCAATTATTTTTTCTTGAGCAAGTTGTCACGGACAATAATTTAAACTAGGTGGTCAATGAAATGCTCATGTTTGTTCGTATCCTTCAGTTTATGTATATACCTTGTACAACAAGTAGCGGGCTTGTAGTAAGCTTAGCAGCCCTAGTTTCATTTGCTTTATAGCCAATTTTGACTTGTAAATACGAGTGTATCATGTAAGCACTTGTGGGGACTTCGGTCTGTAATCAACCATTATCCTTTGTGTGCAACCTCTCTGAGTTTGTAATATCCATGGGTGTAATTTATATTGGCTTTATAAAGTGTTTGCTTGAGTAGTTGCTTATGGATCCTATTGGAATTGCTTCTTCTGGCATGTTCTCTCTTTTGTAAGTCTAAGTGACCCTAGGAGATCTCAGGGAAGGCTGATCTTTGCGAATGGACATACATGGGTGCTACATAGTTTAGACAAAATTAGCTAAGTCCATGAGAGTGTGGTATCAGAGTAGGACAAGCACACGCAGAAACACTCGCCATGCAAACATGGGGGCCCTAGCTGGGTTGTGTGGAGAACAGCCAACACGCACAACCATTTGGGAAAACGGACATTGAGATGTAGGGAAAGGAGTTACTCAAAGGAGCGGGCATCTAGGCTTGGCATTCAGAGGAATGGCCAACCCTTTGCGTGAGAGGCACCATGAGGACAAGTAAGCGAAGAAGAATGCATAGCACACAAAGATTGGGATGACTGAGTTCGAGCTACGGCTCGACGTTGGTAACCAAACTTGATGATGCTCAAGTCACCCAGGGTGCTTGGTGAGAGATGAGACCGTGCAAAGTGAGAAGTGTTGCGTAATGACTGAAAGAGTTATACAAAGCTCACAGAGGTGAGGAGAATTACTAACTCGAAGGATTCAGTAGTCATGCAATGGCTTGTACATAGACGACGAAGTGTTCGTGGCTATCCCAAGGCACGATCAGAACTCGACACCATGGGGCATCAGAACTTTTTCTTCGACATAAAAAGAATATATCTATAGGCGACTGAAATATGCAACGAGTACGATATATCGCTAAACCTTAAAGGGTGTAGTGGGGACTATATTGGCGAAGAGTCACAATTTAACAAGTGCATTTGTAGGAGCAAAGTAAGACATAAGTTATTTAGCAAGACAGAGTAGTCTAAAGGGGATGGTGGTCTCCAAAACTTCCAGTGGGAAGAATACAAAGAGAAAAGTTACTCCAACAGGATAGATATCCAAGAGGGATAAGTCCTAGTTCTCTAGAGGGAGAATCATGTATAACAGATCGCACATATTGAGGAAGAGTTTCTCAAGGTAATATCTATTGGAAACCTCAATGGGTGCATCACATGCACAATGGAAATCAAACAAAAAATCAGTTTCCCATACAGATCAAATCATCAAGCAAAAGATTGGGGTCACGAGAAAAATGTAAAAACCGATAAAATCGCGATATGTGAGAGATTGATTTTACCTAGGGAGATCGTATATCCCTATATTCCAGATCCAGATGGAGAAAATGAAGGAGGTCAGGCGTCCTCCTCTCTATAGTAAAACTCCTCCAATCTGATCTTGTAACTCTTGCTCAGAGGGATGGAGGAGAATAAGAGGTGGTGGCTAAAGCTACAGCCTATCAACCATGAGTCTCCCCTCCTATTTATAGAGAGCCACCAAAACCCTAGGGCTCTTTCCTTAGTGGGTATTGGATCTCTATCGAATAACCCACTAACCTTGTATTATTGGATCTCTATCTAATAATCTTCTTAGGCCTCTAATTGGGCCTTAAGCAAGGAGCCCATCAGTATAGAGTCTCCTCAAATGAGAATATGGACTAATTGGATCTCCATCAAATCCTCTATTCACTGAAGCATCCACCATATGTGTGTGACCCTCTAGGCCCGATGCCAAGCTAGTCATGAGTCACTCTTATTAGAACTCCTTCTAATATAGTGAATTATTAACCCCATAATAATTCACTCGACTCATCGACTATGGACGTACTAAGCCACTACGTCGTAGTCCCCAAACGGTATAGGGGGATCGAATCCATCGGACCTGTCTATCCACAGTTACAATACATCTATAATCCCTCATTCAACTAATATCCCAAAGATCGGATGCCCGAAACCTACAAATGTATAATTATTACGCGATTTCCTTGGACTCATGGGCTACTACCAAAATTTTGTGAAAGATTATGACAAGATCAGTGCCCCGCTCATATCCTTACTGAAGAAAGACTCATTCTTATGGTCGGATAAAGCCTCCGCAACCTTCAAACGACTCAAGGCAGCCATGATGATGATGTTGATCCTAGCGTTGCCCGATTTTGACTGCACTTTGGTCATTGAGGTCGATGCGTCAAGAGTTGGAATTTGGGCTATTCTTATACAAGATCGTCAACTCCTAATTTACACTGAGGCTTCCCCCACACTTCATATGAGATTTTTATAGGATGATAATTACTACCAAATTTAAAATATGGTTGGATACAAGTCCATGGCATGAAAGAGGCGTTAAACTAGAAGAATTGCAAGCCATGCTCATGCCAGATTGGGCTCTCATCATCCTGAACCATACCAAAGGGCAGTCATCATTCCAGAAGAAAGATTGGCTATCACTAAAGACAAACCATGTGGTAGCCCATGTAAGGAAGAAACTTCCCCCTGACAAACGCTGGAGCAGAAGAAAGTTTCTTGAGAAAGATCAAGTCCCCCTTCATCTCTAGCTCCACTAGCATGAAATTCAAGCCTTAAGAAAGTGATCTCCCTATTTCTTTGGGCTTTGCAAAATTGGGGATCATATTGGGGCCTCAACCTGGACATCAGATTTGTGCACCAGATCGAAATTACAGTTGATCCTCCAAGTATCCCATCTCAAATGGAAATTTAAAGATGATGACTCTGCTCAAGTTCTTCCAACCAACACTCAAGCTAGTGAGGAGCTGAGGACCTATTTCCCTGAGTTCATGAAACTTCAGCCTTGAGGACAAGGCTGATTTTAAGAGGGCGGGTTTGATAGGACTCCAACAGGTTGAGTCCTAATAAGTAGTCAATAAAACTCTGTTAGATTGTAATAAAGTCACTCCTATCTTATAAAGGAATATGGCTAGGGTTATATAAGCTTTTAGGGCTTAGTGGTCGTCGCCCCCTTACTGGGTTGGTTGGCAAGAGTTTCCCCCTGCTTAGGTCGGCTATAGAGCCAACCTAGTCGACCCTTATTCCTATTAAGGCAGGTCGGCTATAGGAGGGGTAAAGAGATAATTTTACTTAGGCAAGCACCCCTTTATACTAGGGTTTTAATCCCATATAATGATGTAGCCGTCCCTTCTCTTGAATCAAGCAATTATCAATGTTATTTCAGCCTTGTGCCAAATCTAGGAGGGAGAAATCCCTACATCGTTCCAAAGGTTGATCCCCCTCAAGGATCAAAATATATATAGCTCTATCTAGGGTTCTATCAAGACACCAAAGATTCTATACGACATTAACATGAAGTTGTGGTGGAACTCATGGCTAAGGTGATGGTGTTAACAAGGATTCTTGATGCGGGAGGGAATAATACCCGCGCTGCGCCACCACAAAACTTCAGGGTACCAGAGCCGCAATGCTACGAGGGTGCTAGGGATGCCAAAGAGTTTGAAATTTTCTTGTTTAATATAGAACAATATTTTTGTGCTACAAGGCTCAATTATGAAGAGACTAAAGTTGCTATAGCAATAATGTATATGAATAGGGATGCAAAACTTTAGTGGCGAACCCATTGGGAAGAGATCCAACAAGGCCGATGTCGAGTGAATACATGGGGAGACTTGAAGCGAGAGTTGAGAACTCAGTTATAGCCTAAGAATATAGAGTTTATCGCAAGAAGCAAACAGAGACAACTCCGTCAAAGTACAATAATCCGAGACTATATGAAATAATTTTCAGCATTGATACTAGATATACGGGACATATTTGAAAAGGACAAGCTATTCAGCTTTCTCGATGGTTTGAAGCCATGGGCACAACAAGAACTACATCGGAGGAATATCACTGACGTAGTTGGGGCAATTGCAGTCGTGGAAAGGCTAACTGACTTTATTTCTTTAGAGGATTCGAGAAAGAAAAAATAATCTTTGGGAAATCGCCCGTCTAAATACTCTCGAGCGAAGGAGTATAGGGGCGAACATAAGAAGAAGAATTCCCACAAGGGACCGAGCTCAAAAGGTAAAGTCCCAATATCTAGTGGATGCTTCTTATGTGGAGGACCACATATGGTGACGGAGTGCCCGCGAAAACAGGTACTCAATCCTTTAACTGCATCGATTCAACCCCGCAAGTCAGACAAGGGCAAAGCTATCGCCCTTAGTTCTAGCAGTTCTGAATCTAATAGCGACAGTGAGGCGCTGCAAGGACCCAAGATGAGAGCAATGCATTTGTTGAATGTGTTGCAGGGTCAAGTGGGGGAGAACACAAATGCAAAGCCACCAAAGGAGGTTCTAATCAAGAACGGGATATAGAGCGGGAGCACAAACTTGATGGCAGTGCCATTAGACGACTTCCAAGTAATTCTCAGAATGGAGTTTATGCACTATCACGAATGGTCATCGCTCAACCGCAATGCCTTTGCTCCTTGAACCATTCGTCACTTTTTCTTGCTTGTACATATGTTTGGCAGCTTGTTTTGCCTTGAGTTTATGTGTTTTTACCTAAGAAATGTGAGCGAAAGTAGTGTAGAAGGCTACAGAATGATCGCTCGCTGCGCGGAGCCAAAATAGCCCTGTTTTTGGGTCTTTTTCATGTGCCGCGGTAACCTTTCTGAGCGGTGTGAAATGTCAGCCATTTCAGCACCTTCGAACCCTCCAGGTGGCACCGGGCTGGATGGGGTTCCGGGTATATGTCGGGCGTAGGCATTCATCAGCAATTGAACTTGTCTTACGTCCGATACCTTGGGAACCGTCGTTTGTGGACTTGCGACCGTTCCTACAACCCTCCAAAGTCCTATTTCACTCTCTTTCTCTCTTTTCTTTGCTGCACTCAAGGTGTTCGACAAATTGCTTGTATAGCTTTCCGCTTTGCGAGACGCCGGGACGTGTCCGTCGCTCGCTTCTGAATTAATCAACTTCTTCTTTGCGGGTCCTACGGGACCTTAAGAGGTTGTAAGAGGGCTAACCCTTTGTGGACAGATAACACGTTGGGCGTTTCATGACTTAGGCAATCCCAGCTAAGTCCGGAATAGTGAGCATGGTTGCTCTATGACTTAGGCAATTTCGGCTAAGTCTTGGAGTGCCGCGAGGGTGCCGCACGGCTTAGGCAAATTCAGCTAAGTCCGTGACAGTGTGGTGTCAGAGCAGGGAAGCAATTCATATGAACAGTGAAGAAGATTCGTAATCTCACCATGGTGAAACATCATGGTGAATTGAGCAAGATGAGGCAAGCCGGACCCTTGCTCCAAGCAGTCGCAGGTGGGCTGCAAGTGCAAACTTGCTCGCAAACTATGGGAGTCACTCATGAGGAGCTCTATAGTGAACAAGACGAGCGTGAAGTTGGGTATTCTCCACGAGGGGAGGAGGCGCCAACTGGAGCGCCAACCGAGAAAAAGAGTCACAAGGAGAGAATTATAGCGACGGAGACCTGCCTTGATGTTCTTGAAGCGAGCATGGAGGAACTCTACCAAGGCCAATGAGAGCTACTTAGGGTAGAGAGTTCGCTCGAAGAAGCTGAATCTCGGATCGAGAAAGTTGAATCTATGATGGATCAACTGACAGAGGACACCAAAGATTCCGTACGACACCTACATGAAGTTGTGGCGGAACTCACGGCTAAGGTGATGGTGTTAACAAGGACTCTTGATGCGGGAGGGAACAACACCCGCACTGCGCCACCACAAAACTTCAGGGCACCAGAGCCGCAGTGCTACGGAGGTGCTAGGGATGCCAAAGAGCTTGAAAATTTCTTGTTCGACATGGAGCAGTATTTCCGTGCTACAAGGCTTGATTCTGAAGAAACCAAAGTTGCTATAGCAATAATGTATCTGAATGGGGATGCAAAACTTTGGTGGCGAACCTGTTGGGAAGAGATCCAGCAAGGCCGATGTCAAGTGGATACATGGGGAGACTTGAAGCGAGAGTTGAGAACTCAGTTCTTACCAGAGAACACACAGTTTGTCGCAAGAAGGAAACTGAGACAACTCCGCCAAAGTACAACAATCTGAGACTATGTGAAACAATTTTCAGCACTGATGTTGGATATACGGGACATGTCTGAGAAAGACAAGCTATTCAGCTTCCTCGATGGCTTGAAGCTATGGGCACAACAAGAACTACATCGAAGGAATGTCACTAATATAGTCGGGTCAATTGCAGCCGTGGAAAGGCTAACTGACTTTGTTTCTTCGGAGGATTTGAGAAAAAAGAGACAATCTTCGGGAATTTGCCCATCTAAATAGTCTCGAGCGAAGGAGTCTGGGGGCGAGCAAAAGAAGAAGAATTTCCACAAGGGACCAGGCTCAAGAGGTAGAGTCCCAAAGCCTACTGGATGCTTCTTGTGTGGAGGACCGCACATGGTGAGGGAGTGACCACAAAAACAGGCACTCAATGCTTTGACGGTATCGATTCTACCCCGTAAGTCAGACAAGGGCAAAGCTATCGCTCTTAGTTCGAGTAGTTCTGACTCTAGTAGCGACAGTGAGGCGTCGCAAGGACCCAGGATGGGAGCAATGTGTTTGTTGAATGCATTACGGGGTCAAGTGGGGGAGAATACAAAGGCAAAGCCACCAAAGGCAGGAAGCAGCGAGTTGATGTATGTGGACATCAAGCTCAATGACCGAAGAACCCGTGCAATGGTGGACACGGGCGCGACCCACAATTTTATTGCCGATCGCGAAGCTAAGCGACTGGGACTAATCTTGGAGAAGAGCCCAAGTCGTATGAAGGCAGTGAACTCGGAGGCCAAGCGGATCTCCGGACAAGCAAAGGGGGTCCCCATCAAGATCGGGGCATGGATCAGGAGCACAGACTTGATGGCAGTGCCATTGGACGACTTCCAAGTGATTCTCGGAATGGAGTTTATGCACGCAGTAAAGTTGGTGCCAATACCGTTCCTGAACTTCTTGTGTCTAATGGGAAGCGATGATCCCTGCATGGTTCCAGTTTCTTGAGTAGGAACCAAGGACCTACAATAAATATTGGCTTTACAATTGAAGAAAGGGATGCGAAAAGGTGAATTAACCTTTGTAGTTGCTATGAAGCTAGAGACACTTGACGGGGAGGCCATTCAAGAACCTGTTATTGTGGCGAACATCCTGAAGGAGTTCTCAGATACGATGCCAACAGAGTTGCCGAGAACTCTACCACCACGTAGAGGCGTGGATCATCAGAATGAGCTGGAACCGGGAGTTAAGCCTCCAGCGAGACCACCATACCGCATGGCCCCTCCAGAGTTGGCAGAACTGAAGAAGCAGTTAGATGAACTGCTAAGCAGTGGTCTCATCCGTAGTTCCAAAGCACCTTTCGGAGCTCCAGTCCTCTTTCAGAAGAAACAAGATGGGAGCCTCCGATTATGCATTGATTATCGAGCCCTCAACAAGATGATGGTGAAGAACAAGTACCCTATCCTGCTCATCGCGGACTTGTTCGATCAATTGGGCAACACAAAGTACTTCTCCAAACTTGACCTTCGGTCAGGGTATTGGCAGGTGCACATTGCAGAAGGTGATGAGGCGAAGACTACCTGTGTGACTAGGTATGGAGCATTCAAGTTCTTGGTGATGCCTTTCGGCTTAACCAACGCTCCGACCACATTCTGCACTCTCATGAATTAGCTGTTCAAAGAATATCTGGATAAGTTTGTGGTCATCTAGTTAGACGACATCGTCATCTATAGCTAAACACTTGAGGAGCATGTTAGACACCTCCGAACAATTTTCAAAAGTTCTCAGGGAGAACACCTTATTCGTGAAGAGGGAAAAGTGATACTTCGCCCAAACAGAGATTTTATTCTTGGGGCATCGAATTGGGAATGGGTCCATTCAAATGGACAAGGCTAAGGTGCAAGCTGTGGTGGACTGGCGAACACCAAAGAAGGTGCCAGAGTTAAGATCCTTCCTTGGGTTTGTCAACTATTATCGGCGCTTCATAGCTGGATATTCGAAGCGCGCAGCTCCACTAACGAAGTTGCTAAAAAAGTAGTCCTGGAGATGGTCGGACAAATGTGAGGCGACATTTCAAGACTTGAAGACTGTTGTGTTAGAAGAACCTGTACTCAGATTGCCGGACTATGGAAAGTCTTTTGAAGTCCATACCGACGCTTCTAATTTTGCTATTGGAGGAGTTCTTATGCAGGAGGGTCATGCAGTGGCCTATGAGAGTCGCAAGCTCAACGAGACCGAGCGGCGATATCTTGTACATGAGAAGGAGATGACAGCGGTGGTCCACTGTCTACGAGTGTGGCGACACTACCTTCTGGGAGCACCATTGATGCTAAGGACAGACAATGTCGCATTGAGTTACTTCCAAACTCAAAAGAAACTCTCTCCAAAGCAAGCACGATGGCAGGACTTCTTGGCTGAGTTCGACATGGTGATGGAGTACAAACCCGGAAAAGCAAATGTCGTGGCCGATGCATTGAGTCGGAAAGTGGAGCTAGTGAATGCTATACAGTTGGAGGGCGGAGGCCGAGCAAGTCAATTGCGCTCCAACTTTCTTTCCAGGATCAGGGATGGATTGTACCGAGATCCTCAAGCAGTGACTCTGATTTAACTCATCAAAGAGGACAAGCCACAACGATTTTGCGTCCAGGAGGACTCATCTACACCAAGGGGAACAGAGTTTATGTCCCACGAGCGGATAACTTGAGGCATGAACTCTTGAAAGAGTGTCATGATTCCCTTTGGGTCGGACATCCAGGTATCCACCGAATAATAGCTCTCATGGAGAGGGCCTTCTATTGGCCGAAGATGGGGACAGATGTGGAGGAATATGTTCGAACATGCCTTACTTGTCAATAGGACAAGATAGAGCAGCAGGGCTGGGACTTTTGGAGTCCGCCTGCACGAAAGGCCATGGGAGAGCATTTCTTTGGACTTCATATCAAGTTTGCCCGCAGTAGGGGGACTTGGATCGATACTCGTGGTAGTTGACCGATTTTCGAAGTATGCAACATTTATTGCTGCACCCCTACATTGCTCAACGGAGGAGGCGGCTAAGTTGATGATGAAGAATGCGGTTAAGTATTGGGGAGTCCCACACAACATCATTAGTGATCGGGATTCTCGGTTCTTGGGATGATTCTGGACTGAGTTGTTCAAGTTGTTGGGGTCTAAATTATACTTCTCCATAAGCCTCCACCCTCAAACGGATGGCCAAACAGAGAGAATTAACTTTCTCTTAGAGCAATATCTTCGGCACTACGTGAGTGCCAACCAACGAGATTGGGTGAAGCTGTTGGACATAGCCCAATTCTCCTATAACTCGCAACGGAGCTCTGCATCCAATAAGAGCCCATTTGAGATTATTACGGGACAACACCCATCAACTCCTTATACCCTGGTTATTGGTTATACAGGGAGTAGCACATCAGCCTATCACTTCGTAAAGGAATGGCATCGCAATGCAGATATTGTGCGGGCTTACTTGGAGAAAGCGGCCAAAAAGATGAAGAAGTGGGCAGACTTGGGAAGGCGACCACAAGAATTTAGAGTTGGTGACATGGTGTTGGTGAAGCTCCAACCAGCATCACTCCAATTCTTTAGACACAAATTTCACAAAGGATTGGTATGCAAGTATGAAGGGCCTTTCCCAATCATCAGCAGAGTAGGCAATCTCTCATACAAGTTGCAACTGCCAGCATGGTTCAGAATTCACAATGTCTTCCATGCGAGCAACTTGAAAGCCTACCACTCAGATCCGCGAGATGATTCTCGAAATGTTCCAACTCGACTACCCCCACCAGAGCCTCTTACGAGAAGCAAGTTGAAACTATTCTAGCGGATCGTAAGATAAAGCTACCCAATGGAGTACAGCAAATAGAGTACTTGGTGAAGTGGCAAAAGCTTCCTCAAACAGAAGCCAGTTGGGAACCAGAAGACGTCTTGCGACACGAAGAAGCTCGCGTCAAAGCCTACCAACAAGCGTCGACGAGGGCGTCGACCGCTTAAGTGAGGGAGAATGTCATGAACAGTCGTCGTTCAACCGCAATGCCTTTGCTCCTTGAACCATTCGTCACTTTTTCTTGCATGTACATATGTTTGGCAGCTTATTTTGCCTTGAGTTTATGTGTTTTTACCTAAGAAATGTGAGTGAAAGTAGTGTAGAAGGCTTGAGCGATCGCTCGCTGCGCGGAGCCAAAATAGCCCAAAACAGCCCTGTTTTTGGTCTTTTTCATGTGCCGCGGCAACCTTTCTGAGCGGTGCGAAATGTCAGCCATTTCAGCACCTTGGAACCCCCCAGGTGGCACCGGGCTGGATGGGATTCCGGGTATATGTCGGGCATTGGTATTCATCAGCAATTGAACTTATCTTGCGTCCGATACCTTGGGAACTATCGTTTGTGGACTTGCGACCGTTCCTACAACCCTCCAAAGTCCTATTTAGCTCTCTTTCTCTCTTTTCTTTACTGCACTTAAGGTGTTTGACAAATTGCTTGTATAGCTTTCCGCTTTGCGAGACGCAGGGACGTGTCCGTCGCTCGCTTCTGAATTAATCAACTTCTTCTTTGCAGGTCCTACGGGACCTTAAGAGGTTGTAAGAGGGCTAACCCTTTGCGGACAGATAACGCGTTGGGTGTTTCATGACTTAGGCAATCCCAGCTAAGTCCGGAATAGTGAGCAAGGCTGCTCTACGACTTAGGCAATTTCAGCTAAGCCTTCAGGAGTGTCGCGAGGGTGCCGCACGGCTTAGGCAAATTCAGCTAAGTCCGTGACAGTGTGGTATCAGAGCAGGCAAGCAATTCATACGAATAGTGAAGAAGATTCGCAATCTCACCATGGTGAAACATTGTGGTGAATCGAGCAAGATGGGGCAAGCCGGACCCTTGCTCCAAGCAGTCGCAGGTGGGCTGCAAGTGCAAACTCGCTCGCAAACTACGGGAGTCACTCATGAGGAGCTCTATAGTGAACAAGACGAGCGTGAAGTTGGGTATTCTCCGCGAGGGGAGGAGGCACCATCTGGAGCGCCAACCAGGAAAAAAAGTCACAAGGAGAGAATTATAGCGGCGGAGACCTGCCTTGATGTTCTTGAAGCGAGCATGGAGGAACTCTACCAAGGCCAACGAGGGCTACTTAGGGTAGAGAGCTCACTAAAAGAAGATGAATCTCAGATCGAGAAAGTTGAATCTATGATGGATCAACTGACAGAGGACACCAAAGATTTCGTACGACACCTACATGAAGTTGTGGCGGAACTCACGGCTAAGGTGATGGTATTAACAAGGACTCTTGATGCGGGAGGGAACAACACCCGCGCTGCGCCACCACAAAACTTCAGGGCACCAGAGCCGCAGTGCTACTAAGGTGCTAGGGATGCCAAAGAGCTTGAAAATTTCTTGTTCGACATGGAACAAGTATTTCCGTGCTACAACGCTTGATTCTGAAGAAACCAAAGTTGCTATAGCAACAATGTATCTGAATGGGGATGCAAAACTTTGGTGGCGAACCCGTTGGGAAGAGATCCAGCAAGGCCGATGTCAAGTGGATACATGGGGAGACTTGAAGCGAGAGTTGAGAACTCAGTTCTTACCAGAGAACACAGAGTTTGTCACAAGAAGGAAACTGAGACAACTCCGCCAAAGTACAACAATCCGAGACTATGTGAAACAATTTTCAGCACTGATGCTGGATATACGGGACATGTCTAAGAAAGACAAGCTATTCAGCTTCCTCGATGGCTTGAAGCCATGGGCACAACAAGAAATACATCGAAGGAATGTCACTGATGTAGTCGGGCAATTCATGCGGAAGGCTAAGCGACTTTGTTTCTTCAGAGGATTTGAGAAAAAAGAAACAATCTTCGGGAAATCACCCATCTAAATACTCTCGAGCGAAGGAGTCTGGGGGCGAGCAAAAGAAGAAGAATTTTCGCAAGGGACCGGGCTCAAGAGGTAGAGTCCCAAAGCCTACTGGATGCTTCTTATGTGGAGGACCGCACATGGTGAGGGAGTGACCACAAAAATAGTCACTCAATTCTTTGACGACATCGATTCTACCCCGTAAGTCAGACAAGGGCAAAGCTATCGCCCTTAGTTCGAGTAGTTCTGACTCCAGTAGCGACAGTGAGGCGTCGCAAGGACCCAGGATGGGAGCAATGCATTTGTTGAATGCATTGCGGGGTCAAGTGGGGGAGAATACAAAGGCAAAGCCACCAAAGGCAGGAAGCAGCGAGTTGATGTATGTGGACATCAAGCTCAATGGCCGACCAACCCTTGTAGCTGCTATGAAGCTAGAGACACTTGACGGGGAGGCCATTAAGGAACCTGCTGTTGTGGCAAACATCCTAAAGGAGTTCTACCACCATGCAGAGGCATGGATCATTGGATTGAGCTGGTGCCAGGAGTAAAGCCTCCAGCGAGACCACTATACCGCATGGCCCCTCCAGAGTTGACAGAACTAAGGAAGCAGTTAGATGAACTGCTAAATGATGGTCTCATCCGAAGTTCAAAAGCACCTTTCAAAGCTCCAGTCCTCTTCCTGAAGAAACGAGATTGGAGCCTCTGATTATGCATTGATTATCGAGCCCTCAACAAGATGATGTTGAAGAACAAGTACCCTATCCCGCTCATCGTGGACTTGTTCGATCAATTGGGCAAGGCAAAGTGCTTCTTCAAACTCGACCATCAGTCAGGGTATTGGCAGGTGCGTATTGCAGAAGGTGATAAGGCGAAGACTACCTGTGTGACCAGGTATGGAGCATTCAAGTTCTTGGTGATGCCTTTCGGCTTAACCAATGCTCTGACCACATTCTGCACTCTAATGAACCAACTATTCAAGGAGTATCTAGACAAGTTTATGGTCGTCTACTTAGACGATATCATCGTTTATAGCCAAACACTTGAGGAGCATGTTAATCACCTCTGAACAATTTTCAAAGTTCTCAAGGAGAACACCTTGTTCGTAAAGAGGAAAAAGTGCTACTTCGCCCAAATGGAGATTTTATTTTTGGGGCATCGAATCGGCAATGGTTCCATTTGAATGGATAAGTCTAAGGTACAAGCTGTGGTGGACTGGCGAACACCAAAGAAGGTGCCAAAGTTGAGATCCTTCCTTAGGTTCATCAACTATTATTGGCGCTTCATAGTTGGATATTCGAAGCGTGTAGCTCCATTGACGGAATTGCTAAAGAAGGAGCAGTCCTAGAGATGGTTAGACAAATGTGAGGCGGTGTGTTGGAGGAACCTGTACTCAGATTACCAGACTATGAAAAGTCTTTTGAAGTCCATATAGGTGCTTCTGACTTTGCTATTAGAGGAGTTATTATGCAGGAGGGTCATCCGGTGGCCTACGAGAGTCACAATCTCAACGAGACCGAGCAACGATATCATGTACATGACAAGAAGATGATAGTGGTGGTCCATTGTCTATGAGTGTGGCAACACTATCTACTAGGAGCACCATTTGTGCTATGGACAGACAATATCACATTGAGTTACTTCCAAACTCAAAAGAAACTCTCCCCAAAGCAAGCACGATGGTAGGACTTCTAGCCTGAGTTTGACATAGTAATGGAGTATAAGCCCGTAAAAGCAAATGTCATGGCTGATGCATTGACTCAGAAAGTGGAGATAGTGAATGCTACATAGTTGGAGGGTGGAGGCCAAGCAAGTCAATTGCACTCCAACTTCATTTCCAGGATCAGGGATGAGCTATACCGAGATCCTCAGGCAATAATTCTGATGCAACTCATCAAAGAGGACAAGGCACGATGATTTTGGGTCCAAGAGGAACTCATCTACACCAAGGGGAACAGAGTTTATGTTCCATGAGTGGATAACTTGAGGCATGAACTCTTGAAAGAGTGTCATGATTCCCTTTGGGCTGGATATCCGGGTATCCATCGAATAATGACTCTCATGGAGAGGGCCTTCTATTGGTCGAAGATGGGGACAAATATGGAGGAATATGTTTAAACATGCCTTATTTATCAATAGGACAAGATAGAGCAGCAGAAGTCAGTGGGACTTTTAGAGCCGCTGCCCATACCAGAAAGGCCATAGGAGAGTATTTCCTTGGACTTCATATGAAGCTTGCCCGCAGTAAGGGGACTTGGATCGATACTCATGGTAGTTGATCAGTTTTTGAAGTATGCAACATTCATTGTAGCACCCTTACATTGCACAGTGGAGGAGGTGGTGAAGTATTGGGGAGTCCCACACAACATCATTAATGATCGAGATTCTCGGTTCTTGGGACGATTCTGGACCGAGTTGTTCAAGTTGTTGGGATTTAAATTATATTTCTCCACAAGCCTCCACCACCAAATGGATGGCCAAACAAAAAGAATTAACTAGCTCTTGGAGCAATATCTCCGGCACTATGTGAGTGTCAACCAACGAGATTGGGTGAAGCTGTTGGACATAGCCCAATTCTCCTACAACTTGCAGTAGAGTCTACATCCAACAAGAGCCCCTTTGAGATTATTAGGGGACAACACCCATCAACTCCTCACACCTAGTTATTGGTTATATAGGGAGTAGCCCATCAACCTATCACTTCGAAAAGGAATGGCATCGCAATGCAGCTATTACGCGGGCTTACTTGGAGAAGGCGACCAAAAAGATGAAGAAGTGGGCAGACTTAGGAAGGCGACCACAAGAGTTTAAAGTTGGTGACATGGTGTTGGTGAGGCTCCAACCACCATCACTCTAGTTCTTTAGGCACAAAGTGCACAAAGGATTAGTATGCAAGTATGAAGGGTCTTTCCCAATCATCAGTAGGGTAAGTAATGTCTCATACAAGTTACAATTGCCAGTATGGTTCAGAATTCATAAAGTCTTCTATGCGAGCAACTTGAAAGCCTACCACTCAGATCCGCAAGATGATTCTTGAAATGTTCCAACTCGACTACCCCCCACCAGAGCCTCTTACGAGAAGCGATTTGAAACTATTCTAGCGGATCGCAAGATAAAGCTACCCAATAGAGTGCAACAAATCGAGCACTTGGTGAAGTGATAAAAACTTCCTCAAACAGAAGCCAGTTGAGAGCTAGAAGATACCCCATGATATAAAGAAGCCTGTGTCAAGCCTACTAGCAAGCGTCGACGAGGGCGTTGATAGTTTTAAGTGGGGGAGAATGTCATGAACGGTTGTCACTCATCCGCAACATCTTCGCTCTATGAACCGTTCATCACTTTTTTTGTTTATACATATATTTGATAACTTGTTTTGCCTTGATTTTATGTGTTTTTACCTAAGAAATGTGAGCAAAAATAGTGTAGAAGGCTATAGAATAATCGCTCATTGCGTGGAGCCAAAACAACCCAAAATAGCCTTATTTTTGGGTCTTTTTCATGTGCTGCGACAACCATTCTGAGTGGTACGAGATATTAGCTATTTCAGCACCTTGGAACCCCCCAGGTGACATTGGGCTAGATGGGGTTCTGGGTATATGTCGGGCATAGGCTTTCATCAACAACTGAACTTGTCTTACGTCTGATACCTTAGGAACCATCGTTTGTGCACTTGTGACCATTCTTACAACCCTCTAAAGTCCTGTTTCACTCTCTTTCTCTCTTTTCCCTACTACACTCAAGGTGTTTGACGAATTACTTATTTAGCTTTCTAATATCACCTAGTGTTGTTTGACGAATCTTTGCCAATTGTCCATCGATGTTGTCGAAATCGGTTGGTCCGAAGCGGTTTAGTAGTCCTTCCTTGAATCGCTGCAAAGAGAGCCCTCCATGGGTATGCTCAAACTAATTAAACTACTGCATAGCATCTCTCTCGATGTGGATGGCAGCAATCTCCACCCGTGTGGCGTCGGCGGTTCGGTAAAATCGAAAATAGCGCTCTGCGCGTGAGATCCACCCGATCGGGTCTCTTTCTTCCTATCTAGGAAAGTCAACCTTCATGCATGGATTATTGAGATTAGAGGTGATGTGGCCATATTCTTGAGGATCGTGTCGCCGATCTGAAGTTTCTTCGTGTTGTGATTTCCTCGGGCTCGACGATCGGCTAATGCTGAATTCAGTGAAAAGGGATTGCATATTCTCTTCTATGCAATTTTCAAAGGCTTCAATCTTTGCATCGATAGCCTCCTCTGATTGAGATTTTTTTTCTATTATCGGTTAGTGACATGGGAATTTTCGAGAAGGGGGTGGCCAATTGGAAATGAATCGGTTTAGATGGAAGTAGGCTATGGTTTAGGGCAGATTTGAGGGGCTATTTGGTTTCGGTTTAGGGTAGGGTTTTAAAGAGTTTTGGTGAGGATGGTAGGGTTTTGAGATGAGAAAAGAGAGTCCAAAATCTTATAAAAAATAGCAATCAAATCTGATAGAATTCGGTGAGAAAATGTGTTGCGATGTGCTATCCTACTGAACCGATTTTATGTTAGAGAAACGATGACTTCTTGATATAAATTCCAAAGGAAAGTTCAAGGAAATTATACAAAAACCCTTGACTCAGATGTTGTTAATACTAGTAAAAGTTTTGATGAAATTTTGATAACATAACAATAGGGAAATACGGCAAAAGACGAAAGGCAGATTCCTTGAACATAAAATTTCAGAACTACATGATGGCCAAAGATTGCATAAGAAAACCAATTCTAGAAGGATTTTTTTGGAGAAATCAAATCCAGATGAAAGCCAACTTGATCATAAGAATTGTGTAAAAATTTTAGCCAGAAAGGAGAAGGAATAAGCTGGTTTCAAGAGGCAAAAACACGGCTAATAGATTTTGACTCTTGAGGGGGATCAACTCTTGGAACACTATAGGGGTTCTTCCCTCCTAGATTCAGCATAAGACTGAAATAAAATTGATAATTACTTGATTCAAGAAGGGGGGCAGCTACATCTTTATATAGGGATCAAAACCCTAGCCTAAGAGGGTACTTACATAAGTAGAATTACCCCTTTACAGTGGCTCTATAGTCGACCTAAGCAAGGGAAAACCCTAGTCGACCAACCCAGTAAGGGGAGTGGTGGCTACTAAGCCCTAAGGGCTAATCTAAACCCTAGCCATACTCCTTTATGGGAGTGGCTTTATTACAATCTAACAGGGTTTCTATTGACTAGTACTAAGATGATTAGGACTCAACCTTATTGGAGTCCTATTAGAAAGCCTCCAATTTGGCTTCAAATAAGCCCAGTGATGTCATGATATAAGGATCTTCAACCTGTCAAACAAATTGACTAAAAAGTATAGCTGTAATTTTCAGGTTAAAGGCAGTAAATGACAGTAATGTTAGGACTATAAGGGTAAAGTCTCCAAGTGGAGGATGGCAGCCAAGGGTAGCAACGACGGTGGAGGAAGCAGAGGGCAGCAACAACGTCAGTTGCGACTGCGCTGCGACTTCGTGGCTGCAAGTGGCATTGGTTGCAGCAAGGGTGCAGCTGCAATAGGAGGAAGACAAGGCAAACGATGTATACGGCAGTTGCGGGGGAGGACAACAGTGGTATGGAGCGAGAGACAACTACTATTGTGTTCAATTTGTTGCTGGCCATGATCAAGATATTTGGCAGTGAATGATTGTTGCAGGCTGCGATGTAAACAAATTACAGTCAAAGATCGTTGTTGGTAGCTTTCTACCACAAGGATCACTGTTGGCTACGATCAAAGAGGATGGTAGTAAGAGGTCACTGTTGGTAGTGTTGGGCAGTGAAAGATGTGTGCTAAGGTTGAAGGGATAAGGAAGACTGGGTGGCTAAAAGACTGGTGGACCAAAGGCTTCGATTTTTGGGTCCAATTTGTGGCTGTTTTGGGTGTGATTTGAGGTTGCAGTTTTATGGAGTTTGGACTATGAATTGGTGT
This sequence comes from Ensete glaucum, assembly GCA_021527575.1. Lineage (NCBI taxonomy): Eukaryota > Viridiplantae > Streptophyta > Magnoliopsida > Zingiberales > Musaceae > Ensete > Ensete glaucum. The sequence continues at coordinate 6,859,480 of CM038556.1, forward strand.
GGCTTTAGGGCTGTGATAATAATAGAAAGTTAGGGAAATAGATTTTAGATCTGGGATAGATGGTAGCAAAGGTAGGTGTATTGGTAAGGAAAGTTGGCTGAAAAGGCAAGTGGATCAATAAGGAAGTAGGCAGCGGCGGTTAGGGCTGATTTAGGTGGCTATTTGGTTTTGGTTTAGGGTAGGGTTTTGAAATATTATTGGGAAGGATGGTATGGTTTGGTGATGAGAAAAAGAGTCTAAAATCTCATAAAAAATAGCACTCAAATCTGATAGAATTCGACGAAAAAAAGTATGGCGATGTGCAGTCCTGCCGAACAGATTTTACTTCAGAGAAACGATAACTTCTTAACATAATATGCAAAGGAAAGTTCAAGGAAATTATACAGAAACCCTTGGTTTAGATGTTGGGAATACTAGTAAAAATTTTAACGAAATTTTGGCAGTGTAACAGTAGGAAAATATGGCAAAAGATAAAAGATAGATCCATCATCGTAAAAATTTCAAAACTACGGTTGGTGAAAGATTGCACAAGAAAACCAGTTCTAGAAGGAATTTTTTCAAGAAATCAATCCCAGATGAAAGCTAAGTTGATCTTTGGAATTGTATAAAAATTTTGGCTAAAAAGGATGAACAAAAGTTTAGTTTCAAGAGGCCAATAAACTAAAGACAGATTCTCCATCGTAAAATTTCAGCACTACATGACAAAGAATCGTAGCACTATAAGTCCAGATCCAGAAGGAGTTTTTTTATGAGACTAGTTTTAGATGAAAGATAAGACAGTCTATGAAATTATATAAAATTTTCAGCCAAAAATAATGATTAAAAGTTCAGTTCCAAGAAGCAACAATCGGTTGAAAATTTCTATAGCATTTTACCTTCACAATGATGATAACGTTTGCGATGGTAAAATTTTGTAGCAAGAAAATTTTGGAAAAACTTCTCCTAGATATAAAATAGAGGAATAACATTAGAAAGAGACATGGGCTTTGGAGTTTTTACTATATCTTTTACATTGATATAGAGGAAGGCGGCAGATTGATGGATCTGCGGCTTATTGGGTGACGATGGAGGCGATGTCAAAAGCAATTATGGGAATTTCTTGGGAAGGTGGAGGTGGGTGAGATGGCTACAGGGCAGCAGGAACGCGGCTCTGATACCAAATGATAAGACCCTAGAAGGAGCCCTATAGATTTTGATCAATGAGGGGGATAAACCATTGGAATGCTATAGGGGTTCCTTCCTCCTAGACTCAACACAAAGGCTGAATAAAAGATGATAATTATTTGATTCAAGAGGGGGGGCGGCTACATCTTTAAATAGGGATCACCCTGGCCTAAGGGGGTGCTTGACTAAGTAAAATTATCCCTTTGCCCGTCCTATACAGGAATATGGGGCAGCTAGGTTGGCTCTATAGCCGACCTAAGCAGGGGGAAACCCTGGCCGACCAACCTAGTAAGGGAGGTGGTGGCCACTAAGCCCTAAGGGCTAATCTAAACCCTAGTCATACTCCTTTATAAGATAGGAGTGACTTTATTATAATCTAACAAGGTCTTATTGACTACTTCTTAGGGAGATTATGACTCAACCCTGCTGGAATCCTATCAGTTTCTAGATCCAGATGGAAAGGATGAAGAAGATCAAGCATCCTCCTCTCGAGCGGTATCCACACAATGGATCTTTGCAATAAAACTCTTACAATCTAATCTCGCAACTCTTACATAAAGGGAGGGAGGAGAATAGGAGAAAGTGGCTAAAGTTGTAGCCTATCAACCATGAGTCTCCCCTCCTATTTATAGAGAGCCACCAAAAATCCTAGGGCTCCCATCTTAGTGGGTATTGGATCTTCATCCAATTACCCACTAACTTTCATTATTGGATCTTTAGCTAATAATCTCCTAAGACTTCTAATTGGGTCTTAAGCAAAGAGCCCATCAGTATAGGATCTCATTTAATGAGAATAGAGGCTAATTGGATCTCTATCCAATCCTCTATTCGCTCAAGTATCCACCATATGTGTGTGACTCTCTAGGCCCGATACCGAGCTAACCGTGAGTTGCTCCCCTCAGAACTCCTTTTGATATAATGAATTATTATCTCCATAATAATTCACTCGGCTCATCGACTATGGACATACTAGGCCACTACACTATAGTCCCCAAATGATATAGGGGGATCATATCCATCAGACCTATATGTCCACAGTTACCATATATTTGTAATCTCTCATCCAACTAATATCCCAGAGACTATATATTGGATATGATATTGTCCGGTCACATACAAAATCCGTTTGTCTTACTCTAATCAGATTCTACCAGAGAACTCTTTCTCTCTCAATTCGAATAATCCTAGCCAGGGATTTGTCTGAGTAAGCACATGTAGGATATTCCTCTCATGATAGCGAGAGTGGATGATCCTCTATTGATACCAATTGCCTTCGTAAGGTTGGCTAACAATCCCGATAACCAGTTGTACCAGATCTGGAACTTTCCGAACCTGTAAGTCTGGCATTAAAGAAAGGAGTACTCATATAATGCATCCTTGGTGTCTTAAGTCAAAAGACTAGGTGCACGATTGGAACTATTAAATTGTCGTCTGACATTTGGTATCATCAACCATACATCATTCCATAAGCGGATCAATTAGTGAAATATTTCATTCTCCAATAAGCACTTGTACTATATCCTTAGTGTCTTCACAAAAGTGGCTATGAGACCAGCCAACTCCATCATATGGACGGGTATATAGTATATTGATCTATCCGATTATCTCGATGTCCCTCTCAATTAACCTATGACCGGGATTATTTATAATCTGTGTTTAAAGGTGAATCAATCTCATTATCGTGATCTCATCACGATCCGATTCCCATTGCATAGAACTAAGGACATCACAATATATATACCACAGATAATATAATATGAGAATGTACCAATATTAATCATAAGCAAAAAGATTGTATAGCAGGTCACACGTGCCATCACTTATATGATTGGCTTGCAAGGCACTTGTGACTAGCAATCTCCCACTTGACCTAAAGCCAATCACCTATGTGTCTGATCCCCATTAGACCCTTGTGACGCTTAAATATAATTTGAGCTAGTAGCTTCATCAGTGGATTTATAATGTTATCTTCGGATGGAACTCTTTATATTGCTATATCTTTACAAGCTTTCATCTCTCTAATCAAATGAAACTTCCTCAGAAAATACTTAGACTTATGATGAGACATGGGTTCCTTCGCTTGAGCGATCACCCTGTTGTTGTCATAATATATGTAAATAAGCTCCACGCTACATGGTGTGACTCCCAAATCTCTAATGAACTTCTTCATCTGCACCCCTTCCTTTGTTGTTTCTATTACAACAATATATTCTGCCACTGTGGTTGAGTCAGTAGTAGTAACTTACATGGAACTCTTCTAGCTTACTGCTCCTCCATTCAGGGTGAAAACATACACTGAGTTTGACTTGCTATCATCAATGTCAGACTGAAAACTCGAGTCCGTGTAGCCCTCAGCCTGGAGGCTACCTCCTCTATACACTAGTAAAAGATCTTTAGTCCTTCTCAAATACTTAAGGATACACTTTACTGCCTTCCAGTGTTCTAAACCTGGATATGCCTGATACTTGCTCGTGACACTTAGAGCATGTGCTATATCAGGCATGGTACATAGCATAGCATACATGATAGACCCATCACTGAGGCATAATATATCTTATCTATGTCTGTCCTTTCTTCAAGAGTCTTTGGGGACATACTCCTAGAAAGTGATATTTTATGTCTCATCGGTATGAGACATCCCTTAGAATTCTTAATTCCAAACCTTTTTATAATGGAGTCTATAAACCTAGATTAGGATAAGCAAATCATCCTCTTAGATCTATCTATCTCTATAGATCTGGATCCCTAAAATATAGGACCCCTAAGTCTTTCATGGAGAAATTTCTGGACAGCTAAGCCTTTACTGTGCATAGCATTCTTACATCATTCCCAATGACTAGGATGTCATCCACATACAATACCAAGATGGTGATAGTACTCTTGATTACCTTTCTGTACACACAAGGCCCATCTTCATTCTTAATAAAGTTATAAGATCTGATCGTCTCATCAAATCTTATGTTCCAACTCCGAGAAGCTTGCTTTAGTCTATAAATGGACTTGAGTAACCTGTACAGTTTATCTGGACTCTCTCTGGATACAAATCACTCTGGTTGTATCATATACACCTCCTCCTCGAGGTTGCTATTGAGGAATGCTATTTTGATATCCATCTGCCAGATCTCATAGTCATATTGTGCTACAATGGCCAAAGAAATTCTAATGACTTAAGTATAGCTACAGGTGAAAAGGTTTCATTATAGTTAATTCCTTGTATTTGACAATATCCTTTAGCTACTAGCCTTGCCTTATAGGTCTCCACCTTTCCATCTACTATGATCTTCTTTTTGTAGATCTACTTCCAGTGGATGGGTACGATACCCTGAGGTGCATCCACAAGGTTTCAAACTTTATTAGAGTAAATAAAATCCATCTTAGAATTCATGACTTCTTGTCATTTTCCAAAGTCTATGCTTATCACAGGCTCCTCGTAGGTCTGAGGATCAACATCCTGAGAGTCCTCTCCACTGATATGTGCCACTTATCTTTTAGGAGAGTGAGATACTCTGCTAGACCTACGCAAAATTCAAATTTGTGTGTTAGGTACCTAAACAGACTTGGGCTCTGGAATGGTGCTTAAGCTAGGTTCTCCAACCTCACTCAATTCCATCTCACTCCCACTGTTTCCACGAAGAATGTGTTCCTTCTCAAGGAACACAACTCTCTTGGCAACAAAGACTTTTCGATCCTCGGGATGATAGAAATAATACCCCAAAGTCTCATTAGAGTATCCCACAAACATGCATCATTCCATGCTTGATTCTAACTTATTGGGATTGTATCTTCTAATGTGGGCAGGACAGCCCTAAAACTTAATCACCTTAAGATCGGGCTTCTTTGCTTTCATATAGTGTAGACACTATCAACTTTGATGAAACTCTATTCAAAAGGTTAATTATGGTCCCTGAGGCGTAGTCTCATAATGAGACGGGTAGACCAGTGAAACTCATCATGGATCATACCATGTCTAACAGCGTGTGATTCCTCTTTTCTGATACACCATTGAGCTGAGGTGTATAAGGAGGTGTCCACTGGGATAGAATCCTATTGTCCTTGAGGAAATGGGTGAATATTGTTCTTAAGTACTCGCCTCTTAGATCTGATCAAAGAGTCTTAATACTCTTTCTAATTTACTTCTCCACCTCATTTTGATATTCCATGAATTTCTCAAAGGCCTCAGATTTATGCTTCATCAAGTACACATGTTCATACATAGAGAAGTCATTAATGAATGTAATGAAGTATAAGTAACCACCTATATCTTGAGTTAACATGGGACCACATATTAGTATGTATGATTTCCAATAACTAAGTGGCTCTCTCTTTAGTTCCACTAAAAGGAGAGTTGGTCATCTTCCCATGAAAGCAAGGTTCGTAAGTTGCATATGACTCATAATCAAAGGATCTAAGTATCCATCTTTCAATAACTTTTGAATCTTTTCCTCATGTATATAACCTGACCTACAAAGCCATCGGTATAAATTATTCACCTCATCTCTTTTTCTCTTAGACATGTTTATATTCATGATGTGTGGAGGAGTGTCTAACATATATAAGTCATTTATAAGGGTCCCTATAGTGATGATCTCATCATCCATAATTATGAACAACTATTTTTCTCAAAAACTAATTTATATCCACTAATTGTCAAACAAGAGATGGAAATAATATTTTTTATAATGGAAGGGATAAAACAGCATGCATCTGATGCAATAATAGCTCAACCAGGCAAATGCAGGATGACCTCCCCAACAGCTTTTATAGTAACTATTACTCAATTACCCATCTTTGAGGTCCATCTCACCTCTAGCTAATCTCCTAGGTCTTACTAGAACCTACAATGAATTGCAAATATGATAAGCAATCTCGGTATCTAATACCCATGTGTTATCATGAAAATCTGACAAGTGAAGACTGATCATGAATATACCTAAAGCTTCTCCAAGCTTCTGTTTCACCTTCTCTATAAGGTAGTCCTTATAGTTCCTCTTCCAATGCCTATCTTAGCCACAATAGAATAACTGTCCTTTGTCCTTTACTGGGTCTTTCTTAGCAACCTTTGCCTTACCCGCTCTTCCTTTGCCCTTGCCCTTCTTAAGGGTCTTACTAGCCTTTCTTTTCCTATTGGTCTCACCAATATAGAGAACTAACTTCCCTTTCTTGATAGCACTCTTAGCTTCCCTTAACCTATTGAGGAGCTTAGGGAGAGTCACCTCAAACTTACTCATATTAAAATTCATGATGAAGTGAGAAACGGAATCTGGTAGGGACTGAAGTATAAGATCAATGCAAAGGTTATCCTCTAGGACTATTCCTAGACCCATGAGTTTCTTGATCCACTCTATCATCTTTAAGACATAGTTCTCAACTAATGTCTCTTCTGTTATCTTGGCTTAGAAGAGTCTCTTAGATATCTCATATCTTTGAATTCTTCCCTTGTTTCTCAAACAACTAGTGAAGATTACGAAGGATAGAATCTGCATCAATTCTCTTATGTTGCCTCTGTAACTCAGGAGTCATGGAGGCCAGCATATAATATTTTGCCAATGTGGAATCATCTATATACTTCACATAACGAGCGATCTTATCCTCGCTTGCCCCTTCTTCTAGTGTGGCATAATTGTATCAAGGACATATGCAATTTTCTCTATAGTGAGAATAATTCTTAAATTATGGAGCCAATCCATATAGTTTGGACCAATGAAACGGTTGGCATCAAGTATGTCATGCAGGGGGTTTGCGAGTGACATGTTTCTGACAAAACAAGATATAGCATAAATAAGTAATATGCAGACTTTATAGAAAATACTAATTAAGATATGGATGCTAAATTATGCGCTCTCTTCGAGGAGTTTAGATTGGGCTGATCACCACGCCCAAGAAGATCGCGACAAGGAGCAAATTCTAATTACAAAAAGAACCCATCAGAGATAAGAAGCAAGGATAAGACATAGCAGCCCTACACCTCGATGACATTGATTTCCTTTATACAACTTCAAGAAGGACAACTCAATTAAGATGCTCAGAGAAAGAGAGCCACATCCCAACCAAAAGTATATAAACCTTCAGCACCAATTAATTACAAGAACCTTGACGATGAACTAGCAATGATCTATCAAACCTCCACCATCACAGGAGAAGATACCTCACAACCGGGCACCCACACGGTCCCTACCTTAGTCGGCTACACAAACCTCCAAAAATTGAAGATCGAAGGGTTTCTCGAGCAACAGTCCGTCATCATCCTCATCGATGTCGGGAGAACACGCAACTTCATAAGCAGCAAGGTTGTTGCCTGTTTGATGCTAGAAAAAGAAGATTATAAGGCATCGAAAGTCAAGGTAACTAACGGCCAAATTCTGAAGTGCAACCAAAAGTTCCCGTGGGTAAAACTGATCCTACAGGAGCTAGACATAGTTGCTGATCTTTTCCTCCCCCCTATCGATGGTCTTGATATAGTGCTTGGCATTGATTAGTTATCTATTCTAGTAGATGTTTTATGAAATTTTTCAAAGCTAACCATAAAATTTTTTAGTAAAGGAAAATAGGTGGTGCTACGAGGGAGCCAAGCGACTATGAACACAACATAGCATCTGGAGAGGGTACCAAAAGAAGAGTCTAGTGGCTTCTCAATTTGAATTCATAAGTTTTAGGAGATGAAGTCAAAAGAGATTGAAGATAAAAACCCTCCCCCACAGCTTGCTGAAATTTTGGGAGTCTCCACCAAACTAAACCTATTATCTCTTATCAAGATGTCTGACTCCCCTATGTTGAACTGGCTGAAATTACCACTATCTGATACTCGGCCAGATTGTTGCCCATAGAAGATTGAAGATACAAGGGTCTCCCAAGAGATGATAGAGACATAGATTATTTGACCATGCTTATTTCCCGCTATGACACATCTTTACATCCTTTTCTCTAGGGATAAGTTACTTCTGAAATGTTACATCCCGCCGAACTCACCATGGTTACTAATATAGCACTTCCAGATCTCATGTGACTTCCATGACTTTCCCCAGGATCAAACCATGATGCTTAAATACTTCTATGATAATGACCTCTGATCTATGACCGTGAAAAAATTGAGCCCCCTCAAGTGACGAAATCAGAAAAGGGGAAGGATCATTCGCAGGACTCAATAAAACATGAACGTCATCCCTCTCATAATAAAGAAAGATGCACCACCTTAGCCGAGTGGAACTATAGCCCTTATGACCACAATGTCATCCACACTAAATTGTGGCCAGATATTTATTATTGGAGCAAACACATCCAAAGTGGGGGTCAGCACCATCCTCATGCAAGATGGTCAACAACATGAAGAAGTAAAAATAGGCCCCGAAAAATCACCACTCCCACCCACCTCAGACTCGAATTAGGCTCAAACCACTGAAAATTTTAAAATAGGGTAGCCCTCATTCCATAAAAAGGTATGACTACTATTACAGAGCAACTACATGGCAACCCATGCAAGAAAGAAACTTTCCCATAACTCACCTTCATCTCCAGCTCCACCAGCATGAAATTCAAGCCTCAAGAAAGTAGTCTCCCTATTTCTTTGGGCCTTTTAAAATTAGGGATTACATTGGGGCCCTAACTTGGAGAGCAGATCTGTGCACCAAATCAATATTACAATTGATCCTAAAGGTATCCCACCTCAAATGAAATTTTAAAGAAGATAACTCAACCCAAATCCATCCAACTAACACCTAGGCCGATGAGGAGATCAAAGTTTAATTAATGATCGCATGAGAATTATATAAGGAGCTGGAGACCTGATTCCCAGGGTTCATAGACCCTCAGCCTTGAGAACAAGGCTAATTCAAAGAGCGCGGGCTTGATAGGACTCCAGCAGGGTTGAGTCCTTATCACCATAGAAGTGATCAATAAGAACCCTATGAGATTGTAATAAAATCCCACCTAGTCACTTCTATCCTATAAAGAAGTTCTAGGGTTTATTTAAGGGCCTTAGGAGGGAGAAAACCCTATAGTGTTCCAAGGGTTGATCCCCCTTAAAGATCAAATATATAGAGCTACTTATGGGATTCTATCATGAGACCTATGAATATAAAATTACTGCATGGCTTCCTTCGACTCACGGGCTACTACCGAAAATTTATGGAAGATTATGGCAAGATCAGTGCCCCATTCACATCTCTACTGAAAAAAAGACTCCTTCTTGTGGTCAGATAAAGCCTTTGTAGCCTTTGAATGACTCAAGGTAGCAATGACGATGACGCCAGTCCTAGCGCTACCCAATTTCAATCGTACCTTCATGATTGAGGCTGACACTTCCGGAGTTGACACTTTCGAAGTTAGGATTGGGGCTGTTCTAATGTAAGATGGCCGACCTTTTGCTTACACCAACAAGGCTTTGCCTCCCTCCCATCTTAAAATATCTATTTATGATAAAGAAATGCTTGCCATCGTACACATCGTCACGAAGTGGAAACCCTACTTGAAAGGTCGATGCTTCCAGATTAAGACTGACCACCAATGCCTTAAGTATTTTTTAGAGCAAAAAATATCTTCCCCAGAGTAGCAACAATGGGTAACTAAACTTCTTGGCTTTGATTATGAAATTATTTATCAAAAGGGGAAAGAGAATGTTATTACAGATGCTCTATTACGGCTACCGGTTAAGCCGAAATTTCAGCCAACTCCCTTCCCTCCACCGACTACCTCAAAGACATTAGGGAGGAATGGAGGAGTGATCCAAAGACCCAAGACATTATATAAAAGTTAGTTAAGGATCCAGATTCCATGGGCCACTGCACTTGGGATTCGAAGGACCTGCACTACAAAAACTGAATTATGATTGTTCCTTCTTCCCCTTGCATCAAAATTATTTTGCATGAGATGCACTCTTCACCTTCAGCAGGGCACTCTAGTTTTCTAAGAACATACAAGAGGATGAAGCAAAACTTCTTTTGGAAAGGCATAAAAAGATCAATTTATGATTATGTATCTAAATGTGATGTATGCCAGCCGTAAAAAGGTGAAATAGTGGCAAATCTGGGAAACTACAACCCCTGCCCATACCTGACTCAACATGGACTGACATCTTCATGGATTTCATTAAAGGGCTACCACCATCTTAAGATAAAAACACGATCTTTGTGATGGTAGATCGTTTAACCAAATATGCTCATTTCTATGTAATGAGACATCCTTACACTGCTGCTAGTATTGCTCAACATTTTGTGCAAAATATTATAAAGCTACATGGGATGCTAAGGTCGATTATAGGTGTTTACAAGTAAATTTTAGACCGAGCTCTTCCAATTACAAAGGTACCAAATTAAAGATGAGCATAGCTTATCATCCACAAATGGACGGCTAAACATAAGTAGTGAATAGATGCCTCGAGACTTACATATGGTTCTTCACCAATGACAGGTCTAAGAGTGGACAAGGTGGCTTCCTTGGGTCGAATTATCACGAACGGTCGTCGCTCAACCGTAACTCTTCACTTAGCGAACCATTCATCACTTTTGTTTGCTTGTACAGATGTTTGACAGCATCTTTTGCCTTGGTTTTGAGTGATTTTGCTTCAAAAATATGAGCAGAAATAGTTTGTAAGGCTGCAGAATAGTTGCTCACTCTACGGAGCCAAAATAGGCCAAAATTACCCAGTTTTCGGTCATTTTCATATGCTACAATGACCTAGCCGAGTGGTGCAAAATGTCAGCCATCATAGCCCTCTGGAACCCCCTAGGTGGCACAAGACTGGATGGGGCTTTGGGATAGTATCAGGCGTGAGCATTCATCGATTATTGAACTTATCTTGCATCAATACTTTGGGAACCATCATTTGTGGACTTGCGATGGTTTCGCTCTCTTTATCTCTTTTTCTATTGCACTCAAGGTGTTCAATGAATTGATTATAAGAGCTGCCCTCTTTGTGAGATGTCCGGATTTATCCGTCACTCATCTTCAAAACTAATCAACTTCTCTTTTGCAGGTACTTCGGGACCAGCATGTGATTGTAAGTGTGTTGACCCATTACCGGCAAATACGCTTTAATGTTTTCATGAATTAGGCAATTTTAGCTATGTCTGGAACTATAGGCAAAGTTTGCTTCATGACTTAGGCAATTCCAGCTAAGTCTTCAAAGTTACCATTAGGGTGTCGTATGGCTTAGGCAAATTCAGCTAAGTCCGTGACATTGTGGTATTAGAGCAGGCAAACAATTCGAACAAGCAAGCGAAGAGGATTCATAATCTTGCCATGCTAAAACACCATCGTGAATTGAGTAAGATGGGGCAAGCTGGACCTTTGCCCAAGCAGTCGTAGGTGGCTTATAAGTGCAAACTCGCTCACAAACTGTTAGAGCCACTCATGAGGAGCGTAGCAGCGAACAAGACGAGTGTAAAGTTGGGTACTCTCCATAAGCAAAGGAGGCACAATCTGGTACGCCAACTGGAAAAAGGAGCCACAAAGAGAGACTTATAATGGTGGAAACCGACCTCGATGTTCTTGAAGCAAGCTTGGAGGAACTCTACTAAGGCCAAGGAAGGATCCTTAGGGTAGAGAGCTCGCAAGAAGAAGTTGAATCTCAGATCGACAGGGTCAAGTCCCTAGTCGATCGACTAACGGAGGACACCAAAGACTCCATAGGACATCTACATGAAGTTGTGGTGGAACTCACGGCCAAAGTGACGTTGCCCACTATAACTCTTAATGTGGGAGGGAACACCATGCTACACCACCACAAAGCTTCAAGACACCAGAGCTACATTACCATAGGAGCGCTAGAGATGCCAAAGAGCTCGAGAATTTTCTGTTTGACATGGAACAATATTTTCGTGCTATGAAACCCGGTTCAGAGGAAACCAAAGTTTCTATAGAAACCATGTACTTGAATGGAGATGCAAAACTTTGGTGGCGGACCCGTTGGGAAGAGATCCAGCAAGGTCGATGCTAAGTAAATTTATGGGAAGACTTAAAGCGAGAGTTAATAACTCAGTTCTTGCCTGAGAACAGAGAGTTTATCAGAAGAAGGAAACTGAGATAACTTTGCCAAAGTACATCCATAAGAGGCTATGTGAAGTAATTTTTGGCCTTGATGTTGGATTTACAAGACATATCTGAAAAGGACAAACTATTCAGCTTCCTTGATGGCTTAAAGCCATGGGCGCAATAAGAACTGCATTGGAGGAATGCCACTGACGTAGTCGGGGCAATTGCAACTGCAGAAAGGTTGACTAACTTTGTTTCTTCAGAGGATATGGGAAAGAAGAAACAATCCTCAAGAAATCACCCAATAAAATACTCCCGAACAAAGGAGTCTAAGGGTGAACAAAAGAAGAAAAGCTTCCACAAGGGACCAAGCTCAAAAGGTAAAGCCCCAAAATCTGACGAATGCTTCTTATGCGGAGGACCGCACATGGTGAGGGAGTGCCTATAGAAGCAAGCACTCAATGCTTTAACTACATCTATCCACCCTCATAAGTCAGACAAGGGTAAAGGTGTCGCCCTTAATTTGAGCAGTTCTAAATCTAACAACGATGATGAGGAGTCGCAAGGACCCTGAATGGGAGCGATGTGCTTGTTGAATGCATTGTGGGGTCAAGTGGGGGAGAACACAAAGGCAAAGCCATCAAAGGCAGTGAGCAGCAAGTTGATGTATATGGACATCAAGCTAAATGGTCGAACAACCCGAGCAATGGTGGACACAGGTGCTACCCACAATTTTATTGTCAATCGTGAAGCAAAGCGACTTGGACTAATCTTAGAGAATAACCCAAGTCGCATGAAGGCTATGAACTCGAAGGCCAAGCGAATCTCCGGACTAATAAAGGGGGTCCCCATCAAGATCAGAATATGGAACGAAAGCACAAACATGATGGCATCATGCGACTTGGGTTAGTACTAATGTCATTCATTAACTCTCTATGTCTAATTAGAAGCGATGACCCCTACGTGGTTCCTGTTTCTCGAGGAGGGACAAAGAATCCAAAGCAAATCATGGTATTACAATTGAAGAAAGGGGTACGAAAAGGTGAATCGACATTTGTAGTAGTCATAACGCTAGAAACACTTGACAGGGAGACCACTCAAGAACATACTATAGTGGTAAACATCCTGAAGGAGTTTTCGGACATGATGCCGAGTGAGTTATCGAAAACTCTACCACCATGCATAGGCGTGGATCACCACATAGAGCTGGAGCCAAGAGTTAAGCCTCCAGCGAGACCACCATATCGCATGGCCCCTCCAGAGTTGGCAGAACTCAGAAAGCAATTAGACGAACTGCTAAGCGGTGGTCTCATCTGCAATTCAAAAGCACCCTTCTAAGCTCCAGTCCTCTTCCAGAAGAAACAAGATGGGAGCCTCTGATTATGTGTTGACTATCGAGTCCTAATCAAAGTGACAGTTAAGAACAAATACCCCATCTCGCTCATTATGGATTTGTTCAATCAACTAGGCAAGGCATAGTACTTCTCCAAACTCAACCTTCGGTCAGGATACTAGCAGGTGTGTATTACAAAAGTGACGAGGCGAAGACTACCTGTGTGACCAGGTATGGAGCATTTGAGTTCAATTTAACCAACGCTCCAGCCACATTTTGTATCATAATAAACCAACTATTCAATAAATATTTATATAAGTTTGTGGTCGTCTACCTGGATAATATAGTCATCTATAGCCAAACACTTAAGGAGCATGTTGAGCACCTTCGGATAATCTTCAAAGTCCTTAGGGAGCACACTTTGTTTGTAAAGAGGGAGAAGTGTTCCTTTGCTTAGACGGAGATTCTATTCTTGGGGCATCGACTTGGTGATGGTTCTATCCAGATGGATAAATCAAAGGTGCAAGCTATGGCAGACTGGCAGACAACAAAGAAGGTGCTAGAGTTGAGATCCTTCCTTGGGTTTGTCAACTATTATTGGCACTTCATTACCGAATATTTAAAGCGTGTAGCTCCATTGATGGAGTTGCTAAAGAAGGACCAATCATGGAGATGGTCGAACAAATGTGAAACAATATTCCAAGACCTAAAGACTGTTGTATTAGAGGAACAAGTACTCAGATTACTAGACTTTGGGAAGTATTTTGAAGTCCATATATATGCTTCTGACTTCACTATTAGAGGAGTGCTTATGCAAGAGGGTCATCCAGTGACCTATAAAAATCGCAAGCTCAATGAGACCGAGTGGTCATATCCAGTGTATGAGAAGGAGATGATAGTGGTGGTCCATTGTCTATGAGTCTGGCAACACTATTTTTTGGGAGCACCGTTTGTGCTAAGGATGGATAATGTCACATTGAGTTACTTCCAGACTCAAAAGAAACTATCCCTGAAACAAGCTCGATGGCAAGACTTCTTGGTCGAGTTCGACATGGTAATAGAGTACAAGCCGAGAAAGGCGAATGTCATGGCCGATGCATTGAGATGGAAAGTTGAATTGGTGAATATTATATAGTTAGAAGGTGGAGGCCAAGCAAGCCAGTTACACTCCAACATTCTATCTAAGAGCAGGGATGGACTGTACAGTGATCCTCAGGTAGTAACCCTGATGCAGCTTATCAAAGAAGGCAAGACATAACGGTTTTGGGTCAAGGAGGGACTCATCTATACTAAAGGGAACAGAGTTTATGTTCCATGAGCGGATAATTTGAGGCATGAACTCTTAAAAGAGTGCTATGATTCCCTTTGGGCTGGATATCCTGACATCCATCGAACAATGGCTCTTATGGAGAGGGCCTTCTATTGGCCAAAGATAGAGACTGATGTGGAGGACTATGTTCGAACATGCCTTGCTAATAAGATAAGGTAGAGCACTAAAGGCTAGTGGAACTTTTGGAGCTACTGCCCATACCTGATGGGCCATGGGCGAGCATCTCTTTGGACTTCATATCAAGCTTGTCGATAGTAGGGGGCCTCGGATCGATACTCATGGTGGTCGATCAATTTTTAAAATATAACTGTAACCTTATAGTGTTCAATAGAGGAGGCGGCCAAGTTGATTATGAAGTATGTGGTGAAGTATTGGGGAGTCCCGTATAATATCATCAGTGATCGAGATTCATAGTTCTTGGGACGATTTTGGACTGAACGCTTCGAATTGCTAGGGTCCAAGTTATACTTCTCCACAAGCCTCCACCCCTACACGGATAGCCAGATTAAAAAAGTTAACTCACTCTTGGAGTAGTATCTTCAGCACTACATGAGTGCCAACCAACGAGATTGAGTAAAGCAGTTGGACATAGCCCAATTCTCCTACAATTTGCAGCGGAGCTCTACATCCAACAAGAGCCCCTTCAAGATTATCATGGGACAACAGTCGTCGACTTCTCACACATTGACTATTTGTTATATGAGGAGTAGTCCATCAACATATCACTTTGCAAAGAAATAGCATCGAAATGTAGATATCGCTCGAGCCTACTTGGAGAAGGCGACTAAGAAGATGAAGAAGTGGGCAAACTTGAGAAGGCAACCACAGGAGTTTAAAGTTGATGACTTAGTGTTGGTGAAGCTCCAACCAGCATCACTCCAATTCTTTAGGCACAAAGTGCACAAAGGATTGGTGCGCAAGTATGAAGGTCCTTTCCCAATTATCAATAGGGTAGGCAACATCTCCTACAAGTTGTAACTGTCAACATGGCTCAAAATTCATAATGTCTTCCATGCAAGCCACTTGAAAGCCTACCATTCAAATCTGCAAGATGTTTTATGAAATATTTCAACTCGACTACCTCAAATCAGAGCCTCCTACGATAAGCGAGTTGAGACTATTCTGGAAGATAGCAAGACTAAGCTACCCAGTGGAGTAGAGCTGTCACGACCCTCCAAAATATATATAATATTTAAAATTTTCCTTACAACTATTCCAGGATCCAAACACATATTTTGAGGTCACTAAGAAAACATTCAGATCAAATTTTTACCTCTATAGTCTACAAATTCATCACCCTGTGCAGTTCTTAAACATACCACGCATCACTCAATAATTCATATAATCTGAACTCAACTCTTCAAAATAATAATCACACATAAACTCATAAGTGGGGAAGTCTATGCAGTCACCAAACCAACGATTACCATAAATTCATATCATTACATGCATTTAACTTAACATTCCAAAATCCTATACATGAGGGATCCTTTATCTTACACAAAATCCACAGGTTTAGATTCATCGTCACATTTCATAAGATGCAGAGTAGCTTATACAACAAAAACACATATTTTAACAAAGATCTGCTCAAAATCTTCTAAACTTTCCACCGCCTCAGCCCAATCTTAACAATTAAGCAAGCGATACGCTATCCTGAAAAAATTTATCAACAAACGGGGTGAGCATAAGGAGCTCAGCAAGTGACTAACATATCCATATCAAAATAATACAATTTCCAAAGGGATACAATTGCAAAGTATAAGGCAGAATATACGATTTCGTAGACATAATATTGTTAGGAGCAGAAACATAATTGTCTTTTCAATCTTACATATTTGGTTCCTGACAGATGGGGCATAGAGTAATTGGAGCATCTCAATATCAAAGGAAACATATCGAAGCTTATCAGTGGCATATGAAATGTTACGAAGCATATCAACGACATATGGAATATTTCGAAGCAAAATCATCAATGAATGAAGCATTTCAGAGCATATCAAAAACAAATATCATACAGAAGCTCAAACGTCGTCCTTGACGTCGCAATCATATCATTCTTATCCAGAGCATGAACAGAAACAACTCACCAAAACTCTGGATGTCATATCAAACATATAGAAGGTGTAGTGGAATCTCAGTCAGAATGTGATCCATCCATTTCTGAATGACCACCTGACAAATGTCTCCCACGTTTGGGAGCTCCATCCACCCACGTCTAGGTGAAGTCAGAAGGGGCCAGCAGAGCATCGCAGGCTCTAAGCACATACCCTTTACCATTTCTGGTAAAGGTCCAGAATATCCCACAGAGCGGGACCCCACATAGCGGGTAATAAGCGCATACCCTTTACCATTTCTGGCAAAGGTCCAGACAATCCCACACACCAGAGTACAAGAGGCGCTTTAACAATAAGTAGCATATGTCGGAAACACACGGAACAACAAAACGTGCATGTGTCTTTTCGAGGTAATACGAAACAAAGAACAAATCTCTCACAAATATATTCAGATTTGGAATGAAATGAAAACAAGAATGTACAGGGATTCCAAGCAATCATATTTAGCTCAATTCCAATAAGAAGGTTAGACGAATTCGAATATCCAAAGGAATAGAACAAAATACGCGAAATCGACCAAAGCTCGATTTCGGACAGATTTCCAGTGGCACAGCAAACAAATATTTCAGAATATCAATTATGCTCCAATACCCATAAGAAAGTTATAGTCAAACCCTATATCAATCTATATTTTGATGGAACAAATTTCGTATGAAACAGGGTTCCCAACACGGAGTTACTTTTGATTTGGTAACCCAATGGCAAAAACACAATCACTGTTTTGCAGAATTTATAGGGTCGGATTCAACAGATAATAGGATAGGCAATTGAATTCCAAAATTTTCAAACTATATGTCAAAAGAACGATTTTCAAGTTTAGTTTATAAAGAATTAAGTTTTGTCTAAATCAGAGACTCCAACAGGGAGTTATATATAATTTAGTGACACAAGGTTAGAAACTGTAAACTCTGTTTTACATATTACATAGTATCAATTAAAACAAATATTTGGACATGTTATTGAACTTCAAAATTTTCAATTTTAGTGTCAAAAGAAAGATCTATCAGTCTAGATTCATATAAAATAAGCTTAACCTAAATCCAAAATCAGTACAATAATCTACAGCCGGAACAAGGCAGAAGGGTCAGGACTTTGATAATTTTCCAGATTCAAATCTTATAAGCAACAAGAGAGATTTCAGCTTTGCAGGTCTTGAATTCAGCAATTAATTTTGGAAAGCAAGGCAAAACAGCAAGGATAAAGTATCAGAAGGTAAAAAAATTAGGATAGAATACTTGCCTTTGATAATTTTGACCCTAAGTGAAAAGATTTGAGCAAGAATCCTTAAAGCCCCAAATCTTCTTCTTCTTCTTCTTCTTCTTTCTTTCTTTCTTTCTTTTTTTTTTTTTGAACAGATCACCCACGCAGCTGCCTTCTCTACTTCCTTAAGAACGAAGGTAGAGAGGCTTAAACGGTGGAATTTGTCATTTTTTATATTTTGCAATTTAGTCCTTGTATTTAGTACATTTAGGATTAGGTCCTTAGGGTTTACATATAGGTCCTCAGATTCTCTTTTTTTTTTTTTTTGAACAGATTACCCAAATCTTACAAATAAGTTACTTCTGATTCATACTCTATTTCCTTTGTCAATTTAAAATGAATGCTTACTTTATCACCAGAAATTTATACGAAAATTCGGAAATGAGGGGTGTTACAAGAGCAAACTGAGTACTTAGTGAAGTGGCAAAAGCTTCCCTAAACAGAAGCTAGTTGGGAGCTAGAAGATGCCCTATGACATAAAGAAGCCTGCATCAAAGTCTACTAACAAGCATTGATGAGGGCATCGACAGTTCAAGTGGGGGAGAATATTACGAATGGTCGTCGCTTAACCGTAACTCTTCGCTCAGCGAACTATTCGTTGCTTTTGTTTGCTTGTATAGATGTTTGATAGCGTGTTTTGCCTTAGTTTTGTGTGATTTTGCCTCAGAAATGCGAGCAGAAATAATCTGTAAGGTTGCAGAACAATCGCTCACTGCATAGAGCCAAAACAGGCCAAAACTACCTAGTTTTGGACTATTTTCGTGTACTGCGATGACCTGGATGAGCGGTGCAAAATGTCAGCTATCTCAGCCCTTTGGAACCCCCTAGGTGGCACAAGGTTGGATGGGAATTTGGAATAATATAAGGTATGAGCATTCATCGACTATTGAACTCATCTTGCGTCCGATACTTTGGGAACCATCGTTTGTGGACTTGTGATAATTCTTACAGCCCTCTAAAGTCCTGTTTTGCTCTCTTTCTCTCTTTTTCTATTGTACTCAAGATGTTCGATGAATTTCTCGTAAGAGTTACCCTCTTTGCGAGATGTCGAGACTTGTCCATCATTCATCTTCAAAACTAATCAACTTTTCTTTTTGTAGGTCCTTCAGGAATGGCACGAGGTTGCAAGTGGGCTAACCCTTTGTGGGCAAATACACTTCGGCATTTTCATGACTTAGGCAATTTTAGGTAAGTCTGGAACTATGGGCAAAGGTTGCTTTATGACTTAGGCAATTCTAATTAAATCTTCAAAGTTGTTGCTAGGGTGCCATACGGCTTAGGTAAATTCAGCTAAGTCCATGATAGAATGGTAGTACAATGCAACTTATCATTCATCAACTAAATGTGCCCCTTATGAGGTATTGTATGGTCGATTGCCCCTTGTTATCACGGGCTTAGCTGATTTAGCCTAAGCCGTGCGGCCCCCATGCGTGTCCATCCGCAATGGTCAAGCCTTCCTGAGATCTCCTAAAATCCCACAGACTTACAAAAAGAGAAAACGAGCCAGAAGAAGCAATTTCCACGGGATCCACAAGCAACTGCTCAAGAAAAACACTTTATAAAGCCAAAATACAAATTACACCCATGGACATTACAAACTCAGAGAGTTTGTACACAAAGGATAATAGTCCACTACAGACCGAAGTCCTCACAAGTGCTTATAAGACACACTTATATTTACAAGCGAAACTTGGCCATAAAGCAAATCAAAATAGGGCTGTCAAGCCTACTGCAAGCCCGCTTCTTGTTGTACAAGATATGTACCTAAACCGAAGGACACAGACTAACACAAGCATTTCATCGAACACCTTGTTTACATTGTTGTCCGTGACATTCTCCCTCACTTATTCCTTCGACGTCCTCGTCGAAGCCACTGTAGATGCTGCATCTCCTCGCATTCTGTTGAATCTTTAATCTTCTACTTTGATTGCAATATGCCCCTTTGGCTCTTAGCCGCTCTCCGCCGCTGTTGTTGAGTAGTCGAACTCTAATCTGCCATGCTGCTTCAACTCACCAATGAGTGAATCTGGTGTGGGGTTGGCTGAGTTGTGCTGATCCTTGTTGGTTCTCGTGGATCCCTCTGATGAAGGAAAAGACCTGCCTTATTATGTGCCAGTATCGTAGTATACTCATCTTGCTTAAACTGGGTAGATGCTTGTTGGAGCTTTAACGAGCATCGCCTCACAGACTTTGAAGTTTTTAAGGTCCTTTCTCCATAATGTTTGCCCATTGAACCTTCTTCCGTTATTAGTTGTCACTTCCAAGTATGTTCGCATCACTCCCTCTTAGTCAATTGGAAAATGAAGTGGAAAAACTACTCTCAATAGCATTGATTACCAACGGTGAGGATTTGACAACCATTGTCTTCCATAAGCTTTCTTTGAAGGGTCACTGAACTTGTGCAGAGCTCCCCTGCTTGGATAAGTAAGAGAACTGGGATACTTGACTTCACACATTCTCTTCGTAGTTGAGAAGGTAAGGTGACTTCGCTCACCTCCTCGAGTTAAGAGAACTGGGGTAGTCGGTTTCACCCATTCTCTCGAGTTGAGAAGGCAAAGGTTACTCAATTTCGCCTGGCAAAGGTTACTTGATTTCGCCTGCCTCCTCGAGTTTGTACTCCATGCATTGAGCTAGTTACTAACATTCGCCTGCTCTTTGCTCACACTTCTGAAGCACTTGAAGTGGTTGCACTCCTTGCGTTGGGTTAGCTACTGTGATTCACCTTCCCACTGCCATTGAACTTCTGGAATGCAAGAAGTTTTCCCCGAAAAGAGCAAAAAGTTTACTCCAACTTGGAGTCCCCCAACTTGGAGTAAGTCTTTGATAGGTCTGGTCGCCTTTGGGATTGTACCGTCTTCTCCATCACCTTTGCCACCTACTCCTCTTGAGTAGAAAGGTACAGTACCATGTACTGCCTACTTCGTTCCCTGGTCGAGCACTCCTACATCAACCCGACGTTCCTTAATTTCGGCTATCTGGATGAGAAGCCCATCGACATCGGTCTTATGAAGTTTCTTGGCCTCTACCCTTCTGCCTCGTCTTGGTACTTGGAGTTTACCACTGCATTCTCCACCTCCTTGGCCCCTTTTACGACCAATGCTGTCCCTTCATGAGAGCAAGGGACCGATGACTTCACGGAAGTCCCGCATCTGCGGTACCATGGCGCTGCCAAGCCCATAGCACTACTATCCGTTACCTTGCATCTTCATCCCTTCCTTCATGATCGGTAGATCTGCCTCTATTGTCACGGACAACAATGTAAACAAGGTGTTCGATGAAATGCTTGTGTTAGTCCGTGTCCTTCGGTTTAGGTACATATCTTGTACAACAAGAAGCGGGCTTGGCAGCCCTAGTTTGATTTGCTTTATGGCTAAGTTTGGCATGTAAATACAAGTGTGTCATATAAGCACTTGTGGGGACTTCGGTCTGTAGTGGACCATTATCCTTTGTGTGCAACCTCTCTGAGTTTATAATGTCCTTGGGTGTAATTTGTATTTTGGCTTTATAAAGTATTTTTCTTGAGTAGTTGCTTGTGGATCCCGTGGGAGTTGCTTCCGGCCCGTTTTCTCTTTTGTAAGTCCGTGGGATTTTAGGAGATCGGGAGGGCTGACCTTTGACGGCACGCATGGGTGCCGCACGCTTAGGCAAAATCATCCGAGCGTGACAATGTGGTATCGAGCGGGACAAGCACTCGCAAACACTTGCCATACAAATGTGGGGACCTAGCTAGTGTGGAGGACAGCCGGCCAGCTTGGGGAAACGGACATTAAGATGTAGGGAAAGGAGTCACTTAGAGGAGTGGGCATCCTGGTTTGGCATTCGAAGAATAGCCAACCCCTTTGCGCGAGAGACACCACGAGGAAAAACAAGCGAAGAAGAATGCGTAGCATACAAAGATTGGGATGGTTGAGTTTGAGCTATAGCTCGACGTTGGCAACCAAACTCAACGGTGCTTAAGGCAAAGCAGGGTACTTGGTGAAAGATGAGACCGTGCAAGGTGGGAGGTGTTGTGTAACGACCGAAAGAGTTGTGCAAAGCTCACAGAGGTGAGGGAAATTGCTAACTCGAAGGATTCGGAACTCATGCAAGGGCTTATACACGGATGACAGAGTATTCGTGGCCATCCCAAGGCGCGATTAGAACTCGGCGCCATGGAGCATCAAAACTTTCTCTTTAACATGGAAAGGATATGTCCGTAGGTGACTGAAATGTGCAACAAATTCAGCATGTTGCTTGACCTTGAAGGATGCAGTGGAGACTATATTAGAGAAGGGTCGCAATCTAGCAAGTATATTTATGGGGGCAGAACAAAGCACAAGTTCAGTAAGACGAAGTAGTCCAAAGGGGATGATGGTCCCCGAAACATCCAGTGGGAAGTATGTAAAGAGAAAAGTTGCTCCAGCAGGACATATATCCAGGAGGGATAAGTCCTAGTTCTCTAGTAGGAGAATCATGTGTAACGGACTACACATATTGAGGAAGAGTTTCTCAAGGTTATATCTCCATAAAGCTCAACGGACCGAGTGAGCGACGAAGAGTTGTCGCATGATCTCGAAAGAGGTAATGCATTGGTGGATGCATTTCGAGATCAAGTGGGGGAGCAATCCAAGGCAACATCATATGAAGGCACACTTAGCGTTGAGGCAGAAATCGAACTCAACAGAGGGCTGACCCGTGGAATGGTGGAGGTGAGGGCCACTATCAACTCAGTGCAAATCGAGGAGCAGAGCGACTTGGGTGGAACTCGGTGAAGTATCCAAGCCGCATGAAGGGAGTCGACATAGAAGATGGAACATAGAGCGGAGGCACGGAGCTTTCCTTAGACAGAGGTCAAGGGCATGAACTCTTGTAGAGGCAAGAGTGGGATCATGTCGTTCCATGGGTTCTTCATTCTGATGGGACAGACTTATTTTGCATGGTGCCAAAGATGAAGGGAGCTTCAAGGCACATGCAAGCTACCTAAGAGATGCATTTGATGGAGTAACTAAGGTGATTCAACTTGCGGAGGCAAAGTTAGGATCATGAGACCTTAGTACGGGGCAAGAGGACGCAGAGGCGGGTACTCTTGAAGAATATGCCACAGTGTTGCCATTCGAGTTGTCAAGAATAGGAGGTGCATAGCAAGATTGTGTTGGTAGGGGATAGAGGCCCAAGATCCAGACAATGGTGCACCAACTCTAGCGAAGTCAGAGGACTTCAGGAGCTACTAGGCGACGGACTGTCCTAGAGCTATGCTTCGTCCAGGTGTAACCCAGGAGTGGGGGGGGACGAAGGGGAATTGCCAAGGGAGCGAACTAAAAATCGGAGATGGCGGAGGCCCTACGATGTGTTGGCAGAGGCCACACGTGGAGAAGTCATAGTCCGAGTTCATCACACGAGAATCTGTATGCAATGGAGATGTCACTAGGAGGCCACATGGTGCAGCGGATCGTGGTGGAATAGTTCGTGGCAATGCAATACAGGCAATCTCGTCCCGTGAGGGACAAAATCATGCGGAGGTATGATCAGGAGTTACTGGGAGCTCCACTTTGGTGTGCGACACAACAAGAACAAGGGCTATGGATTCAAGGAGTGAATGTCGCAGTACCGCAGAGGCGGGTCTTCATGTTGGCATCAAAGCTTGCATTGGATGAAAGCCTTAGTCATCAGCATATGGGAGCTATATACCACCGAGGAAGAAGTCCAAGTGCACGTACCAGTGAGTCCCATGGAGGGGGACATGATCATGTGAATGATCAGGAGCTGTTGGGAGCTCCACTTCGATGAACAATGCAAGAAGGGTGGATTCAAGGAGTGAATGCCACAGTACCGCAGAGGCGGGTCTTCCATGTGTATGCATCGAAGCTTGCATCAGATGAAAGCCTTGGTCGTCAGCATATGAGGGGCTATGTACCACCGAGGGAGTAGTCAGATTGCAAGTACCAGTGAGTCCTATGGAGGGGACTTGATTAACCGGAGCAGTTGGAGAGTTGGACAACTTCAGTGCTCACATTCGCTTAAGGGAGCCCGGCAAGTCAGAGGACAAGGCCGAGTAAGTGAATGTTGCTACCAAGGAAGCTAAGGAGAACAGAATCATGCGAGCCTGAACAAGATGGCAGAGGCCATGCATGAGAGTTGCATGCTCTCCATCGACCAAGGAGAACTGCTAGGAGGACACGGTGGTATCGGCGGTGGTCGAAAGGCGAGCGGCAGCGAGTCCAACGGGGCTCAGCTACCCAAAAGAAAAGCGTCGGTTAGAGAGGAGGTGGACTCGGAGGAGCTCCACAGTGCTATAGAGGCAGATCTACCGATCGCGATGGAAGGGATGAAGATGCAAGGTAACAGATAGTAGTGCTATGGGCTTGGCAGCGCCATGGTACCGCAGATGCGGGACTTCCGTGAAGTCATCGATCCCTTGCTCTCATGAAGGGACAACATTGGTCGTAAAAGGGGCCAAGGAGGTGGAGAATGCAGAGGCAAACTCCAAGTACCAAGACGAGGCAGAAGGGCAGAGGCCAAGAAACTTCATAAGACCGATGTCGATGTGCTTCTCATCCAGATAGCCGAAATTAAGGGACTTCGGGTTGATGCAGGAGTGCTCAACCAAGGAACGAAGTAGGCAATACATGGTACTGTACCTTTCTACTCAAGAGGAGTAGGCGGCAAAGGTGATGGAGAACACGTACAACCCCAAAGGCGACCAGATCTATCAAAGACTTACTCCAAGTTGGGGGACTCCAAGTTGGGGTAAACTTTTTGCTCTTTTCGGGCAAAACTTCTTGCATTCCAGAAGTTCAATAGCAGTGGGAAGGCGAATCACAGTAGCTAACCCAACGCAAGGAGAGCAACAACTTCAAGTGCTTCAGAAGTATGAGCAAAGAGCAGGCGAATGTTAGTACCCAGCTTAATGCATGAAGTACAAACTCGAGGAGGCAGGCGAAATCAAGTAACCTTTGCCAGGCGAAATTGAGTAACCTTTGCCTTCTCAACTCGAGAGAATGGGCGAAACCGAGTACCCCAATTCTCTTAACTCGAGGAGGTGAGCGAAGCCAAGTAACCTTACCTTCTCAACTACGAAGAGAATGGGTGGTCAAGTATCCCAGTTCTCTTACTTATCCAAGCAGGGGAGCTCTGCACAAGTTCAGTGACCCTCCAAAGAAAGCTTATGAAAGACAATGGTTGTCAAATCCTCACAGTTGGTGATCAGTACTATTGAGAGTAGGTTTTCCACTTCATTTCCCAATTGACTAAGAGGGAGTGATGTGAACATACTTGGAAGTGACAACTAACAGCGGAAGAAGGTTCAATGGGCAAACATTATGGAGAAAGGACCTTAAAAACTTCAAAGTCTGTGAGGCGATGCTCGTTAAAGCTCCAACAAGCATCTACCCAGTTCAAGCAATATGAGTATACTGCGATACTAGCACATAATAAGGCAGGTCTTTTCCTTCATCAGAGGGATCCGCGAGAACTAACAAGGATCAGCACAACTCAGCCAACCCCACACCAGATTCAGTCATTGGTGAGTTGAAGCAGCATGGCGGATTAGAGTTCGACTACTCAACAACAGCGGCGGAGAGCGACTAGGAGCCAAAGGGGCGTGTTGCAGCCAAAGCAGAAGATTAAAGATTCAGCAAAATGCGAGGAGATGCAGCATCTACAGTGGCTTCGACGAGGACGTCGAAGGAATAAGTGGGGGAGAATGTCACGGACAACAATGTAAACAAGGTGTTCGATGAAATGCTTGTGTTAGTCCGTGTCCTTCGGTTTAGGTACATATCTTGTACAACAAGAAGCGGGCTTGCAGTAGGCTTGGCAGCCCTAGTTTGATTTGCTTTATGGCCAAGTTTGGCATGTAAATACAAGTGTGTCATATAAGCACTTGTGGGGACTTCGGTCTGTAGTGGACCATTATCCTTTGTGTGCAACCTCTCTGAGTTTGTAATGTCCTTGGGTGTAATTTGTATTTTGGCTTTATAAAGTGTTTTTCTTGAGCAGTTGCTTGTGGATCCCGTGGGAGTTGCTTCTTCTGGCCCGTTTTCTCTTTTTGTAAGTCTGTGGGATTTTAGGAGATCTCGGGGAGGGCTGACCTTTGCGGACGGGCACGCATGGGTGGCGCACGGCTTAGGCAAAATCATCTAAGCCCGTGACATTATGGCACTGTGGAGCTCCTCAGAGTCCACCTCCTCCTCTCTAACCGACGCTTTTCTTTTAGGTAGCTGAGCCCCGTTGGACTCGTCGTCGCTTCCTCGCCCCTTTGGAGCACTTGCTTCGACACCACTATGTCCTCCTAGCAATTCTCCTTAGTCGATGGAGAGACAGACTGCAACTCTCATGCATGGCCTCCGCCATCTTGTTGCAGGGCTCACGCTGATTTTTATTCTCCTTAGCTTCCTTCCTAGCAACGTTCGCTTACTCGGCCTTGTCCACTGACTTGCCGGGCTCCCTTAAGCGAATGTGAGCACTAAAGCAGTCCAACTCTCCAACTGCTCTGATTAATCAAGTCTCCTCCATGGGACTCACTGGTACTTGCAATCTAACTACTCTCTCGGTGGTACACAGCCCCCATATGCTGACGACCAAGGCTTTCATTTGATGCAAGCTTCGATGCATACACACGGAAGACCCGCCTCTGCGGTACTGTGGAATTCACTCCTTGAATCCACAGCCCTTCTTGCCGTTGCATGGTTCACCGAGGTGGAGCTCTCAGCAGCTCCTGATCATTCACATGATCATGTCCCCCTCCATGGAACTCACTGGTACGTGCACTTGGACTTCTTCCTCGGTGGTATACAGCTCCCATATGCTGATGACTAAGGCTTTCATCCAATGCAAGCTTTGATGCACACACGAAGCTACGGCATTCACTCCTTGAATCCATAGCCCTTCTTCTTGTTGTGTCGGACACCAAAGTGGAACTCCCAGTAACTCTTGATTATACCTCCGCATGATTTTGTCCCTCACGGGACAGGATTACCTGTATTGCATTGCCACGAACTATTCCACCACGATCCGCTGCACCATGTCGCCTCCTGGTGACATCTCCATTGCATATAGATTCTCGTGTGATGAACTCGGACTACAACTTCTCCATGTGTGGCCTCTGCCAACACATCGTAGGGCCTCTGCCATCTCTGACTTTTAGTTCGCTCCCTTGGCAATTCCCATTCATCCCCCCCCACTCTTGGGTTACACCTGGATGAAGCATAGCTCTAGGACAGTCCGTCACCTAGTAGCTCCTGAAGTCTCCTGACTTCGCTAGAGTTGGTGCACCATTGTCTGGATCTTGGGCTTCTATCCCCTACCAGCACAATCTTGCTATGGACCTCTTGTTCCTGACAAATTGAATGACAACACTATGACATATTCTTCAAGAGTACCCGCCTCTGTGTCCTCTTGCCCCGTACTAAGGTCTCATGATCCTAACTTTGCCTCCGCAAGTTGAATCACCTTAGTTACTCCATCAAATGCATCTCTGAGGTAGCTTGCATGTGCCTTGAAGCTCCCTTCATCTTTGGCACCATGCAAAATAAGTTTGTCCCATCAAAATGAAGAACCCATGGAACGACATGATCCCACTCTTGCCTCTACAAGAGTTCATGCCCTTGACCTTTGTCCAAGGAAAGCTCTGTGCCTCCGCTCCATATTCCATCTTCTATGTCGACTCCCTTCATGCGGCTTGGATACTTCACCGAGTTCCACCCAAGTCACTCTGCTCCTCGATTTGCATTCAGTTGATAGTGGCCCTCACATCCACCATTCCACGGGTCAGCCCTCTGTTGAGTTCGATGTCTGCCTCGACTCTAAGTGTGCCTTCATATGATGTTGCCTTGGATTACTCCCCCACTTGATCTCGAAATGCATCCACCAATGCATTACCTCCTTCAAGATCATGCGATAACTCTTCGTTGCTCACTCGGTCTGTTGAGCTTTATGGAGATATAACCTTGAGAAACTCTTCCTCAATATATGCAGTCCATTGCACATGATTCTCTCACTAGAGAACTAGGACTTATCCCTCCTGGATATTTATCCTGCTGGAGCAACTTTTCTCTTTACATACTTCCCACTGGAAGTTTCGGAGACCATCATCCCCTTTGGACTACTCCGTCTTGCTGAACTCGAGCTTTGTTCTGCCCCCACAAATGTACTTGCTAGATTGCGACCCTTCTCTAATACAGTCTCCACTGCACCCTTCAAGGTCTAGCAACATGTGGAACTTGTTACACATTTCAGCCGCCTACGGACATATCCTTTCCATGTCGAAGAGAAAGTTCTGATGCTCCATGGCGCCAAGTTCTAATCGCGCCTTGGGACGGCCACGAACATTCTGTCATCCATGTACAAGCCCTTGCATGAGTTTTGAATCCTTCGAGTTAGCAATTCCCCTCACCTCTGTGAGCTTTGCACAACTCTTTTGGTCGTTACATAACACCTCCCACCTTGCACGGTCTCATCTTTCACCAAGCACCCTGCTTTGCCTTAAGCACCATCAAGTTTGGTTGCCAACGTCGAGCTATAGCTCAAACTCAACCATCCCAATCTTTGTGTGCTACGCATTCTTCTTTGCTTGCTTGTCCTCGTGGTGCCTCTCGTGCAAAGGGGTTGGCTATTTCTTGAATGCCAAACTAGGATGCCCGCTCCTCTGAGTGACTCCTTTCTCTATATCTTACTGTCTGTTTCCCCCAAACGGTTGCGCGTGCTGGTTGTCCTCCACATAGCCTAGCTAGGTCCCCCATATTTGTATGGCAAGTGTTTCTGCGTGTGCTTGTCCCGCTCTGATACCACATTGTTACGGGCTTAGCTGATTTTGCCTAAGCCGTACGGCACCCATGCGTGTCCATCTGCAAAGGTCAGCCCTCCCCGAGATCTCCTAAAATCCCACAGGCTTACAAAAAGAGAAAATGGGTCAGAAGAAGCAATTTTCACGGGATCTATAAGCAACTGCTCAAGAAAAACACTTTATAAAGCCAAAATACAAATTACACCCATGGACATTACAAACTCTGAGAGGTTGCACACAAAGGATAATGGTCCACTACAGACCGAAGTCCCCACAAGTGCTTATAAGACACACTTGTATTTACAAGCTAAACTTGGCCATAAAGTAAATCAAACTAGGGCTGCCAAGCCTACTGCAAGCCCGCTTCTTGTTGTACAAGATATGTACCTAAACCGAAGGACATGGACTAACACAAGCATTTCATCGAACACCTTGTTTACATTGTTATCCGTGACATTGTGGATACCGCTAGAGAGGAGGACGCTTGACCTCCTTCATCCTCTCAATCCATATTTGGTAACACAGGAATATACAATCTTCTTAGGTAAAATTAATCTCTCATGCATCACGATTTTTTAAATTTTTGTATTATTCTCGCGACCCCAATCTTTTGCATGATGATTTCATTTGCGTGGGAAACCAGTTTTTGTTTTGATTTTCACTATACATGTGAAATTCTCCAATTTGATCTTGCAACTCTTGCATAGAGGGAGGGGGGAGAATAGGAGGCGGTGGCTAAAGCTACAACCTTTTAACCACGAGTCTCCCCTCCTATTTATAGAGAGCCACGAAAAACCCTAGGGCTCTTGCCTTAGTGGGTTTTGGATATTCATCTAATTACCCATTAACATTATATTATTGGATCTCTATTTAATAATTTTCTTAGGTTTCTAATTGGGCCTCAAGCAAGGAGCTCATCAACATAGAGTCTCATCTAATAAGAATAGGGGCTAATTGGATCTTCATCCAATCCTTTATTCGTTGAAGCATCCACTATATGTGTGTCACCCTCTAGGCTTGATACCAAGCTGGCCATGAGTTGCTCCCATCATAACTCCTTACGATATAGTGAATTATTATCTCTATAATAATTCACTCGACTCATCAACTATGGACATACTAGGCCACTACGCCATAGTTTCCAAACAGTACAAGGGGATCAAATCTATCAGATCAATCTATCCACAGTTATCGTGTATCTATAATCCCTTATCCAACTAATATCCTAGAGACCGTATATTGGACATGGTAATATCGGGTCACAGACGGAATCAGTTTGTCTTCCTCTAATCGGATTCTACTAAAGAACTCTTTCTTTCTTAATCTGAATGACCTTGGCTAGGGATTTGTCTGAGCAAGCAAATATGGGATATTCCTCTTGTAATATCGAAAGTGGATGATCCTCTATTGACACTCAATTGCCTTCGTAAGATTGGCTACCAACCCCAATAACCAACTGTATAAGATCTGGAACTTTCCAAATCTGTAATTCTGACGTCAAAGAAAGGAGTACTCATACAAGGCATCATTGATGTCTCAAGTCAAAGGACTACTGGTTACATGTGCCCTACAAGCCAATCACGTGAGTGATGACAAGTGTAACACGCCATGTGATCTTTTTATTTTTGATTAATATTGGCATATTTTTATATTATATTATCTATTATATATATATATAGTGATGTCCTTGATTCTGTGTAATGGGAATTAGATCATGATGAGATCACGATAATGAGATCGATACACCTTTAAATATAGATCCTAAATAATCCCGATCATAGATTACTCAAGAAGGACATCGAGATAAACACACAGACCAGTGTACTATATACTCGTTCATATGATGGAAGTGGCTAGTCTCATAACCACTTGTGTGCAGACACTAAGAATATAGTATAGGTGTTCATTGGAGAATGAGTTCACTGATTGATCCGCTTGTGGAATGCTATATGGTTAATGATACCTAATGTCAGATAACGATTTCATAGTCCCAGTTATATATCTGGTCCGTTGACTTGAGATATCAAGGATGTCTTGTATGAGTACTCCTTTCCTTGATGCCAGACTTACAGTTTTGGAAAGCTCCAGATCTGGTATAATTGGTTATCGAGATTAGTAGCCAATCTTATGAAGGCAATTGAGTGTCAATGGAGGATCATCCATTCTTAGTACCACGAGAGGAATATCTCATATGTTCTTGCTTAGACAAATCCCTGGCCAGGGTCATTTGGATTAAGAGAGGAGTTCTCCGATAGAATCCGATTAGAGCAAGATAAACTGATTCCATATATGACCTGACAGTACCATATCTAATATATAATCTTTGGGATATTAGTTGGATGAGGGATTGTAGATACATGGTAACTATGGACAAACAGGTATGATTGATTGGATTCCCTTATACCGTCTCGGGACTATAACATAGTGGCCTAGTACGTACGTAGTCGATGAGTCAAGTGAATTATTATATAGATAATAATTCACTATTTCAGAAGGAGTTCTAATGGGAGTGACTTACGGCTAGCTCGGTATCGAGCCTAGAGGGTCACACACATATGGTGGATGCTTCAACGAATAGATAATTGAATGGAGATCTAATTAGCCCCTATTCTTATTAGATGAGGCCCTATGTTGATGGGCTCCTTGTTTAAGGCCCAACTAGAAGCCTAAGGAGATTATTGGATAGAGATCCAATAATATAAAGTTAGTGAGTTATTGGATGAAGATCCAATACCCATTAAGGTAGGAGCACTAGGATTTTTGGTGGCTCTCTATAAATAGAAGGGGAGACTCATGGTTGACAGGCTACAGCTTTAGCCACAGCCTTCTATTCTCCTCTCTCCCTCTACGTAAGAATTACGAGATCAGATTGGTGGAGTTTTATTGTAGAGATCCATTGTGCGGATACCGCTAGAGAGGAGGACGCTTGACCGCCTTCGTCCTCTCTATCCGGATTTAGAATATATGGATATACGATCTCCATAGGTAAAATCAATCTCTCACGTATCATGATTTTTTTAGTTTTTGTGTTTTTCTTGTGGCTCCAATCTTTTGCATGACGATTTGATCTACGTGAGAAACCGATTTTTATGTCGATTTCCGCTGGGCATGTGATGCACCCGCTGAGATTTCTCAACAACGGTATCAGATCCAAGGTTTTCGTGCGAAAGATTGATTTTAAACTACGTGTAATGAGATCGTAGCATGTAGAACTATTCTACACGCTTGTTGCAGCGATTGATAGCGAAGTAGGTGCTGCCTGTGGGGGAGGGGCGGCCATGTGCATGTTGTCTGCATGCAGAGGTGGCTGGCCATAGCCAGGCCCCCTATAGGGTGGGCTGGCCACTGCCTGGCTACCTACAAGGGGGCGGTCGGCTGTGGCCAAGGCCCCCTACAAAGGGGCGGCTGGCTGCGGCCAGGGCCAGCTTTGCAAGGGGTGATGCTAGCACGTAGCCAAACCGCAAGGGCAACCGCCTAAGGGTGGTTGGCTATAGCGTGGCGCCCGCAAGGGGCGACAACCACCCATGGCCATGCTGCAAGGGCTGCTGCCAATGGCCTGCAGATAGCTACCCATGGCCAACCCGCAAGGGACGGTCGATTGTGGGTTTGGTGCCCACAGGAAGGCCGCCTGCGGGCAGAGGCATTGGTCGCAAGGGCTGCTGGCTGCAAGGGCGGTCGCTCGCAGGAGTGGCGGCCGAGGACGCCAGAGACGGCCGTGTCGGCCGCAGGGTGGTCGCCTCAGCGAGCGATTGTTGGTGGGTAAGGGCAGCCGCCGCCTACGTAGGTGCAACGACGGCGGCGGCGACGCAGAGGGGTTAAGATGGATTTGGGCATCCTTTTTAGGAAAGGATGATCCTGCCCCTATGATTTCTGGAAAATCCGAGGATTGTCCTCTTATCTAGAATTACAAAAATGGCAACGACAATTATAGAAATTCTGAGGACTATCCTGTCATCAAGAATTATGAAAATGCCCTAGATAATTCTGAAAATTCTGAGCATATCTTGATTTTCAAAAAAAAAATTAATTAAATAATTTAATTAATTATTATATATATCTAGTAATCCTACATATAATGTGATGTACATGTGATGTATGATTTGGATGGATGATCATGAGCCATTTGTTCTGATGTATGTAATTGTGATTATTATTATTATTATTATTATTATTATTATTATTATTATTATTGGGGCCTACGAGTGTAACACCCTTTAGTCCCACATTGGAATAGTGGGAACATATGAATGCCTTATAAGGGTTGATGAGTGTACTATTGGTAACTCCCGGCTCGAGCATTTTGGCCAGTGGTTGAGCCAAAATTAAAGTTGTCGGGATAGTTAGCTCATCAACCCGGGTCGTGACATTTGGTATCAGAGCCAACCTAGTATTCGGGCATGGTGAGTGAACCCGAGTAGGAAAGGGCTACCTGTGGTTACGTTACAGCGTGGAGCCACCACTGGACTAAGCCTCACATGCTCCATGCTAGGGTTCGATCTGGGAATTGTACGGATAATGTAACACCCCTTAGTCCCACATTGGAAAAGTGGGAACATATGTATGCCTTATAAGGGTTGATGAGTGTACTACTGGTAACTCCCGGCTCGAGCATTTTGGCCAGTGGTTGAGCCAAAATTAAAGCTGTCGGGATAGTTAGCTCATCAACCCGGGTCGTGACATTTGGTATCAGAGCCGACCTAGTATTCGGGCATGGTGAGGGAACCCGAGTAGGAAAGGGCTACCTGTGGTTACGTCACTGGAGCCACCACTGGACTAAGCCTCACATGCTCCATGCTAGGGTTCGATCTGGGAATTGTACGGAGAGTGTAACACCCCTTAGTCCCACATTGGAATAGTGGGAACATATGAATGCCTTATAAGGGTTGATGAGTGTACTATTTATAACTCTCGGCTCGAGCATTTTGGCTAGTGGTTGAGCCAAAATTAAAGCTGTCGGGATAGTTAGCTCATCAACCCGGGTCGTGACAACGAGTCTCCATTTTTCTCGTATATTGTTGGGCCTACGTGCTTGTGATTATTTCTAATTACATAGAGAGGCATGGCGGGAGTGTGGAGGTGATAGTGGGACCCACGATGCTATGGCGGGAGATCACGTCGCATGGTGATGCAACGATCTGATGGAACCGTGATGACGAGATCAATAATTATAGGGCATAAAAATGTGTCGATGCAAATATAGATCCTATTGTGAGTGATTAGGCCCATTGGCTTGGGCTTAATCATATTATGTGACGGCTCATGATCATCCGGTGTGGCTTGCATATGTGATGTGTTATACACCAACTATATATATATATAAATATATACATATGTGTATATATATTTGCATGTGATGTAGATATATATTAAATATATATGTGTGTGACACGACGTATTAGGAGATCGATACAAAACAAAAACCCCTCCTACGATAATATTAAGTCGGTAAGCGTTGGCCTTCCATCATTATAGGAAGAAATTGAATCACAACATAGGTTCAGTTGGTCGAGTCCCTCGAGGTTGCACTAAGATGCCGATTGGATCCCGATTCCCACTAGGAGTCTATCGAAGACTTTTATCTCACGTGTCGAGGGTGTCACGTGATTCGCTACGAAAATAGTGGGTCTACATTAAGATAGAAGTCTATATCTTAATTAGTATTTTTTGTAAAATCTACATGTTATTTAATTTACGCTATATCTTGTTTGTCACTCAGAAACCCCCTACGTGGCATATTTGATGTCAACCACCTCATTGGTCCAAAGGCTCTGTAGTTTGAGAATTATTTTCACGGAGGAGAAAATCCTATATATCCTCAACATGATTGTGCCCACGTCGGAGGAAAGGACAAGCGAGGATGAGATTGCTTGCTTTGTGAAGTATATAGATAGTCCCAAAGGATAACTTGTATATTGATCTTATACTTCAGTCCCTACCGGATTCCTTTTTACGGTTTATATGAACAAGTTTGAGATGGCTCTACCTAAGCTCCTCAATATGTTAAGGGAAGCTAAGAGCACCATCAAGAAAGAGAAGTTAGTTCTTTATATTGGTGAGACCAATAGGAAAAGGAAGGCTAGTAAGACCCTTAAGAAGGGCAAGGGCAAAGGAAGACTGAGTATAGTTTTCCAGCAGAATCAGTATACGGTGATCATGCGACAGAGTAGGAGGTAGATTTTTCGATTCTGCAAAGATGTCTAAAAATTCAGCAAGCAAAGAGGAGAAGTTTAGATCTATGTTCATCGTTGGTTCTTCAGTTTGCAGCCTTGAAGTTGGATTAGGAAGTTGACATGTGATTTATGCAACACCCTATCCATGAGCATTGAAATGGTCAAAACATTACCCTCGCATTTTCCTCATACGATCGCTTATTTCCCATGGCTGACAATTTTCATAAGTAATTTGAAAATTTTTTAGGAAACATCACCTAGAGTAGACAGCCACTCGATACTGAGCACCACTTTGTAATCATCCAACGGCAAAAGGAAGAAGTCTATTGTTATATCTTGGCCCTACATGACTAGTTTCACCTGCAAACACTTGTGGTTGCAATTGTGGGTTCAACCATCTATGACCTTCACATCAAACCTTCTGCAATCATCAATCTTGAGGGTTAATCGGGCAGCAACCTTGCTGCCATAAAATTATTGGTGCTTCCAGTATCGATAAGAATAATAATTGACTAGTGCTTGAGGAATCTATCGATCTTCATGGTTTGTGGGTTCGCATAGCCGGCTAGGGCATTTACTGTGATCTACGTCCTCGGGTTATAGATCCTTGATCGGTTCAATCAACAAAAGTCTTCCCTTCTTGCAGCGGTGCTCTCGACTCCATGGTTCACCGCAGTGACAGTATAGCCCTTTTACAGATCTTTCACGGATTTCTTCTTGAGTTAATTTCTTGGGCTAAGATGTTCAGCTAGCAGCAGGGGAGGCTAAAGGTTTAATGGTTGTTGGTCGGTTTGTGATCTTGGCCCTTCGGGTTGTTCAGTTGTTCCTTTTGGATGCGAGCGAAGGAGATGGCCGCCATCAATGTATATGGTTGTTGTGCTTTAACTTCACATAAAATCTTCGGCTTTAATCCTTCAATGAACATCTCTAGCAATTATTTCTTAGTCCAATCACGCATTTGGTTCGAAAGTCATTCAAACCTGGTTTAATAATCTTAGATGGTCGAGGTATAATGAATCTCCATAAGTGGGTCATCCACATTCTCGTACTCCGATGGTCCAAAGTGGATTAACAGCTGGCTTTTAAATTTCCTCAACATAGGCATGCCATCACGGGCTTAGCTAAAGTTTGCCTAAGCCATGCGGCACCCTCGCGGCTCTCCCGAAGACTTAACTGAAATTGCCTAAGTCGTAGAGCAACCTTGCTCACTATTCCGGACTTAGCTGGGATAGCCTAAGTCATGAAACGCCCAACGTATTTTCTGTCCGCAAAGGTTCAGCCCTCTTACAACCTCTTAAGGTCCCGTAGGACCTACAAAGAAGAAGTTGATTAATTCAGAAGCAAGCGACGGACACGTCCCGACGTCTCGCAAAGCGGAAAGCTGTACAAGCAATTTATCGAACACCTTGAGTGCAAAGAAAAGAGAGAAAGAGAGTGAAACAGGACTTTGGAGGGTTGTAGGAACGGTCGCAAGTCCACAAACGACGGTTCCAAAGGTATCGGACGCAAGACAAGTTCAATTGATGAATGCCTACGCCCAACATATACCCGAACCCCATCCAGCCCGGTGCCACCCGCGGGGTTCCAAGGTGCTGAAATGGCTGACATGTCGCACCGCTCAGAAAGGTTGTCGTGGCACATGAAAAAGACCCAAAAATAGGGCTGTTTTGGGCTGTTTTGGCTCCATGCGGTGAGCGATCGTTCTGCAGCCTTCTACACTACTTTCACTCACATTTCTTAGGTAAAAACACGTAAACTCAAGGCAAAACAAGCTGCCAAACATATGTACAAGCAAGAAAAAGTGACGAATGGTTCAAGGAGCAAAGGCATTACGGTTGAGCGACGACCGTTCGTGACATTCTCCCCCACTCAAACTATCGACGCCCTCGTCAACGCTTGTTGGTAGGCTTTGATGTGAGCTTCTTCATGTCGTAGGGCATCTTCTGGCTCCCAACTGGCTTCTGTTTGAGGAAGCTTTTGCCACTTCACCAAGTACTCTATTTGCTGCGCTCCATTAGGTAGCTTTATTCTACGATCCGCTAGAATAGTTTCAACTCGTTTCTCGTAAGAGGCTCTGGTGGGGGGTAGTCGAGTTGGAACATTTCGGGAATCATCTCGCGGATCTGAGTGGTAGGCTTTCAAGTTGCTCGCATGGAAGACATTGTGAATTTTGAACCATGCTGGCAGTTGCAAGTTGTATGAGACATTGCCTACCCTATTGATGATTGGGAAAGGCCCTTCATACTTGCGTACCAATCATTTGTGCACTTTGTGTCTAAAGAATTGGAGTGATGCTGGTTGGAGCTTCACCAACACCATGTCCCCAACTTTAAATTCTTGTGGTCGCCTTCCCAAGTCTGCCCACTTCTTCATCTTTTTGGCCGCCTTCTCCAAGTAAGCCCGCGCAATATCTGCATTACGATGCCATTCCCTAGCGAAGTGATAGGCTGATGGGCTACTCCCTGTATAACCAATAACCAGGGTATGAGGAGTTGATGGTTGTTGTCCCGTAATAATCTCAAATGGGCTCTTGTTGGATGCAGAGCTCCGCTGCAAGTTATAGGAGAACTGGGCTATGTCCAACAACTTCACCCAATCTCGTTGGTTGGTACTCACGTAGTGCCGAAGATATTGCTCCAAGAGCGAGTTAATTCTCTCTGTTTGGCCATCCGTTTGAGGGTGGAGGCTTGTGGAGAAGTATAATTTAGACCCCAACAACTTGAACAACTCAGTCCAGAATCGTCCCAAGAACCGAGAATCCCGATCACTAATGATGTTGTGTGGGACTCCCCAATACTTAACCACATTCTTCATCATCAACTTAGCCGCCTCCTCCGCTGAGCAATGTAGGGTGCAACAATGAATGTTGCATACTTTGAAAATTGGTCAACTACCACGAGTATCGATCCAAGTCCCCATCGGGCAAGCTTGATATGAAGTCCAAAGAAATGCTCTCCATGGCCTTTCTGCACGGTTCCAAAAGTCCCATTCACCTGCTCTATCTTGTCCTATTGACAAGTAAGGCATGTTCGAACATATTCCTCCACATCCGTCCCCATCTTCGGCCAATAGAAGGCCCTCTCCACGAGAGCCATTGTTCGGTGGATACCGGATGTCCAGCCCAAAGGGAATCGTGACACTCTTTCAAGAGTTCACGCCTCAAGTTATTCGCTCATGGGACATAAACTCTGTTCCCCTTGGTGTAGATGAGTCCCTCCCGGATCCAAAATCGTGCCTTGCCCTCTTTAATGAGTTGAATCGAGCCACCGCTTGAGGATCTCTGCACCCAACCCCGATCTCGGAAAGAAAGTTGGAGCGCAATTGACTTGCTTGGCCTCCGCCTCCAATCAGTATAGCGTCACTAGCTCCACTTTCCGACTCAATGCATCGGCCACGACATTTGCTTTTCCGGGTTTGTACTCCATCACCATGTCGAACTCAGCCAAGAAGTCCGCCATCGTGCTTGCTTATGGAGAGTTTCTTTTGAGTTTAAAAGTAACTCAATGCAACATTGTCGGTCCTTAGAACAAATGGTGCTCCCAAGGTAGTGTCGCCACACTCGAGACGTGGACCACCGTCATCTCCTTCTCATGTATGTGATATCGCCGCTCGGTCTCGTTGAGCTTGCGACTCGAGGCCACCGGATGACCCTCCGCATAAGAACTCCTCCAATAGCAAAGTCAAGCATCGGTATGGACTTCAAAAGACTTTCCATAGTCCGCAACTGAGTGTTCTTCTAACACAGCCTTGGTCTTGAAATGCCGCCACATTTGTCCGACCATCTCGTGGATCGCTCCTTTTTAGCAACTCCGGCTGCGTCAATATCCAGCTATGAAGCGTCGATAATAGTTGACAAACCCAAGGAAGGATCTCAACTCTGGCACCTTCTTTGGTGTTCGCCAGTCCACCACAGCTTGCACCTTAGCCTTGTCTATTCGAATGGACCCATTCCCAATTCGATGCCCCAAGAATAAAATCTCTGTTTGGGCAAAGTAGCACTTTTTCCTCTTCACGAATAAGGTGTTCTCCCTGAGAGCTTTGAAAATTGTTCGGAGGTGTCTAACATGCTCCTCAAGTGTTTGGCTATAGACGACGATGTCGTCTAAGTAGACGACCACAAACTTATCCAGATATTCTTTGACCAGCTGATTCATGAGAGTGCAAAATGTGGCGTTGGTTAAGCCGAAGGCATCACCAAGAACTCGAATGCTCCATACCGGTCACAGTAGTCTTCGCCTCATCACCTTCTGCGATGCGCACCGCCAATACCCGATCAAGATCGAGTTTGGAGAAGTACTTTGCCTTGCCCAATTGATCGAACAAGTCTGCGATGAGTGGGATAGGGTACTTGTTCTTCACCGTCATCTTGTTGAGGGCTCGATAATCAATGCATAATCGGAGGCTCCCATCTTGTTTCTTCTGAAAGAGGACTAGAGCTCGAAGGTGCTTTGAACGGATGAGACCACCGCTTAGCGTTCATCTAACGCTTCCTCGCTCGCTAACTCGAGGGGCCATGCGGTATGGTGGTCTCACTGGAGGCTTAACTCCGGCTCCACTCAATCGATGATCCACGCCTCTGCGTGGTGGTAGAGTTCTCGACAACTCTGTTGGTATCACATCCGAGAACTCCTTCGGGATGTTCGCCACAATAGCGAGTTCTGAATGGCCTCCCGTCAAGTGTCTCTAGTTCATAGCAGCCTAAAAGGTTAATTCACCTTTTGCACCCCTTTCTTCAATTGTAAAGCCGATATTTGTTGTAGGTCCTTGGTTCCTACTCGAGAAACTGGAACCATGCAGGGATCATCGCCTCCCATTAGACACAAGAAGTTCAGGAACGGTATTGGCACCAACTTTGCTGCGTGCATAAACTCCATTCCGAGAATCACTTGGAAGTCGTCCAATGGCACCGCCATCAAGTCTGTTCTCCCGTTCCATGTCCCAATCTTGATGGGGACCCCCTTTGCTTGTCCGGAGATCCGCTTGGCCTCCGAGTTCACCGCCTTCATACGACTTGGGCTCTTCTCCAAGATTAGTCCCAGTCGCTTAGCTTCGCGATCGGCAATAAAATTGTGGGTCGCGCCCGTGTCCACCATTGCACGGGTTGTTCGGCCATTGAGCTTGATGTCCACATACATCAACTCGCTGCTTCCTGCCTTCGGTGGCTTCACCTTTGTATTCTCCCCCACTTGACCCCGCAATGCATTCAACAAACGTATTGCTCCCATCCTGGGTCCTTGCGATGCCTCACTATCGCTACTGGAGTCAGAACTACTCGCACTACGAGCGATTGCTTTGCCCTTGTCTGACTTACGGGGTAGAATCGATGCCGTCAAAGCATTGAGTGCCTATTTTTGTGGGCACTCCCTTACCATGTGCGGTCCTCCACACAAGAAGCATCCAGTAGGCTTTGGGACTCTACCTCTTGAGCCCGGTCCCTTGTGGAAATTCTTCTTCTTTGCTCGCCCCCAGACTCCTTCGCTCGAGAGTATTTAGATGGGCGATTTCCCGAAGATTGTTTCTTCTTTCTCAAATCCTCCGAAGAAACAAAGTCAGTTAGCCTTTCCGCGGCTGCAATTGCCCCGACTACATCAGTGACATTCCTTCGATGTAGTTCTTGTTGTGCCCATGACTTCAAGCCATCGAGGAAGCTGAATAGTTTGTCTTTCTCAGACATGTCCCGTATATCCAGCATTAGTGCTGAAAATTATTTCACATAGTCTCGGATTGTTGTACTTTGGCGGAGTTGTCTCAGTTTCCTTCTTGCGACAAACTCTGTGTTCTCTGGTAAGAACTGAGTTCTCAACTCTCGCTTCAAGTCTCCCCATGTATCCACTTGACATCGGCCTTGTTGGATCTCTTCCCAACGGGTTCGCCACCAAAGTTTTGCATCCCCATTCAGATAC
Source organism: Ensete glaucum (assembly GCA_021527575.1). Lineage (NCBI taxonomy): Eukaryota > Viridiplantae > Streptophyta > Magnoliopsida > Zingiberales > Musaceae > Ensete > Ensete glaucum. Next base: position 6,900,484 of record CM038556.1, read on the forward strand.
ATTGTTGCTATAGCAACTTTGGTTTCTTCAGAATCAAGCCTTGTAGCACGGAAATACTGTTCCATGTCGAACAAGAAATTTTCAAGCTCTTTGGCATCTCTGGCACCTTCGTAATCGGCTCGGTTTCAAGTTTTGTGGTGGCACGGGTGTTGTTCCCTCCCGCATCAAGAGTCCTTGTTAACACCATCACCTTAGTCGTGAGTTCCGCCACAACTTCATGTAGGTGTCGTACGGAATCTTTGGTGTCCTCTATCAGTTGATCCATCATAGATTCAACTTTCTCGATCCGAGATTCAGCTTCTTCTAGCGAGCTCTCTACCCTAAGTAGCCCTCGCTGGCCTTGGTAGAGTTCCTCCACGCTCGCTTCAAGAACATCAAGGCGGGTCTCCACCGCTATAATTCTCTCCTTGTGACCCTTTTTCTCGGTTGGCGCTCCAGATGGCGCCTCCTCCCCTCGTGGAGAATACCCAACTTCACGCTCGTCTTGTTCACTGTAGAGCTCCTTATGAGTGATTCCCATTGTTTGCGAGCGAGTTTGCACTTGCACCACCGACTGCTTGAAGCAAGGGTCCGGCTTGCCCCATCTTGCTCGATTCACCATGATGTTTCACCATGGTGAGATTGCAAATCTTCTTCGCTGTTCATATGAATTGCTTGCCTGCTCTGATACCACACTGTCACGGACTTAGCTGAATTTGCCTAAGCCATGCGGCACCCTCGCGGCTCTCCCGAAGACTTAGCTAAAATTGCCTAAGTCGTAGAGCAACCTTGCTCACTATTCCGGACTTAGCTGGGATAGCCTAAGTCATGAAACGCCCAACGCATTTTCTGTCCACAAAGGGTCAGCCCTCTTACAACCTCTTAAGGTCCCGTAGGACCTACAAAGAAGAAGTTGATTAATTCAGAAGCGAGCGACAGACACGTCCCGACGTCTCGCAAAGCGGAAAGCTGTACAAGCAATTTATCAAACACCTTGAGTGCAGCAAAGAAAAGAGAGAAAGAGAGCGAAACAGGACTTTGGAGGGTTGTAGGAACGGTCGCAAGTCCACAAACGACGGTTCCCAAGGTATCGGACGCAAGACAAGTTCAATTACTGATGAATGCCTACCGACATATACCCGAACCCCATCCAGCCGTACCCGGGGTTCCAAGGTGCTAAAATGGCTGACATTTCACACCGCCGAAAGGTTATCGTGGCACATGAAAAGACCCAAAAAGGTGTTTTGGCTCACAGGTGAGCGATCGTTCTGCAGCCTTCTACACTACTTTCGCTCACATTTCTTAGGTAAAAACACGTAAACTCAAGGTAAAACAAGCTGCCAAACATATGTACAAGAAAGAAAAAGTGACGAACGGTTCAAGGAGCAAAGGCATTACGGTTGAGCGACGACCGTTCGTGACAGTGAGTATGCTCAAACCTGTCGTACTACTGGATCGTATCTCCCTCAAGGTGCATGGTGGTGATGTCAACCTTGGATGCATTTAGAGTCTTGTGGAAGTGAAAATACCATTCCACATATGACATCCACCCAGTTGCGTCTCCATCTTCTCATCTAGGGAATTCCACCCTCATGCTTGAGTATGTGGAGTCATGTGCTTAATCTCCCTTCTCTAATCAGTTCTCTTTGTGATCTAAACTTTCTCTATGCTTAGATCTCTTTGGGCTCTCTAATTAGCTCAATCTGAATTCTTCGAAGAGTGTGTTATTAGGACTCTAGCTAGGGGAGTCCTAATTTAGTTTCATTACAGAGGGTAAATATATGAATTCTAAGGGCGTTCATGTAAATCCTATCTAGCCAACCCCTGATAAAGAAGTAAGGAGGTCGGCTATGTTAGGATTAGATGGGAGAAAGATATTTTAAGGAAAGAGTAGGATATATGTTACCCTAATTAGCCACCCCTTATCCTAGTTAAAGAGGGGTTGGTTAAGGAGGGGTTAAATTAGAGTAGAAATAGAAAACAATAAGCAATTGGCCACCCCTAGATGGGCCGGTTGGAAGTTAGACTTAGAGATGCATTAGGAGTTGATTGAGAGTAGGAGTCTTGAAGTAGGAGACCTCTTCATAATTAGGGTTAGAAGACCTATAAATAACCTTGTAATCCTCTACTTTTTATCATCAATAGATCAATTATATTTTAGGTATTATATCACAGGCTTAGTTGATTTTGCCTAAGTCATGCGGCACCCTTGCGTGTCCGTCCACAAAGGTCAGCCTCCCCGAAACCTCCTAGGGTCCCTTAGGACCTACAAAAGAGAAAATGAGTTAACGGAAGCACTTTCCATGAGATCCACAAGCAACAGCTTTAGCAAACAGTTTGTATAGCCAATGTAAATTACAACTATGGACTTTTACAAGTTTTAAACAGTTGCATACAAAGGACAATGGTCCATTATAAACCGAAGTCCCCATAAGTATCCACATGATATGACTCTCATTTACAAGTCAAAATTGGCCATCAAAGTTAAGCAAACAAGGTAGCCAAGCCTACTGCAAGCATGCTACTTACTATATAAAGCATGTACAAATACTGAAGGATATAGGCAATCATGAGCATTATGTCGAACACCTTATTTATATTTTTGTTCGTGACATTCTTCCCTACTTATTCCTTCGACATCCTCGTCGAAGACACTGTAGACGCTACATCTCCTCATCTTTTACTGAATTTTCAATCTTCTGCTTTGGCTGCAATACACTCCTTGGCTCCCAACTACTCTCTGCCGCTATTATTGAGTAGTCAAACTCTAATATGTAGGTTGCTTCATCTCACTAATGACTGACTCTTGTGTGGGGTTGGCTGAGTTATGCTAATCCTTGTTGATTTCTGCGGATCCTTTTGATGAAGAAAAAGACCTTCCTTATTATGTGTCAGTATTGTAATAGTATCATGTTGCTTAAATTGGATGGATGTTGTTGGAGCTTTAACGAGCATCGCTTCACAGACTTTGAAGTTTTTAAAGTTTTTAAGGTCCTTCCTATGTATAATCAAGTCCCCTCTATAGGACTCTCTAGTACTTGCACTCAGAATTATCCCTTGGTGGTACATAGCCCCCATATGCTGATAGCCAATGCTTCCATTTGATACAAGATTTAATACGCACACACAAAAGACCCACCGCTACGGTACCATGGCATTCACTCCTTAAATCCATAGCCCTTCTTTCCATTGTATTGTTCATCAAAGTGGAGGTCCTAGTAGCTCCTGATCATACCTCCACATGATCGTATCCCTCACGGGATATCTCTGCATATGTTGTATCATTGTGAACTATTCCATCACAATCCGTTGTACCATATCGCCTCCTGGTGATATCTCCATTACATTCAGATTCTTATGTGATTAACTCAGACTACGATCTCTCCATGTGTGGCCTTTGCCAGCACATGGTAGGGCCCTTAATATTTCCGATTACTTTCGCTCCTTTAGCAATTCTCCTTCGCCCACCCATTCTTGGGTCACCCTTGGACGAAGTATCTCTTTAGGATAATCCATCGCCTAGTAGCTCTCGAAGTCCCTAGACTTCACTAAAATTGGTGCACTATTGTCTAGATCTCGGGCCTCTTTCCCCCACCAGCATAATCTCTGCTGCATACCACTTCCTTCATGACAACTCGAATAAGAGCGCTATAGCATATTCTTCAAGAGTATCCACCTCTGTATCCTCTTGCACTATGCTAAGGTCTTCTAATTCCAACTTCATCTCTGCAAGTTGAATCACCTTAGTTCCTATGTCAAATGTTTCTTTGAGATAAGGTACATGTGCCTCGAAGCTCCCTTCATCTTTAGCACCATGCAAAATGAGTCTACCCCATCATAATAAAGAACCCATAGAATGACATAATCTGACTCTTGGCTCTACAAGAGTTCATATCCTTGACCTCTGTCTAAGGAAAGCTCCATGCTTCCACACCATCTTTTCATCTTCTACGATGACTCCTTTTATGCGGCTTGAATACTTCACCAAGTTCCCCCCAAGATACTCCACCTCTTGATTTGCATGTAGTTGATGGTGGCCCTCATGCCTACCATTCTATGGGTCAGCCCTCCATTGAGTTTAATTTTCATATCGACTCGAAGTGTACCTTCGTATGATATTGTTATGGTCGCTCCCCCACTTGATCTCGCAATGCATCCACCAATGCATTACTTTGTTTGAGATCATGCAACAACTGCTCACTACTCACTCGATCCGTTGAGCTTTATGGAGATATTATCTTGAGGTTCTCTTCCTCAACATCTATAGTTCATTGCATATGATTCTTCCTATAGAGAACCATGATCTATCCCTCCTAGATATTTATCCTTTTGGAGCAATTTTCTTTTTTGTATTCTTTCGACTGGAAGTTTCAGAGACCACTACCCCTTTTAGACTACTTTGTCTTGCTGAATAACTTGTGCCTTGTTCTGCCCTCGCAAATGTACTTGCTAGATTGTGACTTTTCGCCAATACAGTCCCACTGCAACCTTCAAGGCCTAGAAACATGTTGAACTTGTTGCACACTTCAGTCTCTTATGGACGTATCCTTTCCATGCTAAAGAAAAAGTTCTAATGCTCTATAGTGCTGAGTTCTGGTCGCCTTGGGATGGCCACGAACACTCCATCGTCTGCATATAAGCCCTTCATGAGTACTGAATTCTTCGAGTTAGCAATTCCTCTCATCTCTATGAGCTTTGCATAACTCTTTCGATTGTTGAGCAACACATCCTACTTTGCATGGTCTAATCTTTTACCAACCGCCACCCTTACCTTGAGCACCATCAAGTTTTGTTGCCAACATCGAGTTATAGCTCGAACTTAGCCATCCCGACCTTTGTGCACTATACATTCTTTCTAGATTGCTTGTCCTCATGGTGTCTCTCACGCAAAGGGTTGGTCATTCCTCTGAATGCCAATCAAGGGTGTTCGCTCCTCTGAGTGACTCATTTCCCTACATCTCTATCTCCATTTCTCTCAAACGATCATGCGTGTTGGCTACCCTCTATACAGCCCAACTAGGTCCCCCACGTTTGCATGACAAGTGTTTCTACGTGTGCTTGTCCCGCTCTGATACCAAAATGTTACGGGCTTAGCTAATTTTACCTAAACCGTATGGCACCCTTACATGTTCGTCCATAAAGATCAGCCTCCATGAAACCTCCTAGGGTCCCTTAGGACCTACAAAAGAGAAAATGGGTTAGAGGAAATAGTTCCTACAGGATCCACAAGTAATAGCTTTAGCAAACACTTTATATAGCTAATGTAAATTACAACTATAGACTTTATAAGTTCTGAACGATTGCACACAAAGGATAATGGTTCATTACAGACTGAAGTCGCCACAAGTGTCTACATGACACAACTCTTATTTACAAGCTAAAACTGATAATGAAAGTTAACCAAATGAGGGCTGTCAAGCCTACAGCAAGCTCGCTACTTGCTATACAAAGCATATAGAAAAACTAAAGGACACAAATAATCATTGGCATTACATTGAACACCTTATTTATATTTTTATCTGTGACAATAGTGCAGAAAACCCAAGGAGGAAGGAACCCCTATAGAGTTTTAAGGAGGCCGATCCCCTATATAGATCACCCAAAGCTTAGAATCCGTAAGGGTTCTAACACTTGGTATCAGAGCAGCATTCTTGGTATCTCGCTACCCTTCCACAACCATCCATCAGCCCTCCAAAGCCATCCAAAGCAATTCCCACCTTGAAGATTGTCATCAAATTTCATCGTCATCTCCACTATCACAGATCATCCTATAATCTCCTCATGAATTGCAACAGGCATGTGCGATGGCTTCCCAAGATCTAATTGATGCTAAGTTTGCAGCATTGGAATCTCAGCTTGAATCGCGGCTCGAATCACGCTTGGAGGATAAACTGCGTGCTTTGTTTGCAGAGTTCACAACCACCGAGTCCAACCAAATCTCAATGAGGAGAGAGTTCAAAGAGGCCTCTAGAGAAGAAGGGATACCCTTCAGACATGCTTCAGCCATGCATGAGGGTGGACTTCCCACATTGGGAAGAAGGAGACCCGGTGGGGTGGATGATGCTATGGTAGAAATTATTGTCATCCACTTTGAAGGCGATGCAATCCAATGGTACAATTAGCTGGAATATAATCAGGGGGCTCCAATGTGGAATTAATTTAAAAATGTACTACTAAATTGCTTCGGACCTACGGAGTATGAAAATATCGACTGTCAACTTGCAAAAATTTAGCAAACCTCTACAATTCAAGAGTACCAAACCAGGTTTGAGAAGCTATCCTACCTTGCTTGTGATTGGGCTGCCCTAGGATTATTGGTTGTGGCAGTAACAGGGGAGATGGTTTGGCAATAGCAAGAGGTGGGTGCGACGAAGGTGGCAGAAATATGAATATGGCAGCAATATTACGACGAAGATGGCAATAATATATAGAGGTAATAGCAACGACGAAGATAGCAGCAATATATGGAGGTAACAGCAACGACGAAGATGGCAACAATATGAATATGATAGCAATATTACAATGAAGATGATAGCCATATATGGAGGTAACAGCAGCAATAATAGATGGAGATAGATGTAGAGGTAGGCAATGAATAAAGATGCAATAGCAAGTAAGGATTGCAACATATGAAGATGCAATACCAGGGCTAGCTACAGATATAGATGGTAGCAGCACTATAGGGGTTGGCTACAGTAAATGGAGATGGAAATGGCAACAATAGTAGGTGGAAGAATAGCGAGACGCCAAGAATACTGCTCTGATACCAGATTAATAGAACCTTAAGGGTATCTATCAGGGATAATTGCTATCTATAAGCGATAGGCCCTCCTTGATCTCTATAGGGGTTCAACCCTCCTAGGTTTCAGCTCCAAGAGCTAAAGAAAAGTGGTTGAAATTTTATTCATCAAAACAAAAGTGTTACACTCTTATTTATAAGGACTCTAATCCAACTCCTAATTGACTCCTACTTAGAACCCCTAATTAAACTCCTACTTAGGACTCTTAATTGAACACCTACTTTATATGAAACACTACTAGATGAATCCTCACCCTAGTAGGACTTGGATCCATCAAACCCTAGTCGACTTTCTCAATCAAAGGTGGTCGGCTAATCAAAGTTTATTACATTTCAATCAGGGTTTATTACAATCATGACTTAGTTGATTAGGACCTGACCCTATTAGAGTCCTATCAAAATCCCTGGCCAGGGTTATTCGGATTGTGAGAGAAGGAGTTCTCTAAGAGAATCCAATTAGAACGAGACTCAGATGTATTTTGTATAAGGCATAAGAGTACTATACCCAATATACGGTCTTTAGGATATTAGATGGATAAGGGACTATAGATAGATGGTAACTGAGGACAGATAGGTCTAATGAATTATATCCTCCTATACCATCTGGGGACTATGGCATAGCAGCCTAGTATGTTTATAGTCGATGAGAGTAGAATTATTATGGGATAACAATTTATAGAGTCAGAAGGAGTTATGAGTCAAAAAGAGTTCTGACAGGTGCAACTTATAGCCAGCTTGGTATTGGGCATAGAGGGTCACACATATATATTGGATGTTACGACGAGTAGAGGATTGGATATGAGTCATCTAATAAACCCTTGTTACTTGGATTAGACCCAACATTAATAAATTCTTTGCATGAGGCCCAATTAGAGGTGAATGAGATAATTGGATATAGATCCAATAATCCAATAGGTGAGGTAATTGGATAGAGATCCAATACCCACTAAGGCAGGATCAATTAGGGTTTAAAAGGGCTCTCTATAAATAGGAGGTAGGGGCAGCCAAGAAAGGGGATAGGTTGCACCTTTAGCCGCCCCTTCCTATTCTCCTCCCTCCCTCCCTTCTCTTCTCAGCCGACCACCCCTCATCTTGGTGTGTGAGGACAATGAAGAAGAAAGGAGTTCTTCTTCTATGATGGTTGCAAGGTGGTGCACAATAGTTGCGAAGAAGGTGCGCAAAAGCTAAGTTTTTGCACCATGATTGGAGGAGCATTACTGCATCAATCCATTGTGTGGATACTGCCAGAGAGTAGGACATCTGACCTCCTATTAGAACCCTTATAGATTCTAAGCTTGGGGTGATCTCTATAGAGGTTCGACTTCCTTGGAACTCTATAGGGGTTCCTCCCTCCTTAGGTTTCTAAACAAAGGCTGAAAGATAATTAATCTATTGATGATGAAAAAAAAAAGTTGGCTATATGAGTTTATATGGGGACTCAAAACCCTAACTCCTAATAGGACTCCTACTCGTGAAAGACTTCCTCTCCTCTCCAACTCCTAACCCCTAGCCAACTCCTAACCATGATGTGACCGACAACTATAGGGGTTTTCAACTCCTAATTTACTTCTTATTTAACCCTAGAGAGAGTCCTAGCTAAATGGATCTCTCTCTCCTAATCCTAGTTGACCTCTCCTAAGAGGAGGGAGGCGGCTAGGAGACCCCCTCTTCATGAGGACACTTCCCTTAGCCGACCATTTTTTCAATAGGGGTGGTGGCTAGTTTAGGGTTTATTACATGCATGACTCACTTAACTCTGAACTGTATTAAACTTTGAATCCTAATCCAACTCCAGTTCAGCCAAATCCTAACCTGACTTGTATTTGGGCTGATTTATTATAATGGACTTAAATCTCCTCTTAGCCGACCTAATGTCAGGTCTAGGTTAGCCAACATGGCCCAACCTAAGGACTCAACTCAATCGATAAGGACCCAACTCAGCTGGGGTCCTAACAGACCAGTGTTAGAACCCTTGCAGATTCTAAGCTTGGGTGATCTCCATAGGGGATCAGCCTTCTTGGAACTCTATAGGGGTTCCTCCCTCCTTGGTTTTCTGCTACATGAGCTGAAAAATAATTGATCTATTGATGATAAAAAGTGGAGGATTATAAGGTTATTTACAGACCTTCTAACCCTAATTCCTAATAGCACTCCTGCTTCAAGACTCCTACATTTAAGCAATGCCTAATGCACCTCTAATTCTAACTTTCAATCGGCCCAACTCGGTGTCACGGGCTTAGCTTATTTTGCCTAAGCCGTGCGACACCCATGCGTGTCCGTCCGTAAAGGTCAGCCCTCTCCGAGATCTCCTAAAATCCCACAGACTTACAAAAAGAGAAAACGGGCCAGAAGAAGCAACTCCCACGGGATCCACAAGCAACTGCTCAAGAAAAATACTTTATAAAGCCAAAATACAAATTACACCCAAGGACATTACAAACTCAGAGAGGTTGCACACAAAGGATAATGGTCCACTACAGACCGATGTCCCCACAAGTGCTTATAAGACACACTTGTATTTACAAGCCAAACTTGGCCATAAAGCAAATCAAACTAGGGCTTCCAAGCCTACTGCAAGCCCGCTTCTTGTTGTACAAGATATGTACATAAACCGAAGGACACGGACTAATACAAGCATTTCATCGAACACCTTGTTTACATTGTTGTCCGTGACATTCTCCCCCACTTATTCCTTCGACGTCCTCGTCGAAGCCACTGTATACGCTGCATCTCCTCGCATTCTGCTGAATCTTTAATCTTCTTCTTTGGCTGCAACACGCCCCTTTGGCTCCTAGCCGCTCTCCGCCGCTGTTGTTGAGTAGTCGAACTCTAATCTGCCATGCTGCTTCAACTCACCAATGACTGAATCTGGTGTGAGGTTGGCTGAGTTGTGCTGATCCTTGTTGGTTCTCGCGGATCCCTTTGATGAAGGAAAAGACCTGCCTTATTATGTGCTAGTATCGCAGTATACTCATATTGCTTGAACTGGGTAGATGCTTGTTGGAGCTTTAACGAGCATCGCCTCACAGACTTTGAAGTTTTTAAGGCCCTTTCTCCATAATGTTTGCCCATTAAACCTTCTTCCGCTGTTAGTTGTCACTTCCAAGTATGTTCGCATCACTCCCTCTTAGTCAATTGGGAAATGAAGTGAAAAAAACTACTCTCAATAGCCCTGATCACCAACGGTGAGGATTTAACAACCATTGTCTTCCATAAGCTTTATTTGAAGGGTCACTGAACTTGTGCAGAGCTCCCCTGCTTGGATAAGTAAGAGAACTGGGATACTTAACTTCACCCATTCTCTTCATAGTTGAGAAGGTAAGGTGGCTTCTCTCACCTCCTCGAGTTAAGAGAACTGGGGTACTCGGTTTCGCCCATTCTCTCGAGTTGAGAAGGCAAAGGTTACTCAATTTCGCCTGGCAAAGGTTACTTGATTTCGCCTGCCTCCTCGAGTTTGTACTTCATGCATTGAGCTGGTTACTAACATTCGCCTGCTCTTTGCTCACACTTCTGAAGCACTTGAAGTGGTTGCACTCCTTGCGTTGGGTTAGCTACTGTGATTCACCTTCCCACTGCTATTGAACTTCTGGAATGCAAGAAGTTTTGCCCGAAAAGAGCAAAAGTTTACCCCAACTTGGAGTCCCCCAACTTGGAGTAAGTCTTTGATAGATCTGGTCGCCTTTGGGGTTGTACCGTGTTCTCCATCACCTTTGCCGCCTACTCCTCCTGAGTAGAAAGTTACAGTACCATGTACTACCTACTTCGTTCCTTGGTCGAGCACTCCGGCATCAACCCGAAGTCCCTTAATTTCGGCTATCTGGATGAGAAGCACATCGACATCGGTCTTATGAAGTTTCTTGGTCTCTGCCCTTCTGCCTCGTCTTGGTACTTGGAGTTTGCCTCTGCACTCTCCACCTCCTGGGCCCCTTTTACGACCAATGTTGTCCCATTATGAGAGCAAGGGATCGATGACTTCACGGAAGTCCGATCTCATGTACCATGGCGCCAAGCCCATAGCACTACTATCCGCTACCTTGCATCTTCATCCCTTCCTTCGCGATCGGTAGATCTGCCTGGCACCGTGGAGCTCCTCCGAGTCCACCTCCTCTAACCGACGCTTTTCTTTTGGGTAGCCGAGCCCGTTGGACTCGCCGCTTCCTCGCCTTTCGACCACCGCCCGACACCACCGTGTCCTCCTAGCGTCTCCTTGGTCGATGGATGACAGATCGCAACTCTCATGCATGGCCTCCGCCATCTTGTTGCAGGCTCACCGATTCTGCTCTCCTTAGCTTCCTTGGTAGCAACGCTTCTACTCGGCCTTGTCCTCGACTTGCCGGGCTCCTTAGCGAATGTGAGCACCGCCCAACTCTCCAACTGCTCCGGTTAATCAAGTCCCCTCCATGGGACTCATTGGTACTTGTAATCTGACTACTCCCTCGGTGGTACACAGCCCCCATATGCTGACAACCAAGGCTTTCATCTGATGCAAGCTTCGATGCATACACACGGAAGACCCGCCTGACAGTGGCATTCACTCCTTGAATCCACGCCCTTCTTGCCGTTGTTCATCAAGTGGAGCTCCCAGCCTCGATCATTCACATGATCATGTCCCCTCCATGGGACTCACACGTGCACATGGACTTCTTCCTTGGTATAGCTCTCATATGCGATGACTAAGGCCTTCATCCAATGCAAGCTTTGATGCACACACGAAGACCGCCTCTGCAGATTTCGACATTCACTCCTTAAATCCATAGCCCTTCTTCTTGTTGTGTCGTACACTAAAGTGGAGCTCCCAAGAACTCCCGATCATACCTCAAGATGATTTTGTCCCTCACGGGACAAGATTGCTGTATTGCATTGCCACGAACTATTCCACCACGATCCGCACCATGTCGCCTCCCGGTGACATCTCCATTGCATCTGATTCTCGTGTGATGAACTCGACTACGACTTCTCCACGTGTGGCCTCTCGCCAACACATCGTAGGGCCTCCGCCATCTCCGATATTTAGTTCGCTCCTTGACAATTCCCTTCGCCCCCCACTCGGGTTACTCGACGAAGCATAGCTCGGGATCAGTCGCCTAGTAGCTCTTGAAGTCCTCGACTGCTAGAGTTGGTGCACCATTGTCCGGATCTTGGGCCTCTATCCCCTACCAACACAATCTTGCTATGCACCTCCTGTTCTTGATAACTCGAATGGCAACACTGGCATATTCTTCAAGAGTACCCTGTGTCCTCTTGCCCCGTACTAAGGTCTCATGATCCTAACTTTACCTCCGCAAGTTGAATCACCTTAGTTACTCCATCAAATGCATCTCGAGGTAGCTTGCATGTGCCTTGAAGCTCCCTTCATCTTTGGCACCATGCAAAATAAGTCCGTCCCATCGAATGAAGAACCCATGGAACGACATGATCCCACTCTTGCCTCTACAAGAGTTCATGCCCTTGACCTCTGTCTTAGGAAAGCTCTGTGCCTCCGCTCCATGTTTCATCTTCTATGTCGACTCCTTTCATGCGGCTTGGATACTTCACCGAGTTCCACCCAAGTCGCTCTGCTCCTCGATTTGCACTGAGTTGATAGTGGCCCTCACGTCCACCATTCCACGGGTCAGCCCTCTGTTGAGTTCGATTTCTGCCTCGACTCTAAGCGTGCCTTCATATGATGTTGCCTTGGATTGCTCCCCCACTTGATCTCGAAATGTATCCCCCAATGCATTACCTCCTTCGAGATCATGCGATAACTCTTCGTCGCTCACTCGGTCCGTTGAGCTTTATGAAGATATAACCTTGAGAAACTCTTCCTCAATATGTGCAGTCCGTTGCACATGATTCTCCCACTAGAGAACTAGGACTTATCCCTCCTGGATATCTGTCCTGTTGGAGCAACTTTTCTCTTTATATACTTCCCACTGGAAGTTTCGGAGACTATCATCCCCTTTGGACTACTCCGTCTTACTGAACTTGTGCTTTGTTCTGCCCCCACAAATGTATTTGCTAGATTACAACCCTTCTCCAGTACAATCTCCACTGCACCCTTCAAGGTCTAGCAACATGCTGAATTTATTGCACATTTCAGCCACCTATGGACATATCCTTTCCATGTTGAAGAGAAAATTCTGATGCTCCATGGCGCCGAGTTCTAATCGCGCCTTGGGATGGCCACGAACACTCTGTCGTTATACAGAGTTTTGAATCCTTCGAGTTAGCAATTCCCCTCACCTCTGTGAGCTTTACATAACTCTTTCGGTCGTTACACAACACCTCCCACCTTGCACGGTCTCATCTTTCACCAAGCACCCTGCTTTGCCTTAAGCACCGTCAAGTTTGGTTGCCAACATCGAGCTATAGCTCAAACTCAACCATCCCAATCTTTGTGTGCTACGCATTCTTCTTCGCTTGCTTGTCCTCGTGGTGCCTCTCGCGCAAAGGGGTTGGCTATTCCTTGAATGCCAAACCAGGATGCTCGCTCCTCCGAGTGACTCCTTTCCCTACATCTCAATGTCCGCTCCCCAAACGGTGCTGCGGCCGGGTCCTCCACACCCTAGCTAGGTCCCCCATATTTGTATGGCAAGTGTTTCTGCGTGTGCTTGTCCCGCTCGATACCACTGTCCGGGCTTAGCCGATTTTGCCTAAGCTGCGGCACCCATGCGTGTCCGTCAAAGGTCAGCCCTCCCGAGATCTCCTAAAATCCCACAGACTTGCAAAAGAGAAAATCGGAAGAAGCAACTCCCACGGGATCCACAAGCAACTGCTCAAGAAAAACACTTTATAAAGCCAAAATACAAATTACACCCAAGGACATTACAAACTCAGAGAGGTTGCACACAAAGGATAATGGTCCACTACAGACCGATGTCCCCACAAGTGCTTATAAGACACTTGTATTTACAAGCCAAACTTGGCCATAAAGCAAATCAAACTAGGGCTTCCAAGCCTACTGCAAGCCCACTTCTTGTTGTACAAGATATGTACATAAACCGAAGGACACGGACTAACACAAGAATTTCATCGAATACCTTGTTTACATTGTTGTCCGTGACATAGGGGTGGCCGATTGCTTATTATTTTCCTAATCCTATTCTAACTTAATCCCCTTCTCAACCAATCCCCTCTTTAACTAGGATAAGGGATGGTTAATTAAGGTAACATGCATCTTACTCCATCTTTAAATATCTTCCTCGATTAATCCTATCGTAGCTGGTCTCTTTACTTTCCTTAATATGGGTCATCTAGATTAGATTTACATAAATGCCCTTAGATTTTATGTGATTGCCCTCTTTAATGAAGCTAAATTAGGACTCCCCTAGCTAGAGTCATGATGCTCCATGAATTCTAAAAATTTGATTTTTAAATCATTATAGTTTTCCTAAGTGACCTCTTCTTCTGGAAGGTTTGCCCACCGTATTAGCAATTCAGTAGTAGGGCATCATCGTCGTGTCATAATCCTTCGGTCAATAATAGCACTCGGCAGGAACTGGAGCTCTCCTTATACAGTTATATTAGGTAGATATCTTTAAACTATCTCATTCTATCCTAACTTGAGCTTCAAGCATGACATATAGAAGACTAGATGGATTCGGGAGTCGGCAGGTAGGTCCAATCTGTATGCTACTACCCCGATTAAGTAGGTCCAATCTGTATGTTACCTATTTTTGCTAGGGAAGATATCTTTTGCTTCTAGAAATATTTTAGGCTCGTATGGTCAGTCTTGATTTGGAAGCATCGCCCGATTAAGTACAGTCTCCATTTAGCCACCGCGTGCATAATTACGAGCATCTTCTTATCATAAATAGTCATCTTGAGGTGGGAAGGAGATAAAGCCTTACTTGTATATACTAGAGGGTGACCATCTTGCATTAACACAGCACCTATTCCCACTCTGGAGGCATCAGTTTCAATAACAAAAGTCTTGTTGAAGTCGAGTAATGCTAGCATAAGCATTGTCATCGTTGTGATTTTAAGTTTGTCGAAGGCGGTGGAGGCTCTATTCGACTACTAGAAAGCATTTTTTTTCAGCAAGGAAGTGAGAGGTGCACTGATATTCCTCTAGTCTTTCACGAACTTGCGGTAGTAGCCTGTTAAACCAAGAAAGCCACATAGCGATTTTATGTTTCTTGGGGTCGGCCAGTTCTGAATTGCTTTAATTTTGGAAGGGTCCACCGCCACTCCTTCCTCTGATATAATATGCCTAAGATACTATATCTTCTGTTGAAGAAAGCTACACTTCGACCTTTTGACAAAAAGAACATGCTCTCGAAGAATCGTCAAAATAAGTCATAAGTGCTCAAAATGACTTTTAGTAGAAGGGCTATAAAATAACGATGTCACCGAACAAAACCAGCACAAACTTATAAAGATAATTTCGAAAGATATCATTTATAAGACTCTAAAAAGTGGAGGGAGCATTGATAAGGCCAAAGGGCATTACCAGGAATTCGTAGTGGCCATTATGTGTTACAAAGATGGTTTTTGGTATGTCCTCTTCATACATTCATATCTGATGATATTCGGATCAAAGGTCCAACTTTGTGAAGATTCGTGCTCCCTTTAGTTCATCAAGTAACTCATTTACTACTGGAATAAGGTACTTATCCTTGATAGTTATACTGTTGAGAGCTCTGTAGTCAACGCACATTCGCCACATTCTGGCCTTTCGTACAAGGAGCACCAGTGAAGAGTAGGGGTTGTAACTCAGCCAAATAACTCTTGTTTTGAGCACCTGTTTTGCTCGAAAGAATCGGTATCCGATGATCATGCTAGTGGCTAAGGGGTAGGCTACACGGTTCGTCAAATACATCAAAAAATTTAGCAAGTAAGGGAAGTAGATTTAGGTCTTCAACTTCAGTTATCTCCCCCTTGGATTGTTGCTGAAGTTGTACTAAGAAGTCGTTGCATGATTTTTGCAATACTTTCTCCATTCTTCGCATGCAAATCATCAATATGTTACTCCCCCAGTTTGCCGTGTAGTACCACCTGTTTTACCTAGCTACAAAACTTCATGATTAATTTCAAAAAATTCTAGGAAACATCACCTTATGTCATCAGCCATTCGATGCCAAGCACGGCTTCATAATCATCAAGAGGGAGGAGGAAAAAAAATGTGATTATTTCTTGATCCTACAACAAAAGCTTCACCCATGGGCAACTAGAAAGCCTACCACTCAGATCCACAAGATGATTCTCGAAATGTTCCAACTCGACTACCCCCCACTAGAGCCTCTTAAGAGAAGTGAGTTGAAACTATTCTAGTGGATCGCAAGACAAAGCTACCCAATGAAACACAACAAATTGAGTACTTGGTGAAGTGGCAAAATTTTCCTCGAACAGAGGCCAGTTGGTGTTGGGAAACCTCATCGGGTGCATCACATGCACAACGGAAATCAAAACAAAAACTAGTTTCCCACATAGATCAAATCATCATCAAAAGATTGGGATCACGAGAAAGATGCAAAAATCGATAAAACCGTGATGTGAGAGAGATTGATTTTACCTAGGGAGATCGTATATCCCTATATTCCAGATTCGGATGGAGAAGATGAAGGAGGTCAAGCATCCTCCTCTCTAGTGGTATCCACAAGATGGATCTCTATAGTGAAACTCCTCCAATCTGATCTTGCAACTCTTGCTCAGAGGGAGGGAGGAGAATAGAAGGTGATGGCTAAAGCTGCAACCCATCAACCATGAGTCTCCCCTCCTATTTATAGAGAGCCACAAAAAATCCTAGGGCTCTTGCCTTAGTGGGTATTGGATCTTCATCCAATTATCCACTAACCTTACATTATTAGATCTTTATCCAATAATCTCCTTATGCCTCTAATTGGGCCTTAATCAAAGAGCCCATCAGCATAGGGTCTTATCTAGTGAGAATAGGGGCTAATTGGATCTTCATCTAATCCTCTATTCGCTGAAGCATCCACCATATGTTTGTGACCCTCTAGGCCCGATACCGAGCTAGCCATGAGTTACTCCCATCAAAACTCCTTCTGGTATAGTGAATTATTATCCTCATAATAATTCCCTCGACTCATCGACTATGGACGTACTATGCCACTACGCTATAGTCCCCAGACGGTATAGGGGGGATCAAATCCATCGGACCTGTCTGTCCACAGTTATCATGTATCTATAATCCCTCATCCAATTAATATTCCAAAGATCATATATTGGACATGATATTATCAGGTCACATATGGAATCTGTTATAGTCTTACTCTAATTAGATTCTCCCAGAGAACTCTTTCTCTCTCAATCTGAATGACCTTGGCTAAGGATTTATTTAAGTAAGCACATATGAGATATTTCTCTTGTGATACCGAGATTGGATGATCCTCTATTGACACTAAATTTTCCTCGTAAGGTTGGTTACTAATCTCGATAACTAGTTGTACGAGATCTGGAACTTTCTAAACCTATAAATCTGGCGTCAAAGAAAGGAGTACTCATACAAGACATCCTCGGTGTCTCAAGTCTAAGGACCAGCTACACAATTGGGACTATGGAATCGTTATCTAACATTAGATATCATTAACTATACAACATTCTATATGCATATCAATCGATAAACTCATTCTCCAATGGGCACTTGTACTAAATCCTTAGTGTCTCTACACAAGTGGCTATGAGACCAGCGGCCTCCATCATATGGACAGGTATATAGTACAGCGATTTGGCTGGTTATCTCAATGTCCCTCTTGAGTAACCTATGACCAGGATTATTTAGGATCTATATTCAAAGGTGAATCGATCTCATTATTATGATCTCATCTCGATTCTACTCCCATTGCACAGAACCAAGGACATCACAATATATATAATAAATAATATAATGTAAGAATATACCAATATGAATCATAAGCAAAAAAGTTCACATAGAGTGTCACACGTGCCATCACTTATGTGATTGGCTTGCAGGGAACCTATAACCAGTAATCTCCCACTTAACTAAAAGCTAATCACCTATGTGTCTGATCCCCATCAGACCCCTATGACGCTTAAATATAATCTAAGCTAGTGGCTTCATTAGTAGATCTGTAATATTATCTTTGGATGGAACTCTTTCCATTACTATATCTTTTCCGGTCATGATCGCTCTAATCAGATGGAACCTCCTCAAAACAATTATATTGAGACCTGAGTTCCTTTGTTAGAGTTATCGCCCTGTCGTTGTCATAATATATGGGAGTCAACTCCACGCTGCTTGGTATAACTCTCAAATCCTTGGTGAACTTCTTCATCCAAACCCCTTCCTTTGCTGCTTTTGCTATAGCAATGTATTCTACCTCTGTGGTCGAGTCAGCAGTAGTATCTTGCTTGGAACTCTTCCAGCTTACTGCTCCTCCATTCATGGTGTAAATATACTTTGAATTTGACTTGCTATCATCAATGTCAGACTGAAAACTTGAGTCTGTATAGCTCTCAACCTGAAGGCTACCTCCTCCATATACCAGTAAAAGATCCTTAGTGCTTCTTAAGTACTTAAGGAGACACTTTACTACCTTCCAGTGTTCTAAATCTGGATCTGCTTGATACCTGCTTGTGACACTTAGAGCATGTGCTATATCAGGCCTAGTACATAGCATCATATATATGATAGACCCTATCACTAAGGCACAAGATATATTTCCATATCTGCCCTCTTTTAAGGAGTCTCTAGGGACATACTCAAAGAAAGTGATATTCCATGTCTCATCGGTATGAGACCTCTCTTGAAATTTTTAATGCCAAATCTTTTGACAATGGAGCCTATGTACCTAGACTGGGATAAGCCAAGCATCCTTTTAGATCTATCTCTATGATCCGGATCCTTAAAATATAGGATGCTTCCCCTAAGTCTTTTATGGAGAAGTTTCTAGATAGTAAAGCCTTTACTGTAGGGAGCATTCCTATATTATTCCCAATGATTAAGATGTCATCCACATATAACACAAAGAAAGTGATAGCGCTTCCACTTACCTTCCTGTACACACAAGGCTTATCTTCATTCTTAACGAAGTCATAAGATCTGATCACCTCATCAAATCTTGTTTCGACTTCGAGAAGCTTGCTTCAATCCATAAATGGATCTAAGCAACCTCCACACTTTATCTGGACTCTCTTTGGATACGAATCCCTTTGGTTGTATCATATACACCACATAATAAGGCAGGTCTTTTCCTTCATCAGAGGGATCCGCGAGAACCAACAAGGATCAACACAACTCAGCCAACCCCACACCAGATTCAATCATTGGTAAGTTGAAGCAGCATAGCGGATTAGAGTTCAACTACTCAACAACAGTGGCTGAGAGCAGCTAGGAGCCAAAGGGGCATGTTGCAGCCAAAGCAGAAGATTAAATATTCAGTAGAATGCAAGGAGATGCAGCGTCTATAGTAGCTTCGATGAGGACGTCGAAGGAATAAGTGGGGGAGAATGTCACGGACAATAATGTAAACAAGGTGTTTGATGAAATGCTCGTATTTGTGCGTATCCTTCGGTTTAGGTACATATCTTGTACAACAAGAAGCGGGCTTGCAGTAGGCTTAGCAGCCCTAGTTTTATTTGCTTTATGGCCAAGTTTGGCTTGTAAATACAAGTGTGTCTTATAAGCACTTGTGGGGACTTCGGTCTGTAATGGACCATTATCCTTTGTGTGTAACATCTCTGAGTTTGTAATGTCCATGGGTGTAATTTGTATTTTGGCTTTATAAAGTGTTTTCTTGAGCAGTTGTTTGTGGATCCCATGGGAATTGCTTCTTCTAGCCCGTTTTCTCTTTTTGTGAGTCTGTGGGACATTAGGAGATCTCAGGGAGGGCTGACTTGTGCGGACGGACACGCATGGGTGTCGTATGGCTTAGGCAAAATCAGCTAAGCCCGTGACATTATGGGTCGTCGCGGCAACCCCCTGGCCATAATCGACTCAGAGGTCGGCCACCGTGCAGCGGCCGCCCTTGTGGGTGGCCGCCTGCGTCGCCTCGTGGGCTCGCCTTGTAGGGGACTAGCCCACCGCCCCTTGTAGGGGGCCTTGCTGTTGACCGCCCCTGCGGTGGTCGAACGCCCCTATAGGGGGGTTGGTCGTGGCCATGCCCAGCTGCCCCTCCTCCTCACTACCTTTGCTACGAAAACATAGTAAGAACGCGTAAAACGATTCTACGCGATCCAATCTCATCACACGCAGTTTAAAACCAATCTTTCGCACGAAAACCTTGGCTCTGATACCACTGTTGGGAAACCTCAGCGGGTGCATTATATGCACAGTAGAAATCAAAACAAAAATCGATTTTCCACGTAAATCAAATCGTCATGCAAAATATTGGGGTCACGAGAAAAACTATAAAAATCGATAAAATCGTAACATGTGCGAGATTGATTTTACCTAGGGAGATCGTATATCCTTGTATTCTAGGTCCGGATGGAGAAGATGAAGGACGTCAAGCATCCTCCTCTCTAGTGGTATCCACACGATGGATCTCTATAGCGAAACTCCTCCAATTTGATCTCGCAACTCTTGCACAGAGGGAGGGAGGAGAATAGGAGGTGGTGGCTAAAGCTATAGCCTATCAACCATGACTCTCCCCTCCTATTTATAGAGAGCCACCAAAAAACCCTAGGGCTCTTACGTTAGTGGGTTTTTTGGATAGGCTATACTGAGCCACCAGCTCAGTATCGGGCCTAAAGGGTCACACACATATGGTGGATGCTTCAGCAAATAAAGGATTGGATAAGCTATTTATAGAGAGCCACCAAAAAACCTAGGGCTCTCTATAAAAGGTCACACACATATGGTGGCCTAAAGGGTCACCACCAGGTATATTCATCCAATCCTCTATTCGCTGAAGCATCCACCATATGTGTGTGACCCTTTAGGCCCGATACTGAGCTGGCCGTAGGTCACTCCCATCAGAACTCCTTCTAATATAGTAAATCTTCATAATAATTCACTCGACTTATCGATTATGGACATACTAGGCCACTATGCTATAGTCCCCAAACGATATAGGGAGATCGAATCCGTCGGACCTATCTATCCACAGTTACCATGTATCTATAATCCCTTATCCAAATAATATCCTAGAGATCGTATATTGGACATGGTACTGTTAGGTCACAAATGAAATCAGTTTGTCTTGCTCTAATTGGATTCTACCGGAGAACTCCTTCTCTCTCAATCTGAATGACCCTGGCCAGAGATTGTATATTAGACATAATGCCCAATTAGAAGCCTATGACTAGGATTATTTAGGATCTATGTTTAAAGGTGATTCGATCTCATTATCATGATCTCATCACATTTTGACTTCTATTGTACAGAACCATGGACATCACAATATATATGTAATGGATAATGTGAGAATATGTAATATTAATCATAAGCAAAAAGATCATACAGCGTATCACACGTGCCATCACTCACGTGATTGGCTTGCAAGGTACTTATAACTAGCAATCTCCCACTTGACCAAAAGCTAATCACCTATGTGTCTGATCTGCTAGTTACAAGCACCCTATAAGCCAATCACGTGAGTGATGACACATGTGACACGTTATGTGATCTTTTTGTTTATGATTAATATTAACATATTCCCATATTATATTATTTGTTACATATATATTGTGATGTCCTTGGTTCTGTGCAATGGGAGTCGGATCAAGATTAGATCACAATAATAAGATCGATTCACTTTTAAACACAGATCCTAAATAATTCCGGTCATAGATTACTCAAGAGGGACATTGAGATAACTAGACAGATCAGTGTATTATATACCAATCCATATGATGGAGGCAGTTGGTCTCATAACCACTTGTGTGGAGACACTAAGGATATAATACAGGTGCTCATTAGAGAATGAGTTTACTGATTAATCTACTTATAGAATGATGTATGGTTAATGATATATAATGTCAAACCGTGATTCCATAGTTCCAGTTGTGTATCTAGTCCATAGACTTGAGACACCAAGGATGCCTTGTATGAGTACTCTTTTCTTTGACGCCAAACTTACAGGTTTGGAAAGTTCTAGATCTAGTACAGCTGGTTATTAGGATTGTTAGCCAACCTTACGAAGGTAATTGAGTGTCAATAAAGGATCATCTACTCTCGTTATTACGAAAGGAATATCTCATATGTGCTTCCTCAAACAAATCTTTGTCCAGAGTCATTCGGATTGAGAGGGAAGGAGTTCTCTGGTAGAATCCAATTAGAGCAAGACAAATTGATTCTGTTTATGACCTAACAGTACCGTGTCCAATATACGATCTTTGAGATATTATTTGGATGAGGGATTATAGATACTTGGTAACTACGGACAAATAGGTCCGATGGATTCAATCCCCCTATACCGTTTGGGGACTATACGGTAATGGCCTAGTACATCCACAGTCGATGAGTCGAGTGAATTATTATGAAGATAATAATTCAATATATCAAAAGAAGTTATGATGGGAGTGACTCACGGCTAGCTCGGTATCGGGCCTAGAGGATCACACACATATGGTGGATGCTTCAGCGAATAGAGGATTGGATGGAGATCCAATTAGTCCCTATTCTCATTAGATGAGACCCTATGCTGATGGGCTCCTTACATAATGCCCAATTAGATGCCTAAGGAGATTATTGGATAGAGATCCAATAATATAAGATTAGT
This sequence comes from Ensete glaucum, assembly GCA_021527575.1. Lineage (NCBI taxonomy): Eukaryota > Viridiplantae > Streptophyta > Magnoliopsida > Zingiberales > Musaceae > Ensete > Ensete glaucum. The sequence continues at coordinate 6,922,888 of CM038556.1, forward strand.
GGATTATTGGATAGAGATCTAATACATGCTAAGGCATGAGCCCTAGGTTTTTTGTGGCTCTCTATAAATAAGAGGGGAGACTCATGGTTGATAGGTTGTAGCTTTAGCCACCTCCTCCTATTCTCCTCCCTCCCTCTGTGCAAGAGTTACGAGATCGGATTGGAGGAGTTTCACTATAGAGATCCATCGTGTGGATACCGCTAGAGAGGAGGGCGCTTGACCTCCTTCATCTTCTCCATCCAAATCTATAATACAGGGATATACGATCTCCCTAGGTAAAATCAATCTCTCACACATCATGATTTTATTGATTTTTATGATTTTTCTTATGAACGTAATCTTTTGCATGATGATTTGATCTACGTGGGAAACCGATTTTGATTTTGATTTCTGCTGCGCATGTGATGCACCTGCTGAGGTTTCCCAATATGATCCCCATCAGACCCCTATGATGCTTAAATATAATCTGAGCCAGTGGCTTCGTTAGTGGATCTGCAATGTTATCTTTTGATAGAACTTTTTCCATTGTTATATCATTTCGTGATATGATCGCTATAATCAGATGGAACCTCCTCAGAACAATTATAATGAGACCTGGGTTCCCTTGTTAGAGTTATCGCCCTGTTGCTATCACAATATATGGAAGTCAGTTCTACGCTGCTTGATATGACTCCCAAATCCTTGATGAACTTCTTCATCCACACCCCTTCTTTTGCTGCTTCTGCTATAGCAATGTATTCTGCCTCTATGGATAAGTCAGCAGTAGTCTCTTGCTTGGAACTCTTCCTGCTTGCTGCTACTCTATTTAGGTTGAAAACATATCTTGAATTTGATATGCTATCATCCATATTGGATTGAAAACTTGAGTTTGTGTAGCCCTCAACCTAAAGGTTACCTCCTCCATATACTAGTAAAAGATCCTTAGTCCTTCTCAAGTACTTAAGGAGACACTTTACTATTTCCATTATTCTAAACCTGGATCTGCTTGATACTTGCTTATGACACTCAGAACAGTTGCTATATCAGGCCTGGTACATAGCATCACATACATGATAGACCCATCGCTGAGGCATAAGGTATCTTATCCATGTCTGCCCTTCCTTCAGGAGTTTTGGGGGACATACTCCTATAAAGTGATATTCCATGTCTCATCGGTATGAAACCTCTCTTGGAATTCTCCATGCCAAACCTTTTGACAATAGAGACTATGTACCTAGACTAGGACAAGCCAAGCATCCTCTTAGATCTATCTCTATAGATCCGGATCCCCAAAATATAGGATGCTTCCCCTAAGTCTTTCATGGAGAAATTTCTGGATAACTAAGCCTTTACTATGCAGAGCATTCTTACATCATTCCCAATGATTATGATGTCATCCACATATAGCACCAAGAAGGTGATAGCGCTGCCACTTATCTTCCTGTATACACAAGGCTCATCTTCATTCTTAATGAAGTCATAAGATCTGATCACCTCATTAAATCTTATGTCCTAACTTTGAGAAGCTTGCTTCAATCCATAAATAGATCTAAGCAACCTTTACACTTTATCTAGACTCTCTTTGGATATGAATCCATCTAGCCATATCATATATACCTCCTCCTCGAGGTTGCCATTGAGGAATGTCGCTATGACATCCATCTATCAGATCTCACAGTCATAGTGTGTTGCAATGGCCAAAATAATTCTAATAGACTTAAGCATGGCTACAGGTGAAAAGGTTTCTTCATAGTCAACTTCTTGTCTTTGACGATATCCTTTAGCTACTAGCCTTGTTTTATTGGTCTCTACTTTTCTATCTAATCCGATCTTCTTCTAGAAGATCCATTTACAGTCGATGGGTACAATACCCTTAAGTGCATCCAAAAGGTTACAAACCTTGTTAGAATACATGGAATCCATCTTAGAATTCATGGCTTCTTGCTACTTCCCAGAGTCTATACTCATAATAGCCTCCTCGTAGGCTTAAGAATCAACATCCTGAGAGTCATCGCCATTGATATATCTCACATATTTTTCAGAAGGGTGAGATACTCTACTAGACCTACGCAAAGTTGGAACTTATATGTTAGGAACAGAGTCAGGCTCTAGAATAGTGCTTGAGCTAAGTTCTCCAACCTTGCTCAATTTTATCTTGCTCCCACTGTTTCCACCAAGAATTTGTTCCTTCTCAAGGAACACGGCTCTCTTGGCAACAAAAGACATTTCAATCCTCGGGGTGATAGAAATAATACCCACAAATTTTCTTTGGGTATCCCACGAATGTGCACCATTCTATCCTTGATTCCAACTTATCAGGATTGTCTCTTCTAACGTGGGTAGGACAACCTTAAATCTTAACCAACTTAAGATCAGACTTTTTTCTTTCTATATCTCATATGGTGTAGATACTACCGACTTTGATGGAACTCTGTTCAGAAAGTAAGGTACGGTCTCTAGGGTGTACCCCCAGAATAAGACGGGTAGGTTAGTGAAACTCATCATAGACTGCACCATGTCTAACAATGTACTATTTCTCCTTTCTGATACACCATTGTGCTGAGGTGTATAAGGAGGTGTCCATTGCGATAGAATCATATTGTCCTTGAGGAAATGGGTGAACTCCGAACTCAAGTACTCTCCTCCTCGATCTGATCGAAGAGTCTTAATACTCTTTCTAATTTAGTTCTATATCTCATTCATATATTCCCTGAATTTCTCAAAGGTCTCATATTTGTACTTCATCAAGTACACATGTCCATACCTAGAGAAATCATCAGTGAATGTAATGAAGTATGAGTAACCACCTATAGCTTGAGTCGACATGGGACCACATACATCACTATGTATGAGTTCCAATAACTCAGTGGCTCTCTCTTCAGTTTCACTAAAAGGAGAGTTGGTCATTTTCCCACGAAGGCAAGGTTCGTAAGTTGCATATGACTCATAGTCAAATGGATCTAAGTATCCATCTTTTAGCAACTTTTAAATCCTTCAATCATATATATGACCTAGCCTATAATGCCATAGGTATGTATTATTCATCTCATCTCGTTTCCTCTTAAACATGTTTATATTCATGATGTGTGGAGAAGTGTCTAACATATATAAGCCATTTGTAAGGGTCCCTCTAGTAATGATCTCATCATCCATAATTATTGAATAACTATTATTCTTAAAAACTAATTTATATCCATTAATTATCAAACAAGAGATAGAAATAATATTTGTGATAATAGAGGGAACAAAATAGCATATATCTAATGTAATAATAGCTCCACCAAGCATATGTAGGGTGACCTCTCCAATAGCAACTGCAGCAGCTCTTGCTCCATTGCCCATCTTGAGGTCCATCTCGCCTCTGGTCAATCTCCTAGGTCTTGCTAGAACCTGCAACGAATTACAGATATGATAAGCACTCCTGGTATCCAATATCCATGTGTTATCATGAAAATATGACAAGTGGAGATTAATCATGAATATACCTGAAGCTTCTCTAAGCTTCTGTTTCACCTTATCTGCAAGGTAGTCCTTATAGTTCCTCTTCTAATGCCCATCTTGGCCACAGTAAAGCACTATCCTTCGACCTTTGTCGGGTCTTTCTTAGTAACCTTTGCCTTACCTAGTCTTTCTTTGCCCTTGCCCTTCTGAAGGGTCTTGTTGGTCTTCCTTTACCTTTTGGTCTCACCAATATAGAGAACTGGCTTCTTCTTCTTAATGGTACTCTCAGCTTCCCTCAGCATATTGAGGAGCTCAGAGAGAGTCACCTCAAACTTACTTATGTTAAAATTCATGATAAAGTGAGAAAAGAAATTTACTAGGGACTAAAGTATAAGATCAACGCATAGGTTATCTTTTAGGACTATTCCTAGACCTGTGAGTTTCTCGATCTACTCTATTATTTTTAGGACATGGTTCTCAATCAATGTCCTTTCTATCATCCTGGCTTAGAAGAGTATTAGATATCTCATATCTTTGAGTTCTTCCTTTTTTCTCAAATAGCTGGTGGAGATGAAGAAGGATAAAATCTGCATCTGTGCTCTCATGTTGCCTCTGTAACTCAGGAGTCATGGAGGCCAACATATGACATTTTGCCAATGTGGAATCATCTATATACTTCACATAGTGAGTGATCTCATCCTCGCTGGCCCCTTCTTCTAGCGTGGGCACAATTGTATAAAGGACGTATATGACTTTCTCAGCCATAAGAACAATTCTCAAATTATAGAGCCAATTTGTATAGTTTTGACCAGTGAGGTGGTTGGCATCAAGTATGCCACCTAGGGGTTTGTGAGCGACATGTTTCTGAAAAATAAGATATAGTAAAAAATAAATAACCTGTAGACTTGTAAAAAATACTAAACAAGATATACTTCTATCTTAATATACTCCTACTATTTTCCTAGCAAATCATGCGACACCCTCGACGCGTGAGACGAAAGTCTCCGGCAGACTCCTAGTGGGAATCGGGATCCAATTAGCATTTTAGTGCAATCTCGAGGGATTCGACCAACTACACTAAGCCTAAAAGGTAGACAACTCTTATCAATCACAACTCCTTGTGATTCCCATTATTTTCGACCTCTAAATCATCACAGTCTCGACTGCTCGACCAACCATGAAGTTCAGCTAAGTCATTACCATCATTACAAGATGAGTCTAATTCAATGGATATGCTTTCGATTGCTCGACTAAGGCCTACCATATCCTCAGGTCACCGGTGACATATATATGTCATAGGCAAGAACTCGATCACGTAGATAGGTGAGCCTCGAGTGACTCGACCAACTCAACCTATGTCGGGATTCAATTTCTTCTTATAACGATGGAAGGCCACGTGGGTCAATCTTATTGCCTCATGCTTACCGACTTAATATTATCGTAGGAGGGGTTTTTGTTTTCTATCAGTCTCCTAATATGTCGTGTCACACACATCATATTTAATATATATCTACATTGCATGCAAATATATATATATATATATCTAGTAGGTGTATAATACATCACACATGTAAGCCACATCAGATGATCATGAGTCGTCACCTAATCACTCACAATAGAATCTGTGTACATCGGCGCATCTCCATGCCCTGTGATTGTTGATCTCATCATCATCGGTTCCATCGGATCGTTGCATCATCATACGTCGTAATCTCCCGCCATGGCATCATGGGTCCCGCTGTCATCTCCACACTCTCGATGCACCTCTTCATATAATTACAAATAATCATAGGCGTGTAGGCTCGACAATAAATGAGAAAATATAGGCATGCAGGCCCCTATAATAATATTATTAATAATAATAATAATCATAATTACACACATCACAACACATGGCTCATGATCATCCATCCACATTATATATCACATGTACATTATACATCATATGTAGGATTACTAGATATATTAATAATTAATTAAACTATTTAATTAATTATTTTTCTGAAAATCAGGATATGCTTAGAATTTTTAGAATTGTTAAGGGCATTTTCATAATTCTAGATGAGAGGACAAACCTCAAAATTTTTAGAATTGTTGAGGGTATTATGAAAATTATGTACACGAGGACAATCCTCGAAATTTCCCGAATTCATAAGGGCAGGATCCCCCTCTGTCCCGCCATCGTCGCCGCTACCCTTGCGTAGGCGGTGGCTGCCCTTGCCCACTAGTAGCCGCCTTACCAAGGGGCGACCAACCCTACGGCTGGTGGCAAGGCTGGTCAATGGGTGGCAGCCCCTTGTGGGCGCCCTGCACCCCCTTACGGCGCCTCGGCCCGCCCCGAGTTGGCCAGACCGGCCATGCCGCAGTGCCCCCATGTGCGGTGCTTTTGCCCGCAGACGTCGCCCCTGTGGGTGGCTGCTACCCCTTACAGGCGCCGCTGGCATCCCTTTCGGCTAGACCTGGCCGCGAACTGGCCATGGGTGGACGACCCTACATGGGGGTTGGTCGTGGCTGGCCACCCCTCCTCCTTGTTGCCTTTACAGCGAAAATGTAGCAAGAACATGTAGAACAATTCTACGCGATGCAATCTCATCACACGTAGTTTAAAACCAATCTTTCGCACGAAAACCATGGCTCTTATACCACTGTTGGGAAACCTCAGCGGGGGTATCACATACGCAGCAGAAATCAAAACAAAAATGGGTTTCCCATACAAATCAAATCATCGTGCAAAAGATTGGGGTCATGAGAAAAACACAAAAACCGATAAAACAACAATATGAGAGAGATTGATTTTACCTAGGGAGATCATATATTGCTGTATTCCAGATCCGGAAGGAGAAGATGAAGGAGGTCAAGCGTCCTCCTTTCTAGCGATATCCACAAAATAGATCTCTACAGTGAAACTCCTCCAATATGATCTCGCAACTCTTGTATTGAGGGAGGGAGGAGAATAGGAGGTGGTGGCTAAAGCTGCATCCTATCAACCATGAGTCTCCCCTCCTATTTATAAAGAGCCACCGAAACCCCTAGGGCTCCTGCCTTGGTGGATATTGGATCTCTATTCAATTACCCACTAACCTTGCATTATTGGATCTCTATCCAATAATCTCCTTAGACCTTTAATTGGGCCTTAATCAAGGAAACCATTAGCATAGGGTCTCATCTAATGAGAATCGGGACTAATTGGATCTCTATCCAATTCTCTATTCGCTAAAGCATCCACCATATGTGTGTGACCCTCTAGGCCCGATACTGAGCTGACCATGAGTTACTCCCATTAGAACTCCTTCTGATATAGTAAATTTTTATTCCCATAATAATTCACTCGACTCATCAACTACGGACGTGGTGGTGGCTAAAGCTGCACCCTATCAACCATGAGTCTCCCCTCCTATTTATAAAGAGCCACCAAAAACCCTAGGGCTCCTGCCTTGGTGGATATTGGATCTCTATTCAATTATCCACTAACCTTGCATTATTGGATCTCTATCCAATAATCTCCTTACGCCTCTAATTGGGCCTTAATCAAGGAACCCATCAGCATAGGGTCTCATCTAATGAGAATCGAGACTAATTGGATCTCCATCTAATCCTCTATTCGCTGAAACATCCACCATATGTGTGTAACCCTCTAGGCCCAATACTGAGCTGACCGTGAGTTACTCCCATTAGAACTCCTTCTGATATAGTAAATTTTTATTCCCATAATAATTCACTCGACTCATCGACTATGGACGTACTAGGCCACTACGCCATAGTCACCAGACGGTACAGGGGGGATCAAATTCATCGAACCTGTCTATCCACAGTAATCATGTATCTATAATCCCTCATCCAACTAATATTCTAGAGATCGTATATTAGATATGGTACTGACAGGTCACATACGGAATCTGTCATAGTCTCGCTCTAATCGGATTATCCCGGAGAACTCTTTCTCTCTCAATCTGAATAACCCTGGCTAGAGATTTATCTGAGCATGCACATATGAGATATTCCTCTTGTGATACCAAGAGTGGATGATCCTCCATTGATACTTAATTACCTTCATAAAGTTGGCTACCAATCCCAATAACCAACTGTACTAGATCTGGAACTTTCCAAACCTGTAAGTCTCGCATGAAAGAAAGGAGTACTCATACAAGGCATCCTTAGTGTCTTAAGTCTAAGGACCAGATACACAACTGGAATTATGGAATCGCTGTTTGACATTAGGTATTATTAACCATATAGCATTCCATAAGCGGATCAATAGTGAACTCATTCTCTAATGAGCACCTATACCATATTCTTAGTGTCTCCACACAAGTGCTTATAAGACCAGCCGCCTCCATCATATGAATGAGTATATAGTACACCGATCCATCCAGTTATCTCAATGTCCCTCTTGAGTAACCTATGACCGAGATTATTTAGGATCTGTGTTTAAAGGTGAGTCGATCTCATTATCATGATCTCATCACAATCTGACTCCCATTGCACAGAACCAAGGACATCACAATATATATGTAATAGATAATGTGAGAATATTCTAATATTAAGTAAAAAGATCACACAGTGTGTCATACGTGCCATCACTCATGTGATTGGCTTATAGGGCACTTGTAACCAGTAGTTGGGAGCCAAAAAATGCCCTACGACATGAAGAAGCCAGCGTCAAAGCCTACCAGCAAGCGTCGACAATGTAAGTGGGGGAGAATGTCACGAATGGTTGTCGCTCAACTGTAACATCTTCACTCATCAAACCGTTCATGGGTTTCTCTTATTTGTACAGATGTTTAGTCGCTTGTTTTGCCTTAAGTTTATGTGTTTTTACTTGATAAATGTGAGCAAAAGTAGTGTAGAAGGCTACAGAACGATCGCTCGTTGCATAGAGCCAAAATAGCCCTATTTTTGGGTCTTTTTCATGTGCTGTGATGACCACTCTGAGTGGTGTGAAATGTCAGTCATTTCAACACCTTAGAATCTCCCGGGTGGCAGCGGGCTGGATGGGGTTCCAGGTATATGTCGGGCGTAGGCTTTCATCAATAATTTAACTTGTCTTGCATCTGATACCTTGGGAACCATCATTTGTGGACTTGCGATTATTCTTATAACCCTCTAAAGTCCTGTTTCGCTCTCTTTCTCTCTTTTCTCTACTACACTCAAGGTGTTCGACGAATTGCTTGTCTAGCTTCCTGCTTTACGAGATATCAAGACTTGTCCATCGCTCGTTTCTAAGCTAATCAACTTCTTCTTTGCAGGTCCTATGGGACCGCACGAGGTTGCAAGAGGGCTGACCCTTTTCGGACAGATAACACTTTGAGCGTTTCATAACTTAGGCAATCCTAGCTAAATCCGAAATAGTGGGCAAAGTTGCTTCACAACTTAGGCAATTTCAGCTAAGTCTTCGAGAGTTTTACTAGGGTGCCGCACGGCTTAGGCAAATTCAGCTAAGTCCGTGACAATATGTCACTCCCCCGTTTGCTGCGTAGTACCACCTGTTTTACCTAACTATCAAACTTCATGATTAATTTCAAAAAATTTTAGGAAACATCACCTAATGTCATCAGCCATTCGATGCCAAGCATGACTTCATAATCATCAAGAGGGAGGAGGAAAAAATCTGTGATTATTTCTTGATCCTACAGCAAAAGCTTCACCCGTGGGCACCGATAATCACACTTCAGAATTCGTCTATCGCTAATTTTAACATCAAACTTGCTGCAATCTTCAATAGGTAAGGTCATCCGGACAGCAATCTTTTTGTTCATGTAATTATTAGTGCCCCGAATGTCAATGAGAATGGTAATATGTTGTTACTTCAAAAGTTCTCCTAATTTCATTGTTTGTGGGTTTGCGTAGCCAATAAGAGCATGTATTGTAATATCAAGTGGTTACTCTTCTTCATCCATAACCTCTACCTCATGCTCTTGGACCTTCTCCTCCACATCTTCAAGAGGCTCAATTAATAGAAGGTGGCCCTTTTTGCAGCGATGATCATGACTCCATGGTTCGTCGCAATACCAACAAAGCCCCTTTGTTGATCGGTCATGTAGTTCTTCTCTTGTTAATTTTTTTAGTAGCGAAGGATGGCTGGGAATAGAAGAAGGCTTATATGCCGTGGTCTAGGAGTGGTTCTTGTCCCCCAGGCATCTTGGTTAAGCCGCTCTTCTTGTATCCGAGCGAAAGAAATTGAAGTAGTAATGGTACAGAGTTGTTGCGCCTTAACCTCTCCTTTTATCTTCGGTTTGAGTCCCTCGATGAAGGTACCTAGCAATTGTCAGTCAGTCCAATCACAAGGTAGGATAGCTTCTTAAACCTAGTTTAGTACTCTTGAACTGTATAGGTTTGCCAGATTTTTGTGAGTTGGCCATCAATATTTTTGTACTCTGTAGGTCCGAAGCGGTTTAGCAGTGCGTTCTTAAATTGATTCCATGTCAGAGCCTCGTGATTATATTCCAGCCAGTTGTACCATTGAATAGCATCTCCTTCAAGGTGGATGACAGTGATTTTCACTATAGCATCATCCGATGTTCAATAGTAGCGGAAGTAATGTTTGGCACACGAAATCTACCCTACTAGGTCTCCTTCTTCCCATCGTGGAAAGTCTAGCCTCATGCATGGCTGACATATGTCTGAAGGCTATCTCTCCCTCTCTAGAGGCTTCTCTAAACTCTCTCCTTGCTGAGATTTGGTTGGTTGGTGGTTGTCCAATTTTGAACTCTATGAATAATGCGGGTAGTTTGTCCTCCAAGCATGATTCGAGCCATGATTCAAGCCGAGATTCCAATGCTTCAAACTTGACATCAATTGGATCTTGGGAAGCCATGGCATATGCCTATAGATCAGATATGTCCTTGCCTTTTTTCTATTGACGAGTCAATGGCATGGGTGGTGAAAGATTCACATAATCGATTGGTGATAGAAAGGTTCGGCTACAATAGTTTTCTATTTTGGGCTGTGGTTTTTGGGGGTGTTAGGGTTACGAAAATAGATTATGATAGCTGCATTTTAAGGCTAGAGGGATGCGCTAAAGGCATCTTAGGTGGTGGTAACAAGATGGTTAGGTTTCGGTGGATTATGGATAGGAAGAAAGACAAAGGTGCATGAGAAGATTTTTTATTGAAAAAAGTCCAATAGTGAAGACGTAACTTTTTCCAGAAATTTCCAATAAAAATTCTAGTCAAACTCAAAGGGGATCTACTAGTAAGTAAGAGGTAATGTTGATAAAAATTACATGGAAAGAAATAACAGCAATAGGTTTGGCAAAATCAAAGATCATGAAGAAGTATGACAGCAGATTTTTATATCTAAACTACAACAATTTGGACATAAAAGATGAGTATGTTATCTTGATGATTTTTCTACAAAACCAAAGGGAGATCCAAGGATAGGAAGTTATAAATCTGTAGTAGAAATTTCATAGAAATTTGATTAGCAAAAACATAGCAGTAAATCAAATAGTATGGGGTGTGCGGTTGGAATTCTGTGGTGTAACTTTTGTCGTAAAAATGGAAACTTTACGGCACAAAGTTTATGTACCAATATGGTTATTTTGGGTTTTTGGATTAAGGATAACTAAATTATAGCAGCAGTAAGGTAGAAAACTAGAACTTATTGCAATTCACAGGGAGATTAAAGGATGATATGCGATAGTGGAGATGACATCGGAGATTGGTAACGATCTTCTAGCAATTATGGGAATTTCTTTAGACGACTATGGGGGGTTGATAGATGGCTATGGAAGGGCAGCGAGATGTCAAGAATGTTACTCTAATACCAAGTATTAGAACCCTGGTAGATTCTAGGCTCGGGGATGATCACTATATGGGATCGGTCTCCTAGAACTCTATAGGGGTTCCCTCCTCCAAATTGCTGCTCAAAAGCTACAAAAAATATTCTTCTATTGATGATAACAAGTGGAGGCTTATAAGGCTATTTATAGACCTTCTAACCCTAATTCCTAAGAGAACTCCTACTTCAAGACTCCTACCTTTAAGCAACTCCTAATGCACCTCTAATTCTAACTTCCAACTGACCCAACTAGGGGTGGCCAGTTGCTTATTGTTTCCCTAATCCTATTCTAACTTAAACCCCTTCTCAACTAACCCCCTCTTTAACTAGGATAAGAGGCGGTTAATTAAGGTAACATGCATCTTACTCCCTCTTTAAATATCTTCCTCAACTAATCCTATCCTAACCGACCTCCTTACTTTCCTTAATAAGGGTTGGCTAGATGAGATTTACATAAATACCCTTAGAGTTACATGATTGCCCTCTTTAATGAAACTAAATTAGGACTCCCCTAGCTAGAGTTTTAACAGTTGATCCCCTTCGAGTGATCAATCTGTGATAGAATTCTACGGGGTTCTATCATCTGGTATCAGAGCAGCGATCTTGCTGCCTTGCTACCCTTCCAGCTGCCCACCATAATTCAAGTAATTTTCATAATTGCTATTATGAATGCCATCTCCACCGTCATCACCCTTGCTCCAGATATATCATCTACTACTACTATCACCAATAGCATTAGGATCTGGTATTACTTCTATCACAAATAACTTATTGCTACTACAATTTTATACCCAAAAAGCCAAAAAAGAAGTTTTCATTTATTCCTTGCTGTGAACTCTTATCGTCGTAAAGTCACTATCTTTACGAATGAAGAACGCTATAAAAATTTTCAATTGCATACTTGCTGTCAAAAAGCCAACATCGTCTTTTTAGATGAAAACTTTTACATACTTTTTTACATCATCTCGGCTTTCATCTATATCTGATCTATCATTGAAAATATCTCTGAAAGCATCTTTATATTGTTGTAACTTCTTATCTTAAAATTACTGATTTTTTCGATGAGAATTTTGCTGCCAAAACTTTCGTCATTGTTCTTGCTGCATTGCTATCGAGACTTTTTGCTATATTTTCATCATCCTTGCTATCATCAACACTTTGGTTCTTGCTATCAATTTTCTCCATAAAGCCTCAGCTTATTGCTAGAACTTTCATCATGATATTGTTGTCTCTTCGACGAAAAATATATTGGGTAACCTCAGCGGGTGAATCACATGCGTAGTGAAAATCAAAACAAAAACTGGTTTTCCATATAGATCAAATCATCGTGCAAAATATTGGGATCGCAAAAAAATGCAAAAACCAATAAAAGTACAATGTGTGAGAGATTGATTTTACATAGTATCACGGACTTAAGTGAATTTGCCTAAGTCATGCGGCACCCTCGCGGCACTCCCGAAGACTTAGCTAAAATTACCTAAGTCATGGAGCAACCTTGCCCACTATTCCGAACTTAGCTGGGATTGCCTAAGTCATGAAACGCCTAACGTGTTATCTATCCACAAAGGGTTAGCCCTCTTATAACCTCTTAAGGTCCCATAGGACCTGCAAAGAAGAAGTTGATTAGCTTAGAAGCGAGCGACAGACACGTCCCGACGTCTCACAAAGCGGAAAGCTATACAAGCAATTTGTCGAATACCTTGAGTGCAGCAAAGAAAAGAGAGAAAGAGAGCGAAATAGGACTTTGGAGGGTTGTAGGAATGGTCGCAAGTCCACAAACGACGGTTTCCAAGGTATTGGATGCAGGACAAGTTCAATTGCTAATGAACGCCTATGCCCGACATATACCCGAAACCCCATCCAGCCCGGTGCCACCCGGGGGGTTCCAAGGTGCTGAAATGGCTGACATTTCGCTCCACTCAGAAAGGTTACCGCAGCACACGAAAAAGACCCAAAATAGGTTTGTTGTTTTGGCTCCCCCATGACGATCATTCAGCCTTCTACACTGCTTTCGCTCACATTTCTTAGGTAAAAACACATAAACTCAAGGCAAAACAAGCTGCCAAACATATGTACAAGCAAGAAAAAGTGACAAACCGTTCAAGGAGCAAAGGCATTGCGGTTGAGCGATGACCATTCGTGATATTCTCCCCCACTTAAACTGTCGACTCCCTCGTTGACGCTTGTTGGTAGGCTTTGACGTGAGCTTCTTCATGTCGCAGGGCGTCTTCTGGCTCCCAACTGGCTTTTGTTTAAGGAAGCTTTTGCCACTTCACCAAGTACTATATTTGCTGCGCTCTATTGGGTAGCTTTATCTTACGATCCACTAGAATAGTTTCAACTCGCTTCTCGTAAGAGGCTCTGGTGGGGGGTAGTCGAGTTGGAACATTTCGAGAATTATCTCGCGGATCTGAGTGGTAGGCTTTCAAGTTGTTTGCATGGAAGACGTTGTGAATTTTGAACCATGCTGGCAGTTGCAACTTGTATGAGACATTGTCTACTCTGCTAATGATTGGGAAAGGCCCTTCATACTTGCGTACCAATCCTTTGTGTCTAAAGAACTGGAGTGATTGTGGTTGGAGCTTCACCAACACCATGTCACCAACTTTAAATTCTTGTGGTCGCCTTCCCAAGTCTGCCCACTTCTTTATCTTTTTAGCCGCCTTCTCCAAGTAAGCCCGCACAATATCTGCATTGCGATGCCATTCCTTTGCGAAGTGATAGGCTGATGGGCTACTCCCTGTATAACCAATAACCAGGGTATGAGGAGTTGATGGCTGTTGTCCTGTAATAATCTCAAATGGGCTCTTGTTGGATGCAGAGCTCCGCTGTAAGTTATAGGAGAATTGGGCTATGTCCAACAGCTTCACCCAATCTCGTTAGTTGGCACTCACGTAGTGCCAAAGATATTGCTCCAAGAGCGAGTTAATTATCTCTGTTTGGCCATCCATTTAAGGGTGGAGGCTTGTGGAGAAGTCTAATTTAGATCCCAACAACTTGAACAACTCGGTCCAGAATCATCCCAAGAACCGAGAATCCCGATCACTAATGATGTTGCGTGGGACTCCCCAATGCTTAACCACATTCTTCATCATCAACTTAGCCACCTCCTCCGCTGAGTAATGTAGGGGTGCCGCAATGAATGTTGCATACTTCGAAAATCGATTAACTACCACGAGTATCGATCCAAGTCCCCCTACTGCGGGCAAGCTTGATATGAAGTCCAAAGAAATGCTCTCCCATGGCCTTTCTGGTGCGGGCAGCAGCTCCCAAAGTCCCATTGGCTTCTGTTGCTCCATCTTGTCCTGTTGACAAGTAAGGCATGTTCGAACATATTCCTCCATATCTGTCCCCATCTTCGGCTAATAAAAGGCCCTCTCCATGGGAGCCATTGTTCAGTGGATACCCGGATGTCCAGCCCAAAGGGAATCGTGACACTCTTTCAAGAGTTCACGTCTCAAGTTATCCGCTCGTGGGACATAAACTCTATTCGCCTTAGTATAGATGAGTCCCTCGTGGACCCAAAATTGTCGTGCCTTGCCCTCTTTGATGAGTTGAATCAGAGTCACTGACCGAGGATCTCGGTATAGTCCATCTCTGATCCTGAAAAGAAAGTTGGAGCGCAATTGACTTGCTTGGCCTCCGCCCTCCAACTGTATAGCATTCACTAGCTCCACTTTCCGACTCAATGCATCAGCCACGGCATTTGCTTTTCCGGGCTTGTAGTCCATCACCATATTGAACTCAGTCAAGAAGTCCTACAATCGTGCTTGCTTTGGGGAGAGTTTCTTTTGAGTTTGGAAGTAACTCAATGCGACATTGTCTGTCCTTAGCACAAATGGTACTCCCAGAAGGTAGTGTTGCTACACTCGTAGACAGTGGACCACCGCTGTCATCTCTTTCTCATGCACAGGATATCACTGCTTGGTCTTGTTGAGCTTGCGACTCTCGTAGGCCACTAGATGACCCTCCTGTATAAGAACTCCTCCAATAGCAAAGTCAGAAGCATCGGTATGGACTTCAAAAGACTTTCCATAGTCCGGCAATCTGAGTATAGGTTCTTCTAACACAGTAGTCTTCAGGTCTTAAAATGTCGCCTCACATTTGTCTGACCATCTCCAGGACTGCTCGTTTTTTAGCAACTCCGTCAATGGAGCTGCACGCTTCAAATATCCACTATGAAGCGCCGATAATAGTTGACGAACCCAAGGAAGGATCTCAACTCTGGCACCTTCTTTGGTGTTCGCCAGTCCACCACAGCTTGCACCTTAGCCTTGTCCATTGAAATAGACCCATTCCTAATTCGATGCCCCAAGAATAAAATCTCCGTTTGGGCGAAGTAGCACTTTTCCCTTTTCATGAACAAGGTGTTCTCCCTAAGAACTTTGAATGGGTCTATTTAGATGTGTCTAACATGCTCCTCAAGTGTTTGGCTATAGATGATGATATCGTCTAAGTAGACGACCACAAACTTGTCTAGATACTTCTTGAACAGCTGGTTCATGAGAGTGCAGAATGTGGCCAGAGCATTGGTTAAGCCGAAAGGCATCACCAAGAACTCGAATGCTCCATACCTGGTCACACAGGTAGTCTTCGCCGCATCACCTTCTGCAATGCGCACCTACCAATACCAAGGTCGAGTTTGGAGAAGTAATTTGCCTTGCCCAATTGATCGAACAAGTCCACGATGAGCGGGATAGGGTACTTGTTCTTCACCGTCATCTTGTTGAGGGCTCGATAATCAATACATAATCGGAGGCTCCCATCTTGTTTCTTCTGAAAGAGGACTGGAGCTCCGAAAGGTGCTTTAGAACTGCGGATGAGACCACCGCTTAGCAGTTCATCTAACTGCTTCCTCAATTCTACCAACTCTGGAGGGGCCATGCGGTATGGTGGTCTCGTTGGAGGCTTAACTCTCGACTCCAGCTCAATCCTATGATCTACGCCTCTGCATGGTGGTAGAGTTCTCGGCAACTCTATTGGCATCACATCTAAGAACTCTTCAGGATGTTCGCCATAACAGTAGGTCCCTGAATGGCCTCCCCGTCAAGTGTCTCTAGCTTCATAGCAACTACAAAGGTTAATTCACCTTTTCGCACCCCTTTCTTCAATTGTAAAGCCGATATTTGTTGTAGGTCCTTGGTTCCTCCTCGAGAAATTGGAACCATGCAGGGATCATCGCCTCTCATTAGACACAAGAAGTTCAGGAATGGTATTGGCATCAACTTTACTGCGTGCATAAACTCCATTCCGAGAATCACTTGGAAGTCGTCCAATGGCACCACCATCAAGTCTGTGCTCCCGCTCCATGTCCCGATCTTGATGGGGACCCCCTTTGCTTGTCCAGAGATCCACTTGGCCTCCGAGTTCACCGCCTTCATACGACTTGTGCTCTTCTCCAAGATTAATCTCAGTCGCTTAGCTTCGCGATCGACAATAAAATTGTGGGTTACGCCCGTGTCCACCATTGCACGGGTTGTTCGGCCATTAAGCTTGATGTCCATATACATCAACTCGCTGCTTCCTGCCTTCGGTGGCTTTGCCTTTGTATTCTCCCCCACTTGACCCCGCAACACATTTAACAAATGCATTGCTCCCATCCTGTGTCACGCCCCTCCAAAATATCGATAATATTTAAAATTTTCCTCATAATTAATCCAGGATCCAAACACACATTTTGAGGTCACTAAGAAAACATTCAGATCAAATTTTCACCTCTATAGTCTACAAATTCATCACCTTGTGCAGTTCATAAACATACCACGCATCACTCGATAATTCACATAATCTGAACTCAACTCTTCAAAATAATAACCACACATAAACTCATAAGTGGGGAAGTCTATGCAGTCACCAAATCAACAATTACCATAAATTCATATCATTACATGCATTTAACTTAACATTCCAAAATCCTATACATGAGGGATCCTTTATCTTACACAAAATCCACAGGTTTAGATTCATCGTCACATTTCATAAGATGCAGAGTAGCTTATACAACAAAAACACATATGTTAACAAAGATTTGCCTAAAATCTTCTAAACTTTCCACCGCCTCAGCCCAATCTTAACAATTAAGCAAGCGATACGCTATCCTGAAAAATTTATCAACAAACGGGGTGAGCATAAGGAGCTCAGCAAGTGACTAACATATCCATATCAAAATAATACAATTTCCAAAGGGATACAGTTGCAAAGTACAAGGCAGAATATACGATTTCGTAGATATAAAATTGTTAGGAGCAGAAACATAATTGTCTTTTCAATCTTACATATTTGGTTCCTGACAGATGGGGCATAGAGTAATTGGAGCATCTCAGTATCAAAGGAAACATATCGAAGCTTATCACTGGCATACGAAATGTTACGAAGCATATCAATGGCATATGGAATATTTCGAAGCAAAATCATCAATGAATGAAGCATTTCAAAGCATATCAAAAACAAATATCGTACAGAAGCTCAAACGTCATCCTTGACGTCGCAATCATATTATTCTTATCCAGAGCATGAACAGAAACAACTCACCAAAACTCTGTATGTCATATCAAACATATAGAAGGTGTAGTGGAATCTCAGTCAGAATGTGATCCATCCATTTCTGAATGACCACCTGACAAATGTCTCCCACGTTTGGGAGCTCCATCCACCCACGTCTAGGTGAAGTCAGAAGGGGCCGGCAGAGCATCGCAGGCTCTAAGCACATACCCTTTACCATTTCTGGCAAAGGTCCAGAATATCCCACAGAGCGGGACCCCACATAGCGGGTAATAAGCACATACCCTTTACCATTTCTGGCAAAGGTCCAGACAATCCCACACACCAGAGTACAAGAGGGCAGTTTTAACAATAAGTAGCATATGTCGGAAACACACGCGGAACAACAAAACGTGCATGTGTCTTTTCGAGATAATACGAAACAAAGAACAAATCTCTCACAAATATATTCAGATTTGGAATGAAATGAAAACAAGAATGTACAGGGATTCCAAGCAATCATATTTAGCTCAATTCCAATAAGAAGGTTAGACGAATTCAAATATCCAAAGGAATAGAACAAAATACGCGAAATCGACCAAAGCTTGATTTCGGACAGATTTCCAGTGGCATAGCAAACAAATATTTCAGAATATCAATTATGCTCCAATACCCATAAGAAAATTATGGTCGAATCCTATATCAATCTATATTTTGATGGAACAAATTTCGTATGAAATAGGGTTCCCAACATGGAGTTACTTTTGATTTGGTAACCCAAGGGCAAAAACACAATCACTGTTTTGCAGAATTTATAGGGTCGGATTCAACAGATAATAGGGTAGGCAATTGAATTCCAAAATTTTCAAACTATATGTCAAAAGAGAGATTTTCAAGTCTAGTTTATAAAGAATTAAGTTTTGCCTAAATCAGAGACTCCAACAGGGAGTTATACATAATTTAGTGACACACGGTTAGAAACTGCAAACTCTGTTTTACAGATTACATAGTATCAATTAAAACAAATGTTTGGACATGCTATTGAACTTCAAAATTTTCAATTTTAGTTTCAAAAGAAAGATCTATCAGTCTAGATTCATATAAAATAAGTTTAACCTAAATCCAAAATTAGTACAATAATCTACAGCCGGAACAAGGCAGAAGGGTCAGGACTTTGATAATTTTCCAGATTCAGATTCAAATATATCATGGACATGGCACACTGCTGGTGGCAAGGCAATCCTGTATGAGACAGAACCAACCCTCTCAAGAACCTCAAAAGGTCCAATAAATCTTGGGCTTAATTTTCCTTTCTTCCCAAACCTTATAATGCCTTTGGAAGGGGAGACTTTTAAGAATACAAAATCTCCGATTTCAAGCTCAATATCTCATCTTCTATTGTCGGCATAACTCTTTTGACGACTCTGAGCAGTCTTTAACCTTTTCCTTATAACTTGAATTTTCTCGGTAGTTTCTTGTACCTTGTCCGGTGCTAACAGCTTTCTGTCACCAACTTCCTCCCAACATATAGGTGTTATGCACTTTCGCCCATATAAAGCTTCATAAGGAGCCATCTGAATACTTGAATGATAACTATTATTATACGTGAACTCAACAAGTGAAATATCCTTATCCCATTCACCATTCCAATCCATAACATAGGCTCTAAGCAAATCCTCAAGTGTTTGAATTGTTCTTTCTGACTGACCATCAGTCTGAGGATGATATGCAGTACTAAACTTAACTTTAGTGCCCATCGACTCCTGCAATCTTCTCCAGAATCTAGAGAGAAATCTGGAGTCTCTATCAGAGATGATCTCCTTTGGAATACCATGAAGTCTTACTATTTCATTGACATATAAATCTGCAAGTTTATCAAGCGAATAAGTCATATTAATCGGTAGGAAGTGTGCAGATTTTGTTAACCTATCAATGATAACCCAAATAGCATCATGCTTCCTAGAGGTTCTGGGTAATCCTGAAACAAAATCCATAGTAATACATTCCCATTTCCATTCAGGGATATCTAAAGGTTGCAACAACCCTCCAGGTCTTTGGTGTTCTACTTTGATTTGCTGACAAGTCAAACATTTTGAAACATACATTGCAATTTCCTTCTTCATGCCTTCCCACCAATAATGACTTTGAAGATCTCTATACATCTTAGTGCTCCCAGGATGTATGGTGTACTTTGAAGTATGACTTTCCTTTAGGATTTGATTCTTGATATCTGGTTCATTTGGTACACATACTCTCTCCCCAAATCTCAATAGGCCATCCTTTGAAACTTGAAATTGTGGCTTCAATCCCTTTTCTACTTCATTCCTCAAGTAGATTAAATGTGGATCTCGTAATTGTGCTTCCTTAATTTGTTGAATAAGATCAGATTGCACTTGAATGGAGGCCATCAATATCATCGAGTCTTGCTCTTTCCTCAAAGCTTTCAAATCAAAATTTTCTTCTAATAACTTCCATTGCTTCACAACCAGACTAGCCATAAAACTTGTAGATTTCCTACTAAGTGCATCAGCTACAACATTGGCTTTGCCCGGGTGATAACGGATGGCACAATCATAATCCTTCAGAAGTTCTATCCATCTTGCCTCGTGTTTAACTCTTTTGAGTGAAAATATATTTTAAACTCTTGTGATCGTGAAGATTTCAAACTCGACCATACAAATAATGTCTCCAAATCTTTAGAGCAAAAATAATTGCTGCTAACTCCAAATCATGAGTCGGATAATTCAATTCATAACCTTTAAGTTGCCTAGAAGCATAAGCAATTACTCTCCTTCCGCATCAAAACACATCCTAGGCCTTTTCTTGAAGCATCAAGATAAACTACAAATCCCTCACTACCACTTGGAATAGTGAGAATAGGGCACTAGTCAACCTTCTTTTTAACTCTTGAAAACTTTGCTCACAATCATCACCCCATACAAATTTCATGTTCTTTTTAGTGAGTTTGGTGAGAGGTTGTGCAATTCGAGAGAATCGCTCCACAAATCTCCTGTAATAACCTGCCATGCCCAAGAAGCTTCTAACTTCTGTTACATTTGTTGGTACTTCCCATTCAACTACGGCTTCTATTTTCCTTGGATCAACAGATATACCCTTCCCTGAAATCACATGGCCTAAGAAAGCAACTTCATTCAACCAAAATTCACATTTGCTGAACTTCGCATACAACTTCTTTTCTCTTAGTATGGACAACACATCTCTCAAGTGTTCCTCATGCTCCTGATCACTCTTTGAATACACCAATATATCATCAATAAATACAATTACATAGATATCCAAGAGTGGTTGAAATATCCTATTCATTAGTTCCATAAAAGCTGCAGGGGCATTTGTCAAACCAAAAGGCATCACCAAGAATTCATAATGACCATATCGAGTTCTGAAAGCTGTTTTTGAAATATCCTCCTCCTTGATCTTCAACTGATAGTAACCTGACCTCAGGTCAATTTTAGAGAATATTTGTGCACCCTGCAATTGATCAAACAAATCATCAATTCTAGGTATGGGATACTTATTTTTGATGGTCACCTGATTCAACTGTCTATAATCAATACAAAGCCTCAATGTTCCATCCTTCTTCTTCACTAATAATACCGGAGCACCCCATGGGGATACACTGGGTCGTATGAAACCCTTATCTAATAATTCTTGTATTTGCTTCTTTAACTCCTCTAGCTCGAGTGGTGCCATTCGTAGGGAGGCTTAAATATTGGGGTTGTCGGGACTAGATCAATAGCAAATTCACCCTCTCTATCTAGAGGTAAACCAGCAAGTCATCCGGGAATACATCAGAAATTCTTTGACCACTACAATTTCATCTAGGTGGGTTTCCGATCTGAATGCTCCTTTACACACACCATATAACAAAATAACCTTTCTCGCATAAGACGATAAACTTGAAGTGCGATATCAAGCAAGGAGGCAAATCATGCCTAATGCCCTCAAAGAAAAATATAGGCTGATCTGGTATGCAGAAAGTAATTATTTTTTTGTAACAATCAATACTAGCATGATGAGAAGATAACCAATCCATGCCAAGTATAATATCAAAGCCCTGGATCTCTAGGAGAATCAAATCAGCAAGGAGTTCGCGGTCTCCAATAGAGATCAAACAAGATGGGTAGACCAAGTTTGTTGCCAATGAATCTCCAACAGCAGTTGTTACATATAACATATAATCCAGGGGTTTAGGTAGAATATCCAAGTGACAAGCAAAGTATTGTGAAACAAACGATAAGTTGGAGCCGGGATCAAACAAAACTTTTGCATTTCTTTTAGAAACATAAAGAATACCTTCCACCACTGATTTGGAAGCCTTAGAATCTTGTTCAGTGATAGCGTACACTCTAGCATGTGAGGGTCTAGGAGGCGATGGCTCTTTCTTCCTTTTCGGGCAATCTCTTAATTGATGATCTAGCTTTCCACAACCAAAACATGCTCCACAAAAACACCGACTTGTTTCATGATTTAATCCACATTTTGCACATAACGAGTCCTCCCCAATGGTTTCCTTTTCTCAAATCCAGATGTCTTAAACCTCTTGTTACTAGCTTCATATTCATTTTCTCTCCTTTTGCCAAGAATTTGTCCCTTTGTTCTTGCCAATGATTTCTTGAATTTCCTCCATGTCTCTTTCAATTTTCAAAGCTCTTTCTACCGTATCAGCATATGTTCGTAATTTTAAAGATGACATTCGACTTCTTATTGCTGGCCGTAAATCCCTTTCAAACCTTCTTGCTTTTCTAGATTCATCATCATCATATGTGTGGCAAACCCGAGAGCTCGGTGAATTTAGATTCATCTGTAAATCATACTTCGGATAAGATTCAAGAACTCCAATTCTTTTTGCTCTCTCATACAATCTAGAAAATATTTATCGTTAAACTTTTCTTGGAATAACTTTCATGTCATTGGCTCATGTTTGATTTCAGACATCCTCTTAATCATTCTCCACCAGTGTTCAGCTTCTCCTTCCAAAGATAAAGGTGGCAAGAAAAACCTTTCGATCATCAGGGTAATTTAAAGCATCAAATATTTTCTCTATCTGCATCATCCATCGTTCTGCCACCATTGGATCAGACTCACCATTAAAAGTGGGAGGACTAAGCTCCTTAAACTATCCAATTCCCAACCCCGTCTGGTTTGATGTCTCTGTTCCATCATTACTTCCTTGATGGACAGGTTGTTGTTGTTGTTGCATCACTTGTGCCATAGTCTCCAAAGTCCGCATGATACCACTCAATTGATCAGCAGTAGATGCAACAGGAGAACCAGATGATCTCGTCATCCTCGCTTCCTAAAACATCAAAAAAAACATTTTCTTTGATCAATCTCTAAATGATAGTCAATAAACCTCAAAAAGAGAATATTCTTAGTGATTCTCAAATCATTCTCTGATACCACCTGTGTCACGCCCCTCCAAAATATCGATAATATTTAAAATTTTCCTCACAATTAATCCAGGATCCAAACACACATTTTGAGGTCACTAAGAAAACATTCAGATCAAATTTTCACCTCTATAGTCTACAAATTCATCACCCTGTGCAGTTCATAAACATACCACGCATCACTCGATAATTCACATAATCTGAACTCAACTCTTCAAAATAATAACCACACATAAACTCATAAGTGGGGAAGTCTATGCAGTCACCAAATCAACGATTACCATAAATTCATATCATTACATGCATTTAACTTAACATTCCAAAATCCTATACATGAGGGATCCTTTATCTTACACAAAATCCACAGGTTTAGATTCATCGTCACATTTCATAAGATGCAGAGTA
The DNA here is from genome assembly GCA_021527575.1 of Ensete glaucum. Taxonomy (NCBI): domain Eukaryota; kingdom Viridiplantae; phylum Streptophyta; class Magnoliopsida; order Zingiberales; family Musaceae; genus Ensete; species Ensete glaucum. The sequence continues at coordinate 6,946,383 of CM038556.1, forward strand.
GCTTATACAACAAAAACACATATGTTAACAAAGATCTGCCCAAAATCTTCTAAACTTTCCACCGCCTCAGCCCAATCTTAACAATTAAGCGATACGCACTGAAAAATTTATCAACAAACGGGTGAGCATAAGGAGCTCGAAGTGACTAACATATCCATATCAAAATAATACAATTTCCAAAGGGATACAAAGTACAAGGCGAATATACGATTTCAGACATAAAATTGTTAGGCGTAAACATAATTGTCTTTTCAATCTTACATATTTGGTTCCCGGATGGGGCATAGAGTAATTGGAGCATCTCGTATCAAAGGAAACATATCGAAGCTTATCGTGGCATACGAAATGTTACGAAGCATATCAACGGCATATGGAATATTTCAAGCAAAATCATCGATGAATGAAGCATTTCAGAGCATATCAAAACAAATATCGACAGAAGCTCAAACGTCGTCCTTGACGTCAATCATATTATTCTTATCCGAGCATGAGCGAAACAACTCACCAAAACTCGGATGTCATATCAAACATATAGAAGGTGTAGTGGAATCTCAGAATGTGATCCATCCATTTCTGAATGACCACCGACAAATGTCTCCCACGTTTGGGAGCTCCATCCACCCACGCCTAGGTGAAGTCGGAAGGCCGAGCATCGCAGGCTCTAAGCACATACCCTTTACCATTTCTAGCAAAGGTCCAGAATATCCCACAGAGCGGGACCCCACATAGCGGGTAATAAGCACATACCCTTTACCATTTCTAGCAAAGGTCCAGACAATCCCACACACCAGAGTACAAGAGGGCGCTTTAACAATAAGTAGCATATGTCGGAAACACACGCGGAACAACAAAACGTGCATGTGTCTTTTCGAGATAATACGAAACAAAGAACAAATCTCTCACAAATATATTCAGATTTGGAATGAAATGAAAACAAGAATGTACAGGGATTGCAAGCAATCATATTTAGCTCAATTCCAATAAGAAGGTTAGACGAATTCAAATATCCAAAGGAATAGTACAAAATACGCGAAATCGACCAAAGCTTGATTTCGGACAGATTTCCAGTGGCATAGTAAACAAATATTTCAGAATATCAATTATGCTCCAATACCCATAAGAAAGTTATGGTCGAACCCTATATCAATCTATATTTTGATGGAACAAATTTCGTATGAAACAGGGTTCCCAACATGGAGTTACTTTTGAATTGGTAACCAAAGGGCAAAAACACAATCACTGTTTTGCAGAATTTATAGGGTCGGATTCAATAGATAATAGGGTAGGTAATTGAATTCCAAAATTTTCAAACCATATGTCAAAAGAAAAATTTTCAAGTCTAGTTTATAAAGAATTAAGTTTTGTCTAAATCAGAGACTCCAACAGGGAGTTTTACATAATTTAGTGACACACAGTTAGAAACTGCAAACTCGCTTTTACAGATTACATAGTATCAATTAAAACAAATGTTTGGACATGCTATTGAACTTCAAAGTTTTCAATTTTAGTCAAAAGAAAGATCTATCAGTCTAGATTCATATAAAATAAGTTTAACCTAAATCCAAAATCAGTACAATAATCTACAGAACAAGGCGTATGGGTCGGACTTTGATAATTTTCCAGATTCAGATCTTATAAGCAACAAGAGAGATTTCAGCTTTGCAGGTCTTGAATTTAGCAATTAATTTTGGAAAGCAAGGCAAAACAGTAAGGATAAAGTATCAGAAGGTAAAAAAATTAGGATAGAACACTTGCCTTTGATAATTTTGACCCTAAGTGAAAAGATTTGAGCAAGAACCCTTAAAGCTCCAAATCTTCTTCTTCTTCTTTCTTTCTTTCTTTTTTTCTTTTTTTTTGAATAGATCACCCACGTAGCTGCCTTCTCTGCTTCCTTAAGAATGAAGGCAGAGAGGCTTAAACGGTGGAATTTGTCATTTTTACATTTTGTAATTTAGTCCTTGTATTTAGTACATTTACGATTAGGTCCTCAGGGTTTACATATAGGTCCTCGGATTTTTTTTTTTTTTTTTTGAACAGATTACCCAAATCTTACAAATAAGTACTTCTGATTCATACTCTATTTCCTTTGTCAATTTAAAATGAATGCTTACATTATCACCAGAAATTTATACGAAAATTTGGAAATGAGGGGTGTTACATCCTGGGTCCTTGTGATGCCTCATTGTCGCTACTGGAGTCAGAATTGCTCGAATTAAGGGTGATAGCTTTGCCCTTGTCTAACTTACGGGGTAGAATCGATGCCGTCAAAGCATTGAGTGCCTGTTTTTGTGGGTACTCCCTCACCATGTGCGGTCCTCCACACAAGAAGCATCCAGTAAGCTTTGGGACTCTACCTCTTGAGCCCGGTCCCTTGTGGAAATTCTTCTTCTTTTGCTCGCCCCCAGACTCCTTCGCTCGAGAGTATTTATATGGGTGATTTCTCGAAGATTGTTTCTTCTTTCTCAAATCCTTCGAAGAAACAAAGTCAGTTAGCCTTTCCGCGGCTGCAATTGCCCTGACTACGTCGGTGACATTCCTTCGATGTAGTTCTTGTTGTGCCCATGGCTTCAAGCCATCGAGGAAGCGGAATAGCTTGTCTTTCTCAGATATATCCTGTATATCCAGCATCAGTGCTGAAAATTGTTTCTCATATTCTCGGATTATTGTACTTTGGCGGAGTTGTCTCAGTTTCCTTCTTGCGACAAACTCTGTGTTCTTGGGCAAAAACTGAGTTCTCAACTCTCGCTTCAAGTCTCCCCATGTATCCACTTGACATCGGCCTTGCTGGATCTCTTCCCAACAGGTTCGCCACCAAAGTTTTACATCCCCATTCAGATACATTGTTGTTATAGCAACTTTGGTTTCCTCAGAATCGAGCCTTGTAGCACGGAAATACTGTTCCATGTCGAACAAGAAATTTTTGAGCTCTTTGGCATCCCTAGCACCTCCATAGCACTACAGCTCTGGTGCCCTGAAGTTTTGTGGTGGCACAGTGCGGGTGTTATTCCCTCCTGCATCAAGAGTCCTTGTTAACACCATCACCTTAGCCGTGAGTTCCACCACAACTTCATGTAGATGTCGTACGAAATCTTTGGTGTCCTCTGTCAGTTAATCAATTAGTGATTCAACTTTCTCGATCCGAGATTCAGCTTCTTCTAGCGAGCTCTCTACCCTAAGTAGCCTTCGCTGGCCTTGGTAGAGTTCCTCCAAGCTCGCTTCAAGAACATCAAGGTGGGTCTCTGTCGCTATAATTCTCTCCTTGTGGCTCCTTTTCCCAGTTGGCGCTCCAGATGGAGCCTCCTCCCCTCGTGGAGAATACCCAACTTCATGCTCGTCTTATTCATTGTAGAGCTCCTCATGAGCAGTTCCCACAATTTGTGAGCGAGTTTGCACTTGCAGCCCACCTGTGACTGCTTGGAGCAAGGGTCCAGCTTACCCCATCTTGCTCGATTCACCATGATGTTTCACCATGGTGAGATTGCGAATCTTCCTCATTGTTCGTATGAATTGCTTGCCTGCTCTGATACCACACTATCACGAACTTAGCTGAATTTGCCTAAGCCGTGCGGCACCCTCGCGGCACTCCCGAAGACTTAACTAAAATTTTCTAAGTCGTGGAGCAACCTTGCCCACTACTCCGAACTTAGCTGGGATTGCCTAAGTCATGAAACGCCCAATGCATTATCGGTCCGCAAAGGGTCAGCCCTCTTACCACCTCTTAAGGTTCCGTAGGACCTGCAAAGAAGAAGTTGGCTTAGAAGCAAGCGACGGACACGTCCCGGCGTCTCGCAAAGTGGAAAGCTATACAAGTAATTTATCGAACACCTTGAGTGCAACAAAGAAAAGAGAGAAATAGAGCGAAATAGGACTTTGGAGGGTTCTAGGAATGGTCACAAGTCCACAAACGACGGTTCCCAAGGTATCGGACGCAAGACAAGTTCAATTGTTGGTGAACGCCTATGCCCAACATATACCCGAAACCCCATCCAGCCCGGTGCCACCCGAGGGGTTCCAAGGTGCTAAAATGGCTGACATTTCGCATCACTTAGAAAGGTTGTCGCAGCACATGAAAAAGACCCAAAAACAGGGCTGTTTTGGGCTGTTTTGGCTCCATGCAGCGAGTGATCGTTCTGCAGCCTTCTACACTACTTTTGCTCAGATTTCTTAGGTAAAAACACATAAACTCAATACAAAACAAGCTGTCAAACATATGTACAAGCCAGAAAAAGTGATGAACGGTTCAAAGAGCAAAGGCATTGCGGTTGGGCGATGACCGTTCGTGACACTAGGGAGATCGTATATCCCTCTATTCCATATCCGGATGGAGAAGATAAAGGAGGTCAAGCGTCCTCCTATCTAGCGGTATCCACATGATGGACCTCTGTAGTGAAACTCCTCCTATATGATCTCGCAACCCTTGCATAGAGGGAGGGAGGAGAATAGGAGGTGGTAGCCAAAGCTACTGCTTATCAACCATGAGTCTCCCCTCCTATTTATAGAGAGCCACAAAAAAAACCCTAGGGCTCCTTCCGTAGTGGGTATTGGATCGTCATCCAATTACGCGCTAACCTTGTATTATTAGATCTCTATCCAATAATCTTCTTAGGCCTCTAATTGGGCCTTAATCAAGGAGCTCATCAGCATAGAGTCTCATCTGATGAGAATAGGAGCTAATTGGATCTCCATCCAGTTCTGTATTCGTTGAAGCATCCACCATATGTGTATGACCCTCTAGGCCCGATACCGAACTAGCTGTGAGTCACTCCTATTAGAACTCCTTCTGATATAGTGAATTATAATCCTTATAATAATTCACTTGACTCATCGACTATGGACGTACTAGGCCACTATGCCATAGTCCCCAAACGGTGCGGGAGATTAAATCCATCAGGCTTGTCTATCCACAGTTACCGTATATCTATAATCCCTCATCCAACTAATATCCCAAAGACCGTATATTAGACATGGTACTATTAGGTCACAATGTCACGGACAATAATGTAAACAAGGTGTTCGATGAAATGCTTGTGTTAGTTCGTGTCCTTCAGTTTAGGTACATATCTTGTACAACAAGAAGAGGGCTTCTGAGGCTTAGTTTAGTTTGATTTACTTTATGGCCAAGTTTGGCTTGTAAATACAAGTGTGTCTTATAAGCACTTGTGGGGACTTGATGTAATGGACCATTATTCTTTGTGTGCAACCTCTCTGAGTTTGTAATGTCCATGGGTGTAATTTGTATTTTGGCTTTATAAAGTGTTTTCTTGAGCAGTTGCTTATGGATCCCGTGGGAATTGCTTCTTCTGGCCTGTTTTCTCTTTTTGTAAGTCTGTGGGACTTTAGGAGATCTCGGGGAGGGCTGACCTGTGTGGACGGACACGCATGGGTGCCGCACGGCTTAGGCAAAATCAGCTAAGCCCGTGATAATATGGAATCCATCATAGTCTCGCTCTAATCGGATTCTCTCGAAGAACTCTTTCTCTCTCAATCTGAATGACCTTGGCTAGGGATTTATCTGACCAAGCACATATAGGATATTCCTCTCGTGATACTAAGAGTGGATGATCCTCTGTTGACACTTAATTACCTTCGTAAGGTTGACTATCAATTCCGATAACCAACTATAGCATATCTGGAACTTTTCAATCCTATAAGTCTAACATCAAAGAATGGAGTACTCATACAAGGCATCCTTAGTGTCTCAAGTCTAAGGACTAGATACATAACTAAGACTATGGAATCGCTATCTGATATTAGGTATCATTAACCATACAACATTCTATAAGCGGATCAATCAGTAAACTCATTCTCCAATGTGTCACGGGCTTAGGTGATTTTGCCTAAGCCGTGCGGCACCCATGCGTGTCCGTCCGCAAAGGTCAGCCCTCCCCGAGATCTCCTAAAATCCCACAGACTTACAAAAAGAGAAAACGGGCCAGAAGAAGCAACTCCCACGGGATCCACAAGCAACTGCTCAAGAAAAACACTTTATAAAGCCAAAATACAAATTACACCTATGGACATTACAAACTCAGAGTGGTTGCACACAAAGGATAATGGTCCACTACAGACCGAAGCCCCCACAAGTGCTTATAAGACATACTTGTATTTACAAGCCAAACTTGGCCATAAAGTAAATCAAACTAGGGCTTCCAAGCCTACTGCAAGCCCGCTTCTTGTTGTATAAGATATGTACCTAAACCGAAGGACACGGACTAACACAAGCATTTCATCGAACACCATGGTTACATTGTTGTCCGTGACATTCTCCCCCACTTATTCCTTCGACGTCCTCGTCGAAGCCACTGTAGACGCTGCATCTCCTCGCATTCTGCTGAATCTTTAATCTTCTGCTTTGGCTGTAACACGTCCCTTTGGCTCCTAGCCGCTCTCCGCCGCTGTTGTTGAGTAGTCGAACTCTAATCCACCATGCTGCTTCAACTCACCAATGACTGAATCTGGTGTGGAGTTGGCTGAGTTGTGCTGATCCTTGTTGGTTCTCGCGGATCCCTCTGATGAAGGAAAAGACCTGCCTTATTATGTGCCAGTATCGCAGTATACTCATATTGCTTGAACTGGGTAGATGCTTGTTGGAGCTTTAACGAGCATCGCCTCACAGACTTTGAAGTTTTTAAGGTCCTTTCTCCATAATGTTTGCCCATTGAACCTTCTTCCGCTGTTAGTTGTCACTTCCAAGTATGTTCGCATCACTCCCTCTTAGTCAATTGGGAAATGAAGTGGAAAAACTACTCTCAATAGCACTGATCACCAACGGTGAGGATTTGACAACCATTGTCTTTCATAAGCTTTCTTTGAAGGGTCACTGAACTTGTGCAGAGCTCCCCTGCTTGGATAAGTAAGAGAACTGGGATACTTGACTTCACCCATTCTCTTCGTAGTTGAGAAGGTAAGGTGGCTTCGCTCACCTCCTCGAGTTAAGAGAACTGGGGTACTCGGTTTCGCCCATTCTCTCGAGTTGAGAAGGCAAAGGTTACTCAATTTCGCCTACCTCCTCGAGTTTGTACTTCATGCATTAAGCTGGGTACTAACATTCGCCTACTCTTTGCTCACACTTCTGAAGCACTTGAAGTGGTTGCACTCCTTGCGTTGGGTTAGCTACTGTGATTCACCTACCCACTGCCATTGAACTTCTGGAATTCAAGAAGTTTTGCCTGAAAAGTGCAAAAGTTTACTTGGCTCACCTCCTCGAGTTAAGAGAACTGGGTACTCCGCCCATTCTCTCGAGTTGAGAAGGCAAAGGTTACTCAATTTCGCAAAGGTTACTCGATTTCCGCCTCCTCGAGTTTGTACTTCATGCATTGAGCTGGTTACTAACATTCGCCTGCTCTTTGCTCACACTTCTGAAGCACTTGAAGTGGTTGCACTCCTTGCGTTGGGTTAGCTACTGTGATTCACCTTCCCACTGCCATTGAACTTCTGGAATGCAAGAAGTTTTGCCCGAAAAGAGCAGAAGTTTACCCCAACTTGGAGTAAGTCTTTGATAGGTCTGGTCGCCTTTGGAATTGTACCGTCTTCTCCATCACCTTTGTCGCCTACTCCTCTTGAGTAGAAAGGTATAGTACCATGTACTGCCTACTTCATTCCTTGGTCGAGCCCTCCTGCATCAACCCGAAGTCCCTTAATTTTGGCTATCTGGATGAGAAGCACATCGACATCGGTCTTATGAAGTTTCTTGGCCTCTGCCCTTCTGCCTCGTCTTGGTACTTAGAGTTTACCTCTACATTCTCCACCTCCTTGGCCCCTTTTACGACCAATGTTGTCCCTTCATGAGAGCAAGGGATTGATGACTCCACGGAAGTCCCGCATCTGCGATACCATGGCGCTGCCAAGCCCATAGCACTACTATCTGTTACCTTGTATCTTTATCACTTCCTTCGCGATCGGTAGATCTGCCTCTATGGCACAGTGGAGCTCCTCCGAGTCCACCTCCTCTCTAACCGACGCTTTTCTTTTGGGTAGCTGAGCCCCGTTGGACTCGTCGTCGCTTCCTCGCCCCTTTCGACCACCTGCTTCGACACCACTATGTCCTCCTAGCAGTTCTCCTTGGTCGATGGAGAGACAGACTACAACTCTCATGCATGGCCTCTACCATCTTGTTGCAGGGCTCGCGCCGATTCTGTTCTCCTTAGCTTCCTTGGTAGCAACATTCGTTTACTCAGCCTTGTCCTCTGACTCGCCGGGCTCCCTTAAGCGAATGTGAGCACTGAAGCAGTCCAACTCTCCAACTGCTCCTGTTAATCAAGTCCCCTCCATAGGACTCACTGGTACTTGTAATCTAACTACTCCCTCGGTGGTACACAGCCCCTCAAATGCTGAGAACCAAGGCTTTCATCTGATGCAAGCTTCGATGTATACACACGGAAGACCCGCCTCTGTGGTACTGTGGCATTCACTCCTTAAATCCACAGCCCTTCTTGTCGTTGCCTTGTTCACCGAAGTGGAGCTCCCAGCAGCTCCTGATCATTCACATGATCATGTCCCCCTCCATGGGACTCACTGGTACGTGCACTTGGACTTCTTCCTCGGTGGTATACAACTCCCATATGCTGATGACTAAGGCTTTCATCCAATGCAAGCTTTGATGCATACACGAAGACCCGCCTCTACGGTACTATGACATTCACTTCTTGAATCCATAGCCCTTCTTCTTGTTGTGTCGTACACCAAAGTGGAGCTTCCAGTAACTCCTGATCATACCTCCGCATGATTTTGTCCCTCACGGGACAAAATTGCTTGTATTACATTGCCACGAACTATTCCACCACGATCCGCTGCACCATGTCGCCTCCTGGTGACATCTCCATTGCATACAGATTCTCGTGTGATGAACTCGGACTACGACTTCTCCACGTGTGGCCTCTGCCAACATATCGTAGGGCAATTTCCCTTCGTCCCCCCCACTCTTAGGTTACACCTGGACGAAACATAGCTCTAGGACAGTCCGTCGCCTAGTAGCTCCTGAAGTCCTCTAACTTCACTATAGTTGGAGCACTATTGTCTGGATCTTAGGCCTCTATCCCCTACCAACACAATCTTGCTATGCACCTCCTATTCTTGACAACTCGAATGGCAACACTGTGGCATATTCTTCAAGAGTACCCGCCTCTAAGTCCTCTTGCCCCGTACTAAGGTCTCATGATCCTAACTTTGCCTCCACAAGTTGAATCACCTTAGTTACTCCATCAAATGCATCTCTTAGGTAGCTTGCATATGCCTTGAAGCTCCCTTCATCTTTGGTACCATGCAAAATAAGTCTGTCCCATCATAATGAAGAACCCATGGAACAACATGATCCCACTCTTGCCTCTACAAGAGTTCATGCCCTCGACCTCTGTCTAAGGAAAGCTCCGTGCCTCCGCTCCATGTTCCATCTTCTATGTCGACTCCCTTCATGCGGCTTGGATACTTCACCGAGTTCCACCCAAGTCGCTCTGCTCCTCGATTTGCATTGAGTTGATAGTGGCCCTCACATCCACCGTTCCACGGGTCAGCCCTCTATTGAGTTCGATTTCTGCCTCGACTCTAAGTGTGCCTTCATATGATGTTGCCTTGGATTGCTCCCCCACTTGATCTCGAAATACATCCACCAATGCATTACCTCCTTTGAGATCATGCGACAACTCTTCGTCGCTCACTCGGTCCGTTGAGCTTTGTGGAGATATAACCTTGAGAAACTCTTCCTCAATATGTGCAGTCTGTTACATATGATTCTCCCACTAGAGAACTAGGACTTATCCCTCCTGGATATTTGTCCTGCTGGAGCAACTTTTCTCTTTACATACTTCCCACTGGAAGTTTCGAGGACCATCATCCCCTTTAGACTACTCCGTCTTGCTGAACTCGAGCTTTGTTCTACCCCCACAAATGTATTTGCTAGATTATGACCCTTCTCCAATACAGTCTCCACTGCACCCTTCAAGGTCTAGCAACATGTGGAACTTGTTGCACATTACAGCCACCTACGGACATATCCTTTCCATGTTGAAGAGAAAGTTCTGATGCTCCATGGCGCCGAGTTCTAATTGCGCCTTGGGATGGCCACGAACACTCTGTCATCTGTGTATAAGCCCTTGCATGAGTTTCGAATCCTTCGAGTTAGCAATTCCCCTCACCTCTGTGAGCTTTGCACGACTCTTTCGGTCGTTACACAACACCTCCCACCTTGCATGGTCTTATCTTTCACCAAGCACCCTGCTTTGCCTTAAGCACCGTCCAGTTTAGTTGCCAACGTCAAGCTATAGCTCAAACTCAACCATCCCAATCTTTGTGTGCTACGCATTCTTCTTCGCTTGCTTGTCCTCGTGGTGCCTCTCGCGCAAAGGGGTTGGCTATTCCTTGAATGCCAAACCAGACGCCTCCGAGCGACTCCTTTCCCTACATCTCAATGTCCGCTTTCCCTACGCGTCGGTCCTCCACACAGCCTAGCTAGGTCCCCCATATTTATATGGCAAGTGTGTGTGCATGTGCTTGTCCCGCTCTGATACCACATTGTCACGGGCTTAGGTGATTTTGCCTAAGCCGTGCGGCACCCATGCGTGTCCGTCCACAAAGGTCAGCCCTCCCCGAGATCTCCTAAAATCCCACAGACTTACAAAAAGAGAAAACAGGCCAGAAGAAGCAACTCCCACGGGATCCACAAGCAACTGCTCAAGAAAAATACTTTATAAAGCCAAAATACAAATTACACCCATGGACATTACAAACTCAGAGAGGTTGCACACAAAGGATAATGGTCCACTATGCATCAAGCCCCCACAAGTGCTTATAAGACACACTTGTATTTACAAGCCAAACTTGGTCATAAAGCAAATCAAACTAGGGCTTCCAAGCCTACTGCAAGCCCACTTCTTGTTGTACAAGATATGTACCTAAACCGAAGGACACGGACTAACACAAGCATTTCATCGAACACCTTGTTTACATTGTTGTCCTTGACAAATGAGCACCTATACTATATCCTTAGTGTCTCCACACAAGTGGCTCTGAGACCAACCGCCTCCATCATATGGATGGGTATATAGTACACTGATCTGTCCGATTATCTCAATATCTCTCTTGAGTAACCTATGACTGGGATTATTTAAGATTTATATTTAAAGGTGAATTGATCTCATTATCATAATCTAATCACGATCCGACTCCCATTGCACAGAACCAAGGATATCACAATATATATAATAAATAATATAATGTGAGAATATACCAATATTAATCATAAGAAAAAAAGATCACAGAGCATGTCACGCGTACCATCACTCACATGATTGGCTTGCAGGGTACCTGTAACCAGCAATCTCCCACTTGACCAAAAGTCAATCACCTATGTACCTGATCCTATCAAACCCTTGTGACGCTCAAATACAATCTGAGCCAGCAGTTTTGTTAGTGGATCTACAATGTTATCTTCGGATGGAACTCTTTCCATTGCTATATCTTTTCAGATCATAATCGCTTTAATCAGATGGAACCTCCTCAGAACAATTCTGTTGAGACCTGAGTTCCTTTGTTCGAGTTATCGCCCTGTCGTTGTCACAATATATGGGATTCAACTCCATGCTGCTTGGTATGATTCCCAAATCCTTGATGAACTTCTTCATCTAAACCCCTTCCTTTGCTGCTTTTGCTATAACAATGTATTCCGCCTCTATGGTCGAGTTAGTAATAGAATCTTGCATGAAACTCTTCCAGCTTACTGCTCATGCATTCAGGGTGAAAACAAACCTTGAATTCAACTTGCTATCATCAATGTTGAACTGAAAACTCGAATCCTTGTAGCCCTCAACCTGGAGGCTACCTTCATCATATATCAGTAAAAGATCCTTAGTGCTTCTTAAGTACTTAAGGATACACTTTACTGCCTTCCAGTGTTCTAAACCTGGATTTGCCTGATACTTACTCGTGACACTCAAAGCATGTGCTATACCAAGCTTGGTACATAGCATCGCATACATGATAGACCCTATCGCTGAGACATAACGTATCTTATCCATGTCTACCCTTTCTTAAGGAGTCTTTGGGGATATACTCCTAGAAAGTGATATTCCATGTCTCATCGGTATGAGACATCTCTTACAATTCTCCATGCCAAACCTTTTAGCAATGAGTCTATGTACCTGGACTGGGACAAGCTAAGCATTCTTTTGGATCTATCTCTATAGATCCAGATCCCCAAAGTATATGATGCTTCCCCTAAGTCTTTCACGGAGAAGTTTCTGGATAACCAAGCATTTAATATGAAGCATTCCTACATCAATCCTAATGATTTTGATGTCATCCACATATAGCACCAAGAAGGTGATAGTGCTCCCACTTACCTTCTTATACACACAAGGCTCATCTTTATTCTTAACGAGGTCATAAGATCTGATCACCTCATCAAATCTTATGTTCCAACTTCGGGAAGCTTGCTTCAATGCATAAATGGATCTAAGCAACCTACACAATTTATCTGGACTCTTTTTGGATACGAATCCCTCTGGCTGTATCATATACACCTCCTCCTCGAGGTTACCATTGAGGAATGTCATTTTGACATCCATCTGCCAGATCTCATAGTCATAGTGTGTTGCAATGGCCAAAATAATTCTAATAGACTTAAGCATGGCTACAGGTGAAAAGGCTTCGTCATAGTCAACTTCTTATCTTTAATGATATCTTTTAGCTATTAGCCTTGCTTTATAGGTCTTTACCTTTCCATCTTCTCTGATCTTTTTTTTGAAGATCCATTTGCAACCGATGGGTATAATACCCTCAGGTGCATCTATAAGGTTTCAAACCTTACTAAAGTACATGAAATACATCCTAGAATTCATGGCTTCTTTCCACTTCTCGGAGTCTATACTCATAATAGCCTCCTCGTAGGTCTGAGGATCAACATCCTAAGAGTCATCTCCACTGATATGTCCCACATATCCTTTAGGAGGGTGAGATGCTCTACTAGACCTATGTAAAGTTGGAACTTGTATGTTAGGTATCTGAACAGACTCGGGCTCTAGAATGGTGCTTGAGCTAGGTTCTCCAACTTTACTCAATTCTATCTTATTCCCACTGTTTCCACCAAGAATATGTTCTTTCTCAAAGAACACGGCTCTCTTGGCAACAAAGACCATTCGGTCCTCGGGGTGATAAAAATAATACCCACAAGTTTCTTTTGGGCATCCCATGAATATGCACCATTCTGTCTTTGATTCCAACTTATCGGGATTGTGTCTTCTAACATGGGCAGGATAGTCCCAAATCTTAACAATCTTAAGATCGGGCTTCTTTTCTTTCTATATCTCATATGACGTAGATATTATTGACTTTGATGGAACTATGTTTAGAAGGTAAGCTACGGTCTCTAGGGTGTACCCCTAGAATAAGACAGGTTGGTCAACGAAACTCATCATGGACTACATCATGTCTAACAGCATGTGATTTCTCCTTTCTGATATACCATTGAGCTGAGGTGTATATAGAGGTGTCCATTGGGATCGAATCCTATTGTTCTTAAGGAAATGAGTAAACTCCATACTCAAGTACTCTCCTACTCGATCTAATTGAAGAGTCTTAACACTCTTTCAAATTTGGTTTTCTATCTTATTCTCATATTCTCTGAATTTCTCAAAGGCCTCAGATTTATAATTTATTAAATACACGTGTCCATACCTAGAGAAATCATTAGTGAATGTAATGAAATATGAGTAAATCACTTATAGCCTGAGTCAACATGGGACCACATACATCACTATGTATGAGTTCCAATAACTCAGTGGCTCTCTCTCCAGTTCCACTAAAAGGAGAGTTGGTCATCTTCCCACAAAGGCAAGGTTCACAAGTTGCATATGACTCATAGTCAAATGGATCTAAGTATCCATCTTTCAGCAACTTTTGAATCTTTCCCTCATGTATATAACCTAGCCTATAATGTCATAGGTTTGCATTATTTATCTTATCTCTTTTCCTCTTAGACATATTTATATTCATGATGTGTGAAGAAGTGTCTAACATATATAAGCCATTTACAAGGGTCCCTCTAGTGATGATCTCATCATCTATAATTATTGAACAACTATTATTCTCAAAAACTAATTTATATCCACTAATTATCAAACAAGAGATTGATATAATATTTTTAATAATAGAGAGAACAACATAGTATGCATCCAATGCAATGATAGCTCCACCAAGCAGACGTAGGGTGACCTCCCCAATGGCAATTGTAGAAACTCTTGCTCTATTGTCCATCTTGAAGTCCATCTTATCTTTGGCGAGTCTCCTAGGTCTTGCCAGAACATGCAACGAATTACAAATATGATAAACACTCCCAGTATCCAATACCCATGTGTTATCATAAAAATCTAACAAGTGAAGACTGATTATGAATATACCTAGAGCTTATTTAAGCTTTTGTTTTACTTTATCTACAAGCTGGTCCTTACAATTCCTCTTCCAATGCTAATCTAGGCTGTAGTGGAAGCACTGTTCTTTGTCCTTTACCGGGTCACTCTTGGCAATCTTTGCCTTACCTGGTCTTTCTTTGCCCTTACCCTTCTTAAGGGTCATGCTGGCCTTTCTTTTCTTTTTGGTCTCACGAATGTAGAGAACTGACTTCTCCTTCTTGATGGCACTCTCAACTTCCCTCAGCATATTGAGGAGCTTAGGGAGAGTCACCTCAAACTTGCTCATATTAAAGTTAATAATGAATTATGAAAAGGAATCTGGTAGGGGCTAAAGTATAAGATCAACATACAGGTTATCCTTTAGGACTATCTTTATACTTCACAAAGCGATTAATCTCATCCTCGCTTGTCCTTTCCTCCAACATGAGCACAATCATGTTAAGGACATATACAATTTCCTCTTTTGTGAGAAAAATTCTCAAATTACGGAGCATTTGGACTAATGAGATAGTTGGCATCAAGTATGCCACATAAGGGTTTTGCAAGTGACAAATAAGATATAGTATAAATAAATAACACGTAGACTTTGCAAAAAATACTAATTAAGATATAGACTTCTATATTAATGTACTATCACTATTTTCTTAGTGAATCACGTGACACCCTCGACACGTGAGACATAAGTCTTCAGCAAACTCCTAGTAGGGACCGGGATTCAATTGGCGTCTTAGTGCAACCTCGAGAGACTCGACCAATTATACTAAGCCCAAAATGTAGGCAACTCTTGTCAATCACAACTCCTTGTGATTCCCATCATGTTCACCTCTGAATCATCATAGTCTCGAGGGACTCGACCAAGCATACCATGTCCTCATGTCACCAATGACATCTCTATGTCGTAGGCAAGATCTTGATCACATAGATAGGTGAGCCTCGAGGGACTCGACCAACTCAACCCATGTCGTGATTCAATTTCTTCTTATAACAATGAAAGGTCACGTGGGTCAATCTTATTATCTAACGCTTACCGATTTAATATTATCTTAGAAGGGGTTTTTTGTATTGGTCCCCTAATATGTTGTGTCACACACATACATATTTAAGATATATCCACATCGTATGTAATATACATATATCTAGTAGGTGTATAACAATAGGATCTATGCAAGCCACACCGGATGATCATGAGCCATCACCTAATATGATTAAGCCCGAGCCAATGGGTCTAATCACTCACAATAGGATCTATGTATGCATTGGCGTATTTCTATACCCTATGATTGTTGATCTCGTCATCATCGGTTCCGTCGGATCGTCACATCACCATACATCGTGATCTCCCGCCACGGCATCGTGGGTCCCGCTGTAACCTCCACACTCCCACTACGCCTCTCCATGTAATTACAAATAATCACAAACACATAGGCCCAACAATAAACGAGAAAAACACAAGCTCACAGGCCCTAATATTAATAATCATCATAATTACACACATCATAACACATGGCTCATGATCATCTATCCACTTCATTCATCACATGTACATCACGTCATATATAGGATTACTAGATATATATAATAATTAATTAAATTATTTAATTAATTAATTTTCTAGTAATCTGGACATGCTCGAAATTTTTAGAATTTTTAAGGGCATTTTCATAATTCTAGATCAGAGGACAGTCCTTAAAATTTTTAAAATTATTGAGGGTATTTTGAGAATTCTATACATGAGGACAATGCTCAGAATTTCCTAAATTCAGAGGGGTATGATCATCCTTTTCTCAAAAGAATGTCCTAGCCCTCTTCCCTTACCCTCACTGCACCACCAATGCCGCCACCGCCACCACACGCAGGGTGCTGCATGCCATCGGCATGGGTACCGCCTGCGGGCCGAAAGACCTCGGTGACAGTGTCGCAGCGCGCCCCTACAAGAGCAGGTTGCCTGCAGCCTCGTAGTTGTCACGGGCTTAGCTAATTTTTGCCTAAGCCGTGCGGCACCCATGCGTGTCCGTCCGCAAAGGTCAGCCCTCCCCGAGATCTCCTAAAATCCCACATACTTACAAAAAGAGAAAACGGGCCAGAAGAAACAATTTCCACGGGATCCACAAGCTATTGCTCAAGAAAAACACTTTATAAAGCCAAAATATAAATTACACCCATGGACATTACAAACTCAGAGAGGTTGCACACAAAGGATAATGGTCCACTACAGACCGAAGCCCCTACAAGTGCTTATAAGACACACTTGTATTTACAAGCCAAACTTGGCCATAAAGCAAATCAAACTAGGACTTCCAAGCCTACTGCAAGCCCGCTTCTTGTTGTACAAGATATGTACCTAAACCGAAGGACACGGACTAACACAAGCATTTCATCGAACATCTTGTTTACATTGTTGTCTGCGACATTCTCCCTCACTTATTCCTTCGACGTCCTCGTCGAAGCCACTGTAGACGCTGTATCTCCTTGCATTCTGCTAAATCTTTAATCTTCTGCTTTGGCTGTAACATGCCCCTTTGGCTCCTAGCCGCTCTCCGCCGCTGTTGTTGAGTAGTCAAACTATAATCCGCCATGCTGCTTCAACTCACCAATGACTGAATCTGGTGTGGGGTTGGCTGAGTTGTGCTGATCCTTGTTGGTTCTCGCGGATCCCTCTGATGAAGGAAAAGACCTGCCTTATTATGTGTCAGTATCGTAGTATACTTATATTGCTTGAACTAGGTAATGCTTGTTGGACCTTTAACGAGCATCGCCACACAGACTTTGAAGTTTTTAAGGTCATTTCTCTATAATGTTTGCCCATTGAACCTTCTTCCGCTGTTAGTTGTCACTTCCAAGTATGTTCGCATCACTCCCTCTTAGTCAATTGGCAAATGAAGTGAAAAAACTACTCTCAATAGTACTGATCACCAATGGTGAGGATTTGACAACCACTGTCTTCCATAAGCTTTCTTTGAAGGGTCACTGAACTTGTGCAGAGCT
The DNA here is from genome assembly GCA_021527575.1 of Ensete glaucum. NCBI lineage: Eukaryota > Viridiplantae > Streptophyta > Magnoliopsida > Zingiberales > Musaceae > Ensete > Ensete glaucum. Next base: position 6,963,767 of record CM038556.1, read on the forward strand.
CCCCTGCTTGGATAAGTAAGAGAACTGGGATACTTAACTTCACCCATTCTCTTCATAGTTGAGAAGGTAAGGTGGCTTCTCTCACCTCCTCGAGTTAAGAGAACTGGGGTACTCGGTTTCGCCCATTCTCTCGGGTTGAGAAGGCAAAGGTTACTCAATTTCGCCTGGCAAAGGTTACTTGATTTCACCTGCCTCCTCGAGTTTATACTTCATACATGAAGCTGGTTACTAACATTCGCCTGCTCTTTGCTCACACTTCTGAAGCACTTGAAGTGGTTGCACTCCTTGCGTTGGGTTAGCTACTGTGATTCACCTTCCCACTGCTATTGAACTTCTGGAATGCAAGAAGTTTTGCCCGAAAAGTGTAAAAAGTTTACTTGGCTTCGCTTACCTCCTCGAGTTAAGAGAACTGGGGTACTCGGTTTCGCCCATTTTCTCGAGTTGAGAAGGCAAAGGTTACTCAATTTCGCCTGCAAAGGTTACTCGATTTCGCTTGCCTCCTCGAGTTTGTACTTCATGCATTGAGCTGGTTACTAACATTCGCCTGCTCTTTGCTCACACTTCTGAAGCACTTGAAGTGGTTGCACTCCTTGCGTTGGGTTAGCTACTGTGATTCACCTTCCCACTGCCATTGAACTTCTGGAATGCAAGAAGTTTTGCCCGAAAAGAGCAAAAGTTTACCCCAACTTGGAGTCCCCCAACTTGGAGTAAGTCTTTGATAGGTCTGGTCGCCTTTGGGATTGTACCGTCTTCTCCATCACCTTTGCCGCCTACTCCTCTTGAGTAGAAAGGTACAGTACCATGTACTGCCTACTTCGTTCCTTGGTCGAGCCCTCCTGCATCAACCCGAAGTCCCTTAATTTCGGCTATCTGGATGAGAAGCACATCGACATCGGTCTTATGAAGTTTCTTGGCCTCTGCCCTTCTGCCTCGTCTTGGTACTTAGAGTTTACCTCTACATTCTCCACCTCCTTGGCCCCTTTTACGACCAATGTTGTCCCTTCATGAGAGCAAGGGATTGATGACTTCACGGAAGTCCCGCATCTGCGGTACCATGGCGCTGCCAAGCCCATAGCACTACTATCCGTTACCTTGCATCTTCATCCCTTCCTTCGCGATCGGTAGATCTCCCTCTATGGTACTGTGGAGCTCCTCCAAGTCCACTTCCTCTCTAACCGACGCTTTTCTTTTGGGTAGCTGAGCCCCGTTGGACTCGTCGTCGCTTCCTCGCCCCTTTCGACCACCTGTTTCGACACCACTATGTCCTCCTAGCAGTTCTCCTTGGTCGATAGAGAGACAGACTGCAACTCACATGCATGGCCTCCACCATCTTGTTGCAGGGCTCGCGCCGATTCTGTTCTCCTTAGCTTACTTGGTAGCAACATTCGTTTACTCAGCCTTGTCCTCTGACTTGCCGAGCTCCCTTAAGCGAATGTGAGCACTGAAGCAGTCCAACTCTCCAACTGCTCCTGTTAGTCAAGTCCCCTCCATGGGACTCACTAGTACTTGCAATCTGACTACTCCCTCGATGGTACATAGCCCCTCATATGCTGAGGACCAAGGCTTTCATCTGATGCAAGCTTCGATGCATACATACGGAAAACCCGCCTCTGCGGTACTATGGCATTCACTCCTTGAATCCACAGCCCTTCTTGCTGTTCACCGAAGTGGAGCTCCCAACAGCTCCTGATCATTCACATGATCATGTCCCCCTCCATGGGACTCACTGGTACGTGCACTTGGACTTCTTCCTCGGTGGTATACAGCTCCCATATGCTGATGACTAAGGCTTTCATCTAATGTAAGCTTTGATGCACACACGAAGACCCACCTCTGCGGTACTACGACATTCACTCCTTGAATCCATAGCCCTTCTTCTTGTTGTGTCGTACACCAAAGTGGAGCTCCCAATAACTCCTGATCATACCTCCGCATGATTTTGTCCCTCACGGGACAAGATTGCCTGTATTGCATTACCACGAACTATTCCACCACGATCCGCTACACCATGTCGCCTCCTGGTGATATCTCCATTGCATACAGATTCTCGTGTGATGAACTCGGACTATGACTTCTCCACGTGTGGCCTCTGCCAACACATCGTAGGGCCTCTGCTAACTCCGACTTTTAGTTCGCTCCCCTGGAAATTCCCCTTCGTCCCCCCCACTCCTGGGTTACACCTGGACGAAGCATAGCTCTAGGACAGACCGTCGCCTAGTAGCTCCTGAAGTCCTCTGACTTCGCTAGAGTTGGTGCACCATTGTCTGGATCTTGGGCCTCTGTCCCCTATCAACACAATCTTGCTATGCACCTCCTGTTCTTGACAACTCGAATGGCAACACTGTGGCATATTCTTCAAGAGTACCCGCCTCTGTGTCCTCTTGCCCCGTACTGAGGTCTCATGATCCTAACTTTACCTCCGCAAGTTAAATCACCTTAGTTACTCCATCAAATGCATCCCTTAGGTAGCTTGCATGTGCCTTGAAGCTCCCTTCATCTTTGGCACCATGCAAAATAAGTCTGTCCCATCAGAATGAAGAACCCATGGAACGACATGATCCCACTCTTGCCTCTACAAGAGTTCATGCCCTTGACCTCTGTTTAAGGAAAGCTCTGTGCCTTCGCTCCATGTTCCATCTTCTATGTCGATTCCCTTCATGCGGCTTGGATACTTCACCGAGTTCCACCCAAGTCGCTCTGCTCCTCGATTTGCATTGAGTTGATAGTGGCCCTCACATCCACCATTCCACGGGTCAGCCCTCTGTTGAGTTCGATTTCTGCCTCGACTCTAAGTGTGCCTTCATATGATGTTGCCTTGGATTGCTCCCCCACTTGATCTCGAGATGCATCCACCAATGCATTACCTCCTTTAAGATCATGCGACAACTCTTCGTTGCTCACTCAGTCCGTTGAGCTTTATGGAGATATAACCTTGAGAAACTCTTCCTCAATATATGCAGTCCGTTACACATGATTCTCCCACTAGAGAACTAGGACTTATCCCTCCTGGATATCTGTCCTGCTGGAGCAACTTTTCTCTTTACATACTTCCCATTGGAAGTTTCGGAGACCATCATCCCCTTTGGACTACTCCGTCTTACTGAACTTGTGCTTTGTTCTGCCCCCACAAATGTACTTGCTAGATTGCGACCCTTCTCCAATACAGTCTCCACTACACCCTTCAAGGTCTAGCAACATGCTGAATTTGTTGCACATTTCAGCCACCTACGGACATATCCTTTCCATGTTAAAGAGAAAGTTCTGATGCTCCATGGTGACGAGTTCTAATCGTGCCTTGGGATGGCCACGAATACTCCGTCATCCGTGTACAAGCCCTTGCATGAGTTTCGAATCCTTCGAGTTAGCAATTCCCCTCACCTCTGTGAGATTTGCACAACTCTTTCGGTCATTACACAACACCTCCCACCTTGCACGGTCTCATCTTTCATCAAGCACCCTACTTTGCCTTAAGCACCGTCAAGTTTGGTTGCCAACGTCGAGCTATAGCTCAAACTCAACAATCCTAGTCTTTGTGTGCTACGCATTCTTCTTCGCTTGCTTGTCCTCTTGGTGCCTCTCGCGCAAAGGGGTTGGCTATTCCTTGAATGCCAAACCAGGATTCTGATTTTCTAGGCAAACCACCAGCGAACACTCAGCCATACCACTATTTACAACTTCAGAATGATTAAATAAAAAAATTATAAAGGAGATGCTTGAAACAGGGGTCATTCAGCCAAGTTGCAGCCCCTACTCTTTGCTGGTGCTTCTCATACAAAAGAAAGATGGAACATAACGAATGTACGTCGACTATCGAGCTCTCAATGGCATAACCATCAAAGACAAATACCCTATTCTAGTGGTGGATGAACTCATTGATGAATTAACGAGAGCTCGAGTCTTCACGAAGTTGGACCTCTGATTCGGATATCATCAAATTCGGGTATATAAAGACGATGTACCAAAAACTACCTTTCGAATACACAATAGCCACTATGAGTTTTTGGTAATGCCCTTTAGTCTCATCAATACTCTTTCCACCTTCCAAAGCATTATGAATGATATTTTCTAGAGTCTTCTTCACAAGTGCTGGTATTCTTTGACGACATTCTCATTTGCAGCCCTTCATATGAAAGTCATTTTCAGCACCTACAACTTATTTTAATGATTCTTTGAGAAAATATTCTTTTTATCAAATGATCGAAGTGCAGCTTTCTTCAACATAAGGTGGAGTATCTTGGCCACCTCATATCAGAAGGAGTGGTGGTAAACCCTTCCAAAATCGAGGCAATGCAAAGCTGGTCGAAATCGAAGAATGTGAAATTGCTACGTAGTTTTTTTGGATTAACGGGCTACTATCATAAATTCATCGAAGATTATGGGAAGATCAGTGCACCACTCACTTACTTACTAAAAAAGGATACTTTCTAGTGGTCAAACAAAGCCTACGTTGCCTTCAACAATCTCAAGGTAGCCATGATGACAACGCCCGTACTAGCACTGCCCGATTTCAACAAAACCTTCATCATTGAAGCCGATGCATTCGAAGTTGGGATTGGCACCATCCTCATGCAAAATGGCTGACCACTCACTTACACAAGCAAGGCATTGTCCCCCTCCCATCTAAAAATATTGATCCATAAGAAGGAGATGCTCGTAATTATGCATGCCATAACGAAGTGGAGACCTTACTTGATCGGCCAACGCTTCCAAATAAAAACCAATCAAAAGAGCCTTAAATATTTCTTGGAGTAGAAGATATCCTCCCCCGAACAATAGAAATAGGTAATGAAGCTTCTTGGGTATGATTTTGAAATTACTTACAAAAAGGGCAAGGAAAATGTGGTTGTAGATGCACTTTCACGACTACTCGAGCAAGCAAAATTTTTGACAATCTCCCTTACAACCAATGACTTTCTTGAGGATATTAAAGAGGAATGGATGAAGGATCCAGAGACCAGTAAGATCATAAAAAAATTGGAGGAGGACCCAAGCTCCATGAACCATTATAGTCGTGATTTAAAGGACTTGTGCTACAAAAGACGCATCATGCTTATACCCGACTCTCCTTGCATAAAAACCATCCTACAAGAGATGCACTCTACACCATTAGCAGGGCACTCCAGATTTATGAGAACCTACAAAAGAATTAAGTAAATTTTTTATTAGAAAGGGATGAAAATGGTTATTTATGACTTTGTATTAAAGTGCGACATATGCCAACGGCATAAGGGTGAAACAATGACAAGCCCCAAGAAGTTGTAACCCCTACCTATACCGGACTCATTATGGACTAACATATCAATGTAATTCATTGAAGAGCTACCCTCACCCTAAGGTAAAGGTATAATTCTCATCGTGGTTGATCGTCTTATGAAGTATGCCCTTTTTTGTGTTGTTCGAAATTCCTACATTACCTCTAGCATTGCCCAATTTTTTATAAAAAATATTATAAAATTACATAAGATGTCAAGGTTCATTGTATGTAGTCATGACAGGGTGATAGAACCCCATAAGGAGCTCTATAGTATTTGATCTTTGAGGGGGATCAACCCTTAGAACACTATAGGGGTTCCTCCATCCTAAGGTCAGCTAACAAGGCTGAAATAGAATTGATCTTACTTGATTGAGAGAGAAGGAAACTACAAGCTTATATAGGGCTAAAAACACTACCCTAGGGGGGGTGCTACTGAAGTAAAATTACCCCCTTACCCCTTCTATAGTCGTCCTGCCTTAATAGAGATGGGCGGCGGCTAAGATGACTCCATGGCCGCCTATATCTGCTAGAAACCCTGGCCAACCAGCCCAATAAAGAGGGTGACGACCAGTAAGCCCTAAGGCCCCAAAATAAACCCTAATCATACTGTTTATAGGATAGAAGTGACTAGGTGGAGTCTTATTGTAAATCTCATAAAGTTTTTATTAACTACTTCTATGGTGATTATGACCCAACCCTGCTAGAGCCCTCTTTGAATCAACCTTGTCCTCAAGGCTGAGGGTCTATGAACTCTAGGAATCAGGTCTTCAACTCCTCATAAGACTCTCATGTGGCATCTTCAGGTGATAAGTTGTTCCAATGCACTAATACTTTAGTTGAGAGGCGTCGACGGCGCATCACAATCCTCCAATCAAGTATGGCTTGTGGTTGAACTTGAATTTCACCATCATTTGTAGTGCTTGGTGAATGGGTCTGGGCCGACTCATGCTCTCCCAGTTTGGGCTTTAAGTAGGATGCATGGAAGATGGGATGGACCTTAACATCTTCTAGTAGTTTCAATCTATATGCCATAGCCCCAATATGCTCCAAGATTTTATATGGTCTATAGAATCAAGACGATAGCTTCATCGATGCTCTAGTGTTGATTAACAGCTACTTGTATGGTTGTAGGTGAAGGTAGACCCAATCTCCTACTGAAAATTTTCGCTCGCTTCGATGATTGTCGGCTTGTTACTTTATGCAATCTTGGGCGATAATTAAGTTATCATTTAGCAACTGTAGGAGCTTGTCCCTATTAATTAAACTTTGGTCAACCTAATCTACTTTGGTTGTATCAATTACATACTTAGGTATTATAGAGGGCGGTCACGCCATACAATGCCTCATAGGGGATACATTTGGTGGATGAATGATAGGTCATATTGTATCACCATTCAGCCCAAGGAAACCAGTTTGTCCACTCTTTTGGCTGATCACTAGTGAAGCACTGTAGATAAGTCTCTAGACATCTGTTCGCCACCTCTGTTTAGTCATCGGTCTATGGATGACAGGTTGTGCTTATCTTGAGTTGGGTGTCCTGTAGTTGAAATAATTCGATCTAAAAATTTCTTGTAAATACCCTGTCACAGTTACTCACAATTGGCCTTAGCATCCCATACAATTTAATAATATTTTTAATGAAGAGTTGAGTAATACTGGCAGCAATATAAGGGTGTCTCATAGCACAAAAATGGGTGTATTTTGTTAAACAATCTACCACCATGAAGATCGTACTTTTACCTTATGATAGTGGAAGCCCTTCAATGAAGTTCATGGAGATGGCAATCCATGCCGAGTCTAATATAGGTAATGGCTTCAGCTTTCCTAGACTTGCCACTGTTTCATACTTTTGTCATTGGCATATATCATATTTAGATACATAATTACAAATAGATCTTTTCATGCCTCTCCAAAAGAAGTTTTACTTCACCCTCTTGTATGTTCTCAGAAATCCAGAGTGTCCTACTAAAGGCGAAGAGTGCATCTCACGTAAAATAATTTTCATCAAGGGGAAGAAGGAACAATCACAATTCAACCTTTGTATCGTAAATCCTTTAAATCACAAGTGTAGTGGCTCACAGAACTCGGATCCTTCTCCAATTTCTCTATGATTTCTTAGGTCTCTGGGTTGTTCTTTCATTCTTCCCTAATGCCCTCAATGAAGTCAGTGGAAGGAAGGGAGATGACTGAAATTTTGGCTTGCTCCGGTAGCCGAGATAAAGCATCTGCAACAATATTCTCTTTTCCCTTTCAATAAATAATTTCATAATCAAAACCAAGGAGTTTTGTTACCCATCTTTGTTGCTCCAGGGATGATATTTTCTACTCCAAGAAGTATTTGAGACTTCGGTGGTCAGTCTTAATATGAAAGCATCGGCCGATCAGATAGGGTCTCTACTTCGTGATGGCATATATGATCGCAAGCATCTCCTTATCGTATATGGATATTTTAGGGTGAGAGGGAGACAAGGCCTTACTAATATAGGCAAAGGTTAGCCATCTTGTATTAGGATAGCTCCAATTCCAACTCCAGATGCATCAGCCTCAATCACAAAAGGTCGACCGAAATCAGGCAGCGCTAGGACCAGTGTCATCATCATGCTGCCTTAAGCTGCTCAAAGGCTATGGAAGCTTTATCTGACCATTGGAGTGAGCACTGATCTTGCTATTATCTTTCACAAACTTTCGGTAGTAGCCCATAAGTCCAAGGAAACCGTGTAGTGATTTGACATTCATAGGTCTCCACTATTCTTACATTGTTTCGATCTTTATTGGGTCTACTATCACTCTGGCTTCTGACATAATGTGCCTGAGGTACTCTACTTTACGTTGTAAGAGGCTATACTTTGATTGTTTAACATAAAGGGTATTCTCCCGATGGATCATTAGAACAATTCATAAGTGCTGAAAATGCATATCAAGCGTAGGGCTGTAAATAAGGATGTCATCAAAAAATACCAGCTTAAACTTGTGTAGAAACCTTCGAAAAATATTGTTCATCAGACTTTAAACAATTGAAGGAGCATTCATGAGTCTGAAGGGCATTAACAAAAACTCGTAGTGGCCATTATGTGTGCAGAATGTTATTTTCGAAACATCTTTAGTGCATACCCGAATCTAATAGTACCCGAAGTGGAGATCCAAGTTAGTGAAGACTCGAGCTCCTTTTAGTTCATCCAAAAGCTTGTCCATTACTGGTATATGATATTTATCTCTGACGGTGATGGCGTGTTAAGCATCTCCTTAACGATGTTCTCAATCTCATCCTTCTGCAAGTGAGGATAGCGGTATAGTCTTAAGTTTGCTGGAGGTTTGCCCGGAAGTATAGGGATGTGGTGATCATGCTGTCGGGTAGGGGGAAGTCCATGCGGCTCCATAAAAACATTAACGAATTTGTCCAGCAATAGGGCAAGCTTAGGATCTGAAATGTGCACATTCTTCTTCTTTGATTGCTGCTAGATATGTGTCAAAAACCTGCTATATGTCTTATGCAAAACCTTCTTCATCTGCTGTGTCAAAAAGGTGGAGATATGGCTCCCATGCTTGCCTTGTAAGGTGACCTATCTTGCTTTACAATAAAACTTCATAATCAACTTAGAGAAATTCCAGGATATGTCACTTAATGTTGTGAGCTATTCAATTCTAAGCATGACTTCATAGTCATCAATGGGTAGGAGGAAGAAGTCGACTATAATCTCTTGGTCTTGTAGGAGCAATTTCACCCGCGAGCACCATTGGTTGCACTTAAGGATCCGACTATCAGCGACCTTTACATTGTACTTGTTTTAACCTTTGATTTGAAGCGCCATACATGCTACAACCTTACTATTGAGGAAGTTATTTATGCTACTTGTATCTATGAGAATAATGATTGTTTGCTGTTTGAGAAATCCTTTAACTTTTATCGTCTGCGAGTTGGAGTAGCCAGCAAGCGTGTGCACGGTAAAGTCGACTGATTGGAGCTCTTCCTTCATGGCTTCATCTTCGGGTTTAAGGCTTTCTTCAGATGGTTCAATGTCTTCATCCTCTATTAGTTCTATCACAAGAAGCTGCCCCTTTTTGCAGCAATGTTTGCGGCTCCAAGGTTTATCACAGTGCCAACAAAATCTTTTAGTCGATCACTCCCGAAGTTTGTCTCTTGTTATTTTTTCTGGTGTAGGGGTCGGATGGCAGTAAAGGGGGCTGAAGGCTTCAGCATTGCTGGTCGGGAAGCGACCCTTATCCTTCGAGCTTTGTGGTTCAATTGTTCCTCTTGTATTCGTGTGAAGGAGATAGCCGCCATAAGAGTGTACGATTGTCGCCCCTTTACTTCTCCTTGTATCTCGACTTTAAGCCCTCAATAAAAGTTCTTAGGAGTTACTTTTCAAACTATCACAAGTTTGGTTAGATAATCGCTCAAACCTTGTTTAGTACTCTTGTATTGTAGTAGTTGCTGAATCTTTGTCAATTGTCTATCAATATTTTTATAGTCGATTAGTCTAAAGTGATTCAAGAATCCCTCCTTAAATTGCAAAGTAAGATAATTCCTCAAACTTGGTCTAGTATTCTTGGATCATGGAGGTTCGTCGGATATTGACAAGTTGTCCGTTGATATTCTCGTACTTGGTCGGCCCAAAGCCATTTAGCAGTGCATCCACGTCGAAGTCCCATAGTTATATTCAAGCCAATTATATCATCGTATAACATCTCCTTCAAGGTGGATGATAATGGTGTCCACCATGGAATCCTCCGGTGTTTGGTGATGACAGAAGTAATGTTCGATGCGCGAAATCCATCCCGTCGGGTCTCTTTCTTCCCATCGAAGGAAGTGCACCCTCATGCATGACTGTCTCATATCAGTGGCTCGTTCTTTCTTTTTGAGAGACTTCTTTGAATTTTAACCTTGCTGGAATTTTATTGGGCTTGGAGATCGGCTCAATCCGAATTCGACGAATAAGGCACACAATCTGTCCTCTATGCGTGATTCAAATGCCTCCAACTTGATATCCATTGAACCTTGAGATGCTAATGCATGTGCCTCTAGATCTGAGATGTCAATGTCCCTCTCCTGCTATTGGGTCAGTGGTATAGAATGGTTGGGTGGTCTAGTGGCCGAAAGGGATGGTGGATCAATGGGTAGATGGCTATGGTTTGGAGCTGACAGGTTGCTATTTTTTTGGGTGTTGTTATAGCTATGATTTAGGGCTGTTGTAGGGGTTGTAAGGAGGGTTTGGTGATAGAGGTTCAGGGTTAGAGGGGTGGCTTAGGGTTGCTATTGATGGCAATAACCAGTTTTGTAGGATTAGTGGCTGCGGAGGGTGAGGATCAATGGAAGGTTTGGTGGCTTTAGAAGACCACTGTTTAGGCTACGGTTTGAGTTGGTTGTGCATTCTGGAAATAAGTTATGACAGCTGCATCTTAAGGCTATAGGGGTGCCCTAAAGATTACATGGGTGGTGGTAACAATTTTGGTAAGGATCAAATATGGGTGCAACAAAAAACACAAAGGTAGTGCTGCAGAATTCTGCATCGATAGGCTACGATAGGTCATTGCCTTGGGCTACGGTTTTGGGTGTTGTTTGGGTTATAAAAATTTATTATGATTGTTGTGTCTTAAGGCTAAATTGAGACCTAAAGATATCTTGGGTGGTGGCAGCAAGATGGTTGGGTTTCGGTGGGTTAAGAAGATGAAGAAAGATAAAGGTACAGTAGCAGATTTTTCATCGAAAAAATTCCAACAGTGAAGAAGTAATTTTGTCCAAAAATTCTCAATGAAAATTCAAGTAAAACTTAAGAAGAATCTACTAGTAAGGGATAGATAATGTCATCAAAAATTTCATAGAATAAAATGACAGCAAAAGTTTCAGCAAAATCAAAGATTGCAAGAAGGTGTTGCTGCAGATTTTTTTTTAATGAAAGATTTCCGTAGTATATTCAAAATTTTTTGCAATAGTTCATAACAAGGAATCAAGTAAAACTCAATGGTAATCCACTAGCAAGGAAAGGTAATGCTATCAAAAAAATTCATAGAAGAAATCAATAGCAAAAGTTTAGGCAAGATTAAAGAATATAAGAAGGTACTACAATAGAATTTTTTCATCAAAAGACTTCAGCAGTCTATATGAGATCTTTTTTCAATAGTTCAAAATAAGAATTTGGGTAAAAATTATAGAGAATATGCTAATAAGAGAAAGATAATGCCAATAAAAAATTTATGGAAGAAAATGGTAGCAAAAGGTTTGGCAAAATCAAAGATCACGGGAAGGTATTGCAGCAGATTTTTATGTCTAACGTGCAGCAGATTCGATATAAAAGATTAGTAGTTTATATTGAGAATTTTTTAATAAAATGAAAAGAAAATCCAAAGAGAGAAAGTGCTAAAACCATCGTAAAAATTTTGTAGAGATTGGATCAGTAAAAACGTAGCAGCAAATCGAATAGTCAAGGGTGTGTGTGTGTGGCTGGAATTCTGCTGCGTAACTTTTATCGTAAAGATAGAAACTATATGATGAAAAATTTATGCAGCAAATAGGAATAAATTTCTTTTAGATTTTTTGAATAGGGATAACTAAATTATAGTAGCATTAAGGTAGGAAACCAAAACCTGTTGCAATTCATGGGGAGATCAAAGGATGATCTGTGGTAGTGGAGATGACGGCAGAAGTTGGTAATGATCTTCAAGCAATTGTGAGAATTGCTTTGGACGACTATGGGGGGGCTGATAGATGGTTGTGGAAGGGCAACTAGACGCTAAGAATGCTGCTCTAATATCAAGTGTTAAAACCCTTGCAGATTCTAAGCTTAGGATACTCTCTAGAGGGGATCGACCTCCTTGGAACTCTATAGGGGTTCCTCCCTCCTTGGTTTTCTGCTACATGAGCTGAAAAATAATTGATCTATTGATGATAAAAAATTGAGGATTATAAGGTTATTTATAGACCTTCTAACCCTAATTCCTAAGAAGATTCCTACTTCAAGATTCCTACCTTTAAGTAACTCCTAATGCACCTCTAATTCTAACTTCCAACTGGCCTAACTAGGGGTGGTCAATTGCTTATTATTTTCCTAATCCTATTCTAACTTAATCCCCTTCTCAACTAACCCCCTCTTTAACTAGGATAAGGGGTGGTTAATTAAGGTAATATGTATCTTACTCCCTCTTCAAATATCTTCCTCAACTAATCATATCCTAGACGACCTCCTTACTTTCCTTAATAGGGGTCGGCTAGATATAATTTACATGAATACTCTTAGATTTTACATAATTTCCTTCTTTAATGAAACTAAATTAGGACTCCCCTAGATAGAGTCCTAACAACCCACCCTCTTCAAATCAACCTTGTCCTTGAGTCCAAGTTTGCAGCTTGTCATAAAGCTTCCTTGTTGCATTTAAGGTAAGCGCATTATGATCCTACAGTTCATCTTTGTCTCGTATCTGTTAATTGATAGTCGTATCTAGATGGTGACGTGTCGTGATCCTACGATGCCATGCAATCTACAATTAAAACTGGGTCTCCTCATTGACTTGGGTGTCAGGTGGATAAATATAGGCTGAGTCATCCTCTCTAAACTTCCATTTGCGGTGAGATTCCTAAAGGATCAGTTGTACACAGATATAATCCACAAGTTATGGCTCCAATGTGATCTTCAATTTTGTAGGGTCCAAAGAAACTAGGCGACCACTTCTGTGAGGCTCGGCTCTTCATAGATTCCTACTGGCAGGGATGAAGATGAAGGAAGACTCAATCTTTAATAGCAAACTTCCTTCAACTCCGGTGTTTGTGAAGCAATTATTTCTTTCTTGCGTGAGTTGGTGTGTGGTTATTCCTTAATGGTAGCCAGGCTTTCCTTTGAGATGGCGACTACCCTCTAGTAAAGTCCATGGTAATATAAGTCCAATCTAAGTTTGGAGGGAGTAGAAACTGTAATTTTTCAAGACTTATTTTCATCTCCCCTTTGTATCATTGTCTTATATCATGCCAAGCCACAAATTCAACAATAGTCAGTAGTTCTTTGTCATAGATTAGTAGCTTCAGGTAATATGGAGAGAAGGCTTTACTGATGTAGGCTAGGGATCAGCCATCTTGCATGAGGACAACATAAATTTTGGCTCCCGATGCGTCAATCACAAACTCTTTATCGAAGTCTACTAAAGCTAGTACCGACAAAGAGTAGGGGCTAAAACTTGGTCGAATGACCCATGTTTCAAGCATCTCTTTTAAAATCCTCTCTATTTCATCTTTCTAGAGGTGAGGATAATGATATGGCTGAGTGTTTGCTAGTGGTTTGCCTGAATGAATTGAATTCGATGATCATGTCATCTAGTAGGAGGTAGGTGACATGGTTCGGTGAAGACATCTGAAAATTTAGCAAGCAATTGGAGAAGGTTTGGGTCTTCAATTTTTGTTGGCTCCCCCATAGATTACTACTAAATTTATATCAGGAAGCCACTATTCACTTTGTGCAAAACTTTCTTTATTCATTGTGTATAAACCGTGGTTACGTTGCTCCTGCATTTCCCGCGTAGGATCACCTATTTCCCTTTGCTATAAAATTTCATAATTAATTTTGAGAAATTTCAAGAAATGTCACCTAATGTAGTCATCCATTTAATGCCAAGCACAACCTCATAATTATTGATTATGAGGAGAAAAATATCAGTAATGATCCTTTGGTCTTGTAGAAACAATTTCACCTGCGAGCACTTCAAAATTCGACCGTCGGTGATCTTAACATCAATCCTACTACAATCCTTGATATGAAGTGTCATTCGAGTAGCAGCCTTTCTGTTCATGAAATTATTAGTGCTCTCGGTATCGATAAGATGGTGATTGGTTGCTATTTAAGTAGTCCTCCCACTTTCATCATCTACGAGTTTGCATAGCCGGCAGGAGCATACATCATACAATCGACCGACTGTTGTTCTTCCTCCATGATTTCCTAATGCTCCTAGACCTCCTCCTTTGAATCTTCAATGGGTTCAATTAGTAGGAGGCATCCATTTTTGCAACGATGGTCACGACTCTATGGTTCGTTGCAATGCTAATAAAGGCCCTTCATCGATCTGTCGTGAAGTGTTTCTCTCGCCAATTTCTTTGGCAACGAAGGATGGTTGGGAGCAGGGGGTGTTAAAGGTTTAAATGTTACTAGTCTAAGGGTGGTCCTCATCCTTCAAGAATCTTGGTTGAGCTGCTCCTCTTGGATTCTAGCAAAGGATATTGTGGCCATCAAGGTGTGGGGCTACCGCGCTTTAACTTCTCCTCTTATTTCTGACTTAAGTCCTTCGATGAATATCCCTAATAATTATTTGTTAGTCCAATCATAAGCAATGTTAGATAATCTCTCAAACCTGGTCTGGTATTCTTGGATCATGGAGGTTTGTCAGATCTTTGCAAGTTGTCCATTGAATATTCTCGTACTTGATCAGTCTAAAGTGGATCAGCAGCCTGTTTTTGAATTGTCTCCGTGTCGGGACTCCTTAGGTATATTCAAGCTAATTATACCACTAAATTGCATCTCCTTCAAGGTGGATGACAGCAATGTCCACCATGGAATCCTCTTGTGTCCAGTGATAACAGAAGTAGCATTTCGCACGCGAAAATCATCCTATTGGGTCTCCCTCTTCCCATCGAGGGAAGTCTACCCTTATGCATGGCTGCATTAAATCAGTGGCTCATTCTTCCTTTTTTGGAGGCCTCTCTGAACTTTCACCTTGCTATAATTTTGTTGGGCTTGGAGATTTGTCAATTCTGAATTCTACGAAGAGTGTGCGTAGTTTAGCCTCCAAACATGTCTTAAAGGCTTCCAACTTGGCACCGATCAGATCTACCAATGCCATGGCTTAAGACCCTAGATTTGTGGTGTCAAGATCCTTCTCTTATTGTTAGGTCAATAGTATGAATTGGTTGGGCGGATTGGTGGCCAAAAGAGGTGGTGTATCAAGGGAAGATAGTTGTGGTTTGGGGCTAACAAGTTACTATTTTTGGTTGCTGTTGAGGCTGTGATTTAGAGCTTTTGTAGGGATTGTATAGGGGGTATGATGGCTGAGGTTTGAGAAGGAATAGTTTAGAGTTATTGTTGATGATAGTAACAGATTTGGTAGGGATCAGGTGTGGATGCAGCAAGTACTACTAAAGGTAGTACAACAAAATTTTTCATCAAAGGGGGTGCTATTGATGCTGCTATTTAGGGCTATTGTAGAGGCTGTAAGGGGGGTTTGGTGATAGAGGTTTAGGGTTAGAGGGGTAGCTTAGGATTGTTTTTGATGGTGGCAACCAATTTGGTAAGGATTGGTGGCTGCAAAGGGCAAGGATCAGTGAAAGGTTTGATGGCTACGAAAGACTATCGTTTGGGCTATGATTTTGACTGCGGTTTGGGCTGGCTATGACATCTAGAAATAGGTTATGATGGTTGTGTCTTAAGGCTAGAGGGGTATCCTAAAGACAATATGATTGGTGGCAGCAAGATTGGTAGGGTTTTGGCGGGTTGTGAGAAGAAGAATGACAAAAGGTACGATTGTATAATTTTTCATCAAAAAAATTTTAGCAGTATAGATGTAATTTTTTCTAGTAGTTAGTAATAAGGATTCAAGTAAAACTCAATGAGAATCTATTGGTAAGAGAAAGGTAATGTCGACAAAAAATTCATAAGAGAATTCGGCTAGATCTAGGAATATGAGAAGGTGCTGCAGTAGAATTTTACATCAAAGGTCTAGCAATTTGGATGTAAAACATAAGCAGTTTTTATCAACAATTTTTGCACAAAACCAAAAGAAAATTCACTGTTAAGGAGTTTCAATGCCATCATAAAAAAATAAGATTGAGCAAAAAAATAGCTGTAGCAAGATCTAACTCGGTTGGGGTCCTAACACCTTCATCCTTTCCTTTTGGATTTGGATTTTTAGGGATATACAATCTCCCTAGGTAAAATATCTAACACAACATGCAGATTTTTTTAGTTTTGTAGTTTTTCGCACATCAATCATCGCATGACGATTTAACCAATGTGGGAGTCCTTTTTATTTTGTTTTTTCTACTATACATGTGATGCTTCTAATAAGGTTTCTCAGCAATGGTATTAGAGCCAGGTTTATCATGCGATGATTGGTTTATTAACTGTATATGTTGTGATGAATCATGTAGAATTATTCTATGCATTCTTGTTGTACCTGATGATGCTTGCAGATAAGTGGCGTGAGTGCTTGGCCATAAAGGCAGCACCCACAGGTAGGCTGCCCACGAGCAAAGTGCCTGTGGGTGGGGGCTGTCTCCTATAGGGGTGGCCACTTGCGGACAGAGGTCGCACCCACCCGCAAGGGTGGTTGCTTACCCATTGAACCCACAACCATCACACAAGCCCAAAAATCTCCACACTAGCATAAATTCTTGTGTGAAGAATACGATGCCCTATTCCATAATACCATATAGACCCTTGTATCATTTAATCACACACAAAATATCTTCAGATGTAATTGGATCTTTCAAATTAACTGGAACTTAGATGGATCCATTAGTAGATACAAAGCACATCTAGTGGCCAAAGGATTTCAATAACGACTAGGTGTTGACTTGAGAGAGAGATTTAATCTGATTATTAAATCAATAATAATCCAACTTATTTATAAAAGACTAGTATATGCGACAATTGGATGTTGATAATACTTTCGTATAAGAGACCCTAACTAAAGATGTTTTTATGCAGCAATCTTATAGCTTCATCCCTCCTCAATATCCAAGCCATATTTGTAAACTATAAAAGGTTATTTATTAACTTTAACAAGCTCCAAGACCTTGGTATACCAAACTTGGCTCGTTTTCAACGTCAACTAACTTCATCAACTCCAAGTCTTGCACATTATTATTTTTATGACAACAAAATAGAAGTACTATATATCTACTGGTGTATGTAGATGACATTATCATTACATATAATAATCCTATAGAGATCAAGGAATTCCTCAAGCAGGTAACAGATCAATTCTCCATCAAGGATCTAAGAATCTTAAGCCACTTTCTGCGAATGAAAGCAACGTATGCATCTTTTGGACTTTTTCTATCTCAAAATAAGTATATTCAAGATCTACCATCAAAGATGAATATGCAAAATATAAAAGAATTTACCACTCCATTCTCTACTATAGAGTCACTCAAATTATATGATGACAGCTCTACGGATCCCACATAATACTGAAAAGTACATGGCTTCTTACAATACTTATTGTTAGAACCCTTGCGAATTCTAAGCTTGGGGTTTAATCTCTATAGGGGATCGGCCTCCTAAAACTCTATAGGGGTTTCCTCCTCCAAGGTATTTAGCACAATGGCTAAAGAAATATTGATCTTATTATTATAAAATAGTGGTGGCTATATGAGTTTATATAGGGACTCAAAACCCTAATCCTAATAGGTTACTAAACCTTGTTGAATCTCAGATTTTGATGATGAAATCAATTGATGAGTGTTTAATCTAACTTGTGTGTTAAAGGAAGTAATGCAGGTTTAACTACAATGGAGAAAAGGTGTTACAACCATATGTTAGGCTAGGATCATGTTTAGGCATCAGGTTAAGGTTCGGACGATACTATGGGAGCTCGCTAGGAGTTCGTTAGGAGTTCGCCGAAGGAATTGGGAAGCTCGCTAGGAACATATTAGGAGATCGCCGAAGGAAGACTGTAAGACTCGTAGCAAAAATGCCAGAGATTACTAAATTGATGGAGGTTAGGTTGTCTATTAATCTTGATGGTCTTGTATGCTTGTCATTAGTGAGTCATCGTAGTTAGGTTTGAGTCCTAATTGAGTTTGATTTAGAAAGGATCTAAATCAACTTAATGTGAGGCAACTGGGTCCACTAAGGGGATGGATCAAGCTCATATTGAGCTCAATTAGTTGACCTAAAAATTGGTTAACATGAGGTACAAGTCGAGATTGAAAAAGTAAAGGGAATCACTTTTCTAAAAATTCTGGCAGTTGTACCATTATTATCTAGGATTTCATGCAACAGGCAACAGTTGGATCACCTAGGCCGTACCACCCTTATCCTATTTTCAAGTTAGTTTTTGGTGGTTGTACCGTGGCGCCAATAGTTGTACCACTCGTATCTAGTTTTTTCGAGTGTGTTTGAATTCTAACTCCATTCTTCTAAAGTCAAATGGAGTCTATAAATATCTCAAGTTTTATTACATTTAGCACAAGTATTCACACAAGTTATTTGGCAAAAATCTATAAAAATAAGTGTGTGTTAAAAGTGTGTAAGAAAAAGAAAAAGGGGAAGGGAGTGAGCTAAGTATTATATTCTTGTAAAGAATCTCCCTTGTAAGTTGAAAGTTTATAAGGGTTTGGTCTTCATCCAAAGAAGATTGGTAGTAGACACTGGTGAGCCTCGACAAAGAGGACTCAAAAGTGGACATAAGCCAAGATTGAGGCCCAACCATTATAAATTATGAGTGCTCTTTACTTATGTTGTTTACTATTTTATATTACTCTTAATTAGTTCACAGAAAGATACGATCATTATTCTCATGATTTTTTCTCTTAAATCAGTTTCTTAATCATTTATAACAAAATACAAAAGACACTTCTGATTTTATTTATTTACTTTTTGTAAGCAAGGTTTTCAAATCGAGCACTTCCACTTTTGTACTAATTCACGACCCCCCCCCCCCCCTAACCCTCTCTTAGTGCCAATTAATCCTAATAATTGGTATCAGAGCAATGTACTTATTGGATTAACACCCACTTAAGTAAATGGCTTTGTTTGACATGAATGAGGAACATTCTATTTCACGTCCTCTCATGTTCAATGGGATAGATTACACGTATTAAAAAAACAAGGATATGTATTTTTCTCATTTTCATAGATTTTGATTTATGGTACATTATAGAGAATGGTTTTAAAAAATCTTCCAAACCAATCAACAAAATGAATGATTTGGAAAAGAAAATTTTTTCTTTGAATGTAAAGGCTATGAATGTCTTATTTTGTGCTCTTGACAAAAATGAATTTAATCGTATTTTCGTTTGTGAATTTACTTATGATATTTAGCATACACTAGGAATCACACATGAAGGCACTAGTAGAGTTAAAGAATCTAATATTAACATTTTAGTTCATAATTATGAATTATTTACAATGAAACTAAATGAGTTCATTGGAGACATATACACTCGTTTCACGGATGTCATTATGGCCTTAAAGCATTTGAAAAATGTTTTTCAAACTTTGAACTTGTGAGTAAAATTTTAAGATCTCTCCCTAGAAATTGGGATCCTAAAGTAATTGTTTATACAAGCCAAAGATTTAAATAACTTATCTCTTAAAGAACTTATTGGCTCACTCATGACATATGAACTGAACTATAAAGCTCATGATGAGCTTGATGAACCTCTTACAAAGAACAAAAATGATGTAGTACTAAGAACTGCAAATAACTCCTCGAGTGAAACCTCGAGTAATAAGAACCATGGTATTGTAATATTATCAAGAAAGTTTAAAAAGTTTATGAAAAAAAATAAAAACTATAAAAATAAAAATGAATCAAAAAAGAATAATGTCATATGCTTTGAATGTAAAAAATATGGACATTTCAAAAATAAATGTCCATAATTGAATAAGAAGGCATCACATAAGAAGAAAGCTCTTTCAGCAACTTGGGATGACTCAAGCTCTTCGGATGAAGAAGATCACTCCATAGAAGAATGTGGTAACCTGCTCTAATGGCGATCCAAAATGAGGTTAGTGATTCTTTAAGCATTTCCTTTACCAAGTTATTAAATATATTTTATAAATTATTTGATAAATTTAAAAAAAATTAGTAAATCTTATAAAAGTTTAAGAATGAACATCATTTGTTAGTTAGTAGATTTGATGAGATGCATGATTCATTAGTATCACACGATCCTTGTTCTAAATGTGAAATACTAGATAATATTAAAGAAGAAAACATCATGCTAAAGCAAACCTTAGAAAAATTTGAAATATAGAATAAATCTCTTAATATGATTATTGCTAGTAAAGATCATATTAATAGAAGAAATGGTATAGGCTTTGTGGGTAATACCTAACAAAAGCTAATTAACTTTGTTAAAGGACATATTCTAAACTTGCCACCAAAATGTAACTTTTGTGGTAGATTTGGATATATGGCTTACAAATATTTATTTAAGAAGTATAGTCCTCACAAATTAATTTGGGTTCCCAAAGGAACTACAAATAACCAAAAACCATTAGAAAAGAAAGATAAAGTTTTTCATAAATAACCCAATGTAAAATGGCTATCTAAATTAAAATCATCTTTCTTGCAGGTTTGTCACCAAACTAAAGCTAGGAGCACTAAATGATACCTTAATAATTGATGCTCAAGGCACATGACTGGAGATCCAACTTATTTTTCTATGCTCACTAGCTCAAGTGACGGAGTTGTCACTATCGGAGACAACACCAAGGGTAAAATCATTGGAATAGGAACCATAGGTAATATCTCAAACCTTTTGATTCAAAATGTATTGTTAGTTAATAGCTTGAAATATAATTTGCTTAGTATTAGTCAATTATGTGATAAAGGTTATGTGGTTAAATTTCAACCTAATTTATACATAGCTGAATTGTCATACGAAAACAAATCTTTGATTACCTTAACAAACAAAAATATGTATACTATAGATATTGAAAAGTTTTGTGATGAAACTTACTTTTCGACTTTGAATGATTATGCTTGGATTTGGCATAGAAGACTAGATCATACCAGCATAAAACTTCTAAATAAAATTTCAACTAAAGATTTAGAAAGAGGATTACCTAGCCTAAAATTTATCAAAGATAAAGTATATGATACTTGTTAATTAAAAAATAAATAAAAAGTAGCTTCAAGCTAATAAATCGAATAAGCACCTTTAGGCCAATTCAATTGATCCATATAGATTTATTTGGACCAATTGACATTATAAGTTTAGGTGGAAGTAAATATACATTCGTTATAGTACATGATTATAGTAGATATACTTGGACTTATTTCTTGGCACACAAAAGTGATACATTTAAATATTTTGTAAAATTTTATAAAATTATTCAAATGAAAAAGGATTTATGATTTCATCAATACGTAGCGATCATAGCGGTGAATTTCAAAACAATAACTTTCAATTTTTTATGAATCAAATAGGTACATCCATATTTTTTTTACTCTAAGAAATCCACAACAAAATGAAGTAGTAGAAAGAAAAAATATGAATTTATAAGAAATGGCTAGAACCATGATAAATGAATATAGCCTACCCAAATATTTTTGGGCTGAAGCCATTAACATGACATGTTATATTTCAAATAGAGTTCTTGTAAGATTGTTACTCATCAAAACTCCATGTGAATTATGGAATGGTAATAAACCCAATAATTTATATTTTAACTTTTTATTATAAATATTTTATTTTAAATAAAAAAAGGTGTCTTAGGAAAATTTGATGCAATATCTGATGAGGGCATTTTTCTTGGTTAATTTTTTATTTCAAAAGTCTATCATATTTTTAATAAAAGAACTTTACTAATTGAAGAATCTATTCATGTTGTTTTAATAAGCTTTCAAATCTTAAGAAAATTGATTTTGATGATGAATTTGATCTTGGTACTTTGAATTTAAATAACAATACTCCTAAAAGTAATTTAGATGAATTTATTTCTAAATCCTTACCCAAGGAATAGAAGTATGTGAATGATTATCTTAAGGAGCTTATAATAGGAGATACATCAAAAAGAGTTCAAACTTGATCCACTCTTAAAATTTTTTATATAAATATCGTATTTCTCTCATAAATCGAACTAAATTATATTGATAAGGCCCTAAGAGATGTTAATTATGTTAATGCAATACATGAAGAGCTTAATCAATTTGAGAGAAATGAGGTATAGGAGCTTGTTCCTAGATCTAATGACCATTAGTGATTAGTACTAAATGGGTCTTTATAAACAAGCAATATGAAAATGGTATCATAGTTAGAAATAATGCTAGATTAGTGGCCAAGGGTTTCAACCAAGAAGAAGGAATTGGTTATGAAGAAACCTTTCCTCTTGTGGCTAGACTTGAACTCATAAGAATGCTCCTTGCCTTTGCATCTTTTAAAGATTTTAAGTTGTTTCAAGTGGATGTTAAAAGTGCTTTTCTTAATAGTTTCATTTTTGAAGAAGTGTATGTTGAACAACCCCCTAGTTTTGAAAATAGTCTTCTTCCTGATCATCTAAAGCTCTTTATGGATTAAAACAAGACCCTAGGACTTGATATGAAAGACTTAGTTCTTCCTTATTTTAAATAATATTTTGAAAGACAAGGTTCATACCACATTATTTTTTAGGTATTTTGAAAATAATTTTCTTATTATTAAAATTTATGTTGATGATATCATTTTTGGTTCTACAAATAAATCCTTGTGTGAATCTTTTGCCTGGTGTATGAGCCAAGAATTTGAAATAAGTTTGATGGGTGAGTTAACATTTTTCTTAGGATTACAAATAAAATAATTAAATGATGGCATATTTATTAGTCAAACTAAATAGACTTTAGACTTGTTAAAATATTTTGGTATGGAAAATGCTAAAGCTATAAGCACTCCCATGAGCACATCTATAAAGTTAGACTTAGACAATGAAGGAGAAAATTTTGACCAAAAATCTTATAGAGAAATGATAGGTAGTTTGTTATACTTAACAGCTACTAGATCGGATATCATATTTAGTGTTAGATTGTGTGTAAGATTTCAATCCAATCCTAAGCTTTTTCACCTTAAAGCAATTAAAAGTGTAATATGCTTAACCAAAAATCTCATTCAACACTCAATAACTAAGTATATTGATATTAGACATTACTTTATTATGGATCATGTGAATAATCAAGACATCTGTTTGGAATTTATTGACACTAAACATCAATTATGGATCTTTTTATAAAACCATTAAATGATGAGCAATTTGATTTTATTAGAAGAGAGCTAGGAATGCTAAACCATGAGACTATATAATTTGGTTAATTTATTATTTTAAATTAAATTGCATGAATGTTTGATGTATACACTTGCTTCAAACTTTACTAACTTTGGTTTTCAAAATTTACTAAGATGAAGATCTATTCTTCTGTTGATATTTTTCACTCCCCTTCCTTGTTTCTAGCTTCTTGTTTACAAAAAAGGGAAGAAAATTTACATGAAGATGATGATTTACTATTTTTTGGATTTATTTGCTATGTTTGTTTAAAAGTTACATGAGATAATTTAAAATGCATGAGTAGCTCTTAAGCTTTTGAATCTTCCTATATTTCTTAGATTTTTTAGCTCACCTTCGAAATATTATTTTTAAAATTTACTTCTATAAGACTAAGAGCTCTTCTTAATGATGTTTTCGAAATATTCTTTTCAACTCCTCCATTGTTTTCTTTCCTTCTTTTTCACAAGAGGAAGAAAATTTTTTATAGCTCATATCTTATTTTACAAAGGGGGAACAAAGACTCATGTGCCTAGAAATCGTTAGCCCTACATTTCACCTTTTTGTTGATGATAAAGGAGGAGAAATCAATATTGATGACACATGTACATGAGCATTTCTCTTTGTTTATTGATAAACAAAAAGAAGAAATGATTAATGACTTAAGGGGAGTTCAAATGTATGAATGATGCATAATCTTTGAAATTCATGAAAATCCTTAAGTTGATGACTTGATAATTTAAAGCAATTTTTTTTTTAGTTGAAATTGATGTATGAGTGTCTTATTGCATTCTTGAAATATTAATTGCTTCGTGATACTTGAATTCAAGAGTATGTGGTTTTCTTAAATTTAAGTTTTCTTTATTATGACATGAAATTAGGGGGAGGAAGGTTTAACTCCCGTCATCAATTGATTATCATCATCAAAGGGGAGAGATTGTTGAATCTCATATTTTGATAATGAAGTCAATTGATCAGTGTTTGATATAACTTGTGTGTTAGAGGAAGTAATGCAGATTTAACTACGACAAAGAAAAGGAGTTATAACCATATGTTGGGCCAAGATCAAGTTTAGACATCGGGCCCAGGTTCAGACAATGCTGTGGTAGCTCACTAGGAGTTCGCTAGGAGTTTGCCGAAGGAATCGGGAAGCTCGTTGGGAACACACCAGGAGATCACCAGAGGAAAACCATAAGACTCATCACAAAAATGTCGGAGGTTGCCGGATTAACGGGAGTTAGGTCATTTATTAAGCTTGATAGTCCTGTATAGTTGTAATTAGTGAGTCGTAGTTAGGTTCGAGTCTTACTTAAGTTTGATTTAGAAGGAATCCAAATCAACTCATTGTGAGGCAACCGGCTCCACTAATGGGATGGATTGAGATCAGGTTGTACTCAATTGATTAACCTGAAAATTGATCAAATGTAGTTAGGTTCGAGTCTTACTTAAGTTTGATTTAGAAGGAATCCAAATCAACTCATTGTGAGGCAACCAGCTCCACTAATGGGATGGATTGAGATCAGGTTGTACTCAATTGATTAACCTGAAAATTGATCAAATGAAGGTACAAGTTGGGATTGAAAAAGTGAAGGGAATTACTTTTCTGGAAATCCTAGTGGTTGTACCACTACTGCCCAGGATTTCAGGTAGCAGGCGACGGTTGGATCACCCATGCCAATGGTTATATCACTTGTACCTTATTTTTAGGATAATTTTCGATGGTTGTACCACTAACATCAATGGTTGTTCCACCGGCATCGATGGTTGTATCGCTCGTACCCAGTTTTTTCGGGTGCATTTGAATTTTGGCTCCATTCTCTGAAGCCAAATGGGGTTTATAAATACCCCAAATTTTCTTGTATTTAGTACAAGTATTCATACAAGTTATTGGGCAAAAATATGTAAAAACAAGTGTGTGCTAAAAGTGTGTAAGAAAAAGAAAAGGGGGAAGGGAGTGAGCTAATTGTTGTATTCTTGTAAATAGTCTCCCTTATAAGTTAAAAATTTGTAAGGGTTTGGTCTTCACCCAAAGTAGATTGGTAGTGGACATTGATGAGCCTCGAGGAAAAGGACTCAAAAGTAAACGTAGGCTAAGATTAGGGTCTTGCTTACTATTTTCTAGTGCTCTTAGTTAGTTCATAGAAAGATACGATCATCATTCTCATGACTTTTTCTCTTAAATCAGTTTCTTAATTATTTCCAACAAAATACAAAAGATGCTTCTAAATTTATTTCTTTACTTTTTGTAAGCAAGGTTTTTGAATCAATCACTTCTACTTTTGCACTAATTAAACCTCCCACCCCGCCACCCTTGTGGCAATTGATCCTAACAAACCTTTCCTACTTCAACTAACTCAACCAAGACTGCAACTCTTAATCTAACTCCTAACCAACCCAAGAGAGAGTCTCATCTAAGTGAAACTCCTCTCTCTAACCCTAGTTGTCTCCTCTCAACCTAGTTGACTTTCCTATTGGGAAACCTCAGTGGGTGCATCACATGCGTAGTGAAAATCAAAACAAAAACTAATTTTCCACGCAGATCAAATCATCATGCAAAAGATTGGGGTCGCGAGAAAACCGTAAAAACTAATAAAACTATGATGTGTGAGAGATTGATTTTACCTAGTGTCACGGACAACAATGTAAACAAGGTGTTCGATGAAATGCTCATATTTGTCTGTGTCCTTTGATTTATGTACATACCTTGTATAGCAAGTAGTGGGCTTGCAGTAGGCTTAGCAGCCCAAGTTTGGTTTATTTTATGGTCAATTTTGGCTTGTAAATATAAGTATATCTTATAAGCACTTATGGAGACTTCGGTCTATAATGGACTATTATCCTTTATGCGCAACCTCTCTAAGTTTGTAATGCTCATGGGTGTAATTTGTATCTGGCTGTATAAAGTGTTTGATTAAGCAGTTGCTTGTGGATCCGGTGGGAATTGCTTCTTCTAGCCCGTTTTCTCTTTTGTAAGTCTAAGGGACTTTAGGAGATCTCGGGGAGGGCTGACCCTTGCAAACGGATACGCATGGGTGCCGCACAGCTTAGGCAAAATCAGCTAAGCCCATGACAATGTGGTATCAGAGCGGGATAAGCATACGCAAAAACACTTGCCATATAAACGTGGGGGACCTAGCTGGGCTGTATAGAGGACAGCCAGCACATGCAACCGTTTGGGGGAAATGGACATTGAGATGTAGGGAATGGAGTCGCTCAGAGGAGCGGGCATCGAGGTTTGACATTCAGAGGAATGGCCAACTCTTTTGCGCGAGAGGCACCACGAGGACAAGCAAGTGAAGAAGAATGTGTAGTACACAAAGATTGAGATGGTTGAGTTCGAGCTACGGCTCGACGTTGGCAACCAAACTTGATGGTGCTCAAGGCAAGCGGGGTGCTTGGTGAGAGATAAGACCGTGCAAAGTGGGAGGTGTTGCGTAACGATCGAAAGAGTTATGCAAAACTCACAGAGGTGAGGGGAATTGCTAACTCGAAGGATTCGGTACTCAGGCAAGAGCTTGTACACGGACGACGGAGTGTTCATGGCCATCCCAAGGCACGATCGGAACTCAGCACCATAGAGCATCAGAACTTTCTCTTCGATATAGAAAGGATACGTCCATAGGAAGCTGAAATGTGTAATAAGTTCAGCACGTTGCTAGACCCTAAAAGGTGCAGTAGAGACTATATTGGCGAAGGGTCGCAATCTAGCAAGTGCATTTGTAGGGGCAGAACAAGGCATAAGTTGTTCAGCAAGACGGAGTAGTCCAAAGGGATGGTAGACTCCAAAACTTCCAGTGGGAAGTATGTAAAGAGGA
This sequence comes from Ensete glaucum, assembly GCA_021527575.1. NCBI lineage: Eukaryota > Viridiplantae > Streptophyta > Magnoliopsida > Zingiberales > Musaceae > Ensete > Ensete glaucum. The sequence goes on from CM038556.1 coordinate 6,990,775, forward strand.
AAGTTGCTCCAACAGGACAGATATCTAGGAGGGATAAGTCCTAGTTCTCCAGAGGAAGAATCATGTGCAACGGACTGCACATATTGAGGAAGAGTTCCTCAAGGCTATATCTCGATAAAGCTCAATGAACCGAGTGGCGACAAAGAGTCATCGCATGATCTCGAATGAGGTAATGCATTGGTGGATGCATTTCGAGATTAAGTGGGCAAGCAATCCAAGGCAATATCATATGAAGGCACACTTAGAGTCGATGTAGAAATCAAACTCAACGGAGGGCTGACCCGTGGAATGGTGGGCGCGAGAGCCACTATCAACTTAATGCAAATCGAGGAGCGAAGCGACTTGGGTGGAACTGGGTAAAGTATACCAAGCTGCATGAAGGGAGTCGACATAGAAGATGGAACATGGAGTGGAGATACTGAGCTTTCGTTAGACAGAGATCAAGGGCATGAACTCTTGTAGAGGCAAGAGTGGGGATCATGTCATTCCATGGGTTCTTCATTCTAATGGGACAGACTTATCTTGCATGATGCCAAAGATGAAGGGAGCTTCGAGGCACATGCAAGCTACCTCAGAGATGCATTTGACGAAGTAAGGTGATTCAACTTGCGGAGGTAAAGTTGGGATTAGGAGACCTTAGCATGGGGCAAGAGGGTGCAGAGGTGAGTACTCTTGAAGAATATATCACAGTGTTGCAATTCGAGTTGTCAAGAACAAGTGGTGCATAGCAGAGATTGTATTGGTAGGGGATAGAGGCCCAGGATCCAGACAATGGTGCACCAATTCTAGTTAAGTCAGGAGACTTCATGAGCTACTAGGCAATGGACTGTCCTAGAGCTATACTTCATCTAGGTGTGACCCATGAGTGGGTGGACGAAGGTGAATTGCTAAAGGAGCGAACTAAAAATCGGAGATGGCAGAGGCCCTATGATGTGTTGGCAAAGGCCACACATGGAGAAGTTATAGTATGTCTTGTAAGCACTTATGGGGACTTTGGTTTTGGCTTGTGTACATACTTGTAAATACAATTTTTGCTTGTACAACAAGTAATGGACCATTATCATTTGTGTGCAACCTCTTTGAATTTGTAATATCCATGGGTGTAATTTGTATCTGACTTTATAACGTGTTTGCTTAAGCAGTTGCTTGTGGATCCTGTGGGAATTACTTCTTCTGGCCTGTTTTCTCTTTTGTAAGTCTAAGGGACTCTAAGAGATCTCGAGGAGGACTGACCCTTGCAGACGGACACGCATGGGTGCCGCACGGCTTAGGCAAAATCAACTAAGCCCATGACAATGTGGTATCAGAGCGGAATAAGCATACGCATAAACACTTGCCATATAAACGTGGGGACCTAGCTGTATAGAGGACAGCCAGCACATGCAACCGTTTGGGGGAAATGGACATTGAGATATAAGGAATGGAGTCGCTCAGAGGAGCGAGCATCGAGGTTTGACATTCAGAGATTTGACTATGGATGTACTAGGCCACTACGCCATAGTCCCCAGACAGTACAGGGGGATCGAATCTATCGGACCTGTCTGTCCATAGTTACTGTGTATCTAAAATCCCTCATCCAACTAATATCCCAGAGACTATATATTGGACATGATACTATCAGGTTACATATAAAATTAGTTTGTCTTGCTCTAAGCGGATTCTACCGGAGAACTCTTTCTCTCTCAATCTGAATGACCCTGGCCAGGGATTTGTCTAAGCAAGCATATATGGGATATTTCTTTCATGATATCGAGAGTGGATGATCCTCTATTGACACTCAATTACCTTTGTAAGGTTAGCTACCAAGTTATACTAGATCTGGAACTTTCCAAACATGTAAGTCTGGCGTCAAAGAGAGGAGTACTCATACAAGGAATCCTTGATGTATTAAGTCTAAGGACTAGATATATAACTGGGATTATAGAATCGCTGTCTGACGTTAGGTATTATTAACCATACTACATTCTATAAGCGGATCAAACAGTGAACTCATTCTCCAATGAGCACCTGTACTATATCCTTAATGTCTCCATACAAGTGGCTATGAGACCGGTCACCTCCATCATATAGATGATTATATAATACACCAGTCTGTCCAATTATCTCAATATCCCTCTCAAGTAACCTATGACTGGGATTGTTTAGGATCCGTATTTAAAGGTGAATTGATCTCGTTATCGTGATCTCATCTCGATCCGATTCTTATTACACAGAACCAAGGACATCACAATATACATGCAACAGATAATATAATGTGAGAATATACCAATATTAATCATAAACAAAAAGATCACACAATGTGTCACACGTGTCATCACTCACGTGATTAGCTTGCATGGCACCTGTAACCAGCAATCTCCTACTTAACCAAAAGCCAATCACTTATATGTCTGATCCCCATCAAACTCCTGTGACGCTTAAATATAATTTGAGCCAGTGACTTCATCAGTGGATCTGCAATGTTATCTTTGGATGAAACACTTTTTATTGCTATATCTTTTCGGGTCATGATCGCTCTAATCAGATGCAACCTCCTCAGAACAATTCTGATAAGACCTGGATTCATTTGTTAGAGTTATTGCCCTGTCACTGTTATAATATATGAGAGTTAGTTATATGTTGCATGGTATGACTCTCAAATCTCTGATGAACTTTTTTATCCACACCCCTTCCTTTGTTGCTTTTGCTGTAGCAATGTATTCTGCCTCTATGATCGAGTTAGCAGTAGTATCTCTTCCAGCTTACTGCTCCTCTATTCAGGGTAAAAATATATCCTAAATTTGACTTTCTATCATCAATGTTAGACTGAAAACTCAAGTCCATGTAGCCCTCAACTTGGAGGCTACCTTCTCCATATACTAGTAAAAGATCCTTAGTCCTTCTCAAGTACTTAAGGATACACTTTACTGCCTTTGTGTTCTAAACTTGGATCTGCTTGATACCTACTGTGACACTTAGAGCATATGCTATATTAGGCCTGATACATAGCATCGCATACATGATAGACTGTATCGCTGAGCCATAAGGTATCTTATCCATGTATGCCTTTTCTTCAGGAGTCTTTGGGGACATACTCCTAGAAAGTGATATTCCATATCTCATTAGTATGAGACCTCTCTTGAGATTCTTCATGTCAAACCTTTTGATAATAGAGTCTATGTACCTGGACTGGGATAAGCCAAGCATCCTCTTAGATCTCTCTATAGATCCAAATCCCCAAAACATAGGATGCTTCCCCTAAGTTTTTCATGAAGAAGTTTCTGGATAGCCAAGCCTTTACTGTGGAGAGCATTCCTACATCATTCCTAATGATTAGGATGTCATCCATATATAGTACCAAGAAGGTGATAGCGCTCTCACTTACCTTCCTATAGACACAAGGCACATCTTCATTCTTAACGAAGACATAAGATCTGATCACCTCATCAAATCTTATATTCCAACTTCAGGAAGCTTGATTTAATTCATAAATAGATCTAAGCAACCTGCACACTTTATTTGGACTCTCTTTGGATATGAATCCCTTTGGCTGTATCATATACATCTCCTCCTTAAAGTTGCCATTGAGGAATGTCGTTTTGACATCCATCTACCAAATCTCATAGTCATAATGTGCTGCAATGGCCAAAATAATTCTAATGGACTTAAGCATAGCTACAAGTGAAAAGGTTTCGTCATAGTCAACTCCTTATCTTTGACAATATCTTTTAGCTACCAGCCTTGCTGTATAGGTCTCTACCTTTCCGTCCACTCCGATCTTCTTCTTGAAGATCCATTTGCAGCCGATAGGTACAATACCCTCAGGTGCATCCACAATGTTCCAAACCTTGTTATAGTATATGGAATCCATCCTAGAATTCATGGCTTCTTGCCACTTCCTGGAGTCTATACTCATAATAGCCTCCTTGTAGGTCTTAGGATCAATATCCTAATTATCCTCTCCATTGATATATCCCACATATCTTTCAGGAGAGTGAGATACTCTACTAGACCTATGCAAAATTAGAACTTGTATGTTAGGTACCTGAACAGACTCAGGCTCTGGAATGGTGCTTGAAATAGGTTCTCCAACCTCGTTCGGTTCTATCTTGCTCCCACTATTTCCACCAAGAATGTGTTCCTTCTAAAGAAACACGGCTCTCTTAGCAATAAAGATATTTTGGTCCTCGCGATGATAGAAATAATGCTCACAAGTTTCTTTTGAGTATCTCATGAATGTGCACCATTCTGTCCTTGATTCCAACTTATCGAGGTTGTGTCTTCTAACATGGGCAAGACAACTCTAAATCTTAACAATCTTAAGATCAGGCTTCTTTCCTTTCCATATTTTATATGGCGTAGACACTACCGACTTTGATGGAACTCTGTTCAGAAGGTAAGCTGCAGTCTCTAGGGCATATCCCTAGAATGAGATGGGTAGATTAGTAAAACTCATCATGGACCGCATCATATTTAAGAGTTTGTGATTCTTCCTTTCTGATACACCATTGAGCTGAGGTATATATGGAGGTGTCCACTAAGATATAATCTCATTGTCCTTGAGGAAATTGTTGAACTCCATACTCAAGTACTCTCCTCCTCGATCTGATCAAAGAGCCTTAACACTCCTTCCAATTTGGTTCTCTACCTTATTCTTATATTCCCTAAATTTCTCAAATGCCTCAGACTTGTACTTTCTCAAGTACACATGTCCATACTTAGAGAAATCATCAGTGAATGTAATGAAGTATGAGTAACCACCTATAGCCTAAGTCAACATGGGACCACATACATCACTATGTAATAGTTTCAATAACTAAGTGGCTCTCTCTCCAGTTCCACTAAAAGGAGAGTTGGTCATCTTCCCATGAAGGTAAGGTTTGCAAGTTACATATGACTCATAGTCAAATTGGTCTAAGTATCTATCTTTCAACAACTTTTGAATCCTTCCCTCATGTATATGACCTAGCCTACAATGCATAGGTATGCATTATTCATCTCATCTCTTTTCCTCTTAGACATATTTATATTCACGATATGTGGAAAAGTGTCTAACACATATAAGTCATTTATAAGGGTCCCTCTAGTGATGATATCATCATCTATAATTATTGAACAACTATTATTCTCAAAAACTAATTTATATCTACTAATTATCAAACAAGAGATAGAAATAATATTTTTGATAATAGAGAGAACAAAATAGCATGCATCTAATGCAATAATAGCTCCACCAAGCAGATATAAGGTGACCTCTCCAATAGTAACTACAGCAACTCTTGCTCCATTGCCCATCTTGAGGTCCATCTCACCTCTAGCCAATCTCATATATCTTGCAAGAACTTGCAATGAATTATAGATATAATAAATATATGTTATCATGAAAATCTGACAAGTTGAGACTAATCATGAATATACTTGAAGCTTCTCTAAGCTTCTGTCTCGCCTTCTCTGCAAGGTAGTCCTTACAATTCCTCTTCTGATGCCCATCTTGGCTGAAGTGGAAACATTATCCTTTGTCCTTTGCTACATCTCTCTTGGCAACCTTTGTCTTACCTAGTCTTTATTTGCCCCTGTCCTTCTCAAGGGTCTTACTAGCCTTCCTTGTCTTATTGGTCTCACCAATATAGAAAACTAGCTTCTCTTTCTTAATGGTTCTCTCAGCTTCCCTCAACATATTGAGGAGCTTAGATAGAGTCGCCTGAAGCTTGTTCATATTAAAAATAATAAACTGTGAAAAGAAATTTAGTAGGGACTGAAGTATAATATCAATGTATAGGTTATTCTTTAGGACTATCTTTATACTTCACAAAGCGAGCGATCTCATCCTCGCTTATCCTTTCCTCTAACATGGGCACAATCGTATTAAGGACATATATGATTTTATCTTTTGTGAGAACAATTATCAAATTATGGAGCCTTTGGACCAATGAGGCGGTTGGCATCAAGTATACCACATAGGGGTTTTGCAGGCATCAAACAAGATATAGCATAAATAAATAACATGCAGATTTTACAGAAAATAATAATTAAGATATAGACTTCTATCTTAATATACTCTCACTATTTTCCTGGCGAATCATATGACACACTCGACATGTGAGACGAAAGTCTCCAACAAACTCCTAGTGGGGATTGAGATCCAATTAGCGTCTTAGTGCAACCTTGAGGGACTCGACTAATTACACTAAGCCCAAAAGATAGACAACTCTTGTCAATCACAACTCCTTGTGATTCCCATCATGTTCGGCCTCCGAATCATCATAGTCTCAACTACTCGACCAACCATGAAGTTCAGTTAAGTTATCATCATCATTACAAGATGAGTCTGATTCGATGGATATGCTCTCGACTGCTCGACTAAATCATACCATGTCCTCAGGTCATTGGTGATATTTATATATCATAGGCAAGAACTCGATCACGTAGATAAATGAGCCTCAAGTGACTCAACCAACTCAACTTATGTCGGGATTCAATTTCTTCCTATAACGATAGAAGGCCACGTGGGTCAATCTTATTGCCTCACGCTTATCGACTTAATATTATCATAAGAGTGGTTTTTATTTTGTATCAGTCTCCTAATATATCATGTCACATATATACATATTTAATATATATCTATATTACATACAAATATATATATATAGTAGGTATATATCACATCATATATGCAAGCCGCACCGGATGATTATAAGCCATCATCTAATATGATTAATCCTGAGCTAATAGGCCTAATCACTCACAATAGGATCTATGTATGCATCGGTGCATCTCTATGCCCTGTGATTGTTGATCTCATCATCATTGATTCCATCAGATCGTTGCATCACCATACGACGTGATCTCCCGCCATGGCATCGTGGGTCCTACTATCACCTCCACGCTCCCACTACGCCTCTCCATGTAATTACAAATAATCACAAGCACGTAGACCCGATAATAAATGAGAAAAACATAAACTTGCAGGCCCCAATAATAATAATCATAATTACACACATCACAACACATGGCTCATGATCAACCATCCACATCATACATATGTACATCACATCATATGTAGGATTATTAGTTATATATAATAATTAATTATTTTTTTTGAAATCAGGATATGCTCAAAATTTTCAGAATTGTCAAGAGTGTTTTCATAATTTTGGATGAGGACAGTCCTTGAAATTTTTAGAATTATTAAGGGTATTTTAAGAATTTTGTACACGAGGACAGTCCTCATAATTTTTTAAATTTAGAGGGGTAGGATCATCCTTTTCTCAAAAGGATGCCATAGCCATCTTGCCCCCTTTGCGCCGCTACCGCTACTCATGCGCAGGCGGCGACGGCTACCTTTGCCCACCGGTAGCCGCCCTACCAAGGGTCGGCCACCTCTATAGTCGGCGTCGCCGCGCCTACTGGTTTGGCACACAAATCAAATCATCATGCAAAATGGGGTCACGAGAAAACCATAAAAATCGATAAAACAGCGATGTGTGAGAGATTGATTTTACCTAGGGAGATCATATGTCCTTGTATTTCTAAATCCGGATGGAGAGGATGAAGGAGATCAAATATCCTCCTCTCTAGCAGTATCCACACGATTGATCTTCTCAGTGAAACTCCTCCAATCTGATATCACAACTCTTGTGCAAAGGGAGGGAGGAGAATAGGAGATGGTGGCTAAAGCTGCAGTCTATCAACCATAAGTCTCCCCTCCTATTTACAGAGAGCCACAAAAACACCCTAGGGCTCCTTCTTTAGTAGGCATTGGATTTCTATCCAATTACCTACTAACCTTGTATTATTGGATCTCTATCCAATAATCTCTTTAGGCCTCTAATTGGGCCTTAATCAATGAGCCTATTAGAATAGGGTCCTATCTAATGACAATAGGAGCTAATTGGATCTCTATCTAATCCTATATTCGTTGAAGCATCCACCATATGTGTTTGGCCCTTTAGGCCCGATACCGAGCTGGCTGTGAGTCACTCCCATCATAACTCCTTATGATATAGTGAATTATTATTCCCATAATAATTCACTCGACTCATCGACTATGGACGTACTAGGCCACTGTGCCATAGTCCCCAAACAGTACAGGAGGAACGAATCTATCAGACCTATCTGTCTATAGTTACCGTGTATCTATAATCACTCATCCAACTAATATCCCAGAGACCATATATTGGACATGGTACTATCAGGACACATACAGAATCAGTTTATCTTACTCTAATCAGATTCTACGGGAGAACTCTTTCTCTCTCAATCTGAATGATCCTGACCAGGGATTTGTCTGAGCAAGCATATATGGGATATTCCTCTCATGATACCGAGAGTGGATGATCCTCTATTGACACTTAATTGCCTTCGTAAGGTTGACTACCAATCCCAATAACCAGTTGTACCAGATTTAAAACTTTCCAAACTTGTATATCTAACATCAAAGAAAGGAGTACTCATATAAGATATCCTTGGTGTCTCAAGTCTAAGGACCAGATACACAACTGAGACTAGAGAATCGCTATCTGACATTATGTATCATTAACTATATAGCATTTCATAAGTGGATCAATTAGTGAACTCATTCTCCAATGAGCAGTTGTACTATACTGTTAGTGTCTTTACATAAGTGGCTATGAGATCAGCCATCGCCATCATATGGATGGATATATAGTACACTGGTCTGTCTGGTTATCTCGATGTCCCTCTTGAGTAATCTATGATCAAGATTATTTAGGATCCATGTTTAAAGGTGAATCGATCTCATTATCATGATATTATCACGATCTGATTCCCTTTACACAGAACCAAGGACATCACAATATATATGCAACAGATAATATAATATGAGAATATGCCAATATTAATCATAAGCAAAATGATCACACAACGTGTCACATATGTCATCACTCACGTGATTGGCTTGTAGGGCACTTGTAACCAACATTTCCCTCATCAAGGTGGGCTGCTCATTGGGTTGATTACAAGCTTGACTTGGTTGACTCTAACTCGGATCTGACTCCGATGCCAATTCAACTGAATCCTAACCCTACTAGGATTTAGGCTGATTTATTACAATTGACTTAAATCTCCTTCTAGCCGACCTAATATCAGGTCTAAGCTGGCCAACAAGGCTCAATCTAAGGATTCGACTTAATCGATTAGGACCCAGCTTAGCTAGGGTCCTAATAGACATACCCTCTTTAAATCAGTCTTGTCATCAAGGCTGAGCTCCATATCTCTGGGTTCTGATCTGCAACTCCTCATGAGGCTCCCTCATGCCCCTGTAGTAGGCGCATCCTGTTCCTATTATCCAGCATCAACAGTAGTGACTGGATGGTGATGTGTCTCGATCTTGTGATCCCACGTGATTATTAGCTGAACTTGGGCCTCCTCATCAGCTTAGGTGTCGGTTGGATGGATCTGGGCTGAGTTGTCCTTTTTAAACTTTCATTTCAGGTGGAATACTTGGAGGATCATATGTATTTTTGATTTAGTGCGCAGATCTGATCTCTAGGTTACAACACCAATGTGATCCCCAATTTTACAAGGTCTAAAGTAGAAGGACGACCAATTCCTGAAGACTCGAATTTCCTACTGGTGGGGCTAGAGATAAAGGGAAACATAATCTTCAATAGCATACTTTCTTCTGCTGTGGTGTTTGTCAAGGGGGTGTTTTTTCTTTGCATGGACTACCACGTGTTTGTTCTTTAATAGTAGTTAGGCCTTCTTTTGGAATGAGGGTTGCCCTCTAATAAGATCCCCAGTGGTGTAAGCCCCATCTAAGTTTGAGGTGGGTAGGAGCTGTGATTTTCCTGAGCCATTTTCACTTCTCCTTCGTGTTGTTGCCCTATATCATGACAAACTTCAGTAGCAATTAGTATCCCCTCATAGATTTGAAGCCTCGTCTATAATATAGAGTGAGCCTTAGTGCGGATTAGGGTTCGGCCAACTTGCAAGAGGGTGGTGTTGATCTCAACTTCTATTATGTTTACTCCAATTTCAAACACCTCACTTTGATCTGGTAATGCTAGGACCGATATAGATAGCATCATAGCTGTGAGGGCCTTATAGATAGTGGATGTGTGGATATTTTCCTCATGTTCCTTCAGAATTTTGATCTCCATCTAGTCAGAGATTCCATGCTTGTACTATTGCTAGAGGGACACGATCTTCTTGCGGTCATCGGCAGTAGAACGAAGGTAGTGGAAGTAGCTTGAGATCTGCGAGCACTGCATCAGAAGCCATAGCTGGTTTATTTGGATGTGGCACTTCAAGAGAATATTATCCTTGCAAACAAATAGGCAAAGCTTTTAGAGATAAAGTATCATTGTAGGGGAAGATAGTGGCTGAATGATCGTATCTCTCACATCTTCTAGATGATCCTTTTAGCTTTAGTCTTCTGAAGATGTGGATAGCAATATAGCTGAATATATGCTGAAATTTTAGCAAGGTTCTCCAAGCATTGTGTCAAGACCATCTTTTCTTCACTCTCTCATTTCCCACATAAGGTCACATGTTTTACTTTGTCAATCATAAGGTCATTGGAGCTCCTAGTGTCAGTTAGGATAGTGATGGGCTGATGCTTAATGAGGCCATCAACATTCATTATCTATGAGTTCACGTAGCCAAATGAAGCATAAAAGGTGTGGGTGACCGATTGCGATTTTTCCTCCATATCCTTCTCTTTAGACTCGAGAGCTGCATTTTCGAGTTTGGGTTCTTCAATGGGTTCAATCACAAGAGGTCTCTCATTTTTACAATGGTGGTCTTGGCTCCATAGTTTATCACAATGCCAACATAGGCCCTTTGTCAATTTGTCGTGGAGTCCTTCTTCGGTAGGCAACAAGGGAGGCTAAAGGCTTGATGGTTGTTGGTCGATTCATGATCTTGGTCCTTCAGGCATCATTGTTCAGCCATTCCTTATGGATGCGGGCGAAGAAGATGATAGCCCTCAATGTATACGATTATCGCGCCTTAACTTCGCATCTGATATCTGATTTTAATCTTTCGATGAATGACCCTAGCAATTGCTTTTTAGACCAATCTTCAGTTTGATTTGATAGATGCTTAAACCTAGTTTAATATTCTTGTATGGTTGAGGTTTGGCGAATCTTCATGAGTTGGTTGTTCGTGTTCTTGTACTTCATCGATCTAAAGCTGATCAATTCACTTTTGAATTCCCTCCATGTTAGGACTTTATGGGTGTGCTCAAAACAATTATATCACTGTATGGAGTCTCCTTCAAGGTGGATGTCAACAATGTCCACCATGGAAGCCTCCAATGTCCGGTGATAATGAAAGTAGCATTTCACGCGCGAAAGCCATCCCATCGGGTCTCCATCTTCCCATCAAGAGAAGTCTAGTCTCATATGTGTAGGTGCTAGATCTGTCATGCATTCTTCCTTCTCTAGAGAGTTTTCTTTATGATCTGGTCTCTCACCTTGTTGTGATCTTGTTGGGCTCGGTGATTGTCCCAATCTAAATTTTATGAAGAGAGCATGTAGTCTGTCCTCCATACGCATCTCGAAGGTCTCCAACTTGGCACTAATCAAATCTACCGATACCATGGTGTAAGACTCCAAATATGTAATGTCAAGATCCTTCTCTTGTTGTTGGGTCAATGGTATGAACTGGTTGGGTGGATTGGTCACCGAAAGATATGGTGGATCAATGGTGGATGGTTGCAATTTGGGGCTGATAGGTTATTATTTTAAGTTATTGTTAGGGCTATGGTTTGGAGCTATTGTAGGGGTCATATAGGGGGTATGATAGCTGAGGGTTAAGGTTAGACGTATGGTTTATGATTGTTGTTGATGACAACAATGGATTTAGTGGGGATCGGGTGTGGATACAGTAAGTAGTACCGAAGGTAGTAGATTAGAATCTTTTCGTCAAAGGGATACTATTAATGCTTATGTTTGGGGCTATTGTAGAGGCTGTAAGGGGGGTTTGGTGATAGAGGTTTAGGGCTGGAGGGGTGGCTTAGGGTTGCTGTTGATGGCAGCAATCAGTTTGGTAGGGTTTAGTGGCTAAAATGGTGATGGATCAAGGTTATGGTTTAAGGTTGATAGTTTACGATTTAGGTTGCTATTAGTGCTACAGTTTGAGGGTGTTGTAGAGGTTACATAGGATTTTTATGGTAGTGGTTTGAGGATAGGAATATGAGTTAGGGTTGCTGCAGGTGGCAGTAATCGGTTTGGTAAGGATGCGATAAAAAGTATCGAAAGGTGTTGTTGCAGAATTTTTTGTAGAGAATAGCAGTTTTGCGATGAAAGGATTCCAGCAGTATTCTAAAGGTTTTAAGATCATTTGGCAGCAAGAAGTAGATGAGGATGATAGCAAGCAAATGGAAATATCGATGGCTATCACATTGGCAAGGATGGGTTAGATGGCTGCGGAAGATAAGGATCGATGGTGGAAGATTATGATTACGGTAGACCGTTGTTTGGGCTACGATTTTGGCTATGGTTTAGGTTGGTTGTAGATTCTGGAAATAGGTTACGATGACTGCATCTTAAAGACTATGTGGTTGGTGGTAGCTAGTTTGGTAGGATTTGATGGTTTACAAGAAGAACAACAACAAAAGGTATAGCGACAAAATTTTTCATCAAAAAGATTTTAGCAATATAGACATAATGTTTTCTAGTAGATCATAACAAAGATTCGAGTAGAACTTAATGAGAATCCATTGGTAAGGAAAATCTAATGCCATTAAAAAATTCATGGGAAACACGACAACAAAAATTTTGGCAAAACCAAGGAATACGAGAAGATGCTGTTGTAGAGTTTTATGTCTAAAGTGTAGCAGTATGGATGTAAAAGGTCAGCGATTTGTATCAGTAATTTTTACATGAAACCCAAAGGAAATCTACTGATAGAGAGTTCCAAAGATGTCATAAAAAACTCATCAAAGATATGGCAGCAAAATAGTAGTAGCAAGATCAAAATAGGGAAGTAGTATGCGACTGAATTCTGTAGCATAACTTTTCATCGTAAAGATGTCAACTTTGTGACGAAAAGTTTATGTAGTGAAATAGGAACACTTTTTTTAGTTTTTTGGGTTTAAGATAACTAAATTACAATAGTAGTAAGGTAGAATAGTAGAACTTGATGCAATTTGCAGCGAGATTAAAGGGGTAATCTGTGGTAGTAGTGATGACGGCGGAGTCGATAATAATCACAGCAATGTCAGAATTGCTTGGGAGATGGATGAAGATAATGGGCAGCTATAGAAGGGTAGTGAAGCTCTGAGGAACACTACTCTGATACCAAGTATTATAACCCTTACGGATTCTAAACTTGGGGTTTGATCTCTATAGGGGATCGGCCTCCTCGAACTCTAAAGGGGTTCCCTCCTCCAAAATATTCGACAGTATTGTCACGGGCTTAGCTGATTTTGCCTAAGCCGTGTGGCACCCATGCGTGTCCATCCGCAAAGGTCAGCCCTCCCCGAGATCTCCTAAAATCCCACAGACTTACAAAAAGAGAAAACGGGCCAGAAGAAGCAACTCCCACGGGATCCACAAGCAACTGCTCAAGAAAAACACTTTATAAAGCCAAAATACAAATTACACCCATGGACATTACAAACTCAGAGAGGTTGCACACAAAGGATAATGGTCCACTACAGACCGATGTCCCCACAAGTGCTTATAAGACACACTTGTATTTATAAGCCAAACTTGGCCATAAAGCAAATCAAACTAGGGCTTCCAAGCCTACTGCAAGCCCGCTTCTTGTTGTACAAGATATGTACATAAACCAAGGACACGGACTAACACAAGCATTTCATCGAACACCTTGTTTACATTGTTGTCCGTGACATTCTCCCCACTTATTCCTTGACGTCCTCCGGCCACCAGATCTGCATCTCCTCGCATTCTGCTGAATCTTTAATCTTCTTCTTTGGCTGCAACACGCCCCTTTGGCTCCTAGCCGCTCTCCACCGCTGTTGTTGAGTAGTCGAACTCCAATCCGCCATACTGCTTCAACTCACCAATGACTGAATCTGGGGTTGGCTGAGTTGTGCTGATCCTTGTTGGTTCTCGCGGATCCCTCTGATGAAGGAAAAGACCTACCTTATGATGTGCCAGTATCGCAGTATACTCATATTGCTTGAACTGGGTAGATGCTTGTTGGAGCTTTAACGAGCATCGCCTGACTTTGAAGTTTTAAGGTCCTTTCTCCATAATATTTGCCCATTGAACCTTCTTCCGTTAGTTGTCATTTCCAATTATGGTCACTCCCTCTTAGTCAATTGGGAAATGAAGTGGAAAACTACTCTCAATAGTAGTGATCACCAACGGTGAGGATTTGACAACCATTGTCTTCCTTAAGCTTTCTTTGAAGGGTCATGAACTTGTGCAGAGCTCCCCTTGGATAAGAGAACCGGGATACTCGACTTCACCCATTCTCTTCATAGTTGAGAAGGTAAGGTGGCTTCTCTCACCTCCTCGAGTTAAGAGAACTGGTTCGCCCATTCTCTCGAGTTGAGAAGGCAAAGGTTACTCAATTTCGCCTAGCAAAGGTTACTTGATTTACTTTGCCTCCTCGAGTTTGTACTTCATGCATTGAGCTGGTTACTAACATTCGCCGCTCTTTGCTCACACTTCAAGCACTTGAAGTGGTTGCACTCCTTGCGTTGGGATAGCTACGGTGATTCACCTTCCCACCGCCATTGAACTTACGGAATGCAAGAAGTTTTGCGAAAAGTGTAAAAGTTTGCTTGGCTTCGCTCACCTCCTCGAGTTAAGAGAACTGGGTAATTTTGCCCATTCTCTCGAGTTGAGAAGGCAAAGGTTACTCAATCTCCGGCAAAGGTTACTTGATTTCTCCCGCCTCCTCGAGTTTGTACTTCATGCATTGAGTGTACTAACATTCGCTCTTTGCTCACACTTCAAGCACTTGAATTGGTTGCACTCCTTGCGTTGGGTTAGCTCGTGATTCACCTTCCCACCGCCATTGAACTTGGAATGCAAGAAGTTTTGCGAAAAGAGCAAAGGTTTACTCCAACTTGGAGTCCCCAACTTGGAGTAAGTCCGTGATAGTCGCCTTTGGGGTTATACCGTGTTCTCCATCACCTTTGCCGCCTACTCCTCCCGAGTAGAAAGTGCAGTACCATGTCTTGCCTACCGTTCCTTGGTCGAGCACTCCTGCATCAACCCAAGTCCCTTAATTTCGGCTATCTGGATGAGAAGCACATCGACATCGGTCTTATGAAGTTTCTTGGCCTCGCCTTCGCCTCGTCTTGGTACTTGAGTTTGCCTCTGCACTCTCCACCTCCTTGGCCCCTTTACGACCAATGTTGTTCCTTCATGAGAGCAAGGGATCGATGACTTCACGGAAGTCCCACATCTGTACCATGGCGCCAAGCCCATAGCACTACTATCAAATACCTTGCATCTTCATCCCTTCCTCCGCGATCGGTAGATCTGCCCTGCAAACCGTGGAGCTCCTCAGTCCACCTCCTCTCTAACCGACGCTTTTCTTTTGGGTGAGCCCGTTGGACTCGTCGTCGCTTCCTCGCCCCTTTCGACCACCGCCGACACCACCGTGTCCTCCTAGCAATTCTCCTTGGTCGATGGAGAGACGCAACTCTCATGCATGGCCTCGCCATCTTGTTGCGGCTCGTCGTCTGTTCTCCTTAGCTTCCTTGGTAGCAACGCTTACTCGGCCTTGTCCTCGACTTGCGGGCTCCCTTAAGCGAATGTGAGCAGCATCCAACTCTCCAAGCTCCAGTTAATCAAGTCCCTCCATGGGACTCACTCGACTACTCCCTCGGTGGTACATAGCCCCATATCTTTGGCGACCAAGGCTTTCATCCGATGCAAGCTTGATGTATATACACGGAAGACCGCCTCTGCGATCGTGGCATTCACTCCTTGAATCCAGCCCTTCTTCGTTGCATTGTTCACAAGTGGAGCTCCCAGCTCGATCATTCACATGATCATGTCCCCTCCATGGGACTCACTGCACGTGCACTTGGACTTCTTCCTCGGTGGTATCTGACTCCCATATCGATGACTAAGGCTTTCATCCAATGCAAGCTTTGATGCACACACGAAGCCTCTGTGTACTACGACATTCACTCCTTGAATCCATAGCCCTTCTTCTTGTTGTGTCGTACACCAAAGTGGAGCTCGTAGTAACTCCTGATCATACCTCCGCATGATCCTGTCCCCACGGGACACGATCGCCTGTGTTGCATTGCCACGAACTATTCCACCACGATCCGCTGCACCATGCCGCCTCCTGGTGACATCTCCATTGCATCTGATTCTCGTGTGATGAACTCGGACTACGATTTCTCCACGTGTGGCCTCTGCCAACACATCGTAGGGCCTCGCCATCTCCGACTTTTAGTTCGCTCCTTGGCAATTCCCTTCGTCCCCTCACTCTGGGTTACTCCGAAGCATAGCTCTAGGACCGTCGCCTAGTAGCTCCAAGTCCCTGACTGCTAGAGTGGGTGCACCATTGTCGGATCTTGGGCCTCTATCCCTACCGGCACAATCTTGCTATGCACCTCTTGTTCCGACAACTTGAACGGCAACACTGGCATATTCTTCAAGAGTACGCCTGCGTCCTCTTGCCCGTACTAAGGTCTCATGATCCTAACTTTGCCTCCAAGTTGAATCACCTTAGTTACTCCATCAAATGCATCTCGAGGTAGCTTGCATGTGCCTTGAAGCTCCCTTCATCTTTGGCACCATGCAAAAATAAGGAACGACATGATCCCACTCTTGCCTCTACAAGAGTTCATGCCCTTGACCCTCGACTCTAAGTGTGCCTTCATATGATGTTGCCTTGGATTGCTCCCCACTTGATCTCGAAATGCATCCCCAATGCATTACCTCCTTCGAGATCATGCGACAACTCTTCGCTCACTCGGTCCGTTGAGCTTTATGAAGATATAACCACGAAACTCTTCCTCAATATGTGCGCAGCATGATTCTCCCACTAGAGAACTAGGACTTATCCCTCCGGATATCCGTCTGCTGGAGCAACTTTTCTCTTTATATACTTCCCACTTTGGAAGTTTGAGACCATCATCCCTTTGGACTACTCCGTCTTCTTGAACTTGTGCTTTGTTCCCCACAAATGTACTTGCTAGATTGCGACCCTTCTCCAATACGTCTCCACGCACCCTTCAAGGTCTAGCAACATGCTGAACTTGTTGCACATTTCAGCTACCTACGGACATATCCTTTCCATGTTGAAGAGAAAGTTCGATGCTCCATGGCGCGAGTTCTAATCGCGCCTTGGGATGGCCACGAACACTGTCATCCGTGTACAAGCCCTTGCATGAGTTCGAATCCTTGAGTTAGCAATTCCCTCACCTCTGTGAGCTTTGCATAACTCTTTCGGTCGTTACACAATACATCCCACCTTGCACGGTCTCATCTTTCACTAAGCACCTGCTTTTGCCTTAAGCACCGTCAAGTTTAGTTGCCAACGTCGAGCTATAGCTCAAACTCAACCATCCCAATCTTTGTGTGCTACGCATTCTTCTTCGCTTGCTTGTCCTCGTGGTGCCACTCGCGCAAAGGGTTGGCTATTCCTTGAATGCCAAACCGGGATGCCCGCTCCTCGGCGACTCCTTTCCCTACATCTCAATGTCCGTTTCCCTAAGCGGTTGCACGTGCTATCCTCCTCCACACCTAGCTAGGTCCCCCACATTTGTATGGCAAGTGTTTCTTGCGTGTGCTTGTCCCGCTCGATACCACATTGTCACGGGCTTAGCTGATTTTGCCTAAGTGCGGCACCCATGCGTGTCCATCCGCAAAGGTCAGCCCTCCCGAGATCTCCTAAAATCCCACAGACTTACAAAAGAAAAGCGGGCGGAAGAAGCAACTCCCACGGGATCCACAACTGCTCAAGAAAAACACTTTATAAAGCCAAAATACAAATTACACCCATGGACATTACAAACTCAGAGAGGTTGCACACAAAGGATAATGGTCCACTACAGACCGATGTCCCCACAAGTGCTTATAAGACACACTTGTATTTACAAGCCAAACTTGGCCATAAAGTAAATCAAACTAGGGCTTCCAAGCCTACTGCAAGCCCGCTTCTTGTTGTACAAGATATGTACATAAACCGAAGGACACGGACTAACACAAGCATTTCATCGAACACCTTGTTTACATTGTTGTCCGTGACAGTATGGCTGAAGAAAGATTGATCTTATTCATGATAAAATAGTGGTGGCTACATAAGTTTATATAAGGACTCAAAATCCTAATCCTAATCCTAATAGGACTCCTACTTTACTAAACCTCTCCTACTTTAACTAACTCAACCAAGAATCTAATTCCTAATCTAACTTCTAACCGACCCTAGAGAGAGTCTTATCTAAGTGAAACTCCTTTCTTTAACCCTAGCTGCCTCCTCTCAACCAAGCTGACTTTCCCTCATCAAGATGAGCAGCCTATTGGGTTGATTATAAGCTTGACTTGGTTGACTCCAATCCGAATGCGACTCCGACTCCAATTCAGCTGAATTATAACCGTATTAGTGTTTGGGCTAATTTATTATAGTTGACTCAAATCTCCTACTAAATGACCTAATGTCAGGCCTAGGCTGGCCAATAAGGCCCAATTTAAGGACTCAACTCAATCGACTAGGATCCGACTTAGCTAGGGTCCTAACACTTATCTCTCACACGTCCAGATATCTCATTTGTAGTCAACAAATTATAATATCATGCATTAACCCTCCACTATACATTAGTATGTAGTAAAACAAGTCCTACAATATCTAAAAAGGACTCTCCATGCTTAGCTAATTTTGCCTAAGTCGTGTGGCACCCATGTGTGTCCGTCCGCAAAGGTCAACCTTCTCCGAGATCTCCTAGAGTCCCTTAGACTTACAAAAGAGAAAATGGACTAAAAGAAGCAAGTCCAACGGGATCCATAAGCAACTGCTTAAGCAAATACTTTATAAAGCTAGATACAAATTACACTCATGGACAATACAAAATCAGAAAAGTTGCACACAAAGGATAATGGTCCATTACAGACTGAAGTCCCCACAAGTACTTACAAGACACACTCATATTTACAAGCCAAAATTGGCTACAAAGCAAACCAAACTAGGGCTACTAAGTCTACTGTAAGCTCGTTTTTTGTTGTATAAGGTATGTACACAAACCGAAGGACACGAACAAATATGAGTATTTCATCGAACACCTTATTTACATTATTGTCCGTGACATTCTCCCCCACTTATTCCTTCGACATCCTCGTCGAAGCCACTATAGACATTGCATCTCCTCGTATTTTACTGAATCTTCAATCTTTTACTTTGGCTACAACATGTCCCTTTGGCTCTCAACCGCTCTCCATCACTATTGTTGAGTAGTCGAACTCTGATCCGCCATGTTGCTTCAACTCACCAATGACTGAATCTGGTGTGGGGTTGGCTGAGTTGTGCTGATCCTTGTTGACTCTCGCGGATCCATCTGATGAAGGAGAAGACCTGCTAGTATACTCATCTTGCTTGAACTAGATGGATGCTTGTTGGAACTTTAACGAGCATCGCTTGGTAGACTTTGAAGTTTTTTAAGGTTCTTCCTCCATAATATTTGCCCATTGAACCTTCTTCCACTTTTAGTTGTCACTTCCAAGTAGGTTCGCATCACTCCCACTTTCGATTGGCATTCAATTGGGAAATAAAGCAGACAATCTACTCTCAGTAGTACTGATCACCAATGGTGAGGCTTTGACAACTATTATCTTCCATAAGCTTTCTTTGAAAGGTCATTAAACTTATACAGAGCTCCTCTGCTGGATAGGTAAGAGAACTAGGATACTCGACTTCACTCATTCTCTTAGTAGTTGAGAAAGCAAGGTTACTTGGCTTCACTCACCTCCTCGAGTTAAGAGAATTTGGATACTCAGTTTCGCCCATTCGCTTGAGTTGAGAAGGCAAAGGTTACTTGATTTCGCCTGTGTCCTCGAGTTTGTACTTTATGCATTGAGCTGGTTACTAACATTCTGTCACGAACGGTAGTCGCTCAACCGTAATGCCTTTGCTCCTTGAACCGTTCGTCACTTTTTCTTGCTTGTACATATGTTTGGCAGCTTGTTTTGCCTTGAGTTTACATGTTTTTACCTAAGAAATATGAGCGAAAGTAGTGTAGAGCGATCGCTCCTTGAAAGCCCCATTTTGGGTCTTTTCATGTGCCACGATAACCTTTTTGAGCGGTGCGAAATGTCAGCCATTTCAGCACCTTGGAACCCCGGTGCACCCTGGATGGGGTTCGGGTATATGTCGGCGTAGGCATTCAATTGAACTTGTCTTGCGTCCGATACCTTGGGAACCGTCGTTTGTGGACTTGCGAGTTCCTACAACCCTCTAAAGTCCTATTTCGCTCTCTTTCTCTCTTTTCTTTGCCGCACTCAAGGTGTTCGATAAATTGCTTGTCTGACTTTCCGCTCATGGGATGTGTCCGCTCGCTTCAATTAACCAACTTCTTCTTTGTAGGTCCTACGGGGCCTTAAGAGGTTGTAAGAGGGCTGACCCTTTGCGGACAGGAAACGCATTGGGCGTTGTATGACTTAGGCAATCCCAGCTAAGTCCGGAATAGTGAGCAAGGTTGCTCTACGACTTAGGCAATTTCAGCTAAGTCTTCGGGAGTGCCGCGAGGGTGCCGCACGGCTTAGGCAAACTTTAGCTAAGCCCGTGACAGTGTGGTATCAGAGCAGGCAAGCAATTCATACGAACAGCGAAGAAGATTCGCAATCTCGCCATGGTGAAACATCGTGGTGAATCGAGCAAGATGGGGCAAGCTGGACCCTTGCTCCAAGCAGTCGCAGGTGGACTGCAAGTGCAAACTCGCTCGCAAACTATGGGAGTCACTCATGAGGAGCTCTATAGTGAACAAGGCAGGCGTGAAGTTGGGTATTCTCCACGAGGAGGCGCCATCTGCAGCGCCAACCGGAAAAAGGGTCAGAAGGAGAGAATTATAGCGGCGGAGACCCGCCTTGATGTTCTTGAAGCGAGCGTGGAGGAACTCTACCAAGGCCAGCGAGGGCTACTTAGGGTAGAGAGCTCGCTAGAAGAAGCTGAATCTCGGATCGAGAAAGTTGAATCTATGATGGATCAACGGAGAGGACACCAAAGATTCCGTCGACACCTACATGAAGTTGTGGCGGAACTCACGGCGAAGGTGATGGTGTTAACAAGGACTCTTGATGCGGGAGGGAGCAACACCGCGCCACCACAAAACAGGGCACGAGCGATGCTACGGAGGTGCTAGAGATGCCAAAGAGCTCGAAAACTTCTTGTTCGACATGGAACCGTATTTTCGTGCTACAAGGCTTGATTCTAAAGAAACCAAAGTTGCTATAGCAACAATGTATCTGAATGGGGATGCAAAACTTTGGTGGCGAACCCGTTGGGAAGAGATCCAACAAGGCCGATGTCAAGTGGATACATGGGAGACTTGAGCGAGTTGAGAACTCAGTTCTTACCAGAGAACACGAGTTTGTCAAGAAGGAAACCGAGACAACTCCGCCAAAGTACAACAATCCGAGACTATGTGAAACAATTTTCAGCGATCTTTGGATATACGGGATATGTCGAGAAAGACAAACTATTCAGCTTCCTCGATGGCTTGAAGCCATGGGCACAACAAGAACTACATCGAAGGAATGTCACGATGTAGTCGGGCAATTGCAGCGGAAAGGCTAATGACTTTGTTTCTTGGAGGATTTGAGAAAGAAGAAACAATCTTGAAATCGCCCATCTAAATACTCTCGGCGAAGGAGTGGGGGCGAGCAAAGAAGAAGAATTTCCACAAGGGACCGGGCTCAAGAGGTAGAGTCCCAAAACCTCTGGATGCTTCTTGTGTGGAGGACCGCACATGGTGAGGGAGTGCCCACAAAAGCAGGCACTCAATGCGTTGACGGCATCGATTCTACCCCGTAAGTCGGACAAGGGCAAAGCAATCGCCCTTAGTTCGAGTAGTTCTGACTCCGGTGGCGGCGGTGAGGCGTCGCAAGGACCTAGGATGGGAGCAATGCGTTTGTTGAATGCATTGCGGGGTCAAGTGGGGAGAATACAAAGGTGAAGCCACCGGGAAGCGGCGAGTTGATGTATGTGGACATCAAGCTCAATGGCGAACAACCCGTGCAATGGTGGACAGGCGCGACCCACAATTTTATTGCCGATCGCGAAGCTAAGCGGGACTAATATTGGAGAAGAGCCCAAGTCGTATGAAGGCGGTGAACTCGGAGGCCAAGCGGATCTCCGGACAAGCAAAGGGGTCCCCATCAAGATCGGGACATGGAGCAGAGCAGACTTGATGGCGGTGCCATTGGACGACTTCAAGTGATTCTCGGAATGGAGTTTATGCAGCAAAGTTGGTGCCAATACCGTTCTGAACTTCTTGTGTCTAATGGGAGGCGATGATCCTGCATGGTTCCGTTTCTCGGTAGGGACCAAGGACCTACAACAAATATCGGCTTTACAATTGAAGAAAGGGGTGCGAAAAGGTGAATTAACCTTTTTAGCTGCTATGAAGCTAGAGACACTTGACGAGGAGGCCATTCATGAACCTGCCATTGTGGCGAACATCCTGAAGGAGTTCTCGGATGTGATGCCAAAAGAGTTGCCGAGAACTCTACCACCACGCAGAGGCGTGGATCATCGATTGAGCTGGAGCGGAGTTAAGCCTCCACGAGACCACCATACCGCATGGCCCCTCGAGTTGGCGATTGAGGAAGCGTTAGATGAAGCGCTAAGCGGTGGTCTCATCCGGTTCAAGCACCTTCGAGCTCCGGTCCTTTTCAAGAAACAAGATGGGAGCCTCCGATTATGCATTGATTATCGAGCCCTCAATAAGATGACGGTGAAGAACAAGTACCCTATCCCACTCATCGCGGACTTGTTCGATCAATTGGGCAAGGCAAAGTACTTCTCCAAACTCGACCTTGGTGGTATTGGCAGTGCGCATCGCGAAGGTGATGAGGCGAAGACTACTGTGTGACCGGTATGGAGCATTCGAGTTTTGGTGATGCCTTCGCAACCAACGCTCGCCACATTTTGCACTCTCATGAATCATTGTTCAAAGAATATCTGGATAAGTTTGTGGTCGTCTACTTAGACGACATCGTCTATAGCCAAACACTTGAGGAGCATGTTAGACACCTCGAACAATTTTCAAAGTTCTCGGGAGAACACCTTATTCGTGAAGAGGAAAAGTGCTACCAAACAGATTTTATTCTTGGGGCATCGAATTGGGAATGGGTCCATTCGAATGGACAAGGCTAAGGTGCAAGTGGTGGTGGCGAACACCAAAGAAGGTGCGAGTTGAGATCCTTCCTTGGGTTTGTCAACTATTATCGGCTTCATAGCTGGATATTGACCGGGAGCTGCTAAAAAGGAGCGATCTGGAGATGGTCGGACAAATGTGAGGCGGCATTTCAAGACCGAAGACTGTGTTAGAAGAACACTCAGTTGCGGACTATGGAAAGTCTTTTGAAGTCCATACCGATGCTTGACTTTGCTATTGGAGGAGTTCTTATGCGGGAGGGTCATCCGTGGCCTCAGTCGCAAGCTCAACGAGACCGAGCGGCGATATCACATACATGAGAAGGAGATGACGGTAGTCCACTCACGAGTGTGGCGACACTACCTTGGGAGCACCATTTGTGCTAAGGACCGACAATGTCGCATTGAGTTACTTTCAAACTCAAAAGAAACTCTCCCCAAAGCAAGCACGATGGCAAGACTTCTTGGCTGAGTTCGACATGGTGATGGAGTACAAACCCGGAAAAGCAAATGTCGTGGCCGATGCATTGAGTCGAAAAGTGGAGCTAGTGAATGCTATACAGTTGGCGGGTGGAGGCCAAGCAAGTCAATTGCGCTCCAACTTTCTTTCCAGGATCAGGGTTGGACTGTACCGAGATCCTCAAGCAGTGGCTCTGATTCAACTCATTAAAGAGGGCAAGGCACGATTTTGGGTCCAGGAGGGACTCATTTACACCAAGGGGAGAGTTTATGTCCCACGGCGGATAACTTGAGGCGTGAACTCTTGAAAGAGTGTCACGATTCCCTTTTGGACATCCGGTATCCACCGAACAATGGCTCTCGTGGAGAGGGCCTTCTATTGGCCAAAGATGGGGACAGATGTGGAGGAATATGTTCGAACATGCCTTACTTGTCAACAGGACAAGATAGAGCAGCAGAAGCCAGTGGGACTTTTGGAACCGCTGCCCGTACCAGAAAGGCCATGGGAGAGCATTTCTTTGGACTTCATATCAAGCTTGCCCGCAGTAGGGGGACTTGGATCGGTACTCGTGGTAGTTGACCGATTTTCGAAGTACGCAACATTCATTGCTGCACCCCTACATTGCTCAGCGGAGGCGGCTAAGTTGATGATGAAGAATGTGGTTAAGTATTGGGGAGTCCCACACAACATCATTAGTGATCGGGATTCTCGGTTCTTGGGACGATTCTGAGTTGTTCAAGTTGTTGGGGTCGAAATTATACTTCTCCACAAGCCTCCACCCTCAAGCGGACGGCCAAACAGAGAGAATTAACTCGCTCTTGGAGCAATATCTTGACTACGTGAGTGCCAACCAACGGATTGGGTGAAGTTGGACATCGCCCAGTTCTCCTATAACTTGCGGAGCTCTGCATCCAACAAAAGCCCATTTGAGATTATTACGGGACAACAGCCATCAACTCCTCATACCCTGGTTATTGGTTATACAGGGAGTAGCCCATCAGCCTATCACTTCGTAAGGGAATGGCATCGTAATGCAGATATTGCGCGGGCTTACTTGGAGAAGGCGGCCAAAAAGATGAAGAAATGGGCAGACTTGGGAAGGCGACCACAAGAATTTAAAGTTGGTGACATGGTGTTGGTGAAGCTCCAAGATCACTCCAATTCTTTAGACACAAAGTGCATAAAGGATTGATGCATATGAAGGGCCTTTCCCAATCATCAGCAGGGTAGGCAATGTCTCATACAAGTTGCAACTGCCAGCATGGTTCAGAATTCACAATGTCTTCCATGCGAGCAACTTGAAAGCCTACCACTCTGATCCGCGAGATGATTCCCGAAATGTTCCAACTCGACTACCCCCCACCAGAGCCTCTTACGAGAAACGAGTTGAAACTATTCTAGCGGATCGTATAATAAAGCTACCCAATGGAGCGCAACATATAGAGTACTTGGTGAAGTGGCAAAAGCTTCCTCAAGCGAAGCTAGTTGGGAGCGAAGATGCCCTACGACATGAAGAAGCTCGCATCAAAGCCTACCAACAAGCGTCGGCGAGGCGTCGGCAGTTTAAGTGGGGAGAATGTCACGAGCAGTGGGCTCAACCGTAATGCCTTTGCTCCTTGAACCGTTCGTCACTTTTTCTTGCTTGTACATATGTTTGGCAGCTTGTTTTGCCTTGAGTTTACATGTTTTACCTAAGAAATATGAGCGAAAGTAGTGTAGAAGGTCGAGCGATCGCTCCTGAGCCAAAACACAAAACCCATTTTGGGTCTTTTCATGTGCCACGACAACCTTTTTGAGCGGTGCGAAATGTCAGCCATTTCAGCACCTTGGAACCCCGGTGGCACCGGGCTGGATGGGGTTTCGGGTATATGTCGGGCGTAGGCATTCATCAGCAATTGAACTTGTCTTGCGTCCGATACCTTGGGAACCGTCGTTTGTGGACTTGCGACCGTTCCTACAACCCTCTAAAGTCCTATTTCGCTCTCTTTCTCTCTTTTCTTTGCCGCACTCAAGGTGTTCGATAAATTGCTTTGACTTTCCGCTCATGCGAGACGCCGGGATGTGTCCGCCGCTTAATCAACTTCTTCTTTGTAGGTCCCACGGGCCTTAAGAGGTTGTAAGAGGGCTGACCCTTTGCGGACAGGAAACGCATTGGGCGTTGTATGACTTAGGCAATCCCAGCTAAGTCCGGAATAGTGAGCAAGGTTGCTCTACGACTTAGGCAATTTCAGCTAAGTCTTCGGGAGTGCCGCGAGGGTGCCGCACGGCTTAGGCAAACTTTAGCTAAGCCCGTGACAATTCGCCCACTATTTGCTCACACTTCTGAAGCACTAGAAGTATTTTCACTCCTTGCGTTGAGTTAGCTACTGTGATTCTGATCACCTCTGGGATTGTACCATCTTCTCCATCACCTTTGTCGCCTACTCCTCTGAGTAGAAAAGGTATAGTACTGCACACTGCCTACTTCGTTCCTTGGTCGAGCTGTCACGCCCCTCCAAAATATCGACAATATTTAAAATTTTGTCACAACAACTAATCCAGGATCCAAACACACATTTTGAGATCACTAAGAAAACATTCAGATCAAATTTTCATCTCTATAGTCTACAAATTCAACACCCTGTGCAGTTCATAAACATACCACGCATCACTCGATAATTCATATAATCTGAACTCAACTCTTCAAAATAATAACCACACATAAACTCATAAGTGGGAAAGTCTATGCAGTCACCAAAACAACGATTACCATAAATTCATATCATTACATGCATTTAACTTAACATTCCAAAATCCTATACATGAGGGATCCTTTATCTTACACAAAATCCACAGGTTTAGATTCATCGTCACATTTCATAAGATGCAGGGTAGCTTATACAACAAAAACACATATGCTAACAAAGATCTGCCCAAAATCTTCTAAACTTTCCACCGCCTCAACCCAATCTTAACAAGTAAGCAAGCGATACGCTATCCTGAAAAATTTATCAACAAACGGGGTGAGCATAAGGAGCTCAGCAAGTGACTAACATATCCATATCAAAATAATACAATTTCCAAAGGGATACAGTTGCAAAGTACAAGGCAGAATATACGAATTCGTAGACATAAAATTGTTAGGAGCAGAAACATAATTGTCTTTTCAATCTTACATATTTGGTTCCTGACAGATGGGGCATAGAGTAATTGGAGCATCTCAGTATCAAAGGAAACATATCGAAGCTTATCAGTGGCATACGAAATGTTACGAAGCATATCAACGGCATATGGAATATTTCGAAGCAAAATCATCAGTGAATGAAGCATTTGAGCATATCAAAAACAAATATTGTATGAAGCTCAAACGTCGTCCTTGACGTCGCAATCATATTATTCTTATCCAGAGCATGAACAGAAACAACTCACCAAAACTCTGGATGTCATATCAAACATATAGAAGGTGTAGTGGAATCTCAGTCAGAATGTGATCCATCCATTTCTGAATGACCACCTGACAAATGTCTCCCACGTCTGGGAGCTCCATCCACGCACGTCTAGGTGAAGTCAGAAGGGGCCGGCAAAGCATCGCAGGCTCTAAGCACATACCCTTTACCATTTCTGGCAAAGGTCCAGAATATCCCACAGAGCGGGACCCCACATAGCGGGTAATAAGCACATACCCTTTACCATTTCGCAAAGGTCCGGACAATCCCACACACCGAGTACAAGAGGGCGTTTAACAATAAGTAGCATATGTCGGAAACACACGCGGAACAACAAAACGTGCATGTGTCTTTTCGAGATAATTCGAAACAAAGGACAAATCTCTCACAAATATATTCAGTTTTGGAATGAAATGAAAACAAGAATATATAGGGATTCCAAGTAATCATATTTAGCTCAATTCCAATAAGAAAGTTAGACGAATTCAAATATCCAAAGGAATAGAACAAAATACGCGAAATCGACCAAAGCTCGATTTCGGACAGATTTCTAGTGGCACAACAAACAAATATTTCAGAATATCAATTATGCTTCAATGCCCATAAGAAAGTTATGGTCGAACCCTTTATCAATCTATATTTTTAATGGAACAAATTTCGTATGAAACAGGGTTCCCAACATGGAGTTACTTTTGATTTGGTAACCCAAGGGCAAAAACACAATCACTGTTTTGCAGAATTTATAGGGTCGGATTCAACAGATAATACGGTAGGCAATTGAATTCCAAAATTTTCAAACTATATGTCAAAAGAAAGATTTTCAAGTCTAGTTTTAAATAAAATCAGTTTGGTACAAATCAGAATTTTCAACAGGGAGTTATAGGCATTTTAGTATTGATAGGTCAGAAATCTTGAACCCTGTTTTACAGCGTCTATAGGCTCATTTGAAACAGATGTTTGGGTAAGTATTCGGTGTCCAAAATCTACAAAATCAGTGTCAAAAGAAAGATATATCAGTCTAGATTCATATAAAATAAGTTTAACCTAAATCCAAAATCAGTACAATAATCTACAGCCGGAACAAGGCAAAAGGGTCAGGACTTTGATAATTTTCCAGATTCAAATCTTATAAGCAACAAGAGAGATTTCAGCTTTGCAGGTCTTGAATTCAGCAATTAATTTTGGAAAACAAGGCAAAACAGCAAGGATAAAGTATCAGAAGGCAAAAAAATTAGGATAGAACACTTGCCTTTGATAATTTTGACCCTAAGTGAAAAGATTTGAGCAAGAACCCTTAAAGCCCCAAATCTTCTTCTTCTTCTTCTTCTTCTTTCTTTTTTTTTTTTTTTTTTGTTTTGAACAGATTACCCAAATCTTACAAATAAGTACTTCTGATTCATACTCTATTTCCTTTGTCAATTTAGAATGAATGCTTACATTATCACCAGAAATTTATACGAAAATTCGGAAATGAGGGGTGTTACACTCTCCCCCCCTTAAAAGAAAAATTTAGTCCTCTAAATTTATCGTACCTCTATCGATGAAAAGACTGGGATACACCTTTTTCATTTCCTCCTCTAGCTCCCAAGTTGTCTCCTCTCCAGAATGATGTCTCCAATTTACTTGAACCAGTGGGATGACCCGATTCCTTAGGACTTTTTCTTTCTTATCCACAATTTGAATAGGCTCTTCCACATAAGATAAATCTTTATCGATCTCCACCAGCTCATACTTAATGATGTGAGAAGGGTCATATATATACTTTCTAATCATCGAGACATGAAATATATCATGGACATGGCACAATCTTTGGTGGCAAGGCAATCTGTGCAGAACCAACCCTCTCAAGAACCTCAAAAGGTCCAATAAATCTTGGGCTTAATTTTCCTTTCTTCCCAAACCTTATAATGCCTTTGGAAGGGGAGACTTTTAAGAATACAAAATCTCCGATTTCAAACTCAATATCTCGTCTTCTATTGTCAGCATAACTCTTTTGACGACTCTGAGCAGTCTTTAACCTTTTCCTTATAACTTGAATTTTCTCGGTAGTTTCTTGTACCTTGTCCGTGCTAACGACTTTCATCACCAACTTCCTCCCAACATATAGGTGTTATGCACTTTCGCCCATATAAAGCTTCATAAGGAGCCATCTGAATACTTGAATGATAACTATTATTATCGTGAACTCAACAAGTGAAATATCCTTATCCCATTCACCATTCCAATCCATAACATAGGCTCTAAGCAAATCCTCAAGTGTTTGAATTGTTCTTTCTGACCATCGATCGAGGATGATATCGATACTAAACTTAACTTTAGTGCCCATCGACTCGCAATCTTCTCCGAATCTAGAGAGAAATCTGGAGTCTCTATCGAGATGATCTCCTTTGGAATACCATGAAGTCTTACTATTTCATTGACATATAAATCTGCAAGTTTATCAAGCGAATAAGTCATATTAATCGGTAGGAAGTGTGCAGATTTTGTTAACCTATCAATGATAACCCAAATAGCATCATGCTTCCTAGAGGTTCTGGGTAATCCTGAAACAAAATCCATAGTAATACATTCTCATTTCCATTCAGGGATATCTAAAGGTTGCAACAACCCTCCAGGTCTTTGGTGTTCTACTTTGATTTGCTGACAAGTCAAATATTTTGAAACATACATTGCAATTTCCTTCTTCATGCCTTCCCACCAATAATGACTTTGAAGATCTCTATACATCTTAGTGCTCCCAGGATGTATGGTGTACTTTGAAGTATGACTTTCCTTTAGGATTTGATTCTTGATATCTGGTTCATTTGGTACACATACTCTCTCCCCAAATCTCAATAGGCCATCCTTTGAAACTTGAAATTGTGGCTTCAATCCCTTTTCTACTTTATTCCTCAAGTAGATTAAATGTGGATCTCGTAATTGTGCTTCCTTAATTTGTTGAATAAGATCAGATTGCACTTGAATGGAGGCCATCAATATCATCGAGTCTTGCTCTTTCCTCAAAGCTTTCAAATCAAAATTTTCTTCTAATAACTTCCATTGCTTCACAACCAGACTAGCCATAAAACTTGTAGATTTCCTACTAAGTGCATCGGCTACAACATTGGCTTTGCCGGGTGATAACGGATGGCACAATCATAATCCTTGAAGTTCTATCCATCTTGCCTCATGTTTAACTCTTTCTGAGTGAAAATATATTTTAAACTCTTGTGATCAGTGAAGATTTCAAACTGTCGACCATACAAATAATGTCTCCAAATCTTTAGAGCAAAAATAATTGCTGCTAACTCCAAATCATGAGTCGGATAATTCAATTCATAACCTTTAAGTTGCCTAGAAGCATAAGCAATTACTCCCCCTTCCTGCATCAAAACACATCCTAGGCCTTTTCTTGAAGCATCAGTATAAACTACAAATCCCTCACTACCACTTAGAATAGTGAGAATAGGGGCACTAGTCAACCTTCTTTTTAACTCTTGAAAACTTTGCTCACAATCATCACCCCATACAAATTTCATGTTCTTTTTAGTGAGTTTGGTGAGAGGTTGTGCAATTCGAGAGAATCCCTCCACAAATCTCCTGTAATAACCTGCCATGCCCAAGAAGCTTCTAACTTCTGTTACATTTGTTGGTACTTCCCATTCAACTACAGCTTCTATTTTCCTTGGATCAACAGATATACCCTTCCCTGAAATCACATGGCCTAAGAAAGCAACTTCATTCAACCAAAATTCACATTTGCTGAACTTCGCATACAACTTCTTTTCTCTTAGTATGGACAACACATCTCTCAAGTGTTCCTCATGCTCCTGATTACTCTTTGAATACACCAATATGTCATCAATAAATACAATTACAGATATCCAAGAGTGGTTGAAATATCCTATTCATTAGTTCCATAAAAGTCAGGGGCATTTGTCAAACCAAAAGGCATCACCAAGAATTCATAATGACCATATCGAGTTCTGAAAGCTGTTTTTGAAATATCCTCCTCCTTGATCTTCAACTGATAGTAACCTGACCTCAGGTCAATCTTAGAGAATATTTGTGCACCCTGCAATTGATCAAACAAATCATCAATTCTAGGTATGGGATACTTATTTTTGATGGTCACCTGATTCAACTGTCTATAATCAATACAAAGCCTCAATGTTCCATCCTTCTTCTTCACTAATAATACTGGAGCACCCCATGGGGATACACTGGGTCGTATGAAACCCTTATCTAATAATTCTTGTATTTGCTTCTTTAACTCCTCTAGCTCGAGTGGTGCCATTCTGTAGGGAGGCTTAGATATTGGGGTTGTACTGGGGACTAGATCAATAGCAAATTCACCCTCTCTATCTAGAGGTAAACCAGGCAAGTCATCTGGGAATACATCAGGAAATTCTTTGACCACTACAATTTCATCTAGGTGGATTTCCTGATCTGAATGCTCCTTTACACACACCATATAACAAAAATAACATTTCTGCATAAGACGATAAACATGAAGTGCTGATATCAAGCAAGGAGGCAAATCATGCCTAATGCCCTCAAAGATAAATATAGGCTGATCTGGTATGCAGAAGGTAATTATTTTTTTGTAACAATCAATACTAGCATGATGAGAAGATAACCAATCCATGCCAAGTATAATATCAAAGCCCTGGATCTCTAGGAGAATCAAATCAGCAAGGAGTTCGCGGTCTCCAATAGAGATCAAACAAGATGGGTAGACCAAGTTTGTTGCCAATGAATCTCCAACAGCAGTTGTTACATATAACATATAATCCAGGGGTTTAGGTAGAATATCCAAGTGACAAGCAAAGTATTGTGAAACAAACGATAAGTTGGAGCCGGGATCAAACAAAACTTTTGCATTTCTTTTAGAAACATAAAGAATACCTTCCACCGATTTGGAAGCCTTAGAATCTTGTTCAGTGATAGCGTACACTCTAGCATGGGCTGAGGGTCTAGGAGGCAGTGGCTCTTTCTTCCTTTTCAGTGGGCAATCTCTTAATTGATGATCTAGCTTTCCACAACCAAAACATGCTCCAGTCACCCGAAAACACTGACTTGTTTCATGATTTAATCCACATTTTGCACATAACTGAGTCCTCCCCAATGGTTTCCTTTTCTCAAATCCAGATGTCTTGAACCTCTTGTTACTAGCTTCATATTCATTTTCTCTCCTGCTTTTGCCAGTAAATTTGTCCCTTTTGTTCTTGCCAATGATTTCTTGAATTTCCTCCATGTCTCTTTCAATTTTCAAAGCTCTTTCTACCGTATCACGTTTGTAATTTTAAAGTGACATTCCTTCTTATTCTGGCCGTAATCCCTTTCAAACCTTCTTGCTTTTCTAGATTCATCATCATCATATGTGTGGCAAACGAGAGCTCGGTGAATTTAGATTCATCTTGTAATCATACTTCCTGGATAAGATTCAAGAACTCCAATTCTTTTGCTCTCTCATACAATCTGGAAAATATTTATCGTTAAACTTTTCTTGGAATAACTTCCATGTCATTGGCACATGTTTGATTTCAGACATCCTCTTAATCATTCTCCACCGGTGTTGACTTCTCCTTCCAGCATAAAGGTGGCAAGAAAAACCTTTCGATCATCAGGGTAATTTAAAGCATCAAATATTTTCTCTATCTGCATCATCCATCGTTCTGCCACCATTGGATCAGACTCACCATTAAAACTGGGAGGACTAAGCTTCTTAAACTGTTCAATTCCCAACCCCGTCTGGTTTGATGTCTCTGTTCCATCATTACTTCCTTGATGGACAGGTTGTTGTTGTTGTTGCATCACTTGTGCCATAGTCTCCAAAGTCCGCATGATACCACTCAATTGTTCAGCAGTAGATGCAACAGGAGAACCAGATGATCTCGTCATCCTCGCTTCCTAAAACATCAAAAAAAACATTTTCTTTGATCAATCTCTAAATGATAGTCAATAAACCTCAAAAAGAGAATATTCTTAGTGATACTCAAATCATGCTCTGATACCACCTCTCACGCCCTCCAAAATATCGACAATATTTAAAATTTTGTCACAACAACTAATCCAGGATCCAAACACACATTTTGAGGTCACTAAGAAAACATTCAGATCAAATTTTCATCTCGTAGTCTACAAATTCAACACCATGCGTTCATAAACATACCACGCATCACTCGATAATTCATATAATCTGAACTCAACTCTTCAAAATAATAACCACACATAAACTCATAAGTGGGAAAGTCTATGCAGTCACCAAAACAACGATTACCATAAATTCATATCATTACATGCATTTAACTTAACATTCCAAAATCCTATACATGAGGGATCCTTTATCTTACACAAAATCCACAGGTTTAGATTCATCGTCACATTTCATAAGATGCAGGGTAGCTTATACAACAAAAACACATATGCTAACAAAGATCTGCCCAAAATCTTCTAAACTTTCCACCGCCTCAACCCAATCTTAACAAGTAAGCAAGCGATACGCTATCCTGAAAAATTTATCAACAAACGGGGTGAGCATAAGGAGCTCAGCAAGTGACTAACATATCCATATCAAAATAATACAATTTCCAAAGGGATACAGTTGCAAAGTACAAGGCAGAATATACGAATTCGTAGACATAAAATTGTTAGGAGCAGAAACATAATTGTCTTTTCAATCTTACATATTTGGTTCCTGACAGATGGGGCATAGAGTAATTGGAGCATCTCAGTATCAAAGGAAACATATCGAAGCTTATCAGTGGCATACGAAATGTTACGAAGCATATCAACGGCATATGGAATATTTCGAAGCAAAATCATCAGTGAATGAAGCATTTCAGAGCATATCAAAAACAAATATCGTACAGAAGCTCAAACGTCGTCCTTGACGTCGCAATCATATTATTCTTATCCAGAGCATGAACAGAAACAACTCACCAAAACTCTGGATGTCATATCAAACATATAGAAGGTGTAGTGGAATCTCAGTCAGAATGTGATCCATCCATTTCTGAATGACCACCTGACAAATGTCTCCCACGTCTGGGAGCTCCATCCCACGCGTCTAGGTGAAGTCAAGGGGCCGAGCATCGCAGCTCTAAGCACATACCCTTTACCATTTCGCAAAGGTCCGGACAATCCCACACACCAGTACAAGAGGCGGTTTAACAATAAGTAGCATATGTCGGAAACACACGCGGAACAACAAAACGTGCATGTGTCTTTTCGAGATAATTCGAAACAAAGAACAAATCTCTCACAAATATATTCAGTTTTGGAATGAAATGAAAACAAGAATATATAGGGATTCCAAGCAATCATATTTAGCTCAATTCCAATAAGAAAGTTAGACGAATTCAAATATCCAAAGGAATAGAACAAAATACGCGAAATCGACCAAAGCTCGATTTCGGACAGATTTCTAGTGGCACAGCAAACAAATATTTCAGAATATCAATTATGCTCCAATGCCCATAAGAAAGTTATGGTCGAACCCTTTATCAATCTATATTTTTAATGGAACAAATTTCGTATGAAACAGGGTTCCCAACATGGAGTTACTTTTGATTTGGTAACCCAAGGGCAAAAACACAATCACTGTTTTGCAGAATTTATAGGGTCGGATTCAACAGATAATAGGGTAGGTAATTGAATTCCAAAATTTTCAAACTATATGTCAAAAGAAAGATTTTCAAGTCTAGTTTCAAATAAAATCAGTTTGGTACAAATCAGAATTTTTAACAGGGAGTTATAGGCATTTTAGTATTGACAGGTCAGAAATCTTGAACCCTGTTTTACAGCGTCTATAGGCTCATTTGAAACAGATGTGTGGGTAAGTATTCGGTGTCCAAAATCTACAAAATCAGTGTCAAAAGAAAGATATATCAGTCTAGATTCATATAAAATAAGTTTATCCTAAATCTAAAATCAGTACAATAATCTACAGCCGGAACAAGGCAGAAGGGTTAGGACTTTGATAATTTTCCAGATTCAAATCTTATAAGCAACAAGAGAGATTTCAGCTTTGCAGGTCTTAAATTCAGCAATTAATTTTGGAAAACAAGGCAAAACAGCAAGGATAAAGTATCAGAAGGCAAAAAAATTAGGATAGAACACTTGCCTTTGATAATTTTGACCCTAAGTGAAAAGATTTGAGCAAGAACCCTTAAAGCCCCAAATCTTCTTCTTCTTCTTCTTCTTCTTCTTTCTTTCTTTTTTTTTTTTTTTGTTTTGAACATATTACCCAAATCTTACAAATAAGTACTTCTGATTCATACTCTATTTCCTTTGTTAATTTAGAATGAATGCTTACATTATCACCAGAAATTTATACGAAAATTCGGAAATGAGGGGTGTTACACGAGCACTCCTGCATCAACCCGAAGTCCCTCACTTTCACCTATCTTGATGAGAAGCCTATCGACATAGGTCTTATGAAGTTCCTTGTGTTGGGAAACCTCAGCGGGTGCATCACATGCGCAACAGAAATCAAAACAAAAATTGATTTCCCACATAGATCAAATCGTCGTGCAAAAGATTGGGGTCACAAGAAAAATATAAAAACTGATAAAAATGTGATGTGTAAGAGATTGATTTTAACTAGGGAGATTGTATATCCCTGTATTCCCTATCTGAATTGAGAAGATGAAGGAGGTCAAGCATCCTCCTCTCTAGCGGTATCTACACGATGGATCTCTATAACGAAACTCCTCCAATCTGATCTTGCAACTCTTGCTCATATGGAATGAGGAGAATAGGAGGTGGTGGCTAAAGTTACAACTTATCAACCATGAGTCACCCCTCCTATTTATAGAGAGCTACCAAAAAACCCTATGGCTCCTGCCTTAGTAGGTATTGGATCTCTATCCAATAACCCACTAATCTTACATTATTGGATCTCTATCCAATAATCTCCTTAGGCCTCTAATTGGGCCTTAAGCAAGGAGCCCATCAGCATAGGGTCTCATCTAATGAGAACATGGGCTAATTGGATCTCCATCCAATCCTCTATTCGCTGAAGCATCTACCATATTGTCACGAACGGTCATCGCTCAACCGCAATGCCTTTACTCCTTGAATCGTTCGTCACTTTTTCTTGCTTGTACATATGTTTGGCAGCTTGTTTTGCCTTGAGTTTATGTGTTTTTACCTAAGAAATATGAGCGAAAGTAGTGTAGAAGGCTGCAGAACGATCGCTCGCTGCGCGGAGCC
Source organism: Ensete glaucum (assembly GCA_021527575.1). Taxonomy (NCBI): domain Eukaryota; kingdom Viridiplantae; phylum Streptophyta; class Magnoliopsida; order Zingiberales; family Musaceae; genus Ensete; species Ensete glaucum. The sequence continues at coordinate 7,027,111 of CM038556.1, forward strand.
AAAACAGCCCTATTTTTGGGTCTTTTTCATGTGCTGCGGCAACCTTTTTGAGCGGTGCGAAATGTCAACCATTTCAGCACCTTGGAACCCCCCGGGTGGCACCAGGCTGGATGGGGTTTCGGGTATATGTCGAGCGTAGGCATTCATCAATAATTGAACTTGTCTTGCGTCCGATACCTTGGGAACCGTCGTTCGTGGACTTATGACCGTTCCCACAATCCTCCAAAGTCCTATTTCGCTCTCTTTCTCTCTTTTCTTTGCTGCACTCAAGGTGTTCGACTTATTGCTTGTATAGCTTTCCGCTTTGCGAGACGTCGGGACGTGTCCGCCGCCGCTCGAATTAATCAACTTCTTCTTTGCAGGTCCTACGGGACCTTAAGAGGTTGTAAGAGGGCTGACCCTTTGCGGACAGATAACGCATTGGGCCTTTCATGACTTAGGCAATCCCAGCTAAGTCCGGAATAGTGAGCAAGGTTGCTCTACGACTTAGGCAATTTCAGCTAAGTCTTCGGGAGTGCCGCGAGGGTTCCGCACGGCTTAGGCAAATTCAGCTAAGTCCGTGACAGTGTGGTATCAGAGCAGGCAAGCAATTCATACGAACAGCGAAGAAGATTCGCAATCTCACCATGATGAAACATCGTGGTGAATCGAGCAAGATGGGGCAAGCCGGACCCTTGCTCCAAGCAGTCGCAGGTGGGCTGCAAGTGCAAACTCGCTCGCAAACTATGGGAGTCACTCATGAGGGGCTCTACAGTGAACAAGACGAGCGTGAAGTTGGGTATTCTCCACGAGGGGAGGAGGCGCCATCTGGAGCGCCAACCGGGAAAAAGAGTCATAAGGAGAGAATTATAGTGACGGAGACCCGCCTTGATGTTCTTGAAGCGAGCATGAAGGAACTCTACCAAGGCCAGCGAGGGCTACTTAAGGTAGAGAGCTCGCTAGAAGAAGCTGAATCTCGGATCGAGAAAGTTAAATCCATAATGGATCAACTGACAAAGGACACCAAAGATTCCGTACGACACCTACATGAAGTTGTGGTGGAACTCACGGCTAAGGTGATGGTGTTAACAAGGACTCTTGATGCGGGAGGGAACAACACCCGCGCTGCGCCACCACAAAACTTTAGGGCACTAGAGCCGCAGTGCTACGGAGGTGCTAGGGATGCCAAAGAGCTTGAAAATTTCTTGTTCGACATGGAACAGTATTTCCGTGCTACAAGGCTTGATTCTGAAGAAACCAAAGTTGCTATAGCAACAATGTATCCGAATGGGGATGCAAAACTTTGGTGGCGAACCCGTTGGGAAGCGATCCAGCAAGGCCGATGTCAAGTGGATACATGGGGAGACTTGAAACGAGAGTTGAGAACTCAATTCTTACCAAAGAACACAGAGTTTGTTGCAAGAACGAAACTGAGACAACTCAGCCAAAGTACAACAATCCGAGACTATGTGAAACAATTTTCAGCACTGATACCGGATATACAGGACATGTCTGAGAAAGACAAGCTATTCAGCTTCCTCGATGGTTTGAAGCCATGGGCACAACAAGAACTACATCGAAGGAATGTCACTCATGTAGTCGGGGCAATTGTAGCCGCGAAAAGGCTAACTAACTTTGTTTCTTCAGAGGATTTGAGAAAGAAGAAACAATCTTCGGGAAATCGCCCATCTAAATACTCTCGAGCGAAGGAGTCTGGGGACGAGCAAAAGAAGAAGAATTTCCACAAGGGACCGGGCTCAAGAGGTAGAGTCCCAAAGCCTACTGGATGCTTCTTGTGTGGAGGACCGCACATGGTGAGGGAGTGTCCACAAAAATAGGCACTCAATGCTTTGACGGTATCGATTCTACCCCGTAAGCCAGAGAAGGGCAAAGCTATCGCCCTTAGTTCGAGTAGTTCTAACTCCAGTAGCGATAGTGAGGCGTCGCAAGTCCCAGGATGGGAGCAATGCATTTGTTGAATGCATTGCGGGGTCAAGTGGGGGAGAATACAAAGGCAAAGCCACCGAAGGCAGGAAGCAGTGAGTTGATGTATGTGGACATCAAGCTCAATGGCCGAACAACCCGTGCAATGGTGGACACGGGCGCGACCCATAATTTTATTGTCGATCGCGAAGCTAAGCGACTGGGACTAATCTTGGAGAAGAGCCCAAGTCGTATGAAGGTGGTGAACTCGGAGGCCAAGCGGATCTCCGGATAAGCAAAGGGGGTCCCCATCAAGATCGGGACATGGAGCGGGAGCACAGACTTGATGGCGGTGCCATTGGACGACTTCCAAGTGATTCTCGGAATGGAGTTTATGCACGCAGCAAAGTTGGTGCCAATACCGTTCCTGAACTTCTTGTGTGTAATCGGAGGCGATGATCCCTGCATGGTTCCAGTTTCTCGAGTAGGAACCAAGGACCTACAATAAATATCGGCTTTACAATTGAAGAAAGGGGTGCGAAAAGGTGAATTAACCTTTGTAGCTGCTATGAAGCTAGAGACACTTGACGGGGAGGTCATTTAAGAACCTGCTGTTGTGGCTAACATCCTGAAGGAGTTCTCAGATGTGATGCCAACAGAGTTGCCGAGAACTCTACCACCACGCAGAGGCGTGGATCATCAGATTGAGCTGGAGCCGAGAGTTAAGCCTCCAGCGAGACCACCATACCGCATGGCCCCTCCAGAGTTGGCCGAACTGAGGAAGCAGTTAGATGAACTGCTAAGCAGTGATCTCATCCAGCCAAGCACCTTCGGAGCTCCAGTCCTCTTTCAGAAGAAACAAGATGGGAGCCTCTGATTATGCATTGATTATCGAGCCCTCAACAAGATGACGGTGAAGAACAAGTACCCTATCCCGCTCATCGCGAACTTGTTCGATCAATTGGGCAAGGCAAAGTACTTCTCCAAACTCGACCTTCGGTCAGGGTATTGGCAGGTGTGCATTGCAGAAGGTGATGAGGCGAAGACTACCTGTGTGACTAGGTATGGAGCATTCAAGTTCTTGGTGATGCCTTTCGGCTTAACCAACGCTCCGGCCACATTCTGCACTCTCATGAATCAGCTGTTCAAAGAATATCTGGATAAGTTTGTGGTCGTCTACTTAGATGACATCATCGTCTATAGCCAAACACTTGAGGAGCATGTTAGACACCTTCGAACAATTTTCAAAGTTCTCAGGGAGAACACCTTATTCGTGAAGAGGGAAAAGTGCTACTTCGCCCAAACAAAGATTTTATTCTTGGGGCATTGAATTGGGAATGGGTCCATTCGAATGGACAAGGCTAAGGTGCAAGTTGTGGTGGACTGGCGAACACCAAAGAAGGTGCCAGAGTTGAGATCCTTCCTTGGGTTTGTCAACTATTATCGGCGCTTCATAGCTGGATATTCGAAGCGTGCAGCTCCACTGACAGAGTTGCTAAAAAAGGAGCAGTCCTGGAGATGGTCAGACAAATGTGAGGCGGCATTTCAAGACCTGAAGACTGCCATGTTAGAAGAACCTGTACTCAGATTGTCGGACTATGGAAAGTCTTTTGAAGTCTATACTGATGCTTCTGACTTTGCTATTGGAGGAGTTCTTATGCAAGAGGGTCATCCAGTGGCCTACTAGAGTCGCAAGCTCAATGAGACCGAGCGGCGATATCCTGTACATGAGAAGGAGATGACAGCGGTGGTCCACTGTCTACGAGTGTGGCGACACTACCTTCTGGGAGCACTATTTGTGCTAAGCACAGACAATGTTGCATTGAGTTACTTCCAAACTCAAAAGAAACTCTCTCCAAAGCAAGCACGATGGCAGGACTTCTTGGCTGAGTTCGACATGGTGATGGAGTACCAACCCGGAAAAGCAAATGTCGTGGCCGATGCATTGAGTCAGAAAGTGGAGCTAGTGAATGCTATACAGTTGGAGGGCGGAGGCCAAGTAAGTCAATTACGCTCCAACTTTCTTTTCAGGATCAGGGATGGACTGTACCGAGATCCTCAGGCAGTGACTCTGATTCAACTCATCAAAGAGGGCAAGGCACGATGATTTTGGGTCCAGGAGGGACTCATCTACACCAAGGGGAATAGAGTTTATGTCCCACGAGCGGATAACTTGGGGCGTGAACTCTTGAAAGAGTGTCACGATTCTCTTTGGGCCGGACATCCGGGTATCCACCGAACAATGGCTCTCGTAGAGAGGGCCTTCTATTGGCCGAAGATGGGGATAGATGTGGAGGAATATGTTCGAACATGTCTTACTTGTCAACAGGACAAGATAGAGCAGCAGAAGCCAGTGGGACTTTTAGAGCCGCTACCCGTACCAGAAAGGCCATGGGAGAGCATTTCTTTGGACTTCATATCAAGCTTGCCCGCAATAGGGGGACTTGGATCGATACTCGTGGTAGTTGATCGATTTTCGAAGTATGCAACATTCATTGCTGCACCCCTACATTGCTCAGCGGAGGAGGCGGCTAAGTTGATGATGAAGAATGTGGTTAAATATTGGGGAGTCCCACACAACATCATTAGTGATCGGGATTCTCGGTTCTTAGGACAATTCTGGACTGAGTTGTTCAAGTTGTTGGGGTCTAAATTATACTTCTCCACAAGCCTCCACCCTCAAACGGATGGCCAAACAGAGAGAATTAACTCGCTCTTGGAGCAATATCTTCAGCACTACGTGAGTGCCAACCAACGAGATTGGGTAAAGCTGTTGGACATAGCCCAATTCTCCTATAACTTGCAGCGGAGCTCTGCATCCAACAAGAGCCCATTTGAGATTATTACGGGACAACAGCCATCAACTCCTCATACCCTGGTTATTGGTTATATAGGGAGTAGCCCATCAGCCTATCACTTCGCAAAGGAATGACATCGCAATGCAGATATTGTGCGGGCTTACTTGGAGAAGGCGGCCAAAAAGATGAAGAAGTGGGCAGACTTGGGAAGGCGACCACAAGAATTTAAAGTTGGTGACATGGTGTTAGTGAAGCTCCAACCAGCATCACTCCAATTCTTTAGACACAAAGTTCACAAAGGATTGGTACGCAAGTATGAAGGGTCTTTCCCAATCATAAGCAGAGTAGGTAATGTCTCATACAAGTTGCAACTGCCAGCATGGTTCAGAATTCACAATATCTTCCATGCGAGCAACTTGAAAGCCTACCACTCAGATCCGCGAGATGATTCTCGAAATGTTCTAACTCGACTACCCCCACCAGAGCCTCTTACGAGAAGCGAGTTGAAACTATTCTAGCGGATCGTAAGATAAAGCTACCCAATGGAGCACAGCAAATAGAGTACTTGGTGAAGTGGCAAAAGCTTCCTCAAACAGAAGCTAGTTGGGAGCCAGAAGACGCCCTGCGACATGAAGAAGCTTGCGTCAAAGCCTACCAACAAGCGTCGACGAGGGCGTCGACCGTTTAAGTGGGGGGAGAATGTCACGAACGGTCATCACTCAACCGCAATGCCTTTGCTCCATGAACCATTCATCACTTTTTCTTGCTTGTACATATGTTTGGCAGCTTGTTTTGCCTTCAGTTTATGTGTTTTTACCTAAAAAATGTGAGCGAAAGTAGTGTAGAAGGTTGCAGAACGATCGCTCGCTGCGTGGAGCCAAAACAGCCTTATTTTGGGTCTTTTTCATGTGCCGCGGCAACCTTTCTGAACGGTGCGAAATGTCAGCCATTTCAGCACCTTGGAACCCCCTGGGTGGCACCGGGCTGGATGGGGTTCCGGGTATATGTCGGGCGTAGGCATTCATTAATAATTGAACTTGTCTTGCATCCGATACCTTGGGAACCGTCGTTTGTGGACTTGCGACCGTTCCTACAACCCTCCAAAGTCCTATTTTGCTCTCTTTCTCTCTTTTCTTTGCTGCACTCAAGGTGTTCGACAAATTGCTTGTATAGCTTTCTGCTTTGCGAGACGTCGGGACGTGTCCGTCGCTCGCTTCTGAATTAATCAACTTCTTCTTTGCAGGTCCTACGGGACCTTAAGAGGTTGTAAGAGGGCTGACCCTTTGCGGACATATAACGCGTTGGGCGTTTCATGACTTAGGCAATCCCAACTAAGTCTGGAATAGTGAGCAAGGTTGCTCTACGACTTACGCAATTTCAACTAAGTCTTCGGGAGTGCCGCGAGGGTGCCGCACGGCCTAGGCAAATTCAGCTAAGTCCATGACAATATGTGTGTGACCCCTTAGGCTCGATACCGAACTGGTCATGAGTCGCTCCTATCAGAACTTCTTCTGATATAGTGAATTATTATCCTCATAATAATTCACTCGACTCATCGACTCTGGACGTACTAGGCCACTTGATAGGACTCCAGCAGGGTTGAGTCCTAATCTCCCTAGAAGTAGTCAATAAAACCCTGCTAGATTATAATAAAGTCACTCCTATCTTATAAAGGAGTATGAATAGGGTTTAGATTAGAGCTTAGAAGTCACCGCCCCCCTTACTAGGCAAGTCGGACAGGGTTTTCCCTGCTTAGGTCGGCTATAGAGTCAACCTATCTGCCCCTTGTTCCTATTAAGGTAGGATGGCTATAGGAGGGACAAAAGGGTAATTTCACCTAGATAAGTGCCCTCTTATGCTAGAACTTTGATCCCTATTTAAGATGTAGCAGCCCCTCTCTTTGAAATCAAGCAATTATCATATTCAATTCAGCCTTTGTGCCGAGTCTAGGAGGGAGGAACCCCTATAGTGTTCTAAGGGTTGATCCCCCTCAAGGATCAAAATCTATAGGGCTCCTTCTGGGGTCTTATCATTTGGTATCAGAGCCATATTTCTATTGCCTTGTAGCCATCTCAGCCACCTCCACCTTCTCAAGTAATTCCCACAATTGCTACGACACGCGCCTCCACCTTCCACCCCAGCAGCAGATCAAATCAATCTGTCGCTGCCCCCTGCGTTTGATCTAGAAGTCTGGTATTTTTATTTTTATCATCCACTCCTCTTCAATATTATAAGATTCCTTACTTTACATGTTAAAGATTTTTTTCAAATTTTATCTGCTGTAAAATTTATTCGTCGCAAACGTTATCATCATTGCAAAGACAAAACGCTGCAGAAATTTTTAACCAATTATTACTTATTGAAACTAAACTTTTAATCATCTTTTTGACTGAAACTTTTATACAATTTTATAGATCATCTTAGCTTTCATCTAAGACTAATCTTGTAAAAAAACTCCTTCTGGATCTGGACTTATAGCACTGTGATTCTTTGTTGCACAGTACTGAAATTTTATAATGTAGAATCTATCTTTCGTTTATTGGCCTCTTGAAACCAAACTTTTGTTCATCCTTTTTGGCCAAAAATTTTATATAATTCTCAAAATCAAGTTGACTTTCATATGGATTTAATTTTATAAAATAACTCTTTCTGGAACTAGTTTTTTTATGCAATGTTTGACCATCACGCAGTTTTGGAATTTTACGATGAAGGAATCTACCTTTCGTCTTTTGCCCTATTTCCCTACTGTTATGCTACCAAAATTTCATCAAACCTTTTACTAGTATTAACAACATTTGAATCAAGGTTTTTGTATAATTTCCTTGAACTTTCCTCTAGAATTTATATCGAGAAGTCATCGTTTCTTTGACGTAAAACTGGTTCAGTAGGACAGCACATCGTAGCACTTTTTTTTTACCGAATTCTATCAGATTTGAGTGTTATTTTTTGTGGGATTTTGGACTCTCTTTTTCTCATTACCAAACCCTACCATCTTTAATGAAAATCTTTCTAAATATTACCCTAAATCGAATCCAAACAGCTCCCAAATCAACCACCCAAATTAGCTTACTTCCTTATCGATCCACTTACCTTTTTAAAAAACTTTCCTTACCGAGACACCTATCTTTGCTGCCATCTATCCCAGATCTAAAACCTATTTTCCTAATGTTCATCTACTGCTATCATAGCTCAAAAACTATACCAATTTGCAGCCTAAACACCACAAAACCGCAGCTCCAAATCTGCCCTAAACCTCAGCCTACTTCCACCCAAAACGAATCCACCTTCCAATCGGCCACCCCTTCTCCAAAATTCTCATGCCACTAATCCAATAACAGAAAAAAGATCTCAATGTTAAAAATCTTAAGGCATATACTATGGCATTGGAGGAGGGTATCGATATAAAGCTTGAAGCCTTTGGAAATCACATGGAAGAGAAGATGTGATCCCTTTTCACCGAATTCAGCATTGGCCGACTGTCGAACCCGAGGAGATCACAATACGGAGAAACTTCAGATCGACGAAATGATCCTCAAGAATATAGCCACATCACCTTTGATCTTAATAATCCATTCATGAAGGTTGACTTCCCTAGATGGGAAGAAAGAGACCCGATCGGGTGGATCTCGCGTGCGGAGCGCTATTTTCGATTCTACCGAATCGCTGACGCCACACGAGTGGAGATTGCTTCCATCCACCTTGAGGGAGATGCTATTCACTGATTTAATTAGTTTAAGCACACCCACGGAGGACTCTCTTGGCAGCGATTCAAGGAATGACTACTAGACCACTTTAGACCAACTGATTTCAACAACATCGACGGACAATTGGCAAAGATTCGTCAAACATCTACAATACAAGAATACCAAACAAGGTTTAAGCATTTATCTAACTAAACTGAGAATTGGTCTGAGAAACAACTTTTATGTACTTTTATTGAGGGCCTAAAATCGGAGATCCGAGGAGAAGTAAAGGTGTGGCAACCGTACACTCTTAGGGCGGCAATTTCCTTCACATATATCCAGGAAGAACAATTGAACCACGAGGTACAAAGGACAAGGGTTGCTCCCCGACCAGCCATGCCAAGGCCTATTACCCCCTCTACTATCGTCCAAGCCCCTGCACCAAAAAAGTTGACAAGAGATGAGCTTCGCGGACGATCAGCCAAGGGGTTGTGTTGGCATCGCGATGAACCGTGGAGCCGTGAACATCACTACAAAAAGGGCTGACTCCTCGTGATTGAACTAGTGGAGGATGAGGATAATAAAACATTTAAAGAAGCCCTTGAACCTAAAGAAGAAGCCATGGAGGAAGAGTCCCAACCGGCCAACTACGCAGTGCACGCATTGGCCGGCTATTCCAACCCGCAGATGATGAAAGTTGGAGGACTTCTAAAACAGCAACCCATCACGGTTCTCATCGACACGGGCAGCACCAATAACTCCCTCAATAGTAAGGTTGCTGCACATTTAGTGTTTCAAATTAAAGGTTGCAATAAGTTTGACATAAAGGTCGTCGATGGCCAAATCTTTAATTACGACCAACAGTGCCCGCGAGTGAAACTACTACTCCAAGACCAAGAAGTGATAGCTGATTTTTTCCTCCTACCCATCGATGATTATGAAGACATACTTGGGATCAAATGGCTCACAACAGTAGGTGATATCTCATGGATTTTTTCTAAATTAATCATGAAATTTTATTATAAGGGAGACAGGTCACGTCGAGGCAAGCGCAGGAGCCAAATTTCCATCGTTTCGTCGCAACAAATGGAGAAAGTTTTACACAAAGTGCATGGAGGATTTTTGATGCATATCCAGCAGCCATCTAAGGGGGAGAATATACAAATTTCAGATCTTAAGCTTGCCCTCTTGTTGGATGAATTCACGGACATTTTCAGGGAGCCGCGCGGGCTACCCCCTAACCAACAGCATGACCACCGTATTCCTATTCTGTCGGGCAAACCTCCAGCAAATTTACGTCCATATCGCTAACCTCACTTGAAGAAGAATGAGATCGAGAATATAATTAAAGAGATGCTGGACACGGGGGTAATTCGACCGAGTTGCAGCTCTTATTTTTCACCGGTGTTGCTAGTGCGCAAGAAGGATGATACATGGCAGATGTGCATTGATTAACGGGCCTTGAACGCTATCATCATCAAGGACAAATATCCTATACCCATCATAGATGAGCTCTTGGATGAATTAAAAGGAGTCTGAATCTTCACTAAACTGGATCTCCATTCCGGTTATCACCAGATTCAGGTATGCATTAAAGACATTCCGAAAACCGCATTCTGCATGCATAACGACCACTACGAGTTTTCGATAATGCCTTTTGGACTTACAAATGCTCCTTCTACTTTCCAAAGCCTGATGAATGACATCTTCTAGAGTTTTCTATGCAAGTTCGTATTAGTGTTCTTTGATGATATCCTCATTTATAGCCCTACGCTTGATATATATTTTCAGCACTTACGAACTGTTCTAACAATTCTTTGGGAGAATGCTCTTTATGTGAAATAGTCAAAGTGCAGTTTCTTATAACATAAAGTGGAGTATCTTGGGAATATTATATCATAGGATGGAGTGGCGATAGACCTGACGAAGATCGAGACAATATAAGGATGGTCGAGACCTACAAACATACAATCATTACGCGGTTTCCTTGGACTTACGGGCTACTACCAAAATTTTGTGAAAGATTATGGCAAGATCAGTGCCCTGCTCATGTCCTTACTGAAGAAAGACTTCTTCTTGTGGTCAGATAAAGCCTCTGGAGCCTTCGAGCGAAACAAGGTAGCCATGACGATGATGTCAATCCTAACTGCCTGATTTCAACCGCACTTTGGTCCTTGAGGCTGATGCATCAAGAGTTAGAATTTGGGCTATTCTTATGCAAGATAGTCAACTCTTAATTTACACCGAGGCTTCCCCTACACTTCATATAAGGTTTTTATAGGAGATACTAATTACTATTAAATTTAAAATAAGGTTAGATACAAGTCCATGGCACAAAAGAGGAGTTAAACTAGAAGAATTTCAATCCATGCTCACACCAGATTGGGCTCCCATCATCCTGAACCATGTAGTAACCTATGCGAGGAAAAAATTTCCCTTTGACAAATGCCAAAGCAGAAGAAAATTTTCTGAGAAAGATCAAGTCCTCCTACATCTCCAGCTCCACCAGCATAAAATTCAAGCATCAAGAAATTGGTCTCACTATTTCTTTAGACCTTGCAAAATTGGGGATCATATTAGAGCCCCAACCTAGAGATCAGATTCGTGCACCAGATCAAAATTACAGTTGATCCTCCAAGAATCCCACCTCAAATGAAAATTTAAATACGATGACTCAACTCAAGTTCTTCCAATTGACACCCAATTTGATGAGGAGCTGAAGACCCAGTTCCCTGAGTTTATGGAACTTCAGCCTTGAAGACAAGACTGATTTTAAGAGGACAGGTTTGATAGGACTCCAACAAGGTTAAGGCCTAATCTCCCTAGAAGTAGTCAATAAAACCCTAATAGATTGTAATAAAATCACTCCTATCTTATAAAGGAGTATGGCTAGGGTTTAGATTAGCCCTTATGGCTTATAAGTCATCGCCCCCCCTTACTGGGCAAGTCAGCCAGGGTTTCCCCCTGCTTAGGTTGGCTATAGAGCCAACCTAGCCGCCCCTTGTTCCTACTAAGGTAGGATGGCTATAGGAGGGGTAAAAAAATAATTTTACTTAGATAAGTGCCCCCTTTGGCTAGGACTTTGATCCCTATTTAAGATGTAGCCACTCCCCTTTTTGAAATTAAGCAATTATTATCTTCAATTCAGCCTTTGTGTCGGGTCTAGGAGGGAGGAACCCCTATAGCGTTCCAAGGGTTGATCTCCCTCAAGGATCAAAATCTATATGGATCCTTCTGGGATCTTATCACCACTACACCATAGTCCCCAGATGATACAGGGGAATCAAATCCATCGGACCTTACTATCCACAGTTACCATGTATCTATAATTCCTCATCTAACTAATATCCCAGAAAATATATATTAGACATGGTACTGTCAGGTCACATACGAAATCAGTTTGTCTTGCTCTAATTGGATTCTATCGGGGAACTTCTTCTCTCTCAATCCGAATGACCCTAGCCATAGATTTATCTAAGTAAGCATATATGGGATATTTCTCTCATGATACCGAGAGTGGATGATCCTCTATTAACACTTAATTGCCTTTGTAAGGTTGGCTACTAATCCCGATAACCAACTGCCAGATCTGAAACTTTCCAAACCTATAAGTCTGACGTCAAAGAAAGGAGTACTCATATAAGGCATCCTTGGTGTCTCAAGTCTAAGGACCAAATACACAACTGAGACTATGGAATTGCTATCTAACATTAGGTATCATTAACCATACAGCATTCTATAAGTGGATCAATCAGTGAACTCATTCTCTAATGAGTACCTGTACTATATCCTTAGTGTCTCCACACAAGTGGCTATGAGATCAACTGCCTCCATCATATGGATGGGTATATAGTACACCGGTTTATTCGGTTATCTCAATGTCCCTCTCGAGTAACCTATGACCGGGATTATTTAGGATCTGTGTTTAAAGGTGAATCGATCTCATTATCATAATCTCATCATGATCCAATTCTCATTGCACAAAACCAAGAACATCACAATATATATATAACAAATAATATAATGTGAGAATATGTTAATATTAATTATAAGCAAAAAGATTACGCAGTGTGTCACACGTGTCATCACTCACGTGATTGGCTTGCAGGACACCTGTAACTAGCAATCTCTCACTTGACCTAAAGCCAATCACCTATGTGTCTGATCCCCATCAGACCCCTGTGATGCTTAAATACAATCTGAGCCAACTGCTTCATTAGTGGATCTACAATATTTTCTTTGGATGGAACTCTTTCCATTGCTATATCTTTACGGACTATGATCTCTCTTATCAGATAGAACCTCCTCAAAACATGCTTAGACTTCTGATGAGACTTGGGTTACTTCGCTTGAGCTATCGCCTTATTGTTGTCGTAGTATATGGGAATTGGTTCTACACTGCTTAGTACGACTCCCAAATCTTTGATGAACTTCTTTATCCATACCCCTTCCTTTGACGCTTCTGCTGCAGCAATGTATTTCACCTCTGTGGTCGAGTCAGCAGTAGTACATTGCTTGGAACTCTTCCAGCTTACTACTCATCCATTAATGGTGAAAATATATCCTGAATTTAACTTGCTATCATCAATGTCAGACTAAAAAATTGAGTCTATGTAGCCCTCAACCTGGAGGCTACCTCCTCTATATACCAGTAAAAGATCCTTAGTCATTCTCAAGTACTTAAGGATATACTTTACTGCATTTCAGTGTTCTAAACCTAGATCTGCCTGATACCTGCTCGTGACACTCAGAGCATGTGCTATATCAGGCCTGGTACATAGCATCACATACATGATAGACCCTATCGATGAGGTATAAGGTATCTTATCCATGTCAGCCCTTTCTTCAAGAGTCTTTGGGGACATACTCCTAGAAAGTGATATTCCATGTTTCATCGGTATAAGACCTCTCTTGAAATTTTTCATGCCAAACCTTTTGATAATGGAGTCTATGTACCTAGACTTAGACAAGTCAAGCATCATTTTGGATCTATCTCTATAGATCCGGATCCCCAAAATATAGGATGCTTTCCCTAGGTCTTTCATGGAAAAATTTATAGATAGTCAAGCCTTTATTGAGTAGAGCATTCCTATATCAATCCCAATGATTATGATATCATCCACATATAGCACCAAGAAGGTGATAGTGCTTCCACTTACCTTCCTGTACACACAAGGTTAATCTTTGTTCTTAACGAAGTCAAAAGATCTGATCACCTCATCAAATCTTATGTTCCAACTTCGACAAGCTTGCTTTAATCTATAAATGGATCTAAGTAACCTGCACAATTTATCTGGACTCTTTTTGGATATAAATCCCTCTTGCTGTATCATATACACCTCCTCCTTATAGTTGCTATTGAGGAATGTCGTTTTGACATTCATTTACTAGATCTCATATTCATAGTGTGCTGTAATGGCCAAAATAATTCTAATGGACTTAAGCATAACTACAAGTGAAGAGGTTTTGTCGTAGTCAACTCATTGTCTTTAACAATATCCTTTAGCTACCAGTCTTGCTTTATAGGTCTCTACCTTTCCATCTACTCTGATCTTCTTCTTAAAGATCCATTTGCAGTTGATGGGTACAATACCCTCAAGTGCATCCATAAGGTTCCAAACCTTGTTAGAGTACATGGAATCTATCTTAGAATTCATGGCTTCTTATCACTTTCCAGAGTCTATACTCATAATAGCTTCCTCGTAGGTCTGAGAATCAATAGCCTGAAAGTCATCTCCACTGATATGTCCCACATATCTTTCAGGAGAGTGAGATACTCTACTAGACCTATGAAAAGTTAAAATTTATGTGTTAGGTACCTGAACAGACTCAGGCTCTAGAATTGTGCTACGTTCTCCAACCTCGCTCAATTCTATTTTTCTCCCACTATTTCCACCAAGAATATGTTCATTCTCAAAGAATACAGCTCTCTTGGCAATAAAGACCTTAGGTCCTCGAAATGATAGAAATAATACCCACAATTTTTCTTTGGGTATCCCACAAATGTGCACCATTCTGTCCTTGATTCTGTTACACCCCCCGAGTTATATCGCATTCGAGAGGTATGGCCATGTCATAAATCGATAATTTTATAATCAATCACAAATCATCCAGAATCCAATCAAACCTTTGAGGACATCGAGAAAACATTCATACTTCAAAATTCACATATATAAAATCTATGTAATTTATAATCATAAATCGCATCGCTCAAACATTTATGAAACTCAAAACCAGCTTAACAGATATCAATCACACTTATGATTCATTAATAAAAGAATTTATACAATCACCAAACCAACCATTTACCTCAAATTCACTTCATCGTAGATAAAACTCACCATTCCAAAATAACTACAAACATAAGATGTCATTTAAAACTTTTACATGATACATCAATGAAATTCATCGACAATATTTCATTACACATGAAATATACTTATACAAGAACCACAATAAATCATTTGATAATACTTGCCAACAATCTGTATAGCTCTCCACTGCCTCAGCACAATCTTAACATTCAATGAGTGTCAAGTTGACCTGAAAGATTTGATAACAAAGGAGTGAGTTATAAAGCTCAGCAAGCGTGTAATAAATCCAAGATAAGAGCGAATGACATATAAACAAGCTGGTATTAAGATACAAAGCAGAGATACAAAAATTTATCGATATCAACTCATTAGATATTGGAGTTCAAATGTCATTTCATTCAAAACATATTTGGTTCATAACAAATGGAATACAGAGTAATTAGAGCATATCAATGATGTAAACATATGTCGAAGCATATCAAGGTATATAGCACATTTTAAGAACATAACAATAGCAAATAGAACATTTCAAAACATATCAATAGAGTGTGAAATGTTTTGGAACATATCAATAGCAATTGAAACATTTCGGAATATAACAATGGCAAATAGAACATTTCGAAGTATGTCAAGGACGTAAACATATTGCGAAGCATATCAATAGTGAATGGATAATCTCAAAGCTTATAAAGTGAACAAATGAGGAATAGAAGCTTAATATCATATTCAACATAACATTCATTTCATTCTTATCCAAAGCACACAAATATTTCAAAAAGCAATGTTTTGGATATCATATCAAAGACAATGAGAGTGAAGTGAGACTATAAGCATAATGTGGAACATCCATCGCTGAATGACCACCAAACATAAGTCTCCCACGTTTGGGAGCTCCATCCACCCACATCTGAGTGAAGTCAAAGGGGCCGGCAAGAGCATAACTGGCTCTGAACACAATACCCTTTACCATTTCTGACAAAGATCCATAAATATCCCACAAACACCGGAGTACAAAAGGACATGAGCAACAAAAGTGACATATCTCGGAAGCACATGCGGAACAACGAAATATACATATGCCAACATAAAGCAAGCACAGTATCAACATAAACATTCATAATTTATATTAAGATAAACAAAGCATAAAGAACAAGAGTGCATAAGAATTTGGAACAATATTGTAAGGCTTAATTGAAGAAAGGGTTTTAATTGGATCATAGACAGAGTATGATCCGATGGCATATCAAAAACATAGATGGTGATGTGGGATCATGAACATAATGTGGTCCATCTGACCACCAAACATACATAATGTGGTCTATCTGACCACCAAACATAATAGAGCATTATAGGCTCCTAGCATAATATATCATTTATCATTTCTGGCAAAGGTCTGTAATATCCCACAAACACCAGAGTATAAAAGGATAGGTACAATAAAATTGGCATATATCAGAAGCACATGCGGAACAATAAAAAATACATGTGTCAATATGAAACAGTAAGATGCAAATATAAACTTTCACATAGAGCATTCGGATAGGTAAGGAATAAGAGTTTAGTTCAAAGCTAAATTGAAGAAGAATCTATTTTCAAAAGATAAACAAGAATAGGCAAAGATCAACAATATATGATTCCAATAAAATTTCAGAGACATATAGCATTAAATATTTAGATAATCAATTATACTCTAAATTACTCAAGATAGAATGGACAGAAGGATACACGAGTCTAGTTTCTCATGAAATAGATTTTGCATAAATCGGAGTTTCCAACATGAAGTTATGAGCAAGTAAGCGAACAAAAGTCATAATATCGAAACTAGACTCAAGTCTTTACATCCAGGCAAGAAAATTACCAATTGCAAGGTTGTAACAATTCAATCGATCATATCAAGTTAAAAGCAGGATGGTAATACGAAAAGGTAGGAACACTTGCAAGGTTATAACTATTCGATTAATCATAACAAGATAGAAGTAAGGCTAGGACACTTGTAAGGTTATAACAATTCACTTGATTATAACAAGGTAGAAGGACACTTGCAATGTTATATTAATTCAATCGATCATATCAAGATAAAAGCAAGAATAGAAGCAAGGATTGAAATACTTATAATATTATAATTATACAATTTATCATAATAAGATGAAAGTAAAGATTGAGATGACATGGAAACTTGTAAGGTTATGACAATTCAGTCGATCAATAACAAGATAAAAGCATGATGGTAATATGAAAGGGTTGGAACACTTACAATAATCATAAATATATAATTTATCATAACAAGATGAAAGCAAGGATTAAGATGGCGATAGAAAGGATTAGAAACTTACAAGGTTATAATAATTCAGTTGATCAGTAACAAGATAAAAGCATGATAGTAATACGAAGGGTTGGAACACTTGTAATATTATACTAATTCAGTCGATCATATCAAGATAAAAGCAAAGATATAAGCAAGGATCAGAATAATTACCTTTCAAAGATCTTAATCCGAAGTTATTATGCTCAAATTCTTCTTTCTTTTACTTTTTCACTTTTTTCATTCTCTTTTTTATGTTTTCTTATCTTATTTCTTTCTTTGTAATTACAAATTGTGTAGAATATATAAGGGACACAATCATCTGCTAAATTCATTTTTATTCTTTTTTTTCTCTCACTACTTTAATAGCAACCCACTTCTTTTTTTTTTTTTCTTCCTTCTTTTTTTATTCTTTTTTCTTGCCTTCTCTTCTTTTCCCTTTACTTTTCCCCTTCTATTCTTCCTTTCCCAGCCGCAACCCTAGCTGCAGCCTTCTCCCCCTATTTCCCCCTTTCCTCTCTTTTCCCTCTTCTCCTTCCCCTATTCTTCTTCTCTTCTTTTTATTTACTCTTCTTCTCTCCCCCCTTATTCTTTCGCAGCCGCAGCTGCCATAGTTGCAGCCCTCTTCTTCCCTTTCACTTCTCTTTTTCTCTCTTCCTCTTCTTCTTTCCCCCTTTCTCTTCTTTCTCTTCTCCTCTTCTTCCCTTCTCTTCCCCATCGCACAGCACCTCTTTTCTCTGCAGGAAACAGAGGTGCTGCCCCTTTCTTCCTTCCTTCCTCTCTTCCTCTTCCTTCCTCTTCTTCTTTCCCTCTTCTTCTCTCCCGGCCGCAGCTGCTACTACTGCAGCCACAGCCGCAGCCACCTCTTTTCCTCTTCTCTCCCTTCTTTCCCTTCTTCTCTTCTTCCTCTTCTTTCCTCTTCTTCTCTTCTTCCTTTCTCTTCCCCAACTCACCGCACTTCCTCTGTTTCCTCTGCAGGAAACCGAGGTGCAGCAACACATGCCGCAGCCTCCTTTATCTCTTCTTTTCTTCCCTCTCTTTTCCCTCTTTTCTTCTTCTTCTCTTCTAGCTGCAACCCCCATCTTTTCTTCCTCTCCTTCTCTTCTTCTTCCTTTTTGTCTTCTCCTTTTCTTCCCTTCTCTTCCTCGATGCACTGCACCCCCTCTGTTTCTTCTGCCGGATAAAGAGGTGCTGCAACAAGCCGCCGCCCAAACGCAGCCTCCTCTTGCGGAAGCTGAGGGGCGCAGCCCCCTTCTCTTCCTTCTTCTCCTACTCTTTTTCCTTCCTCTTCTTTTTCTCTTCTTCCCTACCTGCAGCATCTTCTTCCTCCCCTGTTCTTCTCCTTCTCTTCTTCTCCTCTGTTTCTTCTTCTTCTTTCCCTTCTCCTCCACCGACGCATCTCTTCCTTCTTCCCCTTCTCTTCTTCTTCTCTTCTTTCCTTCTTCTTCTTCCTCTCTTCCTCATTCCTTCCTCTTCTTCTTTCCCAGATGCAGCCCCTTCTCTTCTTCTTCTCCCTCTTCTTCTCTGTTTCTTCTTCTTCTCTTCTAGCTGAAGTCCTTACCGCAGCCTCCTTTCTCCTTTCTCCTTCTTCACTCTCTTCTTCTTTCCCTTCTCAACCACCGACGCATCTCTTGCTTCTTCCCCTTCGCTACTTCTCTTCTTCCCTCTCCTTGTTCCTTCCTCTTCTACTTATTTCTTTTTTTATAACTTTACAGTTTAGTCCTCGAAAGATTTATATTCATAATTAAATCCCTAAAATTTACAATTAAATCATTACATAATTTTCAGGAGTATTACATATTCTAATTTATCGGGTTATATTTTCTAACGTGAACAGGACATTCCTAAATCTTAATAATCTTAAGATTGGATTTATTTCTTTTCAAATCTTATATGGTATAGACAATATCGATTTTGATGAAACTTTATTCAGAAAGTAAGCTGTAATCTTTATGACGTACCCCCAGAATGAGACGGATAGGTTAGTGAAACTCATCATGGATCGTATCATATCTAACAGCGTATGATTCCTTCTTTTTGATACATCATTAAGCTGAGGTGTATAAAGAGGTATCTATTGGGATATAATCTCATTATCGCTGAGGTGTATAAAGAGGTATCTATTGGGATATAATCTCATTATCCCTAAGAAAATGGGTGAACTCCGTATTCAAGTACTCTCCTTCTCGATCTGATTAAATAGTCTTAATACTCTTTCCAATTTGGTTTTCTACCTCATTCTTATATTTTCTTAATTTCTCGAAGGCCTTAGATTTATACTTTATTAAGTACATGTGTTCATACCTAGAGAAATCATTAGTAAATGTAATGAAGTATGAGTAACCATCTATAGCCTGAGTCGACATGGGATCACATACATCACTATGTATGAGTTTCAATAACTCGGTGGCTCTCTCTCCAATTCCACTAAAAAGAGAGTTGGTCATCTTCCTACGAAGTCAAGGTTCGTAAGTTGCATATGTTTTATAGTCAAATGTATCTAAGTATCTATCTTTCAGCAACTTTTGAATCATTCCCTTATATATATGACCTAGTCTATAATGTCACAGGTATATATTATTCACCTCATCTCTTTTCCTCTTAGATATATTTATATTCATGATATGTGGAGAAGTGTCTAACATATATAAGCCATTTATAAGGTCCCTCTAGTGATGATCTCATCATTCATAATTATTAAATAACTATTGTTCTCAAAAACTAATTTATATCTATTAATTGTCAAACAAAAGATAGAAATAATATTTTTGATAAAAGAGGGAACAAAATAGCATGCATCCAATGCAATAATAGCTCCACCAAGCAGATGTAGGGTGACATCCCTAATGGCAACTGCAGCAACTCTTGCTTCATTGCCCGTCTTGAGGTCCATCTTGCCACTGGCCAGTCTCTTAGGACTTACCAGAACTTGCAACAAATTATAGATATGATAAACACTCCCGGTATCCAATATCCATGTATTATCATGAAAATCTGACAAGTGGAGATTGATCATGAATATACCTATACCTGAAGCTTCTATCTGGCTTTCTCTCCAAGGTAGTCCTTATAGTTCCTCTTCCAATGTCCGTCTTGATCGTAATGCAAGCACTGTCTTTTGTCCTTTATCGAGTCTTTCTAGGCAATCTTTGTCTTACCCGGTCTTTCTTTGCCCTTGCGCTTCTTAAGGGTCTTGTTGGTCTTCCTTTTCTTTTTGGTCTCACCAATATAGAGAACTGGCTTATCCTTCTTGATGGCACTCTCAGCTTCTCTTAACATATTGAGGAGTTCAAGGAGAGTCACCTTAAACTTGCTCATGTTAAAATTTATGATAAAGTGAGAAAAGGAATCTGGTAGGGACTGAAGTATAAGATCAATATACAGGTTATCCTCTATGACTATCTATATACTTCACAAAGTGAGTTATCTCATCCTTACTTATCCTTTCCTCCAACGTGGGCATAATCATGTTAAGGACATATACGATTTTCTCTTCCATGAGAACAATTCTCAAATTGCGGAGCTTTTGGACCAATGAGGTGGTTGGCATCAAGTGTACCATGTAAGAGTTTTGCAAGCGACAAGCAAGATATATCTTAATGTACTCCCACTATTTTCTTAGCAAATCACGCAACACCCTCGACACGTGAGACGAAAATCTCCGGTAGACTCCTAGTGGGGATCGCGATCCAATTGGCGTCTTAGTGCAACCTCGAGGGACTCGACCAATTGCACTAAGCCAAAAAGGTAGGCAGTTGCCCTGCCAAGGGTCGGCCACCCCTGCGGCCGGCGTCGCCGCCCCTACTGGCGGTAAGGCTAGCCGTAGTGTGCCCGTGGGTGGCCGCAGGGTGGTCGCCCATGAGGGCTACCGCCCACGGTGGCCGCCTTGCGGGGCTTGGTCATCGGCCTTGTCAGGGGAGCCTTGGGCAGGGCCTCTGGGGGGCCAGCCACAACCCCTGCAAGGGGCCTTGGCTGCAGTCGGCCACCCCTACAGGGGGGCTAACCATGGCCATGCTTGGCTGCCCCTTGCACTCGCTTCCTTCGCTGCACAAACGCAGCAAGAATGCGTAAAATGATTCTATGTAATTCAATCTCATCACATGTAGTTTAAAATCAATCTTTCACACGAAAACCTTGGCTCTGATACCATTGTTGGAAAACCTCAGCGGGTGCATCACATGTGCAACAGAAATCAAAATAAAAATTGGATTCCCACGTAGATTAAATCATCGTGCAAAAGATTGGGGTTGCGAGAAAAATATAAAAATCGATAAAACCGCGATGTGTGAGAGATTGATTTTACCTAGGGAGATCGTATATCCCTATATTCCAAATTCGAATGGAGAAGATGAAGGAGGTCAAGCATCCTCTTCTCTAGCGGTATCCACATGATGGATCTTTGCAGCGAAATCCAATCTAACCTTGCAACTCTTGCTCAGAGCGAGGGAGGAGAATAGGAGGTGGTGGCTAAAGTTGCAACCTATCAACCACGAGTCTCCCCTCCTATTTATGGAGAGCCACCAAAAAACCTAGTGCTCCTACCTTAGTGGGTACTGAATCTCTATCCAATAACCCACTAATCTTGTATTATTGGATCTCTATCCGATAGTCTCCTTAGGCCTCTAATTGGGCCTTAAGCAAGGAGCCCATCAACATAGGGTCTCATCTAATAAGAACAGGGGCTAATTGGATCTTCATCCAATCCTTTATTCGTTGAAGCATCTATCATATTGTCACGGACAACAATGTAAATAAGGTGTTCGATGAAATGCTTGTGTTAGTCCGTGTCCTTCGGTTTAGGTACATATCTTATACAATAAGAAGCGGGCTTGCAGTAGGCATAACAGCCCTAGTTTGATTTGTTTTATGGCCAAGTTTGGCTTGTAAATACAAATGTCTTATAAGCACTTGTGGGGACTTCGGTATGTAGTGGACCATTATCCTTTGTGTGCAACCTCTCTGAGTTTGCAATGTCCATGGGTGTAATTTGTATTTTGGCTTTATAAAGTGTTTTTCTTGAGCAGTTGCTTGTGGATCCCGTGGGAATTACTTCTTCTGGCCCGTTTTCTCTTTTTGAAAGTCTGTGGGACTTTAGGAGATCTCGGGGAGGGCTGACCTTTGCGGATGGACACGCATGGGTGCCGCACGGCTTAGGCAAAATCAGCTAAGCCCGTGACAATGTGGTATCAGAGCGGGACAAGCACATGCATAAACACTTGCCATACAAACGTGGGAGACCTAGCTAGGCTGTGTGGAGGACAGCCAGCACGTGCAATCGTTTGGGGGAAACGGACATTGAGATGTAGGGAAAGGAGTCGCTTAGAAAAGCGGGCATCCTGGTTTGGCATTCAAAGAATAGCCAACCCCTTTGCGCGAGAGGCACCACGATGACAAGCAAGCGAAGAAGAATGCGTAGCACACAAAGATTGAGATGGTTGAGTTTGAGTTATAGCTCGATGTTGGCAACCAAACTTGACGGTGCTTAAGGCAAAGCAGGGCGCTTGGTGAAAGATGAGACCGTGGAAGGTGAGAGGTGTTGTGTAACGACCGAAAGAGTTGTGCAAAAGCTCATAGAGGTGAGGGGAATTGCTAACTCGAAGGATTTGGAACTCATGCAAGGGCTTGTACACGGATGACGGAGTGTTCGTGGCCATCCCAAGGCGCGATTAGAACTCGGCGCCATGGAAAATCAGAACTTTCTCTTCGACATGGAAAGGATATGTCCGTAGGCGGCTGAAATGTGCAACAAGTTCCGCATATTGCTAGACCTTGAAGGGTGCAGTGGAGACTGTATTGGAGAAGGGTCGCAATCTAGCAAGTACATTTGTGGGGGCAGAACAAAGCTCGAGTTCAGCAAAACGGAGTAGTCCAAAGGGGATGATGGTCTCCGAAACTTCCAGTGGAAAGTATGTAAAGAGAAAAGTTGCTCCAGCAGGACAGATATCTAGGAGGGATAAGTCCTAGTTCTCTAGTGGGAGAATCATGTGCAACGAACTGCACATATTAAGGAAGAGTTTCTCAAGGTTATATCTCCCTAAAGCTCAACGGACCGAGTGAGCGACGAAGAGTTGTCGCATGAACTCGAAGGAGGTAATGCATTGGTGGATGCATTTCGAGATCAAGTGGGGGAGCAATCCAAGGCAACATCATATGAAGGCACACTTAGAGTCGATGCAGAAATTAAACTCAACAGAGGGCTAACCCGTGGAATGGTGGACGTGAGGGCCACTATCAACTCAGTGCAAATCGAGGAGCAGAGCGACTTGGGTGGAACTCGGTGAAGTATCCAAGCCGCATGAAGGGAGTCGATATATAAGATGAAACATGGAGCGGAGGCACAGAGCTTTCCTTGGACAGAGGTCAAGGGCATAAACTCTTGTAGAGGCAAGAGTGGGATCATGTCGTTCCATGGGATCTCCATTCTGATGGGACAGACTTATCTTGCATGGTGCCAAAGATGAAGAGAGCTTCAAGGCACATGCAAGCTACCTCAGAGATGCATTTGGTGGAGTAAATAAGGTGATTCAACTTACGGAGGCAAAGTTGGGATCATGAGACCTTAGTACGGGGCAAGAGGATGTAGAGGCAGGTACTCTTAAAGAATATGTCATAGTGTTGCTGTTCAAATTGTCAGGAACAAGAGGTGCATAACAAGATTGTGCTGGTAGGGGATAGAGGCCCAAGATCCAAACAATAGTGCACCAACTCTAGCGAAGTCAGAGGACTTCAGGAGCTCTTAGGCAATGGACTGCCCTAGAGCTGTGCTTCGTCCAGGTGTAATCCAGGAGTGGGGGGGACGAAGGGGAATTGCCAAGGGAGCGAACTAAAAATCGGAGATGGTGGATGCCCTACGATGTGTTGGCAGAGGCCACACATGGAGAAGTCGTAGTCCGAGTTCATCACACGAGAATTTGTATGCAATGAAGATGTCACCAAGAGGCGACATGGTGCAGCGGATCGTGGTGGAATAGTTCGTGGCAATGTAATACAGGCAATCTTGTCCCATGAGTGACAAAAATCATGCGGAGGTATGATTAGGAGTTACTGGGAGCTTCACTTTGGTGTACAACACAACAAGAAGAAGGGGTATGGATTCAAGGAGTGAATACCGTAGTACCGCAGAGGCGGGTCTTCATGTGTGCATCAAAGCTTGCAGTGGATGAAAGCCTTAGTTATCAGCATATGGGAGCTGTATACCACCGAGGAAGAAGTCCAAGTGCACGTACCAGTGAGTCCCATGGAGGGGGACATGATCATGTGAATGATCAAGAGCTGCTGGGAGCTCCACTTCGATGAACAATGCAACGGCAAGAAGGGCTGTGGATTCAAGGAGTGAATGTCACAGTACCGCAGAGGCGGGTCTTCCGTGTGTATGCATCAAAGCTTGCATCAGATAAAAGCCTTGGTCGTCAGCATATGGGGGCTGTGTACCACCAAGAGAGTAGTCAGATTGTAAGTACCAGTGAGTCCTATGGAGGGGACTTGATTAATCGGAGCAGTTGGAGAGTTAGACTGCTTCAGTGCTCACATTCGCTTAAGGGAGCCCGCAAGTCAGAGGACAAGGCCGAGTAAGCGAACGTTGATACCAAGGAAGCTAAGGAGAATAGAATCGACGCGAGCCCTGCAACAAGATGGCGGAGGCCATGCATGAGAGTTACAGTATGTCTCTCCATCGACCAAGGAGAACTGCTAGGAGGACACAGTGGTGTCAAAGCAGGTGGTCGAAAGGCGAGGCGACGAGTCCAACGGGCTCGCTACCCAAACGGAAAGCGTCGGTTAGAGAGGAGGTGGACTGAGGAGCTCCACAGTGCCACAGAGGCAGATCTACCGATCACGAAGGAAGGGATGAAGACGCAAGGTAACAGATAGTAGTGCTATGGGCTTGGCAGCACCATGGTACCACAGATGCGGGACTTCCGTGAAGTCATCGATCCCTTGCTCTCATGAAGGGACAACATTGGTCGTAAAAGGGGCCAAGGAGGTGGAGAATGTAGAGGCAAACTCCAAGTACCAAGACGAGGCAGAAGGGCAGAGGTCAAGAAACTTCATAAGACCGATGTCGATGGGCTTCTCATCCAGATAGCTGAAATTAAGGGACTTCGGGTTGATGCAGGAGTGCTCGACCATGGAACGAAGTAGGCAGTACAAAGTATTGTACATTTCTACTCAAGAGGGGTAGGCGGCAAAGGTGATGGAGAAGATGGTACAATCCCAAATGCGACCAGATCTATCAAAGACTTACTCCAAGTTGGGGGACTCCAAGTTGGGGTAAACTTTTTGCTCTTTTCGGGCAAAACTTCTTGCATTCCAGAAGTTCAATGGCAGTGGGAAGGCGAATCACAGTAGCAAACCCAACACAAGGAGTGCAACCACTTCAAGTACTTCAGAAGTGTAAGCAAAGAGCGGGCAAATGTTAGTAACCAGCTCAATGCATGAAGTACAAACTCGAGGAGGCAGGCGAAATCGAGTAACCTTTGCCTTTTCAACTCGAGAGAATGGGCGAAACCGAGTACCCCAATTCTCTTAACTCGAGGAGGTGAACGAAGCCAAGTAACATTACCTTCTCAGCTACGAAGAGAATGGGTGAAGTCAAGTATCCCAGTTCTCTTACTTATCCAAGCAGGGGAGCTCTGCACAAGTTCAGTGACCCTTCAAAGAAAGCTTATGGAAGACAATGGTTATCAAATCCTCACCGTTGTGATCAATGCTATTGAGAGTAGTTTTTCCGCTTCATTTCCCAATTGACTAAGAGGGAGTGATGCGAACATACTTGGAAGTGACAACTAACAGTGGAAGAAGGTTCAATGGGCAAACATTATGGAGAAAGGACCTTAAAAACTTCAAAGTCTGCGAGGCGATACTCGTTAAAGCTCCAACAAGCATCTACCCAGTTCAAGCAATATGAGTATACTACGATACTGACACATAATAAGGCATGTCTTTTCCTTCATCAGAGGGATCCGCGAGAACCAACAAGGATCAAGACAACTCAGCCAACCCCACACCAGATTCAATCATTGGTGAGTTGAAGCAGCATGGCGGATCAGAGTTCGACTACTCAACAACAGCGGCGGAGAGCGGCTAGGAGCCAAAGGGGCGTGTTACAGCCAAAGCAGAAGATTAAAGATTCAGCAGAATGCGAGGAGATGCAGCGTCTATAGTGGCTTCGACGAGGACGTCGAAGGAATAAGTGGGGGAGAATATCACAGACAACAATGTAAACAAAGTGTTCGATGAAATGCTTATGTTAGTCTGTGTCCTTCGGTTTAGGTACATATCTTGTACAACAAGAAGCGGGCTTGCGATAGGCTTAGCAGCCCTAGTTTGATTTGCTTTATGGCCAAGTTTGGCTTGTAAATACAAGTATGTCCTATAAGCACTTGTAGGGACTTCGGTCTGTAATGGACCATTATCTTTTGTGTGCAACCTCTCTGAGTTCGTAATGTCCATGGGTGTAATTTGTATTTTGGATTTATAAAGTATTTTCTTGAGTAGTTGCTTGTGGATCCCGTTGGAATTGCTTCTTCTGGCTCGTTTTCTCTTTTTGTAAGTCTGTGGGACTTTAGGAGATCTCGGGGAGGGCTGACCTTTGCGGACGGACACGCATGGGTGCTGCACGGCTTAGGCAAAATCAGCTAAGCCCATGATAGCATGTTGTTGAATCCTCAATCTTCTGCTTTGGCCGCAACATGCCCCTTTGGCTCCCATCCGCTCTCTTCTACTGTTATTGAGTAGTCGAACTCTGATCCACCATGCTACTTCAACTCACCAATGATTGAATCTGGTGTGGGGTTGGCTGAGTTGTGCTGATCCTTGTTAGTTCTCGTGGATCCTTCTAATGAAGGAGAAGACCTGCCTTATTATGCACTAGTATCACAGTATACTCATGTTGCTTGAACTGGATGGATGCTTATTGGAACTTTAACGAGCATTACCTCGTAGACTTTGTAGTTTTTAAGTTCCTTCCTCCATAATGTTTGCCCATTGAATCTTCTTCCATTTTTAGTTTTTACTTCCAAGTAGGTTCGCATCACTCCCGCTTTCAAATGAAACGGGCAATCTACTCTCAATAGTACTGATCACTAATGGTGAGGATTTGACAACTATTGTCTTTTATAAGCTTTCTTTGAAGGGTCACTAAACTTATGCAGAGCTCATCTACTGGATAAGTAAGAGAATTGGAATACTCGACTTCACCCATTCTCTTAGTAGTTGAGAAGACAAGGTTACTTAGCTTCACTCACCTCCTCGAGTTAAGAGAATTTGGATACTCAGTTTCGCTCATTCTCTTGAGTTGAGAAAATAAAGATTACTCGATTTCACCTACCTCCT
The DNA here is from genome assembly GCA_021527575.1 of Ensete glaucum. Taxonomy (NCBI): domain Eukaryota; kingdom Viridiplantae; phylum Streptophyta; class Magnoliopsida; order Zingiberales; family Musaceae; genus Ensete; species Ensete glaucum. Next base: position 7,054,442 of record CM038556.1, read on the forward strand.
CAAGTTTATACTTCATGAATTGAGTTGGTTACTAACATTCACCCGCTTTTTGCTTACACTTCTGAAGCACTTAAAGTGCTTGCACTCCTTGCGTTGAGTTAGCTACTGTGATTTGTCTTTTCACTACCATTGAACTTCTAGAATGCAAGAAGTTTCACTCAAAAAGAGCTAAAGTTTACTCCAACTTGGAGTCCCCCAACTTGGAGTAAGTCTTTGATAGTTCTAGTCGCCTCTGGGATTGTACCGTCTTCTCCATCACCTTTACCGCCTACTCCTCTGAATAGAAAAAGTATAGAACCGTGTACTGCCTACTTCGTTCCTCAGTCGAGCACTTTTGCATCAACCCGAAGTTTCTCGCTTTCGGCTACCTTGATGAGAAGCTCATCGACACTAGTCTTATGAAGTTCCTTAGCCTCTGCCCTTCCGCCCTGTCTTAGTACCTGGAGTTTGCCTCTGCATTCTCCACCTCCTCGGCTCCTTTTACGAGCCAAAGGGGCGTGTTGCAGCCAAAGCAGAAGATTAAAGATTCAGTAGAATGCGAGGAGATGCAGCGTCTACAATGGCTTCGACGAGGACGTCGAAGGAAAAAGTGGGGGAGAATGTCACGGACAATAATGTAAACAAGGTGTTCGATGGAATGTTTGTCTTAGTCTATGTCCTTCGGTTTAGGTACATATCTTGTACAACAAGAAACGGGCTTGCAGTAGGCTCAACAGCCCTAGTTTGATTTGCTTTATGGTCAAGTTTGGCTTGTAAATACAAGTGTCTTATAAGCACTTGTGGGGACTTCGGTCTATAGTGGACCATTATCCTTTGTGTGCAACCTCTCTGAGTTTGCAATGTCCATGGGTGTAATTTGTATTTTGGCTTTATAAAGTGTTTTTCTTGAGCAGTTGCTTATGGATCCCGTGGCAATTACTTCTTCTGGCTCGTTTTCTCTTTTTGTAAGTTTGTGGGACTTTAGGAGATCTCGGGGAGGGCTGACCTTTGTGGACGGACACGCATGGGTGTCACTTAGCTTAGGCAAAATCAGCTAAGCCCGTGACAATATGTGTGTGACCCTATAGACTTGATACCGAGTTGGCCGTGATTTGCTCCCATCAAAACTCCTTTTGATATAGTGAATTATTATCCCCATAATAATTCACTCGGCTCATCGACTATAGACGTATTAGGCCACTACGCCATAGTCCCCAAACGATAAGGGGGGATCAAATCTATCAGATCTTACTGTCCATAGTTACTATGTATCTATAATCCCTCATCCAACTAATATCCCAGAGATCGTATACATGTCACATACAGAATCAGTTTGTCTTGCTCTAATTGGATTCTACCGGAGAACTCCTTCTCTCTCAATCCGAATAACTCTGGGTAGGCATTTGTCTAAGCAAGCACATATGAGATATTCCTCTCGTGATTTCGAGAGTGGATGATCCTCTATTGATACTTAATTTCCTTCGTAAGGTTGGCTACCAATCTCGATAACCAATTGTACCAGATTTGGAACTTTCCAAACCTATAAGTCTGGCGTCAAAGAAATGAGTACTCATACAAGGTATCCTTGGTGTCTCAAGTCTAAGGACCAGATACACAACTGGGACTATGGAATTGCTGTCTGACATTAGGTATCATTAACCATACAGCATTCCATAAGTGGATCAATCAGTAAACTCATTCTCTAATGAGTACATATACTATATCCTTAGTGTCTCCACACAAGTGGCTATAAGACTAGCTGCCTCCATCATATGGACGGGTATATAGTACACTGGTCTATCCGGTTATCTCAATATCCCTCTCGAGTAACCTATGACCGGGATTATTTAGGATCTATGTTTAAAGGTGAATCGATCTCATTATCGTGATCTCATCATGATACGATTCTTATTGCACAAAACCAAGAACATCACAATATATATGTAATAAATAATATAATATGAGAATATACCAATATTAATCATAAGCAAAAATATTATGTAGTGTGTCACACGTGCCATCACTCATGTGATTGGCTTGCAGGGCACCTGTAATTAGCACCTTGGCCTCTACCCTTCTACCCTGTCTTAGTACTTGGAGTTTGTCTCTTCATTTTCCATCTCATCGACCCCTTTTATGACCAATACTCCCCTCCATGAAAGCAAGGGATCGATGACTCCACGGAAGTCCCGCCTCTGTATACCATGGTGCTGCCAAGCCCATGGCTCTATTATCCATTGCTTTTTGGGTAGCTGAGCCCCACTGGACTCGTCATTGCTTCCTTGCCTCTTTCGATCACCTGTTTCAATACCACTGTGTCCTCCTAGCAGTTCTCCTTAGTCGATAGAAAGATAGACTGCAACTCTCATACATGGCCTCTACCATCTTATTGCAGGGCTCCCGCCAATTCTGTTCTTCTTAGCTTCCTTGGTAGTAATGTTCGCTTACTTGGCTTTGTCCTCTGACTTGTCGGCCTCCTTTAAGCGAATATGAGCACTGAAGTAGTCCAACTCTCCAACTGCTCTGATCATACCTTTGTATAATCAAGTCCCCTCCATGGGACTTATTGGTACTTATAATTTGACTTCTCCCTCGGTGGTACATAACTCTCATATGCTGATGACTAATGCTTTCATTTGATGTAAGCTTCAATGATTACACATGGAAGACCCGCTTCTGTGGTACCATGGCATTCACCCCTTAAATCCACAGCCCTTCCTGCTGTTGCATTTTTCACCGAAGTGGAGCTCCCAATAGCTCCTGATCATTCACATGATCGTGTCTCCCTCCATGGGACTCACTAGTATATGCACTTGGACTTCTTCCTCGGTGGTATATAGCCCCTATATGCTGATGACTAAAGCTTTCATCCAATACAAGCTATGATACACACGAAGATCCACCTTTGTGGTACCACGACATTCAATCCTTGAATCCATAGCCCTTCTTCTTGTTGTGTCGTACACCAAAGTGGAGCTCCCAGTTTACCCTTGATCATACCTCCACAAGATCATGTCCCTCATAGGACATGATCGCCAGTATTGCATTACCATGAACTATTTTACCACGATCTGCTGCACCATGTCGCCTCCTGGTGATATCTCTAAGTTTACTCCATTGCATACCGATTCTCATGTGATGAACTCAGACTATGACTTCTCCATATATGGCCTCTGCCAACACATCGTAGGGCCTTGGCTATCTTCGATTTTTTTTTTTTTGTTCGCTTCCTTAGTAATTCACCTTCATTCACCCACTTTTGGGTCACACCTGGATGAAGCATAGCTCTAGGACAATATGTCGCATAGTAGCTCCTGAAGTCCCCCTGACTTTACTAGAATTGGTGCATCATTGTCTAGATTATGGGCCTCTATCCCCTACCAGCACAATCTCTACTACGCACCACTTGTTCCTGACAAATTGAATGGCAACACTGTGATATGTTCTTCAAGAGTACCTGCCTCTGCATCCTCTTACCCCATGCTAAGATATCCTGATCCCAACTTCACCTCTGCAAGTTGAATCACCTTAGTTACTCCGTCAAATGTATCTTTGAGGTAACTTGCATGTGTCTCGAAGCTCCCTTTATCTTTGGCACCATGCAAGATAAGTCCATCTCATTAGAATTAAGAACCCATGGAACGACATGATCCCTCTCTTGCTTTTATGAGAGTTCATGCCCTTGACCTCTGTCCAAGGAAAGCTCCATGCCTTCACTCCATGTTTCATCTTCTATGTCGACTCCCTTCATGCGACTTGGATACTTCACTGAGTTCCACCTAAGTCGCTCCGCTCCTCGATCTGCATTGAGTTGATAGTGGCCCTTGCGTCCATCATTTCACGGGTTAACCCTTCATTGAGTTCAATTTCCACATCGACTCTAAGTGTGCCTTCATAAAATGTTGCCTTGGATTGCTCCCCTACTTGATCTCGAAATGCATCTACCAATGCATTACCTCATTCGAGATCATGCGATGACTCTTTGTCGCTCGCTCGGTCCGTTGAGCTTTGTGGAGATATTACCTTAAGAAACACTTCCTCAATATGTGTGATCTGTTGCACATGATTCTCCCTCTGGAGAACTAGGACTTATCCCTCTTGGATATTTATCATATTGGAGCAACTTTCCTCTTTGCATTCTTCCCACTGAAATTTCAGATACTGCCATCCACTTTAGACTACTCCGTCTTGCTGAATAACTTGTGCCTTGTTCTGCTCCCACAAATGCACCTCCTAGATTACGACCCTTCGCAAATATAATCTCCACTACACTATTCAAGGTCTAACAACGTGCTGAACTTATTGCACATTTCAGCCACCTATGGACGTATCCTTTCCATATCGAATCCTTCGAGTTAGCAATTCCCCTCACCTTTATGAGCTTTGCATAACTCTTTCGGTCGTTACACAATACTTCCCACTTTACACGGTCTCATCTCTCACTAAGCTGTCACGGATAATAATGTAAACAAGATGTTCGATGAAATACTTGAGTTTGTCTATGTCATTCGGTTTAGGTACATATCTTGTACAACAAGAAGTGGGCATACAGTAGGCTTAGCAGCCCTAGTTTGTTTTGCTTTATGACTAAGTTTGGCTTGTAAATACAAGTGTGTCTTATAAGCACTTGTGGGGACCTCGGTCTGTAATGGACCATTATCCTTTGTGTGCAACCTCTCTGAGTTTGTAATGACCATGGGTGTAATTTGTATTTGGCTTTATAAAGTATTTTCTTGAGCAGTTGCTTATGGATCATGTAGGAATTGCTTCTTCTGGCCCGTTTTCTCTTTTGTAAGTCTAAAGAACTCTAGGAGATCTCGGGGAGGGTTGACCCGTGTGGACGAACATGCATGGGTGCCGCACAGCTTAGGCAAATCAGTTAAACCCGTGACAATGTGGTATCAGAGCGGGATAAGCACACGCAGAAACACTTGCCATACAAATGTGGGGGACCTAGCTGGGCTGTATGGAGCACAGCCAGCACGCGTAACCGTTTGGGGGAAAATGGACATTGAGATGTAGGGAAAGGAGTCGCTTAGAGGAGCAAGTATCCAGGTTTGGCATTCAGAGGAATGACCAACCCCTTTGTGAGAGAGGCACCACGAAGACAAGCAAGCGAAGAAGAATGCGTAGCACACAAAGATTGGGATGATTGAGTTTGAGTTATAGCTCGACATTGGTAACCAAACTTGATGGTGCTCAAGGCAAAGCGGGGCGCTTAGTGAAAGATGAGACCGTGCAAGGTGGGAGGTGTTGTGTAATGATCGAAAGAGTTGTGTAAAGCTCACAGAGGTGAGGGGAATTGCTAACTCGAAGGATTCGAAACTCATGTAAGGGCTTGTACACGGACGACGAAGTGTTCATGGTCACCCCAAGGCGCGATTGGAACTCAGCGCCATAGAGCATCAGAACTTTCTCTTCGACATAGAAAGGATATGTCCGTAGGCGGCTGAAATGTGCAACAAGTTCAGCATGTTGCTAGACCTTGAAGGGTGTAGTGGAGACTGTATTGGAGAAGAGTCGCAATCTAGCAAGTACATTTGCGGAGGCAGAATAAGGCACAAGTTCGGTAAGATGGAGTAGTCCAAAGGGGATGGTGGTCTCTGAAACTTCTAGTGGGAACTATGTAAAGAGAAAAGTTGCTCCGGCAGGACAAATATCCAAGAGAGATAAGTCATAGTTCTCTAGTGGGAGAATCATGTGTAACGAACTGCACATATTGAGGAAGAGTTCCTTAAGGCTATATCTCCATAAAGCTCAACAGACCGAGTGAGCAACGAAGAGTCATCGCATGATCTCGAAAGAGGTACTGCATTGGTGGATGCATTTCGAGATCAAATGGGGGAGCAATACAAGGTAACATCATATGAAGGCACACTTAGAGTCGATGCAGAAATCGAACTCAAGAGAGGGCTGACCCATGGAATGGTGAATGTGAGGGCCACTATCAACTCAATGCAAATCGAGGAGTGGAGCGACTTGGGTGGAACTCAGTGAAGTATCCAAGCCGTATGAAGGGAGTCGACATAAAAGATTGAACATAGAGTAGAGACATGAAGCTTTTCTTGGACAGAGGTCAAAGGCATGAACTCTTGTAGAGGCAAGAGTGGGATCATGTCATTCCATGGTGTCACGGGCTTAGCTGATTCTGCCTAAGTCGTGCGGCACCCATGCGTGTCCGTCCGCAAAGGTCAGCCCTCCCCGAGATCTCCTAAAATCCCACAGACTTACAAAAAGAGAAAACGGGCCAGAAGAAGCAACTCCCACGGGATCCACAAGCAACTGCTCAAGAAAAACACTTTATAAAGCCAAAATACAAATTACACCCATGGACATTACAAGCTCGAGAGGTTGCACAAAGGATAATGGTCCACCATGCATCGATGTCCCCACAAGTGCTTATAAGACACACTTGTATTTACAAGCCAAACTTGGCCATAAAGCAAATCAAACTAGGGCTTCCAAGCCTCAGAAGCCCGCTTCTTGTTGTACAAGATATGTACATAAACCGAAGGACACGGACTAACACAAGCATTCCATCGAACACCTTGTTTACATTGTTGTCCGTGACATTCTCCCCACTTATTCCTTCGACGTCCTCGCCACCATCAGACGCCATCTCCTCGCTCGCTGAATCTTTAATCTTCTTCTTACGCCGCCTTTGGCTCCTAGCTCTCCACCGTTGTTGAGTAGTCGAACTCGAATCCGCCATGCCTTCAACTCACCAATGATTGAATCGGTGTGGGGTTGGTGAGTTGTCGATCCTTGTAGGTTCTCGCGATCCCTCGATGAAGGAAAAGACCGCCTTATGATGTGCCGATCGGATACTCATATTGCTTGAACGGTAGATGCTTGTTGGAGCTTTAACGAGCATCGCCTCACTTTGAAGTTTTTAAGGTCCTTTCTCCATAATATTTGCCCATTGAACCTTCTTCCGCTGTTAGTTGTCACTTCCAAGTATGTTCGCATCACTCCCTCTTAGTCAATTGGGAAATGAAGTGGAAAAAACTACTCTCAATAGTACTAATCACCAACGGTGAGGATTTGACAACCATTGTCTTCCATAAGCTTTCTTTGAAGGGTCACTGAACTTGTGCAGAGCTCCCCTGCTTGGATAAGTAAGAGAACTGGGATACTCGACTTCACCCATTCTCTTCATAGTTGAGGAGGTAAGGTGGCTTCTCTCACCTCCTCGAGTTAAGAGAACTGGGGTACTCGGTTTCGCCCATTCTCTCGAGTTGAGAAGGCAAAGGTTACTCAATTTCGCCTGGCAAAGGTTACTTGATTTCGCCTACCTCCTCGAGTTTGTACTTCATGCATTAAGCTGGGTACTAACATTCGCCTGCTCTTTGCTCACACTTCTGAAGCACTTGAAGTGGTTGCACTCCTTGCGTTGGGTTAGCTACTGTGATTCACCTTCCCACTGCCATTGAACTTCTGGAATGCAAGAAGTTTTGCCCGAAAAGTGTAAAAGTTTACTTGGCTCACTTCCTCGAGTTAAGAGAACTGTCGGTTTTGCCCATTCTCTCGAGTTGAGAAGGCAAAGGTTACTCAATCTCGCAAAGGTTACTTGATTTCTCCGCCTCCTCGAGTTTGTACTTCATGCATTGAGGTTAGTAACATTCGCGCTCTTTGCTCACATCAAGCACTTGAAGTGGTTGCACTCCTTGCGTTGGGTTAGCTCGTGATTCGCCTTCCACCGCTATTGAACTCGAATGCAATAAGTTTTGCCCGAAAAGAGCAAAGTTTACTCCAACTTGGAGTCCCCAACTTGGAGTAAGTCTTTGATAGATCCGTCGCCTTTGGGGTTGTACCGACTTCTCCATCACCTTTGCCGCCTACTCCTCTTGAGTAGAAAGGTACAATACCATGTCGCCTACTTCAGTCCTTGGTCGAGCACTCTTGCATCAACCCGAAGTCCCTTAATTTGCGCTATCTGGATGAGAAGCACATCGACATCGGTCTTATGAAGTTTCTTGGCCTCTGCCCTTCTGCCTCGTCTTGGTACTTGAGTTTGCCTCGCACTCTCCACCTCCTTGGCCCCTTTACGACCAATGTTGTCCCTTCATGAGAGCAAGGGATCGATGACTTCACGGAAGTCCCTGCATACCATGGCGCGCCAAGCCCATAGCTACTACTCTGTTACATTGCATCTTCATCCCTTCCTCTGCGATCGGTAGATCTGCCTGTGCGTGGAGCTCCTCCAGTCCACCTCCTCTTTAACCGATGCTTTTCTTTTGGGTAGCCGAGCCCGTTGGACTCGTCGTCGCTTCCTTGCCCCTTTCGACCACCTGCTTCGACACCACCGTGTCCTCCTAGCAGTTCTCCTTGGTCGATGGAACGACAGACTGCAACTCTCATGCATGGCCTCCGCCATCTTGTTGCGAGGCTCGTCGATTCTGCTCTCCTTAGCTTCCTTGGTAGCAACGTTACTCGGCCTTGTCCTCCGACTTGCGGGCTCCCTTGCGAATGTGAGCACCGCATCCACCTCTCCAACTGCTCCGATTAATCAAGTCCCTCCATGGGACTCACGGTACTTGCAATCGACTACTCCCTCGGTGGTACAGCCCCATATCTGACGACCAAGGCTTTCATGCAAGCTTGATGTATATACACGGAAGACCCTCTGCAGATCGTGGCATTCACTCCTTGAATCCACGTTCTTCTTGCTGCATTGTTCACAAGTGGAGCTCCCAGCTCGATCATTCACATGATCATGTCCCCTCCATGGGACTCACGCACGTGCACTTGGACTTCTTCCTCGGTGGTATGCTCCCATATGCGATGACTAAGGCTTTCATCCAATGCAAGCTTTGATGCACACACGACCGCCTCTGCGATTACTCATTCACTCCTTGAATCCATAGCCCTTCTTCTTGTTGTGTCGTACACCAAAGTGGAGCTCCCAAGAACTCCCGATCATACCTCGATGATTTTGTCCCTCACGGACAAGATTATTGCATTGCCACGAACTATTCCACCACGATCCGTTGCACCATGTCGCCTCCTGGTGACATCTCCATTGCATACAGATTCTCGTGTGATGAACTCGGACTACGACTTCTCCACGTGTGGCCTCTGCCAACACATCGTAGGGCCTCTACCATCTCCGACTTTTAGTTCGCTCCCTTGGCAATTCCCTTCGTCCCCTCACTCTGGGTTACTCCGACGAAGCATAGCTCTAGGACATCGTCGCCTAGTAGCTCAAGTCCCCGACTTCGCTAGAGTGGGTGCACCATTGTCAATCTTGGGCCTCTATCCCCTACCAAAGACAATCTTGCTATGCACCTCTTGTTCGACAACCGAACGGCAACATCGTGGCATATTCTTCAAGAGTACCCTCTGCGTCCTCTTGCCCCGTACTAAGGTCTCATGATCCTAACTTTGCCTCCGCAAGTTGAATCACCTTAGTTACTCCATCAAATGCATCTCTGAGGTAGCTTGCATGTGCCTTGAAGCTCCCTTCATCTTTGGCACCATACAAAAAAAATAAGTTTGTCCCATCAGAATGAAGAACCCATGGAACGACATGATCCCACTCTTGCCTCTACAAGAGTTCATGCCCTTGACCTCTGTCAAAGGAAAGCTCCATGCCTCCGCTCCATGTTCCATCTTCTATGTCGACTCCTTCATACGACTTGGATACTTCACCGAGTTCCACCCAAGTCACTCTGCTACTCGATTTGCACTGAGTTGATAGTGGCCCTCACGTCCACCATTTTATGGGTCAGCCCTCTATTGAGTTCGATTTCTGCCTCGACTCTAAGTGTGCCTTCATATGATGTTGCCTTGGATTGCTCCCCCACTTGATCTCGAAATGCATCCCCCAATGCATTACCTCCTTCGAGATCATGCGACAACTCTTCGCCGCTCGGTCCGTTGAGCTTTATGAAGATATAACCGAGAAACTCGCCTCAATATGCGGTCACATGATTCTCCCACTAGAGAACTAGGACTTATCCCTCCGGATATCGTCTGCGAGCAACTTTTCTCTTTATATACTTCCCCGGAAGTTTGAGACCATCATCCCTTTGGACTACTCCGTCTTCTTGAACTTGTGCTTTGTTCGCCCCACAAATGTACTTGCTAGATTGCGACCCTTTCTCCAATACTCATCGCACCCTTCAAGGTCTAGCAACATGCTGAATTTATTGCACATTTCAGCCACCTACGGACATATCCTTTCCATGTTGAAGAGAAAGTTCTGATGCTCCATGGCGTCGAGTTCTAATCGCGCCTTGGGATGGCCACGAACACTCTATCATCCGTGTACAAGCCCTTGCATGAGTTCCAAATCCTTCGAGTTAGCAATTCCCTCACCTCTGTGAGCTTTGTATAACTCTTTCGATCGTTACACAACACATCCCACCTTGCACGGTCTCATCTTTCACCAAGCACCGCTTTTGCCTTAAGCACCGTCAAGTTTAGTTGCCAACGCCGAGCTATAGCTCAAACTCAACCATCCCAGTCTTTGTGTGCTACGATTCTTCTTCGCTTGTTTGTCCTCGTGGTGCCTCTCGCCAAAGGGTTGGCTATTCCTTGAATGCCAAACCAGAAGCCCTCCTCCGAGCGACTCCTTTCCCTACATGTCAATATCCGCTTTCCCTAAGCGGTTGCCGTGCTCGTCCTCCACATAGCTAGGTCCCCCACATTTGTATGGCAAGTGTTTCTGCGTGCTTGTCCCGCCTCGATACCACATTGTCACGGGCTTAGCTGATTCGCCTGGCTGCGGCACTCATGCGTGTCCGTCGCAAAGGTCAGCCCTCCCGAGATCTCCTAAAATCCCACGACTTACAAAAAAGCGGGCCAGAAGAAGCAACTCCCACGGGATCCACAAGCAACTGCTCAAGAAAAACACTTTATAAAGCCAAAATACAAATTACACCCATGGACATTACAAGCTCAGAGAGGTTGCACACAAAGGATAATGGTCCACCACAGACCGATGTCCCCACAAGTGCTTATAAGACACACTTGTATTTACAAGCCAAACTTGGCCATAAAGCAAATCAAACTAGGGCTTCCAAGCCTACTGCAAGCCCGCTTCTTGTTGTACAAGATATGTACATAAACCGAAGGACACGGACTAACACAAGCATTCCATCGAACACCTTGTTTACATTGTTGTCCGTGACAATGGATTCTTCATTCTGATGGGACAGACTTATTTTACATGGTGCAAAGATGAAGGGAGCTTCAAGGCACATGCAAGCTACCTCAGAGATACATTTGATAGAGTGACTAAGGTAATTCAACTTGTGGAGGTAAAGTTGGGATCATGAGACCTTAGTACGGGGCAAGAGGATGTAGAATCGGGTACTCTTGAAGAATATGCCACAGTATTACCATTCAAGTTATCAGGAACAAGAGGTGCATAGCAAGACTGAGCTGGTAGGGGATAGAGGCCCAAGATCCAAACAATGGTGCACTAACTCTAGTGAAGTCAAGGGACTTCAGGAGTTACTAGGCGATGGACTATCCTAGGGCTATGCTTCGTCTAGGTATGACCCAAGAGTGGGTGGACCAAGGGGAATTGCCAGGGGAGCGAACTAAAAATCAGAGATGGCGGAGGCCCTACAATGTGTTGGCAGAGGCCACACGTGAAGAAGTCGTAGTCCGAGTTCATCACACAAGAATTTTATGCAATGGAGATGTCACCAGGAGGCGACATGGTGCAGCGGATCATGGCATAATAGTTCGTGGCAATGTAATACATGCAATCTTATCCCGTGAGGGACAAGATCATATGGAGGTATGATCAGGAGTTACTGGGAGCTCCACTTTGGTGTACGACACAAGAAGAAGGGCTATGGATTCAAGGAGTGAATGTCGTAGTACCACAAAGGCAGGTCGTCGTGTGTGCATCGAAGCTTGCATTGGATGAAAGCCTTAGTCATCAGCATATGAGAGTTGTATACCACTGAGGAACAAGTCTAAGTGCAAGTACCAGAGAGTCCCATGGAGGGGAATGTGATCATGTGGATGATCAGGAGCTACTGGGAGCTCTACTTTGGTGAACAATGCAACAACAAGAAGGGCTGTGGATTCAAGGAGTGAATGTCACAGCACCGTAGAGGGGGGTCTTCCGTGTGTATGCATCGAAGCTTGGATCAGATGAAAGCCTTGGTCATTAGCATATGGGAGCTATGTACCACTGAGGGAGTAGTCAGATTGTAAGTACCAGTAAGTCTCATGGAAGGGACTTAATTATACTAAGGTATAATCTGAGCAGCTAGAGAGTTAGACTGCTTCAGTGCTCACATTCGCTTAAGGGAGCCCAGAAGTCGAGGACAAGGTCGAGTAAGCGAACGTTGCTACCAAGAAAGCTAAAGAGAATAGAATCGACACGAGCCCTGCAACAAGATGGCGGAGGCCATGCATGAGAGTTGCAGTCTATCTTTCTATCGACTAAGGAGAACTACTAGAAGGACACAGTGGTGTCGAAGCAGGTGGTCAAAAGAGGTGAGAAAGTGACGACGAGTCCAGTGGGGCTCAGCTACCCAAAAGCAAAGCGTCGGTTAGAAATGAGGTGGACTCAGAGGAGCGCCACAATACCATAGAGGCAGATCTACCGATCACGAAGAAAGGGATGAAGATGCAAGATAATGGATAGTAGTGTTATGGGCTTGGCAGCACCATGGTACCGCAGATGTAGGACTTCCGTGAAGTCATCGATCCCTTGCTCTCATGGAGGGAGAGCATTGGTTGTAAAAGGGGCCGAGGAGGTGGAGAATGCAAAGGCAAACTCCAAGTACCAAGACAGGGCAGAAGGGTAGAGGCCAAGAAACTTTATAAGATCGATGTCGATGGGCTTCTCATCATGATAGCCGAAATTGAGGGACCTCGGGTTGATGCAGGAGTACTCGACCAATGAACAAAGTAGGCAGTACACGGTACTATACCTTTCTAGTCAAGAGGAGTAGGCAGCAAAGGTGAAGGAGAAGACGATACAATCCCAGAGGCGACCGGATCTATTAAAGACTTACTCCAAGTTAGGGGACTCTAAGTTGGGGTAAACCTTTTGCTCTTTTCGGGCAAAACTTCTTGCATTCCAGAAGTTCAATGGCAGTGAGAACACGAATCACAGTAGCTAACTCAATGCAAGGAGTGCAAACACTTCAAGTGCTTCAGAAGTGTGAGCAAAGAGCAGGCGAATGTTAGTAACCAGCTCAATGCATGAAGTACAAACTCGAAGAGGCAGGCGAAATCGAGTAACTTTTGCCTTCTCAACTCGAGAGAATGGGTGAAACCGAGTATCCCAATTCTCTTAACTCAAGGAGGTGAGCGAAGCCAAGTAACCTTACCTTCTCAACTACGAAGAAAAAGGGTGAAATAAAGTATCCTAGTTCTCTTATCTATCCAGCAGAGGAGCTCTGCATAAGTTCAGTGACCCTTCAAAGAAAGCTAATGGAATACAATAGTTGTCAAATCCTCACCATTAGTGATCAGTACTACTGAGAGTAGAGTTTTCACTTTATTTCCCAATTGACTAATTGAAAGCGGGAGTGATGCGAACATACTTGAAAGTGACAACTAACAATGGAAGAAGGTTCAATGGCAAATATTATGGAGGAAGGACCTTAAAAACTTCAAAGTCTGTGAGGTGATGTCGTTAAAGATCCAACAAGCATCTACCCAGTTCAAGTAATATGAGTATACTTTGATACTGGCACATAATAAGGTAGGTCTTTTCCTTCATCAGAAGGATCCGCGAGAACCAACAAGGATTAGCACAACTCAGCCAACCGCACACCAGATTCAGTCATTGGTGAGTTGAAACAGTATGGCAGATCAGAGTTCGACTACTCAACAACAGCGGCGGAGAGCGGCTAGGAGCTAAAGGGGTGTGTTGCAGCTAAAGCAGAAGATTGAAGATTCAACAAAATGCGAGGAGATGCAGCGTCTACAGTGGCTTTGACGAGGACGTCGAAGGAATAAGTGGGGGAGAATGTCACGGACAACAATGTAAATAAGATGTTCAATGAAATACTTATGTTTGTCCGTGTCCTTCGGTTTAGGTACATATCTTGTACAACAAAAAGCGGGCTTGCAGTAGGCTTAACAGCCCTAGTTTGTTTTGCTTTATGGCCAAGTTTGACTTGTAAATATAAGTGTGTCTTATAAGCACTTGTGAGGACCTCGGTTTGTAATGGACCATTATCCTTTGTGTGCAACCTCTCTGAGTTTATAATGTCTATGGGTGTAATCTGTATTTGGCTTTATAAAGTATTTTCTTGAGCAGTTGCTTGTGAATCCCGTAGGAATTGCTTCTTCTGGCCGATTTTCTCTTTTGTAAGTCTAAGGGACTCTAGGAGATCTCGGGGAGGGCTGACCTATATGGATGGACACGCATGGGTGTCGCACGGCTTAGACAAATCAACTAAGCCCGTGACAAAGCGCCCCGCTTGCTTTGAGCATTATTAAGTTTAGTTGCCAACGTCGAGCTGTAGCTTGAACTCAGTAATCCCAATCTTTGTGTGCTATGCATTCTTCTTCACTTGCTTATCCTTATGGTACCTCTCGCGCAACGGATTGGCCATTCCTCTGAATGCCATACCTAGATGCCCGCTCCTCTGAGCGACTCCTTTCCCTATATCTCAATGTTCATTTCCCCCAAATAGTTGCGTGTGCTGGTTATCCTCCACACAACCCAGCTAGGTCCCCCATGTTTGTATGACGAGTATTTCTACGTATGCTTGTTCTGCTCTAATACCACACTATCACGGGCTTAGCTAATTTTGCCTAAGTCCTGCGGCACTCATGCGTGTTCGTCCGCAAAGGTCAGCCTTCCCCGAGATCTCCTAGAGTTCCTTAGACATACAAAAGAGAAAACAAGTCAGAAGAAGCAATTTCAATGGGATCCACAAGCAACTGCTTAAGCAAACACTTTATAAAGCCAAATACAAATTACACCCATGGACAATACAAAATCAAAAAGTTTACACATAAAAGATAATGGTCCATTATAGACTGAAGTCTCCATAAGTGCTTATAAGACACACTCGTATTTACAAGCCAAAATTAGCCACAAAGCAAACTAAATTAGGGGTGCTAAGCCTACTGCAAATCCGCTTCTTGCTATACAAGGTATGTATACAAATCGACAGACATTGACAAATACGAGCATTTCATTGAACACCTTATTTACATTATTGTCTATGACAACTATGCATTAGTATGTAGTAAAACGAGTCCTACAATATCTAAAAAGGACTCTCCACCATGAACTTCTTCTTCGTAAACACTTATCACTTCATCTCCATACTTTCGTTAATGTTGATTATCCATACAACATTGATGATAGAACATCCAGGATATATTATCTTTCTTAGAGCAAATCCAATTAGTTAGAGTTCCAATAAACAAAAAATAGTCGCAAGGTCTACGACTAAAATGAATACCAAGCCATCGCCATCACTGTTGCAGAACTCAATTGGGTCACCAATCTGCTATAGGAACTTGACATCAGGTCCAAATTAACTCCTATAATATACTGTGATAATGTCGGTGCCATCGACCTATACGTGTTAATCCAGTATTTCACTCATACATGAAACACATTATCATCAACTTTCACTTCATCAGAGATTAAGATATCAACTACTTATTTCTTACGTACATACTACTGATTAACTAGCATACTCCTTCATAAAGCCTCTCGCTTATAAAATAATTCAATTATATCAATCTTGCGGGAGCATGATAAAAGATCATGAGAATAGAAGATTATTATAGAAGCAATCTCTTCCTAGAAACCTATATAAATATTTATCAGCTCTTTCACAACATCAAAATTCTTCAACATCAACATAAATGTTAAGCTAATCTATCATGCATCTAGTACCTCATTAATTGTATATATTTAGGTGATTTTCTTATAAAATACTCATCTTTTGCATATTTTCCTAACAATATGCTCTCTTTTAATTTTTCTTAAATAGTACCCCTAATTCAAAAACTATCCAAACTATCCCTCCATCATGGTCACCGACGTGGCAACCCACACCTCTCCCTTCCCTCTCCTCCTTGTCCTCCTTTCACCTCCTTCCCTATTGCCCATCCTAGCCATGAACCTCGTTTGAATTTTGGATCAACTTAACTCTTCTATTTTTAATCCAAGATGAAGAAGAAGAAAAGAATAAAAAAATAAAAAAATTGATATTCGTTCGTTTCAATATGAATAATTAAAGCGTTTGATTTTTTTATTTATTTAGAACTTCTAATTCTAAAATTTTTTAATTTTTTTAAAATTCTAAGTGTTTATTATTGGTGAACTTGCATCGATCAGATTGATTGGGTACCAAAAAAAAAATGGATTTACGATGAAATTGGATCTTTACGAATGAAATAAAGAAAGACATTGTTTTTCTAGAATTTGGACTTTATCAATTCATTTGTAAAAGGTGGTCTTAAAAGAATTCTCTTGGACCAAATAAAAAATGGGATATACAATTGGTCATGTAATCGAGATGAAATGAATGTGAAGATAGAAAAATTAGAAGAAGAAAGGATTTTTTGGTTAAACACATACAATTAGCTAAACATTTTATTCGAACAAATGTAGAACCATAATGGATGGTTTTGTTCTCCTCCATCTCCCCCCTCTTTTCCCATCTCTCACCATCTTCTCCTCCTCTCCCCTCCTTTTGCTGGTTATAGATGCCCTACAAGTCAATCGCGTGAGTACTGATACGTGTGACACACTGCATAGTCTCTTTGTATTATTATTATTGGCATATTCCTACATTATATTATCTATTGAATATATATATGGTAATATTCTTAATTCTGTGCAATTAAAATTAGATCATCATGAGATCATGATAATGAGATCGATTCACCTTTAAACATAGATCCTAAATAATCCCGATCATATGTTGCTCGAGAGATACATCGAGACAACCAGACATATTGATGTACTATATACTCGTCCGTATAATAGAAGCGACAGGTCTCAAAGCCACTTGTGTAAGGACACTAAGGATACAGTACAGGTGCTTATTGGAGAATGACTTCACTATTGATCTGCTTACTAAATGTTATATGGTTAATGATACTTGACGTTAGACAGTGATTCCATAGTCCTAGTTGTGTATCTGGTCCTTAGACTTGAGACACCAATGATGCCTTATTTGAGTACTTCTTTCTTTGACGCCAGACTTATAGGTTTGGAAAGTTTTAGATCTGGTACAATCGGTTATTAAGATTGGTAGATAACCTTATGAAGGCTATTGAGTGTCAAAAGAGGATCATCCACTTTCGATATCATTAGAGGAATATCTTATATGCTCTCGCTCAAGTAAATTCGTTATGAGGTTGGTCGAATTGAGAGAGATGGAATTCTCCGGGAGAATCTAATTAAAGCATGAGTTAGATAGTTTTTGTTTATGGCCTAACAGTACTATGCCCAATATATAGTTTTTGGGATATTAGATGGATGAGGGACTATAAATATATAGTAACTAAGGACAGATAGGTCTAATGGATAAGTTACCCTGTACTGTCTAGGAACTATGACATAGTGGTCTAGTATATTCATAATCGATAAGTTAAGTGAATTATTATGAGATAATAATTCACTGAATCAGAAGAAGTTTTGATAGGGAGGACTCACAACTAGCTTGGTATTGGGCCTATAAGATCACACACATCTGATGGATGCTTCAGCGAATAGAAGATTGGATATAAATCCAATTAGCTACTATTCTTATTAGATGAGACCTGACATTGATGAGCTCCCTACATGAGGCCCAATTAGAGGCCAAAGGAGATTATTGGATAGAGATCCAATAATATAAGGTTAGTGGGTAAGTGGATGGAGATCCAATACCCACTAAGGTAGGATTCCCTAGGGTTTTTGGCAGCTCTCTATAAATAGGAGGCAAGGTCAGCTCTTATGTGAAAGGCTACACCTTTAGCCATCCCCTCATATTCTCTTCTCTCCCTCTACATAAGAGTTGTGAGATTTATGACTGCGATTGGAGGAGTATCACTGCACTCAATCAATTGTATAGATACCGCTAGAGAGGAGGACATTTGACCTCCTTCATCCTCTCCATCTGGATATATAAAAATAGGGACATACGATCTTTCCATGTAGTAATCTTTGGCAAGATCTCTATATCATAGGCAAGATCTTATTCACATAGACAGGTGAGCATTGAGTGACTCGACCAACTCAACCTATATCATGATTCAATTTCTTCCTATAATGATGGAAGGCCGTGTTGGTTAATCTTATTATCTCATGCTCTTCAAATTAATATTATCATAGGAGAGGTTTTTGTTTTGTATCGATCTTCTAATATATCGTGTCACACAGATATATATTTAATATTTATCTACATTGCATGCATATATATATATATATATATATATATATATATATAGTAGGTGTATAACACATATCATATATGCAAACCACACCCGATGATCATGAGCTGTTATTTAATATAATTAAGCCCGAGCCAATGGAGCCTAGCCACTCACAATAGAATATTTGTATGCATCGACGCATCTCCATGCCATGTGATCATTGATCTCATCATCATCAATTTTATCATATCATCACTATATCACCATCTGTTGTGATTTCACGCCACAGCATCATGGGTCCCGCTGTCACCTCTACGCTCTCATCGTACCTCTCTATGTAATTACAAAATAATCACAGGCACGCAGACCCGATAATAAACGAGAAAAACAAAAGGCTCGAAAGCCCTAATAATAATAATAATCACATATACACACATCACATCACATGGCTCATGATCATCAATCCATATCATACATCACCTGTACACATCACTATGTAGGATTACTAGATATTAATTAATTAAATTAATTAATTAATCATTTTTTAAAATCAGGATATTCTAGAAATTTCTAGAATTGTCAAGGGTATTTTAACTATTGGGTGCAAATGGATCTTCAAGAAGAAGATCGAAGTAGATGAAAATGTGGAGACCTATAAGGCAAGGCTAGTGGTGAAAGGATATCGTTAAAGGCAAAGAGTTGATTATAACGAAACCTTCTCACTTGTAGCCATGCTTAAATCCATCAAAATTCTTCTGGCTATTGTAGAACACTATGACTATGAGATCTAGCAGATGGATATGAAAACTACATTCTTCAATAGCAACCTCAAGGAGGAGGTATATATAATATAGCTAGAGGGATTCACATCCATTGAGAGTCTAAATAAAGTATACAAGTTGCTTAAGTCTATTTATGGATTGAAGTAAGTTTCCGAAGTTGGAATATAAGATTTGATAAGGCGATCAGATCTTATGACTATGTTAAGAATGAAGATGAACCTTATGTGTATATGAAGGTAAGTGGGAGCGCTATCACCTTCTTGGTGTTGTATGCGGATGACATCATAATCATTGGTAATGGTGTAGGAATGCTTTCCACAATAAAGGCTTGGCTATCTAGAAACTTTTCTATAAAGGACTTAAGGGAAACGTCCTATATTTTGGGATTCGGATTTATAGAGATATATCTAAGAGGATCTATCTTTGTTATATACTAGGATTGATATAACACATGCACTGAAACTCATAAGCAAGTATCAAGCAGATCCAGGTTTAGAACACTAGAAGACAGTTTAGCATGGAGAATTCCAAGAGAGGTCTCATATCGATGAGACATAAAATATCACTTTCTAGAAGTATGTCCTTAGAGACTCCTAAAGAAAGAGTAGACATGGATATGATACTCTATGCCTCAGTAATAGGGCCTATCATGTATGCTATGCTATATACTAGGATTGATATAACACATGCACTGAAACTTATAAGCAAGTATCAGACGGATCCAGGTTTAGAATACTAGAAGATAGTAAAGTATATCTTTAAGTACTTGAGAAGGACTAAGGATCTTTTAATGGTATATAGAGGAGGTAGCCTCTATGTTGAGGGTTACACAAACTCAAGTTTCCAGTCCAACATTGATACTAGCAAGTTGAACTCAAGATATGTTTTCATCTTGAATGGAAGAGCAGTAAGCTGGAAGAGTTTCGAGTAAGATACTATTGCTGACACAACCATAAAAGCGTAATACATTACAACAGTAGAGGCAACAAAGGAAGGGGTGTGGATGAAGAAGTTCATCAGGGATTTAGGTGTCGTATCAAGTAGCATGGAGTTGATTCCTATATATAGCGATACCAATAGGGCGATAGCTCTAGCAAGGGAATCCAGGTCTCATCAGAATTATTTTGAGGAGGTTCCAACTGCTTAGAGATATCATAACCCATAAAGATATAGCAATGGAAAGATGGAAAGAGTTACATCTGAAGATAACATTGTAGATCCATTGATAAAACTATTGGCTCAATTGTCCTTGAGCGTCATAGGGGTATAATAGGGATCAGATACATAGGTGATTGACTTTAGGTCCAGTGGGCGATTGTTGGTTACAAGTGCCCTGCAAGCAAATCATGTAAGTGATGGCATGTGTAATATGCTACATAATCTCTTTACATTATTATCATTAATATATTTTTACATTATATTATCTATTGAATATATATATTATAATATTCTTGGTTCTATATAATAGTAATTAAATCATAATGAGATCATGATAATAAGATCGATTAGCTTTTAAAAATAGATCTTAAATAATCCATGTCATAGGTTGCTTGAGAGGGATATCGAGATAACTGGACATATCAATGTACTATATACCCATCTATATGATGGAGGTTGCTAGTCTCATAGCCACTTGTATGGAGATACTAAAGATACAATACAGGTGTTCATTGGAGAATGAGTTCACTAATTGATCCGCTTATGGAATATTATATGGTTAATGATACCTTACATCAAATAATGATTCTGTAGTCTTAATTATATATCTGATCCTTAGACTTGAGACACTAATGATGCCTTATTTGAGTACTCTTTTCTTTGATGCTGGACTTATAGGTTTGAAAGGTTATAGATCTGGTACAAATAGTTATCGACATTAATAACAATCTTACATAGGATATTGAGTGTCAATAAAGGATCATCCGCCCTCGGTATCATGAGAGGAATATCATGTATATTCTCGCTCAAGTAAATATCTGATCAGGTTAGACAGATTGAGAGATGAGTTCTTCGAGAGAATATAATTAGAGCGAGACTAGTCAGATTCCATTTGTGGCCTGATAGTACTATACCCGATATACGATCTCTAGAATATTAGATTGATGAGAGACTATAGATATATGGTAACTGAGGACATACAGATCCAATAAATAAGATCTCTTGTATCGTCTAGAGACTATGACATAGTAGCCTAGCACATCCATAGCCGATAAGTAGAGTGAATTATTATGAGATAATAATTCATTAAGTCAAAAGAAGTTATGAGATGGAGGACTCATGACAAACTTAGTATTGGGTCTAGAAGGTCACATATATATGATGGATGCTTCAGCAAATAGAGGATTGAATATAAATCCAATTAGCCTTTATTATCATTAGATAATACTTGACATTGATGAGCTCCTTACATGAGGCCCAATTAGAGGCCAAAAGAGATTATTGGATAGAGATCTAATAATTCAAAGTTAGTAGGTAAATGGATGAAGATTCAATACCCATTAAGATAGGATATCCTAGGGTTTTTGGTGCCTATCTATGAATAGAAGGCAAGGGCGGCTCTTATGTGATATGCTACACCTTTGGTCGCCCCCTCCTATTCTTCTCCCTCCGACTGCGATGATCCATCATATGGATACCGCTAGAGAGGAGGACGTTTGACATTCTTCATTCTCTTCATCCGAATCTGAAAAAACAAGAATATACAATCTCTTACACGATGTGATTTTTGGTTTTGTGACTTTCTGTGCATCAATCTTTGAACGACGATTTTGATCTACATAGGAAACTAATATTGTTTTGAGCTTTCACTATGCACTCTCCTCCTCTTCTCGTTACTTGCCCTCTCTTCCTCCTTCTCTCCCCTCCTTAGTTGCTTGCCATCTCCTCTCCTTTCCCGTTGCCCCGTCCTTCTCCCTCCTCCTCTCATTTTCTTCCTCATTGTCTCCTCTCTTCCTCATTTCCCCTTCATTTCTACCTACTCCCCTATCCACCACCAATGGTGCCTTGCAATGGGAACAAAAGGTAATGGTGGTGGGTGGATGACGGAAAATAATAAGCGATGTTGATAATAAAGTAGCGATAGTTTAGATATCTTTTATACTCTATATGAGAAAAACCAAGTGGTACAATTTGAAAAAATCCAAAATATGAGTATTTTTTAAAAAATCAACCTATATATATTATTATTATTTATTATTCTTTTTATATATAATATAAATTTATAATATATTTTTTAAAATAGTTTCATAAAAAACCTATAGTTTGACCATTTGACGCGTGATCCACCAGTCCAACTCATGCATGGATAACAAAATTTGATTGAATGGCTTGATTTTACCTTAACCATCCCTAGAGCATGCGTACGCACAAAGCAGCCGTTATAAATCTACGACCAGTCTTTTTTGGTGTCGAGCTACAAAATATGGGCCTATTTGGATCAAAACGGCCCAACCCGTCAACTACCTATATTGACTTCCCCCTCGATCACCACCGTCCGTGGGAATCGTACCACAACGAGCCCTCGGCGTTCTGCTGCTCCGTTCGGGCCTCCTCGCCCTATTCCGCTCGATCGGATTTAAGAACGAAGGAGATGAGATCCTTCCATCCAGGCGCCTCCAAAGCCCCCATGAAATTTAGAATGTGAGTTCCCTCTCGATTTCCTCATTTTATTTCTTGTCTTTACTTGTCCTTTTTTCAGTTTTCATCTTTTTTTCCCTTCATTCCTTCGATTTCTAGATGGTTGAGGTCGGTTTGTTATCTACTCACGATTTTTAAGAGGAATTCCTTCTATTTGTGTTAATTTTGAGATTGTGTTGCGCTTGTGGGCTTCTTTTTTCCCTTGTTGTTGGTCGCTTGTATTCACTCACTCGTGAGATGTGTTTGTTTCTGATTGCTGATGGCAGGCCAACGGCGGAGAATTTTGTGCCCATTCGCTTGGATTTGGATATCGATGGCCAGCGCTTCAAAGATGCCTTCACTTGGAATCCTAGTGGTATTTTTTCTTCTCTCATTACGATCTGCCCTGAATGTTCATCTATAATTTGTTTGATGTGTGCTTGATATAAATCATCTGTATCTATTATTAATTGGATAATCCAACTCTAATTCATGTGTTATTATTTCAGTTTGGGTGCAGTGAAATATTGAAGTATTTGTTATCTAGAACTGCTGAGACCTTATTGACTCAGTGACCGACTTGGAAGTAACTTCCTTAATATTGTGCAATTCTTAAGAGTATACCTCATAATAACCTGTTAATTCTGTTTTTATTCAAACAAAAATATTTCTATGACACCGTCTTAAAATTTCTCAACCTTTTTGGTTACAAAAAATTACTATTTGATGTGTGCTTTATAAGGCACAATTATTTTGTAATTTCTTTGGTGATCTGATACACTGTAGTTTTGAAATTGTCAATGGGCTCCACTATAGACCTCATACTTCTTTATCACCATGCAGGTAAAGTGTTGTGCAAAAACAACCACAGAAAAAGAGATCTCTCATGGGATATGATCAATCACATGACATCTTTTTTTATTGATGACATCCCTAGTTCTTTAAGATTAAGGGGTTAAGTAGTGTTTTAATCATTCCCTTATTTTTTTCTTTATATCATTGTCTATGGGTTAAGGACTGTTTTAATTATTCCCTTATTTTTTTCCTTATATCATTGTCTATGTCTAATGCTGTGGTGGATGATGAACATTGCAAAAATGGTGCCAATTTGGCCACATTTGGTGGTTATAGTCAATAGCAATTACGTTTTCTCTTCTTTTTCAAGGTTATGGTCTTAGGCTTTTTTTTTTTTTTTTGCTTCTCCTCTATCTTGGATTCACTATTGTCTTCTTCTATTGCTTTTGCTCCTTCTGCTCTCTTTTGTTTCTTCTTTGAAGGCTGTCAAATTGGCCTGAACTGGTCAAAATCAGCCAGCTTCTGTTGAGTTTGAACGATTCTATTCTATTCTGGTTAAATTTTAGCTATTAGGATGAGAAATTAGGATGACCTAGAATAATACTAGTACTGATTGGGTGTATCTATTGGAATGTGCACTATAGACTGATATTGATGTAATACATAGTATTATCATATTGATATTTGTTTATCATTCACTAACAATTGTATAATCAAAACACAACTTACAATCTGTTTTTGTACTTTGGTCAAAGCATTTCAGTTGCAGTTGAATGTCAGTTGATAAGTAAATCCATGGGTTTTGGAGACCTTTACTTTTTGCTCCTATATAAGGTATTCTAGGGAACCTTTAACATATATTTAAACCATGTAAGAGTATAGGACTTTTTACATTGCTATTTATGCTGACTGAATTGTTCTTGTCCACTCAATTATAAGAAAGTCCTGTGAATTACTTCTGTATTCGCTAAGGAAGTTTGCTTTGAATAAGGTCAACTGCTTTAGCTGATGATGTCTTATGTTCAGTTGTAGTATTGTGTGATACATGCTGTGTGTGTTGAAAATAGATCACTTTCAGTTTCTACTAGTATGTAGACATGAAGTCATAATTAACATTGTAGTGATGGATTCGTTGTTTACCAAGTATCATCTACTTATCTGCTTACCAACGTTGAAATTGTTCATGAGTTATATATAGTTGTATTTACTCATTCCTTTTTGGTTTTACACTTAAAGATCCTGACTCGGAAGCGATCAATTTTGCTAAAAGGACAGCGAAGGATCTCAAACTACCTCCAACATTTGTTATCCAGATTGCTCAATCCATTCAAGTAACTTTATTGTAAATTATTTACTTGCTTTTGACCTTGTCTTCAATTGCATAAGAAAAAGGTGGTGAATTTCTTTTCTCAGGAAATAGGTTGCAACGTAAGCTGCAGACACAGGATAGAAAAGATCATTTACCCCTCAGAAATGTATTTCTTAGTTTAACTCTCTGTTTTTCTCTATTGTTTGACGAGTATCCTGACTATTTTTATTCAACTTTACTTACAATCACTACAGATCTTATCAAGCTCGGCACATGGGATAGAAAATATCATTTATCCCTTAGAAATAGGAAATTTTTCTTGGTTTCTTTTTCTCTCTATTGTTCTTATTGTTTGTCTAGTATCTTGATTATCTTCAATTTAATCACTCCAGAGCTTATCATTTAGCTTCCTTCAATTTATTTGCAACACTGCATATTGATATAGGACAATTTAAAAGGTGATAAGCTTAGGGGTCTTGTGGCAAAAGAGTTGGTAATAAGATGAAAAGAAAAAAGTGAAAGTAGGGGGGGGGGGGACAACAAAGCACATTGTGAGAGAAACATTGTTTCACCCTCCTAATTTGTTTGACTTGATTGTGAAGTTGATCACAAGTCTACATTTTAGGGTAGCTCTAACAATGTTAGACTTTCTGCTGTTTGGGATTTAGAAATTCTAGGAATGGTGGAAGTTACACAGTAGTATATTTAGGAGAAGAGAGGAGAGAGAGATAAAAATAGAATACTTTTGGACTTGCTCCAAGCCTTCTGAATTGACATCGGTGTAAAGATTGTACCTTTGCGCCACTCACATGTGTGAAAAGAAACTCTTACATTCATTTAGTAACTTAAGATCCCATTATAATCTCTTTGCGCTTTTCTTATAAGTTTCAAGTACAAGAAAAAATAATAAAATTCATTCACACGAAACTAATCAAGCATGCCAAGGTCCCAAAATGCTTGAGGCACTAAGTGCTCACCCAAGTGAAGTGCGCTTTGAAATATTAAAATTTAAAAATATATAATACAATTGATAAATATGATTATATAAATAAAAATATGATATTAGATTAAAAAGATCTAAAGTACCAAGCACATTATTCATATTCTAATGACAAAAATGTCAAGAGGCTCAAAATAATAAAGTTTTACATCAAATTCGATTATCACTATAATCAATATTCGTCATGCTCAATCATATCATCTTTCTCTTCCTCTCATCCATCTTCATCAAAATAGGTTTTCTCATCTTCGACAATGGCAAGAGATGAACATGAGGCTTTTGTACTCATTTTTGCCTTTATTAATTGTTTTATATATGTCTATAATTTTTCAACACTTGAGGCTTTTGCTATATCTCTCCATATGAAGCTGTCATATTCAAATACAAGCTCATCTTCAGCAACTTGCCAGTTCGTACCCATTTCCTCCATCAATCACTCATTTGAATCATCAATGTCTTGTAATGAGATTGGATCAATATTATTTTGCAAAACATGACGAGCCTTAAATTCTTGATTATACTTTATATAAACCAGATTATGCAATCATTGATGTTCTAATCGATTTTTTTTCTTTGTGTGAATCTGTTATGCCATATAATTTAAAAATATATTAATACATATATCTAAAAATGGATATATTTATTAAAATAAAAAAATTCTATGATCCTTACATGCTTAATGGCACTCTAGTTTCGCTCAGCACTACAAGTCAAACTAAGAATTTTGATAGCCACTTGCTGTAAGTTCAAGGTGGAATTTCCAAATAGACTTCACTATTCAATTGTAAAATTTATTTTATTATTAATAATAACATATTATATATGAAATTAATTATATAAATTTATAAATGTTGGAGGATTTAGTTGCTATAAATCGAACTACAATTGGAATTCCAAAAAAAACCATTGGTTTTCTTATATAAAGAAAATTCACATATGATTTTATCTTGTATCTCAAGGCTTGGAATCAATCTTGCAATGTACTTGTATAACTCATTTACAACTTATGCATCAAACTTAATAGAAGTGTTCTTGTAAAAGAATTCATAGTTGCAATAATCGTGCTATATATAATTAGTGATGTTGACAATTTCATGTTTCGTCAATGATTGTAAATATTTTCTTATACTTTTCTTCATTTTCATATAAAAGACTTTTGAAACATTTCATTTGCTCTATCCATAGTTTCATAAATATATCCCATTGTAGTCTTCTTTTCATTATCTGTCAATAGAATGAATTGAACAAGAGGGCCTATTACCTTTAATGTATAAACTATGAGATTCCAAAAGGACGACATTAAGATGATATCATTGGCCCACTTGCCCTTCACTTCTTTTGCTTATTTGCTTATCACCTATTTCTTCGAGGTAAACATGCTTCTCAAGTTATGTTTTTGACGATAAATGCTTTGTAATTTCAAGAAGGAAGTAGCAAATCGCGTGATATTATATCTCGCCAATTTCTTGTTACTTGTGAATTCTCTTATCATATTTAAAGTTCCAATATGATTAAGAAATCCAACAACAAAGATTTCTCTTTCTAAAGTCTTCTTGATGTTAGGAATATTTCAAATATCTTCCAACATTAAATCAATGCAATATGCAGCATATGGAGTCGAATATAAGTGTTTTCTTTTTTACTTCAAGCAAGGCCTGCAATATCGAGTGGTACTGTTCATTACCGGGCGATACCATCGATTGGGGCTATTTTTGCCCTGTTATCACCCGAAATCTATCGTCAGTGGTCGATTTCGAGCAATAGCAGCCGAGGGAGACAGAAGAAGAGGGACAAATACTTGGAGTTCGTCGATCCGTCGCCCGCCCGCATCCGCCCGTGACGCCTGCCGATTCGCCGTGGCGATTTCTTCTCCCACGTCACGAACGCCGTCGTCAATCGCAACTCTTCGCCGAATCGCTCGTCGCTTTTGTTTGCTAGATGTTCGCAACGTGTTTTGCCTCGAAAGCGTAAACAATCAAGGTCAGAATGATCGCGGAGCCAAAATAGGCCAAAATAGCCCGATTTGCATATGACCGAGCGACGCAAAACGTCAGCCATCTCAGCTCTTTGGAACCCGGGTGGCACAGGGTTGGATGGGGCTTCGGATAGTAGTCAGGCGTGAGCATTCAAAAGAAATCAAGTGTTTCGCATTTGACACCCTTGGGAACCGTCATTTATGGACTTGCGACCGTTCTGACAGCCCTTTAAAGTCCTGTTTCGTTCTCTTTCTCACTTTTTCTATTGCACTTAAGGTATTCGACGAATTGCTTGTAAAAGCTGCCCTCTTTGCGAGATGTCGGGACTTGTTCATCGCTCGTCTTCAAAACTAATCAATCTCTCATTTTGCAGATCCTTCGGGACCGACACGAGGTTGCAAGTGGGCTGACCCTTTGCGAGCAAATACGCTTGGGCATTTTCATGACTTAGGAAATTTTAACTAAGTCTGGAACTATGGGCAAAGGTTGCTTTATGACTTAGGCAATTCCAGCTAAGTCTTCAAAGTTGCCGCTAGGGTGCCGCACGGCTTAGACAAATTCAGCTAAGTCTGTGATATTGTGGTATCAGAGCAGGCAAGCAATTCGAACAAGCAAGTGAAGAAGATTCGCAAGCTCGTCATGGCGAAGCACTGTGGTGAATCGAGCAAGATGGGGCAAGTCGAACCTTTGCCCTAAGCAGTCGCAGGTGGGCTGCAAGTGCAAACTCGCTTGCAAACTGCTGGAGCCGCTCATGAGGAGCGCGATAGTGAACAAGACGAGCGTGAAGTTAGGTACTCTTCATGAGGAGGAGGCGCAACTGCGCCAACTTGTCACGCTTGATTCGCTAGCTGCGGCACCCATGTCCGTCAAGGTCGCCCTCCCGAGATCTCCTAAAATCCCAGACTTACAAAAGAGAAAACGGGCGGAAGAAGCAACTCCCACGGGATCCACAAGCAATCGCTCAAGAAAAATACTTTATAAAGCCAAAATACAAATTACACCCATGGACATTACAAACTCGTAGAGGTTGCACAAAGGATAATGGTCCACTACGCATCGATGTCCCCACAAGTGCTTATAAGACACACTTGTATTTACAAGCCAAACTTGGCCATAAACAAATCAAACTAGGGCTTCCAAGCCTACTGCAAGCCCGCTTCTTGTTGTACAAGATATGTACATAAACCGAAGGACACGGACTAACACAAGCATTTCATCGAACACCTTGTTTACATTGTTGTCCGTGACAAACTGGGAAAAGGAGCTACAAAAAGAGACTTTCAATGGTGGAAACCGCCTCGATGTTCTTAAAGCGCTACCAAGGCCAAGGAAGGCTCCTTGGGGTAGAGAGCGCGCAAGAAGAAGTTGAATGTCGGATCGACAGGGTCAAGTCCCTGGTCGATCGACTGATGGAGGTCACTAAATACTCCGTACAACATCTACATGAAGTTGTAGCGGAACTCACGGCCAAAGTGACATTGCTCACTAGAACTCTTAATGCAGGAGGGAATAATACTTGTGCTGCACCGCCACAAAACTTTAGGGCACTAGAGCCGCATTGCTATGGGGGCGCCAGAGATGCTAAAGAGCTCGAGAATTTTCTGTTCGACATGGAACAATATTTTCATGCTACGAGACCCGATTCGGAGGAAACCAAAATTTCTATCAGAATCATGTATTTGAATGAAGATGCAAAACTTTGATGGTGAACCCGTTGGGAAGAGATCCAGCAAGGTCGATGTCGAGTGGATACATGGGAAGACTTGAAGCGTGAGTTGAGGACTCAGTTTTTGCTCGAGAACACAGAGTTCGTCGCAAGAAGGAAACTGAGACAACTTCGCCAAAGTACTTTCATCCGAAACTGTGTGAAGCAATTTTTGGCACTGATGTTAGATATACAAGACATATCCGAAAAGGATAAACTATTCAGCTTCCTCGATGGCTTAAAGCCATGGGCACAACAAGAACTAAATCGGAGGAATGTCACCGACGTGGTCGGGGCAATTGCAGTCGCAGAAAGGCTAACTGATTTTGTTTCTTCGGAGGACTTGGGAAAGAAGAAATAATCCTAGGGAAATCACCCAGCAAAATACTCTCGTGTAAAGGAGTCTGGGGGCGAACAAAAGAAAAATAGCTTTTACAAGGGACCAAGCTCGAAAGGCAAAGCCCCGAAATCTAGCGGATGCTTCTTGTGCGGAGGACTGCACATGGTGAGGGAGTGCTTGCAAAAGCAGAAACTCAATGCTTTAATGACATCAATACACCCCCACAAGTCGGCAAGGGCAAAGCTATCGCCGTTAGTTCGAGCAGTTCTGAATCCAGCAGCGACGATGAGGAGTCGCAAGGACCCCGAATAGGAGCGATGTGCTTGTTGAATGCATTGCATTGTGGGGTCAAGTGGGGGTGAACGTAAAGGCAAAGCCATTAAAGGTAGTGAGCAGTGAGCTGATGTATGTGGACATCAAACTAAATGGCCGAACAATCTGAGCAATGGTGGACACAGGTGCTACCCACAATTTTATTACTGATTCGTGAAGCAGAGTGACTTGGACTTATCTTGGAGAAGAACCCAAGTCATATGAAGGTTGTGAACTCGGAGGCTCAGCGAATCACCGGACTAGCAAGGGGGGCCCCTATCAAGATTGGAACGTGGAGTGGATGCACAAACATGATGGTGGTGCCATTGGATGACTTCCAAGTGATTCTTGGAATGGAGTTCATGCACGCGGCGAAGTTGGTGCCGATGTCGTTCCTAAACTCTCTATGTCTAATAGGAGGCGACGACCCCTGTGTGGTTCTAGTCTCTCGAGGAGGAAACAAGGACCCACCGTAAATATCGACACTATAATTAAAGAAAGGGGTACGAAAAGGCGAATTGACTTTCGTGGCTACTGTGAAGCTAGAACCACTTATTACGGGGAGGCCATTCACGAACCTGCTGCGGTGGTGAACGTTTTGAAGGAGTTCACAGACGTCATGGCACTTGAGTTGCCGAAGACTCTACCTCCATGCAGAGGCGTGAATCATAATATTGAGTTGGAGCTGAGAGTTAAGCCTCCAGCGAGATCACCATACCGCATGACACCTCTAGAGTTGACAGAAATGAGGAAGCAGTTAGATGAACTGCTAACTGTGGTCTCATCCGCAGTTCAAAGGCACCATTTGGAGCTCCAGTTCTCTTCCAGAAGAAATAAGATAAGAGCCTCTGATTATGTGTCAAGTATCGAGCCCTGAATAAAGTGAGAGTGAATAACAAATATCTTATTCCGCTCATTGCGGATTTGTTCGATCAATTGGGCAAGGTAAAGTATTTTTCCAAACTCGACCTTCGATGGGGGTACTGGCAAGTGCGCATTGCAGAAGGTGATGAGGCGAAGACTACCTGTGTGACCAGGTATGGAGCGTTTAAGTTCTTGGTGATGCCTTTTGGCTTAACCAACACTCCAGCCACATTCTGTACTCTAATGAACTAACTATTCAAGGAATATTTGGACAAGTTTGTAATCGTCTATCTAGACGATATAGTCGTCTATAGCCAAACACTTGAGAAGCATATTGAGCAGCTTCAGACAATCTTCAAAGTTCTCAGGGAGAATACTTTGTTCGTAAAGAGGAGAAGTGCTATTTTGCTCAGACGGAGATTCTGTTCTTGGGGTATCGAATCGGTAATGGTTCTATCTGAATGGACAGGTCCAAAGTGCAAGTTGTGGTAGACTGGTGAACATCAAAGAAGGTGCTAGAGTTAAGATCCTTCCTTGGGTTCGTCAACTATTATTGGCGCTTCATAGCTGGATACTCGAAGCGCGCCGCTCCACTGACGGAGTTGCTAAAGAAAGAGCAGTCGTGGAGATGGTCAGACAAATGCGAAGTGGCATTCCAAGACCTAAAGATTGCTGTATTGGAGGAACCAATACTCAGATTACCAGACTATGAGAAGTCTTTTGAAGTCCATACATATGCTTTTGATTTTGCTATTGGGGGAATACTCATGCAAGAGGGTCATCTAGTGGCCTACGAGAGTCGTAAGCTCAACGAGACCGAGCAGTGATAACCGGTGCATGAAAAGAGATGACAACGGTGATCCACTGTCTACGAGTCTGGCGACACTACCTTTTGAGAGCAGCATTTGTACTAAGGACGGACAATGTCGCATTGAGTTACTTCCAGACTCAAAAGAAGTTATCCCCGAAACAAGCACGGTGGCAGGACTTCTTGGTCGAGTTCGACATGGTAATGGAGTACAAACCTGGAAAGGCAAATGTCGTGGCCGGTGCATTGAGTCGGAAAGTTGAATTGGTAAATGCTATACAGTTGGAAGACGGAGGCCAAGCAAGTCAGTTGCACTCCAACTTTCTTTCCAGGATCGGGGATGGACTGTACAGTGATCCTCAGGCTGTAACCCTGATGCAACTCATTAAAGAAGGCAAGGCACGATGATTTTGGGTCCAGGAGGGACCCATCTATACCAAAGGGAATAGAGTTTATGTTTCGCGAGCGGATAATTTGAGGCGTGAACTCTTGAAAGAGTACCATGATTCCCTTTGGGCTGGACATCCCGGTATCCACCGAACAATGGCTCTCGTGGAGAGGGCCTTATATTGGCTAAAGATGGAGACCGATGTGAAGGATTATGTTCGAACATGCCTTGCCAACAAGACAAGGTAGAGCAGCGGAAGCCGGTGGGACTTTTGGAGCCGCTGCCCGTACCTGAAAGGCTATGGGAGAGCATCTCTTTAGACTTCATATCAAGCTTGCCAACAGTAGGGGGACTCGGATCGATACTCGTGATGGTCGATCGATTTTCAAAATATACAACATTCATTACTGCACCCTTATATTGTTCAGCAAAGGAGGTGGCCAAGTTGATGATGAAGCATATGGTGAAGTATTGCTGAGTCCCGCACAATATCATTAGTGATCGAGATTCACAGTTCTTGGGAAGATTTTGGACTCAACTCTTCAAATTGCTAGGGTCTAAGTTATACTTCTCCACAAGCCTCCACCACCAGACGGATGGTCAGGCTGAAAGAGTTAACTCACTCTTGGAGCAGAATCTCCGGCACTACGTGAGTGTTAACCAACGAGATTGGGTGAAGCGGTTGGACATAGCCCAATTCTCTTATAACTTGTAGCGGAGCTCTGCGTCCAATAAGAGCCCCTTCGAGATTATCACAGGACAACAGCCGTCGACTCCTCACACATTGGCTATTTGTTATATGGGGAGTAGTCTGTCAGCATATCACTTTGCAAAGGAATGACATCTAAATGCAGATATTACTCGGGCCTACTTGGAGAAGGCGGCCAAAAAAATAAAGAAGTGGGCAGACTTGGGAAGGCAACCACAGGAGTTTAAAGTTGGTGACTTGGTGTTGGTGAAGCTAAAAAAACATAGTTGAGACTATTCTGGTAGGCAACATTAGCAGGGTAGGCAACGTCTTCTACAAGTTGCAACTGCCGGCATAGTTCAAAATTCACAATGTCTTCCATGCAAGCAACTTGAAAGCCTACCATTCAAATTTACAAGATGCTTTGCGAAATATTTCAACTTGACCACCTTCAATCAGAGCCTCCTACGAGAAGCGAGTTGAGACTATTCTGGCGGATCACAAGACTAAGCAACCCAGCAGAGCAGAACAAACTGAGTACTTGGTGAAGTGACAAAAGCTTCCTCAAACGAAAGCCAGTTGGGAGCCAGAAGTCGCCCTACGACATGAAGAAGCCTGCGTAAAAGCCTACCAACAAGTGTCGATAGTTTAAGTGGGGGAGAATGTCAGGAACGGTCGTTGTTCAACTGCAACTCTTCACTCAACGAACCGTTCATCGCTTTTGTTTGCTTGTATAGATGTTTGGTAGTGTGTTTTGCCTTATTTTTATGTGATTTTACCTCATCTGACGTAAACAATCAGAAGTAGAATGATTGCTAGTTGTGAGCCAAAAACTAGTTTTGCATTTTCGTCTTCCGACTTGGCCGAGTGATGCAACGTCGACCATCTCAACCCTCCGAACCCCGTGGTGTACAGTGGATGGGGCTTTGGGATAGTAGTTGGGCATGAGCATTTAAAAGAAATTGAAGTGTTTTGCGTCCGACACCCTTAGGAAGCGTTGTTTGTGGACTTGCAACCGTCGTTATGATCCTTTTTTAGCAATTTATATTTTTTACTAACCTTTTTGAGCTCATCATATAAATCATGAAATGTATCAATTAATTCATCATAAGATAAAGAAATTTTGGGACAATCAAATACCTCATCGTTGAAGGCCATCGAAGCATAGTTTGCCACTTCATCTTCATTG
Source organism: Ensete glaucum (assembly GCA_021527575.1). NCBI lineage: Eukaryota > Viridiplantae > Streptophyta > Magnoliopsida > Zingiberales > Musaceae > Ensete > Ensete glaucum. Next base: position 7,088,507 of record CM038556.1, read on the forward strand.
ATTTGTCTTTCGTCTTCTGATGCACTTGATTCATCCCATGTCTTGCATGCTTTCTTCTTCTTTTGAGTTGACAACTTCTTTTTCAGTTGTAGACACTCATGTTTGAAGTACTCTGGCTTTTTACATTCATAACATATGATTACATCTGTATTAGGTTCATTTTTAGGTTTGTTTTTGTTCGTTGTATCTTGTTTTACAAGATTTGTTTTGTTTCTTTTTATGAATTTTAAATTTTTTTATTAGGAGTGCCAAGTCTTCATCATCACTCGAGTAGTCTTCTTTGGTTCTAAGTGCCATATCCTTCCTGTTCTTTGGAAGGTTGTTCTCAAGTACATCATGTGCCATACAAGTCATCTCATAGATTATTAATGACCCGATAAGTTCTTCAAGCGAAAAATAGTTCAAATCCTTTGTTTCTTGAATTGTAGTTACTTTTAGATCCTAACTTTTTGGAAGGGATCTTAGAATTTTATTAACAATTTCAAGATTAGTCAAAGATTTACCAAGTGCTTTCAAATCATTAACATCCATAAAACGGGTGTACATGTCACCAATGGTTTCGCTTGGTTTCATTTAAAAAAATTCATAATTATGCACCAAAAGATTAATCTTAGACTCTTTAACTCTACTTGTTCCTTCATGAGTAACTTCAAGTATGTGCCAAATATCATTTGCAGTGTCACAAGAACAAGATTAAACTCATTTTTGTCTAAAACACAAAATAAAGCGTTCATAGCTTTGGCATTTAAAGAAAATATTTTTTTTTTAAAATTATTCCATTGACTCATCGGTTTAGAAGATTTTTGAAAACCAACTTCAACGATGTTCCATAGATTAAAATCCATAGAAAGCAATAAAATCTATATTCGTGTTTTCCGATGTGTAGTTCGTCCCGTTGAACATAAGAGGACGAGTGATAGAGTGACCCTCTTAGTTGCCCGAAAAAGCCATTAGATCTCTCTTCGGTGTTAATCCAATTGAGAATACTAAGCTCTGATACAAATTGTTAGGATCGTAATGACACTAAGAGAGGGGGGGGGGGTGAGGTGAATTAGTGTTATAGAAAATTTAATCAATTTTAAAAGTTCGATCAATAAATCCATATTGGAAATGCAATTAGCAAAAATAGTGAGTAAGGGCTGTAAGTAAATTAGTATGCAACAACAAATCAAGCTGAGAGAAAGAATGCAAATCGATTTATGGTGCTTTGGTCGTCTCAACCTGTGTCCACTCCCGATTCCTCTTCCTCAAGGCCACCGACTTTCATTACTGATCTTCTTTTCAATAGGTGAAAATCAACCACCATTGTTACAACTCTTCTCCTTTTAACAGGCTCAAGAGAGAACCTCCACTCACTCTTGTACAAGAGACTCACATCTTCTACAATTGGGAAGCACTTCTAAACTCAAGGATGAATAAGAGACACAATGCTCAAAGAGAGAGCTACAACCCTTGCAAATTTCACAACTTATTTTTTGCTTCAATACAAGCCTTTTATGGGGTATTTATAGCTCCAAATGGCTTCATAATGGAGCCAAGAAATTCAAATCATCGAGAATTTCAAGATTTGGATAATCCTGCAGTCGCAACTTTTAACGTTGCAATTTCGGAATTTTGGCGGTACTACCTTTGCAAAATTTGAATTTCGGGCAGTACTATCGTCGCCCCAAGCGGTAACATCGCCTACACAGTACCACTGTCGGCTGCGTTGACAGGCACAAAATAGTGCTTGTCGGCTGTCTAGGTGATACCACGGTCTAGGCCTAGCGATACCACCGCCCAGGTCTGCATAAGACCATTGTTTTGGCCTCCTAACGAGCCCACGGTCATGGTTCAAGCCCAATAGGTTTTTCGATAAGTTGTCATGGTTTCGATCCAATACTAACTCAAAACTCGAAAGACCTCGATCAAGACATAAGTAATCCAACAACATTTTTGACACAATCACGAAGCTTTTAGCACGTTGTTCAGCATTTCGTCATGTCATCCGATCATCCGACACTTCGTCCGAACCTTTGACGCATCGTCCATTCCTTTGGCATATCGCCCGATCTATTGATATATTGACTTTCCTATAACATTCGATCTTTTGGTGCAATACTCGATCCTTTTGGCACGATGCTCGAACTCATGACATGAAGTCCAATCTTCGGCATGTCGACCAATCCTTCGGCTCGATGTCCAATTTTCAACATGATACTTATCCGGCCCAACGTCTGATTCTCCTGCTTTAAGAGTTTTCCCTTCGATGGTTTAAGTCTGTGATTAAAGTTTTTCCTACGTCACTTATCTCAAGAACATATTAGTTTTAAATTCATCAATTGATTTCATCATCAAAATCCGGGATTTAATATAATGGCTCTCGTGGAGAGGGCCTTATATTGCTCGAAGATGGGGACCAACGTGGAGGAATACGTTCGAGTATGCCTTACTTACCAACAAGATAAGGTAGAGCAACGGAAACTAGTCAAACTTTTGGAGTCGTTGCCCGTACTAAAAAGGCCATAGGAGAGCATTTCCTTGGACTTTATATCAAGTTTGCTGGCAGTAAGGGGACTCGGATCGATACTTATGGTGGTCGATCGGTTTTCGAAGTATGCAACATTCATTGTTGCACCCCTATACTATTTAGCGGAGGAGGCAACCAAGTTAATGATGAACAATGTGGTGAAGTATTGGGGAGTCCGCACAATATCATTAGTGATCGAGATGCTCGGTTCTTGGGACGATCATGGATCGAGCTATTCAAGCTGTTGAGATCTAAGTTGTACTTCTCCACAAGCTTCCACCCTTAGATGGATAGCTAAATCGAAATAATCAATTCGTTCTTGGAGCAATATCTTTAGCACTACGTGAGTGCCAACCAATGAGATTAGGTGAAGCTGTTGGACATTGCCTTATTCTCCTATAACTTGCAGTGGAGCTTTGCGTCCAACAAGAGCCCCTTCAAAATTATTATAGGACAACAGTCGTCGATTCCTCATACCTTGGCTATCGGTTATAGGGGGAGTAGTCCGTCAGCAGATCACTTTGCAAAGGAATGACATAGAAATGCAGATATTACGTTGGTTTACTTAGAGAAGGCGGCCAAAAGAAATGGGCAGACTTTGGAAGACGACCACAGGAGTTTAAAGTTGGCGACTTAGTGTTGGTGAAGCTTCAACTAGCATTACTCTAGTTCTTTAGATATAAAGTGTACAAAGGATTGGTACACAAGTATGAAGCACCCTTCTCAATTATCAGTAGGGTAGGTAATGTCTCCTATAAGTTGCAACTATTGGCATGACTCAAAATTCACAATGTCTTCCATGTAAGCAACTTGAAGGCCTCCTACTCAGATCCGCAAGATGCTTCCCGAAATGTTTCAACTTGACTACCCTCACCAAAGCCTCCTACGAGAAGCGAGTTAAAACTATTCTGTCGGATTGCAAGACAAAGCTACCCAATAGAGTAGAGCAAACTAAATACCTGGTGAAGTGGTGAAAGCTTCCCCGAACAGAAGCCAGTTGGGAGCCTGAAGACGCCCTACGATATGAAGAAGTTGTCATTAAAGCCTACCAACAAGCGTCGATGAGGACGTCTTGTTTGGGGAATGTCACGAACGGTTGTTGCACACCCACAACATCTTCGCTCAACGACGTTCGTCGCTTTTGCATGCTTGTATAGATGTTTGGCAACCTGTTTTGCCTTAGTTTTATGTTGTTTTCCTTGAGAAATGTAAGAGAAAACAGTTTGTAATGCTGCAGTGCGATCGCTCAACGCGTCGGGGAATGTCATTAAAGCCTACCAACAAGCATCGATGAGGACGTCTTGTTCGGGGAATGTCACCAACGGTTGTTGCACACCCACAACATCTTCGCTCAACGATGTTCGTCACTTTTGCATGCTTGTATAGATGTTTGGCAACCTGTTTTGCCTTAGTTTTATGTTGTTTTCCCTGAGAAATGTAAGAGAAAACAGTTTGTAATGCTGTAGTGCGATCGCTCAACGCGTTGGACAAGGTTTGCCATATCGGTCCGTACCGACGTACCGAGATTATCTCGGTACGGTACCCGGTATTGAGCAATATGCATAGTGCGTACCACTCGATTTATTATAATATAATATATAATATAATATATAATATAATATATATAATATTATATTATATTATATACTACTACATTATATAATATAATATATTAAACAAATAAAAAGTTGGCGACTTCGCCTCGATCCTACTCCCTGGGGAGACAGAACGTCTCCTCGGGCGGGGAGAAGTAATCGCCCGCGGGCGATGGGCGGCGTTGGGAACTGGTGAAGGTATGTTTCTCCTTTTCTTCTTCTTCTTCTTCTTCTCCCTCTTCCTCTCATTTTTCTTATTTCTCCCTCTATCGACCATCGACGGTCGATTTTGGTGGTATCACCCGGTAGCTGGCGGATCGGTACGTACCGCTCGATAAGGAGAACCTTGGTGTCAGGCCAAAACTGCCCAAAACAACTCTGTTTTCGTGTGCTTGATTTTTGCAGACTGTGGTGCGGTGTAAAACGTCAGCTATCACAGACCCCTGGAACCCCAAGTTGCACAGCATTGGATGGAGCTTCGGTATATTATCGGGCATTGAATATTTTTCACCAGGTGAACCGTCGTTTGTGGACTCGCGACTGTTCATTCAACCTTGTTCGCTCCTATCTCTCTTTTCTCTCTTGCACTTAAGGTGTTTGTTGAATTGCTTGTAAAAGCTTCTTTCTTCGTAGACGTCAGGACTTGTCCACCACTTTCTTTCAAACTAATCAACCTTCTCTTTTACAAGTCCTTCGGGACCTGCGCAAGGTTGCATCTAGGTTAACCCGTTGCGGACGAATAACACATGAGCATTTCATGACTTACAATCCCAGCTATGTCCAAGACATTGGCACAAGGGTGCTTCACGACTTAGGTAATTCCAGCTAAGTCCGTAACTTTGCCGTAAGGCTGCCGCACGACTTAGGCAAATTTAGCCAAGTCCGTGACAGCTTGGGCCTCGCCTCACCCGAGCGATTACACGAGCACCTGAGGGTCTATTTAAACCCTTGATTGATAGTCTTCCATCTTTGCAGCTAGGTGAAATTTAATTAAATCAGATTTTGATTCATTTCATCTTTTTCTTTATTCATTTCCTTTTTCTTTTCCTTTATTAATTTAGAAAACAACTGGGAAAACATAAGAGATGTTGCCATGTGGCAACTTATAAGTTTTACAGAAGACCCCTCTAAATACTAAAAATAAAAAAGCTAGTTGAATTTAAAACATTTTAATTGAACCTGAAACTGATTTCATTACTGATCCAAAGGGATTCAAGTTAATCCTTCTTTTTCCATGCCTAATATCTTCCTAGGTTGCATAATCTTCTTGATTTTGGGAAGAGCTTGTTTTTCTTTCTGCATAATGATTGTCTTTTTATGGCAGCAAATTTTGAGAATATTAGATCTTACAACTAGCTAATCCTAGATTATGTCCTGATTTTATGGCCAAGGATAATGTTAATGAGACAACCTCTCATAATCCTCACTACTTCTCAGATGTGCTAATATTTTCTTTGAACTTGTTTGTAACAGACACAATTAGCAGAGTTTCATTCATATGAAGGGCAAGAAATGCATATCAAGGAGAAAATTGTGCCGCTAAAGGTATGCTTACTGATAAATGTTCACAGATTTTTACTCTGGATAGGGTATTTGGGTATCACAACTGTAATGATTTCACAGATTGACCTTCGTGTTAATAACACTGTAATAAGAGACCAATTCTTGTGGGTAAGTTTGACCTATGAAATTTTTGTGCTTTAGAAGGTTAATATGTTATTCGTTTTTCAATATTGTTCTTGATGCATTTCTTCTGGTTTTAGGACATAAGCAATTTGGAAAGTGATCCTGAAGAATTTGCACGAACTTTTTGCAAGGACTTGGATATTGGAGATCCTGAAGTTGGAGTAAGTATACTATCTTTTTGACATCTAATTAATGTAATATGTATCTGGGATCTATCCTAATTATTCAAGACACATGTCATACAAGCTTCTAAAAGACCAGCAAATTTGGAGCTTTTTGTGTCCTATTGCTAAAGAGTTTCCATTTTAAAGCTGTGAATTGATGCCATGGACTAGGTAAATCAGAAATGTTGCGTAATTCAAATTAGATTCTTGTATTTGTAAATGTTGGAACACTTATATATATAAGTGCAGTTCATCAAGAAACAGACTACATGCTTCTATATGTTTATATCTTTCTGTTTCTCAAATTGCAGTTCACATTTCTGCTGTGTAATTTAAGGATTTTTGACTGGCACAACCTAGTAAATGTTGACTAGTTTATGATCAATGTTTACAGCCAGCAATTGCAGTTTCCATAAGAGAGCAGCTTTACGAGGTTAGATATGTCTTTGCTGTCTTTTTTATACCAATTAATGTATAATGACTTATTTTTATGAGTTGTGTTGTTTTATGCTATCTGGATTTCTTATTTGCCATGATAGTATACCTCAAGGATTGACTTATCGGTTTGTACCGGTGTACCAACATATTATCGGTACTAGTATGGTACTAGTATTAATGGTACACATAGTGCATACCGCTCAGTATATTAAAATAATATATAATATTTTTATAATATAATATAATATAATATTAGTATATTAAAAATATTAAAAAAAGGGGAAAGGGGCGATGTCACCTTGATCTTTCTCCTTGCTGTCACGGACAACAATGTAAACAAGGTGTTCGTTGAAATGCTCATGTTTGTCCGTGTCCTTCAGTTTGTGTATATACCTTTTACAGCAAGTAGCGGGCTTACAGTAGGCTTAGCAGTCCTAGTTTGGTTTGCTTTGTGGCCAATTTTGACTTGTAAATACGAGTGTGTCTTATAAGCACTTGTAAGGACTTCGGTCTGTAATGGACCATTATCCTTTGTGTGCAACCTTTTTGATTTTGTATTGTCCATGGGTGTAATTTATATCTGGCTTTATAAAGTGTTTGCTTGAGCAATTGCTTATGGATCCCTTTGGAATTATTTCTTCTGGCCCGTTTTATCTTTTGTAAGTCTAAGGGACTCTAGGAGATCTCGGGGATGGCTGACCTTTACCGACGGACACGCATAGGTGCCGTACGGTTTAGGCAAAATTAGCTAAGCCTGTGACATTGTGGTATCAGAGCGGGACAAGCATATATAGAAACACTCGCCATACAAATGTGGGGGACCTAGCTAGGTTGTGTGGAGGATAGCCAGCACGTGCAACCGTTTGGGGGAAACTGTCATTGAGATGTACGGAAAGGAGTCACTTAGAGGAGCGGGCATCTAGGCTTGACATTCAGAGGAATGACCAACCCTTTGCGCGAGAGGCACCACAAGGACAAGCAAGCGAAGAAGAATGCGTAGCACACAAAGATTGAGATAGTTGAGTTCGAGCTATGGCTCGACGTTGGCAACCAAACTTGATGATGCTCAAGGCAATCAAGGTGCTTGGTGAGAGATGAGACCATGAAAAGTGGGAAGTGTTGCGTAACGACCGAAAGAGTTGTGCAAAGCTCACAGAGGTGAGGGGAATTGCTAACTCGAATGATTCGGTACTCATGCATTGGGATAGTTGAGTAGCACACAAAGATTGGGATAGTTGAGTTCGAGCTCGGCGTTTAAGAGTGCTGGTGAGGGAATGAATGATTTTCGTCACGAGGGCTTGTACACGGACGATGGAGTGATCGTGGCCATTCCAAGGCGCGATCGGAACTCGGCGCCATGGAGCATCAGAACTTTCTCTTCGATATGGAAAGGATATGTCCGTAGGCGGTTGAAATGTACAATAAGTTCAGCACATTGCTAGACTTTGAAGGGTGTAGTGGAGACTGTATTGGCGAAGGATCGCAATCTAGTAAATGCATTTGCAAGGGCAGAACAAGGCATAAGTTATTCAGCAAGACGGAGTAGTCCAAAGGGGATGGTGGTCTCCGAAACTTTCAGTGGGAGGAATGCAAGATGAAAGTTGCTCCAACAGGATGGATATCCAGGAGGGATAAGTCCTAGTTTTCTAGAGGGAGAATCATGTGCAACAGACCGCATATGTTGAGGAAGAGTTTCTCAAGGTAATATCTCCACAAAGCTCAAGGGACCGAGCGAGCGACGAAGAGTCGTCGCATGATCTCGAATGAGGTAATGCATTGGTGGATGCATTTCGAGATCAAGTGGGGGAGCAATCCGAGGCAACATCTTATGAAGGCACACTTAGAGTCGATGTGGAAATCGAACTCAACGGAGGGCTGACCCGTAGAATGGTGGACGCGAGGGCCACTATCAACTCAATGCAAATCGAGGAGCGGAACTACTTGGGTGGAACTTAGTGAAGTTTCCAAGCCGCATGAAGGGAGTCGACATAGAAGATGGAACATGGAGTGCAGGCACAGAGCTTTCCTTGGACAGAGGTCAAGGGCATGAACTCTTATAGAGGCAAGAGTGAGATCATGTCGTTCCATGGGTTCTTCATTCTGATGGGGCAGACTTATCTTGCATGGTGCCAAAGATAAATGGAGCTTTGAGGCATATGCAAGTTACCTGAGAGATGCGTTTGACGGAGTAACTAAGGTGATTCAACTTGCGGAGGCGAAGTTGGGATCAGGATACCTTAGCATGGGGCAAGAGGATGCAGAAGCGGGTACTCTTGAAGAATATGCCGCAGTGTTGCCATTCGAGTTGTTAGGAACAAGTGGTGCATAGCGGAGATTGTGTTGGTAGGGGATAGAGGCCCAAGATCCAGACAAAGGTGGACCAATTATAGCGAAGTCAGTGGACTTCAGGAGCTACTAGGCGACGGAATGTCCTAGAGCTATGCTTCGTCCAGGTGTGACCCAAGAGTGGGTGGACGAAGGTGAATTACTAAGGGAGCGAACAAAAAAAAAAAATCGGAGATGGCGGAGGCCCTACGATGTGTCAGCAAAGGCCACACATGTAGTCGTAGTCTGAGTTCATTACACGAGAATCTGTATGCAATGGAGATGTCACCAGGAGGCAACATGGTGCAGCGGATCGTGGTGGAATAGTTCGTGGCAATGCAACACATGCCGTCCTGTCTCGTGAGGGACAGGATCATGCGGAGATATGATCAGGGGTAAACTAGGAGCTCCACTGTGGTGTACGACACAACAAGAAGGGCTATCGATTCAAGGAGTGAATGCCGTGGCATCGCAGAGGCGGGTTTTGTGTGTGCATCGGAGCTTGCATTGGATAAAAGCCTTAGTCATCAACATATGAGAGTTGTATACCACCGAGGAAGAAGTCCAAGTGCATGTACCAGTGAGTCCCATGGAAGGGGATGCGATCATGTGAATGATTAGGAGCTGGTGTGAGCTCTACTTCGGTGAACAATGCAACGGTAGGAAGGGCTGTGGATTCAAGGGGTGAATGCCATGGTACCGCCGAGGTGGGTCTTCCGTGTACGCATTGAAGCTTGAATCAGATGAAAGCCTTGGTCGTCAGCATATAGGGGCTGTGTACCACCGAGGGAGAAGTCAGATTGTAAGTACCAGTGAGTCCCATGGAGGGGACTTGATTATACAAAGGAATGATCAGAGTAGCTGAAGAGTTGGACTGCTTCAGTGCTTACATTCGCTTAAGGGAGGCTGGCAAGTCAGAGGACAAAGCCGAGTAAGCGAACGTTGCTATCAAGGAAGCTAAGGAGAACAGAATCGGTGCGAGCCCTGCAACAAGATGGCGGAGGCCATGCATGAGAATTGCAGTATGTCCTTTATCAGATGGATCCGCGAGAGTCAACAAGGATTAGCACAACTCAGCCAACCCCACACCAGATTCAGTCATTGGTGAGTTGAAGCAACATGGCGGATCAGAGTTCGACTACTCAACAATGGCGGTGGCGAGAGCCAAAGGCGTGTGCAACCAAAGCGAAGATTGAAGATTCAGAATGCGGGAGATCGGCGTCTGATCGGCGAGGACGTCGAAGGAATAAGTGGGGGAGAATGTCATGAACAACAATGTAAACAAGGTGTTCGATGAAATGATTGTGTTAGTCCGTATCCTTCGGTTTAGGTACATATCTTGTACAACAAGAAGTGGGCTTGCAGTAGGCTTAGCAGCCCTAGTTTGATTTGCTTTATGGCCAAGTTTGGCTTGTAAATACAAGTGTGTCTTATAAGCACTTGTGGGGACTTCGGTCTGTAATGGACAATTATCCTTTGTGTGTAACCTCTCTGAGTTTGTAATGTCCATGGGTGTAATTTGTATTTGGCTTTATAAAGTGTTTTCTTGAGCAATTGCTTGTGGATCCCGTGGGAATTGCTTCTTTTGGCCCGTTTTCTCTTTCGTAAGTCTAAAGGATTCTAGGAGATCTCGGGGAGGGCTGACCTTTGCGGATGGACACGCATGGGTGCCGCACGGCTTAGGCAAAATCAGCTAAGCCCGTGACACGCTGGCGGTCGATTTTTGGCGATACCGCCCTGTAGCGAGCGGTCCGTGTACCGGTAACATCGCGGACCGATATGTATCGCCCGTATCGGGCGGTACAGGTCAAAGTTGTAAACCTTTACCTGTTGCTAGTATAGCTTTGCTGTGCATTTTTACTTAAATTTGTATATGTCGACATTTCCCTTATGTCTAAACATTAAATTTTGTAGATGCAAATTTCTCTTTGAAATATTACTCAGAAGCTAGCCTAGATCAGCAGATTTAGGAGATTCATGCTGATCTAGCCTAGATCTATGTGGAACTAGCCAAAGTGACATTTCTTGAAGTTGTTACTTTGGCTATTTTTTTGGCATCTACAACCATTGAAAGATCTAGCCTAGGCTTTTTAAAAATCATGGTGGGGTTTCTTATGACATGATGTGGTCACTTTGCCACCTCGTATGCAGCAGCATGAATGACATTTTATTACGCCTTGAAATTGTATACATATTCTGGAGTCAAGGGAAGTTTGGAACGTTCTTTTGAGAGTCTGTTGTTTTTGCATTGCTCTTGGTCTTGGAAAGTCTAGTTGACACTGGTTTGCATGGCTGAAAAAAATATGCAAGTGGTTCATCTCCTTATAAGTAGCTGAATGCTTCATGTGATCACAATTGGTTGGAGCCGTGTCTTCTCACTAAGACTCGCCTTTTCTTGAAGGTGGACGTTGAGTTAGTTGAGTTTAGCAGATCCTGTGCCATGCCTGCATTAAATTAGCTCTAAGATGTCTTTTATCATGAGAAGTGTGTACATTTAAATATAACTCGCACATGGAGTTTTCTCTATGTTGTTCCAAGTGCTGTACAAATGCAGGTTCTTAGCTTGAAATAAACATATGATTCTTATGCCAAAATGTAATTGCTTTCTGTAATGATATATTTGTTACAAACATGCATTTGGTCTACCACTCCAAGTTTGTATTAGTACAAGCACATTCGCTTAGGGATGAATTTGCATATAATCAATCAAGATTTCTTTTCCTGCCATAATCTGTTACTAGAAAAATATTTTGTATATATTATTATAACATTTTTAGTGAATTATTGTTTGACAAACTGATGATAATCCTAAATATATTGTCGTTCAGATTGCAACTCAATCTATTTCTTCAGCCAGAGAAACCAGGGTTGGGAAGAAGGGTCGACGAGGAGGAGATATTGTTGCAAACAGGTTTTCTCCGATGTTTTTTTGTCATAGCAAAGAGGTCTACCTGTTACCTATCATGTATTACTTGAGATGTATTGTTGGGATGAAAAAGGACGTGGGAAGTATCAATTCTTTGTTTATCTTTTTGTTGTTGTTAGCACTACGAAATGATTCTTTTATAGTTATGTTTTTTGCAGTAAAGCAGGAAATATGGTGGACTTAGGCAAGTTATTTGGCAGTAAAGGAAGTGTTATCCGGTAAGATGATTCTTCAGTGCTATCTAACTGCTCTATGATTAGACAGAGACAATCGTTTGGACTTTCTGCATGTCCGGACTTTGTCAATATTGTATTTCTCTTTCCTTGTAAGAAATTACCAAAATTGTCTTTTGATTCTATAATGATATCTATCTTCTGAAGGAAAAGGAAAGAATGGTATCTGTATGAGCCTATTGTTGATATTTTGTCAAATGAGGAAGTTGGGGCTCTTGATGCAAGGGAAGAACTAAATGCTCGGTATGTATCTTGTTCCGATGTAGTGATCCAAAGAATTGTAGTATGGGGTTACAGTAGGAGCATCATTTTTGTATACACACAATAATTACATTTTATTTCTTCAAAAGCTACCCATCATAAGAGAAGCTTTGTAGAGAAACCTAGGGAGTTCCACGTAGTTTTAATTGTTGTTTTCTTGAAGAGATGGGCCTCGATCTAAGGTTTTTCATTTGCAATGAAGGCAACATCGATGTTTAGGATGCCACTTGAAGAAGCTTCAAGCTTTATCAAGCAGGGCACGTCATGGACAGAAAATATGATCTCATGTTATTAGTTTTTTGTTTTGCTCACAGTTATTTATTTTATTCTTTACATGTCTATATCTTGCACAATGCAAAGTCACACCAGCTTGTGGCACTACCACTTGCAAATTCATTTGTCTATCTGAGAAGGACCCTAGTCCTCTATGATTTTCATGAATTCTAGGTACCAGTTCTATTCGTTAATGATAGACATCCATCTTTTGAAACTTGTTTCACCTGTTTTTTTTTTTTCCTTCCAGAGCTATTGCCTGTTTTAATTAGAAATGTGGGAATATCACAAAGGTTGATCATTAGTAACCAAATATTGATTACTAGTTTTTTTTTTTTACCTTATGCATGCAGTTTAAAGAGAAAGCTGGATGAAAAAGAAGAGAGCTTCCAGACACGCTATTCTCATGGCTGAATTGTGTCTACCCATGGTCGACTTAAGGGGACTGCTAACTGCTTGACTGAGGCTTGTGTAGCATCGTAGTATCTGCTAGAAACATTGCTCATTAGCCATTGAATCATAAACAAGTTTCTGCTGTCTCAACCATTTTCTTTGATGTAATCAAGAATGTGCTTGCTGTCAATTGCATACTTGGATGTAAAAATTACATAACACTTACCTTTCAAGTTTCATGTTGATGCCCGTTCATATTAATAATACTCTCTGCTGATAATTGATGCAATGCATTCTGCTTGAAATGCATAGGAAGAATGTTAAAACTGGTCTTCAGTAGCGGCGTTAATTATCGTCTAATATCTGGACTGCAAGACGTGAACCTCCACCTACATTTTGATGATCCCTATTGACCCCAGCTTCTCTCCACTCGCACCGAGTATCTACAAGCATCGTATAGTTCTTGTCGCTACTCTTCTTGATCACTGTTTAGGTGACTGTCATGGTTCTGATTTAAGAACCTTCACCAATAATCCTTGCAAGAACAGAAACCATCAGCAAACTGATGAAATCGATTTGCATCCCGTACGATGATCTTTCGTTGGAAGATCTCCGAAACAAGCTTCATGACCGTATGACAGTCCCCACAGGTCCTCAGGTTCTTCTTGATCCGAATGGGTGCATTAACAGGCAGGGTTATCAGCCCGAATGAGAGCGCAAGCCTCTCGCTGTGATACCACATGCTCTGCTCCTTGTGCACTTTAATGGCGAATTGTGTATCAGGCACGTAACCCTTCGCCTTCACCAGCTCCTTGAGCCTCCCCAACATCTCATAAATCTGCTCCGTGGCGTCATGCGATCGGTCGTGCACTGTGAACACGTACGTCTCGTTCCACACGTCGATCCAGCTGCATCCGGTCTCTTTCCTCAGCCCAGTCGACTCCATCGTTCTCCTCACCTCCTTGGCTTCTTCCAACCGTCCATGGGACGCATACATGTTTGACAGCAACACGTAGTTGCCAGCGTTGTCCGGTTCGATCTCGAACAGCCTTCGAGCAACTTCGTCGCCGAGCTCCAGGTTCCTGCAGTTCCTACAGGCTCCAAGCAGAGCGCCCCACACCGATGAATCAGGCCTGATGGGCATTGTATCGATGAACCGTTTCGCCTCATCCAAGCGGCCGGCTCGGCCCAGCATGTCGACCATGCAAGCGTAGTGCTCGCTCCCGGGTGTCACTTTCTGAGACATGGAATAGAAGTACTTGAATCCCTGATCAACAAGCCCGTTGTGACTGCACGCCGAAAGGACGCTAACAAATGTGATGTAATCCGGTTCGACACCCTCACGAAGCATTTGCTCGAATAGTTGGATGACGTCGTCTCCATGCCCGTGTTGCTGGAATGCTGTGATCATGGCTGTCCAAGAGACCGAGTTCGTGCGGTCCTCTGCCTCCTCGAAGGATCGGTATGCGTCTTCCAAGCTACCGCATTTGGCGTACATGGAGATCCGCGAGCTCTCGACGCATCGGTTGCTAGCAAACCCGGTTTTCACTATCAAGGAATGAATTGCTGCCCCCTGGCCCCATGAAGCTAGTCTGGCCAACGCATGGAGGACGGTGGAAAACGAGGCCTCGTCCGGGGAAATCCCCTCCCTTACCATAGCTCGGAAACAGTTGCAAGCATTCTCCATCCGATCACTTTCGATCCAACCCATCATCATAACGTTCCAGGTCACGACATCTCTATCACTGCAGCTGTCGAACAACTTCATGGCTTCTTCCAAGCACCCGCATTTGCTGTACATGTCGATGAGCGAGTTCCTGACGTAGTCCAACGTGGACGCCATACCAAGCTTGACCGCATGGCCATGCACCCCTCTACCGAAGTCTAAGCCGCCACCGTTAGCGCACGCACTCAGAACACTAGAAAAGCTGACTTGGTCCGGGCTAAGGGACTGATCCGCAAGCAGCTCACGGAAAGCCTCCGTCGCCCTGCGGTACATCTTGTTGCGCACCATCCCCACGATCAGCGTGTTCCAAGAAACGAGATTTCTCAGGGTCATTTCGTCGAACACTCTTTGAGAATCCCCCATGTCGTCGCATTTGGCGTACATATCGGCCAATGCGCTCGCCACGTAGACGTTGGACGCGACGCCATGCTTGTGAGCGAGAGCGTGTAACTGTCGGCCAGTGGCAGGGGAGCCAGCCTCGGCACAGGCCGGCAGGACGGCGGAGAAGGTGTGGGGGTTGGGGCTGGGGCCTGACCTCTTCAGCTGGGCGAACAAGGATAGGGCCTCAAGGGGACGATGGGAGTGGGAGAGGTGGGTGATGAGGGAGGTCCAGGTGACGACGTTGCTGCAGTGCTGGGTGGTTCTGAAGGTGAGCATGGCTTGTTCGAGTTGGCCACACTTGGCATAGAGGTTGATGAGCTGGGTATGGAGGAGGGGGACGGGGAGGGAGTTGGTGGTGATGAGGTGGGAGTGGATCTGCGTGGCATGCCTTGGGTTGGGTGTTACGGTGGAATTGGTGAGGAGGGTGGTGAGATGGGTGAAAGTGAGAGGGGAGTAGGCTGTGCAATGGTGGTGATGGAGTGAGTAGATGAAATACAGTGCAGGGGTTTTTGGGGTTCTCATACTGCCTTGGACAAGTATTGATGATGATGCAAAGGATGAAGGCAAAGCAGGTAGGGTTGTGCGTCGATGCCAACTGTATCCGTACTAGTACTAAGTGCGGAAGAGGATCTGGACCCTACCGCACAGGTCAGTCACGTGTCTTTTTTTTTTTATTTTTTTATTGTTACTGGAACTTGTATAATGATCGGTGAATCAGCACAATACAATTCGACCTGTACGTACAGTATTATTAACTCAACGGAATTCAAAGCTCGGGATCTGTGATGTCAAGTTATTTGACAGTAAAGGAAGTATTATCCGGTAAGATGATTCTTTAGTGCTATTTAACTGCTCTATGATTAGACAAAGAGACAGTCGTTTGGACTTTCTGCATATCAATATTGCATTTCTCTTTTCTTGTAAGAAATTACCAAAAGTGTCTTTTGATTCTATAATGACATCTATCTTCTGAAAAAAAAAAAAGGAAAAAATGATATCTGTATGAGCCCATTGTCGATATTTTGTCAAATGAGGAAGTTGGGGCTCGTGATGCAGGGGAAGAACTAAATGCTCGGTATGTATCTTGTTCCGATGTAGTGATCCAAAGAATTGTAGTATGGGGTTACAGTAGGAGCATCATTTTTGTATACATATAATAATTACATTTTATTTCTTCAAAAGCTACCCATCATAATAAGAGAAGCTTTGTTGAGAAACCTAGGGAGTTCCACGTCGTTTTAATTGTTGTTTTCTTGAAGAGATGGGCCTCGACCTAAGGTTTTTCATTTGTAATGAAGGCAACATCGATGTTTAGGATGCCACTTGAAGAAGCTCCAAGCTTTATCAAGCAGGGCACGTCATGGACAGAAAATATGATCTCATGTTATTAGTTTTTTTGTTTCGCTGACAGTTATTTATTTTATTCTTTACATGTCTATATCTTGCACAATGCAAAGTCACACCAGCGTGTGGCACTACCACTTGCAAATTCATTTGTCTATCTGAGAAGGACCCTAGTCCTCTATGATTTTCACGAATTCTAGGTATCTGTTCTATTCGTTAACGATAGACATCCATCTTTTGAAACTTGTTTCTGCTGTTCTTTTTCTTTTCTTTTTTTCCTTCCAGAGTTTCTATTGCCTGTTTTAATTAGAAAGAAATGTGGGAATATCACAAAGATTGATCATTAGTAACCAAATATTGATTACTAGTCTTTTTTACCTTATACATGCAGTTTAAAGAGAAAGCTGGAAGAAAATGAAGAGAGCTTCCAGACACGCTATTCTCATGGCTGAATTGTGTCTACCCATGGTCGACTGAAGGGGACTGCTAACTGCTTGACTGAGGCTTGTGTAGCATCGTAGTATGTGCTAGAAACATTGCTCATTAGCCATTGAATCATAACAAGTTTCTGCTGTCTCAACCATTTTCTTTGATGTAATCAAGAATGTGGATGCCGTCAATTGCATACTTGGATGTAAAAATTACAAAAACCTTACATTTCAAGTTTCATGTTGATGCCCGTTCATATTGATAATACTCTCTGCTGATAATTGGTGCAATGCATAAGAAGAATGTTAAAACTGGTCTTCAGTAGCAGCGTTAATTATCATCTAATATCTGGACTGCAATGTTTGTTGTAATAGATTTTCCTAACTAATATCTGGACTGTAATGTTAGCTGTAACAGATTTTTTTAACTAAACGAGAAGATCTCGTTCATCAGTTGAGGAAAATCTGTTTTATATAAACAGATACTGAAACTAAATAACAAATGTGATTTTGTTTCTCACGTTCATTCTTAACATAGTATTTAAGCAAGCTATTGTATCGCTGTCAAACGGCAACGATTAGCCACTGCGTCCAGTCGTATATCTCCTCCTCTTCTTTCTTATGGAGCTACAGCTAGTTGATCTCTGTTTTATCGATAAAACAGAGCATCCCTTTCCTCATCTTTTTTCCTGCGGAGCTACAGTCAGTTAATCTCTATTTTATTGACAAAACAAAGCATCACTTTCCTCATTGCCTTATCTCAGCCACATCACTACGAAGGCCTTGGACACATCGATGCCAGATTTATCGCCATCTTCTTCCTCTATTGCTCCAGCGCCACCTTGTCACACCATTGCCTCCCCTGTCGCAGCAGATGCCTGCCCCATTAGCACTAGCAGGGGTTCTGGTTCATGGCAAACCCCTTCTCTCTTTTTGCTATCACACGGCAGCATCAGCGAAAACAATTTTGGAGCGCCATCGCTCCTCTCGGTGGATCACCGAGGTTCGACACTAGAGGTCTCCGTTGGCTGCAGTAGAACACTCTCTATTGCTGCATCTTGTCACGGACAACAATATAAACAAGGTGTTCGATGAAATGCTTGTGTTAGTCCGTGTCCTTCGGTTTAGGTACATATCTTGTACAACAAGAAGCGGGCTTGCAGTAGGCTTGGAAGCCCTAGTTTGATTTACCTTTTGGCCAAGTTTGGCTTGTAAATACAAGTGTGTCTTATAAGCACTTGTGGGGGCTTCGGTCTGTGGTGGACCATTATCCTTTGTGTGCAACCTCTCTGAGCTTGTAATGTCCATGGGTGTAATTTGTATTTTGGCTTTATAAAGTGTTTTTCTTGAGTAGTTGCTTGTGGATCCCGTGGGAGTTGCTTCTTCTGGCCCGTTTTCTCTTTTGTAAGTCTGGGATTTTAGGAGATCTCGGGAGAGCGACTCGGACACGCGTGCCGCACGCAGGCAAAATCAGCTAAGCCCGTGACGGTGTGGTATCGAGCGGGACAAGCACACGCAGTAAACACTTGCCATACAAATGTCGGGGACCTAGCTAGTGTGGAGGACTGCAACCGCTTAGGGAAAGCGGACATTGAGATGTAGGGAAAAGAGTCGCTCGAGGAGCGGGCATCCCGGTTTGGCATTCAAGGAATAGCCAACCCTGAGTGGCACCACGAGGACAAGCAAGCGAAGAAGAATGCGTAGCACACAAAGATCGGGATGGTTGAGTTTGAGCTATAGCTCGACGTTGGCAACTAAACTTGACGGTGCTTAAGGCAAAAGCAGGGTGCGACACAACAAGAAGAAGGGCTATGGATTCAAGGAGTGAATGTCGTAGTACCGCAGAGGCGGGTCTTCGTGTGTGCATCAAAGCTTGCATTGGATGAAAGCCTTAGTCATCGATATGGGAGTATACCACCGAGGAAGAAGTCCAAGTGCACGTGAATCCCATGGAGGGGACATGATCATGTGAATGATCGAGCTGGAGCTCCACTTGGTGAACAATGCAACGGCAAGAAGGGGTAGATTCAAGGAGTGAATGCCACAGATCACAGAGGCGGGTCTTCCGTGTATATACATCAAGCTTGCATCAGATGAAAGCCTTGGTCGTCAGCATATGGGGGCTGTGTACCACCGAGAGAGTAGTCAGATTGCAAGACCAGTGAGTCCCATAGAGAGGACTTGATTGACCGAAGCAGTTGGAGAGTTAGACTGCTTCAGTGCTCACATTCGCTTAAGCGAGCCCGGCAAGTCAGAGGACAAGGCCGAGTAAGCGAACGTTGCTACCAAGGAAGCTGAGGAGAACAGAATTGGCGCGAGCCCTGCAACAAGATGGTGGAGGCCATGCATGAGAGTTGCAGTCTGTCTCCATCGACCAAGGAGAACTGCAAGGAGGACACGGTGGTGTCGGCGGTGGTCGAAAGGCGAGGAAGCGACGACGAGTCCAACGGGCTCCTACCCAAAAGAAAAGCGTCGGTTAGAGAGGAGGTGGACTCGGAGGAGCTCCACGGTGCCAGGCAGATCTACCGATCGGAGGAAGGGATGAAGATGCAAGGTAGCGGATAGTAGTGCTATGGCGCCATGGTATAGATGCGGGACTTCCATGAAGTCATCGATCCCTCTCATGAAGGGACATTGGTCGTAAAGGGGCCAAGGAGGTGAAGAGTGCAGAGGCAAACCCAAGTACCAAGACGAGGCGGGCGAGGCCAAGAAACTTTATAAGACCGATGTCGATGTGCTTCTCATCCAGATAGCGAAATTAAGGGACTTGGGTTGATGCAGGAGTGCTCGACGAAGGGCAAGTAGGCGACATGGTATCTGCCTTTCTACTCACGAGGAGTAGGCGACAAAGGTGATGGAGAACACGGTACAACCCCAAAGGCGACGGATCTATCAAAGACTTACTCCAAGTTGGGGACTCCAAGTTGGAGTAAACTTTTGCTCTTTTCGGGCAAAACTTCTTGCATTCGAAGTTCAATAGCGTGGGAAGGCGAATCACGAGCTAACCCAACGCAAGGAGTGCAACCACTTCAAGTGCTTGAGTGTGAGCAAAGAGCGAATGTTAGTAACCATCAATGTATGAAGTACAAACTCGAGGAGGCGGGAGAAATCAAGTAACCTTTGCGCGAAATTGAGTAACCTTTGCCTTCTCAACTCGAGAGAATGGCGGCAAGTACCCAGTTCTCTTAACTCGAGGAAGTGAGCCAAGCAAACTTTTACACTTTTCGGGCAAAACTTCTTGCATTCCAAAAGTTCAATGGCGTGGGAAGGTGAATCACCGTAGCTATCCCAACGCAAGGAGTGCAACCACTTCAAGTGCTTGAAGTGTGAGCAAAGAGCGGAATGTTAGTACCCGAATGCATGAAGTACAAACTCGAGGAGGCGAAATCAAGTAACCTTTGCCGCGAAATTGAGTAACCTTTGCCTTCTCAACTCGAGAGAATGGGCGAAACCGAGTACCCAGTTCTCTTAACTCGAGGAGGTGAGAGAAGCCACCTTACCTCCTCAACTATGAAGAGAATGGGTGAAGTCGAGTATCCCGTTCTCTTACTTATCCAAGCAGGAGCTCGCACAAGTTCTGACCCTTCAAAGAAAGCTTAAGGAAGACAATGGTTGTCAAATCCTCACCGTTGGTGATCACTACTATTGAGAGTAGTTTTTCCACTTCATTTCCCAATTGACTAAGAGGGAGTGATGCGAACATAATTGGAAGTGACAACTAACGGAAGAAGGTTCAATGGGCAAATATTATGGAGAAAGGACCTTAAAACTTCAAAGTCGCGATGCTCGTTAAAGCTCCAACAAGCATCTACCCAGTTCAAGCAATATGAGTATACTGCGACACTGGCACATCATAAGGTAGGTCTTTTCCTTCATCAGAGGGATCCGCGAGAACCAACAAGGATCAAGACAACTCAGCCAACCCCACAGATTCATCATTGGTGAGTTGAAGCATGGCGGATTGGAGTTCGACTACTCAACAATAGCGGCGGAGGCGGCTAGGAGCCAAAGGCGTGTTGCAAAGCGAAGATTAAAGATTCGAGAATGCGAGGAGATGCGGCGTCTGGTGGCTTCGACGAGGACGTCGAAGGAATAAGTGGGGGAGAATGTCACGGACAACAATATAAACAAGGTGTTCGATGAAATGCTTGTGTTAGTCTGTGTCCTTCGGTTTAGGTACATATCTTGTACAACAAGAAGCGGGCTTGCAGTAGGCTTGGAAGCCCTAGTTTGATTTACCTTTTGGCCAAGTTTGGCTTGTAAATACAAGTGTGTCTTATAAGCACTTGTGGGGCTTGATGCTGGTGGACCATTATCCTTTGTGTGCAACCTCTCTGAGCTTGTAATGTCCATGGGTGTAATTTGTATTTTGGCTTTATAAAGTGTTTTTCTTGAGCAGTTGCTTGTGGATCCCGTGGGAGTTGCTTCTTCTGGCCCGTTTTCTCTTTTTGTAAGTCTGTGGGATTTTAGGAGATCTCGGGGAGGGCTGACCTTTGCGGACGGACACGCATGGGTGCCGCACGGCTTAGGCAAAATCAGCTAAGCCCGTGACAATCTGCTGGACTCATCGTCGCTCAGTTCATGGGGATGAATTGCTCCCAGACTGCACCATCAACGCCTTGTTAGTGTGGCATTTTGGTAGTGACATCTGCTAGGTGAAACCGTCAACGAGAGCCTGCAACTGTCTCCTTCTTCCCATCTTCAGCTGCTCCCTGGTACTCTTCTAAATCTTCTTCTGCTCTTCCTATAGCAGTGCTTTGTTCCTCCTGTAGCAAGTGTTGCCCTGCCCGACGACTGTTGTCTCTGTGCCACGGCCTCTTCGGATGCTGTGCATATCACTGAGGGTCCAGAGCCAAGAACCCATTGCACCTATTGAGGGTTTGGAGCTGACCACCACTACCCCTATCGTGACTCCAAAACCAAGCAATGGCACATCTGTTGGAGTCTCTTTACTCCTGTGATAGGACTCCAACAGGGTTGAGTCCTAATCTCCCTAGAAGTAGGCAGTAAAACCCTGCTAGATTATAATAAAGTCATTCCTATCTTATAAAGGAGTATGGCTAGGGTTTATATTAGCCCTTAGGGCTTAGAAGTCGTCACCCCTCTTACTAAGCAAGTCGGCCAGGGTTTCCCCTTGCTTAGATCGACTATAGAGCCAACCTAGCCGCCCCTTGTTCCTATTAAGGCAGGATGGCTATAGGAGGGGCAAAAGGATAATTCCACTTTGACAAGTGCCCCCTTAGGTTAGGATTTTGATCCCTATTTAAGATATAGCCACCCCCTCTTTTAAGCAAGTAATTATCAATTTTATTTTAGCCTTGTACCGAATCTAGGAGGGAGAAACCCCTATAGCGTTCCAAGGGTTGATCCCCCTAGGGCTCCTTCTGGGGTCTTATCATCTGATATCAAAGCAACGATCTTGCTGCCCCTATAGTCATCTCAGCCACCTCTACCTTCCCAAGCAATTCCCACAGTTGCTAGGACACGCGCCTCCACCTTCCACCCCAGCAACAGATCAAATTAGTCTGCCACTGCCCCTTGCCTTTGATCTAGAGATCTAGTATATTTTTATCACCCACGCCTCCTCAATACTACAAGATTCCTTACTTTACATGTTAAAATTTTTTTTCAAATTTTATCCGCTGCAAATTTTGTTCGTCGCAAACGTTATCATCATTGTAAAGGTGAAATGCTGCAGAAATTTTTAACTAATTGTTACTTCTTGAAACTAAATTTTTAATCATCCTTTTTGACTGAAACTTTTATATAATTTTATAGTTCGTCTTAGCTTTCATCTAAGACTAATCTTGTGAAGAAACTCCTTCTGGATCTGGACTTATAGTACTACGATTCTTTATTGTATATTACTGAAATTTTATAATGTAGAATCTACCTTCCGTTTATTGGCCTCTTAAAACCAAACTTTAGTTCATCCTTTTTGGCTGAAATTTTTACACAATTCTCAAGATCAAGTTCGCTTTCATTTGGATTTGATTTCATGAAAAATCTGCTTCTGTAACTGGTTTTATTGTATGATCTTTAACCATTATATAGTTCTGAAATTTTACGATGAAGGAATCGACATTGCATCTTTTACCCTATTTTCCTATAGTTATACTATCAAAATTTCGTCAAAATTCCTATTGGTATTGACAGCATCTAAACTAAGGGTTTCTGCATAATTTTCTTAAATATTCCCCTGGAATTTATATTGAGAAATCATCGTTTCCCTAACGTAAAAACTGGTTCAGTAGGACAACACATCGCAACACTTCTTTTCGCCGAATTCTATCAGATTTGAGTGCTATTTTTTGTGAAATTTTGGACTCTTTTTTTCTCATCACTAAACCCTACCATCCTTACTAAAAACTTTTTAAAATATTATCCTAAACTGAATCCAAATAGCCCTCAAATTAGCCACCCAAATCAGCCTATTTCCTTATCGATCCACTTACCTTTTTAAAAAACTTTCCTTACTGAGACACCTACCTTTGCTACCATCTATCCCAGATCTAAAACCTATTTTTCTAACCTTCATCTACTACTATCACAGTCCTAAAACCATAACAATTCATAGCCTAAAACTCCACAAAACCGTAGCCCCAAATCTGTCCTAAACCGCAGCCTACTTCCACCCAAAACGAATCCACCTTCCAACCAGCCACCCCTTCTCCAAAATTCTCATACGACTAACCCAATAACAGAAAAAAGATCTCAATGTTATAGATCTTAAGGCATATACTATGGCATCAGAGGAGGCTATTGATGCAAAGCTTGAAGCCTTTGGAAACTGCATGGAAAAGAAGATGCGATCTCTTTTTGCCGAATTCAGCAGTGGCCGACTGTTGAACTCGAGGAAATCACAACACAGAGAAACTTTAGATCGACGAAGCAATCCTAAAAAATATGGCCACATCACCTTTGATCTAAATAAATCCATGCATGAAGGTTGACTTTCCTAGATGGGAGGAAGGAGATCTGATCAGGTGGATCTCGCGTGCAGAGCGCTATTTTTGGTTCTACCGAACTGCCGACGCCACACGGGTGGAGATTGTTGCCATCCACCTCGAGGGAGATACTATTCAGTAGTTTAATTGATTTAAGTGCACCCATGGAGGACTCTCTTAGCAGCAATTCAAGGAAGGACTACTAGACCGCTTTAGACCAACCGATTTCAACAACATCGACGGACAATTGGCAAAGATTCGTCAAACCTCTACAATACAAGAATACCAAACAAGGTTTGAGCATTTATCTAACCAAACTAAGTGGTCTGAGAAACAACTTTTAGGTACTTTTATCGAGGGCCTAAAGTTAGAGATCCGAGGAGAAGTAAAGGCGCGGCAAACGTACACTCTTATGGCGGCGATTTCCTTCGTGCATATCCAAGAAGAACAATTGAACCATGAGGTATGAAGGACAAGGGTCACTCCCCGACCAACCATGCCGAGGCCTACTGCCCCCTCTACTACCATCCAAGCCCCTGTACCAGAAAAGTTGACAAGAGACGAGCTTCGTGAATGATCGACCAATGAGTTGTGTTGGCATTGCGATGAACCGTGGAGCCACGAATATCACTCTAAAAAGGGCTGGCTCCTCGTGATTGAACCAGCGGAGGATGAGGATAATGAAATATCTGAAGAAGCCCTTGAACCTAAAAAGAAGCCATGGAGGAAGAGTCCCAACCGGCCAACTACATAGTGCATGCATTGGCTATCTATTCCAACCCGCAGATGATGAAAGTTGGAGGACTTCTAAAACAGCAACTCATCACCGTTCTCATCAACACGACAGCACCAATAACTTCCTCAATAGTAATATTGCTACACGTTTGGCGCTTCAAATCAAAGGTTGCAACAAGATTGATGTAAAGGTCGTCGACAGCCGGATCTTTAATTGCGACCAACAATGTTCGCGGGTGAAACTACTCCTCCAAGACTAAGAAGTGGTAGCTGATTTCTTCCTCCTACCCATTGATGATTATGAAGCCGTACTTGGGATTGAATGGCTCACAACACTAGGTGATATCTCCTGGAATTTTTCTAAATTAATCATGAAATTTTATTGTAAAGAGAGACATATCAAGTTACGAGGCAAGCACGGGAACAAATTTTCCACCATTTCGTTATAACAAATGGAGAAAGTTTTGCACAAAGCAGATGGTGGATTCTTGATATAGATTCAGCAGCCATCTATGAACAAAACTCAGATCCTAAGCTTTCTCTTTTCCTGAACGAATTCGCGGATTTTTTTTGGAGCCGCGCGGGCTGCCCCCTAACCGACCGCATGACTACTGCATTCTTATTGTGCTAGGCAAACCTCTAGAAAATTTATGACTATACCACTATCCTCACTTGTAGAAGGATGAGATCGAGAATATTGTTAAAGAGATGCTTGACACCGGGGTGATTCAACCGAGCTGCAGCCCTTACTCCTCACCGGTGTTGCTAGTGCGCAAGAAAGATGGTACGTGGTGGATGTGCATTGACTACCAGGCTCTAAATGCCATCACCGTCAAGGATAAATATCCTATCCCATTTATAGATGAACTCTTGGATGAATTAAAAGGAGCCCGAGTCCTCACTAAATTGGATCTCTGATCCGGATACCATCGGATTTGAGTATGCACTGAAGATATTCTGAAAACTATATTTCGCACATATAACAGCCACTATGAGTTTCTGATAATGCCTTTTGGACTTACGAATGCTCCTTCTAATTTTCAAAGCCTGATGAATGACATCTTCCGGACTTTTCTACGCAAGTTTGTATTGATATTCTTTGATGATATTCTCATTTATAGCCCTACGCTTGATATACATTTTCAGCACTTACGAACTGTTCTAACGATTCTTCGGGAGAATACTCCTTTTGTTAAACAATCAATGTGTAGCTTCTTACAGCATAAATTAGAGTATCTTGGTCATATTATATTGGAGGATGGAGTGGCGGTGGACTCGATAAAGATCGAGGCAATGCAAGGATGGCCGAGACCTACAAACATACAATTATTACGCGGTTCCCTTGGACTCATGGGCTACTACCAAAATTTTGTGAAAGATTATGACAAATCAGTGCCCTGCTCACGTCCTTACTGAAGAAAGACTCCTTCTTGTGGTCGGATAAAGCCTTCGCAGCCTACAAGCGACTCAAGGCAACCATGATGATGATGTCAATCCTAACGCTACCCGATTTCGATCGCACTTTGGTCCTTGAGGCTGATACATCAGGAGTTGGAATTTGGGTTATTCTTATGCAAGATAGTCGACTCCTAATTTACACCAAGGCTTCCCCCACACTTCATATGGGGTTTTTACAAGAGATACTAATTACTACCAAATTTAAAATATGGTTGGATACAGGTCCATGGCACGAAAGAGGAGTTAAACTAGAAGAATTATAATCCATGCTCACGCCAGATTGGGCTTTCATCATCCTAAACCATACCAGATGTAACACCCCTTAGTCCCACATTGGAAATGTGGGAATATACGAGTGCCTTATAAGGGTTGATGAGTGTATTATTATTAACTCTCGGCTTGAGCATTTTAGCCAGTGGTTAGGCCAAACTTAAGCTATCAGGATAGCTCCTCAACCTGGGTCGTGACATTTGGTATCAGAGCCGACCTAGTATTTGGGCATAGTGAGAGGACCCGAGTTTTAAGAGGGCGGGTTTGAAGTAAGTCATCCAGGGTTTCCCCCTGCTTAGGTCGGCTATAGAGCCAACCTAGCCGCCCCCCTCTTTTAAGCAAGTAATTATTAATTTTATTTTAGCCTTGTGCCGAATCTAGGAGGGAGGAACCCTTACAGCGTTCCAAGGGTTGATCCCCCTCAAGGATCAAAATTTATAGGGCTCCTTCCGGGGTCTTATCATCCTGCAGTAGCTCTAAAGAGCAGTCCAAGCACGTCTGCAAGGTCGCATAAGGCAAGAAACACCACCCCGGCTGTAGCTTTGCAAGGTCGCACCTGGGTCGTGACATTTGGTATCAGAGCCGACCTAGTATTTGGGCATAGTAAGGGGACCTGAGTTGGTTGATTTTAAGAGGGTGGGTTTGAAGTCATCGCCTCCTTTACTAGGTAAGTCATCCAGGGTTTCCCCCTGCTTAGGTCGGCTATAGAGCCAACCTAACCGCCCCTTGTTCCTATTAAGGCATGATGGCTATAAGAGAGGCAAAAGTGCAAGATCCCCCTCAAGGATCAAAATTTAAGATGTAGCCACCCCCCTTATGTTAGGACTTTGATCCTTATTTAAGATGTAGCCACCCCCCTCTTTTAAGCAAGTAATTATTAATTTTATTTTAGCCTTGTGCCGAATCTAGGAGGGAGGAACCCTTACAGTGTTCCAAGGGTTGATCGCCCTCAAGGATTAAAATTTATAGGGCTCCTTCCGGGGTCTTATCATCCTGTAGCAGTTCCAAAGAGCAGTCCAAGCACGTCTACAAGGTCGCATAAGGCAAGAAACACCACCGGCTGTAGCTTTGCTCTCTATAGCGGACACCCCAGCCGAGTCTCCGAGGACTAGTGCCGCCCACTCCACTCTGTTGCATGCATACTCTGCCATTGACGTCCTCCTCCACCTTCCTGTTTCTACTTCGCGGATGTGCTATGCTACCTTTGTTCCAACAGAAACCTCGAGTTGCCGGACGCTGCGCTCGAGCTACCCATCTTCGTCTCCCTCTCTAAGTGTGCTAGCCTCGTCCACTGCGTCGAGCCACAACTTGGCGTCTCGAAAACCCTTGATCTAATCCAAGATGGGGTGCAAAACCTTGTGGCCCTCATCAGCTTCGTTGGCTGGAAGAAGCTTGCTGCTGTCGATTTCTGCTGGCTGACACAAGAGGACTTCGTCCGCAGCTTCCTCAATTTCTGAACTCATCATAGCCTAGTTCATGGAGAGCAGAACGTCACCACTGGCATTCTTCTCAGTAGCCGAAGACCAATTGCTTGGCACCTCTTGATTTCACTGCCTGGATCTAGCCTCTCAGATCAATAATGCTATAGCCTATCACTTCGGTTGTAATTTTCTTCTATCACCAGAACCATCCCTTGCTCCTTCCTCAGCCTCTTACTCTCTCATGGTGTCACTTCTGTCTGCCCTCATCCGCACTACTACTCTTTGCTAGTAGTACTCCTTAACCCAAGTGATAGAAAGCTCACACTCTGGCATACACCTACACATGTCCTTGTTGCACTGCAGTAGCACTCGGTTTTGAGACCAGCGTCGGGTGCTTCTCATCTTTCAACAGTGGCAGCCTCTTCCTTCAGATCCTTGATTTCTCATCTTTCAATAGTGGTAGCCTCATCTCTGACGTCATTCACTATGTGCCATATTATTCTTCGGAAAGGCTGGTTCTAGCAGGATTGCTGCACTCGATCGCTAGCTCCAACAAGCATTTGTTATCATAATTTGCTGCTTGTCATATTAGGATGACGGTAGAGTTTCTTTTCCTTTCATTCCTCATTTCTTTCAATCAACCTACTACTCTCGCTCTTACTATTTCTCTATCTCTTAAATATTCTTAAAACTATTTTCTCAACGAGATTACTTACTTTTCTCTCTTGTTTTCCCATTGACCTGTTATTGATTCCTCGATGTCTTCCTCCTCTACCTCTGATGCTCCAACTCTTTTTCCTGTTGACAACCTTTCTTCGCATTTCGGACTCATCTCCATCAATGCAGGCCCCCTAATTCCTTTTAAATTATACAAGGGTGATAATTATGCATCCTGGCGAGCTTAATTCTTTAATCTTTTATTTGGTTATAATTTATTGGGTTACATTGATGGCTCTCTTAGTGTCCACCAACAATGATACATGTTCTAGGAGAACCCAGTCTAGTACCAAATTCTGCCTACAAGCTATTGTTACATCAAGATCGGCTAATACTACAAGCAATTCAAGCCTCTATCGTATGATCCATTGCTCCACTTGTGTCCTCTTGTGTTACTACTGAGGGAGCTTGGACCAAGTTACAAACTACCTTCACGAATCTCTTACAGACTTGCATGCTTGGACTACCCTCTAGCCTTATGAACCTTAAGCAAGAGGAAAGTATTATGTTCGACTACTTACAACATATCAAAATGATTATCGATGACCTAGCTTTGATAGGTCATTCCCTAACTGATGAAGAAGTTCTCATCCACATGCTTAATGGAATGAGTGTCGAGTTCAAAGAACTAGCAACCGCACTTCGAGCGCGTGACTCTCCGATTTACTTTGAAGAATACCATGACAAGCTAACCGACTATGAAACTTACCTGAAGCGTGATGATAGACTGTCAGGACCCTTGCTAGGACCTCCTATCACAACTCAGTTCAACCAGAAACCCAAAAGGCAAAAGCGTAAATATAGTAAGATGCTTCAGAATGTGTGACCAACTTTCCTCCCACTTCTATGGGTCCCACTCCATCACTTCCACCTCCACAATCTTTGTACTTCAACACTCGTCAAAATACTGCCTTCCAGCCATGTCATCCTCCTTCTGTGCTTCAGCAACCAATTGTCTACCAATTATGCGATAAAGTCAGTCACTCGGCAAAAGTTTGTTGGTCTTGACCTCGCCTTCCAACTCCGTCAACCTGGCCTCGGGCAAATGTCATGACGACTTCGTTTGACAGTCAATCTAATTGGATTGTGAACTCTAGTGCTTCCCACCATATTGCTTATGATGGTAACAAAATTCCACAACAACTATGGCAGAAATGAAGATATTATCATCGATGATGGTAACAAAATTCCTATTACTAATACTAGTTCAACGAAGCTTACTTCATATACCACTTCTTTTACACTTGATGATATTTTGTGTGCACCCCATATTAAAAGAAATATCATTTATGTCTCTCAGTTCTGCCAACAAAACCATACTTCTATTGAATTCTTTCATGATTATTTTTTTGTCAAGGACTTGAGCATGGGGGCATCATTGGTTTGCAGTCCACCTTGTATCTTGCTCAACCTATTACTAACGGTTCCACTGCTATTCTAATCGACATATGACATCAACGTCTTGGTCATCCCTCAACCCCTGTTTAACAAAAGTTGCTTTCTCGCTACTCTATTCCTGTTTCTAAATCTAATACTGCTATTACTCATTGTGATGCTTGTCTTAGTAATAAGAGTCATCAATTACCTTTTGGTATATTTTTGTTTTCTGCTCTAAATCGTTTGAAGTTATTTATACTTTTGTCTGGGGTCCTGTGCCAGTTGTCTCTTTTGACAAGTTTAGATTCTATGTTGTCTTTGTAGACTATTTTACAAAATACACATGGCTATATCCTCCCCGTAAAAAATGATGTTACTATTATCTTCTCTAACTTTAAGAACTTAGTCGAGAATTACTTTCAGACTATTATTAAAATTATCTATTTTGATGGTGACGGTGAATATCAAGCCCTTACGTCTTATCTATCTACTTCTGGTATTCAACATCTCAAGTCCCCTCCATACACTCCTCAACTGGTTGGCTCTGCTAAGCGTAAGCATCAACATATTGTTGAAACTGGTCTCACAATACTCCATCAGGCTTCCATGCCTTCTAGCTTTTGGTCCATAGCTTTTCAAACTGTTGTCTATCTTATTAATCGCTTGCCTATTCCTCTCCTATATTATCATTCACAATTTGAAAGACTATTTTAAAAACACCCTAATCTATAAACCTTAAAGATTTTTGGTTGTTTATGTTATCTATGGTTACATCCCTACAATTCTAATAAAATGTAACTTTGATCTTAACCTTGTATTTTCATAGGATACTCTCTTAAATATAATACCTTCCGATGTTATGACCCTCACACTGCTAAAGTCTTTGTTTCTAGACATGTTACTTTTGTGGAGTCTATCTTTCCCTTTCGAGATCACTGAAAATCTATCGTTCTATTGGATTTCTATGAACCATCTTCCTCCATTTTGTTTTCATTATATCCACACTCTCTTGTTATTTCTGTTCCATAGTTTCCTTCTTCCTCCTCTCCTCTGGTTCCTCCTTTTCCCATGCCTTTGTCCTCACGTCGCTAGGATACTTTTGTCATCCTTTTGCCTGACTCAACCAATAATGACCCTCGGCCCTTACCCCCCAGTACTACTGTCACCTCCCAGCATCTAATGCAAACTCGTTCCAGGTGTGGTGTCCTTAAACCATATCAAGTTCTTGATTTACATGCTAGCACTAAACCCTCCCTCGACTCTGTTGAACCACCATCCTTTTCTCAGGCCCAAAAATATCCACATTAGCGTAAAGCCATGTGTGAGGAGTATGATGCTCTTCTTCACAATGCTACTTGAACCCTTACCCCTTCTCACTTCATACAAAATATTATCGAGTGCAAGTGGGTTTTTTGAATTAAGCAGAATCCCGATGATTTAATTGCTCGCTATAAGACATGACTTGTGGCCAAAGGATTTCATCAACGGCCTGGTGTTGACTACACTGAGACATTTAGTCATATTGTCAAACCTACTACCATTTGGCTTCTTTTAAGTTTAGTAATATCAAAAGGCTGGTGCTTACATTAATTAGATGTTAACAATACCTTTTTACAAGGGACTCTCACTGAAGATGTCTTTATGGAATAACCTCCAGGCTTTATACATTCTCAATATCTACAGCATGTTTATAAACTTAAAAAGGCCATTTATGGACTTCGTTAGGCTCCACGAGCATGGCATACTGAACTTGGTCTATACTTGTCTTCAATCGACTTCATCAACTCTAATTCTATTATCTCCTTATTTCTACGCTAACTACATGGGTGCACCATATATCTCCTAGTTTATGTGGGCGATATTATTGTCACAGGCGATAACTCTAAGGAGGTTCAAGCATTTATTATGCAATTGGCAGACCAATTATCTCTTAAAAATCTTGGTACCTTGCATTATTTTCTCAGTGTTGAGACTACATTTATATCTTTTGATCTCTTTCTTTCATAATGAAAGTATATTCATTATTTACTGTTGAAGGCAAAATGCAAGATGCTAAAGAGGTTTCCACTCCTCTATCTCCAAGTGAATCACTAAAACTATATGATGGTAGTCCTACTACAGATCCTACTCAGTATCGACAAGTAGTTGACTTCTTACAATATCTAGCTCTTACTCGTCCAGATGTCTCCTTTGCGATTAATAAATTATCCTAGTTTATACATCAACCGTCTACTTTGCACTGGACTGCTGCCAAACGTATTTTGTGTTATCTCAAGGGGACCATTCATCATGAAATTTTTCTTCACAAAATTCTCCCTCTTAGCTTCATGTCTTTGCTGATATAGATTGGGCTAGCAATGTTGATGACAGAACCTCTACATTAGGGTATATTATTTTTCTTGGTGCTAATCTGATAAGCTAGAGTTCTAAGAAACAAAAGATAGTTGCCAGGTCTACTATCGAAGCTGAATATCGAGCTGTTGTCACTGCTACTGCTAAACTTAATTAGATTAGCAACCTACTTCAGGAACTTTAAATTCACTCTGTTTCTTTGCCTGTTATTTATTGTGATAACATCGGTGCCACTTACCTTTGTGTAAATCCAGTTTTTTACTCCTGCATAAAGTATGTTGCTATTGACTTTCAATTTGTACAAGATCAAGTAGCTCTCAAGCAGCTTCGTGTTTCTCATATCCACACGGCTGATTAACTCACTAACTCCCTTACGATGTCTTTCACTCATAAACTATTTTCCTTCCTTCGAACCAAGATCGACGTCCTTGATAGAAGCTCGATCTTGCAGGGGCATGTTAGTTGTAACATATTTCCCTAACTGAACGAGAAGATCTCATTCATCAGTTAAGGAAAATTTACCTTCTATCACTGTATAAATAGATGTTGAAATTAAATAACAAGTGTGCTTTTATTTCTCACATTCATTCTTAACAAGCAAGACGGGAACCGCCACCTGCATTTTGATGATCCCTATTGACCCCAGCTTCTCTCCACTCTCACCATCTACAAGCATCGTATGGTTCTTATCGCTGCTCTTCTTGTTCATTGCTTAGGTGACTGTCATGGTTCTGATTTAAGAACCTTCACCAATAATCCTTGGAAGAACATAAACCATCAGCAAACTGATGAAATTGATTTGCATCCCATACGATGATCTTTCGTTGGAAGATCTCCGAAACAAGCTTCATGACCGTATGACAATCCCCACAGGTCCTCAGGTTCTTCTTGATCCGAATGGGTGCATTCATAGGTAGTGATATCCGCCTAAATGAGAGCGCAAGCCTCTCATTGTGATACCACATGCTATGCTCCTTGTGCACTGCTACGTCATGAATGGCAAATTATGTATCAAGCATGTAACCCTTCGCCTTCACCAGCTCCTTGAGCCTCTCCAGCATCTCATAAATCTGCTCTGTGGCGTCGTGTGATCGGTCATGCACTGTGAACACATACGTCTTGTTCCATACGTCGATCAAGCTGCATCCGGTCTCTTTCCTTAGGCTAGTCGACTCCATCATTCTCCTCACCTCCTTAGCTTCTTCCAACTGTCCATGGGACACATACATGTTTGAAACCAACACGAAGCCAGCATTGTTCGATTCGATCTCGAACAGTCTTCAAGCAACGTCGTCGCCGAGCTCCAGGTTCCTGCAGTTCCTACAGGCTCCAAGCAGAGTGCCCCACACCGATGAATCAAGCCTGATGGGCATTGTATCTATGAATCATTTTGCCTCATCTAAGCGATCGGCTTGGTCCAACATGTCGACCATGCAAGCGTAGTGCTCGCTCCCCGGTGTCACTTTTTGAGACATGGAATAGAAGTACTATTGGAAATAATCCAAGTAGTTAAGATTGATTTAAGGAGTTAAGATTAGATAAAATAAAAGATAAAGATTTAGATCTAATTTAGTTTAGATGATGATGAGATTTGTTTAAATGAGGGTGAGATTTATTAAGATATGATAAATTTTTTAATATTTTAAAATATCTATATTTTATCTTTTAATCAATATAGATAGGTGCTTTTGGCTTATTCCAAAGCACTACAGACTGTTGATTGAAAGTACTTATAGGACACTCTATTATTCTCTTCTCCTCCTCTGCAGAAAAGCCAATAGAAGGAGTACATTAGTCAAAAGGAAGGAAAGACTAGTAGATCTAAAAAAAAAGAAAAGAGGAAAGAGAAGATGGCGGGTGTTACAGTAAGTGTTTCTAATCAACTACTTCCTATCTTCAAAGGTGATAATTATTAGTTTTAGGCTATTAAAATGAAAACTCTACTTATTTCACATGAATTGTGGAATGGTATAAAATGGTTTTATTGAGTATGATTTGCAGGATCCTAAGATTACTAAGGATCAAAAGCATCAGATGAATGAAAATATATAAAGAGATGCAAAAGCCCTCTATATGCTATGACAAGCAATAGATGATTCATTATTTCCTCGAATCATGATGGCATCAATATCAACAGAAGCATGAAAGATACTAAAAAGTGTATTTGGAGGCGTAGAAAATGTAAAATTTTTAAAGCTTCAAATTCTTCGACGTGAATTTGAGATTCTTATGATGAAATATTCAGAATCGATTGTTGATTTCTTCTCAAAAGTTTCTTCTATTGTGAATCAAATGAGGTCTTGTGGTAAAAATCTAAAAGATCAAATTTTAGTAGAAAAAAGTTTTACAAAGTTTATCTTCAAAATTTGATATAATCTCTACTGCTATAGAAGAAGCTAAAGATACAAGTACATTTTCTATTGATGAATTAATAGGCTCTCTTTTAGTTCATGAACAAAAAGTGAACAAATCTTTAGATGAAACTTTGGAATATATTCTTCAAATGAAGATAGATGAGAAGAAGGATCAAAAAGAGAATTCAGAGATCAAATCTCAAAGGAGAGATCAAAAGGACAGAGGACGAGGTCGATCAAATGAAGGTAACAAAAAAACTCGAAAATATTTTTGTTGTAAAAAAATAGGGCATATTGAAAAAGATTGTTGGTACAAAAATAAAAATCTAAATGTTTCTCTATGTTCTTATTATGAAAAATATGGACATCTTGAAAAAGATTGTTGGAACAAAAATCAAACAAACTATCATGAGGAAAATAATGATAACAAAAAAGATAAAGAGAATATTTTCTTTATAGCATCTAATGAAGAATATTCTAGATTTATTTGGTTTTTGGATAGTGGATGCAGTACTCATATGATAGGAGATAAAAGATAAAAGTCTATTTCAGAAGCTTGATGATTCGATCAGATCTAATGTGCAGATGGAAAATAGTAAAAAGGTTCAAATAAAAAGAAAATGAACAGTTGCTGTGAACATAAAGTCTAGTAAAAAAATTATTGATGATGTGTTATTTATTCTTGATTTAAAATAAAATCTCATTAGTATATGACAACTAATGAGAAAAGAATATTATATTATTTTTATAATAAAAAATATCTAATTTATGATAAGAATAGTAAAAAATTAATAGCAATGGCAAGGATGATAAAAAATAAAATGTTTACCTTATTATTTTTGGATTTTACTACTCCTACTAAAGAATCTAACATTATAAAAAAATAGTTATGATCATTTAAAATTTTATGATCTATGCAAACTATCTCAGATGGTACAGGTCATGATTATTTGGAAACTATAGTTGATAAAATACATCCATAGGAAAAGGATGAGATCTTAAACTCCAAGGGCAATAATGAAGGTACATATACAGAGATGGTATAAGTTTCTGATGATGTGAAGACAGCCAAGAGGAAGAAAGGAAAAATAAAGCTTTTGCATTCAAAGGGATTTGATCCTATAAATACAAAGCCACCATCAGATCATCAGAGATGGATATCAAAGAGAAAAAGGTCAAGTTATAGACCTAAGCAGAAGCATAAGACAACCGTTGTAACTTCGAAGATCAACTCGTTGACATTTACACAAAAATTTTGGCAAAGAAAATATTTCTTCGAAAATTGTGTATCAGGCATGTAACCCTTCGCCTTCACTAGCTCCTTGAGCCTCTCCAACATCTCATAAATCTGCTCTGTGGCATCGTGTAATCGGTCATGCACTATAAACACATACGTCTCGTTCCATATGTCGATCCAGTTGTCTCCGGTCTCCTTCCTCACCCCAGTCGACTCCATTGTTCTCCTCACTTCCTTAGCTTCTTCCAATTGTCCATGGGACACATACATGTTTAAAAGCAACACGAAGTTGCCAACATTATTTGGTTCGATCTCGAATAGTCGTCGAGCAACTTCGTCGCCGAGCTCCAGGTTCCTGCAGTTCCTACAGGCTCCAAGCAGAGTGCCCCACACCGATGAATTAGGCCTGATGGGCATTGTATCACTAAATCGTTTTGCCTCATCCAAGCGACCGACTTGGCCCAGCATGTCGACCATGCAAGCGTAGTGCTCGCTCCCCGGTGTCACTTTCTGAGACATGGAATAGAAGTACTGTTGGAAATAATCTAAATAGTTAAGATTGATTTAAGGAGTTAGGATTAGATAAAATGAAAGATAAAGATTTAGATCTAATTTAGTTTAGATGATGATGAGATTAGTTTAAATGAGGGTGAGATTTATTAAGATGTGATAGATTTTTTAGTATTTTAAAATATTTGTATTCTATCTTTTAATTAATATAAATAGGTGCTTTTGATTCATTCCAAAACATAATATACTATTCTATTCTCTTTCTCTCTAAAGTTATGTAGAAAAACCAATAATTACTTGAATCCCTGATCAACGTGCCCATTGTGACTGCACCCTCATGAAAGGATGCTAACAAATGTGATGTAATCCGGTTCGACACCCTTACGAAGCATTTGATCGAATAGTTGGATGACGTCATCTCCATGCCCGTGTTGTTGGAATGCTGTAATCATGGTTGTCCAAGAGACCACGTTCGTGCGGTCCTCTGCTTCCTCGAAGGATCAGCATGCGTCGTACATGGAGATCCGTAAGCTCTCGACGCATTGGTTGCTAGCGAACCTGGTTTTCACTATCAAGGTATGAATTGCTGCCCCCTGGCCCCATGAGGCTAGTCTGGCCAACGCATGGAGGACGGTGGAAAACGAGGCCTCGTCCGAGAAAATCCCCTCCCTTACCATAGCTCAGAAACAGTTGCAAGCATTCTCCATCCGATCACTTCTGATCCAACCCATCATCATAACGTTCCAGGTCATGACATCTCTATCACTACAGCTGTCGAACAACTTCATGGCTTCTTCCAAGCACCCACATTTGTTGTACATGTCGATGAGCGAGTTCCTGACGTAGTCCAACGTGGATGCCATCCCAAGCTTGAACGCATGGCCATGCACCCCTCTACCGAAGTCTAAGCCGCCACCGTTTGCGCACGCACTCAGAACACTAGAAAAGCTGACTTGGTCCGGGCTCAGGGACTGATCCGTAAGCAGCTCACGGAAATCCTCCGTTGCCCTACGGTACATCTTGTTGCGCACCAACCCCACGATCAGCGCGTTCCAAGAAACGAGATTTCTCAGGGTTATTTCATCGAACACTCTTTGAGAATCCCCCATGTCATCACATTTGGCGTACATATCGGCCAATGCGCTCACCATGTAGATGTTGGACGCGATGCCATGATTGTGAGTGAGAGCATGTAACTGTCGGCCAGTGGCAGGGAAGCCAGCCTCGGCACAGACCGGTAGGACGACGGAGAAGGTGTGGGGGTTGAGGCTGTGGCCTAACCTCTTCAGCTAGAAGAACAAGGATAGGGCCTCAAGCGGACAGTGGGAGTGGGAGAGGTGGATGATGAGGGAGGTCCAGGTGACGACCTTGCTGCAGTGTTGGGTGATTCTGAAGGTGAGCATGGCTTGTTCGAGTTGGCCACACTTGGCATAGAGGTTGATGAATTGGGTATGGAGGAGGGAGTTGGTGGTGATGAGATGGGAGTGGATCTACGTGGCATGCCTTGGGTTGGATGTTTGTGTCACGATGGAATTGGTGAGGAGGGAGATGGGTGAAAGTGAGAGGGATCAGGTTGTGCAATAGTGGTGACGGAGTGAGTAGACGAAATACAATGCAGGGGTTTTTGGGGTTTACATACTGCCTGGGATAAGTATTGATGATGATGCAAGGGATGAGGCAAAGGGGTTAAGGTTATACGTCCACAGGAAATGGTGCATGCCAACTGTATCCGTGCTACTACGAAGTATGGGAGAGAATCCGGACCCCAAAAAGGAAAATGATCGTTGAAAGAAAATGACAACAATGATATCAAGAGTGATTCTAGTATTTTGTTGCCCATCATCATCTACGGTACGGATCGGTCACGTGTCTTTTTTTATTTTCTATTGTTATTGAAACTTATGTCGTGACTAGTGAATCAACATGACATAGTTCGACCTGTACGTGCAGGATCAACTCAACAGGATTCAAAGCTCGAGAAGCCGGGAGTGGTCACTAGATTTGTGATGTCATGGCCCCCAAAATTGTCGAGTCCCCGTGGTGATCCGAAGGAGACCAAAGAGAAGCCCGCGTGGTTAGTTGGGGGGGGGGGGGGAGGGAAGGCAACAGGGAGGGATGGGTGTTGGCCTAACCCAGACCTCCGATGGCTAAGTTAACAACTTTTTGATGGGAATCCTAGTGGGTCCCTTGAGATCCCGAATGGATTTTTCTCTAGAATGAGAGTTAGAGAGCCAACCCCCTTTTCTTTACCTGGGGGGCTTTTTTATACATATGATGGCCTTTAATGTTGCAGGAGTCTTTAGTTGTGTTGTCATATGACCCATCATGGTTACAATGCACTTGCAGGAGTCGTTTAATGCTGCGGGCGTCCACTGGTGGCTAGCCGTACTATGTCCTTTAATGTTGTAGGAGTCTTTTGCTACATTGTCATACAACCCCTCACGGTTCCAAGGCACTTGCAGGACCTGCACCAATATTTGATGATGTCGTGCATAGTATCCCTACTATAGTGGCTGCATGTCGAGCGTACTTGTGCAGGGCATGGCCTTACCTGAGCCAAAAATGTTGGTTTCGTCTATGCTAAGTGGGCAGGAAATATGGTGGTAATAAGGTAGCCTATTATTAGCCCTATCATTATCCTTGAACTTTTCACGGGGTCCCTCAAAGAGGGGCAAGAGAAAGGGCTTTTCCCATTCGGAGATGTTGTCAGGGGACTCTCTTGTGTCATACGGAGTCCTGCTAGATGGTCGTCGGTGTGGCCTAGTCGACCTAAAGTAGTCATGTATGGTCGAGATTGAGAGTCCTTGGTCAAGACGGAGACCTCGCTGAAAACTGGTCGAGACTGAAAGCCCTTAGGTGAGGCTGAGATCGCTGGAAACTGATTGAGACTAAAAGCCCTCAGGTGAGGCTGAGAGCTCACTGGAAACTAGTCGGGATTGAAAGCCCTCGGGTGAGGCTGAAAGCTTGCAGGAAACTGATCGGGACTGAAAGCCCTTGGGTGAGGTTGAGCTCGCTAGAAACTGGTCGTGATTGAAAGCCCTAGGGTGAGGCTGAGAGCTCACTAGAAACTGGTCGAGGCTAAAAGACCTTGGACGAGGTTGAGCTCACTGGAAACTGGTCAGGACTGAAAGCCCTCAGGTGAGCCTAAATGCTCACAGGAAATTGGTCAGGACTGAAAGCCCTTGGGTGATGCTAAAAGCTCGCTAAAAATTAGTCTAGACTGAAAGCCCTCGGGTAACACTGAGAGCTCGCTGGAAATTGGTTGGGGCTGAAAGCCCTTGGGTGAGGTTGAGCTCTCTAGAAACTGATCAGGACTGAAAGTTCTCGGGCAAGGTTGAAAGCTCGTAACTGGTCGAGACTGAAAGCCCCGAGGCAAGGCTAAGAGCTTGCTGGAAATTGGTCGGGGCTGAAAGCCCTTGGGCGAGGCTGAGCTCACTTGAAACTTGTCGGAACTAAAAGCCCTCGGGCATGGTTGAAAGCTCATAGGAAACTGGTTGGGACTGAAAGCCCTTGAGCGAGGCTGAAAGCTCACCGAATACTGGTTGAGACTGAAAGCCCTTGGGAGAGGCTGAGAGCATATCTTCTAGGGGTGCACGAAGTCATGTTGTGGTATCATCTCCGCGCCGCACTTTAATCTGCCACATCGATTAGTTAGGGGCATTAGGTAGGATCTTTGTCCTAACATCGAGATTTCCTCGATGTTGATGGTGATTAGTTTCACCGATCGGGGCGCCCCGGTGAGCACCATGTGTGCCCTAACTAACATGCATTTTTTCATGATGCATGGTGAGTGCCAGGGTGAGCTGTCCCGTGTTTTGGGTAGGCGAAGCACCAAGTTGGTGATGGGGTTTGATTATAAATCCCCCTCTCTGTTGGTGTGGTCACCTCTTGTTGCTGTCTTGCTCTGCCAGCTCTCACTCCTTGCAATCATCTTTTTTGACTTCGACGGTCTTCTCTAACTTCAAATTCTATCGTGCCCCCGGTCTATGCCTTTAGCCCTTCCTTTTCTTCCCCCGATCATTTCTCGAGTAGGTTAGGATGTCTTTCGCCTCCTCCCATTCACCTTCCGAGTCCTCATATCTAGTCGAAGTCTCAGGTCATAGGTCTCAAGTAGTGAGTCATCCCTCTAGGGAGCGTAGGTCTATTGTAATTTATTTGTCACCCGAGGGTGCTACCCCGGATGATTTCAGGGTTGCAGAAGCCCTGGTGATGATGAGGTCATGTTTTGATATTGACTCGACCTTGACGGCTCGCCAGCTAGACGAAGTGAGGGAATATTTACATATTCTCCCAAAATATGATCTTCACGTCCCTCTTCTTGGTCAACGTCCTTATTGCTGGTTACAGGTGCCCTACAAGACAATCACGTGAGTGATGGCACGTGTGACACCTTGTGTGATCTTTTTGCTTATTATTAATATTGGCATATTTTCATATTATATTATCTGTTACATATATATTGTGGTGTCCTTGGTTCTGTGCAATGGGAGTTAGATCTTGATGAGATCATGATAATGAGATCAATTTACTTTTAAACACAGATCTTAAATAATCCCGGTCATAGGTTACCCAAGAGGGACATTAAGATAATCGGACAGATCGGTGTACTATATACCCGTCCATATGATGGAGGCGGCTGGTCTCATAGCCACTTGTGTGGAGAAACTAAGGATATAGTATAGGTGCTCATTGGAGAATGAGTTTACTGATTGATCCGCTTTTGAAATGCTATATGGTTAATGATACCTAATATCAGACAGTGATTCCATGGTCCCAGTTGTATATCTAGTCCTTAGACTTGAGACACCAAGGATGTCTTGTATGAGTACTCTTTTCTTTGATGCTAGACTTACATGTTTGGAAAGCTCCAAATCTGGTACAGTTGGTTATCAGGCTCGATAGTCGACCTTACAAAGGCAATTGAGTGTTAATAGAGGATCATCCACTCTCTGTATCATGAGAGGAATATCTCATATGTTCTTACTCAGACAAATCCCCGGTCAGGGTCATTCGGATTGAGAGAGGAGTTCTCCAGTAGAATCTGATTAGAGCAAGACAAACTGATTCTGTATGTAACCTGACAGTACCATGCCAAAAATATAGTCTCTGAGATATTATTTGGATGAGGGATTATAGATACATGGTAACAGTGGACAGACAGGTCTGATGGATTTGATCCTCCTATACTGTTTGGGGACTATGGCATAGTGGCATAGTACGTCCATAGTCGATGAGTCGACTGAATTATTATGGGGATAATAATTCACTATATTAGGAGTTCTGATGGGAGTAATTCACGGCTAGCTCGTTATCGGGCCTAGAGGGTTACACACATATGGTGGATGTTTCAGTGAATAGAGGATTGGATGAAGATCCAATTAGCCCCTATTCTCTTTAGATGAGACCCTATGCTGATGGGCTCTTTACTTTAGGCCCAATTAGAGGCCTAAGGAGATTATTGGATAGAGATCCAATAATGCAAGGTTAGTGGGTTATTGGATGGAGATCCAATATCCACTAAGGAAGGAGCATAGGGTTTTGGTGGCTCTCTATAAATAGGAGGGGAGACTTATGGTTGATAGACTACAACTTTAGCCACCACCTCCTATTCTCCTCCCTCCCTTTGAGCAAGAGTTGCAAGATCAGATTGGAGGAGTTTCGCTGCAGAGATCCATCGTATGGATACCACTAGAGAGGAGGATGCTTGACCTCCTTCATCTTCTCCATCTGAATCTGGAATACAGGGATATACGATCTCCCTAGGTAAAATCAATCTATCACACATCGTGGTTTTTCTTATTTTTGCAGTTTTTCTCGCGACCCCAATCTTTTGCACGATGATTTGATTTGTGTGGGAAACCAATTTTTATTTTAATTTCTGTTGCACATGTGATGCACCCGCTGAGGTTTCCCAACAGTGGTATCAGAGCATAGGATTTCATATGAAAAATTAGTTTTAAACTGCGTGTGATGAGATTGAATCGCTTAGAACCGTTCTACGCGCTTGTTGTAGCGATTGGCAACAAAAGTAGGCGCTGCCCGCAGGGGAGGGGCGGCCACATGCATGTTGTCTGCATTCAGAGGTGGCTGGCCATGGCCAGGCCCCCTGCAGGGGTGGCCGGCCATGGCTTGGCTACCTGCAAGGGGCGGCCGACTACGGCCAGGCCCCTTAGAAGGGGCGACCACCCACGAGCACGGCCGCGGCCGGGCTACAGGCGGTACTGCGGCGTGCCCACAAGGGCCGGCCAGAGTGGCCAGCCCAGGGTCGCCATGGCGACCCCTACGCGACGCGGCCGTGGCTTGTCTTGTGGCGGTGAGGGTGAAGGAGGGCTAGGGCATCTTTTTTGAGAAAAAGATGGTTATGCCTCTCAAAATTTAAGAAATTCTAACTTTGTCCCTTTTATACAAAATTCCTTAAATGCCCTCAATATTTTTAAATTTTTTAAGGATTGGCCTTATGTAGAGAATTCCAAAAATACCCTCAATAATTCTAGATAGTTTGAGGACTGTCCTCTCATCCAAAATTATAAAAATACTCTTGACATTTCTGAAAATTCTGAGGAGTGTCCTCTACCCTTGATAATTTTCAAAATTTGGAGTATGTCTTGATTTCTAGAAAAATAATTAATTAAATAGTTTTATTAATTATTATATATATCTGATAATACTATATATAATGTGATGTACATGTGATGTATGATGTGGATGGATGATCATGAGCCATGTGTGCAACTTGCGAACCTTGCCTTCGTGGGAAGATGACCAACTCTCCTTTTAGTGGAACTAGAGAGAGAGCTGTATGTGATCCCATGTCGACTCAGGCTATAGGTGGTTACTCATACTTCATCATATTCACTGATGATTTTTCTAGGTATGGACACGTGTACTTAATAAAGTACAAATATGAGGCCTTCGAGAAATTCAGGGAATATAAGAATGAGGTAGAGAACTAAATTGAAAAGAGTATTAAGACTCTTCGATCAGATCGAGGATGAGAGTACTTGAGTACAAAGTTCACCCATTTCCTCAGAGACAATGAGATTCTATCCCAGTGGACACCTCCTTATACACCTCAACTCAATGGTGTAT
Organism: Ensete glaucum; assembly: GCA_021527575.1. NCBI lineage: Eukaryota > Viridiplantae > Streptophyta > Magnoliopsida > Zingiberales > Musaceae > Ensete > Ensete glaucum. The sequence continues at coordinate 7,131,656 of CM038556.1, forward strand.
CCGAAATGAGGAATCACATGCTATTAGACATAGTGCGGTCCATGCTGAGTTTCGCTGACCTTACCGTCTCATTCTGGAGATACGCCATAGAGACTATAGCTGACCATATGAACAGAGTTCCATCAAAGTCGATAGTGTCTATACCATATGAGATATGGAAAGGAAAGAAGCCTGATCTTAAGATTGTTAAGATTTGAGGCTATCATGCCCATGTTAGAAGACACAACCTCAACAAGTTGGAATCAAGGATGGAACGGTGCATGTTTGTGGGATACCCTAAGGAGACTTTGAGCTATTATTTCTATCATCCCGAGGATCGAAAGGTTTTTGTTATCAAGAGAGCCATATTCCTTGAGAAGGAACACATTCTTGGTTGAAACAGTGGGAGCAAGATAGAATTAAGCAAGGTTGGAGTACCTAGCATCATTCCAAAGCCCAAGTCTGTTCAGGTACCTAACACACAAGTTTCAACTTTACGTAGGACTAGTAGAGTATCTCACCCTCCTGAAAGATATGTGGGATATATCAGTAGAGATAGACTCTCAAGATGTTGATCCTCAGACTTACGAGGAGGCTATTATGAGTATAAACTTCGGGAAGTGGCAAGAAGCCATGAATTCTGAGATGGATTCCATGAACTCTAATAAGGTTTGGAACCTTATGGATGCACTTAAGGGTATTGTACCCATCGGCTACATATGGATCTTCAAGAAGAAGATCAGAGTGGATAGAAAGGTAGAGACCTATAAAGCAAGACTAGTAGCTAAAGGATATCGTCAAAGACAAGGAGTTGAATATGACGAAACCTTTTCACTTGTAGTCATGCTTAAGTCCATTAGAATTATTTTGGCCATTGCAGCACACTATGACTATGAGATATAATAGATGGATGTCAAAATGGTATTCCTCAATGGTAACCTCGAGAAAGAGGTGTATATGATATAACCAAAGGGATCCGTATTCAAAGAGAGTTTAGATAAAGTGTGCAGGTTACTTAGATCCATTTATGGATTGAAGTAAACTTCCTAAAGTTAGAACATAAGATTTGATGAGGTGATCAGATCTTATAACTTCGTTAATAATGAAGATGAGCCTTATGTATACAAGAAGGTAAGTCGACGCGCTATCACTTTCTTGGTGCTATATATAGATGACATCCTAATCATTGGGAATGATGTAGGAATACTCTCCACGGTAAAGGCTTAACTATCCAAAAACTTCTCCATGAAAGACTTAGAGGAAGCATCCTATATTTTGGGGATCCGGATCTATAAAGATAGATCCAAAAGGATGCTTGGCTTGTCCCAGTCTAAGTACATAGACTCTATTATCAAAAGGTTTAACATGAAGAATTCCAAGAGAGGTCTTATACCAATGAGACATGGAATATCACTTTCTAGGAGTATGTCCTCAAAGACTCCTAAAGAAAGGGCAGACATGGATAAGATACATTATGCCTCAGTGATAGGGTCTATCATGTATACGATGCTATGTACCAGGACTAATATAGCACATGCTCTGAGTGTCATAGGCAGATATCAGGCAGATCCAAATTTAGAACACCGAAAGGCAGTAAAGTGTATCCTTAAGTACTTGAGAAGGACTAAGGATCTTTTACTGGTATATGGAGGAGGTAGCCTCCAGGTTGAGGGCTACACAAACTCGAGTTTTCAGTCTGATATTGATGATAGCAAGCCAAATTGATGATAGCTAGCCAAACTTAACAAATAGGAATACATATCGATTAGATATTCAGATCTATGTATCATAAACTAAAATAATAGATCTAATATTTTTGATATCGAAAACCTATGCTCTGATACCAATTGTAAGCATAAAAACTATAATTATGCAAACTATTATGCGAAAAACTTTTATGCCATGATTTAAAATCAAAAAAATACTAGATCTATTTACGATAAATACCTTTAGATGCCATATGAATAGATCCAATTAGATCTTCAAGAACACTGCCTACAGATCTGAATATCATCGAGATGTCGATCTGCAAGGAGAACTAGAATAGATCTTGACCCTTTCTCCTCTCTTCCTATCCTTTCACAGGACCACTATTATTGATGGTATTTGGGGAGATTGAGGGAATAACTATAATCTCTCTCAAGAACTATTATGCAGCATATTGCGACTCGCTGTGACGCACCCTCACAGATTTGGATGTTAGGTTTAGAAGAGGTCTTATCTTTTTATAGGCGAGAGTAGAGGGTCTAGGGTAAGTTATTAGGAGAGTTCCTTTCATCAAGGGCATCCCCTAAAATATCCTAATATAATATGAACTTCATTTAATATTAGTTAATATCTTTTATCAAAATCTAATTAATCTATAATATATCTTATTCAATTATAAAGGGTTACATAATCTTACAATCATATCACATGTCATGTTCCTGCCCATTTGGCATAGACGAAACCAATATTTTGGCATAGGTAAGGCCAACCTTGTGCAAGTACGATCGACATGCCACCACTAACTATAGTAGGGATCCTATGCATGACATCATTAGATATTGGTGCAGGTCCTGCAAGTGTCTTGGAACCATGAGCGGTTGTATGATACGCACCAAAAGCTCCTGCAACAATAAAGGACATAGTATAGCCAGCCACCGACTAACACTCATAGCATTAAAGGGCTCCTGTATGTGCCTTGGAACTATGAGGGGTCATACGACAACATAGCAAAAGACTCCTACAACATTAAAGGCCATCGTAAGGCCGTTCCCCAGTAGACAAGTATAAAAGCCCCCCGGGTAAGAAAAGGGGGCTAGTTCTCTAACTCTCATTCCAGAGAAATCCATTCGGGATCTCCAAGGACCCACTTAGATTCCCATCAAAAAGGTACTAACTTAGCCATCGGAGGGTCTGGGTTAGGTTGAACCGCGTCGTGCTGACTCACCGGCCACGACACAAGTTCCAATAATAGTTTGATACTAGAAGAAGGGCCTGATGTCTTAGGAACGCTCAGTGCTCAACAACCTTGAGGAACACATTCCCTCCATAATGCAATAGACCCCTGCGGTGGCTCCTTAGCCTCCACCCCCTCTTTCTTTACTCGATGATGGGAACCCAACTACTAACACCCCGAGACATTACTAGTACTTGTTCAATGACCCCGGACTTACTCCACTTGCACCTAACCTTGGAAGTTTGGCGATAACCCCGGAAGCCTTCCTAGGGCTCACTAATCAAGTTCAGACCATAGCCGGGATGCTCCAAATGATTATCCCCTACATCCTACAGCTCTCTCACAGCCAATTTTTCAACCCCAAGTAACTCCCCTACCTCTGCTAGGGGTAGTATCATCACCCGAACATTAACTCCTGGCGGTATAGCCTCTTGACAACCCTACTCGATTCCAACCAGAACTCGATCCTGCACTTGGGGGTGATGCGACTAAGCGGTGTATGCCCACCCCTAACGCCTTGGTCCAAAATATGCTGGATCTCGACACTCTCTCGTCCGACTCCACCGACTCTTTTAGGGAACAGCTACGCCTGGTGAACCAAAGGATAGATGATGCCCAAAAGGAGGTAATCAGGTCAAAGGACGTTCTCAGGGAAGGTTCTACTAGTGGTTCCCCCTTCGTCCTCGAGATACAAGACAAATCAATCCCACAAGACTTTCAACTCCCAATGCTGGAAGCGTATGATAGTGACTCTGATCCAATGGAGCATGTAGCCGCCAAGCCTTTCCAACAACCCTATGTGGGACTGCTCGGATCTGGTACGCCATTTGAAGCCTGCATCAATACGTTCCTTTGACCAGCTAGCCAAAGAGTTTGAATCAAACTTTCTCACTAGTACATATTCAAGGTTGATCGCGACATCCCTTCTTGGGATGAGGTAGAGGTTGGATGAACCATTGGGGCAATACCTTACTTGGTTCATGACGGGGATTATGGCTATTCCTGACACACATCCATCACTAGTTATTCAAGCATTTTTAATTGGGTTAAGGCCTTCTTGTTTCTTCTAGTCACTGGTGGAACGCCCCCCTACAATGGGATCGAAGATGTTACAAAGAGCCAACCAATATGTCACTGCTAAAGTGCTAATGGCGAAAAAGCACGAAGATCAGAAGAGACTTGCGGGCTGAATCTTCTAGAGGTCCACCTCCTGGACCCCCAAGGAGGAGGACGGAGAGAACCGAGCAAGCTGCCTCAAGGCTCCCCAACACACCCCTTAACTCGACCTGGATTGAGATTTTCCTCCAGATCCGGGAAAAAAGACTCCTCAAGGCCCCCAACCCAATGAAGTCCAACCTGAGGGACATGATCAGGGACACTACTGCCGCTTTCACTGAGACTATGGTCATGATATAGCAAAATGCTATGACCTGAAGAATCAAATTGAAGAATTCATTCACCACGGCCACCTTAGTCGATATGTAAGGAAGCCTCGCGAGCCGTCCCTCCATCCGAAGGGCCCGGTGGAAAAACAAATCGATGTTATAATTGGGGGTCCAACTACAGGAGGAGATAGCTCCTCAGCTTGAGAGGCTTACGCCCGAACTAAGGTGCCAAAGAGACCTTGGATGCAATGCGATCCTAAAATGACATTCGAATCGAGGGACGAAGAATACTCAGACCATGATGACACCCTGGTGATCTCAGCCCGAACAGCGAATACTCAAGTCAAGCGCTTCATGAAAGATACAAGGAGCTCGGTGGACATATTATACTTCGACACCTTCCGAAAACTCGGTATGACTAAGAAAGATCTTGCTCCCATGACTTCAATTTTGACAGGATTCACTAGAGATGCAATAACTCCAATGGGCATTGCGACCTTGCTTATCACCTTTGGCGAGGAGCTGAGGACCAAGACGTTAATGATCCCCTTCATGGTAGTCGAGCTTCCCTCGGCGTACAACGTAATCATCGGCCGACCATCCCTTAACAAATTAAGGGCGACCGTATCTACATACCATTGCAACATGAAGTTTCTGACCAACGCCGGAGTTAGAGAAATCAAGAGTGACCCCTGGGAATCGAGATAGTGCTACCTGGCAGCAACTACCATCCCCAAGAAGGTCAAGAAAGAGGCTTGGATTCTAAACCCTAGAGAGTTTGACAAACCAGACTCTTGGCCCGAGCCGACCGAACAAGTGCTGGAGGTCCCCCTGGACAAGAATTATCCAGAGAGGATAGTCCGGATAGGGTCGGCTCTCTCCGAGGTTGAACACATCCAGCTTATAGACTTCCTCAGTCGAAATGCGGATGCTTTCGCCTGGTCACCAAGCGATATATCGGGTATCCATCCGAAAATAGCTCAACACCATCTCAGGAGCTCGTCCGATATAGCAAAGGCCCCAGAAGTTTACCGCTGACCGATAGAAAGCCATCAAGGAGGAAGTTGATTGGCTATTAAAATCAAGATTCATAACAGAAATCAGATACTTGAGCTGGCTATCTAATGTAATTCTTGTCAAAAAGGCTAATGAAAGCTGACAAATGTGTGTTGACTACACTGATTTTAATAGGGCTTGCCCTAAAGACTGCTATCCCTTGCCAAAAATTGATTAGCTAGTAGACTCTATGTCGGTAAATGAGTTACTCTCCCTTATGGATGCGTTCTCGGGCTACAATCAAATTCGAATGGCCCCCCAAGATCAAGAGAAGACAATGTTCATCACGCATCAAGGCACCTATTGCTACAAAGTAATGTTGTTCGGACTGAAGAATGCCAGTGCTACCTACCAAAGGATGATCAACTGACTGTTCAAGGATCAGCTTGACAGAAACATGGAGGCCTACATAGACGACATGATTGTCAAAAGCAGCCATGTGCAGGTGCACCTCGCAGACCTTGCCGAGACATTCCAGACCCTCAGAAAGTTTTAAATGAAGCCCAATCCTCCCAAGCACATCTTCGGTAATGCATCGAGAAAATTCCTCGGCTTCATCAGTCACCAATGAGGAATATATATAAATCCCGAGAAGGTCAGAGCAATCAGTGACTACCCTAGTGACCAGCTCGAGCTATACCTGATCGCCTTAAAACACACCGTTAGCTCAGTCCTGATAAAACTCAAAGGAAACGAGCAATGGCCCATGCACTATTCTAGCCATGTTCTACGTGATCCCGAGGAGCGATACCCCCTGATCGAGAAGCTTGCATATGCCCTAGTTCTGGTAGCTAGAAAGTTACGATCGTACTTCCAGGTCCACATGATTAAGGTAATAACCGATCAACCTCTGCGCCAAATCCTCTCTAAGAGTGATATTGCAGGAAGGATGCTCAAATGGTCAGTAGACTTTAGTGAGTTCGGCCTGCTATACATCCTAAGAACGAGGATCACAACCCATGTGATTGTCGATTTTGCCTAAGAGTTAACAACCCCTGAGCTCATTCAGAAGAAACTAGCTTGGACCCTCCATGTCGATGGGTCGACGAACGCCGTGAGAGGAGGGACGAGGGTAGTCTTCAAAGACCCCTCTCGGCAAGCTTGGGAGCATGCACTCCAGCTCGAGTTCTCAATTACCAACAACAAAGCAAAATATGAAGCACTATTGTTCGGATTACGCTTTGAAGTGTTACTGACTGCCAACTGGGGGCTAGTCAAGTTGGTGGAAGTTTTGAGGCTTAGGAGCCTAACATGATCAAATACTTGGCCGAGGCGCGTCGCCTTGTCGATATGTTTAAGTACTTCACCATTTCACGAATTCCCCATGCTAACAACTCCTTGGCAAATGCGCTAGCGAAGTTGGCCTAAACAGGGACTTTAAGTGGCAACCCTCCTAAAAATTGCCAGTCTCTACCAACCAACAATCTCTGCAATCAAGGTGACCACAACGAGCACCAACCCTAATTGGCGAGAAGAAATACTACATTACAAAAAGGACACGACCCTCTCAGCTGACAAAGTGGTCATTTGTCAAGTCAAAAGAACTGAGGCATGGTATAGTATCATCAACGAATGTCTCTACCAAAGAGTATTCAGCTAGCCCCTACTATGGTGCCCGTCGAAAGCTAAAGCTGACACGATGCTTGCCAAAGTCCACGAGGGAATATGCGAGGAGCACATTGGAGGACACACCCTGGCCTTCAAGGTCCTTCATCTCAGGTACTACTAGCTGACCATGTGGGCTAATGTGATAGCCTACATCCAAAAGTGCATGTAATGTCAGAGGCATGCACGCATCCCTCACCAGCTAACTCTGCCCCTCTCCCCGACTGACTATGCTTGGCCCTTCGTACAATGGGAGATGGACCTTTTCGGCCCCTTCCTCCTAACCTCAGGACAATGAAGATTTTTAATTATTGGGGTATATTATTTTACTAGATGGGTTGAGGTTGAGTCCCTAGCCTCGACCACCAAAAAGCAGGTTGAAGGTTTCATCTGGAAAAATATCGTCATAGGGTTTAGCATCCCTAGAGTCATAGTCATAGACAATGAAATGTAGTTCAATAATTCTAAGTTCAAGACCTTCTACCAAAGCTATCGGATACAACTAAAGTTCAGCTCGGTCACCCACCCTCAGGCTAATGGGTTGGTCGAAGTAACCAACAAAAGCATACTTGTGGGATTAAGGAGAAGGGTGATCGACGCCCAAACCTCCTAGGTCAATGAGCTTCCAAGTATCCTTTGGACCCTATAAACAACTCTGAAGGCACCGACTGGGGAGTCACCTTTTAGCCTTGCCTTCAACACTAAGGTCATCCTACCACCCGAGGTGGTATTCCCAACCCTGAGGGTTGAACACTTCACCCACAAAGCATCAGAAGCAGGCCTCAGGGAGAACCTGGATCTTATCGAGGAGCTTAGGGTCAAAAGCACACCTAAGAACTCTTTATTATCAAAAGTCAGTTGCCCGACTTTATAATCGAAAGGTCTAACCCCAACCAATTGGTGATGGTGACTTGGTCCTCAAAAAAGCTAAAGTTAGTGATCCCGAGCACTCCCATAGGAAACTCACCTCGAGATGGGAGGGACCGTACTACGTCGTCCAGACTATCCGAGAGGGGACTTATACCCTAGCAACAATAGATGGCGGAACCCTCCCTCAAACTTGGCAAATATCAAACTTAAAGAAATTCTACATCTAGCAATAGACGAGGAACTCATAATGAATTTGATTCGTTCAGATGATTGAATGAAAAATGCCATAAGGAAACAAAAATTTCATTGATAAAGGAAAGTTACAAAGACGATCGGGCAACCAATAACACAGAACTTGAATGCTCGATAATGAACACTATAGGACCAGGATCACTTCTTAGGGGAAGTGCTATCACCGAAGGGCTGGCAAAGATCCATCTTCATGTTGCCATCCTCGGGACACTCAGTGAATGGGTTTTCTTTGATTGCTGCTTCTGGATACTTGGCCTGTAAGCATTCGAGCGCCACTAGTACCCAAACTCATAGTTGGTTCTCCCCATTTTCTCGAGGCTTGACTCGAACCCCAAGAAGCCTTGTAGGCGGTTACCGCCTTCGGATCTTTGACCTTCAGTTTTGCCTTAGGGAGCATCACTACCTTGGTCAGTGACAACACATCATCCTCTAAGCAAGCCCGATCGTCCCGAGCCCCTTGTAGGCTGGTGCGTGTAGTGTTGACCTCCTGCTCGAGGTCCTTGTGTTAGTGATTGGAGGACTCTTGTTCAGCCCTCAGCCGATCATTATCAACTTGTAGCTCCTTGGCCCGATATTCGGTGATCGCAATTGCTTCCTACCCAGCCCTGAGCTTTAGCTCTTTGTTGGCAACCCGAAGCACCGTAATCCTCTCATGTTACAAGCGAACCATCTAGCCTACATTATGGGCTATGTTGATGAGGGCGCTTGCAAAGTGAAGTCCCTACCAAGAGGAGAAAGAAGGTGAAACCAAAGCTAAAAGAAAAAAAAACTGACATACCCAGATGACCAACTTAGTGGCCCAATCCATCAACTCCTCTGAGGAGCATTCATACAACTACTTCGCCAGGATAGGGTGAAGAGCCCCCGTAGGTACTCAGTTGCTAGTGGGCCCTCGGTCCACATACGGGCCGACTCGAAGAACGACGACCACCATGGCATCATCAGTTCATCGCCTTTGGCCTGAGGCAGCTTTGGCATGTGGGTGGCGAAGTATTGGTCGGCCCCCGCCCTACCATCAACTTCACATAACTCCCGAATGGAGTAGCCACACTCTGGAACCTTCTCGGCTTCTGCTAGCTCCTTCCCTTTTTCGGCCAAAGCCTTCGGGGAGCTCCCGGTGGCACCTATCGACTGCCCGAATGTCGCCACTCTACTCCTCTTCTTCAACGCTTCATCTCCCCCCCCCCCCAAGTCCCTTGACATTTTTCAGCCATCGAGGGAGAAGGTTCCACGACTGGCGATGGGGGAGTGACGGTCATCGTCGGAGTCACAGACCTGCTCACAGCACTGCTAGTCAACTTCATCCTTCCCATGTTAAACATTTCTACAACATAAAGTAAAAAAGTTAAAGTAGGAACACAACACATAAGGAGAAAAATGTAGACATACCCCAAGGAGTAGGACTGAGCCCCATCTCAACTAGCCAAGCCTCAGTCATGTCTCTTATAGCCTTGAAGAATAAAGGATCCCTCGAAGGATTTTGGCAAGTTCGGACTCATCGCCCGAGAGGGCAAGGGCCAAGTTATTCACCGTTCAAGCCATCCACTCGGCCAGGAAGCTCCAACCCCAGCTACAAGAAATCAAAAAGTGCCATGCCTTCCAGCCTTTGCTACAGGATGACACGCCACCCACTTGGAATCCACTATGGGCAGTTAGGTAATATCCGGCTTGTCCCCGACATAGGCGGAAACATGCCATAAACATATCTCGGGTTGGCACAATGCCCGACCCATTACATTTCCATAGGAATGCCACTAAGTAACGCCATAAGTTGGGTGCCATTTGGGAAGGGAGATATCCGCTACCCCTCGAGGCAAGCCTCAATCATGGGGTGCAGTGGGAACTGAAGGCCTACTTCGAGGGCATCAGTCGATAGACCAAAACTATTCAAAAAGCATTATAAGTGTTGGGAAACCTCAGCGGGAGTATCATCTGCACAGTGGAAATTAAAACAAAAATCAGTTTCCCATGTAGATCAAATCATCGTACACAAGATTGGGGTCACGAGAAAAATGTAAAAATCAATAAAACTACAATGTGTGAGAGATTAATTTTACCTAAGGAGATCGTATATCTCTGTATTCTAGATCCAGATGGAGAAGATGAAGGAGGTCAAGTGTCATCCTCTTTAGCGGTATCCACACGATGGATCTCTGCAGTGAAACTCCTCCAATCTGATCTCGCAACTCTTGCACAAAGGGGGGGAGGAGAATAGGAGGTGGTGGCTAGAGCTGCAGCCTATCAACCATGAGTCTCCCCTCCTATTTATAGAGAATCACCAAAAAACCCTAGGGAGCTTTCCAAACCTATAAGTCTAGCATCAAAGAAAAGAGTACTTATACCAGTCGCGATAACCAGTTGTACCAGATCTGGAGCTTTCCAAACTTGTAAGTCTAGCATCAAAGAAAAGAGTACTCATACAAGACATCCTTGGTGTCCCAAGTCTAAGGACCAAATACACAACTGGGATTATGAAATCACTGTTTGACATTAGGTATCATTAACCATTCAATATTCTATAAGCAGATCAATCAATGTACTCATTTTCTAATGAGCACCTGTACTATATCCTTAGTGTCTCCACACAAGTGGCTATGAGACCAGCTACCTCCATCATATGGACAGGTATATAGTACACCGATCTGTCTGGTTATCTCAATGTCCCTCTTAAGTAATCTATAATCGGGATTATTTAGGATCTGTGTTTAAAGGTGAATCGATCTCATTATTGTGATCTTATCACGATTCGATTCCCATTGTACAGAACCAAGGACATCACAATATATATGCAACAGATAATATGAGAATATGCTAATATTAATTATAAGCAAAAAGATCACACAGCGTGTCACACGTGTCATTACTCACGTGATTGGCTTGTAGGGCACCTATAACTAACAATCTTCCACTTGACCAAAAGCCAATAACCTATGTGTCTGATCCCCATTAGAATCATGTGATGCTCAAATACAATCTGAGCCAATGGCTTTGTCAGTGGATCTGCAATGTTATCTTCGGATGGAACTCTTCCCATTGCTATATCTTTACGGGCTATGATCTCTCTTATCAGATGGAACCTCCTCAGAATATGCTTAGACTTCTTATGAGACTTGGGTTCCTTCGCTTGAGCTATCGCTTTATTGTTGTTACGGTATAAGGGAATTGGGTTTACCTTATTTAGTACGACTCTCAAATCTTTAATAAACTTCTTCATCCATACCCCTTCCTTTGCTACTTCTGCTACAGCAATGTATTCTGCCTCTATAGTTGAGTCAACAGTAGTATCTTGCTTGGAACTCTTCCAGCTTATTGCTCTTCCATTTATGGTGAAAATATACCTTGAATTTAACTTGCTATCATCAATGTTAGACTGAAAACTTGAGTTTGTGAAGCCCTCAACCTGGAGGCTACCTCCTCCATATACCAGCAAAAGATTCTTAGTTCTTTTTAAGTATTTAAGGATACACTTTACTACCTTCTAGTGTTCTAAACCTGGATCTGCCTGATACCTGCTCGTGACACTCAAAGCATATACTATATCAGGCCTAGTACATAGCATCGTATACATGATAGACCTTATCGCTGAGGTATAAGGTATCTTATCCATGTCTGTCATTTCTTCAGGAGTCTTTGGGGACATACTCCTAGAAAGTGATATTTCATGTCTCATCGGTATAAGACCTCTCTTGAAATTTTCCATGCTAAACCTTTTGACAATAGAGTCTATGTACCTAGACTAGGACAAGCTAAGCATCCTTTTTGATCTATCTTTATAGATCTGGATCTCCAAATTATAGGATGCTTCCCCTAAGTCTTTGATGGAGAAGTTTATAGATAGTCAAGCCTTTACTGTGGAAAGCATTTTCACATCATTCCCAATAATTAGAATGTCATCCACATATAGCACCAGGAAGGTGATAGCGCTTCCACTTACCTTCCTGTACACACAAGGCTCATCTTCATTCTTAACGAAGTCATAAGATCTGATCACCTCATCAAATCTTATGTTCCAACTTCGGGAAGCTTGCTTTAGTCCATAAATAGATCTAAGCAACCAACATATTTTATCTGGACTCTCTTTGGATATGAATCCCTCTACTTATATCATATACACCTCTTCCTCGAGATTACCATTGTGGAATGTCATTTTGATATCCATCTGCCAGATCTCAGGGTCATAGTGTGCTGCAATGACCAAAATAATTCTAATGGACTTAAGCATGGTTATAGGTAAAAAGTTTTCATCATAGTCAACTCCTTATCTTTGATGATATCCTTTAGCTAACAGCCGTGCTTTATCGGTCTCTACCTTTCCATCCAATCTGATCTTCTTCTTGAAGATCTATTTATAGCCAATGGGTATAATACCCTAAGGTGCATCCATAAGGTTCCAAACCTTGTTAGAGTACATGAAATCTATCTCAGAATTCATAGCTTCTTGCTACTTCACAGAGTCTATACTCATAATAGCCTCCTTGTAGGTCTAAGGATCAACATCCTGAGAGTTATCTCCACTGATAGGTCCCACATATCTTTCAGGAGAGTGAGATACTCTACTAGACCTACGTAAATTTGAAATTTGTGTGTTAGGCACTTGAACAGACTCGGGCTGTGGAATGGTGCTTGAGCTTGGTTCTCCAACCTCACTTAGTTCTATCTCACTCCCACTGTTTCCACTAAGAATGTATTCCTTCTCAAGGAACACAGCTCTCTTAGCAACAAAGACCTTTTGGTCCTCGGGATGATAGAAATAATACCCACAAGTTTTCTTTGGGTATCCCCATTCTATCCTTGATTCTAACTTAGCAGGGTTGTGTCTTCTAACGTAGGTAGGACAACCCCAAATCCTAACAATCATAAGATTGAGCTTCTTTCCTTTTCATATCTTATATGGTGTAGATACTACCGACTTTGATGGAACTCTATTCAGAAGGTAAGCTGCAGTCTATAGGACGTACCCCGAGAATGAGATGAATAGGTCAACGAAACTTATCATGGATCGCACCATGTTTAACAGCATGTGATTCCTTGTTTCTAATACACCATTGAGCTGAGGTGTATAAGAAGGTGTCCATTGGGATAGAATCTCATTGTCCTTAAGGAAATGGGTGAACTCTGCACTCAAGTTCTCTCCTCCTCGATCTGATCAAAGAGTCTTAATACTCTTTCCAATTTGGTTCTCTATCTTATTCTTATATTCCCTGAATTTCTCGAAGGCCTCAGATTTATACTTCATTAAGTACACATGTCCATTCCTAGAGAAATCATCAGTGAATATAATAAAGTATGAGTAACCACTTATAGCCTGAGTCGACATGGGACCATATACATCACTATGTATGAGTTCTAATAACTCAGTGGCTCTCTCTCTAGTTCCACTAAAGGAGAGTTGGTCATCTTCCCACGAAGGCAAGATTCGCAAGTTGCATATGTCTTATAGTCAAATGGATCTAAGTATCAATCTTTTAGTAACTTTTGAATCCTTCTCTCATGTATATGACCTAGCCTACAATGTCATAGGTATGCATTATTCATCTCATCCCTTTTCTTCTTAGACATATTTATATTTATGATGTATGGAGAACTGTCTAACACATATAAGCCATTTACAAGGGTCCCTCTAGTGATGATCTCATCATCCATAATTATTGAATAAATATTATTCTCAAAAACTAATTTATATCCACTTATTGTCAAATAAGAGATGGATATAATATTTTTGATAATAGAGAGAACAAAATAGTATGCATCTAATGCAATGATAGCTACACCGGGCAGATGTATGGTGACCTCCCCAATAGCAATTGTAGTAACTCTTGCTCAATTGCTCATCTTAATGTCCATCTTGCCTTTAACCAGTCTACTAGGTCTTGTCAGAACTTATAACGAATTACAGATGTGATAAACACTCCTGGCATCCAATACGCATGTGTTATCATGAAAATTTGATAAGTGGAGACTGATCATGAATATACCTGAAGCTTCTCCAAGCTTCTATCTCACCTTCTCTGCATAGTAGTCCTTATAGTTCCTCTTCCAATGTCCGTCTTGACCACAATGGAAGCATTGTCTTTTGTCCTTTCCCGAATATTTCTGATACCATTGTTGGGAAACCTCAATGGATACATCACATATGCAGCGAAAATTAAAACAAAAATCGGTTTCCCACGTAGATCAAATTATCATGCAAAAGATTGAGGTCGTGAGAAAACTGTAAAAATCGATAAAACCGCGATATGTAAGAGATTGATTTTACCTAGGGAGATCGTATATCCCTGTATTCCAGATCCAGATGGAGAAGATGAAGGAGGTGAAGCGTCCACCTCTCTAGCGGTATCCACACGATGGATCTATGCAGCAAAACTCCTCTAATCTGATCTCGCAACTATTGCTCAAAGGGAGGGAGGACAATAGGATGTGGTGGTTAAAGCTGTAGCCTATCAACCAAGAAACCCTAGGGCTTCTACCTTAACAGGTATTGGATCTTCATCTAATAACCCACTAACCTTGCTTTGTTGGATCTCTATCCAATAATCTCCTTAGGCCTCTAATTGAGCCTTAAGCAAGGAGCCCATCAGCATAGGGTCTCATCTAATGAGAATAGGGGCAAATTAGATCTTCATCCAATCCTCTATTCGTTGAAGCATCCACCATATGTGTATGACCCTCTGGGCCTGATACCGAGCTGGTCATGAGTCACTCTCATCAGAACTCCTTCTGATATAGTGAATTATTATCCTCATTTAATAATTCACTCGACTCATCGACTATGGACGTACTAGGCCACTACGCCATAGTCCCTAGATGGTATAGGGGGAATGAATCCGTCGAACCTATCTGTCCACAGTTACCATATATCTATAATCCCTCATCCAAATAATATCCCAGAGATCGTATATTGGACATGGTACTATCAGGTCACATACGGAATTAGTTTATCTTGCTCTAATTGAATTCTACCATAGAACTCCTCTCTCAATCTGAATGACCCTGGCCAGGTATTTGTCTGAGCAAGCACATATGAGATATTCATCTCGTGATACCGAGAGTAGATGATCCTCTGTTGACACTCAATTGCCTTTGTAAGATTGGCTACCAATCCCAATAACCAACTGTATCAGATCTGGAGCTTTCCAAACCTTTAAGTCTGGCATTAAAGAAAAGAGTACTCATACAAGGCATCCTTGGTGTCTCAAGTCTAAGGACTAGATATACAACTGAGGCTATGGAATCAATGTTTGACATTAGGTATCATTAACTATACAACATTCTATAAGTGGATCAAGCAGTAAACTCATTCTCCAATGAGCATCTATACTATATCCTTAGTATCTCCACACAAGTGGCTATGAGACCAACCGCCTCCATCATATGGACGGGAATATAGTACACTGATCTGTCCGGTTATCTCAATGTCCCTCTTGAGTAACCTATGATCGGGATTATTTAGGATCTGTGTTTAAAGGTGAATCGATCTTATTATCGTGATCTCATCATGATTTGATTCCCATTGCACAGAACCAAGGATATCATAATATATATGCAATAGATAATGTGAGAATATACCAATATTAATCATAAGCAAAAAGATCAGCGTGTCACACGTACCATCACTCACGTGATTGGCTTACAGGGCACTTGTAACTAGCACACCAATCCATCCTTCTCTCCTCCACATCCTTAATACTTTAACTATCATCAAGGTGACATCTTCTAGCCATTGTGTCCTACCCACACGAACCAGCAACAAGTTGTTTGCCAGTTATGTGATAATGTCGGCCACTTTACAAATTTTGTCGGTCTTGATCTCGAATTCCTGCTCCATCAAATTGGCCTCAAGCGAATGTCATGACTACTCTGACTACTAGTAGATCAAATTGGATGGTGGACTTTGGTGCCTCTCATCATATTATTTCTGATCTCCAGAACCTATCTATCCACAACAACTATAGTAAAAATAAAGACATCAGTATTAGTAACAATAAAGTCATTCATATTACTCACATTGGTTCCACAATGCTTAAACTATATACCACTACTTTCACACTCGATGATGTTCTATACGCACCACACATTAAACAAAATCTCATTTTTTTTTCTCAATTCTATAAATAAAATAATACTTCTATTGAATTTTTTCTTATTTTTTTCTTGTTAGGGATTTTAGCACGGTGGCATCCTTAGTCTGAGGCCAGAATAAAGACAACATTTATGAGTGGTCATCAACTTTGCGTCTAACCCAACCAACTGTACACTCTTCAACTGCTACTTTGGTTGACTTGTGGCATTGTCTCCTCGGTCATCCCTCATGCTCTGTCCAATAAAAATTACTTTTCCACTATTCTTTTCTTGCTTTTAAATCAAGTAGTGTTATCACTCACTGTAATGCTTATCTTAGCAATGAGAGTTATAAACTACCTTTTGAAAAGTCCTTCATGTCCTTTAAACCATTTGAAATTATTTATACCGATGTTTGGGGCCCTACCTCAACCATTTCTTTTGACAAGTTCAGATTTTATTTCATTTTTGTGGACTATTTCACCAAGTACACATGGTTATACCCTCTCCATCATAAGTCTGAAGTCCCTGTAGTTTTTTCAACTTTATAAAATTGCTCAAGAACTTCTTTCCGACTATAATTAAAATAGTCTACTCTGATAGTGGGGGTGAATATTAAGCCCTCGCATCCTACTTGTCAGCTTGCGACATTCAACACCTCAAGTCACCCCTATATACTCCTCAACTGGTTGGCTTTGCTGAACACAAACATCAATAGATCATTGAATCTGATTTAACACTCTTACATCAAGCCTCTATGCCATAAACTTTTTGGTCAGTAGCTTTTCAAATTGCAGTCTACTTCATTGATCCTATGCCTACTCTTGTCCTACGATATTAATCATCATTTAAAAAACTATTTCATAAATATCCTAATTTGCAAACACTGAAAGTGTTTGGTTGTTTGTGTTATCCGTGGTTAAAAAAATCCTATGCCTCACATAAGATATAATAGATCTTGACCTTATGTTTTCATTGGGTATTCTTTTGAATATAATACCTTTCGATGCTATGACCACCATACTAATAGAGTCTTTATTTCATGTCATGTCACTTTTGTGGATTCTATCTTTTCCTTTCACAACCACAAGTCTCCTATCATATATCCATCTCCAATACCCATGGATCACTATAATACACCTCCGACCCCATCAACTGAACCTCTAAACGTATCTCCTAGGCCTTCTCGTTTATGTGGAATCTCAGATTTTAATGATGAAATCAATTGATGGGTTATTGATCTAACATGGATTGTTAGAAGTTAATTGATGCAGGATTAACTACGTCAGAGAGAATATGACAATCAGGTTTGACCAAAGTCAAGTCTATGCATTGGGCCGAGGTTCGCCATGAGTGCGTTGGAAGCTCACTAAGGGTATTGGGAGCTTGCCTGGATGGGACGAGGGAGTTCGCCAGAAGAAGATCGAGACTCATCGGATAATTATTGGGGATAGCCGAAAGGCTTGCTAGGAGTTGGGAAGGTCTTAAAGTGGACCTATGGCTATTACGATTGAAATTAATTAAGTCATAGTTAGCATCATGCAGGTTTAACCATGACGGGAGAAGGAGTTAAAGATTAGACATGGACCCAGGATCAAGCTTAGGCATCGGGTTAAGGATTGGATGATGTGGTGGGAGCATGCAGGGAGTTCACTAGGTGATTCACCGAAGGGATCGGGAAGTTCACTAGGAACATATCGGGAGATCGCTGGAGGAAGACTGTGAGACTCATCGCTAGAGATTTCGAAGGTTGTCGTAATGCGGGAGTGAGGTCATTAAGCTTGGTGGTCATGTTTGATTGTAATCTTTAAGTCGTAGGTTAAGAGTAAGTCTGATTTGAGTGTGATTTGGAAATCAACTCAAAGAGATAACCGGGTCCACTATGGGGTTTGATTAAGCTCAAGTTGAGCTCAATTAGTTAACTAAATAATTTATCAACATCAGGTTCAAGTTGAAATTCAAAAAGTGGAGGGAACCACTTTTGCAGAGACTCCAGTGGGTAAGCCACTAGTAAGGGCGGTTGTACTGCAGTACCCAGGATTCCGGGCAGCTATCAGTGGTTGAGTTGCCCAAGCTGGGCGACTGAACCGCCTGCACCTAGGAATCTGCGCACTTTCGATGGTTGACCCGCCCAGGCTGGTAGGTGAATCGTCTGTACTCGAATTTTTCAGATACGGTTGGATTTTGGCTCCGGTTTTAAAGCCAATTTGGAGCTTGTAAATATCCCAAGTTTTTTTGCATTCCACATAATAATTTTTGGATATTATATTCTGAGAAAATATTATGTGTGCATCCTAAGAAAAATAAAAGGGGTAAGGGAGTAATCAAAGAGTGTAATTTTATCTCCCTTGTAAGCAAAGTGTAAGGATTTGGTCTTCACCCAAAGAAGATCAGTAGTAAACATCAGTGTGTCTCAAGAGGGACTCGAGAGTGGACGTAGGCCATTGGCACCGAACCACTATAAAAATTGTGAGTGTTTCCCTGCTTTTATTGTTTACATATTTTTGTATTTACACTTTCGATTTAACTCAACTCTGTGAAAGCAAAGTCTTCACGATCAGTTCTTTCCTTCAAACGTTGCTTATCTTTCTAGTTTAATTATTAACTAAGCAACTTTCTTTTAATCACTTACTCATTTCACTAAGAATGAAATGCTTCAGATTTATCCGAGCAATGTTTTTCACATTTAGTTTAACACCAAAGAGAATGACTCTTTTTGGCTTTCAAGAGGATTTTTCTATCGTTCACCCTCTCATATTCAATGGGACGGACTACACTTATTGGAAAACTCAGATGAGAGTTTTCTTGCTTTCTTTAGACATTGATTTATACACTATTATTGAAAACAGATTTGAAAAGTCTTCTCGTCTAATGAACAATTGGAATGATTTGGAGAAGAAGAATTTCTCTTTAAATACTAAGGCTATGAATGTCTTGATTTTTGCCTTAGATAAAAATGAATTTGATCGGGTTTCTTATTTTGATTTAGTTTTCGATATATGGTATACATTAAAAATAACACATGAAAGCACACTAAATCTAAATGAATCATTAAACAAAATATCTTACAAAAATGAATAAGAAGAACACCTTTCAAAGAACAGGAAAAAACTTGAACCGGGAATATATGACTTCTTGAGTGAAATCTCGAGTGATGAAGACCTTGAACCCTTGACAAATGAACCAGATAAATTAATAAACATGAACCTTAAAAATGATATGAAGATGAACAAAGCCTCTTGCTATGAACGCAAGAGGCCAAGGAGCTCCAAAGATGAAATGTTCAACCAAGAAGTGGAAAACCTCGCTCTTATGGCCATTGACGATGAGGTTAGTGATTCATTAAGCATTTCTTTTTCAAAATCATTTAACATGTTCCATGATTTGTTTGATGAGTTTAGAAAACTTAGCAAATCTTTTAAGTTGCTTAAAAATGAACATGATTTATTAGTTGGTAAAGTTGATGAAATGCATGAGTTATTAGCATCACATAATCTTAGTTCTAAATATGAAATGCTAGACAATATTAAAGAAGAAAATATTATACTTAAGACAACATTAGAAAATTTTGAAATTAGAAATAAATCCTTAAATATGATCCTTGCCAATAAAGGTCATATTAATAGAAGAAATGACATAGGCTTTGTTGGTAACATTCAATAAAAGCCAATCATTTTTGTTAAAGGACCAACCTTAAATGTGCCACCAAGAATCAAGTGTAATTTTTGTAGAAGATTAGGATATATGGCTTACAAATGGCCATTTAAAAATTATAATCCTCACAAGTTAGTTTGGGTTCCTAAAGGAACCATAAACAATCTTATGCTATAAGAGAATATGGGAAGAACATGTAATGAAGGATCCAATATTAAATGGGTACTTAAATAAAAACATCCCTTAATATAAAGTTATCTTCTAACACGGCTAGAAGTAATAAAAATATTTTAAAAGTAGAAGCTCAAGTCATATTACTTGAGATCTAATACTTCTTCAAGCTTACTAGCCTAAGTAGTAATAAGAAAATTATCAGAATTAAAATTATTGATAACAAATCTTTTAATGGTTCATCATTATATAATTAATATTGATAATGTAGCTGGAATATACAAGTATGAAACTATATTAGGATCAGAAAACCTTAATTATTAAAAATATATTTATATTAAAACTAAAAAATGGATTAGAAAACTTTAGCTATTGAAAAACAATCTATGATGAATTCATCGAACTTTTCAAAAAGTGGTTTTTTATTATGATTTTGGATAAGTTTACAAATGAGTTTGTTCTAAAATGAGATTTGATGAATCTATCCAATGTTATTGATATTTTGATGATTTTATCATAATCTTGATAAGTTAAAAAAATTACTATT
Source organism: Ensete glaucum (assembly GCA_021527575.1). NCBI lineage: Eukaryota > Viridiplantae > Streptophyta > Magnoliopsida > Zingiberales > Musaceae > Ensete > Ensete glaucum. The sequence continues at coordinate 7,152,174 of CM038556.1, forward strand.
TGAAATCCTTATATAAATTCATTCAAAGAAAGTCATATGAATGAATTATAATTTGTTTCTTCAGATCTATTACTTGAAAATGTTCTTATGAACCATATTCTTGAAAACTTGAAGTTTCATATATATAAATCAATATCTTCTATTTTTTCTTCCTTGAAATTAACTCATGATCTTATATCTAAGATATGATATCTTTATGAATAAAAACTTTCTTTGATTTCTTAAGATTCTATTTTATCATCTAAGAGGAGATTTGTTAAAATATTACTTGACTTTATCATTTAGGGAATCAAGTTTAAATCTATACAATTTTTATTTTTTAATAAAAAAGAGATTTATGATCTTAACAATTATAATTAAAATTTTTATCAAGATCGTTCTTTTATTTTATTAAAAAATTTATCTTAGATGAATTAAAATAAACCCTAAGGCTGATTGTTATTATTTACAAAAAGGGAGAAAAAAACTTATTAAACAAAATCATGTCTTTTGATATTCAAAAATTTAATTTTATCTTTAATGACATGATCTTCTACTTTTTGACGTAATTTGAATATTGATAATAAGAAGAAATTATGCAATCATATTTCTTTTTGACATTAACAAAGAGAGAGATAAAATTATTAATATGATTGGAAGCAAATTGGATATGATAACCTTGAATGAGAAATAATATGCTAAGAAGAAAATTTAAAATTTTCTAAATACATGTGAAATGTATATTTCATAATTTTAGCTTGATATATTATCATTTTTCTTGGATTTCTTGGATTTTATAAATTACACTTCTTATCAAAATATGCATGCAAAATTCTTGATTAACAATTTAAGCTATCATGTTTTCTTTTGAAATTTTTGATGCTTATTATCAAAATATAAATGAAAGGTGATCTTCAGAAATACATAATTTCATATTTATGTTAGAAAATCACATAATTTAAACGCATAAGTGACTCTTAATTCTTCTTGGATTTCTTAAATTTTGGAGCTCACTTTCAAAATCACTCTAGTTAAAATGAACATAAGAAGAGGATTCAATTTTTTGTGATAAGATAGTTTTAAAAGATTATTCTTGTTTCATGAATCTTGACGAATATTTATAGAGGGAAATATATATAACATAAACTTCTATGATGCTTGAAATAAGTCTTTGATATTAAATCTTTGATGAATCACTTGATGTGCTATTCTTAATTTAAATGAATTAAATTGTATGGGTAGATATCAATTCTTGGATTTTAAAATTTACATCTAAAAGTTTGAGCCTTATTTTTGTGATACAATGACGTTCACCCCACTCCCTTGTTTCTTATTTATTATTCAAAGAAATAGAAGAAAATTCTTTCATAAGAAAATTATAAGGGGGAGCAAAACTTGTTTGCTTACATGATGTAAATTGCTAGCTTGAATATTACAAAGCAAGTAAAAAATTTGCTAGCTTGCACTTCTTAAAAGAGAATAAAGAACTCACTAGCTTTATTTGCTATGTTTTCTTGAAATTTATATAAGATGAATTTGTTGAGCTTATATTCAAAATTTTTAAAATCTTATATATAGAAGATTGAGGCTGAGTTAAAGTTACTAAATTACAAAAATATATAAATTGTTAATCTATATTTCATGGTATTAAGCCTTTTGTGATAATGTTTTTGAAAACATTCTCCATGTTTTTATCTTATTGTTTATAAAAAAAAGAAAGAAAATTTGCATGATGTTACCTTACAAATTTATTTGCTACTCTTGCTTGAAATTACATGAGATGTTTTTAAATGCATAAGCAACTCATAAATTCTTGAATCTTCTTGAATATCTCGGATCCTTGAGCTTATTTTTGAAATTCATATCTACAAATTGAAAGCTATTTATAATGATGTTTTATAACTCCTCCCTTATTTTCTTTCCTTCTTTTACATAAGAGAAAGAAAATTCTTTATGACTCAGGTCATATTTTTACAAAGGGAGAGCAAAAACTCATGTGCCTTAAAATTCTAAGTCCTATATTTCACCTTTATGTTGATGACAAAGGGGGAGAAATATACATTGATGACATATGATATTAATGATATATATTAATATGTTATTGATCTAACAGGATTGTTAGAATTGATTGATGCAGGATTAATTATGACAGAATAATTATTACAATCAGGATTGGCCAAGGTCAAGTCCATGCATCGAGTCGATGCGGTTGGGAACTCACGAGGAGTGCGTCGGGAGCTCGCTGAGGGTATCAGGTGTTTGCCAGGATGGCGCAAGGGAGTTCGCCAGAAGAAGACCGAGACTCACCAGAAGATTGTCGAAGATAGCCAAAAAGCTTGTTGGGAGTTAGTGTTCTTGTAATGGATGTTTGATAATTATGATTGTATTTAATTAAGTCATAATTAGCATCATACAGGATTAACTATGACAGGAGCAATGAAGTTACAACCAGATGATGGGTCAAGATCAAGCTTGAGCATCAGGCTAGGGTTCGGACGATGTAGTGGGATCTCGCTAGAGTTCGCTCGGAGATCATCAAAGTGATCGAGAAGCTCGCTGGGAACATGTCGGGAGATTACCAGAAGAAGACCATAGGACTAGCTGCAAGAATGTCGGAGGCTGTCGGATTGGCAGGAGTTAGGTCTTGATTTAGCTTGTTAATCATTAAATGTTGTAATCATTGAGTCGTAGTTAGGAATTGAGTCCTAATTAAGTTGGATTTGGTTGAAATCCAAATCAACTCAATAAGACAACTGGGTCCACTATAGGGTTTGGTTGAGCTCAATCAGTTGACCAAGAGAATAGTCAATTGATGGTTCAAGCTAGAATTCAAAAAGTGGAGGGAACCACTTTTATAAAAATTCTGGTGGGTAAACCATCAATGAGTGACGGGTGTACCGCCATCACCCAAGCTTTTGGGCTGCTGACGACGGTTGACCCGCCGCCGATCGAGTTGAACCACCGTACGTGATTCGGGTGCTTTCGGACCTGCCAGACTAACGTAAACCGCCTACGGTGTTCGAGTGAGCCAAGTCAATGGGTAAATCACCCATACCCGATTTTCTTCGGTATGTTTGATTTTTGACTCTAAAAATCTGAAGCCACAAGGGGTCGATAAATATCCCAAGTTTTCTTACATTTTACACAATAAATTTTGGGGATTATATTCTGAGAAAATATTATGTGAGAATTATAAGAAAAAGAAAAGGGGTAAGGGAGTGATTAAAGAATGCAATCTTGTCTCCCTTGAAGCAAAGTATAAGAGTTTGGTCTTCACCCAAAGAAGATCGGTAGTGGATGTCGGTGTGCCTCAAGTAGGAGGACTCGGGAGGTGTCGAACCACTATAAAAATCGTGAGTGTTTCCTTACATATTTTTGTATTAATGCTTCTGATTTAACTCAACTCTTTAAAAGTAAAGTTTGACGATAAGTTATTTCCTTTAAACATTACTTATCTTTTTGATTTGCTTATTAACTTAGCAACTTTCTTTTAATCACTCACTTATTTCACTAAGAATGAAAAGCTTCAGATTTTCTATCTTGGTTTAATCGAAAAGTTTTTATCTAAACTGAAAATTTACACTTGCACTAATTTAGACCCCCCCCCCACCCCCCCTCCTCCTCCGCCTCCTCCTCGTAGTTCCAATTGATCCTAATAGTTCAGATCCATACTCTCTTATTACTTTTGTTTCGTAGCTCCTCCCTCTCTCTTCCAATTCTTTATAGGTTCCTCTTGTTACTGAATCATTGCCCTTAGAAACATAACTACTGCCTTTACCTTCACCTAGACACAGTACCCCTGACGTCCCTCAGCCTGACTCAAACTGTGATGACCCACTGCCTTTACCATCTAATAATATAATAGCCTCCAGGCATCCCATGCAAGCCTGCTCCAAAAGTAGTATTTTTAAACCATGTCATGTTCTTAATTTACATGCTAGCACAAAATCTTCGCCCGAATCTATTGAACTGATAGGACTCCAGTAAGTTTGAGTCATAATCTCCCTAAGAAATAGTCAATAAAACCCTATTAGATTGTAATAAAGCCACTCCTATCTTATAAAGGAATATAACTAGTGTTTAGATTCGCCCTTAGGGCTTAGTGTCACGAACGGACGTCACTCAACCATAACACCTTCGCTCCATGAATCGTTCGTCACTTTTTCTTGCTTGTACATATGTTTGGCAGCTTGTTTTGCCTTGAGTTTATGTGTTTTTACCTAAGCAATGTAAGCAAAAGTAGTGTAGAAGGTTGCATAATGATCGCTCGCCGTGTGGAGCCAAAACAGCCCAAAATAGCCCTATTTTGGGGTCTTTTTCATGTGTTGCGACAACCTTTCTGAGCAGAGTAAAATGTCAGCAATTTCAGCACCTTGGAACCCCCCAAGTGGCACCAGGCAGGATGGGGCTCCGGGTATATGTTGAGCATAGGCTTTCATCAACAATTGAACTTGTCTTGCGTCTGATACCTTGGGAACCATCGTTTGTGGACTTACGATCGTTCCTACAACCCTCCAAAATCCTATTTCGCTCTCTTTCTCTCTTTCTCTACTGCACTCAAGGTGTTTGACAGATTACTTGTATAGATTTTCGCTTTGTGAGACGTCAGGATATGTCCGTCGCTCGTTTATAAACTAATCAACTTCTTCTTTGCAGGTTCTACGGGACCTTAAGAGGTTGTAAGAGGGCTGACCCTTTGCAAACAGATAATGCTTTGGGCGCTTCATGACTTAGGCAATCCCAGCTAAGTCTGGAACATAAGCAAGGTTGCTTCATGACTTAGGTAATTTCAGCTAAGTCTCGGGAGTGCCGCTAGAGTGCCACATGGCTTAGGCAAATTTAGCTAAGTCCGTGACAGTGTGGTATCAGAGCAGGCAAGAAATTCAAACGAACAACGAAGAGGATTTGCAATCTTGCCATAGTAAAACATCATAGTGAATCGAGCAAGATGGGGCAAGCAGGACCCTTGCTCCAAGCAGCCGTAGGTGGGCTACAAGTGCAAACTCACTTACAAACTATGGGAGTCGCTCATGAGGAGCGCTACAATGAATAAGACAAGCGTGAAGTTAGGTATTCTCCACGAGGGGAGGAGGCGCCATCTAGAGCGCCAACTAGGAAAAAGAGCCAGAAGAAGAGAATTATAATAGTGGAGACCTGCCTTGATGTTCTTGAAGCGAGCATGGAGAAACTCTACTAAGGTCAGCAAAGGCTACTTGGGGTAAAGAGCTCACAAGAAGAAGTTGAATCTCGGATCGAGAAAGTTGAATCCCTGATTGATCAATTGACAGAGGACACTAAAGATTCTGTATGACATCTACATGAAGTTGTGGCGGAACTCATGGCTAAGGTGATGGTGTTAACGAGGACTCTTGATGCGGGAGGGGACAATACACGCACTGTGCCACCACAAAACTTCAAGGCACCGGAGCCGCAGTGCTACGACGGTGCTAGGGATGCCAAAGAGCTTGAAAATTTCTTGTTCGACATAGAACAATATTTTCATGCTACAAGGGTCGATTATGAAGAAACCAAAGTTGCTATAATAATAATATATCTGAATGGGGATGCAAAACTTTGGTGGCGAACCCATTGGGAAGCGATCCAACAAGGCCGATGTCAAGTGGATACATCAGGAGACTTGAAACGAGAGTTGAGAACTCAGTTCTTGCCCGAGAACATAGAGTTTATCATAAGAAGGAAACTGAGACAACTCCGCCAAAGTACAACAATCCGAGACTATGTGAAATGATTTTTAGCACTGATGTTGGATATATAGGACATATCTGAGAAAGACAAGCTATTCAACTTCCTTGATGGCTTGAAGCCATGGGTACAACAAGAACTACATCAGAGGAATGTCACCGACATAGTCGGGGCAATTGCAGTTGCAGAAAGGTTAACTAACTTTGTTAATTCAGAGGATTCAAGAAAGCAGAAACAATCTTATGGAAATCACCCATCTAAATACTCTTGAGCGAAGGAGTCTAGGGCGAGTACAAGAAGAAGAATTTCTTCAAGGGACTGGGCTCAAAAGGTAGAGTCCCAAAGTCTAGTGGTTGCTTCTTATTTGGAGGACCGCACATGGTGAGGGAGTGCCCATAAAAGACACACTCAATGCTTTAACGACATCGATTATGCCCCGTAAGTCAGACAATGGCAAAGCTATCGCCCTTAGTTCGAGCATTCTGACTCCACTAGCGACAATGAGGTGTCATATGCAGGCGGTGAACTCGGAGGCCAAACAGATCTTTGGATGAGCAAAGGGGGTCCCCATCAAGATTGGGACATGGAGCAGGAGCACAAACTTGATGGTGGTGCCATTGGATGACTTCCAAGTGATTCTCAGAATGGAGTTTATGTACGTAGCGAAGTTGGTGCCAGTATCATTCCTGAACTTCTTATGTCTAATAGGAGGCGATGATCCCTGCATGGTTCCAGTTTCTTGAGGAGGAACCAAGGAGCTACAACAAATATCGGCTTTATAATTGAAGAAAAGGGTATGAAAAGGTGAATCAACCTTTGTAGCTGCTATGAAGCTAGAGACACTTGACGGGGAGGCCATTCAGGAACTTGCTGTTGTGGCAAACATTCTGAAGGAGTTCTCAGATGTGATGCCAATGGAGTTGCCGAGAACTCTACCACCACATAGAGGTGTGGATCATCGGATTGAGTTGGAGCCAGGAGTTAAGCCTCCAGTGAGACCACCATACTGCATGGCCCCTCTAGAGTTGGTGGAACTGAGGAAGCAATTAAATGAACTGCTAAGTGGTGGTCTCATTCGCAGTTCAAAAGCACCTTTCAGAGTTCCAGTCTTCTTTCAAAAGAAACAAGATGGGAGCCTCCGATTATGTATTGACTATCGAGCCCTTAACAAGATGACGATAAAGAACAAGTACCCTATCCCACTCATCGCGGCTTGTTCGATCAATTGGGCAAGGCAAAGTATTTCTCCAAACTCGACCTTCGGTCGGGGTATTGGCAGGTGCACATTGCAGAATGTGATGAGGCGAAGACTACTTGTGTGACCAGGTATGGAGCATTCGAGTTCTTGGTGATGCCTTTCGGCTTAACTAATGCTCCGGCCACATTCTGCACTCTAATGAACTAGTTGTTCAAGGAGTATCTGGACAAGTTTGTGATCGTCTAAGTAGACGATATCGTCATTTATAGCCAAACACTTGAGGAGCATGTTAGACACCTCCGAACAATTTTCAAAGTTCTCAGGGAGAACACCTTATTCGTAAAGAGGGAAAAGTGCTACTTTGCCCAAACGAAGATTTTATTCTTGGGGCATCGAATCGGCAATGGTTCCATCCGGATGGACCAGCCTAATGTCACAAACTTAGTTGATTTTACTTAAGCCGTGCGACACCCATGCGTATCTGTCCGCAAAGGTTAGCCTTCCCCGAGATCTCCTAGAGTCCCTTAGACTTACAAAAGAGAAAACAGGACAGCAGAAGCAATTCCCACGGGATCCACAAGCAACTACTTAAGCAAACACTTTATAAATCCAAATACAAATTACACCCATGGATATTACAAACTCAGAGAGGTTGCACACAAAGGAAAATGGTCCATTACAGAACAAAGTCCCCACAAGTGTTTACAAGACACACTTGTATTTATAAGCCAAATTTGACCATAAAGCAAATCAAACTAGGGCTACTAAGCCTACTGCAAGCTCGCTTCTTACTATACAAGATATGTATATAAACCGTAGGACATGGACAAACATGAACATTTCATCAAACACCTTGTTTACATTATTGTCCGTGACATTCTCCCCCACGTATTCCTTCGACATCCTTGTCGAAGCCACTGTAGACGCTGCATCTCCTCACATTATGCTAAATCTTTAATCTTCTGCTTTGGCTACAATACACCCCTTTGGCTCCCAACTGCTCTCTGCCGCTGTTGTTGAGTAGCCGAACTCTGATACGCATGCTGCTTTAACTCACCAATGACTGAATCTAGTGTGGGGTTGGCTGAGTTGTGCTGATCTTTGTTGGTTCTCGTGGATCCTTCTAATGAAGGAAAAGTTCTGCCTTATTATGTGCTAGTATCACAATATACTCATATTGCTTGAATTGGGTGGATGCTTGTTAGAGCTTTAACGAGCATCGCCTCGCAGATTTTGAAGTTTTTAAGGTCCTTCCTCTATAATATTTACCCATTGAACCTTCTTTCACTATTAGTTGCCACTTCCAAGCATGTTCGCATCACTCTCGCTTTCGATTGATCAATTGGAAAATAAAGCAGACAATCTAGTCTCAGTAGTACTGATCACCAATGGTGAGGATTTGACAACTATTATCTTCCATAAGCTTTCTTTGAAGGGTTACTAAACTTATGTAAAGCTCCTCTGCTGGATAGATAAGAGAATTGAGATACTCGACTTCACTCATTCTCTTAGTAGTTGAGAAGGTAATGTTACTTGACTTTGCTCACCTCCTCGAGGTAAGAGAATTGGGATACTCAGTTTCACCCATTCTCTTAAGTTGAGAAGGCAAAGGTTACTTGATTTCGCCTATCTCCTCGAGTTTGTACTTCATGCATTGAGCTAGTTACTAACATTTGCCCACTCTTTGCTCACACTTCTAAAGCACTTGAAATGTTTGCACTCCTTGAAGTGTTTGCATCCTTGCGTTGAGGTAGCTACTGTGATTCACCTTCTTACTACTATTGAACTTCTGGAATACAAGAAGTTTTGCTCGAAAAGAGTAAAAAGTTTACCCCAACTTGTAGTCCCCCAACTTGGAGTAAGTCTTTGATAGATCTGGTCACCTTTGGGATTGTACCATCTTCTCCATCACCTTTGCCGCCTACTCCTCTAAGTAGAAAGGTATAGTATCGTGTACTGCTTACTTTGTTCCTTGGTCGAGCACTCCTGCATTAACCCGAAGTCCCCCGCTTTTAGCTATCTTGATGAGAAGTCTATTGACACCGGTCTTATGAAGTTCTTTGGCCTCTACCCTTCTACTTTGTCTTGGTACTTAGAGTTTTTGCTTTTGTATTCTCCACCTCCTCGACCCCTTTTATGACCAATGCTCTCCCTCCCTGAGAGCAAGGGATCGATGACTCCACGGAAGTCCTGCCTCTGTGGTACCATGGTGCTACCAAGCCCATAGCACTATATCTCCATTGCATACAGATTCTTGTGTGATGAACTCGGACTACGACTTCTCCTTGTTTGGCCTCTGCCAACACATCGTAGGGCCTCCGCCATCTCCAATTTTTAGTTTGCTCCCCTAGCAAGTCACCTTCGTCCACCCACTCTTAGGTCACACCTAGATGAAGCATAGCTCTAGGATAGTCTGTCGCCTAGTAGCTCATGAAGTCCCCCTGACTTCGCTAGAATTGGTACACCATTGTCTGGATCTTGGGCCTCCTCTATCCTCTACCAGCACAATCTCTGCTATGCACCACTTATTCCTGACAACTCGAATGGCAACACTATGGCATATTCTTCAAGAGTACCTGTCTCTATGTCCTCTTGCCCCGTGCTAAGGTCTCTTGATCCCAACTTTGCCTCTGCAAGTTGAATCACCTTAGTTACTTCGTCAAATGCATCTCAGAGGTAAGGTGCATGTGCGTTGAAGCTCCTTTCATCTTTGGTATAATGCATGATAAGTCTGCCCCATCATAATGAAGAACCCATGGAATAAAATGATCCCACTCTTGTCTCTACAAAAGTTTATGCCCTTGACCTACGTCCTAGGAAAGCTGTGTGCCTCCACTCTATGTTCTATCTTCTATATTGACTCCCTTTATAAGGCTTGGTATACTTTACCAAGTTCCACCCAAGTCGCTCCGCTCCTCGATTTGCATTGAGTTGATAATGGCCCTTGCATCCACCATTCCATGGGTCATCCCTCCATTGAGTTCGATTTCTGCATCTACTCTAAGTGTGCCTTCATATGATGTTGTCTTGGATTGCTCCCCCACTTGATCTCGAAATGCATCCACTAATGCATTACCTTATTCGAGATCATGTGATGATTCTTCGTCACGTGCTCGATCCGTTGAGCTTTATGGAGATATTACCTTGAGGAACTCTTCCTCAATATATATAATCCGTTGCATATGATTCTTCCTCCAGAGAACTACGACTTATCCATCCTGGATATCTATCCTGTTGGAGTAACTTTCCTCTTTACATACTTCCCATTGGAAGATTCGGAGACCACCATCCCCTTTAGACTACTTTATCTTGTTGAACAACTTATGTCTTGTTCTGCTCTTGCAAATGCACTTGCTAGATTGCGACCCTTCGCCAATACAGTCTCCACTGCACCCTTCAAGTTCTAGCAATATGATGAACTTATTGCACATTTCAGCCGCCTACGGACGTATCATTTCCATGTCGAAGAGAAAGTTCTGATGCTCCATGGCGTCGAGTTCCGATCACGCCTTGGGATGGCCATGAACACTCCATTGTCCATGTATAAGCCCTTACATGCATACCGAATCCTTTGAGTTAGCAATTCCCCTCACCTCTGTGAGCTTCGCACAACTCTTTCAGTCATTACATAACAACTCCCACTTCGCATAGTCTCATCTTTCACCAGGCACCCTGCTTTGCCTTGAGCACCATCAAGTTTGGTTGCCAATGTCAAGCTATAGCTCGAACTCAACTATCCCAATCTTTATGTGCTATGCATTCTTCTTCGCTTGCTTGTCCTCGTGGTGCCTCTCATGCAAAGGGGTTGACCATTCCTCTGAATGCCAAACCTGGATGCCCGCTCTTCTAAGCGACTCCTTTCCCTACATCTCAACGTTCGTTTTCCCCCAAACGGTTGTGCGTGCTAACTGTCCTCCACACAGCCCAGCTAGGTCCCCCACGTTTGTATGGCAAATGTTTTTGCATGTGCTTGTCCCGCTCTGATACCATATTGTCACAGACTTAGCTAATTTTGCCTAAGCCGTGCGGCACCCATGCGTGTCTGTCCACAAAGGTCAGCCTTCCCCGAATCTCCTAGAGTCGCTTAGACTTACAAAAGAGAAAATGGGTCAGAAGAAGCAATTCCCATGGGATCTACAAGCAACTGCTTAAGCAAATACTTTATAAAGCCAAATACAAATTACACCTATAGACATTACAAACTCAGAAAGGTTGCATACAAAGAAAAATGATTCATTACAGACCGAAGTCCTTACAAGTGCTTACAAGACACACTTGTATTTACAAGCCAAACAAAGCAAATCAAACTATGGCTGCTATGCCTACTGCAAGCCCGCTTCTTGCTATACAAGATATGTACATAAACCGAAGGACACGGACAAACACGAGAATTTCATCAAACACCTTATTTATATTGTTGTCCATGACACTAAGGTGCGAGCTATGGCAGACTGGCGAACACCAAAGAAGGTGCCAGAGTTAAGAACCTTCCTTAGGTTCGTCAACTATTATCGGTACTTCATAGCTGGATATTCCAAGCATGCAGCTCCATTGATAGAGTTGCTAAAGAAGGAGCAGTCCTGGAGATGGTCAGACAAATTTGAGGTGGCATTTCAAGACCTAAAGACTACTGTGTTAGAGGAACCTGTACTCAGATTATCAGACTATGAGAAGTCTTTTGAAGTCCATACAGATGTTTCTGATTTTGCTATTGGGGGAGTTCTTATGCAAGAGGGTCATCCGGTGGCCTACGAGAGTCGCAAGCTCAACGAGACCGAGCAACGATATCCTGTGCATGAGAAAGAGATAATAGCTGTGGTCCACTGTCTACGAGTGTGGCGACACTATCTTATGGGAGCACCATTTGTGCTAAGGACAGACAATGTCGCATTGAGTTACTTCCAAACTCAAAAGAAACTCTCCCCAAAGCAAGCACGATGGCAGGACTTCTTGGCTAAGTTCGACATGGTAATGGAGTATAAGCCCAGAAAAGCAAATGTCATGGCTGATGCATTGAGTTAGAAAGTGGAACTAGTGAATGCTATACAGTTTGAGGGCGGAAGCTAAGCAAGTCAATTGCACTCCAACTTCCTTTCCAGGATCAGGGATGGACTGTACCGAGATCCTCAGGTAGTAACTCTAATGCAACTCATCAAAGAGGGCAAGACATGACGATTTTGGGTCCAGGAGGGACTCATCTACACCAAGGGGAATCAAGTTTATGTTCTGTAATCGGATAACTTGAGGCGTGAACTCTTAAAAGAGTGTCACGACTCCCTTTGGGCTGGACATCAGGGTATCCACCGAACAATGGCTCTCGTGGAGAGGGCCTTCTATTGGCCGAAAATAGGGACAGATATGGAGGAATATGTTCAAACATGTCTTACTTGTCAACAGGATAAGGTAGAGCAGCAGAAGCCAGTAAGACCTTTGGAGCCGCTACCTACACCTAAGAGGCCATGGGAGAGCATTTCCTTGGACTTTATATTAAGCTTGCCCGCGGTAGAGGGACTTGGATTAATACTCATGGTAGTTGATCGATTTTTGAAGTATGTAACATTCATTGCTGCACCCCTACATTGCTCAGTGGAGGAGGCGACTAAGTTGATGATGAAGAATGTGGTGAAGTATTGGGGAGTCCCACACAACATCATTAGTGATCGAGATTCTCGCTTCTTAGGATGATTCTGGACTGAGTTGTTCAAGTTGTTGGGATCTAAATTATACTTCTCCACAAGCCTCCACCCCCAAATGGATGGCTAAACAGAAAGAATTAACTCACTCTTAGAGCAATATCTCCAGCACTACGTGAGTGCCAACCAAGAAGATTGGATAAAGCTATTGGACATAGCCCAATTCTCCTACAACTTACAACTGAGCTCTACATCCAACAAGAGCCCCTTTGAGATTATTATGGGACAACAGCCATTGACTCATCATACCCTAGTTATTGGTTATACAGGGAGTAGCCCATCAGCCTATCACTTCGCAAAGGAATGGCATCGCAATGCAGATATTGCGCGAGCTTACTTGGAGAAGGAGGCCAAAAAGATGAAGAAGTGGGCAGACTTGGGAAGGTGACCACAGAGTCTAAAGTTGGTGACATGATGTTGGTGAAGCTCCAACCAGCATCACTCCAGTTCTTTAGGCACAAAGTGCACAAGGGATTGGTACGTAAATATGAAGGGCCTTTCCCAATCATCAGTAGGGTAGGTAATGTCTCATACAAGTTGCAACTGCCAGCATGGTTCAAAATTCATGACATCTTCCATGCAAGCAACTTGAAAGCCTACCACTCAGATCCGCTAGATGATTCTCAAAATATTCCAACTTGACTACCCCCCCTACCAAAGCCTCTTACGAGAAGCGAGTTGAAACTATTCTGGCAGATCGCAAGATAAAGCTACCCAATGGAGTGTAGCAAATCGAGTACTTGGTGAAATGGCAAAAGCTTCCTCGAACAGAAGCTAGTTGGAAGCCAAAGGATGCCCTATGATATGAAGAAGCTCACATCAAAGCCTACCAACAAGCGTCAATGAGGGCATCGATAGTTTAAGTGGGGGAGAATATCACGAATGAACGTCGCTCAACCACAACACGTTTGCTCTATGAACCGTTCGTCGCTTTTTATTGCTTGTACATATGTTTGGTAGCTTGTTTTGTCTTGAGTTTATGTGTTTTTACCTAAGAAATGTGAGTGAAAGTAGTTACAGAATGATCGCTCACTGCGCGGAGCCAAAACAATCGAAAATAGCCCTATTTTTTGGTCTTTTTCATGTGTTGCGGTAACCTTGAGTGGTGCAAAATATCAGCCATTTCAGCACCTTGGAACCTCCTCGAGTGACACCGGGCTGGATGGGGCTCCGGGTATATATTGGGCGTAGGCTTTCATTAACAATTGAACTTGTCTTGCATCTGATACCTTGGGAACCATCGTTTGTGGACTTACGACCGTTCCTACAACCCTCCAAAGTCCTATTTCGCTCTCTTTCTCTTTTTCTCTCTTTATCTCTTTCTCTCTTTCTCTATTGCACTCAAGGTGTTAGACAAATTACTTGTATAGTTTTCCGTTTTACGAGACGCCGAAATATATCCGTCGCTCGCTTCTTAACTAATCAACTTCTTCTTTGCAGGTCCTACGGGACCTTAAGACGTTGTAAGAGGGTTGACCCTTTGTGGATAGATAAAGTTTTAGGTGTTTCATGACTTAGTCAATCCCAGCTAAGTCTGGAACAGGAGGTAAGGTTGCTTCACGACTTAGGCAATTTCAGCTAAGTCTTTGGGAGTGCCAATAGGGTACCGCACGGCTTAGGCAAATTCAGCTAAATCCATGACATTAGTGGCTGCCACCTCTTTTACTGGGTTGGTTGGCCAGGGTTTCCCTCTGCTTAGGTCGGTTATAGAGCCAACCTAGCCGCCCCCTATACCTATTAAGGCAGGTCGACTATAGGATGGGCAAAGGGATAATTTTACTTAGGCAAGCACCCCCTTAGGCTAGCGTTTTGATCCCTATTTAAAGATGTACCCCCCTCCCCCACACACCCTATTGAATTAAGCAATTATTAATTTTATTTTAGCCTTGTGCCAAGTCCAAGAGGGAGGAACCCCTATAGCGTTCCAAGGGTTGATCCCCCTCAATGACCAAAATCGATAAAGCTCCTTCTGGGGTTCTATCATATGGAATCAGAGCAGTGATCTTGTTACCCCTATAGCCATCATCCATGTCTTCACCTTCCCAAGAAATTCCCATAATTGCTTTTGACGTTGCCTACCAAGCCGTAGATCCATCAATCTACTACCTTCCTCTATGTCAACATCAAAATCTAGCAAAAACTCTAAAGCCCATGCCTCTTGCTACTGCTATTCCTCTATCTTATATGTGGGAGAAGTTTTTCCAAAATTTCTTTGCTGCAAAATTTTACCGTCGCAAACGTTATCATCATTGCGAAGGCGAAATGCTGCAGAAATTCTCAACTGATTGTTCCTTCTTGGAACTATACTTTTAATCATCCTTTTTGGCTGAAACTTTTATATAATTTTGTAGATCATCTTACCTTTTAGCTAAGACTAATCTCATAAAAACCTCTTTCTAGATCTAGACTTATAGCACTGCAATTCTTTATCGCGTAGTGCTGAAATTTTATAATGGAGAATCTGCCTTCCGTTTATTGGTCTCTTGAAACCAAACTTTTGTTCATCCTTTTTAACTAAAATTTATATACAATTCCAAAGATCAACTTGGCTTTCATCTGGGATTGATTTCTCAAAAAAAATTCCTTTTGGAACTGGTTTTCTTATGTAATCTTACACCAGCACGTAGTTTTAAAATTTTTATGATGAAGGATATACCTTTCGTCTTTTGCCCTATTTCCCTACTGTTATGCTACCAAAATTTCGTCAAACTTTTTATTAGTATGCCCAATATCTAAACCAAGGGTTTCTATATAATTTCCTCAAACTTTCCTCTAGGAATTATATTGAGAAGTCATCGTTTCTCTGACATAAAATCTATTTAGTAGGACTGCACATTACTGTAACTTTTTTCATCGAATTCTATCGGATTTAAGTGTTGTTTTTTATGGTATTTTGGACTCTCTTTCCTCATCACCAAATCCAACCATTCTTACTAAAAACTCTTCAAATTTCTACCCTAAACTGAAACAAATAGCCACCCAAATCAGCCCTAACCGTAGCCTACTTCCTTATCGACCCACTTAACTTTTCAGCCAACTTTCCTTACCGATACACCTACTCTTGCTGCCATCTATCCCAGATCTAAATTTCCCTAACCTTCATCTATTACTATCACAACCCTAAAACCATAGCAATTTGTAGCCTAAACTCCATAAAACCATAGCCCCAAATCGTACCCAAAATAGCCACAAACCGCACCTAAAAATCTCTCTTATCCCTTCAATCGCAGTATACATCTTTCACTGCCCAATGTTGCCAATAGTGACCTCTTGTTGCCATCCTCCTTGATCTCAACCAGCAGCGATCCTTGTGGCAAAAAGCTACCAGCAATGATCTTTTTCTGTAATTTTTTGACATCGTAGCCCGCAACAATTATTCACTACTAACTATCTTGATCACAGCCCGCAACAAACTGAACACAATAGCAGTCGTCTCTTGCTCCATACCACTACTGCCCTCCTCTGCATCAGCCATATACATCATTGCCTCGTCTTCCTCCTATTACAGCCACACCCTTGTTGCAACCGACGCCACTTACAGCCACTAAGTCGTAGTGTAGTCGCAACCAACGTTACTGCTGCCCTCTTTTTCCTCCACCATCACTGCTATCCTTGGCTACCATCCTTCACTTGGAGACTTCACTCCCACAGTCCAGACATTGCTACCATTCACTACCTTCAACCTGAAAATTGCAGCTATATTTTTCAGTTGGTTTGTTTGACAGGTTATAGATCCTTACGTCATGACATCGCTGGGCTTATTCAATGACAAATTAGAGGTTTCGAGACGTGTATGGATGCTAAATTACAAGCTCTCTTCGAGGAGTTTAGATTGAGCTGATCACCAAGCCCAAAAAGATCACAACATCGAGCAAATTCTGATTGTAAAAAAAATATATCGGAGATAAGAAATGAGGATAAGACATGGCAGCCCTACACCTCGATGACGTCGATCTCCTTTGTACAGTTTCAAGAAGGGCACCTCAATCAAGATGCTCAAAGCATGAGAGTCACATCCCAACCAAAAGTATATAAACCTTCAGCACCAATCAATTATAAGAACCTTGACGAAGAACTAACGAAGATTCATCAAACCTCTAGTTTTGAAAGGTTAACTAATTAAACTTATGATTGGTCTGAAAAATAGATATTGAAGACTTCCATTGAGGGATTGAAGTCAGAGATTCAACAAGAAGTTAAAGCGTAGTAACCATACACACTTAAGGCAATCATCTTTTTCACATAACTACATAAAGATAGGCTGAACTAAAATGCTCGGAGGACCAAAGCCACCACACGACTAGCAGTATAGAGACTCTCGGCCCCATCTACCACTAGCCGATCACCTCAGCCAAAAAAGTTAACAAGAAAATAGTTTTGTGATAGATCAGCAAAGTGCCTATGTTGGTATTATAATAAACTATGGAGCTGAGACTGTTGAGAAACCTCAGCGGTTGCATCACATGCGTAGTGAAAATAAAAAACAAAAAACTATTTTCCCACGTAGAATAAATCATCATGCAAAAGATTGGGGTCACGAGAAAAATCATAAAAATGAAAAAACCACGATGTGTGAGAGATTGATTTTACTTATGGAGATCGTATATCCCTGTATTCCAAATTCGGATAGAGAAGATGAAGGAGGTTAGGTGTCCTCCTCTCTAGCAGTATCCTCACGATGGATCTCTATAGCGAAACTCGTCCAATATGATTTCGCAACTCTTACACAGAAGGAGGGAGGAGAATAGGAGGTGGTGACTAAAGTTGTAGCCTATCAACCATGAGTCTCCTCTCCTATTTATAGAGAGCCACCAAAAAACCTAGGGCTCCTGCCTTAGTGGGTATTGAATCTCCATCCAATAACCCACTAACCTTGTATTATTAGATCTTTATCGAATAATCTCCTTAGGCCTCTAATTGGGTCTTAAGCAAGGAGCCCATTAGCATAGGGTCTCATCTAATGAGAATACGGTCCAATTGGATTTTACAGAAAATACTAATTAAGATATGGACTTCTATCTTAATATACTCTCATTATTTTCTTAACGAATCATGCGACACCCTCGACACGTAAGATGGAAGTCTCCGACAGACTCCTAGTGGGGATCGGGATCCAATTGGCATCTTAATGCAACCTTGAGGGACTCAACCAATTACACTAAGCCCAAAAGGTAGGCAACTCTTGCCAATCACAACTCTTTGTGATTCCCATCACGTTCGGCCTTCGGATCATCATGGTCTTGAGGGACTCAACCAACCATAATATTCAGTTAAGTAATCACCATCATTACAAGATGAGTCTGATTTGATAATATGCCCTCAAGGGACTCGACCAAGTATACCATGTTCTCAGGTCACTAGTGACATCTCTATATCGTAGGCAAGAACTCAATCACATAGATAGGTGAGCCTCGAGGGACTCGACCAACTCAACCTATGTCATGATTCAATTTCTTCCTATAACGATGGAAGGTCACATGGGTTAATCTTATTGTCTCACGCTTACCGACTTAATATTATCGTAGGAGGGGTTTTTTTTCGTATTGTTCTCCTAATATGTCGTGTCACACATATACATATTTAATATATATCTACATCGTGTATATATATATATATATATATATATATATATATATACACACACACATATATCTAGTAGGTATATAACACATCACATATGTAAGCCACACCGGATGATCATGAACCGTCACCTAATATGATTAAGCCCGAGCCAATGGGCCTAATCATTCACAATAGGATCTATGTATGTATTGGCGCATCTCCATGCCCTGTGACTTTTTATCTCGTCATCATCGGTTTCGTCGGATCGTCACATCACCATGCATCGTGATCTCCCGCCATGACATCGTGGGTCCCGTTGTAACCTCCACGCTCTTGTTGCGCCTCTCCATATAATTACAAATAATCACAGGCATGTAAGCCTAACAATAAACAAGAAAAACATAGGCTCATAGGCCCTAATAATAATAATAATCATAATTACACACATCACAACACATGGCTCATGAGTATCCATCTATATCATACATTACATGTACATCACATCATATGTAGGATTACTAGATATATATAATAATTAATTAAACTATTTAATTAATTATTTTTTAAAAATCAGGACATGCTCAGAATTTTTAGAATTATCAAGGGTACTTTTATAATTCTAGATGGGTGGACAGTCCTCGGAATTTCTAAAATTATCAAGGGTATTTTCATAATTCTGGATGAGAAGATGGTCCTCAGAGTTTTTAGAATTATTGAGGGTATTTTTATAATTCTAGATGAGAGGACAATCCTCGAAATTTCTAGAATTGTTGAGGGTATTTTTAGAATTCTGTACATGAGAACATTCCTCAAAATTTCTTTAATTATTGAGGGTATTTTTGGTATTCTGGATGAAAGGATAGTCCTCAAAATTTTTTAAAATGTTGAGGGCATCTAAGAAATTCTGTATAAAAGGGACAGAGTTGAAATTTCTCAAATTCTAAGGGGCATCTTTTTCTCAAAAAAATTTCCTAGCCCTCCTTCACCCTCACTACGCCGCCGCCACCGTTGCCCCTGCGCAAGCAGCGACGCTGCATGCCATCGGCATGGGTAGCCACCCATGCGATAGGCGTTGTTGCCCTTGGGTGGCACCTCGCGGGGGGGCGACGTCGCCTTGCATGGGCGCTACCCCTACCGGTAGCCGATCCCGCCAAACGCCTGCAAGGTCCAGGGTCCTGCCGGTCACGGGCCGCCACGCCAGGTGCCACCAGGCGCCACCATGCCCGCGCGGCCACGCCCATCGGCTGCCTGCGGGCTAGCTGCCCATGCAAGGGGCTTTGGCCATGGCCGACCACCCCTGCAGGGGCCTAGCAGTGGCCAGCCACCCCTTTCCTCGCTGCATTTGCAACAAAAAATGCAACAAGAATGTGTAGAACGATTCTACGTGATTCAATCTCATCACACACAGTTTAATACCAATCATTCACATGAAAACCTTGGCTCTGATACTACTATTGGGAAACCTCAGCTGGTACATCACATGTGCAGCGAAAATCAAAAACAAAAAATCAGTTTCCCATATAGATCAAATCGTCATGCAAAAGATTGGAGTCACGAGAAAAATCATAAAAACTGAAAAACTACGATATGTGAGAGATTGATTTTACCTAGGGAGATCGTATATCCCTGTATTCCAGATCGGGATAGAGAAGATGGAGGTCAAGCGTCCTCCTCTCTAACGGTATCCACACGATGGATCTCTATAGTGAAACTCTTCCAATCTAATCTCGCAACTCTTGCTCAAAGGGAGGGAGGAGAATAGGAGGTGGTGGCTAAAGCTGCAGCCTATCAACCATGAGTCTCCCCTCCTATTTATAGAGAGCCACTAAAAAATCCTAGTGCTCCTACCTTAGTGGGTTTTGGATCTCCATCCAATAACCCACTAATCTTGCATTATTGGATCTCTATCCAATAATCTCCATAGGCCTCTAATTGGGTCTTAAGTAAGGAGCCCATCAGCATAGGGTCTCATCTAATGAGAATAGGGGCTAATTGGATCTTCATCCAATCCTCTATTCGCTGAAGCATCCACCATATGTGTGCGATCCTCTAGGCCCGATACCGAACTGGTCGTGTGTCACTCCCATCAGAACTCCTTCTGATATAGTGAATTATTATCCTCATAATAATTTACTCAACTTATTGAATATGGATGTACTAGGCCACTATGCCATAGTTTCCAAACGGTACAGGTGGATCGAATCCGTCGGACCTGTCTATCTACAATTACCATATATCTATAATCTCTTATCTAAATAATATCCAAGAGATTATATATTGGACATGGTACTGTCAGGTCACATATGAAATCAGTTTGTCTTGCTCTAATCGGATTTTACCGGAGAACTTATTCTCTCTCAATCCGAATGACCTTGGCTAAGGATTTGTCTGAGCAAGCATATATGAGATATTCCTCTCGTGATACCGAGAGTGGATGATCCTTTATTGACACTCAATGCCTTCGTAAAGTTGGCTACCAATCTCTTTAACCAGTTGTACCAGATTTAGAACTTTTCAAACTTGTAAGTCTGGTGTCAAAGAAAGGAGTACTCATACAAGGCATCCTTGGTGTCTTAAGCCTAAGGGCCAGATACACAACTAGGACTTTGGAATCGTTGTCTGATATTAGGTATCATTAACCATACAACATTCCATAAGCAGATCAATCAGTGAACTCATTCTCTACTGAGCACCTGTACTATATCCTTAGTATCTCCACACAAGTGGCTATGAGATTAGCTACCTCCATCATATAGATGGGTATATAGTATACCGATCTGTCCGGTTATCTCGATGTCTCTCTCGAGTAACCTATAACTGGGATTATTTAGGATCTATATTTAAAGTTGAATCGATCTCATTATTGTGATCTCATCACGATCTGATTCTCATTACACTAAACCAAGAACATCACAATATATATGCTATATATAATATAATATAAGAATATACCAATATTAATCATAAGTAAAAGATCACACAGTGTGTCACACGTGCCATCACTCACGTGATTGACTTGCAGGGCACCTATAACCAGCAGAGACCACCATTGTAAAAAAGAGAGACCTCTATTGGTTGAACCCACTGAAGAACCCAAACTCAAATATATGGCTCTCGAGTTCGAGGAGAAGGATGTAAAGGAAAAAACACAATCAGTCGCCCACACCTTTCATGCTCCACCACTGATATTGGACATTGATAACTTCATCAAGCATCAATCCATCACCATCCTCGCTGACACCAAGAGCTCCAACGACCTTATGAATGACAAAAGAAAATAGGTGACCTTATATGGGAAAGGAGAGAACGAAGAAAAGATGATCTCGACATAGTGCTTGGAGAAGCTCACTAAAATCTCAGTCACGTCCGTT
Organism: Ensete glaucum; assembly: GCA_021527575.1. NCBI lineage: Eukaryota > Viridiplantae > Streptophyta > Magnoliopsida > Zingiberales > Musaceae > Ensete > Ensete glaucum. The sequence continues at coordinate 7,173,680 of CM038556.1, forward strand.
GAACCGAGCTGACTCCTTCCTACCAGACTGTACAACCCCTGTATATTGGTCTTACAAGGGGAACCACTAGCACATATTTGACCATATTGCTATCCATATTTTCAGAGGACCAAAGCTAAAAAGATCGTCTAGGAGACATGAGAGTATGGATCATTCGACTACAAACTTTTCTTTCAATGACACTTTATCTCCAAAAACTTTATCTCTTTGTCTGCAGGGATAAGCTCTTCTTGAAGTGCCATATTCGCTGAACTAGCTATGGGTTCTGATGCAGTGCTCTCTCATCTCAGGCTACTTTCATGACTTCGTCAAGGAGCGAACCATGATGCTAAGAGTCTTCCCTAATGATGACCTCGGATCCATGGCCCACGATCGCAAGAAGGAACAGGAGAAAAGCATCCACATGACCGCCACAGCCATGATGCCATTTATATCGATGCTAGCATTACCTAAACATGGTAATATGTTCGTACATGAAGCAAACACATCCAGAGTTGGGATCGGCATCACCGTTATACAAGATAGTCTATGGTATGAAAGAGGAGTAAGTCTAAAAGAATTACAATTCATGCTCATGCCAACACATACAAAGAAGAAATGGCCTCCCGACAAACTTCAGAATGGACAAAAAATTGAAGATCTAGTTTTCTTACACCTCCAGCCCGATCAGTAGGAAACTCGAATCTTAAGGAAGTGATCTCCCTATTTCTTTGGGCTTTACAAAATTAGGGACCACAATGGAGCCCTAACCTGGAGATCAGATCCACGCATTAGATCAAGATTATAGTTGATCCACCGGGTATGCCACCTAAAATTAAAATTTAAAGAAGATAACTCGACCCAAATCCTTCTAACTAACATCCCAACTGATGAAGAGGCCAAAGTTCAGTTGATAATAGCATGAGAATCATATGAGGAGCTGAAGACCTGGTTCCCCGAGTTCATAGAACCTCAGCCTTGAGGACAAGGCTGATTTTAAGAGGATGGGTTTGATAGGACTCCAGCAAGGTTGAGTCCTAATCTCCCTAAGAAGTAGTCAATAAAACCCTACTAGATTGTAATAAAGTCACTCTTATTTTATAAAGGAGTATGACTAGTGTTTAGATTAGCCCTTAGGTCTTAGTGGCCACCACCTCCCTTACTGGGTTAGTCGGCCAGGGTTCCCCCTGCTTAGGTCGGTTATAGAGCTAACCTAGCCGCCCCCTATTCCTACTAAGGCAGGTCAGCTATAAGAGGGGTAAAGGGATAATTTTACTTAGGCAAGCACCCTCTTAGACTAGGGTTTTGATCCCTATTTAAAGATGTAGCTGCCCCCCCTCTTGAATCAAGCAATTATCAATTTTATTTTAGCCTTGTGCCAAGTCTAGGTAGGAGTAACCCCTATAGTGTTCCAAGGGTTGATCTCCCTCAAGGATCAAAATCTATAGAGCTCCTTCTGGGGTTCTATCATGAACCCACCTCATTTACTCAGGCCTAAAAATCTCCACATTGGTGTAAAGTCATATGCGAGGAATATGATGCACTCCTCCACACTCTACATGGACTCTTATTCCCTCTCATCCCACACAAAATATCATCATGTATAAGTGGATCTTTTGAATTAAGAGGAACCACGATGGTTCGATTGCTCAATATAAAGCATATCTCATTGCCAAAGGCTTTCATCAACGACCTGATATTGACTGCATAGAGACATTCACTCTTGTTGTCAAACCTACCACAATCGGACTTATCATGAGTTTGACCATCTCTAAAGGCTGGTGCTTATAGTAGTTAGATGTTAACAATGTCTTTCTACAAGAGACTCTCACTGAAGATGTTTTTATGGAGCAACCTCCTGACTTTATATATCCTTAATATATGTAGTATGTCTGTAAACTGAAAAAGCTATTTATGGACTTTGTTAGGCTCCATGAGCACTGTCACGGACTTAGCTGAATTTGCCTAAGCCGTGTGGCACCCTCGCGGCACTCCCGAAGACTTAGCTAAAATTGCCTAAGTCGTACAGCAACCTTGCTCACTATTCCGGACTTAGCTGGGATTGCCTAAGTCATGAAACGCCTAACGCGTTATCTTTCCGCAAAGGGTCAGCCCTCTTACAACCTTTTAAGGTCCCGTAGGACCTGCAAAGAAGAAGTTGATTAATTCAGAAGCGAGCGACGGACATGTCCCGGCGTCTCACAAAGCGGAAAGCTATACAAGCAATTTGTCAAACACCTTGAGTGCAGCAAAAAAAAGAGAGAAAGAGAGCAAAATAGGACTTCAGAGGGTTGTAGGAATGGTCGCAAGTCCACAAACGACTTGAAAGCAATGTAGGGTGCAGCAATGAATATTGCATACTTCAAAAATCGATCAACTACCACGAGTATTGATCCAAGTCCCCCTACTGTGGGCAAGCTTGATATGAAGTCCAAGAAATGCTCTCCCATGGCCTTTCTAGTACGGGCAGCAGCTCCAAAAGTCCCACTGGCTTCTGCTGCTCTATCTTGTCCTGTTGATAAGTAAGGCATGTTCGAACATATTCCTCCACATCTGTCCCCATCTTCGGCCAATAAAAGGCCCTCTCCACGAGAGCCATTGTTCGGTGGATACCCGGATGTCCAGCCCAAAGGGAATCGTGACACTCTTTCAAGAGTTCACACCTCAAGTTATCCGTTCGTGGGACATAAACTCTCCCTTGGTGTAGATGAGTCCCTCCTGACCCAAAATCGTGCCTTATCCTCTTTGATGAGTTGAATCGAGTCACCGAGGATCTCGATGCCCATCCTCGATCTCGAAAGAAAGTTGGAGCGCAATTGACTTGCTTGGCCTCCGCCTCCAAGTATAGCATTCACTAGCTCCACTTTCCGACTCAATGCTTGCCACGACATTTGCTTTTCCGGTTTGTACTCCATCACCATGTCGAACTCACCAAGAAGTCCCGCCATCATGCTTGCTTTGGGAGAGTTTCTTTTGAGTTTGAAAGTAACTCAATGTGACATTGTCGGTCCTTAGCACAAATGGTGCTCCCAAGGTAGTGTCGCCACACTCAGAGCGTGGACCACCGTCATCTCCTTCTCATGTACAGGATATGGCCGCTCGGTCTCGTTGAGCTTGCGACTCGTAGGCCACTGGATGACCCTTCTGCATAAGAACTCCTCCAATAGCAAAGTCGAAAGCATTGGTATGGACTTCAAAAGACTTTCTATAGTCCGACAATCTGAGTACAGGTTCTTCTAACACAGTAGTCTTCAGGTCTTGAAATGCCACCTCACATTTGTCCGACCATCTCCAAGACTGCTCCTTTTTTAGCAACTCCGTCAGTGGAGCTGCGCGCTTCGAATATCCAGCTATGAAGTGTCGATAATAGTTGACAAACCCAAGGAAGGATCTCAACTATGGCACCTTCTTTGGTGTTCGCCAGTCCACCATAACTTGCACCTTAGCCTTGTCCATTCGAATGGACCCATTCCCAATTCGATGCCCCAAGAATAAAATCTCTGTTTGGGCGAAGTAGCACTTTTCTCTCTTCACGAATAAGGTGTTCTCCCTGAGAACTTTGAAAATTGTTCGGAGGTGTCTAACCTGCTCCTCAAGTGTTTGGCTATAGACGACGATGTCATCTAAGTAGACGACCACAAACTTATCCAGATATTCTTTGAACAGTTGATTCATGAGAGTGCAGAATGTGGCCAGAGCGTTGGTTAAGCCGAAAGGCATCACCAAGAACTCGAATACTCCATACCTAGTCACACAGGTAGTCTTCGCCTCATCACCTTCTGCAATGCACACCTGCCAATACCCTGACCGAAGGTCGAGTTTGGAGAAGTACTTTGCCTTGCCCAATTGATCGAACAAGTCCGCGATGAGCGGATAGGGACTTGTTCTTCACCGTCATCTTGTTGAGGGCTTGATAATCAATGCATAATCGGAGGCTCCCATCGTGTTTCTTCCGAAGAGGACCGGAGCTCGAAGGTGCTTGAACTGCGGATGAGACCACCGCTTAGCGTTCATCTAACCGCCTCGCCTCGCCAACTCTAGAGGGGCCATGCGGTATGGTGGTCTCACTGGAGGCTTAACTCCTGGCTCTAGCTCAATCTGATGATCCACGCCTCTGCGTGGTGGTAGAGTTCTCGGCAACTCTGTTGGCATCACATCTGAGAACTCCTTCAGGATGTTCGCCATAATAGCAGGTTCCTAAATGGCCTCCCCGTCAAGTGTCTCTAGCTTCATAGTAGCTACAAAGGTTAATTCACCTTTTCACACCCCATTCTTCAATTATAAAGCTGATATTTGTTATAGGTCCTTGGTTCCTACTCGAGAAACTGGAACCATGCAGGGATCATCGCCTCCCATTAGACACAAGAAGTTCAGGAACGGTATTAGCACCAACTTTGCTGCGTGCATGAACCCCATTCCGAGAATCACTTGGAAGTCGTCCAATGGCACCGCCATCAAGTCTGTGCTCCCGCTCCATATCCCGATCTTGATGGGGACCCCCTTTGCTTGTCCGGAGATCCGCTTGGCCTCTGAGTTCACCACCTTCATACGACTTGGGCTCTTCTCCAAGATTAGTCCCAGTCGCTTAGCTTCGCGATCGGTAATAAAATTGTGGGTCGCGCCCGTGTCCACCATTGCATGGGTTGTTCGGCCATTAAGCTTGATGTCCACATACATCAACTCGTTGCTTCCTACCTTTGGTGGTTTTGCCTTTGTATTCTCCCCCACTTGACCTCGCAATGCATTCAACAAATGCATTGCTCCTATCCTGGGTCCTTGCGATGTCTCATTATCGCTACTGGAGTCAGAACTACTCGAACTAAGGGTGATAGCTTTGCCCTTGTCAGACTTACGGGGTAGAATCGATGCTGTCAAAGCATTGAGTGCCTGTTTTTGTGGGCACTCCCTCACCATGTGCGGTCCTCCACACAAGAAGCATCCAGTAGGCTTTGGGACTCTACCTCTTGAGCCTGGTCCCTTGTGGAAATTCTTCTTCTTTTGCTCGCCCCCAGACTCCTTCGCTCGAGAGTATTTAGATGGGCGATTTCTCGAAGATTGTTTCTTCTTTCTCAAATCCTCCGAATAAACAAAGTCAGTTAGCCTTTTCGCGGCTGCAATTGCCCCGACTACATTAGTGACATTCCTTCGATGTAGTTCTTGTTGTGCCCATGGCTTCAAGCCATCGAGGAAGTGAATAGCTTGTCTTTCTCAGACATGTCCCGTATATCCAGCATCAGTGCTGAAAATTGTTTCACATAGTCTCGGATTGTTGTACTTTGGCGGAGTTATCTCAGTTTCCTTCTTGCGACAAACTCTATGTTCTCTGGTAAGAACTAAGTTCTCAACTCTCGCTTCAAGTCTCCCCATGTATCCACTTGACATCGGCCTTGCTGAATCTCTTCCCAAAGGGTTCGCCACCAAAGTTTTGCATCCCCATTCAGATATATTGTTGCTATAGCAACTTTGGTTTCTTCAGAATCAAGTCTTGTAGCACGAAAATACTATTCCATGTCGAACAAGAAATGTTAAAGCTCTTTGGCATCCCTAGCACCTCCGTAGCACTGCGGCTCTGGTGCCCTGAAGTTTTGTGGTGGCGCAGCATGGGTGTTGTTCCCTCTCGCATCAAGAGTCCTTGTTAACACCATCACCTTAGCCGTGAGTTCCGCCACAACTTCATGTAGGTGTCGTATGGAATCTTTAGTGTCCTCTGTCAGTTGATCCATCATAGATTCAACTTTCTCGATCCGAGATTCAGCTTCTTCTAGCGAGCTCTCTACCCTAAGTAGCCCTCACTGGCCTTGGTAGAGTTCATCCATGCTCGCTTCAGGAACATCAAGGCGGGTCTCCGCCATTATAATTCTCTCCTTGTGACTCTTTTTCCCAGTTGGCGCTCCAGATGGCGCCTCCTCCCCTCGTGGAGAATACCCAACTTCACGCTCGTCTTGTTCACTGTAGAGCTCCTTATAAGTGACTCCCATAGTTTGCGAGTTTGACTTTGCACCCGGCGATTGCTTGGAGCAAGGGTCCGGCTTGCCCCATCTTGCTCGATTCACCACGATGTTTCACCATGGTGAGATTGCGAATCTTCTTCGCTGTTCGTATGAATTGCTTGCCAGCTCTAATACCACACTGTCACGGACTTAGCTGAATTTGCCTAAGTTGTGAAACGCCTAACGCATTATCTGTCCGCAAAGGGTCAGCCCGCTTACAACCTTTTAAGGTCCCGTAGGACCTGCAAAGAAGAAGTTGATTAATTCAGAAGCGAGCGATGGACACGTCCCGGCGTCTCGCAAAGCGAAAAGCTATACAAGCAATTTGTCAAACACCTTGAGTGCAGCAAAGAAAAGAGAGAAAAAGAGTGAAATAGGACTTCGGAGGGTTGTAGGAACGGTCGCAAGTCCATAAACGATGGTTCTCAAGGTATCGGACGCAAGACAAGTTCAATTGCTGATGAATGCCTACGCCTGACATATACCCGGAACCCCATCCAGCCCGGTGCCACCCGGGGGGTTCCAAGGTGCTAAAATGGCTGACATTTCGCACCGCTTAGAAAGGTTACCGTAGCACACGAAAAAGACCCAAAAACAGGGCTGTTTTGGCTCCGCGCAGCGAGCATCGTTCTGCAGCCTTCTACACTACTTTCGCTCACATTTCTTAGGTAAAAACATATAAACTCAAGGCAAAACAAGCTGCCAAACATATGTACAAGCAAGAAAAAGTGACGAACGGTTCAAGGAGCAAAGGCATTACGGTTGAGTGATGACCGTTCATGACAATGAGCCTAGTATAATAAACTTGGCTTATTCTTGACTTATATTAGCTTAATCAACTCTAAGTCTGATATCTCATTATTTCTATGCTAATAACATAGAGGCACTATCTATCTTTTGGTGGATGTGGATAATATTATTGTCACAGGTGATGATCCTATGGAGGTCCGAATATTTATCAAGCAATTGATAAATCAATTCTCTCTCAAAGATCTAGGAGACTTGAGCTACTTTCTCGATGTGGGAGTAACATTTACATCCTTTAGACTCTTCCTCTTATAGAGAAAGTATATTCAAAATTTATTATTAAAGATAAATATGTACAACACGAAAGAAGTTACAACTCCCTTATCTACTAGTGAATTACTCAAATTTTATGATGGTAGTCTTGCTATAAACCCTACTCAATAGGCAAGTAGTTGGCTCCTTATAGTATTTAGCTCTTACCCATTCAGACATCCCATTTGTCATCAATAAATTATCATAATTCATGTATCAGTCGTCTATCCAAATCAAGTTGACATGGTTTTAGCCCAATACCAACTCAATTTGACTCAAAATAATAATGATCAAGACTTAATCACTCAATCACATTTATAGCACAATCATGAAGCAATCAACATGTTGTCCAACATTCCGTCATGTCATCTGATCATCTGGTACTTTATCCGAACCTCCAACATATCGTCTTTTTCTTCAGCGTATCGCCTGATCTATCGGTATGTTGACTTCCCACAACATCTGAACTTTTGGCGTAATACTTGATCCTTCCAATCCGATGCTCGAACTCATGGCACGAAGTCCATATTTCGACATGTCCACCAATCATTTGGCCCAACGTCCAATCTTTAACATGACGCTTTCCAGCCTAATGTCTGATTTTCTTACTTCGATAATTTGATCTCCGATTGTTTGAATCTATGATCGAAGTTTTTCTTAAATTACTTATCTTCAAAGTATATTAGTCCATAAATTCATTAATTTATTTTATCATCAAAATATAAGATTCAACAAATCAAAAAGGAGTATTATACTAAATATTTGAGATACATAAGTGAGACTAAAAGATGAGTTTAGACCAAAAAATTTTCTTTGTCAAACCAAGCTAAACTCAATTGAAGTTGCTACAATATTAGAATTATATTAGTAAAAGAAATAAATAAAAGAAAAAAAGGAAAACTTTATGAGGCTTAGTAGGATTGAACCTTAGATCTCAAGGCAACCTATTATGCACCTTTATCTTAATTTGGCCTCATGTTCTTTATCAACCTTATAACCGGCTTTTCATTTTTCCTTGGTCATTCTCTCAGCTTTTCTCATGGAAGCTAGAAAACCCTAGCTCTAGCTAAGATTGAGGTGAGGAAAACCTAGTTCTTCCCTTATTATACGTATGGTTTTAGTTTTATATATTATAAGCTAATCTTTTCAACTATTTTTGAGTATCTAGGTTTCAAATTTATCTTTAATTTTTGGATATATTTTGTATGAATCTCTTATTATTTTAAGACCTCTGGTATAGCCTTAATTAAGACCGGTGCATAGAATTGTGATTGTCTTGATCTAAGGTACTCAAAATTTTTTATTTTCTGAGGAGTTCTATTCGAGCTGAATTGATCCCGTAGGGATATGATTAGGCTTTGTTCTTTTGATATGTTTTAAAATGTTACTTTAAAATTCTGTGAGATTTAGAATTACTTGAATATCACCTTTGTGCACTAAGATATAAGGTTTATAAATTCAAACAGTGCCAACCCAATTTCATCTTAACAAAATAGATTATGGTAGTAAAATTAGGAGCGTAGTTTAGCCTCCAAATAATTTTATTTTAAGCTAAGGTTTGGTATATATTTAGTTTTATATATTTTCTTATTTTTTGTAAAATTTTATGATAATTCAAGGTTAGAATAGTGAAGCAAAATTTCTTCATAAAATTATGCTATGGTTTGATTGATACTAATTGGTCATAGGGTAAATTGTTAAAAAATTAGTGATGAAATTTAGATGAATTTTTAAGTTGAGTATAGTTTATTTTATAAGAGATTTTATCAAACTTTTCTATAATTATTATAAGTCAATAATTCAAGAGGTAGAGTCCTTAATTCAAGATATCTTATGACCCTATACTCTCAATCTAATACGAGTGTCACTTCCTAATATACTCGATCATTAAGGAATATTATCTTTTACCGAATCTTCATTTTTGAGTTAAAGCATGTAAGTATAAGTTTACTTCACTACAAAATAGTGATTGTATAAATTATCATATGAAAAATATATTTTGGAAGACATGCTCCGACTGATATGATCATCATGAGCTAGTCTAAGTTAAATGTAAATGTATCTATTTTGTAAGTATAAAAATTTATGAATTATGAAGAATATCTTGTATGCATGCACATATGATGACATATAATGGGAGTGCATGTGTTTTCTATGACCTGCGGTGGGAGTGCATAGATATTTTATGATGTGTAATTAACAAATATTCTATGATGTATGGTATGGGAGTACACGTATGTATTATGGCACATGATATAAGAGTACACGTATATGTTATGACGTGCTGAAGTTGCCATACTTCTTACTTGTGCATATAAGTAATTTAAATTATTTCAACGTAGAATTTTACCTCCTTATTTTGCATATATTATGTTATATAGTTATGCTTGCTAAAGAAGTAACAGGATGAGGGGTTTATTATTAAATGTCTGTGCTAATGATGTTAAAATATTATATATATGACATGTGTATGGAAGTAAGCATATATATTTATTGAGTTACTCACTATAGGCCCTATTATACTAGTAAGGATACTGGTACTCTGTCTAACTGATTAGGTATGGAAGTAAGCATATGAATGACCATACCAGTATAGAGATGGATGATGAACTATCGACATTTTATGTAGATAATTTTTATACATATTATATTTATATCTTTTTCTTTTGATTAGAGTACATGTATAAAAAATATTATGTATAGGGGAAAGCCTATCATTTTGTTTAGTAAGTTGACATGTTTTAATTTTAGGATTACCTATTTTTTGTTGCACTCTTATTGATAATAATAACAAAATTTTAAAATGTAACATTCTATTTTAATCATAAGGATTTGAGTGGAATTAGAAATATGGTGTTACAATGGTTTACCCAAGTAGAGTGGGTAAAACATTTTTTATCAACAAGAATGGATCAGATATTTTTTAACCAACAAAAATGGGTCACGCATTTTTTTAATCCACGAGAGTGGGTTGCATATTTTTGCTTCACAAGAGTGGGTCATATATTTTTTTTGTCTAAAGAGATTGGGCCAAATTTTTTTTTTTTTGCTTGCAAGAGTCAATTCGAGTTTTTTTTTTTCACTAACGACAGTGGATTTGTACTTTTTGTATAATGAAAGTTAGTCTAACATTTTTTGATCGATTAGGATGGATCAAATATTTTTTGCCCAAAGATAGTATATATTTCACTTTTTTTTCTCTGTGAGAGTGGGTGGGACATTGCTTGAAAAGTGTGGATCAGACATCTTTTGCCTTACAATATCTGCTCAACAAAAAACTTTTTTTTTTCCAATACGAGTAACCAAACAATTTTTGCTTGACGAGAGTGGATCAAATATTTTGTTCTTGAAAAAAGTAGGTCAAACATCTTTTGCATAGAAAGAGTGAATCACACTTTTTTTTTTTCAAATAAGAGTGGATCAAATATTTTATGTGGATGATATGTTTGGGAGAAGAATTCGGTAATCTCAATCATTCTTCTGAGCAGATTTACACTTTGCGGGACGATTGATAGATTTGCAGGAATATTAGCGAACATGAAAGAGAAAAATGAATCTAAATTGCTTCTTGAAGAAAAGAAATACCCAATCATGCAATTACAAAGAGACTTCTTCTTTTTCTTTTTCTCTCTCTAGGGCTAGTTGTTGGTTGCCGTCCTCCCCTGGACTCTCAATTGGAGTCTCTTCTTTCAATCTAAGTCCAACTCGGATTTAGTTGAGTTGAGACTTTAAGTTAGTTTAACGTGACCTTTGAGCTTGGGTTTGAGTTGGCCATATCTAAATTAAATGAGAATATGAAAGATACTCAGGTTGAGCTGAATTATAATATGACTCGGACTTAGTTTGAACTGAATTGGAATATGACACCAATTAGGTTTGACGGTCCCCAATCACTTGATGAGAGTGGGTCAAATTTTTTTGCTTGAAGAATGCTAGGTTGGTCAGGCTTCCTTTGCATGAGGAGAGTGGGGCAAAGCATTTATTTTGCTCCATCAGAGTGATCATATACTTTTAGCCCGATGAGTGTGGGTCATACATTTTTTAACCAAAGAGGGTGGGCTGGACATTTATGAGAGTGAATCAGACATCTTTCGCCTGACAATATCATGTTAGGAATTTTCTTCCTAAAGAGAGTGGACAAGTGGATTCTAGCCTGAATCAGAAATCTTTTGCTCAATGAGAGTTAATTGAGTATTTGTTATCATTTTGCACCTGATAAGAGTGGATCAAATAATTTTTGCTTGATAAGAATGGATCAAGTATTTTTAATCCAAAATAGTGAGTAAAACTTGTTTATTTCCAAAGAGAGTGGAGCATAAATTTTCTACTATATATGATAGTGTGTTGGGCATTTTTCACATGATAATTAACAAAATAATATGAAGAAAATTGGATATGATGAATCTTATAACATTGAATAAGAAACAATTTGCTTATAAGAAAATTTATAATTTTAAATAATCTAAATGCATGTGAAATACATAATTTACAATTTGAGCTTGATTTACTATCATAATTTGTTTTGGATTTCTTAACCTTCACAAATTGATCTTCTTATCAAAATTTATATGAGACGATCTTCAAAATACATTGTTTATTATTTTTTTAATTTCTTGATTTCTTATTTATATTTAAAAATTACATAAGATGAATGCATAAGTAGCTCTTGGATTTCTCAAATTTTTGAGCTCACCTTCAAAATAATTTTCATTAAAATTAACATTTATAAGAAGGGGATTCAAGATTTTCTTATGAGATTTTATCTTGATTCATAGACTTTATATAAATATTTTTGAATGTACCCTTTTCCCTCACTTAATATCTTTATGACACTAAATGCTTTGATTTTTTATTTCAAACCCTCCCCCCCCCCCCATTCATTTCATCTTATTCATAAAGAGGAAGGAAATCTTTTATGAAAGAAAATTATGTCTCTTATTCTATTTTACTAAAGGGGAGCAATGAAATAACTTTTTCACACACTTAATGTTTAGGTATATAATCTATATTTAGCCTTTTTCATAACAAATGGGGAGAAACTTGAAATCTGATGAATATTTGTTTTGAAATTATTTGATGAATATGTCATCTTTTTTTTGATGACAAAGGGAGAGAAATAGTATATTGATGCAAATATAGAATGAAAACTGATAAAATGAGCATTTTTCCTTTTTGTTGATGATAAAGGGAGAGAAATGATCGGTGACTTAATAGAGAGAATTAATGATTAATGACTTAAGGGGGAGAATTTGAAATTGATGTATAAATTTGAAATTGATTTGAAATTAATGTTGTTTCACAACATATTATTGTATACTTGAAAATCTTTGATGATTTGGTGATTGATGATTTAAGGTAAAAATATTTAATATTGATGATATATCATTTCTAAATTTGATAAATGAATGTTATGATACTTGAATTCAAGAGTGTGTGGTTCTCTTGAATTTAAGTTTTCCTTATTTGGATAATAGCATGGATAAAGAGGGAGTAAAGGTTAACTCTTGTCATCAATTGATTATCATCATCAAAAATGGAGAGATTGTTGAATCTTGGATTTTGATGATGAAATCAATTGATGGGTCTATTGATCTAACATATGTGTTAGAGATGATTAATATAGGATTAACTATGATATAGAAAGATAATTACAATCAAATATTGGGCTAGAGTTAAGTCTGGGCATCGAGCCGAAGTTCAGATGATGCAGTGGGAACTTATTCAAAGACTCACCAGAATCTCGCCGAAGGTATCAGAGGCTTGCTGGGAGTTCATTGGGAGCTCGCCGAAAGTGATTGGGAACTTGCCAGGATGGCGTCGGGAGTTCACCGGAAGAAGACCAAGAGACTCCTCAAAAAATCATCGAAAGTTACTGAAAAGCTTACCGAAAGTTAGGAGGGTCTTGTTGGACTTGATGCTCATAATGATTTAATTAATTAATCATAGTTAGTATTAGTTAGGTTTGAGTCCTACTTGAGTTAGATTTGGAAAGAATCCAAATTAACAATTGAGGCAAACCGGGTCCACACTTGGGTTTGGATTGAGCTCAGGTTGAGCTCAATTGGTTGACCTAGAAAGGGGTCAACTGAAGATATAAGTCGAGATTGAAAAAATGAAGAAAATATTTTTTCGAGATTCCTGATAGTTGTACCACCTATGGGCGATGGTTGTACAACCCAAGCGACATCACCACCTTATTTTTTGGGTAGCTTTCGGTGGTAGTGTCGTCGGTGCCGACAGTTGTACTGCCCATATCCAAATTTTTTGGATATATTTAAATTTTTAGCTCCAATTTATGAAGTCAATTTGGGTCTATAAATACCCCAAGTCTTCTTACATTTAATATAACAATTGGACTAGAAATTCTATGAAAAATTATGTGCTAAAATTGTGTAAGAAAAAGAAAGGGGATAAGGGAGTGAGCAAAAGTGTTGTAATCTTTATAGAGATCTCCCTTGTGAATTATAAGTGTAAAGCTTGTAAGGTTCCTCCCCTAAGCCTGTGAAAAGGAGAGTGGGAAGAGTAAGGGTTTGGTCTTTACCAGAAAAAGATCGGTAGTGGACATTGGTGGACCTTAATGAAGAGGACTCGTGGAGTGGACATAGGCCAAGTTGTGGCCAAACCATTATAATTTTGTGAGCTCTATACTCTTTGCTGGTTACAGGTGCCTTGTAAGCCAATCATATAAGTAATGGCATGTATGACATGCTGTACGATCTTTTTTTACTTATGATTACTATTGGCATATTCTCACATTATATTATCTATTGCATATATATTGTGATGTCCTCGGTTCTGTGCAATGAGAGTTGGATTGTGATGAGATCATGATAATGAGATCGATTCAACTATAAACACAGATCTTGAATAATCCCAATCATAGGTTACTCGAGAGGAACATCGAGATAATTGGACAGATTGGCATACTATATACCCGTCCATATGATGGAGGCGATTGGTCTCATAGCCACTTGTGTAGAGACACTAAGGATATAGTACAGGTGCTCATTAGAGAATGAGTTCACTGATTGATTCGCTTATTGAATGTTGTATGGTTAATGATATCTAATGTCAGACAGTGATTCCATAGTCCCAGTTGTGTATCTGGTCCTGAGATTTGAGACACCAAAGATGTCTTATATGAGTACTCCTTTCTTTGACACCAGACTTATAGGTTTGGAAAGTTTTAGATCTGGTATAACTAGTTATTGAGATTGGTAGCTAACCTTACGAAGGTAATTGAGTGTCAATAGAGGATCATCCACTCTCGAATCATAAGAGGAATATCCCATATGTGCTTGCTTAGACAAATCCTTAGTCAGGGTCATTCGGATTGAGAGATAAAGAGTTCTCCGAGAGAATCTGATTAAAGCGAGACTTTGACAGATTTTGTATGTGGCCTACCAGTACCATATCCAATATACGATATCTGGGATATTAGTTGAATGAGGGATTATAGATACACGGTAACTATGGACAGACAGATTCGATGGATTTGATCCCCTCGTACCATTTGAGGATTATGGCATAGTGGCCTAATATGTCCATAGTCGATGAGTCAAGTGAATTATTATGAGGATAATAATTCACTATATCAAAAGGAGTTCTGATGAGAGTGACTCACAGCCAACACGGTATTGGGCCTAGAGAGTCATATACATATGATGGATGCTTCAGCGAATAGAGGATTGGATGAAGATCCAATTAGTCCCTATTATCATTAGATGAGACTCTATACTGATTAGCTCCTTGATTAAGGCCCAATTAGAGGCCTAAGGAGATTATTGCATAGAGATCCAATAATACAAGGTTAGTGGATAATTGGATGAAGATCCAATACCTACTAAGGCAGGAGCCCTAGGGTTTTTGGTAGCTCTCTATAAATAGGAGGAAAGACTCATGGTTGATAGGCTGCAGCTTTAGCCACCACCTCTTATTCTCCTCTCTCCCTTTGTGCAAGAGTTACGAGATCAGATTGGAGGAGTTTCGCTATAGAGATCCATCATGTGGATACCGCTAGAGAGGAGGACGCTTGACCTCTTTCATATTCTCCATTCGGATATGGAATACAGGGATATACGATCTCCATAGGTAAAATTGATCTCTCACACATCATGGTTTGATCGATTTTTATGTTTTTCTTGTGACCCCAATCTTTTGCACGACGATTTGATTTGCGTGGGAAATTGATTTTTTGTTTTGATTTCCGCTACGCATACGATGCTCCCACTGAGGTTTCCTAACACTCTTGTCTTGTTCATTGTATTTAATAATTTTTAGTTAGTTTGAAAAAAGACACGTGCATCATCTTTCGACATTTCCTTTAAATTGTTTGTTTACTCAGTTTCGACGAAGTCCAAGAAACACTTTCAATTCTATTTTTTACTTCAAGCAAAATTTTCAAATCTAATCTTTTTATACTTGCACTAATTTCATCCTCTTCTCTTATTCCAATCGTCGGCTGCTCCTTCCTTTTTCTCGTCGCTGGCTACTCCTAGACTCAGGAGTGTCAGCAACAGCTTTTAGATGCTATCTCTCCTCCTTTGTGCTCCCTCTACTGCAGCACCCCTACGGCCAGGAGCAGAAGAACGCCACGGCCCTCTTCAGTGGCAAGGTAGCTTCTGGCCCCCCTTGAATCTGATGATGTTTGCCGCCCTACTGTAGTGGGTGGAGCAGGAGTACTAGTTCCTCGTCTGCGTCCTTGACGCGCTACACCGGGATGAGCCCTGGTTTGGTGCTCTTGGCCTCAATGTCTTCCTCGCTTTCTTCACCGTCGTCATTCCTCGACTTCAGCCTGGAACAATCCAAAGAGCTCATGAGCTCAGCACACGTATCATGTCCAATTCACAGCACTATTGTTTGCAGACGGTGCTGGTTGGAAGACTCTAGATCAATGAGTGCTTTCACATCTTCCAAGAATATTATCAGTCAACACATCTATGTAGAAGACTGTGTGACTCACCTCTTCAAGCCAAGAAGGGTGCCTTCTTCAAGCCAAGAAGGGTGCCTTCTTCTCCCACTATCGTCCGCACTGCATCACCGTCAGTTCTGCTACAAGAAGCAAGTGACAATTACTTGTGCAGTCGATTTCCAATAGTTCCAATAACAAGTCGATGGATCATCACCACATTGCTTCTACGGCAACAAACCTTGCAGCTTCCCTTCGACAACTTCCTATTGCAACTCCACCACTGCTGCATCAGCCCAACGAGCAGCGGCACCACCACACGTGGCTTTTGTTCTGATGGCATCTCCCAATTCCGCAACTGTATTCTCCATATCGTGAATGACTTGAGGCTGCCTCTGTTGCTGCTGCTACTAAAGAAGAGGTTGTCCGGTGTACCATCTCTGCACTAGTCATATCACTCATTCCAAGAACAACAATACCTGTTGGCTTCCTTGCAAGAATAGCAGCTATAATTTTCATCTCAATAGCTAGCTACTTGCACCTTTCCAAACTAGCTATTTGATGAGGCACTACTGATACAAGCCAGTGCAAGCCAATTCCAACCAGCTGCTAAGCGTTAGCTATCAAAGTTTGGACCTCTCCTCTATCCCACTGGTCACCAAAACCTCCAATCTGTCAGCAAGGAGCATTCCCCTTCTCTATTTCCAACATAGGTGTAGCATGCCTCTTCAACGACGATTTGCCACCTTCGGTGATGTTAATCAGCTCATTGCTCTCCTCCTCATCACCCTCAGCAACGCTCATCTGCATCGATACTTTATTGTTGTCTCTACTTCCTGTCGACGATGCCCAGGAAGAAGCATGACCCGTCAAACCTGGGAGCCATAACACATCAGTTGTGTTTTCTCCTCCTCTTGTTGGACCTGGAAGATATCAAACTATTCATCTTAATTTTGCATCTACACCAACGCACCCATCACTGTCTATAGCTCACCTTCTTCCTACTGTGGTCACTATAACAATAGCATCTCCAAAAGAACCAGGCTTATCGCTCCATGTTGCACTCCCATTCCCACCGATTGCTGCAGATTGAAGCTGCAACACCAACAACAGGTACAGAGTAAGACTATTAGCATTTTGTTACCTCTTGCTGGCACTTTTCCCTCTCTTCAATCTCGGAAGCAATCTTGCGCTGGTGATGGACCTCTCTACTTCTTCTTTACTCAAGACGTAACAACAATCCCCCCTCACACCCCCTCCCAAATTATAACACATTCGAGATGTGTTACCTTATCTTAAAAGTCGATAATATTATCAACAACATAATCCATCCAGGATCCAAACAATCATTTGAGGATACTAAGAATAACGTGTAGTCATTCAATCACTTTCATAGAAACATATGCAAATTATAATCTCTTCACATTCTTTTAATGAATCACAAAACTGATCCAAAACCAATGTAGCTAAATATAATCCACATTCAAAAAGTCCACTAATGCGATAAAATCTATATGACTTTGGAAAACAACCATACACCATTACTTTATATATTATACAGCAAGTTTAACATTCAAGATCCCAAACAAAAGAGTAGTTTTAAAAATATTACATAGTTAACCCTCTTCAAAATGTCTACAACTTTACTTTGGAGCTAAGTTGTACACATATAATGATAACATATTATCAAATGAACATTTAGCCCAAGAACTTCTTGCTTTTCCATTGCTTTAGCCCCATATCAAGTATTTTAATAAATACCAAGCTAACCTGAAGAAGATTAGATAGTAACAGAGTGAGCTAAGAAGCCCAGCAAGTATCAAACAAGTTCAAAGCAAGAAAAAGTATTTTCAAATTGAACCTGATATAATAGTGCAAGGTAGGGAATACAAAAGTCTTTATATAGCATCAAATTAGATGTACAACCACAAGGTTCATCTCATTCGAAGTATACTTAAATCTATAACAATTTGGGAAGGTAATTGGAGCATATATATGGGAATCAAAAGCATTTTAGTATATATCAATGACATTTAAAGTTTTAGGAGCATATCAACAATACATGCAATACATTGAAACATAATAAAGGAACAAATATCAAACTTAAGCTTGTATGTTACATTTGAGGTTGGATTAATATCATAAGCATAAGTATGTCAAACAGCATATCAATGGCAAATGAAATATTTTGGAGCCTATCAATGAGAATACAAAACATTTCGGGGCATATCAAGGAGGTATAGGACATTTTTTGAAAATATCAATGGTGTATGAATATTCTCAAAAGCATATCAAATGAACAAAAGCTCAAATATCATTCAGATATAACATTCATTTCATTCTTATCCAAAATGTACAAATAACTCAAAAGCAATGCTTTGGATATTATATAAAAAACATAGAGGGCGAAGTGAGACCATAAACATAATGTGGAGCATCCATCGCCGAATGACCACAAAACATAAGTCTCCTATGTCTAGGAGCTCTATCTATCCATGTTTGAGTAAAGTCATAGAGGGTTGGTAGAGCACGCAGGCTCTATGAATAACTCCCTTTATCATTTCTTGCAAAGATTCACATTGTCCCATAAAGACCAGATTCCAAAAGGACATGAGTAATGAATTTAGCTTATATCGGAAGTACATACAAAATAATAAATCATACATATGCCTAAATAGAATAATATAATATAACATCGATTAATATATAACATATTCTGATATGTAAGAGAGTCAAGGACAAGAGCATTAGATATTTCAGTTTTGAAATGGATGAAAAGTATAGGCAGAATTGATACAATCTCTATTCTAGTAGAATTCAGAAGTCAAAATATAAAATTATTTAGATAATCAAACATACTCCAAATTACTCTAGAAAGGTATTGTTGAAAAGATAAATTAATCTAGTTTTGTAAGAAATAAGTTTCATATAAATTAAAGGTATCTACAAAGAGTTATTGATGATTTTGTAACTAAAGGTCTGAAACCACAATGTCTGTTTTATAGAATTCATATGGTCCATCAACATGGGGGTTTTGATAGTCATTTGGATTCTAAATCTTTCAATTTTAGATTCAACAAAAATATATGAAAGCCTATTTTCTAACAAATTAAGCTTTACATAAATCGGGAACCCCGACAGGAAGATATAAGCAAAATAGTGATAAAAGGTCTAGAGCTATCGATTCTATTTTACAGATTTTATATACTCAATTGAAATAAATATTTGAGCTAGCAAATGAACTATAAATTCTTCAAACCTAGATTCAATAGAAAGATATTTGAACTTATATTTGAAAAAATTAAGTTTTGTCTAAATCAGATGTCTGTACTAAAAGTTATAGTAAGAAAAAGACAGATAGGTCATAATCTTGATAATATTACAGATTCATACATAGGCAACCAACAAAAGATTTTGGGTTTATTCAGAATTTTTTGCATAAATCAAGGCAAAAACAAAGATAAATTTCAATAAGAGAAAGATAGAATACTTGCCTTTGATTAGATCACAATCTCAAAATTCCAAAATTTCTTCTTCTTTCCTTCTCTTTTTTTTCTTCTTCTTCTTTATTCTTCTTCTTCTCCTCAAGTTCACATTGCAGCCAAAACACAACCCACCCAAACCCCACGCCCCCACCCCCACCCCAAATATAATGTAACATTGATTAATACATAACATATTCTGATATGTAAGAGAATCAAGGATAAGAGCATTAGAGATTTCATTTTGAAATGGATGAAACATATATAGGCAGAATTGATACAATCCCTATCCTAGCAGAATTCTGAAGGCAAAATATAAAGTTATTTAGATGTCAAACATGCTCCAAATTACTCAAGAAAAGTATTGTTGAAAAGATAAATTAATATAGTACCGTACGAAATAAGTTTCATACAAATTGAAGATTTCTACAAATAGTTATTCATGATTTTGCAACCAAAGGTCTGGAATCACAGTCTCTATTTTACAGAATTCATATGGTCCATCAACATAGGGGTCTTGATAGTCATTTAGACTCTAAATCTTTTAATCTTAGGTTCAACAGAAAGATCTAAAAGCCTATTTTCTAACAAATCAAGTTTTACATAAATTTGGAACTCCAACAGGAAGATATAAGAAATATAGTGATGAAAGGTCATGAGCTATAGATTCTATTTTACAGATTTCATATACTTAATTGAAATAAATGTTTGGGCTAGAAAATGAAAGCCAAATTCTTTAAACTTAGGTTTGAAAGAAAGATATTTGAATCTATTTTTGAATAAACTAGGTTTGTCTAAATCAGAGGTTTGTACTAAATGTTACAGTAAGAATAAGATAGATAGGTCATAATCTTGACAATATTACAGATTCATACTTAGGCAGCCAACAAAAGATTTCGAATTAGTTCACAATTTTCTTCATAAATCAAGGTAAAAACAAAGATAAATTTTAGTAAGAGAAAGATAGAACACTTGCCTTTGAATATTATAGTCCCAAAGGTGTGGATTAGATCACAATCTCAAAATCCCCAAATTTCTTAAAACACCCATTTTTTTCTTTAATTGTTAATTATTTAAGCTAACATATGTGTTGTTAGGTGGCAAACATGTCTGCTATATGGTTATGTGTCACCCATGCACATGCACAAGTGGCACTACTTTAAACAAGGTAGTGATATATGTTTAATAAACAAATCCTTAAATTTTATAAATAAGCCCTCATAAATAATTTAAAATATACTATTATAAATATTTTAGAAATGAGAGATATTACACTCTCCCCCCCCCCCCCCAAATAAAATTTTAGTCCTCTAAATTTATCATACCTATATCGACGAAAAGATGAGGATAGATTTTCTTCATGTCTTTCTCTAGTTTCCAAGTTGTTTCATCCATAGAATGATGCCTTCATATCACTTTTACTAGATAAATGACCCGATTCCTTAGTATCTTTTCTTTCTTATTAATAATCGGTATAGGTTCTTCCACATAAGATAAGTTGTGATCGATTACAATTGGCTCATACTAAATGATGTGAGAAGGGTCATGTATATATTTTCTGAGCATTGAAATATGAAATATGTCATGGATACAACCCAAGAATAGTGGCAAGGCAATCCTGTAAGCGACAGAACCAATCCTCTCAAGGACCTCAAATGGTCCAATAATCTAGGGCTTAACTTTCCTTTTTTCCCAAATCTTACCATGCCCTTAGAAGGAGAGACCTTCAAGAATACAAAGTCCCCCACTTGAAACTCAATTTCTCATCTTCTATTATTAGTATAGCTCTTTTGACGATTCAGAGCAGTCTTTAGTCTTTCTCTTATAACTTGAATCTTTTCGGTAGTCTCCTGCACTTTACCGGGTGCTAACAATTTTCTATCATCAACTTCCTCCCAACAAATAAGTGTTCTACACTTTTGCTCATACAAAGCTTCATAAGGGGCCATCTGAATATTAGACTAGTAACTATTATTGTAGGTGAACTCAATAAGAGAAATATCTTTATCCCACTCACCTTTCTAATCTATGATATATGCTCTAAGCAAATCCTCAAGTGTTTTAATTATTCTTTCTGATTGCCCATCGGTTTGAGGGTAATAAGCAGTGCTAAACTTGACTTTAGTGCTCATAGATTCCTGTAATCTTCTCCATAATCTAGAAAGGAATCTGGAGTCCCTATCAGAGATGATCTACTTTGGAACACTATGAAGCCTTACTATTTCATCGATATATAATTCAACAAGTCTATCCATAAAATATGTCATATTGATCGATAGGAAATGTGCTGATTTGGTAAATCTATCAATAATCACCAATATTGCATCATGCTTTCTAGAGGTTTTGGGTAGACCTGAAACAAAATCCATGGTGATACTTTCTCATTTCCATTCAGGAATATATAAAGGTTGTAACAAACTTCCAGGCCTTTAGTGTTTAACTTTGATTTGCTGGCAAGTTAAATATTTTGATAAATATATTACAATCTCCTTTTTCATGCCTTCCTACCAATAATGACTTTTACGATCTTTATACATTTTTGTGCTACTTGGGTGCAAGGTGAATTTGGAACTATAACCTTCCTTCAGGATTTAATCCTTGATATCTAGGTCATTTGGAACATATACTCTATTCCCCATTCTCAACAGGCCATCCTTAGAAACACGAAAACCAGACTTTGATCTTTTTTCTATTTCTTTCCTCAAGTAGATTAAATGTGGATCTCGTTTAATTTGTTAAATGAAATCAGATTGAACCTGGATAGACGCCATCAATATCATTGAGTTTTTCTCATTTTTAATAGATTTCTCATCACCATTTTCTTCCAATAATTCCCCATTATTTCATAACCAAACTAGTCATAAAATTTCTAGATTTTCTACTAAGTGCATTAGCTATAACATTGGCTTTACCCGGATGATATTGAATGGTGCAATCATAATATTTTAAAAGTTCTATCCATCTTTATTGCTTCATATTTAACTCCTTTTGAGTGAAGATATACTTTATATTCTTGTGATCAGTAAATATTTCAAATGTCCGCCCATATAAATAATCTCTCCAAATCTTCAGTGCTAAAATAATTATTGCTAACACTAAATCATGGGTTGGATAATTTAGTTCATAACTCTTTAATTGTCTAGAAGCATAAGCAATTACTTACCTTTCTTGTATCAAAACACATCCAAGGCTCTTCCTTGAAGCATCAGTGTAAACTGCAAATCCTTTATTACCACTGGGAATTGTTAGAATAGGAGCACTAGTCAATCTTCTTTTTAACTCCTGAAAACTTTGTTCATATTCATCAACCTATTCAAATCTCACATTCTTTCGAGTTAACTTGGTGAGGAGGTTAGCAATTAGAGAAAACCCCTCCATAAATCTCCTATAATAACCTGCCGTGCCCAAGAAACTTCTAACTTTAGTTATATTTGTTGGTGCTTCCCACTTAACTACTACTTTGACTTTCTTCATATCAACAGAGATGCCCTTACCTGAAATCACATGGCCTAAGAAGGTAACTTTACTTAACCAAAACTCACATTTACTGAACTTTGCATAATTCTTTTCTCTTAGTATGGACAATACATTTCTCAAATGCTCCTCATGCTCCAGGTCATTCCTTGAATACACTAATATATCATCAATGAATTCGATAACACAGTTATCTAAGAGTGGATGGAATATCATATTTATTAATTCCATGAAAGCTGCAGGGGCATTAGTAAAACCAAAAGACATTACTACGAATTCATAGTGATCATACCAAGTTCTGAAAGTAATTTTAGGGATATTTTCTTTCTTGATATTCAATTAATAATAACTTGATCTCAAGTCAATCTTGGAGAATACTTGTGCACCCTGATCAAACAAATCATTAATTCTAGGTAGAGGATACTTATTTTTTATCGTCAATTAGTTCAATTATCTATAATCAATACAAAGTCTCCATGTCCCATCCTTCTTTTTACCTAACTGTACTAGAGCACCCTATGGTGAAATACTGGGTCGAATAAAATTTTTATCTAATAGTTGTTATAGTTGCTTTCTCAATTCTTCTAGCTCAAGTGGTGTCATTCTATAGGGAGGCTTGGACATTAGTGTTATTCCAAGGACAATATCAATAGCAAATTCACTCTCTCTATCTAGAGATAATCCAAACAAGTCATCTGGAATAACATCAGGGAACTCTCTGACTACCAAAATTTTATTTATATAAGCTGCTTGATTTAAATTTTTCTTTACATATATAATATATCGAGAACAACCCTTTTGCATAAATTGATAAGCTTGAAATGCCGATATTAGGCAAGGAAGTGAGTCATGCCTAATACCCTTAAAATAGAAGATGGGCTGATCTGGTATGCAAAAATTAATTATTTTTTTATAGCAATCAATACTAGCATGATAGAAAGATAGCTAATCTATGTCAAGTATAATATCAAAGCCCTGAATCTCTAGGAGAATTAAATCAGTAAGGAGTTCATGTTCTCTGATAAAAATCAAATAAGACGGATGAAGCAAGTTTGATGTCAAAATATCCCCAACTGTAGTAGTTACATACAACTCATAATCCAATGGTTTAGGTTGAATGCCTAAGTGACAAGCAAAAGTTTGTGAAACAAAAGATAGATTGGACCCGGGATCATATAAAACCTTTGCATTCTTATTAGAAACATGAATAATACCTTCAACCACTAATTTAGAAGCCCGAGAATCCTGTTAAGTGATGGTATAAACTCTAGCATGGGCTGTCGTTCTAGGTGGCAGTGGCTCCTTTTTCTTATTCACTGGACAATCCTTTTACTTTATGATCTAGTTCCCCACAAGCAAAACAGGCTCCAGTCACCCGAGAACATTTACTTATTTCATGATTATATTCACATTTTGCACATGTCTGAGTTCTCTGAGGTGGCTTTCCCTTCTCTGATCCTAACATCTTGACCCTCTTATTACTATTTTCATATTCATTCACTCTCTTACTTTTACTTGTAAACTTGTCATTGTAGTTCTTACCCATAATTTTCTATATCTCCTTCAAGTCTCTTTCAATTATTAAGGCCCTTTCTACTACATCAGCATATGAAGAAAGTTTTAAGGCTGATATCTGACTCCTTATCGTCGTCTTAGACCTCTTAAAATCTTTTTGCTTTCCTAATTTCATCAAAAGAAATTTTTTTTTTGTCAATCACTCTATAAAAATCACTAAACCTCAATATATATTTCAAATATGGCATATCTACTAGTAGGTCTTAGTGATCCTCAAATCATGCTCTGATACTATCTTTGTCACGCCCCCCGAATTATATCACATTCGAGAGGCATGACTCTAATATAAAAAGATTAATAATATTATCAACAACATAATCTATCCAGGATTCAAACAATCATTTAAGGATACTAAGAATAACATGTAGTCATTCAATCACTTTCATGAAAACCTGTACAGATTATAATCTCTTCACATTCTCTTAATCAATCATAAAACCGATCCAAAACTAATGCAGCTAAATATAATCCACATTTATAAGGTCCATTAATACGATAAAATCCATATGACTTTATAAAACAACTAGACACCACCACTTCATATATTATAGAGCAAGTTTAACATTCAAGATCCCAAATAAAAGGGTAGTTTTAAAACCACTACATAGTTATCCCTCTTCAAAATGTGTCTATAACTTTACTTTAGACCTAAGGTGTACATATACAATAATAACATATTGTCAAATGAACATTTAGCCCAAGAACTTCTTGCTTTCCCATTACTTTAGCCCCATATCAAGTATTTTAATAAATGCCAAACTAACCTGAAAAGGATTAGATAGCAACAAAGTGAGCTAAGAAGCCCAGCAAGTATCAAACAGTTTCAAAGCAAGGAAAAGTGTTTTCAAATTAAACCTGATATAAGAGTGCAAGATAGGGAATACAAAAGTCTTCACATATAGCATCAAATCAGATTCACAATTGTAAGGTTCATCTCGTTCGAAGCATACTTAAATCCATAACAATTTAGGAAGGTAATTGGAGCATATATGGCAATTAAAAGTATTTTGGTACAAATCAATAACATTTAAAGTTTTAGGAGCATATCAATAATATATGAAATATTTCAAAACATGTCAAAGGAATAAATATCAAACTTAAGCTCATATGTCACATTTGAAGTTGGATGAATATTATAGGCATAAGTATATCAAGCAGCATATCAATAGCAAATGAAATATTTTGGAGCCTATCAATGAGAATACAAAACATTTCAGAGCATATCAAGGAGGTATAGGATATTTTTTGAAAGTATATCAATGGTGTATGAATATTCTCAAAAGCATATCAAATGAACAAGTAACGAATAGAAGCTCAATTATCATTTAAACATAACATTCATTTCATTCTTATTCAAAGTGCATAAATAACTCAAAAGAAATACTTTGGATATCATATCAAAAACATAGAGGGTGAAGTGAGGCCATAAATATGATGTGGAACATCAATCGCTGAATGACTACCAAACATAGGTCTCCTACATCTAGGAGCTCCATCCACCCACGTCTAAGTGAAGTCAAAGGGGGCCGACAGAGCACACGGGCTCTAAGCATAACTCCTTTTATCATTTCTGGCAAAGTTTCACATTATCCCAGAAACACCGGAGTACAAAAGGACATGAGCAATAAATATAGTATATATCGGAAGCACATGCGAAATAATAAATCATACATGCACCTAAATAGAATAATAAAATATAACATTGATTAATACATAATATATTTTGATATGTAAGGAAGTTAAGAATAAGAGAATTAGAGATTTCAGTTTTGAAATGGAAGAAGCAAGTATAGGCAAAATTGATATAATCCTTATTCTAGCTGAATTATGAAAGCAAAATACAAAGTTATTTAGATGATCAAACATACTCCAAATTACTCAAGAAAGGTGTTGTTAAAAATATAAATCAATCTAGTTTCATACGGAATAAATTTCTTACAAATTAAAGGTCTCTATAAAGAGTTATTGATGATTTTGCAACCAAAGGTCCGAAATCACAGTCTCTGTTTTACAGAATTCATATAGTCCATCAACATGGGGTTTTTGATAGTCATTTGGACTCCAAATCTTTCAATATTAGGTTCAACATAAAGATTCAAAAGCCTATTTTCTATCGACTCAAGTTTTATATAAATCAGGAACTCCAACAAGAAGATATAAGCAATATAGTGATAAAAGGTCTAGAGCTACCAATTATGTTTTATAGATTTTGTATACTCAATGGAAATAAACATCTATGCTAGCAAATGAACTCTAAATTCTTCAAACTTTTTTTCAAAAGAAAGATATGTGAATCTATATTTGAAGAAACTAATTTTGTCCCATTCAGAGGTCTGTACTAAAAGTTATAGTGAGAATAAGATAGATAGGTCATAATCTTGGTAATATTATAGATTCATACTTAGGCAGCCAACAAAAGATTTCGGGTTTGTTCAGAATTTTCTTTATAAATCAAGGCAAAAACAAAGATAAATTCCAGTAGAAGAAAGATAGAACACTTGCCTTTGAATATTTTAGTCCCAAAGGTGTAGATTAGATCATAATCTCAAAATCCATAAATTTCTTCTTCTTCTTCTTCTTCTTCTTCTTCTTCTTCTTCTTCTTCTTCTTCTTCTTCTCCTCAAGTTCACGTTGCACCTAAACCCCCCAACCCCCACTTTTTTTCTCTCTAATTGTTAATTGTTTAAGCTAACATATATGTTGATAGGTGACAAACATGCATGCAATATACTTATGTGTCACCCATGCACATGCACAAGTGACACTACTTTAAACAAGGTAGTAACACATGTCCTTACCATGTTTTCTTTTTTTTAACTTAATGTGAATCTTTTATAATTTATTTTATATATTTTTTAAGATTCACACTTAGGTCCCTAGTAATCAACTTTTAATATAAAATTATTTAATTAGGAGAATTAATAAATAAATCCTTAAATTTTATAATGAGTCCTCATAAATAATTTAAAATATATCATTATAAATATTTCAAAAATTAGGGATATTACAAGTACTATTGTTGACTATCTACAATATATAAAAGTCATTATCGATGACCTGACTTTGAGAGCTCATTCCCTCAATGATGAGGAAGTTCCTGTCCACACGCTTAATAGACTGAGTGAGGAGTTCAAGGAATTGACAATAACAATTCGAGCTCGTGACACTCCAATCTCCTTTGAAGAACTTTATAATAAACTGATCGACTACAAGGCATACTTGAAGCATGACGAGCGGCTGCCAGGACCTCCCACCATATCTCATTTCAACCATAAATCTAAAAAGAAAAGCAACAAATATAGCATGAATGCTAAAAAAAGGTGTGGCCAAATTTTCTCTTAACGCTGTGGGAACCATTCAGTCCTTTCCTCCCCCACATCCTTTATACTTTAACCATCATCAAAGTGGTCATTCCAACTATGTCATCCTACTCCTGCGACTCAGCAATAAGTCATCAGTCAATTGTGTGACAAAGTCTATCACTCTACAAAAATCTGTTGGTCCCGACCTCGACCTTTTGCTCCATCAAGCTAACCTCAGGCAAATGTTATGACTTCTTCACTTGATAGTCAATCAAATTGGATCATAGACTCTTGGTGCTTCGCATCATATCACTTTTGATCTTCAGAACCTGTCAATCCATAACAATTATGGAGGAAATAAGGATATCATTATCGGTGATGGTAAAGACATTCCTATCATTTACACTGGTTCTACAATGCTTAAATCACATACCGCTTCTTCTACACTCGATGATGTTTTGTGTGTATCCCATATTAAATAAAACCTTATTTCCATCTCTCAATTCTGCAAGCAAAATCATACTTTCATTGAATTCTTTCCTAATTATTTTCTTGTTAAGGATTTGAGCACGGGGACACCCTTGGTTCGAGACCAAAATAAAGACAATATCTACGAATGACTGTCAGCCTTGTATCTCACTCAGCTTACTACCAACTCTTCAACTGCTGCTCCGATTGACGTGTGGTATCGACGTCTTGGTCATCCCTCACCTTCTGTTAGCAAAAATTACTTACTCGCTATTCTCTTCCTGCATTTAAATCAAGTAATGCTATTACTCACATTGATGCTTGTCTTAGCAATAAGAGTCATCAATTACCTTTTGAAAAATCTTCTATATCATGCTCTAAATCGTTTGAAGTTATTTATATCGCCTTAATCATTTCTTTTGACAAGTTTAAAATTTATGTTATATTTATAGACTATTTTACTAAGTACACATGGTTATATCCTCTCCATCATAAATCTGAAGTCCCTATAGTCTTTTCTAACTTTAGGAACTTAGTTGAGATCTACTTTTAAACTACAATTAATACAATCTATTCTGATGGCAAGGGTGAATATCAAGCCCTCGCATCTTGTTTGTCTATTTGTGATATTCAATATCTTAAGTCACCTCTATATACTCTTGACTGGTTGGTCTGTCGAACGTAAATATAGACATATTGTTGAAATTGGTTTGACACACCTCCATTTAGCTTTCATGCTACCAATTTTCTAGTCAGTAGCTTTTCAAACTACAGTCTATCTTATTAATCGTATGCCCACTCTCATCCTACAATATCAATCATCATTTGAAAAGCTATTTCATAAATGTCCTAATCTGTAGACATTAAAAGTATGTGGTTATTTGTGTTATCCGTGGTTATGTCCCTATATCTTACATAAAAGGCAATATAGATATCGACCCTATATTTTCATTGGGTACTCTCTTGAATATAATATCTTATGGTACTATGACCCTCATACTACTAAAGTTTTTATTTCACGACATATCAGTTTTATAGAGTTCTTTCCTTTTCATTATCACAAGCTACTTGTCGTATCCTTGGATCAATACACCTTCATCCACAACACATCTCCTCCGAATCCACACTCTCTTATTACCTCTACTCCATAGTTTCTTCCTCCCTCTTCCAGTGCTCTATAGATTCCTCCTGTTCCTACACCATTGCCTCTAGCACCACAATCTTTACTTCGACAACCATGCAAACTCGTTCCAAGAGTGGTGTCTTTAAACTATAATATGTTCTTAACCTATATGCCAGCTCTAAATCTTCGCTTGAGTCTATATCATTTACTCAGGCCCAAAAATCTCCATGTTGGCATAAAGCAATGTGCGAGGAGTATAATGCTCTCCTTTGTAACTCTACTTGGACTCTTATTCCTTCTCACCCCACATAAAACATTATCGGGTACAAGTGGGTTTTTTGAATTAAATGAAACTATAATGGTTCGATTGCTCGCTATAAAGCACGTCTAGTGGCCAAAGGATTTCATTAACGATCCACTGTTGACTTCATAGAGACATTCAGTCTTGTTATCAAACCTACCACAATCCAGCTTATCCTATGTCTGGTGTCTCCAAAGGCTAGTGTTTACGATAATTAGATGTTAACAATGCCTTTTTACATGGGGCTCTCACTAAAAATATCTTTATGAGTAACCTCGTGGCTTTATACATCCTCGGCATCCATGATATGTTTGTAAACTCTAAAAAACTATTTATGGACTCCGTCAGGCTCCACGAGCCTGGTATATTGAACTTAGCCTATTCTTGTCTTCTATTGGCTTCATCAACTCTAAGTCTGATGTCTTACTATTTCTATGCCAATAACATGGGGGCACCATCTACCTTCTAGTCTATATGGATGCTATTATTATCACAGGTGATAAACCTATGGAGGTTCAGACATTTATCATGCAATTGGTCCACTGATTCTCTCTTAAAGATCTTGGCAACCTGAGTTATCTTCTCGGTGTTGAAGTTATATTTACGTCTTTTAGACTCTTTTTCTCATAGAGTAAGTACATTCAAGATTTGTTATTTAAGATAAACATGTAGGACATAAAAGAGATTACCACTCTCCTTCAGTAATCACTCAAGTTATGTGATGGTAGTCCTGCTACAAACCCTACTCAATACTGGCAAGTAGTTGGCTCCTTACAATATCTATCTCTTACCCATCCAGATGTCTCCTTCGTAGTCAATAAATTATCATAGTTCATGCATCAATCATCTACTTTGCATTGGACTGCTATCAAATGCATTCTGCATTATCTTAAGGGGACCATCAATCATGACATCTTTCTTCGAAAACACTCTCTCCTTCATCTTCATGCTTTTATCGATACTGATTGGGCAGGAAATGTTGATGATATAACTTCCATATCAGGGTATGTTATTTTTCTTGATGCTAATTCAATTAACTGGAGTTCCAAGAAGCAAAAGACAGTAGCCTGGTCTATAATTGAAGTTGAGTATCATGCCTTCGCCACTGCTGCTGCCAAACTCAATTGGATCATGAATTTACTTAAGGAGCTTCACATTACCTATACTCTTGCACCTATCATTTATTGTGATAATATCGGTGTTACTTACTTTTGTGCCAATCTAGTCTTCCACTCCTGCATGAAGCATGCTGCTATCGATTTTCATTTCTCACGAGATTAAGTTATCCGCCAATAGCTCCGTGTTTCTCATGTATATATGGCTGATCAACTTGTTGACTCCCTCATGAAGCCTATAGCTCGTAAAATCTTTTCCTTGCATCAATCCAAGATCGATGTCCTTAACAAGATATCAATCTTGCGGGGGCATGTTAACAAATCAGATTTTTTTAACTGAATGAGAAGATCTTATTGATTAGTTGAGATAAATTTTCCTTCCCAAACATGTATAAATATGTGTGAGACTAAGATATCAAGTGTGACTTTTATCTTCACTTTTTATTTTTAATACTCTTTTGGGTGGAGTTGCAATATAATCCAGCAAGCGAAGGTGGGTATGTTATCTTCACTTTTATTTTTAATACTCTTTTGGGTTGAGCTTTTTTTTTGCTTGACCGAAAAACCTTTCACAAATTTGTGTTTAAAATAGAACTGGTAGTGCTCTTTGGGTGGAGTTGCATTGTAATCGAGCAAGCGAAGGTTAAAGTCTTGGTTAGAGCAGTTTTTTTCATCTTTTTCAGTATCTTATGCTACTGTCACTGCCATCTTGAATACATAATCATCTTGAAGGTGCGATTAAACAAAATACGATATAAACTTGAAAATGTGTTCATCTCGAAATGCATTCATCTTGAAGATGTTGCCTACTTGAGGACACAACTAACTTGGCATTGCCAAATTGTGAATATGAATATACTGAAGGATGTGACCAACTTAAGAATACGACATCTTTGTTGACTAAAGAAGTTATGGATTGACATAGAAGGGTGGGGATCAATTATACACCATGTCTTGTTGTTGAACATCATGATGTAGTTGATTAAAGACATCCTCACATTGTTGGATGGCCAAGAAGGCTATTATAGACTTCTTTGGGCATCAGCTCCTAATAAAATGGAGCTCAAACTCTCTTATTACCTGCTCAAAGGACACTATTAAGGTGTGAGGAAAATGAAAGTACCTCTCTTTGGAG
Source organism: Ensete glaucum (assembly GCA_021527575.1). Taxonomy (NCBI): domain Eukaryota; kingdom Viridiplantae; phylum Streptophyta; class Magnoliopsida; order Zingiberales; family Musaceae; genus Ensete; species Ensete glaucum. The sequence goes on from CM038556.1 coordinate 7,205,591, forward strand.
TTTGCACATAGAGTGGTCAGGGAATCTCGTACATAAGAATATCAAAAGTGGCATATACGGACATTTGTACTTTTGTCAATAGATACACGGAAGAGTTTTTTCACGTATCATTCGGGTTAAAGGGAACTAGTTCTAGAGATCCACTTAGTGGAGCTTTTTCTTGATTCGAGTTTTGACCTCATGTCATCCAAATGCTTGTTCATTTCTTATAACTTCTTATGCAACTTATTTTAGTAATATGTGTCTTAAGGTTAGGTAAGGTCAATTGGGGTCGAATCATATCATTGCCCCCTTAAGTACGTGAAGACTGATTTCATTTGACTTGAAATAGGAACTTAATGTTGTTATTATGAGCTGTTAGGTTTTGTGTTGTGGCTAGCTATGCTAGTTATGGGAAAAGGATGATAATGGTCTATATCATCTCTATCAGAGTTTAGACATACTGAGTGAGGCTAAAAAAGGCTACAACAAGTAAGATGATATGAGCCGGGCTGCATGTTGGGCAGGAGATGTGATTAGTGGTTGTGTGGGTGTGAGATAGACTCAAATGTTCATGTGAAGGAGAAAGTAGGGGTCCTCGACTCTAGATCAATGGTTATAGTGAAGGCTGAAAGAAGGATCCTTCATCGATATATTCTTGTGAGGTTTCTTACATTCAAGTTTTTTATAACATTTTCTCTAAAGACCGTTCTTTTAATAGTTTTTTGATATTTTCAACTTTGATCTTCAATCCCAATATGGTGAATTGATTTAGTCGGTCCATATTTCGAGTGTTGCGTCGAGAAGGTGGAAGTTTTCACTGGAGAGCCAAAAAAAGCCCATATATATCTCATCTCCTAAAGCTTCAGTCTTATTCAATCTATTTTTGCAATAGGCTATGTTGTGGTATGTTGAATAAGAATCTTCCATTGGTTAAGCCAATTTCTGTATATTATGGATGAAAAAGGCTCATACAAAATTTGAGTGTTCATATAAAATTACTGAAGTTTAGAATTGAAACTTAACTAGGAAGATTATTTTATTTATTGTTAGTTGTGTAACCATCATCGATTAGAGAATATTAAGTGGCTTAATAAGACAGTGTTCTCATTTGATGTCATAGTAATGTGGTATCCTCAGTTTATTCTTTTCCATCTCCAAGATATGAGGTGTCATGTTAGTCGACACTTTGTTGACTGGCTTCGTCACATATCAGTTCCTGATTAACCAAAAATAATAATATCATTTACCTAGACAGATTGATGTACTTTCACTGACGAAAATCCTTATTGACGAATTTATCGGTAAGTTCAAGATTAGGAAGAGGATATGTTTCAAATGAAGTATTAATGCTAGTCCTCACCATCCTTGCTTTTACCTTTTGTTCTTCTTCAGTAGATTGTAACACTGCCGTTAAAAGTTTGAAGCCATATCCTTGGTACTTCAGATCAATCAATTAGGAGAAGAAATTTGATAAGTGAAAAAAAAAAATCGAGACTAGCTAATTTGGATAGAGACACATTTTTTCAAACTTCTATGATGCATTTTGAAAGAAAAATGGAATTCTAAGTGAGGTTCAGATACATGGGGATCCATCCAAGGATTTGAAGGTGTTCCTGCTAATGAGCTTGCAAATTTGATGCCTGTATAACTTATTTTTTTCAATCTATTTTTGCAATAGGCTATGTTGTGGTATGTTGAATAAGAATCTTCCATTGGTTAAGCCAATTTCTGTTTATTATGGATGAAAAAGACTCATAAAAAATTTTTGTGTGTGTGTATATATATATATATATATATATATATATATATATATATATATATATATATATATACCTTTGTTGGTCAATAAACCAACATTGGTGAATAGGTTTTTTAATTTAAAAAAAATGGTAAGTGATAAAATTTGCGGTTCAGAGTCCTCGATCTTTTAGCAAGTAGGTCTATACATCACTATCAGACCAATATTTTAGATGATAAATATGAATTGATAAATAGATTATTTTTTATAAGGAGAATTATAAAGTAAAGGTAAAATTAGTAAGGTAATTGGAGAAAGAAATAATACTATAAATTTTAATGCCATGAAACCCCCAACTCATGTAGCAACCACGATGGAACATAATATTTTTCAATTGAGATAAAAGCGGTGCGTGACAAGACTTGATGTTCCTCAAGAATTTGAAATCCTCCCTATCAGAATTAGAATTCAAATCCCATTCATAATTATTGAATAAAAAATTTTCAGATGGGAAATATACAACAAAATTATTTGTTTACTCATTATCATCATCTTGTTCGTTGTATGTGGAGAGGTCAAGTACAGACGGCAAATGGGTGGAGTGAAAAAACGTGGATACAATTGCATAATACTTGTGAGACCCTAAGGGCTCACGTGGCCTACAAGAATGGCGGCTCAGTTAGGATTGATATTATGAGCTGTTTTAACATACCAAATAAAAAAGTTGGGTACATTTAAAATATGATACACAATTCATCAAATATTAAAAACATTCATTTAAATCTATAATCACATTGGTAAAACCAGTCCTTGTAGTCGATAAAATCATGATCCTTACAGCTGGAATTGTTTCCTTAATGCATTACCATCACTTAATCCAACGACTTCCTTTTTGACCTTGAACGCACCCCTTCATGACCTTTCCTTTCTCTATATAAGGGCACTGCAGTGGCCACGAGCACGTCTTCACGTTGTCCCCTGGCTACATGGCTCGGAAGAAGGTAAAACTTGCATGGATTGCCAATGACTCCACGAGGAAGGTCACGTTCAAGAAGAGAAAGAGGGGTTTGATAAAGAAGGTCAGCGAGCTCGCCACGCTCTGCGACGTCAAGGCGTGCTTGATCTTGTACGGGACGCAGGACCAGCACCCCTCGGTGTGGCCCTCCTTCCAGGAGGCCGCACGCGTGCTCAATGAATTCAGGAGCATGCCGGAGATGGAGCAGTGCAAGAAGATGATGAACCAGGAAGACTTCCTGTTCCTACGCATCGCCAAGCTGCAGGAGCAGTTCCGCAAGCAAGATCGCGAGAATCGCGAGCTCGAGACGTCGCTGCTCATGTACGAGGGACTCGCCGGGAGGAGCCTGCACGATGTCGGCATCGAGGACGCCACAAGCCTCTCGTGGATGTTGGAAATGAAGACGCAGCTCGTGTACGATAGGATGGAGCATCTTAGGAAGGAGAACTTGGCCTCGCGGGAAGTTGAGCCGAAGATGCACGTCCCGCAAACGGTGGCGATGGAGAAGACTCCGATGCAGGTGGCGATGGAGGAACTTCAAAGGCAGAACTGGTTCATGGAAGTTGGGAGCACAACTGATCAGAAAGTGAAGTTCGGCAGCGGGGACGAAGTGCTGCCACCCTACAACGGCCACTGCAGCCCGTGGCTTGATCCTTACTTCCCTTTGAACTAAAAGATGACAATCTGATATTGTCTGTACTCGTTTTCTTCTCTCAGTTTTTTTTTTACCTTTGCTTCTAGCTATCATCAGAAAACTGTAGGATAATTAGGTCATGTTGTTTCTGTTCAACCTAGTGTTCTTGTGGATAAGAAAACCTAGCTGATTCTATTCTTCACATGTTGATATGCTGCTGTCTATTATTTAATTCTCTGCATATTAAGATGATTGTTTACTATATATGCACCAAGAAGTAATTTGTCTGCATGCACTCCAAAAGCAGTCTTATTTAGTAACATAATTGGATTCAGTACAGAGAAGTTCCTGTTACATGGGGGTCTACTACCCCGGCCCTGCGATCCAAGCTCTACAATATTTACCAGAGGATTGCTCAACTTGAGACAACCATCACCAGTGAGTGAGTAGCAACAACGGGAAATACTGATTCATAGTAGTAAAAAAATAAAAAGAGACTCTTTTTAGGTTGCACAGTGATATGGCTAAAGTTCCCGTAGATAGGATGACTAATTCTTGAACAGTGATACAACTAAAGTTCCCGTAGATAGAATGACTAATGCTTGGACCAGTTGCTGATCTAAATGAGAAAGAATCTCAAATTTATTACAGAATTTGAGTGTTCGGGAAACACATCTCGCGGAGATGAGATGAAATCAGATCAGCAAAAGCTGGCTGGATACAGTAAAGGATGCATGACAAATTTACTATGAACCGAAAATTGGGTTTAGGTGCTCATAAAATCTGCGTTGAATGATATGAATTTAGAAAACTAATTAGATGACATCAATCATGATTGAAGCATGAGTCTATCAGTCCTTTCACCTCCACAGCACTACCCATCTACAGGCAGCGAACAGTATATTCCAATACCAAATAGTCAGGTTATGTACATGGGGTGGGTGAACAACAGAGAAGGTGATCCTCATAAAATTCATCTCGGATCTGAGATTTATGCATTTAGATTCAGTAGTTATGACTAGTTTGACAACAAGTATAGACAGATAAAAATTGAATGTCATCCTAATTCTCTCTAAAACAAGAATATCTTATATTTCATCCTCGATATATTTATCGATCAACAACAAAAAAGTATTATATGTCTGACGGACAGTAGTTTTATAATTTTTGGTGATTATATTCTTCCATAATCTGCAAATTTGTTTCTAAATGGAAAGTGATATGATAATATGCTTATGTTCAGACCTCTCAAATTGACAATTGATGTCACAATAACGCTCCGTCTTACAAGTCACCACCAGCCATATAAGTAATTGCAGAAAGTTGTAAACACAGGGATTTATTGTTCAGAGAATAATACTAAAGGAAAGGACTATTTGATTAAGAGTTGGGAGAGAGATAAAACCAGTATGTTTTACAAGTGTGGCAAGTAATTACTCTCCTTATAATCAAAACTCTCATGCACTCTTTTAAAAACCAAATGTTCCAACTAATTCATCTCCCCGAATTTCGAATGGAAACTATAGTGTCTCGATGTTTTTGTCATACCCACTTGGTATACCGAAAACAAATAATGTTAATTCTTCGTATAATCATATTTTTTAACTACTTTTGCCCTTTTTTATAGCCATCGTAATCCTTGGATCTTAAACTAGCTTCTCCATTCAATCCAAAATAATTTGAGAATCCTTGCCTACCTTACACGGCAATATTTGTTAAGAGTATATATCGCTAATATTATAAATTGGAAAATTTTTCATGATAAACATTGCCGTTTATAATTCATAGTTATGCATACCTTAATAGCTGTAACATATGGGAAAAGGTTCATGTTTAACTTTGTTATTTAATCATGCATGTGAACACCATTTGAGAACACCTGATATAGGAGGAGTTACAATAAATATATTTTAGGACGATTTTCCTAGAAAAGCTCTCAATATTACTTTTTTGAAAAGAGTGCTCTCATATTGGTTTTTTTTCCCATGGAAAGTATTTTGTAAATGACAAAATTAACCCCAACTACTCTTCTCGTCCTCATCAAACTCATTTAATTGATCGTGTTGAACCAACCTAAAACTTGAATCGATTTAAATTAAATAATTTAATAATATATAAATAAACTAATATTAATAAAATATAAATAATTGTATAAAATAAAGTAAATTATAAAATTACAAAAATGATAAAATATAAATAGTAGATTATTAAAATAATGTTATTAGATATAAAGTAAAGCATAATATAATAATAACATATATATATATATATATATATTAAAATTTGGGGTAAAAATGTCAAAGTCTCATCTTAAATTGTGCAAAAATTAAAAAAACCAGCTTTTGAGGCCCCATTAAGTGAAAATGGGTCATTTAATTAAATGATCATTTTGGAAATTACAAGTTTTATGAAAATTTTAAAATTTTAGTGAAAAAAGTTTTAGTTACACTATTTTTGAATAAAACAAAAAATAGTATAACTCCATTCAAAATTAGTGTAAGTTCTTTTAAAAAAATTCTCAAAACTTTATTAAATTATCTCTACTCATATCCAATTTATTTTTTACCCAAATTAGTTCTAGAATAACTTTAAATTTATCAAAATCGATAAAAAAAAGGGGAAATTTTAACCTTTTTAAGTGTTCAATTAACTGAAAATAGACTCTTTAATGGTCCAAAAATATAAAAAGTTTTCATCACATATTTTGAAGGTTCAATAAAATTTTGGGCAAAAAAAGTTAAATTTCAGCATAAATTGGCCAAAAGTTAAAAAATCATAGAATTTCATTTTTAAGGTCCAATTAATTGAAAATAGGTCCTTTTAAGATCCAAAAAATAGAAAAAAATGATCATTTTGGACTTCATAAGATTTTCTTTAAGGTTTTATAAAACTTTTGGTCCAAAAAGTTATAATTTCTGCATAAATTAGTAACAAATCAAAAATAAAAAAATTTAGCTTTTAAGGTTCAATTAACCACAAAAAGGTTCTTTAATGTACTGAAAAAGATAATAAATAGTTGTTTAGGCCTAATCAGATATTGTCAAGGATTCATGAAAAGATTAAGGGAAAAGTTATACTTTAAGCTTAAATTGGCCAAAAATAAATAAACGAAAATTTAGCTTTTGAAATTCAATTAACTGAACATAGGTCATTTAATGGTCCAAAAATAGAAATAATGTCATCTTTTACTTCCCTAGGCAATTACAAGTTTCACGAAAATTTAAAAATTTTTAATAAAAATTTTATTTACAATTTTTTTAATAGGATTATTTTGTTTTTGAATAAAACCTTACATGGACTAACCACATTCAAAATCAATATTACTTAATTTTTTAAAAAAATAAACATCATAAAATTATTGCTGACAATATTCAAGAAATTTGTGATCCAAATTATCTCTACAATCATTTTAAATTGACCGAAATTGTTAAAAAGCAATTTTTTACATTTTAAATACTCAATTAGTGGTCCAAAAATAGGAAAAAAATTGATACTTTGGCATTGATCAGATATTTTCAATCTTTAATAAAAATTTTAGAGAAAAAGATTAGAATTTTTAATTTAAATTACTCAAAAATCGAAAAATCAAACAATTTCAGCTTCAATGTCCAATTATAGGGTGATTTCTCTGAAAAAACCCCTTAAATTTTTCTCTAGTTACGCACCCTGATATTAGTTTTTCTCCACAATTTTTTTAAAAATGATGAAAGTAACCCCAACTTCTGTTTTATCTTTTTCCTCCATTTCTTCCATCTTTAAACTCATTCACTTGAACTGATTAAACCAACCCAAGATTTGGATAGGCTCAACATAAATAAAATCACGTAATTTATTAAAATATAAAATTTTATATTAATAAAATACATAAAATAATTATATAAAATTATACTAATTCATAAAAATATTACATAAAATTAAATATACAAAAAAAATAAATTAAATAGCATAATATAATAATAATATTTATATTCGTTAAAAATTAACGATAAAATATAAATATTTAGATATCTAGAAAACTTTAAAATAAATTTGAAAGGCTTAATTATCTTTCATTTATAAGAGTTTAAAATATTTTTTTACTGATTTTAACCTTGAAAGGTTAAATTTATATCATTTAAGGATAACCAATCAAAATACCTCAAAATTTGCAAGCCTTTTCCAATATTTCTTTAAAAATTAATTCTTTTCAAAAAAATAAGAGACCAATTATACTATTTTTGAATAGGGGTTCACTAATTTTTTAATAGAACCCAAAAATAGTGTAAACACATTTAAAATAAGTATAACTGAATTTTCAAAAAACTTCACAACATCATAAAATTATCTCTAATAATATTCAAGTGTTTTTTTGACCCAAATTAGTTTGATAATCACTTTAAATGTACCAAAATTGATAAAAAGAGAAAAATTTTATGTTTTTAAGTGCTCACGCAAGGGCCATAGCTAAGGCCCCCGCAGGCTCGCTCAGGAAGGCTACTGCCAAAGCATTGCTACTGCAGAAGTAGCAAGGGGCTTGCTGTGGCCGTAGGCGACCGCCCACGGCCAGTCTGTAGAGGGGCGACGCCTATAGAGGGCACCCGCCACGGCATGACACCGGTCGCAGGGGCAACGCCAGCGGCAGCAACAACCAAAGGGGGCAAGAGGGCTAGGGCATCATTTTAAAAAAATAACGATTCTGCCCCTCTGAATTTTAAAAATTTCGAGGACTGTCCTTATGAATAGAATTTCAAAAATACCCTTAATAATTCTAAAAATTTTGAGGACTGTTATCTCATTCAAAATTATAAAAATACCCTTGACAATTCTAGCAATTTCAAGGACTGTCCTCTCATCTAGAATTATGAAAATGCCCTTGATAATTCTAAAAATTCCAAGCATATCCTGATTTTTAAAAGATAATTAATTAAATAGTTTAATTAATTATTATGTATATCTAGTAATCCTACATATGATATGATGTACATGTGATGTATTATGTGGATGGATGATCATGAGCCATATGTTGTGATGTGTGTAATTATGATTATTATTATTATTGGGGTTTGCGAGCCTATGTTTTTCTCATTTATTATTGAGCCTACATGCCTGTGATTATTTGTAATTACATGGAGAGACGAAGTGAGAGCGTAGAGGTTACAACGGGACCCACGATATCGTGGTGAGAGATCATGACGCATGGTGATGCGATGATCCGACAGAACCGATGATGACAAGATCAGCAATCATAGGGCATGGAGATGCACCAATGCACACATAGATCCTATTGTGAGTGATTAGGCCCATTGGCTCGGGCTTAATTATATTAGGTGACAGCTCATGATCTGGTGTGGCTTGCATATGTGATGTGTTATACACCTACTAGATATATGTATATATATATTTGCATGCGATGTAAATATATATTAAATATACATACATGTGACATGATATATTAGGAGACCGATATAAAAAAACCCCTCCTAAGATAATCTTAAGTCGGTAACTGTGAGGTAATAAGATTGATCAATGTCGCCTTTCATCATTATAGAAAGAAATTGAATCACGACATAGGTTGAGTTGGTCGAGTACCTCGAGGCTCACCTATCTACGTGATTAAGATCTTGCCTATGACATAGAGATGTCACTGGTGAGCTGAGGACATGATATGCTTAGTCGAGTCCCTCGAGGGCATATCATCGAATCAGACTCATTTTGTAACGATGGTGATGACTTAACTGAACATCATGGTTGGTCGAGTCTCTCGAGACTGATGATTCAAAGGTCGAACATGACGGGAATCACAAGGAGTTGTGATTGACAAGAGTTGCCTACCTTTTGGTTTTAGTGCAATTGGTCGAGTCCCTCGAGGTTACACTAAGACGCCAATTGGATCCTGATCCCCGCTAGGAGTCTGCCAAAGACTTCTGTCTCACGTGTCAAGGGTGTCGTGTGATTCGCTAAGAAAATAATGAGAGTATATTAAGATATAAGTCCATATCTTAATTAGTACGTTTAGAAAATTTATATGTTATTTAATTTATGCTATATCTTGCTTGTCGCTTGCAAAACCCCTATGTGGCATACTTGATGCCAACCAACTCATTGGTCCAAAAGTTCTGCAATTTGAGAATTATTCTCATGAAAGAGAAAATCATATATGTCCTTAGCATTATTGTGCCCACGATAGAGGAAAGAATAAGCGAGGATGAGATCGCTCGCTTTGTGACGTATATAGATAATCCTAGAGGATAACCTGTGTATTGATCTTATACTTCAGTCCCTACTGAATTCCTTTTCACAGTTCATTATTAACTTTAATATGAACAAGTTTGAGTCGACTCTTCCTGAGCTCCTTAATATGTTGAGATAAGCTAAGAGTTAAGAAGGAGAAGCCATTTCTCTATATTAGTGAGACCAAAAAGAAAAGGAAGGCCAGCAAGATCCTTAAGAAGGGCAAGGGCAAAGAAAGATCAAGTAAGGCAAAGGTTGCCAAGAGAGACCCGACAAAGGATAAAGGATAGTACTTCTATTATTACCAAGATATGCATTGAAAGAGGAACTGTAAGGACTATCTTATAAATAAGGTGAAACAGAAGCTTAGAGAAGCTTCAGGTATATTTATGATCAGTCTTCACTTGTTAGATTTTTATGATAACACATGGGTATTGGATACCGGGAGTGTTTATTATATCTGTAATTCATTGTAAGTTCTGGTAAGACCTAGGAGACTGGCCAACGACAAGATGGACCTCAAGATGGGCAATGGAGTAAGAGTTGCTGCAGTTGCCATTGGGGAGGTCACCCTACATCTACCTGGTTGTCACGAATGGACATCGCTCAACTACAACATCTTCGCTTCGTGAACCGTTTGTTGCTTTTTCTTATTTGTACATATGTTTGGCATATTATTTTACCTTGAGTTTATGTGTTTTTACCTAAGAAATATGAGCAAAAGTAGTGTAGAAGGCTGTATAACGATTACACGCTGTGCGGAGCCAAAAAAGCCCAAAATAGCCCTATTTTTGGGTCTTTTTTATATGCTGTGGTGACCTTTCCTAGCAATATCAAATATCAGCCATTTTAGCACCTTGGAACCCCCCGGGTGGTATCGAGCTAGATGAGGTTCTGGGTATATGTCGGGCGTAGGCTTTCATCAATAATTGAACTTGTCTTGCGTCCGATACCTTGAGAACTGTTGTTTGTGGACTTGCGACTATTTCTACAATCCTCCAAAGTCTTGTTTTGCTTTCTTTATCTCTTTTCTCTCTTTTCTCTACTGCACTCAAAGTGTTCGACAAATTGCTTGTATAGCTTTCCGCTTTGCGAGACATCGGGATTTGTCCGTCGCTCGTTTCGAAACTAATCAACTTCTTCTTTGCAGGTCCTATGGGACCTTAAGAGGTTGTAAGAGGGCTGACCCTTTGTGGACAAATAACACTTTGGGCGTTTCATGACTTAGGCAATCCCAGCTAAGTCCGGAATAGTGGGCAAGGTTACTCCATGACTTAGGCAATTTCAACTAAGTCTTTGGGAGTGCCACTAGGGTGCCGTACGGCTTAGGAAAATTAAGCTAAGTTCGTGACAGTGTGGTATCAGAGCAGGCAAGCAATTCAAATGAGTGGTGAAGAAGATTCACAAACTCACCATGGTGAAATATCATGGTGAATCGAGCAAGATGGGGCAAGTCGGACCCTTGCTCCAAGCAACCGCAGGTGGGCTGCAAGTGTACACTCACTCACAAACTATGGGAGCCGCTCATGAGGAGCGCTATAATGAACAAGACGAGCATGAAGTTGGGTATTCTCCATGAGGGGAGGAGGCGCCATCTGGAGCGCCAACCGGGAAAAAGAGCCACAAGGAGAGAATTATAACCACGGAGACCTGCCTTGATGTTCTTGAAGTGAGCGTGGAGGAATTCTACCAAGGCCAGCGAAGGCTACTTGGGGTAGAGAGCTCACAAGAAGAAGCTGAATCTCGGATCGAGAAAGTTAAATCCCTGATTGATCAACTAACAAAGGATACCAAAGATTACATACAACATCTACATGAAGTTGTGGTAGAACTCACTGCTAAGGTGATAGTGTTAACAAGGACTCTTGATGCGAGAGGGAACAGTACTCGTGCTACGCCACCATAAAACTTCAGGGCATTAAAGCCGCAGTTCTATGGGGGTGCTAGGGATGGCAAAGAGCTTGAAAATTTCTTGTTCGACATGGAATAGTATTTTTATGCTACAAGGCTCGATGTTGAAGAAACCAAAGTTGCTATAGTAATAATGTATCTGAATGGGGATGCAAAACTTTGGTGGCGAACCCGTTGGGAAGAGATCCAGCAAGGCCGATGTCGAGTAGATACATGGGGAGACTTGAAGCGAGAGTTGAGAACTCAGTTCTTGCCCGAGAACACAGAGTTTGTCGCAAGAAGGAAACTGAGACAACTCTGCCAAAGTATAACAATCTGAGACTTTGTGAAATAATTTTCAGCACTGATGCTGGATATACAGGACATGTCTGAGAAAGACAAGCTATTTAGCTTCCTCGATGACTTGAAGCCATAGGCACAATAAGAACTACATCGGAGGAATGTCATCGATGTAGACGGGGTAATTGCACCCGCGGAAAGGCTAATTGACTTTGTTTCTTCAGAAGATTCGAGAAAGAAGAAACAATCTTTGAGAAATCGCACATATAATACTCTCGAACGAAGGAGTCTGGGGGCGAGCAAAAGAAGAAGAATTTTCACAAGGGACCAGGCTCAAAAGGTAGAGTCCCAAAGTCTAGTGGATACTTCTTGTGTGGAGGACCACACATGGTGAGGGAGTGCCCACAAAAACAGGCTCTTAATATTTTCACGGTATCAATTCTGCCCCATAAGTCAGATAAAGGCAAAGCTATCACCCTTAGTTCAAGCAATTCTGACTCTAGTAGCGATAGTGAGGCGTCACAAGGACCCAGGATGGGAGCAATGCGTTTGTTGAATGTGTTGCAGGGTCAAGTGGGGGAGAACACAAAGGCAAAGCCACCGAAGGCAGGAAGCAGCAAGTTGATGTATATAGACATCAAGCTTAATGGCTGAATAACCCTTGCAATGGTGGACATGGGCGCGACCCATAATTTTATTGTCAATCGTGAAGCTAAGCGATTGGGATTAATCTTGGAGAAGAGCCGAAGTCGTGTCACGACCCGGGTTGATGAGCTAACTCTCCTGATAGCTTTAATTTTGGCTCAACCACTGGCCAAAATGCTCGAGTCAGGAGTTACCAGTAGTATACTCATCAACCCTTATAAGGCATTCATATGTTCCCACTTTTCCAATGTGCGACTAAGGGGTGTTACACTCTCCCCCAACCAGATACTTGACGTCCTCGTCAAGGTCGAACATATCCCAGATCGAACCCTAGCATGGTGCATGTGAGGCTAGCCCAGTGGTGGCTCCACGCTGTGTCGTAACCACAGGTAGCCCTTTCCTACTCGAGTCCCCTCACCATGCCCGAATACTAGGTCGGCTCTGATACCAAATGTCACGACCCGGGTTGATGAGCTAACTCTCCTGATAGCTTTAATTTTGGCTCAACCACTGGCCAAAATGCTCGAGTCAGGAGTTACCAGTAGTACACTCATCAACCCTTATAAGGCATTCATATGTTCCCACTTTTCCAATGTGCGACTAAGGGGTGTTACAAGTCGTATGAAGGCGGTGAACTCGGAGGCTAAGAGGATCTTCGGACGAGTAAAGGGGGTCCCCATCAAGATCGGGATATGGAGCGGGAGCACAAACATGATGGCAGTTCTAAGTGATTCTCAGAATTGAGTTTATGCATACAACGAAGTTGGTGCCAACCGTTCCTAAACTTCTTGTGTCTAATAGGAGGCTATGATCCTTGCGTGGTTTCAATTTCTCGGGGAGGAACTAAGGACCTACAACAAATATCGGCTTTACAATTAAAGAATGGGGTACGAAAAGGTAAATCAATCTTTGTAGCTACTATGAAGCTAGAGATACTTGACAGCGAGGCCATTCAGGAACCTGCTGTTGTGGCGAACATCCTAAAGGAGTCCTTAGATGTGATGCCAATGGAGTTGCCAAGAACTCTACCACCACACAGAGTTATGGATCATCGGATTGAGCTGGAGCCAGGAGTTTAGCCTCCAGCAAGACCACAATACCGCATGGCCCCTCCAAAGTTGGCAGAACTGAGGAATTAGTTAGATGAACTACTAAGCGGTGGTCTCATCCGCAGTTCAAAAGCACCTTTCATAGCTCCAGTCCTCTTTCAGAAGAAACAAGATGGGAGCCTCTGATTATGCATTGATTATTGAGCCCTTAACAAGATGACGGTGAAGAATAAGTACCCTAACCCGCTCATCGTGGACTTGTTCGATCAATTGGGCAAGATAAAGTACTTCTCCAAACTCGACCTTCGGTCGGGGTATTGGAAGGTGCACATTGCAGAAGGTGATGAGGCGAAGACTACTAGTGTGACCAGGTATGGAGCATTCAAGTTCTTGGTGATGCCTTTCAGTTTAACCAATGCTCCAGCCACATTCTGCACTCTAATAAACCAGCTGTTTAAGGAGTCTCTGGACAAGTTTGTGATTGTCTACTTAGATGATATCGTCATATATAGCCAAACACTTGAGGAGCATATTAGACACCTTCGACCAATTTTCAAAGTTCTTAGGGAGAACACCTTGTTCATGAAGAGGGAAAAGTGCTACTTCGCCCAAACGGAGATTTTATTCTTGGGGCATCGAATTGGTAATGGTTCTATCCAAATGGACCAGTCTAAGGTGTAAGCTATAGCGGACTGACGAATACAAGAGAAGGTGCCAAAGTTAAGATCCTTCCTCGAGTTCGTCAACTATTATTGACGCTTCATAGCTAGATATTCGAAGTGCACAGTTCCATTGATGGAGTTGCTAAAGAAGGAGCAGTCCGAGAGATGGTCGGACAAATGTGAGGCGACATTTCAAGACCTAAAGACTACTGTGAGTTGCAAGCTCAACAAGACTAAGCGGCAATATCCTGTGCATGAGAAGGAGATGACAACTGTAATCCATTGTCTACGAGTGTGGCAACACTACCTTCTGGGAGCACCATTTGTGCTAAGGACAGACAATGTTTTATTGAGTTACTTCTAAACTCAAAAGAAACTCTCCCCAAAGCAAGCACGATAGTAGGACTTCTTGGCTAAGTTCGACATGGTAATGGAGTATAAGCCCAGAAAAGCAAGTCAGAAAGTGGAGCTAGTGAATGCTATATAGTTGGAGGGCGGAGGCCAAACAAGTCAATTACACTCTAACTTCCTTTCCAGGGTTAGGGATGGACTGTACCGAGATCCTCAAGCAGTAACCCTGATGCAACTCATCAAAGAGGGCAAGACATGACAATTTTGGGTGTAGGAGGGACTCATCTATACCAAGGGGAACAAAGTTTATGTTCCGCGAGCGGATAACTTGAGGCGTGAACTCTTGAAAGAGTGTCATGATTCCCTTTGGGCTGGATATCCGGGTATCCATCGAACAATGGTTCTCGTGGAGAGAGCCTTCTATTGGCCGAAAATAGGGACAGATGTGGAGGAATATATTCGAACATGCCTTACTTATCAACAGGACAAGGTAGAGCAGCAGAAGCCCATGGGATTTTTGGAGCCGCTGCCCGTACCAGAGAGGCCATGGAAGAGCATTTCCTTGGACTTCATATCAATCTTGCCCACAGTAGGGGGACTTGGATCGATACTCGTGATAGTTGATCAGTTTTCGAAGTATATAACATTCATTGATGCACTCCTACATTGCTCAACGGAGGAGGCGGCTAAGTTTATGATGAAGAATGTAGTGAAGTATTGGGGAGTCCCACACAACATCATTAGTGATCGAGATTCTCGGTTCTTGGGACGATTCTGGACCGAGTTGTTCATGTTGTTGGGATCTAAATTATACTTCTCCACAAGCCTCCACCCCCAAATGGATGGCCAAAAGAAAAAATTAACTCACTCTTGGAGCAATATCTCCAACACTATGTGAGTGCCAACCAAAGTGATTGGGTGAAGCTATTGGACATAGCACAATTCTCTTACAACTTGTAGTAGAGCTCTACATCCAACAAGAGCCCCTTTGAGATTATTACTAGACAACAGCCATCAACTCCTCATGCCCCAGTTATACAGGGAGAAGCCCATCAGCCTATCACTTCGCAAAGGAATGACATTGCAATGCTGATATTGCGTGGGCTTACTTGGAGAAGGCAGCCAAAAAGATGAAAAAGTGGGCAAACTTGGGAAGGCGACCACAAGAGTTTAAAGTTGGTGACATGGTGTTGGTAAAGCTCTAACCAGCATCACTCCAGTTCTTTAGGCACAAAGTGTATAAGGGATTGGTGCACAAGTATGAAGGGTCTTTCCCAATCATCAGCAGGGTAGGCAATGTCTTATACAAGTTGCAACTACTAGCATGGTTCAGGATTCATAACATCTTTCATGTGAGCAACTTGAAATCCTACTACTTAGTTCCACGAGATGATTCTCGAAATGTTCCAACTTGACTACCCCCCACCAGAGCCTCTTACGAGAAGCGAGTTGAAACTATTCTAGCAGATTGCAAGATAAAGCTACCCAATGGAGCACAACAAACTGAGTACTTGGCGAAGTGGCAAAAACTTCCTCGAATAGAAGCCAGTTAGGAGCTAGAAGACACCCTACGACATGAAGAAGCTCGCGTCAAAGCCTACCAACAAATATTGACGAGGCCGTTGACAGTTTAAGTGGGGGAGAATGTCACGAACTGACATCGCTCAACCGCAACATCTTCACTTTGCGAACCATTCGTCACTTTTTCTTATTGTACATATGTTTGGCAGCCTGTTCTGCCTTAGGTTTATGTGTTTTGACCTAAGAAATGTGAGTGAAAGTAGTGTAGAAGGCTGCAGAATGATCGCTCGCTGTGCAGAGCCAAAACAGCCTTGTTTTTGGATCTTTTTCATGTGTTGCGGTAACATTTTTGAGTGGTGCAGAATGTCAACCATTTCAACACCTTGGAACCTCCCAGGTTGTCACAGACTTAGCTGAATTTGTCTAAGCCGTGCGGCACCCTCGCGGCACTCCCGAAGACTTAGCTAAAATTGCCTAAGTCGTAGAGTAACCTTGCTCACTATTCTGGACTTAGCTGGGATTGCCTAAGTCATGAAACGCCCAACGCATTATCTGTCCGTAAAGGGTCAGCCCTCTTACAACCTCTTAAGGTCTCGAAGGACCTGCAAAGAAGAAGTTGATTAATTCAGAAGTGAGTGACGGACACGTCCCGGCGTCTCGCAAAGCGGAAAGCTATATAAGCAATTTGTCGAACACCTTGAGTGCAACAAAGAAAAGAGAGAAAGAGAGCGAAATAGGACTTTGGAGGGTTGTAGGAACGGTCGCAAGTCCACAAACGACGGTTCCCAAGGTATCGGACACAAGACAAGTTCAATTGCTGATGAATGCCTACGCCCGACATATACCCGGAACCCCATCCAGCCGGGTGCCACTTGGGGGGTTCCAAGGTGCTGAAATGGCTGACATTTCACACCGCTCAGAAAAGTTACCGCGACACATGAAAAAGACCCAAAAACAGGGCTGTTTTGGCTCCGCACAGCGAGCGATCGTTCTGCAGCCTTCTATACTACTTTCGCTCACATTTCTTAGGTAAAAACACATAAACTCAAGGCAAAACAAGCTGCCAAACATATGTACAAGTAAGAAAAAGTGACAAACGGTTCAAGGAGCAAAGGCATTACGGTTGAGCGACGACCATTCGTGACATTCTCCCCCATTTAAATGGTCGACGCCCTCGTCGACGCCTGTTGGTAGGTTTTGACGCGAGCTTCTTCGTGTCGTAGGACATCTTCTGGTTCCCAACTGGCTTCTGTTTGAGGAAGCTTTTGCCACTTCACCAAGTACTTTATTTGCTGCGCTCCATTGGGTAGCTTTATCTTACGATCCGCTAGAATAGTTTCAACTCGCTTCTCGTAAAAGGCTCTGGTGGGGGGTAGTCGAGTTGGAACATTTCGAGAATCATCTCGCCGATCTAAGTGGTAAGCTTTCAAGTGCTTGCATGGAAGACATTATGAATTCTGAACCATGGTGCCAGTTGTAAATTGTATGAGACATTGCCTACTCTGCTGATGATTGGGAAGACCCTTCATACTTGCGTACCAATCCTTTGTGAACTTTGTGTCTAAAGAATTGGAGTGATGCTGGTTGGAGCTTCACCAACACCATGTCACCAACTTTAAATTCTTGTGGTCGCCTTCCCAAGTCTGCCCACTTCTTCATCTTTTTGGCTGCCTTCTCCAAGTAAGCCCGTGCAATATCTGCATTGCGATGCAATTCCTTTGCGAAGTGATAGGCTGACGGGCTACTCCCGGTATAACCAATAACCAGGATATGAGGAGTTGATGGCTGTTGTCCCGTAATAATCTCAAATGGGCTCTTGTTGGATGCAGAGCTCCGCTGCAAGTTATAGGAGAATTGGGCTATGTCCAACAGCTTCACCCAATCTCGTTGGTTGGCACTCACGTAATGCCAAAGATATTGCTCCAAGAGCGAGTTAATTCTCTTTGTTTGGCCATCCGTTTGAGGGTGGAGGCTTGTGGAGAAGTATAATTTAGACCCCAACAACTTGAACAACTTAGTCCAGAATCGTCCCAAGAATCGAGAATCCCGATCACTAATGATGTTGTGTGGGACTCCCCAATACATAACCACATTCTTCATCATCAACTTAGCCGCCTCCTCCGCTGAGCAATGTAGGGGTGCAGCAATGAATGTTGCATACTTCAAAAATCGGTCAACTACCACGAGTATCGATCCAAGTCCCCCTACTGCGGGCAAGCTTGATATGAAGTCCAAAGAAATGCTCTCCCATGGCCTTTCTGGTACGGGCAGCGGCTCCAAAAGTCCCACTGGCTTCTGCTGCCCTATCTTGTCCTATTGATAAGTAAGGCATGTTCGAACATATTCCTCCACATCTGTCCCCATCTTCGGCCAATAGAAGGCCCTCTCCACGAGAGCCATTGTTCGGTGGATACCCGGATGTCCGACCTAAAGGGAATCATGACACTCTTTCAAGAGTTCACGCCTCAAGTTATCCACTCGTGGGACATAAACTCTATTCCCCTTGGTGTAGATGAGTCCCTCATGGACCCAAAATCGTCCTGCCTTGCCCTCTTTGATGAGTTGAATCAGAGTCACTGCCTGAGGATCTCGGTACAGTCCATCCCTGATCCTGGAAAGAAAGTTGGAGCGCAATTGACTTGCTTGGCCTCCGCCTCCAACTGTATAGCATTCACTAGCTCCACTTTCCGACTCAATGCATCGGCCACGACATTTGCTTTTCCGGGTTTGTACTCCATCACATGTCGAACTCAGCCAAGAAGTCCTGTCATCGCGCTTGCTTTGGAGAGAGTTTCTTTTGAGTTTGGAAGTAACTCAATGCGACATTGTCTGTCCTTAGCACAAATGGTGCTCCCAGAAGGTAGTGTCGCCACACTCGTAGATAGTGGACTACCGCTGTCATCTCCTTCTCATGTACAAGATATCGCCACTCAGTCTCGTTGAGCTGGCGACTCTCGTAGGCCACTGGATGACCCTCCTGCATAAGAACTCCTCCAATAGCAAAGTCAAAAGCATCGGTATGGACTTCAAAAGACTTTCCATAGTTCGGTAATATGAGTACAGGTTCTTCTAACACAGCAGTCTTCAGGTCTTGAAATGTCGTCTCACATTTGTCCGACCATCTCCAGGACTGCTCCTTTATTAACAACTCCATCAGTGGAGCTGTGCGCTTCGAATATCCAACTATGAAGCGCCGATAATAGTTGACAAACCCAAGGAAGGATCTCAACTCTGGCACCTTCTTTGGTGTTCGCCAGTCCACCACAGCTTGCACCTTAGCCTTGTCCATTGGAATGGACCCATTCCCAATTCGATGTCCCAAGAATAAAATCTCTATTTGGGCAAAGTAGCACTTTTCCCTCTTCACGAATAAGGTGTTCTCCCTGAGAACATTGAAAATTGTTCAGAGGTGTCTAACATGCTCCTCAAGTGTTTGGCTATAGACGACGATGTCGTCTAAGTAGATGACCACAAACTTATCCAGATATTCTTTGAACATCTGATTCATGAGAGTGCAGAATGTGGCCAGAGCATTGGTTAAGCCGCAAGGCATCACCAAGAACTCGAATGCTCCATACCTAGTCACACAGGTAGTCTTCGCCGCATCACCTTCTGCAATGCGCACCTGCCAATACCTTGACCGAAGGTCGAGTTTGGAGAAGTACTTTGCCTTGCCCAATTGATCGAGCAAGTCCGCGATGAGTGGGATAGGGTACTTGTTCTTCACCGTCATCTTGTTGAGGGCTCGATAATCAATGCATAATCGGAGGCTCCCATCTTGTTTCTTCTGAAAGAGGACTAGAGCTTCGAAAGGTGCTTTGGAACTACGGATGAGACCATTGCTTAGCAGTTCATCTAACTGCTTCCTCAGTTCCGCCAACTCTGGAGGGGCCATGCGGTATGGTGGTCTCGCTGGAGGCTTAACTCCCGGCTCCAGCTCAATCTGATGATCCACGCCTCTGCGTGGTGGTAGAGTTCTCGGCAACTCTGTTGGCATCATATCTGAGAACTCCTTCAGGATGTTCGCCACAACAGCAGGTTCTTGAATGACCTCCCCGTCAAGTGTCTCTAGCTTCATAGCAGCTACAAAGGTTAATACACCTTTTCGCACCCCTTTCTTCAATTGTAAAGCCGATATTTGTTGTAGGTCCTTGGTTCCTACTCGAGAAACTGGAATCATGCAGGGATCATCGCCTCCCATTAGACACAAGAAGTTCAGAACGGTATTGGCACCAACTTTGCTGCGTGCATAAACTCCATTCCGAGAATCACTTGGAAGTCGTCCAATGGCACCGCCATCAAGTCTGTGCTCCCGCTCCATGTCCCGATCTTGATGGGGACCCCCTTTGCTTGTCCGGAGATCCACTTGGCCTCCGAGTTCACCGCCTTCATACGACTTGGACTCTTCTCCAAGATTAGTCCCAGTTGCTTAGCTTCGCGATCGACAATAAAATTATGGGTCGCGCCCGTGTCCACCATTGCACGGGTTGTTCGGCCATTGAGCTTGATGTCCACATACATCAACTCGCTGCTTCCTGCCTTCGGTGGCTTTGCCTTTGTATTCTCCTCCACTTGACCCCGCAATGCATTCAACAAACGCATCGCTCCCATCCTGGGTCCTTGCGACGCCTCACTGTTGCTACTGGAGTCAGAAGTACTCGAACTAAGGGCGATAGCTTTGCCCTTGTCTAACTTACGGGGTAGAATCGATGCCGTCAAAACATTGAGTGCCTGTTTTTGTGGACACTCCCTCACCATGTGCGGTCCTCCACACAAGAAGCATCCAGTAGGCTTTGGGACTCTACCTCTTGAGCCCGGTCCCTTGTGGAAATTCTTCTTCTTTTGCTCGCCCCCAGACTCCTTCGCTCGAGAGTATTTAGATGGGCGATTTCCCGAAGATTGTTTCTTCTTTCTCAAATCCTCCGAAGAAACAAAGTCAGTTAGCCTTTCCGCGGCTGCAATTGCCCCGACTACATCAGTGACATTCCTTCGATGTAGTTCTTGTTGTGCCCATGGCTTCAAGCCATCGAGGAAGCTGAATAGCTTGTCTTTCTCAAATATGTCCCGTATATCCAGCATCAGTGCTGAAAATTGTTTCACATAGTCTCGAATTGTTGTACTTTGGCGGAGTTGTCTCAGTTTCAAACTCTATGTTCTCTGGTAAGAACTGAGTTCTCAACTCTCGCTTCAAGTCTCCCCATGTATCCACTTGACATCGGCCTTGCTGGATCTCTTCCCAACGGGTTCGCCACCAAAGTTTTGCATTCCCATTCAGATACATTGTTGCTATAGCAACTTTGGTTTCTTCAGAATCAAGCCTTATAGCATGGAAATACTGTTCCATGTCGAACAAGAAATTTTCAAGTTCTTTGGCATCCCTAGCACCTCCGTAGCATCGGCTCGTGCCCCAAGTTTTGTGGTGGCGGTGTTGTTCCCTCCCGCATCAAGAGTCCTTGTTAACACCATCACCTTAGCCGTGAGTTCCGCCACAACTTCATGTAGGTGTCATACGAAATCTTTGGTGTCCTCTATCAGTTGATCCATCATAGATTCAACTTTCTCGATCCGAGATTCAGCTTCTTCTAGCGAGCTCTCTACCCTAAGTAGCCCTCGCTGGCCTTAGTAGAGTTCCTCCATGCTCGCTTCAAGAACATCAAGGCGGGTCTCCGCCGCTATAATTCTCTCCTTGTGACTCTTTTTCCCGGTTGGCGCTCCAGATGGCGCCTCCTCCCCTCGTGGAGAATACCCAACTTCACACTCGTCTTGTTCACTGTAGAGCTCCTCATGAGTGACTCCCATAGTTTACGAGCGAGTTTGCACTTGCAGCCCAACTACGACTGCTTGGAGCAAGGGTCCGGCTTGCCCCATCTTGCTCGATTCACCATGATGTTTCACCATGTGAGATTGTGAATCTTCTTCGCTGTTCATATGAATTGCTTGCCTGCTCTAATACCATACTGTCACGGACCTAGCTGAATTTGCCTAAGCCATGCGACACCCTCGCGACACTCCCGAAGACTTAGCTGAAATTGCCTAAGTCGTAGAGCAACCTTGCTCACTATTCCGGACTTAGCTGGGATTGCCTAAGTTATGAAACGCCCAACGCGTTATCTGTCCGCAAAGGGTTAGCCCTCTTACAACCTCTTAAGGTCCCGTAGGACCTGCAAAGAAGAAGTGGATTAATTCAGAAGCGAGCGGCGGACACGTCCGGCGTCGCAAAGCGGAAAGCTATACAAGCAATTTGTCGAACACCTTGAGTGCAGCAAAGAAAAGAGAGAAAGAGAGCGAAATAGGACTTTGGAGGGTTGTAGGAACGGTCACAAGTCCACAAACGACGGTTCCCAAGGTATCGGATGCAAGACAAGTTCAATTGCTGATGAATGCCTACGCCGACATATACCCGAACCCCATCTAGCCCGGTGCCCCGGGGTTCCAAGGTGCTGAAATGGCTGACATTTTGCACCGAAAGGTTGCACATGAAAAGACATAGAAATAGGGTGTTTTGGTTGGCTCAGCAATGAGCGATCGTTCTGACCTTCTACACTACTTTCGCTTACATTTCTTAGGTAAAAACACATAAACTCAAGGCAAAATAAGCTACCAAACATATGTACAAGCAAGAAAAGTGACGAATGGTTCAAGGAGCAAAGGCATTGCGGTTAAGCGACGACCGTTCGTGACAAGGTGGCACCAGGCTAGATGGGGTTCCGATATATGTTAGGCGTAGGCTTTCATCAACAATTGAACTTGTCTTACATACGATACCTTGGGATCCATCGTTTGTGAACTTGCGACCATTCCTACAACCCTTAAAAGTCCTGTTTCGCTCTCTTACTCTCTTTTCTCTATTGCACTCAAGGTGTTCGACAAATTACTTGTATAGCTTTCCTCTTTGTGAGACGTCGGGACTTGTCCATTGCTCGTTTCTAAACTAATTAACTTCTTCTTTGCAGATCCTGCGAGACCTTAAGATGTTGTAAGAGGGCTAACCCTTTGTAGACAGATAATACTTTGGGTGTTTCATGACTTAGGCAATCCCAGCTAAGTCCAGAATAGTGGGCAAGGTTGCTTCACAACTTAGGTAATTTCAGCTAAGTCTTCGGGAGTGCCGCTAGGGTGTCGCATAACTTAGGCAAATTAAGCTAAGTCCATGACAAAGTGGTAAAAAAGAACTAACTTTATAAGAGGACTGATAAGACTCCAGCAGGGTTGAGTTCTAATCATCTTAGTACTAGTTAATAAAAACCCTATTAGATTGTATTAAAGCTACTCCTATCTTATAAAGGAATTCTATCAAAGTTAGTAGTGTCTACACCATATGAGATATGGAAAGAAAAGGTTGTCCTGCCCAAGTTAGAAGACACAACCACGATAAGTTGGAATCAAGGACAGAATTATACACATTCGTGGGATACCCAAAGGAAACTTATGGGTATTATTTCTATTATCCTGAGGACCGAAAGGTCTTTGTTGCCAAAAGAGTTGTGTTTCTTGAGAAGGAACAAATTTTTAATGGAAACAGTGGGAGTGAGATAGAATTGAGCGAGGTTAGAGAACCTACCTCAAGCACCATTCCAAAACCCGAGTCTGTTCAGGTATCTAACACATAAATTCTAAATTTACATAGGTCTAGTAGAGTATCTCACCCTCCTGAAAGATATGTGAGAAATATCAATGGAGATGACTCACAGGATGTTGATCCTCAGACATACGAGGAGGCTATTATGAGTATAGACTCTAGGAAGTGGCAAGAAGCCATGAATTCTGAGATGGATTCCATGTACTCTAACAAGGTTTGGAACCTTGTGGATGCACCTAAGGGTATTGTACCCATCGGCTGCAAATGAATCTTCAAGAAGAAGATCGAAGTGGATGGAAAGGTAGAGACCTATAAAGCAAGGCTGGTAGCTAAAGGATATCATCAAAGATAAGGAGTTGTCTACGACGAAACCTTTTCACCTGTACCTATGCTTAAGTCCATTAGAATTATTTTGGCCATTGCAGCACTTATGACTAAATGTCATTCCTCAATGGCAACCTCGAGGAAGAGGTGTATATGATATAACCAGAGGGATTCGTATCTAAAAAAAGTCCAGATAAAGTATGTAGGTTGCTTAGATCCATTTATAGATTGAAGCAAGCTTCCTGAAGTTGGAATATAAGATTTGATGCGGTGATTAGATCTTATGACTTCTTTAAGAATGAAGATGAGCTTTGTGTATACAGGAAGATAAGTGGAAGCGCTATCATCTTCTTAGTGCTATATGTGGATTACATCATAATCATTGGGAATGATGTAAGAATGCTCTCTATAGTAAAGAATTAGCTATCTAGAAACTTCTCCATGAAAGACTTAGGGGAAGCATCCTATATTTTGGGGATCTGGATCTATAGAGATAGATCCAAAAGGATGCTTGGCTTGTCCAAGTCGAGGTATATAGACTCCATTGTCAAAAGGTTTGACATGAAAAATTTCAAGAGAGGTCTCATACCGATGAGATATGAAATATCACTTTCTAGGAGTATGTCCCCAAAGACTCCTGAAGAAAGGTCAGACATGGATAAGATACCTTATGCCCCAGTGATAGGGTCTATCATGTATGCGATACTATGTGCCAGGCCTAATATAGCGCATACTCTGAGTGTCACGAGCAAGTATCAGGCAGATCTAGATTTAAAACACTATAAGGCAGTGAAGTGTATCCTTAAGTACTTGAGAAGCACTAAATGATCTTTTACTAATATATGGAGAAGGTAGCCTCTTGGATGAGGGCTACATGGACTTAAGTTTTCTTTTCGACATTGATGATAGCAAGTCAAATTCAGGGTTTGTTTTTATCTTGAATGGAGGAGCAATAAGTTAGAAGAGTTCCATGCAAGATACTACTATTGACTCGACCATAGAGGCAGAATGCATTGCTACAACAAAAGCAGCAAAAGAAGACGTTTGGATGAAGAAGTTCATCAAGGATTTGAGAGTCATACCAAGCAGCGTGGAGCTGACTCCTATATATTGTGACAGTGACAGTCATACCAAGCAGTGTAGAGCTACTGGCTCAGATTGTATTTGAGCGTCGCAGGGATCTGATGGGGATCAAACACATAGGTAATTGGCTTTTGGTCAAGTGGGAGATTGCTAGTTACAGGTGCCCTGCAAACCAATCACGTGAGTGATGGTACGTGTGACACTGTATGATTTTTTACTTATGATTAATATTGGTATATTCTCACATTATATTATTTATAGCATATATATTGTGATATCTTTGGTTTTATGCAATGGGAATCGGATCGTGATGAGACCACGATAATGAGATCGATTCACCTTTAAACATAAATCCTAAATAATCCAGGTTATAGGTTACTCAAGAAGGACATTAAGATAACCGGATAGATTGGTGTACTATATACCTGTCCATATGATGGAGGCGACTGGTCTCATAGCCACTTATGTGGAGACACTAAGGATAAGTACATGTGCTCATTGGAGAATGAGTTCATTGATTGATCCGCTTATGGAATGTTGTATGGTTAATGATACCTAATGTTAGACAGCAATTCCATAGTCCCAGTTGTGTATCTGGTCCTTAGAATTGAGATACCAAGGATGCCTTATATGAGTACTCATTTATTTGACACTAGACTTACAAGTTTGGAAAGCTCCATATTTGGTACAGCTGGTTATCGGGATTGGTAGCTAACCTTATGAAGGTAATTGAGTATCAATAGAGGATCATCCACTCTCGGTATCATAAGAGGAATATCCCATATGTGCTTGCTCAGACAAATCCTTGGCCAGGGTCATTCGAATTTAGAGAGAAGGAGTTCTCCGGTAGAATTCGATTAGAGCAAGACAAACTAATTCTGTATGTGACCTGACCATACCATGTCCAATATACGATCTTTGAGATATTTTTTGGATGAGGGATTATAGATATATAATAATTGTAGACAGACAGGGCTGATGGATTTGATCTCCCCTATACCATCTAGGGACTATGGAATAGTGGTCTAGTATGTCTATAGTCGATGAGTCGAGTGAATTATTATGGGGATAATAATTCACTATATCAGAAAGAGTTCTGATGGGAGTGACTCACGACCAGCTCGGTATCGGGCCTAGAGGGTCACATAGATATGGTGGATAGTTCAGCGAATAGAGGATTAGATGAAGATCCAATTAGCCCCTATTCTCATTAGATGAGATCCTAAGCTGATTGGCTCCTTGATTAGGCCCAGTTAAAGGCCTAAGTAGATTATTGGATAGAGATCCAATAATATAAGGTTAGTGAGTAATTGGATGGAGATCCAATACCCACTAAGGCATGAGCCCTAGGGTTTTTGGTTTCTCTTTATAAATAGGAGGGGAGACTCATGGTTGATAGGCTGCAGCTTTAGCCACCACCTCTTATTCTCCTCCCTCCCTCTATGCAAGAGTTGCGAGATTAGATTGGAAGAGTTTCACTACTGAGATCCATCGTGTGGATGCCGCTAGAGAGGAGGACGCTTGACCTCCTTCATCTTCGCTATCCAGATCTGGAATACAGGGATATATAATCTCCCTAGGTAAAATCAATCTCTCACACATCGCAGTTTTATTGGTTTTTACATTTTTCTCGTGACCCCAATCTTTTGCATGATGATTTGATCTGCGTGGGAAATTGATATTTTATTTTAATTTTCGCTGTGTATGTGATGCTCCCGCTGAGGTTTCCCAATAGTGGTATCAGAGCCAAGGTTTTCGTGTGAAAGATTAATTTTAAATTGAGTGTGATGAGATTGAATTACGTAGAATTGTTCTACACGCTTGTTGAAGCGATTGCTGACAAATGTAGGTGCTGCCTGCAGGGGAGGGGCGTCACATGCATGTTGTTTGCATGTAGAGGTGGCTGGCTATGGCTAGGACCCCTATAGGGGCGGCCGGCCATGGCCTGGCTACCTACAAGGGGCAGTCAGCTGTGGCCAGGGCCAGCCTGCAAGGGGGTGGCCCCCGCCCATGGCCAAATCATATGGGCAACCGCCTGAGGGTGGCCAACTACAGTGCGGGCGCGCAGGCGCACCCACGTCGAGGGGCTACCGCCACAGACACGACCGTCCGTGGCCAACACATAAGGGGCGACTACGTTCAACAGAACAGAAGGCGACTGGGCGAGCACTGCCCGCAAGGGTGGCCACCTGCAAGGGTGACCGCTAGCAGGGGCAGCGTCTACAGGCACAGTGCTTGTGGAGGTGTTGGCCACATGGGTGGCCGCCCCTTGGCACAGCAGCTGCTCACCACAAAGGGTAGCCACCGCCTGCATAGGGGCAGTGGCAGCGGCGGCACAGAGGGGGCAAGGAGAGGGCAAGGGCTTCCTTTTGTGAAAAGGATGATCCTGCCCATTTGAATTTCAAAAATTTTGAGGACTATCCTCATATATAAAATTCCAAAAATACCCTCAATAATTCTAAAAATTCTAAGGACTATTCTTTTATCTGGAATTATGAAAATACCCTTGACAATTCTAGAAATTTCGAGGACTGTCCTCTTATCCAAAATTATAAAAATACCCTTGATAATTCTGAAAATTTCGAGCATGTCCTGATTTCTAGAAAAATAAGTAATTAAATAGTACAATTAATTATTATATATATCTAGTAATCCTACATATGATGCGATTAGGCCCATTAGCTCGGGCTTAATCATATTAGGTGACGGCTCATAATCATCTGGTGTGGCTTGCATATGTGATGTGTTATACACCTACTAGATATATGTATATATATATTTGCATGCGATATAGATATATATTAAATATGTTTGTGTGTGATATGACATATTAGGAGACTGGAACAAAAACCCCTCCTACGATAATATTAAGTCGGTAAGCATGAGGCAATAAGATTGACTCACGTGGCCTTTCATTGTTATAGGAAGAAATTGAATCATGATATAGGTTAAATTGGTCGAGTCCCTCAAGGCTCACCTATCTACAAGATCGAGTTCTTGTTTACGACATAGAGATGTCACCGGTGGCCTGAGGACATGATATACTTGGTCGAGTCCCTCGAGGGCATATCATCAAATCATACTCATCTTGTAACGATGGTGATGGCTTAACTGAATATCAATGTTGGTCGAGTCCCTCGAGACCTTGATGATTCGGAGGCCGAACATGATGGGAATCACAAGAAGTTGTGATTGGCATGAGTTGCCTATATTTTGGGCTTAGTGTCATGAATGGTCATCGCTCAACTGCAATGCCTTTGCTCCTTGAACCGTTCATCAATTTTTCTTGCTTGTATATATGTTTGGCAACTTGTTTTGCCTTGAGTTTATGTGTTTTTACTTAAAAATTGTGAGCGAAAGTAGTGTAGAAGGTTGCAGAATGATCGCTCGCTGCGCGGAGCCAAAACAGCCCAAAACAACCATATTTTTGGGTCTTTTTCATGTGCTGCGGCAACCTTTCTGAGCAGTGCAAAATGTCAACAATTTCAGCACCTTGGAACCCCCTGGGTGGCATCGGGCTGGATAGGGTTCCGGGTATATGTTGGGCGTAGGCGTTCATCAGCAATTGAACTTGTCTTGCGTCTGATACCTTGGGAACCATCATTTGTGGACTTACGACCGTTCCTACAACCCTGCAAAGTCCTATTTCACTCTCTTTCTCTCTTTTCTTTGTTGCACTCAAGGTGTTCGATAAATTACTTATATAGCTTTCCACTTTGTGAGACGCCAGGACGTATCCATCGCTCGCTTCTAAGCTAATCAACTTCTTCTTTGCAGGTCCTACGGGACCTTAAGGGGTTGTAAGAGGGTTGACCCTTTGCAGATAGATAACGCGTTGGTCGTTTCATGACTTAGGCAATCCCAGCTAAGTCTGGAATAGTGGGCAAGGTTGCTCCACGACTTAGGCAATTTTAGCTAAGTTTTCGGGAGTGCCGCGAGAGTGCCGCATGACTTAGACAAATTCAGCTAAGTCCGTGAGAGTGTGGTATCAGAGCAGGCAAGCAATTCATATGAACAGCGAAGAAGATTCACAATCTCGTCATGGTGAAACATCATAGTGAATCGAGCAAGATGGGGTAAGCCGGACCCTTGCTCCAGGTAGTCGCAGGTGGGCTACAAGTGCAAACTTGCTCGTAAACTGTGGGAGCCACTTATGAGGAGCTCTACAGTGAACAAGACGAGCGTGAAGTTGGGTATTCTCCATGAGGGGAGGAGGCACCATCTGGAGCGCCAACCGGGAAAAAGAGCCACAAGGAGAGAATTATAATGACGGAGACCCCTCTTGATGTTCTTGAAGCGAGCGTGGAGGAACTCTACCAAGGCTAGCGAAGACTACTTAGGGTAGAGAGCTCACTAGAAGAAGCTGAATCTCAGATCGAGAAAGTTGAATCCCTGATTGATCAACTGACAGAGGACACCAAAGATTTCGTACGACATCTACATGAAGTTGTGGTGGAACTCACGGCTAAGGTGATGGTGTTAACAAGGACTCTTGATGTGGGAGGGAACAACACCCACACTGCGCCACCACAAAACTTCAAGGCACCAAAGCCGCAGTGCTACGGAGGTGCTAGGGATGCCAAAGAGCTTGAAAATTTCTTGTTCGACATGGAACAATATTTTTGTGCTACAAGGCTCGATTCTGAAGAAACCAAAGTTGCTATAGCAACAATGTATCTGAATGGGGATGCAAAACTTTGGTGGCGAACCCGTTGGGAAGAGATCTAGCAAGGCCGATGTCAAGTGGATACATGGGGAGACTTGAAGCGAGAGTTGAGAACTCAGTTCTTACCAGAGAACATAGAGTTTGTTGCAAGAAGGAAATTGAGACAACTCCGCCAAAGTACAATAATCCGAGACTATGTGAAACAATTTTCAGCACTGATGCT
Organism: Ensete glaucum; assembly: GCA_021527575.1. Taxonomy (NCBI): domain Eukaryota; kingdom Viridiplantae; phylum Streptophyta; class Magnoliopsida; order Zingiberales; family Musaceae; genus Ensete; species Ensete glaucum. The sequence goes on from CM038556.1 coordinate 7,235,463, forward strand.
GGATATACAGGACATGTCTGAGAAAGACAAGCTATTCAGCTTCCTTGATGGCTTGAAGCCATGGGCACAACAAGAACTACATCGAAGGAATGTCACCGATGTAGTCAGGGAAATTGCAGCTGCGGAAAGGCTAACTGACTTTGTTTCTTCGGAGGATTTGAGAAAGAAGAAACAATCTTCGGAAAATCGCCCATCTAAATACTCTCGAGCGAAGGAGTCTGGGGGCGAGCAAAAGAAGAATAATTTTCATAAGGGACCGGGCTCAAGATGTAGAGTCCCAAAGCCTACTGGATGCTTCTTGTGTGGAGGACCACACATGGTGAGGGAGTGCCCACAAAAACATGTACTCAATACCTTAACGACATCGATTCTACCCCGTAAGTCAGACAAGGGCAAAGCCATAACCCTTAATTCGAGCAGTTCTGACTCTAGTAACGATAGTAAGGCATCGCAAGGACCCAGGATGGGAGCAATGCATTTGTTAAATGCGTTGCGAGGTCAAGTGGGGGAGAATATAAAGGCAAGGCCACCAAAGGCAGGAAGTAGTGAGTTGATGTATATGGACATCAAGCTTAATGGCCGAACAACCCGTGCAATGGTGGACACGGGTGCGACCCATAATTTTATTGCCGATCGCGAAGCTAAGCGACTGGGACTAATCTTGGAGAAGAGCCCAAGTCGTATGAAGGGGTGCGAAAAGGTGTATTAACCTTTTGTCACGGACAACAATGTAAACAAGGTGTTCGATGAAATGCTTGTGTTAGTCCGTGTCCTTCGGTTTATATACATATCTTGTACAACAAGAAGCGGGCTTGCAGTAGGCTTGGAAGCCCTAGTTTGATTTGCTTTATGGCCAAGTTTGGCTTGTAAATAGAAGTGTGTCTTATAAGCACTTGTGGGGACATCGGTCTGTGGTGGACCATTATCCTTTGTGTGCAACCTCTCTGAGCTTGTAATGTCCATAGGTGTAATTTGTATTTTGGCTTTATAAAGTGTTTTTCTTGAGCAGTTGCTTGTGGATCCCGTGAGAGTTGCTTCTTCCGCCTCTTTTGTAAGTCCGTGGGATTTTAGGAGATCTCGGGAGGGCTGACCTTTGGACGGACACGCATGGGTGCCGCGCTTAGGCAAAATCAGCTAAGCCCGTGACAATGTGGTATCGAGGGACAAGCACACGCAAGAAACACTTGCCATACAAATGTGGGGACCTAGCTAGTGTGGAGGACAATAGCACGTGCAACCGCTTAGGGAAACGGACATTGAGATGTAGGGAAAGGAGTCGCTCAGAGGAGCGGGCATCCTGGTTTGGCATTCAAGGAATAGCCAACCCCTTTGCGCGAGTGGCACCACGAGGACAAGCAAGCGAAGAAGAATGCGTAGCACACAAAGATTGGGATGGTTGAGTTTGAACTATAGCTCGACGTTGGCAACTAAACTTGACGGTGCTTAAGGCAAAAGCAGGGTGCTTAGTGAAAGATGAGACCATGCAAGGTGGGATGTGTTGTGTAACGACCGAAAGAGTTATGCAAAGCTCACAGAGGTGAGGGGAATTGCTAACTCGAAGGATTCGGAACTCATGCAAGGGCTTGTACACGGATGAGTGTTCGTGGCCATCCCAAGGCGCGATTAGAACTCGGCGCCATGGAGCATCAGAACTTTCTCTTCAACATGGAAAGGATATGTCCGTAGGTGGCTGAAATGTGCAACAAGTTCAGCATGTTGCTAGACCTTGAAGGGTGCAGTGGAGACTGTATTGGAGAAGGGTCGCAATCTAGCAAGTACATTTGTGGGGGCAGAACAAAGCACAAGTTCAGTAAGACGGAGTAGTCCAAAGGGGATGATGGTCTCCGAAACTTCCAGGGGGAAGTATATAAAGAGAAAAGTTGCTCCAGTAGGACAGATATCCAGGAGGGATAAGTCCTAGTTCTCTAGTTGGAGAATCATGTGCGACGGACTGCACATATTGAGGAAGAGTTTCTCAGGGTTATATCTTCATAAAGCTCAACGGACCGAGTGAGCGACGAAGAGTTGTCGCATGATCTCGAAGGAGGTAATGCATTGGAGGATGCATTTCGAGATCAAGTGGGGGAGCAATCCAAGACAACATCATATGAAGGCACACTTAGAGTCGAGGCAGAAATCGAACTCAACAGAGGGCTGACCCGTAAAATGGTGGACGTGAGGGCCACTATCAACTCAGTGCAAATCGAGGAGCAGAGCGACTTGGGTGGAACTCTGTGAAGTATCCAAGCCGCATGAAGGGAGTCGACATAGAAGATGGAACATGGAGCGGAGGCACGGAGCTTTCCTTTGACAGAGGTCAAGGGCATGAACTCTTGGAGAGGCAAGAGGGGGATCATGTCGTTCCATGGGTTCTTCATTCTGATGGAACAGACTTATTTTGCATGGTGCCAAAGATGAAGGGAGCTTCAAGGCACATGCAAGCTACCTAAGAGATGCATTTGATGGAGTAACTAAGGTGATTCAACTTGCGGAGGCAAAGTTAGGATCATGAGACCTTAGTACGGGGCAAGAGGACGCAGAGGCGGTACTCTTGAAGAATATGCCACAGTGTTGCCGTTCAAGTTGTCAGGAACAAGAGGTGCATAGCAAGATTGTGCTGGTGGGGGATAGAGGCCCAAGATCCAGACAATGGTGCACCCACTCTAGCGAAGTCAGGGGACTTCAGGAGCTACTAGGCGACGGACTGTCCTAGAGCTATGCTTCGTCCAGGAGTAACCCAGGAGTGAGGGGGACGAAGGGGAATTGCTAAGGGAGCGAACTAAAAGTCGGAGATGGCAGAGGCCCTACGATGTGTTGGCAGAGGCCACACGTGGAGAAGTCGTAGTCCGAGTTCATCACACGAGAATCTGTATGCAATGGAGATGTCACCAGGAGGCGACATGGTGCAGCGGGTCGTGGTGGAATAGTTCGTGGCAATGCAATACAGGCAATCTTGTCCCGTGAGGGACAAAATCATGCGGAGGTATGATCAGGAGTTACTAGGAGCTCCACTTTGGTGTATGACACAACAAGAAGAAGGGCTATGGATTCAAGGAGTGAATGTCGTAGTACCGCAGAGGCGGGTCTTCATGTGTGCATCAAAGCTTGCATTGGATGAAAGCCTTAGTCATCAGCATATGGGAGTCAGATACCACCGAGGAAGAAGTCCAAGTGCACGTGCAGTGAGTCCCATGGAGGGACATGATCATGTGAATGATCGTGAGTGCTGGGAACTCTACTTGTGAACAATGCACGGCAAGAAGGGGTGGATTCAAGGAGTGAATGCATCTGCAGAGGCGGTCTTCGTGTATATACAAGCTTGCATCGGATGAAAGCCTTGGTCGTCAAGATATGGGGGTACCACCGAGGGAGTAGTCGATTGCAAGTACCGGAGTCCCATGGAGGGACTTGATTAATCGGGCTTGGAGAGTTGGACTGCTGCTCACATTCGCTTAAGGGAGCCCAAGTCGAGGACAAGGCCGAGTAACGTTGCTACCAAGGAAGCTAAGGAGAAGACCGACGAGCCCCGCAACAAGATGGCGGAGGCCATGCATGAGAGTTGCATCTCTCCATCGACCAAGGAGAATCGCTAGGAGGACACGGTGGTGTCGGCGGTGGTCGAAAGGCGAGGAAGCGACGACGAGCCCAACAGGGCTCAGCTACCCAAAAGAAAAGCGTCGGTTAGAGAGGAGGTGCACTCGAAGGAGCTCCACAGTGCCACAGAGGCAGATATACCGATCGCGGAGGAAGGGATGAAGATGCAAGGTAACGGATAGTAGTGCTATGGGCTTGGCGCCATGGTACCAGATGCGGACTTCCGTGAAGTCATCGATCCCTTGTCATGAAGGGACAACATTGGTCGTAAAGGGGCCAAGGAGGTGGAGAGTGCAGAGGCAAACTCCAAGTACCAAGAGGCGAAGGCGAGGCCAAGAAACTTCATAAGACCGATGTCGATGTGCTTCTCATCCAGATAGCCGAAATTAAGGGACTTCGGGTTGATGCAGGAGTGCTCGACCAAGGAACGAAGTAGGCAGTACATGGTATTGTACCTTTCTACTCAAGAGGAGTAGGCGGCAAAGGTGATGGAGAAGTCGGTACAACCCCAAAGGCGACCAGATCTATCAAAGACTTACTCCAAGTTGGGGGACTCCAAGTTGGAGTAAACTTTTGCTCTTTTCGGGCAAAACTTCTTGCATTCCAGAAGTTCAATAACAGTGGGAAGGCGAATCACAGTAGCTAACCCAACGCAAGGAGTGCAACCACTTCAAGTGCTTCAGAAGTGTGAGCAAAGAGCAGGCGAATGTTAGTACCCAGCTCAATGCATGAAGTACAAACTCGAGGAGGCAAGAGAAATCAAGTAACCTTTGCCAGGCGAGATTGAGTAACCTTTGCCTTCTCAACTCGAGAGAATGGGCTAAACCGAGTACCCCAGTTCTCTTAACTCGAGGAAGTGAGCGAAGCCAAGCAAACTTTTACACTTTTCGGGCATAACTTCTTGCATTCCAGAAGTTCAATGGCAGTGGGAAGGTGAATCACCGTAGCTATCCCAACGCAAGGAGTGCAACCACTTCAAGTGCTTCAGAAGTGTGAGCAAAGAGCAGGCGAATGTTAGTAACCAGCTCAATGCATGAAGTACAAACTCGAGGAGGCAGGCGAAATCAAGTAACCTTTGCTAGGCGAAATTGAGTAACCTTTGCCTTCTCAACTCGAGAGAATGGCAAACCGAGTACCCAGTTCTCTTAACTCGAGGAGGTGAGAGAAGCCACCTTACCTTCTCAACTATGAAGAGAATGGGTGAAGTCGAGTATCCCAGTTCTCTTACTTATCCAAGCAGGGGAGCTCTGCACAAGTTCAGTGACCCTTCAAAGAAAGCTTAAGGAAGACAATGGTTGTCAAATCCTCACCGTTGGTGATCACTACTATTGAGAGTAGTTTTTCCACTTCATTTCCCAATTGACTAAGAGGGAGTGATGCGACCATAATTGGAAGTGACAACTAACAGCGGAAGAAGGTTCAATGGGCAAATATTATGGAGAAAGGACCTTAAAAACTTCAAAGTCTGTGAGGCGATGCTCGTTAAAGCTCCAACAAGCATCTACCCAGTTCAAGCAATATGAGTATACTGCGATACTGGCACATCATAAGGTAGGTCTTTTCCTTCATCAGAGGGATCCGCGAGAACCAACAAGGATCAGCACAACTCAGCCAACCCCACACCAGATTCAGTCATTGGTGAGTTGAAGCAGCATGGCGGATTGGAGTTCGACTACTCAACAACAGCGGTGGAGAGCGGCTAGGAGCCAAAGGGGCGTGTTGCAGCCAAAGAAGAAGATTAAAGATTCAGCAGAATGCGAGGAGATGCAGCGTCTACAGTGGCTTCGACGAGGACGTCGAAGGAATAAGTGGGGGAGAATGTCATGGACAACAATGTAAACAAGGTGTTCGATGAAATGCTTGTGTTAGTCCGTGTCCTTCGGTTTATGTACATATCTTGTACAACAAGAAGCAGGCTTCTGATGAGCTTGGAAGCCCTAGTTTGATTTGCTTTATGGCCAAGTTTGGCTTGTAAATACAAGTGTGTCTTATAAGCACTTGTGGGGACATCGGTCTGTGGTGGACCATTATCCTTTGTGTGCAACCTCTCTGAGCTTGTAATGTCCATGGGTGTAATTTGTATTTTGGCTTTATAAAGTGTTTTTCTTGAGCAGTTGCTTGTGGATCCCGTGGGAGTTGCTTCTTCTGGCCCGTTTTCTCTTTTTGTAAGTCTGTGGGATTTTAGGAGATCTCGGGGAGGGCTGACCTTTGCGGACGGACACGCATGGGTGCCGCACGGCTTAGGCAAAATCAGCTAAGCCCGTGACACTTTGTAGCTGCTATGAAGCTAGAGACACTTGATGGGGAGGTCATTCAAGAACCTGCTGTTGTGGCGAACATCCTGAAGGAGTTCTCAGATGTGATGCCAACAGAGTTGCCGAAAACTCTACCACCACGCAGAGGCGTGGATCATCAGATTGAGCTAGAGCCAGGAGTTAAGCCTCCAGCGAGACCACCATACCGCATGGCCCCTCCAGAGTTGGCAGATCTAAGGAAGTAATTAGATGAACTGCTAAGCGGTGGTCTCATCCGCAGTTCTAAAGCACCTTTCGGAGCTCTAGTCCTCTTTTAGAAGAAATAAGATGGGAGCCTCCGATTATGCATTGATTATCGAGCCCTCAACAAGATGATGGTGAAGAACAAGTACCCTATCCCGCTCATCACGGACTTGTTCGATCAATTGGGCAAGGCAAAGTACTTTTCCAAACTTGACCTTCGGTCAGGGTATTAGTAGGTGCACATTGCAGAAGGTGATGAGGCGAAGACTACTTGTGTGACCAGGTATGGAGCATTCGAATTCTTGGTGATGCCTTTTGACTTAACAAACGCTCCAGCCACATTCTGCACTCTCATGAACCAACTGTTCAAGGAGTATCTAGATAAGTTTATGGTCGTCTACTTAGACGATATCGTCGTCTATAGCCAAACACTTGAGGAGCATGTTAGACACCTCCAAACAATTTTCAAAGTTCTCAGGGATAACACCTTGTTCGTGAAGAGGGAAAAGTGCTACTTCGCCCAAATAGAGATTTTATTCTTGGGGCAAGCTGTGGTGGACTGGTGAACACCAAAGAAGGTGCCAGACTTGAGATCCTTCCTTGGGTTCATCAACTATTATCGGTGCTTCATAGCTGGATATTTGAAGCGCGCAGCTCCATTGATGGAGTTGCTAAAAAAAGGAGCAGTCCTGGAGATGGTCATACAAATATGAGGCGATATTTCAAGACTTGAAGTCTGCTATGTTAGAAGAACCTGTACTCAGATTACCGGACTATGGAAAGTCTTTTGAAGTCCATACCGATGCTTCTGACTTTACTATTGGAGGAGTTCTTATGCAAGAGGGTCATCCAGTGGCCTACGAGAGTCGTAAGCTCAACGAGACCGAGCGACGATATCCTGTGCATGAGAAGGAGATGACAACGGTGGTCCACTGTCTACGAGTGTAGCGACACTACCTTCTGGGAGCACCATTTGTGCTAAGGACAGACAATATGGCATTGAGTTACTTCTAAACTCAAAAGAAACTCTCCCCAAAGCAAGCACGATGATAGGACTTCTTGGTTGAGTTCGACATGGTGATGGAGTACAAACCCGGAAAAGCAAATGTCGTGGCCGATGCATTGAGTCAGAAAGTGGAGCTAGTGAATGCTATATAGTTGGAGGGCGGAGGCCAAGCAAGTCAATTGCACTCCAACTTTCTTTCCAGGATCAGAGATGGACTGTACCAAGATCCTCAGGCAGTGACTCTGACTCAACTCATTAAAGAGGGAAAGGCACGACGATTTTGGGTCTAGGAGGATCTACACCAAGGAGAACAAAGTTTATGTCCCACGAGTGGATAACTTGAGGTGTGAACTCTTGAAAGAGTATCACGATTCCCTTTGGGCAGGACATCCGGGTATCCACCGAACAATGGCTCTCGTGGAGAGGGCCTTCTATTGGCCGAAGATGGGGACAGATGTGGAGGAATATGTTCGGACATACCTTACTTGTCAACAGGACAAGATAGAGTAACAGAAGCTAGTGGGACTTGTGGAGCCGCTGCCCGTACCAGAAAGGCCATAGGAGAGCATTTCTTTGGACTTCATATCAAGCTTGCCCGCAGTAGGGGGACTTGGATCGATACTCATGGTAGTTGATCGATTTTCAAAGTATGCAATATTCATTGATGCACCACTACATTGCTCAGCGGAGAAGGCGGCTAAGTTGATGATAAAGAATGTGGTTAAGTATTGGGGAGTCCCACACAACATCATTAGTGATCAGCATTCTCGGTTCTTAGGACGATTCTGGACTGAGTTGTTCAAGTTGTTGGGGTCTAAATTATAGTTCTCCACAAGCCTCCACCCTCAAACGGATGGCCAAACAGAAAGAATTAACTCGCTCTTGGAGCATAATCTTCGGCACTACGTGAGTGCCAACGAATGAGATTGGGGAAGCTGTTGGACATAGCCCAATTCTCCTATAACTTGCAGCGGAGCTCTGCACCAACAAGAACCCATTTAAGATTATTACGGTACAACAGCCATCAACTCCTCACACCCTAGTTATTGGTTATACAGGGAGTAGCCCATCAGCCTATCACTTTACAAAGGAATGGCATCGCAATGCAAATATTACGCGAGCTTACTTGGAGAAGGCGACCAAAAAGATGAAGAAGTAGGCAGACTTTGGAAGGCGACCACAAGAATTTAAAGTTGGTGACATGGTGTTAGTGAAGCTCCAACCAGCATCACTCTAGTTCTTTAGACACAAAGTGTACAAAGGATTGGTACGCAAGTATAAAGGGCCTTTCCCAATCATCAGCAAAGTAGGCAATGTCTCATACAAGTTGCAACTACCAACATGGTTCAGAATTCACAACGTCTTCCATGCGAGCAACTTGAAAGCCTACCACTCAGATCCACGAGATTATTCTCAAAATGTTCCAACTCGACTACCCCCCACCAGAGCCTCTTACGAGAAGCGAGTTGAAACTATTCTAGCGGATTGTAAGATAAAACTACCCAATGGAGCACAGCAAATAAAGTACTTAGTGAAGTGGCAAAAGTGTCCTCAAACAGAAGTTAGTTGGGAGTCAGAAGACGCCCTGCGACATGAAGAAGCTCGCGTCAAAGCCTACCAACAAGCATCGACGAGGGTGTCGACAGTTTAAGTGGGGGAGAATGTCATGAACGGTCGTCGCTCAACCGCAATGCCTTTGCCCCTTGAATCCTTCGTCACTTTTTCTTACTTGTATATATGTTTGGCAGCTTGTTTTGCCTTGAGTTTATGTGTTTTTACCTATGATATGTGAGCAAGAGTAGTGTAGAAGGCTGCAGAACAATCGTCATTGGAGCTAAAACAAACAAACCCTATTTTTGGGTCTTTTATGTGTCATGTAAGCTCGGTGTGAAATGTTAGCCATTTCAACACCTTGGAACCCCCCCGGGTGGCACTGGGTTGGATGAGGTTCTGGGTATATATCGGGCGTAGGCGTTCATCAGCAATTGAACTTGTCTTGCATCCGATACCTTGGGAATCGTCGTTTGTAGACTTGCGACCGTTCCTACAACCCTCCAAAGTCCTATTTCGCTCTTTCTCTCTTTTCTTTGCTGCACTCAAGGTGTTCAACAAATTGCTTGTATAGCTTTCCGCTTTACGAGACATCGGGACGTGTCCATCGCTCACTTCTAGGAAAATCAACTTCTTATTTGCAGGTCCTACGGGACCTTAAGAGGTTGTAAGAGGGCTGACCCTTTATGGACAGATAATGCATTGGGTGTTTCATGACTTAGGCAATCCCAGCTATGTCCGGAATAGTAGGCAAGGTTGCTCCATGACTTAGGCAATTTTAGCTAAGTCTTCGGGAGTGCTGCGAGGGTGTCGCACGGCTTAGGCAAATTCAGCTAAGTCTCTTTTAGCTTAGTGTAATTGGTTGAGTCCCTCGAGGTTGCACTAAGATGCCAATTGGATCCCGATCCCCACTAGGAGTCTGTCAGAGACTTCTGTCTCACGTGTCGAGGGTGTTGCGTGATTCGCTAAGAAAATAGTAGGAGTACATTAAGATAGAAGTCCATATCTTAATTAGTAGTTTCTGTAAATTCTGCATGTTATTTATTTTTTTGCTATATCTTGTTTTATCAGAAACATGTCACTCACAAACCCCCTACGTGACATACTTGATGCCAACTACTTCACTGGTCCAAACTATACAGATTGGCTCCGCAATTTAAGAATTATTCTTGGCAGAGAAAATCACATATGTCCTTAACACAATTATGCCCATGCTGGAAGAAGGGGCAAGTGAGGATGAGATCGCTCGCTATATGAAGTACATAGATGATTCAACATTAGCAAAATGTTACATGTTGGCCTCCATGACTCCTGAGTTACAAAGGCAACATGAGAGCATGGATGCAGATTCTATCCTTCTTCATCTCCGCCAACTGTTTGAGAAACAGAGAAGAACTCAAAGATATAAGATATCCAAGAAACTCTTCTAAGCTAGGATGATAGAAGGGACATCGGTTGAGAACCATGTCCTAAAGATGATAGAGTGGATCAAGAAGCTCACAGGTCTATGAATAGTCCTAGAGGATAACCTATGCGTTGATCTTATATTTCAATCTCTACCAGATTCCTTTTCTCACTTCATCATGAATTTTAACATAAGCCAGTTTGAGGTGACTCTCCCTGAGCTCCTTAATATATTGAGGGAAGCTGAGAGTGGTATCAAGAAGGAGAAGCCAGTTCTCTATATTGGTGAGACCAAAAAGAAAAGGAAGGCCAGTAAGACCCTTAAGAAGAGCAAGGGCAAAGAAAGACCAGTTAAGGCAAAGATTGCTAAGAAATACCCAGGAAAGAATAAAGGACAATGCTTCAATTGTGGCCAAGACGGACATTGGAAGAGGAACTGTAAGGACTACCTTGCAAAAAAGGCAAGACAGAAGCTTGGAGAAGCTTCAGATATATTCATGATCATTCTTCACTTATTAGATTTTTATGATAACACATGGGTATTGGATACCGGGAGTATTTATTATATCTATAATTCGTTGTAGTTTCTGGTAAAACCTAGGAGATTGGCTAGAGGCGAGATGGACCTCAAGATAGGTAATGGAGCAAGAGTTGCTGCAGTTGTTGTTGGAGAGGTCACCCTACATTTGCTTAGTAGAGCTATTATTATATTAGATGCATGCTATTTTGTTCCCTCTATTATCAAAAATATTATTTCTATCTCTTGTTTGACATTTAGTGGATATAAATTAGTTTTTGAGAATAATAGTTGTTCAATAATTATGGATGATGAGATCATTACTAGAGGGACCCTTACAAATGGCTTATATATGTTAGACACTTCTCCACACATCATGAATATAAACATGTCTAAGAGGAAAAGAGATGAGGTAAATAATGCATACCTATGACATTGTAGGCTAGGACATATACATGAGGTAATGATTCAAAAGTTGCTGAAAGATGGATACTTAGAAACATTTGACTATGAGTCATATGCAACTTGCGAACCTTACCTTCGTGGGAAAATGACTAACTCTCTTTTTAGTAGAACTGGAGAGAGAGCCACTGAGTTACTGGAACTTATACATAGTGATGTATATGGTTCCATGTTGACTCAGGCTATACGTGGTTACTCATACTTCATTACATTCACTGATAATTTCTCTAGGTATGGATATGTGTAATTAATGAAGTACAAATCTAAGATCTTTGAGAAATTCAAGGAATATAAGAATGAGGTAGAGAACCAAATTGGAAAGAGTATTAAGACTCTTCGATCAGATCGAGGAGGAGAGTACTTGAGTATGGAGTTCACCCATTTCCTCAGGGATGATGAGATTCTATCCTAACAGACACCTCCTTATATATCTCAGCTCAATAGTGTATCAAAAAAAAGGAATCACACGCTGTTAGACATGTGCAGTCCATGATGAGTTTCGCTGACCTACCCGTCTTATTTTAGGGGTACGCCCTAGAGATTGTAGTTTACCTTCTGAACAGAGTTCCATCAAAGTCGGTAGTGTCTACACCATATGAGATATGGAAAGGCAAGAAGCCCAATCATAAGATTGTTAAGATTTAGGGCTGTCATGCCCACGTTAGAAGACATAACCCCCATAAGTTGAAATCAAAGATAGAATGGTGCATATTCGTAGGATATCTAAAGGAAACTTATGAGTATTTTCTCTATCATCCCGAGGATTGAAAGGTCTTTGTTGCTAAGAGAGCTGTGTTCCTTAAGAAGGACCATATTCTTGGTGGAAATAGTGGGAGTGATATAGAATTGATCGAGGTTGGAGAACCTAGCTTAAGCACCATTCTAGAGCTCGAGTCTATTCAGGTACCTAATACACAAATTCTAACTTTACGTAGGTCTGGTTGAGTATCTCACCCTCCTGAAAGATATGTGGGACATATCAGTGGAGATGACTCTCAGGATATTGATCCTCAGACCTACGAGGAGGCTATTATGAGTATATACTCCGGGAAGTGGCAAGAAGCCATGAATTCTGAGATAGATTTCATATACTCCAATAGGATTTGGAACCTTATGGATGCACTTGAGGGTATTGTACCCATCGACTGTAAATGGATTTTCAAGAAGAAGATCGAATGGATGAAAAAGTAGAGACCTATAAAGCAAGGCTGGTAGCTAAAGGATATCGTCAAAGACAAGGAGTTGATTATGATGAAACCTTTTCACCTGTAGCCATGCTTAAGTCCATTAGAGTTATTTTGGCCATTGAAGCAACTATGATTATAAGATTTGGCAGATGGATATTAAAATAGCATTCCTAAATGACAACATCTAGGAGAAGGTGTATATGATACAATCAGAGGGATTCGTATATAAAGAGAGTCCAAATAAAGTATGTGTTGGGAAACCTATAGCGGGTGCATCACATGCACAGCGGAAATTAAAACAAAAATTAGTTTCCCACGCAGATCAAATCGTCATGCAAAAAATTGGGGTCGCGAGAAAAAAATCATAAAAACCGATAAAACCACGATACATGAGAGATTGATTTTACCTAGGGAGATCATACATCCCTGTATTCCAGATCCAGATGGAGAAGATGAAGAAGATCAAGCATCCTCCTCTCTAGTGATATCCACATGATGGATCTCTGCAGTGAAACTCCTCCTTTCTAATTTTGTAACTCTTGCTCAGTGGGAGAGAGAAGAATAGGAGGTGGCGGCTAAAGTTGCAGCCTATCAACTAAGAGTCTCCCCTCCTATTTATAGAGAGCCATAAAAAAACCCTAGGGCTCCTGCCTTAGTGGGTGTTGGATCTTCATCCAATAACCCACTAACCTTACATTATTGGATCTCTATCCAATAATCTCCTTAGGCCTCTAATTGGGCCTTAAGCAAGGAGCCCATCAGTATAGGATCTCATCTAATGAGAATAGGGGCTAATTGGATCTCAATCCAATCCTCTATTTGCTGAAACATCCACCATATGTATGTGGCTCTCTAAGCCCGATACCGAGCTGGCCGTGAGTCACTCCCATCAGAACTCCTTCTGATATAGTGACTTATTATTCCCATAATAATTCACTCGACTCATCGACTATGGACGTACTAGGTCACTCGACTCTCTTAATCCGAATGACCTTAGCTAGGGATTTGTCTAAGAAAGCATATATGGTATATTCCTCTCATGATACCAAGAGTGGATGATCCTCTATTGACACTCAATTACCTTCATAAGTTTGGCTATCAATCCCGATAACCAGTTGTACCAGATCTAGAGCTTTCCAAACCTATAAGTCTGGCATTAAAGAAAGGAATACTCATACAAGGCATCCTTGGTGTCTCAAGGACTATGAAATCGCTGTCTGACATTAGGTATCATTAACCATACAACATTTCATAAGTGAATCAATCAGTGAACTCATTCTCCAATGAGCACTTGTACTATATCCTTAGTGTCTCTACACAAACGGCTATGAGATCAGCCACCTCCATCATATGGATGGGTATATAGTACACTGATCTGTCCGGTTATCTCGATGTCCCTCTCGAGTAACCTATGACTAAGATTATTTAGGATCCATGTTTAAAGATGAATCAATCTCATTATCGTGATCACATTACGATCCAATTCCTATTGCACAGAACCAAGGACATCACAATATATATACTACATATAATATAAGATGAGAATATACCAATATTAATTATAAGTAAAAAGATTACGTAGTGTGTCATACGTGCCATCACTCATATGATTGGCTTGTAGGGCACCTATAACTAGCAGTATGCAGGTTGCTTAGATCTATTTATGGATTGAAGCAAGCTTCTCGAAGTTGGAACATATGATTTGATGAGGTGATCAGATCTTATGACTTTGTTAAGAAGGAAGATGAGCCTTGTGTGTACAGGAAGGTAAGTGGAAGTGCTATCACCTTCTTGGTGCTATATGTGGATGACATCCTAATCATTGGGAATGATGTAGGAATGCTCACCATAGTAAAGGCTTAGCTATCCAAAAACTTCTCCATGAAAGACTTAGGGGAAGCCTCCTATATTTTGGGGATTTGAATCTATAGATGTAGATCCAAAAGGATGCTTGGCTTGTCCTAGTTTAGGTACATAGACTCCATTGTCAAAAGATTTGACATGGAGAATTCCAAGAGAGGTCTCATACATATGAGATATGGAATATCACTTTCTAGGAGTTTGTCCCTAAAAACTCTTGAAGAAAGGGTAGACATGGATAAAATACCTTGTGCCTCAGTGATAGGGTCAATCATGTATGCGATGCTATGTGCCAGGCCTGATATAGCACATATTCTGAGTGTCACGAGCAGGTATCAGGCAGATCTAGGTTTAAAACACTAGAAGGCAGTAAAGTGTATCCTTAAGTACTTGAAAAGACTAAGGATCTTTTACTGGTATATAGAGGAGGTAGCCTCTAGGTTGAGAGCTACATAGACTCAAGTTTTCAGTCCAACATTGATGATAACAAGTCAAATTCAGGGTATGTTTCAACCCTGAATGAAGGAGAAGTAAGCTGGAAGAGTTCCAAGCAAGATACTACTGTTGACTCGACCACAGAGGTGGAATACATTGCTGCAGCAGAAGCAGCAAAGGAAAGAGTTTGGATGAAGAAGTTCATCAAGGATTTGGGAATCATACTAAGTAGCGTGGAGTCGATTCTCATATATTATGATAGCGATAGGGCGATAACTTTAACAAAGGAACTCAGGTCTCAACATAATTGTTCTGAGGAGGTTCCATCTGATTAGAGTGATAATGACCCGAAAAGATATAGCAATCTGAAGATAACATTACAGATCTACTGACGAAGCCACTGGCTTAAATTATATTTGAGTGTCACAGGGGTCTGGTGGGGATCAGACACATAGGTGATTGACTTTTGGTCAAGTGGGAGATTGCTGGTTACAGGTCAGGTGCCCTGCAAGCCAATCACGTGAGTGATGGCATGTGTGACACGCTGCGTGATCTTTTTGCTTATGATTAATATTGGCATATTCTCACATTATATTATTTGTTACATATATATTATGATGTCCTTGGTTCTGTGCTATGAGAATCGAATCGTGATGAGATCACAATAATGAGATCGATTCACTTTTAAACATAAATCTTAAATAATCCTGGTCATAGGTTACTCAAGAGGGACATTGAGATAACTGGACAGATCGATGTACTATATACCCATCTGTATGATGGAGGCGGCTGGTCTCATAGCCACTTATGTGGAGACACTAAGGATATAGTACAGGTGCTCATTGAAGAATTAAGTTTATTGATTGATCCACTTATGGAATGCTGTATAGTTAATGATACCTAATGTCAGACAACGATTCCATAGTCCTAGTTGTATATTTGGTCCTTAGACTTGAGACAGCAAGGATGCCTTGTATGAGTACTCCTTTCTTTGACGCTAGACTAATAGTTTTGGAAAGCTCCAGATCTGGTACAACTGGTTATCAGGATTGGTAGCCAACCTTATGAAGGTAATTGAGTATCAATAGAGGATCATCCACTCTCGGTATCACGAGAGGAATATCCCATATGTACTTGCTTAGACAAATCCTTGGCCACGGTCATTCGGATTAAGAGAGAAGGAGTTCTCCGATAGAATCCGATTATAGCTTGACAAACTGATTATGTATATGACCTGATAGTATCATGTCTAATATACGGTCTCTGGGTTATTATTTAGATGAGGGATTATTGATACACGATAACTATGGATAGACAGGTCCGATGGATTTGATCCCCCCTATACTATTTGGGGACTATGGCGTAGTGGACTAGTACGTCCATAGTCGATGAGTCATGTGAATTATTATAGGGATAATAATTCACTATATCAGAAGGAGTTTTGATGGGAGTGATTCATGGCCAGCTCGGTATCGGGCCTAGAGGGTCACACACAAATGGTGGATACTTCTGCGAATAAAGGATTGGATAGAGATCCAATTAGCCCTTATTCTCATTAAATGAGACCCTAAGCTGATAGGCTCCTTGATTAAGGCCCAGTTAAAGGCCTAAAGAGATTATTGGATAGAGATCCAATAATACAAGGTTAGTGGGTAATTGGATGGAGATCCAATACCAACTAAGGTAGGAGCTCTAGGGTTTTTGGTGGCTCTCTATAAATAGGAGGGGAGACTAATGGTTGATAGGCTGCAGCTTTAGCCACCACCTCCTATTCTCCTCCCTCCCTCTGTGTAAGAGTTACGAGATCAGATTGGAGAAGTTTCACTATAGAGATCCATCGTGTGGATACTGCTAGAGAGGAGGACGCTTGACCTCCTTCACCTTCTCCATCTGGATCTGGAATACAAGGATATATGATCTCCCAAGGTAAAATCAATCTCTCACACATCACAGTTTTATCGATTTTTTACATTTTTCTCGTGGCCCCAATATTTTGCACGATGATTTAATCTACATGGGAAATCAGTATTTTGTTTTGATTTTCACTACTCATGTGATGCTCCCGCTGAGGTTTCCCAACAGTTGGAGGGCGGAGGCCAAGCAAGTCTATTGCACTCCAACTTCCTTTCCAGGATCAGGGATGGACTGTACCAAGATCCTTAGGCAGTAACTCTGATGCAACTCATCAAAGAGGGCAAGGCACGATGATTTTGGGTCTAAGAGGGACTCATCTATGCTAAGGGGAAGAGAGTTTATGTTCCGCGAGCGGATAACTTAAGGCGTGAACTCCTGAAAGAGTGTCACAATTCCATTTAGGCTGGACATCCATGCATCCACCGAACAATAGCTCTCGTGGAGAGAGCCTTCTATTGGCCGAAGATTAGGACAGATATGGAGGAATATATTCGAACATGCCTTGTGAACATGACAAGGTAGAGTAGCAAAAGCTAGTGAGAATTTTGGAGCAGCTGCCTGTACCAGAAAGGCCATAGGAGAGCATTTCCTTGGACTTCATATCAAGCTTCTCCATGATAGGGGGACTTGGATCGATACTCATGGTAGTTAATTGATTTTCAAAGTATGCAACATTCATTACTGCACCCCTACATTGCTCAACAGAGAAGACGGCTAAGTTGATAATGAAGAATATGGTGAAGTATTGGGGAGTCCCACACAACATCATTAGTGATCGAGATTCTCGGTTCTTGGGATGATTCTGGACCGAGTTGTTCAAGTTGTTGGGATCTAAATTATATTTCTCTACAAGCCTCCACCCCTAAACGGATGGCCAAACAGAAAGAATCAACTCGCTCTTTGAGCAATATCTCTAGCACTACGTGAGTGCTAACCAACGAGATTGGGTAAAGTTGTTAGATATAGCCTAATTCTCCTACAACTTACAGTGGAGCTCTGCATCCAGTAAGAGCCCCTTTGAGATTATTACGGGACAACAACCATTAACTCCTCACACCTCGGTTATTGGTTATACAGGGAGTAGCCTATCAGCCTATCACTTCGCAAAGGAATGGCATCACAATACAGATATTGCGCAGGCTTACTTGGAGAAGGTGACTAAAAAGATGAATAAGTGGGCAGACTTAGGAAGGTGACCACAAGAGTTTAAAGTTGGTGAAATGGTGTTAGTGAAGCTCCAACCAGCATCACTCCAGTTCTTTAGGCACAAAATGCACAAAGGATTGATACGCAAATATGAAGGGCCTTTCCCACTCATCAGTAGGGTAGGCAATATCTCATACAAGTTGCAACTGCTAGCATGGTTCATAATTCATAACGTCTTCTATGCAAGCAACTTGAAAGCCTACCACTCAAATCCCCAAAATGATTCTTGAAATGTTCCAACTTGACTAACCCCACCAGAGCCTCTTACGAGAAGTGAGTTGAAACTATTCTGGCAGATCGTAAAATAAAGCTATCTAATAGAGCATAGCAAATCGAGTACTTGGTGAAGTGGGAAAAGGTTCTTCGAACAGAAGCCAGCTGGGAGCCAGAAGACACCTTATAACATGAAGAAGCCCATGTCAAAGCCTACCAACAAGCATCAACTAGGGCATCGACTGTTTAAGTAAGGGAGAATATCATGAACGATCATCGCTCAACTGCAGCACCTTCGCTCGATGAACCATTCATGGCTTTTTCTTGTTTGTATATATGTTTGGTAGCTTATTTTGCCTTGAGTTTATATATTTTTACCTAAGAAAATATGAGCAAAAGTAGTGTAGAAAGCTGCAGAACGATCGCTCACTACGCTGGAGCCAAAATAGCCTAAAACTATCCTATTTTGGGTCTTTTTTATGTGCTATGACAACCATTCTGAGCAGTACAAAATGTCAGCCATTTCAGCATCTTGGAATACCTCGGGTGGCACCAGGTTGGATGAGGTTCTAAGTATATATCAGGCATAGGCTTTTATCAATAATTGAACTTGTCTTGCATCCAACACCATGGGAACCATCATTTATGGACCTGTGACCATTCTTACAACCCTCTAAAGTCCTATGTCACTCTCTTTCTCTCTTTTATCTACTACACTTAAGGTGTTCGACGAATTGCTTGTATAGCTTTCCACTTTGCGAGACGTCGGGACTTATCCATTGCTCGCTTCTAAGCTAATAAACTTCTTCTTTGCAGGTCTTACAGGACCGTATAAAGTTGCAAGAGAGCTGACCCTTTGTGGATAGATAACGCTTTGAGCGTTTTATGACTTAGGTAATCCCAGCTAAGTCCGAAACTGTCGGTAATATTTTTTCATGACTTAGACAATTTCAGCTAAGTCTTCAAGAGTGCCACTATGTCACGGGCTTAACTGATTTTGCCTAACTCATACGGCACCCATGCATATCCGTCCATAATGGTCAGCCTTCCCCGAGATCTCCTAGAGTCCCTTAGACTTACAAAAGAGAAAACGGGCCAGAAGAAGCAACTCTATCGGGATTCACAAGAAACTACTCAAGAAAACACTTTATAAAGCCATATACAAATTACACCCATGGATATTACAAAATCAGAAAGGTTGCACATAAAGGATAATGGTCCATTACAAACCGAAGTCTCCACAAATGCTTATAGGACACACTCATATTTACAAGCCAAAATTGGCTACAAAGCAAACCAAACTAGGGCTGCTAAGCCTACTGCAAGCCAGCTACTTGTACAAGGTATGTACACAGATTGAAGGACACGGACAAACATGAGTATTTCATCAAACACCTTATTTACCTTATTGTCCGTGACATTCTCCCCCACTTATTGCTTCGACATCCTCATCGAAGCAACTGTAGACACTGTATCTCCTCATATTTTGTTGAATCTTCAATCTCCTACTTTAGCTGTAACACACCCCTTAGGCTCTCAGCTGCTCTTCGTCGGTATTGTTGAGTAGTCAGACTCTGATCCATCATGTTGCTTCAACCCACCAATGACTGAATCTGATGTGGGGTTGGCTAAGTTGTGCTAATCCTTGTTGACTCTTCGGATCCATCTGATGGAAGGAAAAGACCTACCTTATTATGCGCCAGTATCGTAGAATATTCATGTTGCTTAAACTGGGTGGATGCTTGTTGGAACGTTGACGAGCATCACCTCACAGACTTTAAGGTTTTTTAGGTCCTTCCTCCAAAATGTTTGCCTATTAATCTTTATTCCACGTTTAGTTATCACTTCCAAGTAGGTTTGCATCACTCCTACTTTCGATTGGCATTCAATTGAGAAATGAAGCAGACAATCTACTCTCAGTAGTACTAATCACCAATTGTGAAGATTTGATAACTATTGTCTTCCATAAGCTTTTTTTGAAGGGTCACTGAACTTATGCAGAGCTCCTCTACTCAATAAGTAAGAGAACTGGGATACTCGACTTCACCCATTCTCTTAGTAGTTGAGAAGGAAAGACTACTTGGTTTCGCTCACCTCCTCAAGTTAAGAGAATTGGGGTACTTAGTTTTGCCCATTCTCTTGAGTTGAGAAGGTAAATGTTACTCAATTTCGCCTGCCTCCTCGAGTTTGTACTTCATGCATTGAGCTGGTTACTAACATTCACCCGCTCTTTGCTCACACTTCTGAAGCACTAGACGTGTTTATACTTCTTGCATTAAGTTAGCTACTATGATTCGCCTTCTTACTGCCATTGAACTTCTGAAATGCAAGAAGTTTCGCTCGAAAAGAGCAAAAGTTTACTCCAACTTGGAGTCCCCCAACTTGAAGTAAGTCTTTGATAGTTCTGGTTGCCTCTGGGATTATACCGTCTTCTCCATCACCATTATCACCTACTCCTCTGAGTAAAAATTGTACAGTACCATGTATTGCCTACTTCGTTCCTTGGTCAAGCACTTTTGTATAAACCTGAAGTCCCTCGCTTTCGGCTATCCTAATAGAAGCCCATTGACACTGGTCTTATGAAGTTCCTTAGCCTTTGCCCTTCCGCCTTGTCTTGGTACCTGAAGTTTACCTTTACATTCTCTACCTCCTCGACCCCTTTTACAACTAATGCTCTCCCTCCATGAGAGCAAGGGATTTATGACTCCACGGAAGTCCCATATCTGCATACCATGGTTTTGCTAAGCTGATGGCCCTACTATCCGTTGCCTTGCATCTTCATCCCATCCATCGCGATCGGTAGATCTACACCACCGTGTCCTCCTAGTAGTTCTCCTTAGTTGATGGAAAGATAGACTGTAACTCTCATACATGACCTCCGCTATCTTGTTGTAGAGCTTGCATCGATTCTGTTCTCCTTACCTTCCTTGGTAGCAATATTCGTTTTCTCGACTTTGTCCTCTGACTTGCCACGATCCCTTAAGCGAATGTGAGCACTGAAGCAGTCCAACTCTCCAACTGCTCTAATCATATCTTTGTATAATTAAGTCCCCTCCATAAGACTCATTGGTACTTGCAATCTAACTTCTCCCTCAATGGTACATAGCCCCTATATGCTAATGACCAAGGCTTTCATCTAATGTAAGCTTCGATGCATACACATGGAAGATCCGCCTCTGCGGTACCATGACATTCACCCTTTGAATCCACAGCCCTTCCTGCCATTGCATTGTTTACCAAAGTGGAGCTCCCAGCAGCTCTTGATCACTTATGATCACGTCCCCCTCCATAGAACTCACTGGTACTTGCACTTAGACTTCTTCCTCGGTGGTATACAGCCCCCATATGCTGATGACTAAGGCTTTCATCTAATGCAAGCTCCGATGCATACACGAAGACCCGCCTCTATGGTACTACGACATTCACTCCTTGAATCCATAACCCTTCTTCTTGTTGCGTCATACACCAAAGTGGAGCTCCCAGTAACTCTTGATCATACCTCCGCATGATCTTGTCCCTCACGGGACAAGACTGCATGTGTTGCATTGCCATGAACTATTCTACCACGATCCGCTGCACCATATCGCCTCCTGGTGACATCTCCATTACATATAAATTCTTATGTGATGAACTCGGACTATGACTTTTTTATGTTATCACGGGCTTAACTGATTTTGCCTAAGCCGTGTGGCACCCATGTGTGTCCATCAGCAAAGGTCAGCCTTCCCCGAGATCTCCTAGAGTCCCTTAGACTTACAAAAGAGAAAACAGGCTAGAGGTAGCAATTCCAACAGGATCCACAAGCAACTGCTCAAGCAAACACTTTATAAAGTTAAATACAAATTACACCCATGGATATTATAAACTCAGAGAGTTTGCAAACAAATGATAATGGTCCATTATATATCGAAGTCCCCACAAGTTCTTACAAGTCACACTCATATTTAAAAGCTAAAATTGGCTACAAAACAAACGAACTAGGGCTGCTAAGCTTACTGCAAGCTCGCTTCTTATTGTACAAGATATGTACATAAACCAAAGGATATAGATAAACATGAGCGTTTTATCAAACACCTTGTTTACATTGTTGTTCGTGATATTTTCCCCCAATTATTCCTTCGACGTCCTCGTTGAAGCCACTATAGACGCTACATCTCCTCGCATTTTGCTGAATCTTTAATCTTCTACTTTGGTTGCAACATGCCCCTTTGGCTTTCAATGGCTCTTCGTCACTGTTGTTGAGTAGTCAAACTCTGATCTACTATACTGCTTCAACTCACCAATGACTGAATTTGGTGTGGGGTTGGTTAAGTTGTGCTAATCCTTGTTGACTCTCGCGGTTCTATCTGATGAAGGAGAAGACCTACCTTATTATATGCTAGTATCATAGTATACTCATGTTACTTGAACTGGATGAATGCTTATTGGAACATTGATGAGCATTGCCTCATAGACTTTAAGGTTTTTGAGGTCCTTCCTCTACAATGTTTGCCCATTGATCCTTCTTCCATGTTTAGTTGTCACTTCCAGGTAGGTTTGCATCACTCCCTCTTTCAATTGACATTCAATTAGGAAATAAAGCGGACAATCTACTCTCAATGGTACTGATCACCAATGGTGAGGATTTGATAACTATTGTCTTTCATAAGCTTTCTGTGAAGGGTCATTGAACTTATGCAGAGCTCCTCTACTAGATGGATAAGAAAACTAGGATACTCGACTTCACCCATTCTCTTAGTAGTTGAGAAGGTAAGGTTACTTGTCTTTGCTCACCATCTCGAGTTAATTGAATTAGGATACTCAGTTTCGTCCATTCTCTTGAGTTGAGAAGGAGAATTGTACTCGATTTCGCCTGCCTCCTCAAGTTTGTACTTTATGCATTGAGCTGGTTACTAACATTCACCCACTCTCTGCTCACACTTTTGAAGTACTAGAAGTGTTTGCACTCCTTGCGTTGAGTTAGCTACTGTGATTCACCTTCTCACTGCCATTGAACTTCTGGAATGCAAGAAGTTTCGTTCGAAAAGAGCAAAAAGTTTACTCCAACTTGGAGTTCCCCAAATCGGAGCAAGTCTTTGATAGTTCTGGTCACCTCTGGGATTGTACTATCTTCTCCATCACCTTTGCCGCCTACTCCTCTAAAAAGAAAAGGTACAGTACTGCGTATTGCCTACTTTGTTTCTTGGTTGAGCACTTTTGCATCAACCTGAAGTCCCTCACTTTCGGCTATTTTGATGAGAAGTCCATCGACACCGGTCTTACGAAGTTCCTTGGCCTCTGCCCTTCCGCTCTGTCTTGGTACCTCGAGTTTGCCTTTGCATTCACCACCTTCTTGGTCCCTTTTATGACCAATGCTCTCCCTCCATGAGAGCAAGGGATCGATGACTCCACGGAAGTCCCGCCTCTGCATACCATGGTGCTGCCAAGCCCATGGCCCTACTATCTATTGCCTTGTATCTATATCCCTTCCTTCTAAACAATGCTTTGCTTTTTGGGTAGCTGAGCCCCACTGGACTCGTCGTCACTTCCTTACCCCTTTAGAGCACCTACTTCAACACCACTGTGTCCTCCTAGCAGTTCTCCTTAGTTGATGGAAAGATAGACTACAACTCTCACGCATGGCCTCCGCTATCTTGTTGCAGGGCTCACACCAATTCTGTTCTCCTTAGCTTCCTTGGTAGCAACATTCGCTTACTCAACTTTGTCCTCTGACTTGCCGGGCTCCCTTAAGCGAATATGAGCACTAAAGCAGTCCAACTCTCCAGCTGCTCTGATCATTCCTTTATATAATCAAGTCCCCTCCATGGGACTCACTGGTACTTACAATCTGACTTCTCCCTCGGTGGTATATAGCCCCCATATATTGACGACCAAGGTTTTCATCTGATGCAAGCTTCGATGCATACACACGGAAGACTTGCCTCTGCGGTACCATGACATTCACCCCTTGAATCCATAACCTTTCCTGTTGTTGCATTGTTCACCGAAGTAGAGCTCCCAGTAGTTTCTGATCATTCACATGATCGCGTCCCCCTCAATGGGACTCATTGGTACTTGTACTTGGACTTCTTCCTCGGTGGTATATAGCCCCTATATATTGATGACTAAAACTCTCATCTAATACAAGCTCTGATGCACACACGAAGACCCGCCTCTATGGTACCATGACATTCATTCTTTGAATCCGTAGCCCTTCTTCTTGTGGTATCGTACACCAAAGTGGAGCTCCCAGTACCTCCTGATCATACCTCCACATGATCTTGTCTCTCATGGAACATGATCACCTGCATTGCATTACCACGAACTATTCCACTACAATCCATTGCACCATGTTGTCTCCTGGTGACATCTCCATTCCATACAGATTCTTGTGTGATGAACTAGGACTACGACTTCTCTATGTGTGGCCTTTGCCAACATATCGTAGGGCCTCCGCCATCTCTGATTTTTTTTAATTTTTTTTATTCACTCCCTTAGTAATTCACTTTCGTCCATCCAATCTTGGGTCAGACCTGGATGAAGCATAGCTCTAGGATAGTCCATCGCCTAGTAGCTCCTAAAGTCCCCATGACTTCACTAGAATCGATAGACCATTGTCTGGATCCTGGGCCTCTATCCCCTACCAGCACAATCTCTGCTATGCATCATTTGTTCTTGACAACTCGAATGGGAACACTGTGGCATATTCTTCAAAAGTACCTGCCTCTACATCCTCTTGCTCCATGCTAAGGTATCCTGATCCCAACTTTGCCTTTGCAAATTGAATCACCTTAGTTACTCTATCAAATACATCTTTGAGGTAACTTACATGTGCCTCGAAGCTCTTGTTATCTTTGGCACCATGCAAGATAAGTCTGTCCTATCAGAATGAAGAACCCATAGAATGACATAATCCCAATCTTGCCTTTACGAGAGTTCATGCCCTTGACCTCTGTCTAAGGAAAGCTTCGTGCCTCTGCTCCATGTTCCATCTTTTATGTCGACTCCCTTTATGCGGCTTGGATACTTCACTAAGTTCCACCCAAGTTGCTCCGCTCCTTGATTTGCATTGAGTTGATAGTGGCCCTTGCGTCTACCATTCCACGGGTCAGCCCTCTGTTGAGTTCGATTTCCACATCGACTCTAAGTGTGCCTTCAAAAGATATTACCTTGGATTGCTCCCCTACTTGATCTCGAAATGCATCCACTAATGCATTACCTCATTCGAGATGATGTGACGACTCTTCGTCACTCGCTCAGCCCATTGAGCTTCATGGAGATATTACCTTGAGAATGTCTTTCCCAATATGAGTGATCTGTTGCACATGATTCTCCCTCTTGAGAACTAGGACTTATCTCTCTTAGATATATGTCATGTTGGAGCAACTTTTCTCTTTGCATTCTTTCCACTAGAAGTTTCAGAGACCACCATCCCCTTTGGACTACTCCATCTTGCTGAACAACTTGTGCCTTGTTCTGCCCCCATAAATGCACTTGCTAGATTGCGACCGTTCGCCAATACAGTCTCCACTGCACCCTTCAAGGTCTAGCAATGTGCTGAACTTATTGTAGATTTCAGCTGCTTACAGATGTATTCTTTCTATATTGAAGAGAAAGTTTTGATGCTCCACAGCGTCGAGTTTCAATCGCGACTTGGGATGGCCATGAACACTCCATCGTCTGTGTACGAGCCCTTGCATGAGTACCGAATCCTTCAAGTTAGCAATTTCACTCACCTATGTGAGCTTTCGTAACTCTTATGGTCATTGAGCGTCACATCTCACTTTACATGGTCTCATCTTTCACCAAGCGCCTCGCTTGCATTGAGCACCGTCAAATTTGGTTGCCAACATCGAGCCATAGCTCGAACTCAACTATCCCAATCTTTGTGTGCTATGGATTCTTCTTCGCTTGCGTGTCCTCATGGTTCCTCTCACGCAAAGGGTCTGTCATTTCTCTGAATGCTAAGCCTAGAAGACCGCTCCTCTAAGCGACTCCTTTCCCTACATCTCAATGTCTGTTTCCCCCAAATGGTTG
Organism: Ensete glaucum; assembly: GCA_021527575.1. Lineage (NCBI taxonomy): Eukaryota > Viridiplantae > Streptophyta > Magnoliopsida > Zingiberales > Musaceae > Ensete > Ensete glaucum. The sequence continues at coordinate 7,261,326 of CM038556.1, forward strand.
CGCATGCTGGCTGTCCTCCATAAAACCCAGCTAGGTCCCCCGCATTTATATGGCGAGTGTTTCTGCTTATGCTTGTCTTGCTCTGATACCACATTATCGCGAGCTTAGCTGATTTTGCCTAAGTTGTGCGGCACCCATGCATGTCCGTCCGCAAAGGTCAGCCTTCCCCGAGATCTCCTAGAGTCCCTTAGACTTACAAAAGAGAAAATAGGCCAGAGGAAGTAATTCCAATGGGATCCACAAGCAACTGCTCAAGCAAACACTTTATAAAGCCAGATACAAATTATAACCATGGACATTACAAACTCAGTGAGTTGCACATAAATGATAATGATCCATTATAGACCGAAGTCCCTAGAAGTGCTTACAAGACACAGTCATATTTAAAAGCCAAAATTGGCCACAAAGCAAACCAAACTAGGGCTACTAAGCCTACTGCAAGTCCGCTTCTTGCTGTACAAGGTATATACACAAATTGAAGGACACAGACAAATATGAACATTTCATCAAACACCTTGTTTACATTATTGTTCGTGACAATGTAGCCTCTGCCAACACATCGTAGGGCCTCCTCTATCTTTGATTTTTTTTTGTTCACTCCCTTGGTAATTCACCTTCATCCACTCACTCTTGGGTCACACCTGGATGAAGCATAGCTCTAAGATAGTCCATCGCCTAGTAGCTCTTGAAGTTCGCCCGACTTTGCTAGGATTGGTGCACCATTGTCTGTATCCTGGGCCTCTATCCCTTACCAGCATAATCTCTTGTATGCATCACTTATTCCTGACAACTTGAATGACAACACTATGATATATTCTTTAAGAGTACCCACCTCTATTTCCTCTTGCCCCGTGCTAAGGTCTCTTGATCCCAATTTTACCTCTGCAAGTTGAGTTGATGATGATCCTTGTGCCCACTATTCCATGGGTTAGCCCTCTGTTGAGTTCGATTTTCACATCGACTCTAAGTGTGTCTTCATAAAATGTTACCTTGGATTGCTTCCCCACTTGATGTCGAAATGCATCCACCAATGTATGATCTCATTCGAGATCATACGATAACTCTTCATCACTCATTCGGTCCATTGAACATTGTGAAGATATTGCCTTGGGGAACTCTTCCTCAATATGTGCGATCTGTTGCATATGATTCTCCCTCTAGAGAACTAGGACTTATCTCTCTTGGATATCTATCCTGTTGGAGCAAATTTCCTCTTTGCATTCTTCCCACTAGAAGTTTCGGAGACCACCATCCCCTTTACACTACTCCGTCTTGCTGAACAACTTGTGTCTTGTTCTGCCCCCGTAAATGCACTTGCTAGATTGCGACCCTTCGTTGACATAGTCTCCATTGCATCCTTCAAGGTCTACCAATATGCTAAACTTATTGCACATTTCAGCAAGTTGGTTACCAATGTCGAGTCATAGCTCAAACTCAATCATCCCAATCTTTGTGTGCTACGCATTCTTCTTCGCTTGTTTGTCTTCGTGGTGCCTCTCGCGTAAAGGGTTGGCCATTCCTCTGAATGCCAAACCTAGATACCCGCTCCTCTGAGCAACTTCTCCCTGTATCTCAATGTCTGTTTCCCCCAAACGGTTGTGCGTGCTGGCTGTCCTCCACACAACCCAGCTAGGTCCCCCACATTTATATGACGAGTGTTTCTGCGTGTGCTTATCCCGCTCTGATACCACACTATCACGGGCTTAGCTGATTTTGCCTAAGCCGTGCGACACCTATACGTGTCTGTCTGTAAAGGTCAACCTTCCCCAAGATCTCCTAGAGTCCCTTAGACTTACAAAAGAGAAAATGGGCCAGAAGAAGTAATTCCATCGGGATCGACAAATAATTGTTCAAGAAAATATTTTATAAAGCCAAATACAAATTACACCCATGGACATTACAAAATCAAAAAGATTACACACAAAGGATAATTGTCCATTACAGATCAAAGTTCCCACAAGTGCTTACAAGACATACTCATATTTAAAAGCCAAAATTGGCCACAAAGCAAACGAAACTAGGGCTGCTAAGCCTACTACAAGCTTGCTACTTGCTGTACAAAGTATATATATAAACTCAATGATACAGACAAATATAAGCATTTTATCGAATACCTTGTTTTCCTTATTATCCAGCTAGGTCCCCTACATTTGTATGGCGAGTGTTTCTACGTATTATTATCTCGCTCTAATACCACAATGTCATAGGCTTAGCTGATTTTGCCTAAGCCGTGCGGCACCCATACGTATCCATCTGCAAAAGTCAGCCTTCCCCGAGATCTCTTAGAGTCCCTTGGACTTACAAAAGAGAAAACGGGCCAGAAGAAGCAATTCCAACAGGATTCACAAGCAACTGCTCAAGTAAGCACTTTATAAAGTTAAATATAAATTACACTCACGGACAATATAAAATCAGAAAGGTTGCACATAAAGAATAATAGTCTATTATAGATCGAAGTTCCCACAAGTGCTTACAAGATGCACTCATATTTATAAGCCAAAATTGGCCATAAAGCAAACCAAACTAGGGCTGCTAAGCCTACTGTAAGCTCGCTTCATGCTATACAAGGTATATACACAAACCGAAGGACATGGACAAACATGAGCATTTCATCGAACACCTTCTTTATATTATTGACCGTGACAGTTTGGGGGTGGAGGCTTTTGGAGAAGTATAATTTAGATCCTAACAACTTGAATACCTCGGTCCAAAATCATCCCAGAACCGAGAATCTCGATCACTAATGATGTTATGTGGGACTCCCCAATACTTCACTACATTCTTCATCATCAACTTAGTCGCCTCCTTTGTTCAGCAATGTAGGGGTGCAGTAATGAATGTTGCATACTTTGAAAATCGAAAGGCATTGGTTAAGCCGAAACGCATCACCAAGAACTTGAATGCTCCATACTTGGTCATACAGATAGTCTTCGCCTCATCACCTTCTGTAATACGCACCTGCCAATACCTTGACCGAAGGTCAAGTTTGGAAAAGTACTTTGCCTTGCCTAATTGATAGAATAAGTCCATGATGAGCGGGATGGGGTACTTGTTCTTTATCGTCATCTTGTTGAAGGCTTGATAATCAATGCATAATTGGAGGCTCCCATCTTGTTTCTTCTAGAAGAGGAAAGATGCTTTTAAACTATGTATAAGACCACCGCTTAGCAGTTCATCAAATTGCTTCCTTAGTTCTGCCAACTCTAGAGGGGTCATGCGGTATGGTCTCACTGGAGGCTTAATTCCCGGCTCCAGTTTAATTCGATGATCCACGCCTTTGTGTGGTGGTAGAGTTCTCGGCAACTCCGTTGTGTCACGGGCTTAGCTGATTTTGCCTAAGCACCCATGCATGTTTGTCCACATAGGTCAGACTTCCCCGAGATCTCCTAGAGTCTCTTAGACTTACAAAAGAGAACACTTTATAAAGCCAGATACAAATTACACCCATGGATATTAGAAGCAATCCCATCGGGATCCACAAGCAATTACTTAAGAGAACACTTTATAAAGCCAGATACAAATTACACCCATGGATATTACAAACTCAGAGAGGTTGCACACAAAGCATAATGGTCCGTTACAACCAAAGTTCCCACAAGTACTTACAAGACACACTCATATTCAAGCCAAAATTAGCCACAAAGCAAATCAAACTATGGCTGTTATGCCTACTGCAAGCCCGCTACTTGCTGTACAAAGCAAGTAAACAAACCGAAGGACACGGACAAACACGAGCATTTCATTGAACACCTTGTTTACATTATTGTATGTGATATTCTCCCCCACTTATTCTTTCGACGTCCTTGTCAAAGCCACTGTTGACACTACATCTCCTCGCATTGTCACGGACAACAATGTAAACAAGGTGTTCGATGAAATGCTTGTGTTAGTCCGTGTCCTTCGGTTTAGGTACATATCTTGTATAACAAGAAGCAGACTTGCGGTAGGCTTAGTAGCCCTAGTTTGATTTGCTTTATGGCCAAGTTTGGCTTGTAAATACAAGTGTGTCCTATAAGCATTTGTAGGGACTTCGGTCTGTAATGGACCATTATCCTTTGTGTGCAACCTCTGAGTTTGTAATGTCCATGGGTGTAATTTGTATTTTGGCTTTATAAAGTATTTTCTTGAGCAGTTACTTATGGATCCGTGGGAATTGCTTCTTCCGCCGTTCTCTTTTGTAAGTCGTGGGACTTTAGGAGATCTCGGGAGGGCTGACCTGGACGGACATGCATGGGTGCCGCAAGCTAAGCCCGTGACAATGTGGTATTAGAGTGGGACAAGCACACGTAAACACTTGCCATACAAATGTGGGGGACCTAGCTAGGGTGGAGGACGGCCGGCCGCACGCCCGTTTGGGAGAAACGGACATTGAGATGTAGGGAAAGGAGTCGCTCAGAGGAGCGGGCATCCTGGTTTGGCATTCAAGGAATAGCCAACCCCTTTACACGAGAGGCACCACGAGGACAAGCAAGCGAAGAAGAATGCGTAACACACAAAGATTGGGATGGTTGAGTTCAAGCTATACCTCAACGTTGGCAACCAAACTTGACGGTGCTCCAGGCAAAGCAGGGTGAAAGATAAGATCGTGCAATGTGGGAGGTGTTGTGTAACGACCGAAAGAGTTGTCCAAAGGCTCACAGAGGTGAGGGGAATTGCTAACTCGAAGGATTCAGAACTCATGCAAGGGCTTGTACATGGATGACAGAGTGGTCATGGCCATCCCAAGGCGCGATTAGAACTCAACGTCATGGAGCATCAGAACTTTCTCTTCGACATCGGAAGGATATCTCCGTAGGCGGCTGAAATGTGCAACAAGTTCAGCATGTTGCTAGACTTTGAAGTGTGCAGTGGAGACTGTATTGGAGAAGGGTGGCAATCTAGCAAGTACATTTGTGGGGGTAGTATAAGGCACAAGTTCAGCCAAACTTGACCATAAAGCAAATCAAACTAGGGCTGCTAGGCCTACTGCAAGCCCACTTCTTATTGTACAAGATATGTACCTAAACCGAAGGACATGAACTAACACAAGCATTTCATCGAACACCTTGTTTACATTGTTGTCCGTGACATTCTCCCCCACTTATTCCTTCGACGTCCTCGTCGAAGCCACTATAGACGTTGCATCTCCTCGCATTCTGCTGAATTTTTAATCTTCTGCTTTGGCTGCAGCACGCCCCTTTGGCTCCTAGCCGCTCTCCACCGCTATTGTTGAGTAGTCGAACTCTAATCCGCCATGCTGCTTCAACTCACCAATGACTGAATCTGGTGTGGGGTTGGCTGAGTTGTGCTGATCCTTGTTAGTTCTCGCGGATCGCTTTGATGAAGGAAAAGACCTGCCTTATTATGTGCCAGTATCGCAGTATACTCATATTGCTTAAACTGGGTAGATGCTTGTTGGAGCTTTAACGAGCATCGCCTCACAGACTTTAAAGTTTTTAGGGTCCTTTCTCCATAATGTTTGCCCATTGAACCTTCTTCCACTGTTAGTTGTCACTTCCAAGTATGTTCGCATCACTCCCTCTTAGTCAATTGGGAAATGAAGTGGAAAAACTACTCTCAATAGTAGTGATCACCAACGGTGAGGATTTGACAACCATTGTCTTCCATAAGCTTTCTTTGAAGGGTCACTGAACTTGTGCAGAGCTCCCCTGCTTGGATAAGTAAGAGAACTGGGATACTTGAGTTCACCCATTCTCTTCGTAGTTGAGAAGGTAAGGTTACTTGGCTTCGCTCACCTCCTCGAGTTAAGAGAATTGGGGTACTCGGTTTCGCCCATTCTCTCGAGTTGAGAAGGCAAAGGTTACCCAATTTCGTCTGGCAAAGGTTACTTGATTTCGCCTGCCTCCTCGAGTTTGTACTTCATGCATTAAGCTGGGTACTAACATTCGCCTGCTCTTTGCTCACACTTTTGAAGCACTTGAAGTGGTTGCACTCCTTGCTTTGGGTTAGCTACTGTGATTCGCGTTCCCACTGCCATTGAACTTCTGGAATGCAAGAAGTTTTGCCCGAAAAGAGCAAAAAGTTTACCCCAACTTGGAGTCCCCCAACTTGGAGTAAGTCTTTGATAGATCTGGTCACCTTTGGGATTGTACCGTCTTCTCCATCACCTTTGCCGCCTACTCCTCTTGAGTGGAAAGGTACAGTACCATGTATTGCCTACTTCGTTCCTTGGTCGAGCACTCCTGCATCAACTCGAAGTCACTTAATTTCGGCTATCTGGATGAGAAGCACATCGACATCGGTCTTATGAAGTTTCTTGGACTCTGCCCTTCTGCCTCATCTTGGTACTTGGAGTTTGCCTTTGCATTCTCCACCTCCTTGGCCCCGTTTATGACCAATGTTGTCCCTTCATAAAAGCAAGGGATCGATGACTTCACGGAAGTCCCGCATCTGCGGTACCATGGCGCTGCCAAGCCCATAGCACTAATATCCGTTACCTTGCAGCTTTCTCCCTTCCTTCGCGATCGGTAGATCTGCCTCTGTGGCACTGTGGAGCTCCTCCGAGTCCACCTCCTCTCTAATCGACGCTTTTCTTTTGGGTAGCTGAGCCCCTTTGGACTCGTCGTCGCTTCCTCGCCCCTTTCGACCACCTGCTTCGACACCACTATGTCCTCCTAGCAGTTCTCCTTGGTCGATAGAGAGATAGATTGCAACTCTCATGCATGGCCTCCGCCATCTTGTTGCAGGGCTCGCACCGATTATGTTCTCCTTAGCTTCCTTTGTAGCAACGTTCGCTTACTCGGCCTTGTCCTCTGACTTGCCGGGCTCCCTTAAGCGAATGTGAGCACTGAAGCAGTCCAACTCTCCAACTGCTCCGATTAATCAAGTCCCCTCCATGGGACTCACTGGTACTTGCAATCGACTACTCCCTCGGTGGTACACAGCCCCCATATGGTGACGACCAAGGCTTTCATCCAATGTGAGCTTCGATGCATACACACGGAAGACCCGCCTCTGCGGTACTGTGGCATTCACTCCTGGAATCCATAGCCCTTCTTGCCGTTGCATTGTTCACCGAAGTGGAGCTCCCAGCAGCTCCTGATCATTCACATGATCATGTCCCCCTCCATGGGACTCATTGGTACGTGCACTTGGACTTCTTCCTCGGTGGTATACAGCTCCCATATGCTGATGACTAAGGCTTTCATCCAATGCAAGCTTCGATGAACACACAAAGACCCGCCTCTGCGGTACTATGACATTCACTCCTTGAATCCATAGCCCTTCTTCTTGTTATGTTGTACACCAAAGTGGAGCTCCTAGTAACTCCTGATCATACCTCCGTATGATTTTGTCCCTCACGGGACAAGATTGCCTGTATTGCATTGCTACGAACTATTCCACCACGATCCGCTGCACCATGTCGCCTCCTGGTGACATCTCCATTGCATACAGATTCTAGTGTATGCACTCGGACTATGACTTCTCCACGTGTGGCCTCTGCCAACACATAGTAGGGCCTCCGCCATATCCGATTTTTAGTTCGCTCCCTTGGCAATTCCCCTTCGTCCCCCCCACTCCTGGGTTATACCTGGACAAAGCATAGCTCTAGGATAGTCCATCGGCTAGTAGCTCCTGAAGTCCTCTGACTTCGCTAGAGTTGGTGCACCATTGTCTGGATCTTGGGCCTATATCCCCTACCAACACAATCTTGCTATGCACCTCCTGTTCTTGACAACTCGAATGGCAACACTGTGGCATATTCTTCAAGAGTACCCACCTCTGCATCCTCTTGCCCCGTACTAAGTTCTCATGATCCTAACTTTGCCTCCACAAGTTGAATCGCCTTAGTTACTCCATCAAATGCGTCTCTTAGGTAGCTTGGATGTGCCTTGAATCTCCCTTCATCTTTGGCACCATGCAAAATAAGTCTGTCCCATCAGAATGAAGAACCCATGGGACGACATGATCCCACTCTTGCCTCTACAAGAGTTCATGCCCTTGACCTCTGTCTAAGGAAAGCTCTGTGCCTCCACTCCATGTTCCATCTTCTATGTCGACTCCCTTCATGCGGCTTGGATACTTCACCGAGTTCCACCTAAGTTGCTCTGCTCCTCGATTTGCATTGAGTTGATAGTGGCCCTCATGTCCACCATTCCATGGGTCAGCCCTCTGTTGAGTTCGATTTCTGCCTCGACTCTAAGTGTGCCTTCATATGATGTTGCCTTGGATTGCTCCCCCACTTGATCTCGAAATGCATCCACCAATGCATTACCTCCTTTGAGATTATGCGATAACTCTTCGTCGCTCACTTGGTCCGTTGAGCTTTGTGGAGATATAGCCTTGAGAAACTCTTCCTTAATATGTGCAATTCGTTGCACATGATTCTCCCACTAGAGAACTATGACTTATCCCTCCTGGATATCTGTCCTACAGGAGCAACTTTTCTCTTTACATACTTCCCACTGGAAGTTTTGGGCACCATCATCCCCTTTAGACTACTCCGTCTGACAGAACTCGAGCTTTGTTCTGCTCCCACAAATGTACTTGCTAGATTGCGACCCTTCTCCAATACAATCTCCACTGCACCCTTCAAGGTCTAGCAACATGCGGAACTTGTTGTACATTTCAGCCACCTACGGACATATCCTTTCCATGTTGAAGAGAAAGTTCTGATGCTCCATGGCGTCGAGTTCTAATCGCGCCTTTGGATGGCCACGAACACTCCCTCATCCGTGTACAAGCCCATGCATGAGTTTTGAATCCTTCGAGTTAGCAATTCCCCTTACCTCTGTGAGCTTTGCACAACTCTTTCGGTCGTTACACACACCTCCCACCTTGCACGGTCTTATCTTTCACCAAGCACCCTGTTGTGCCTTAAGCACCGTCAGTTTGGTTGCCAACGTCGAGCTATAGCTCAAACTCAACCATCCCAATCTTTGTGTGCTACGCATTCTTCTTCGCTTGCTTGTCCTCGTGGTGCCTCTCGCGCAAAGGGGTTGGCTATTCCTTGAATGCCAAACCAGGATGCCTGCTCCTCTGAGCGACTCCTTTCCCTACATCTCAATGTCCATTTCCCCCAAACGGTTGCGCGTGTTGGCTGTCCTCCACACAGCTTAGCTAGGTCCCCCACATTTGTATGGCAAGTGTTTCTGCGTGTGCTTGTCCTGCTCTAATACCACATTGTCACGGGCTTAGTGGATTTTGCCTAAGCCGTGCGGCACCCGTGCGTGTCCGTCCGCAAAGGTCATCCCTCCCCGAGATCTCCTAAAGTCCCACAGACTTACAAAAAGAGAAAATGGGCCAGAAGAAGCAATTCCCATGGGATCCATAAGCAACTGCTCAAGAAAACACTTTACAAAGCTAAAATACAAATTACACCCATGGACATTACAAACTCAGAGAGGTTGCACACAAAGGATAATGGTCCACTACAGACCGAAGTCCCCACAAGTGCTTATAAGACACACTTGTATTTACAAGCCAAACTTGGCCATAAAGTAAATCAAATTAGGGCTGCTAAGCCTACTGCAAGCCCACTTCTTATTGTACAAGATATGTACCTAAACCGAAGGACACGGACTAACACAAGCATTTCATCGAACACCTTATTTACATTGTTGTCCATGACAACACAAGGAGAAATTGTAGTCCGAGTTCATCACATGAGAATCTGTATGCAATGGAGATGTGACCAGGAGGCAACATGGTGCAGCGGATCGTGGTGGAATAGTTCGTGGCAATGCAATACAGGCAATCTTGTCCCGTGAGGGATAAAGATCATACGGATGTATGATCAAGAGTTACTGGAAGCTCCACTTTGGTGTACAATACAATAAGAAGAAGGGCTATGGACTCTTTGGAGTGAATGCCATAGTACTGCAGAGGTGGGTCTTCGTGTATGTATCGAAGCTTGCATTGGATGAAAGCCTTTGTCATCAGCATATGGGAGCTATATACCACCGAGGAAGAAGTCCAAGTGCACGTACCAGTGAGTCCCATGGAGGGGGACATGATCATGTGAATGATCAAGAGCTGCTGAGAGCTCCACTTTGGTGAACAATGCATCGGCAAGAAGGGCTATGGATTCAAGGAGTGAATGTCACAATACCGCAGAGGCGGGTCTTCCATGTGTATGTATCGTAGCTTGCATCAGATGAAAGCCTTGGTCGTCAGCATATTGTCACGGGCTTAGCTGATTCTGCCTAAGCCGTGCGGCACCTATGCGTGTCCGTCCGCAAAGGTCAGCCCTCCCCGAGATCTCCTAAAATCCCACAGACTTACAAAAAGAGAAAACGGGCTAGAAGAAGCAACTCCCACGGGATCCACAAGCAACTGCTCAAGAAAAATACTTTATAAAGCCAAAATACAAATTACACCCATGGACATTACAAACTCAGAGAGGTTGCACACAAAGGATAATGGTCCACTACAGACCGAAGTCCCCACAAGTGCTTATAAGACACACTTGTATTTACAAGCCAAACTTGGCCATAAAGCAAATCAAACTAGGGCTTCCAAGCCTACTGCAAGCCCGCTTCTTGTTGTACAAGATATGTACCTAAACCGAAGGACACGGACTAACACAAGCATTTCATCGAACACCTTGTTTACATTGTTGTCCGTGACATTCTCCCCCACTTATTCCTTCGACGTCCTCGTCGAAGCCACTGTAGACGCTGCATCTCCTCGCATTCTGCTGAATCTTTAATCTTCTGCTTTGGCTGCAACACGCCCCTTTGGCTCCTAGCCGCTCTCCGCCGCTGTTGTTGAGTAGTCGAACTCTAATCCGCCATGCTGCTTCAACTCACCAATGACTGAATCTGGTGTGGGGTTGGCTGAGTTGTGCTGATCCTTGTTGGTTCTCGCGGATCCCTCTGATGAAGGAAATTTTAGACCTGCCTTATGATGTGCCAGTGTCGCAGTATACTCATATTGCTTGAACTGGGTAGATGCTTGTTGGAGCTTTAACAAGCATCGCCTCACAGACTTTGAAGTTTTTAAGGTCCTTTCTCCATAATATTTGCCCATTGAACCTTCTTCCGCTGTTAGTTGTCACTTCCAATTATGTTCGCATCACTCCCTCTTAGTCAATTGGGAAATGAAGTGGAAAAACTACTCTCAATAGTACTGATCACCAACGGTGAGGATTTGACAACCATTGTCTTCCTTAAGCTTTCTTTGAAGGGTCACTGAACTTGTGCAGAGCTCCCCTGCTTGGATAAGTAAGAGAACTGGGATACTTGACTTCACCCATTCTCTTCATAGTTGAGAAGGTAAGGTGGCTTCTCTCACCTCCTCGAGTTAAGAGAACTGGGGTACTCGGTTTCGCCCATTCTCTCGAGTTGAGAAGGCAAAGGTTACTCAATTTCGCCTGGCAAAGGTTACTTGATTTCGCCTGCCTCCTCGAGTTTGTACTTCATGCATTGAGCTGGTTACTAACATTCGCCTGCTCTTTGCTCACACTTCTGAAGCACTTGAAGTGGTTGCACTCCTTGCGTTGGGTTAGCTACTGTGATTCGCCTTCCCACTGCTATTGAACTTCTGGAATGCAAGAAGTTTTGCCCGAAAAGAGCAAAAAGTTTACTCCAACTTGGAGTCCCCCAACTTGGAGTAAGTCTTTGATAGATCTGGTCGCCTTTGGGATTGTACCGTCTTCTCCATCACCTTTGCCGCCTACTCCTCTTGAGTAGAAAGGTGCGACCATGTCTGCCTACTTGGTCGAGCACTCCTGCATCAACCCAAAGTCCCTCAATTTCGGCTATCTGATTGAGAAGCACATCGACATCGGTCTTATGAAGTTTCTTGGCCTCTGCCCTTCTGCCTCGTCTTGGTACTTGGAGTTTGCCGCTGCACTCTCCACCTCCTTGGCCCCTTTTACGACCAATGCTGTCCCTTCATGAGAGCAAGGGATCGATGACTTCACGGAAGTCCCGCATCTGCGGTACCATGGCGCTGCCAAGCCCATAGCACTACTATCCATTACCTTGCATCTTCATCCCTTCCTCCGCGATCGGTAGATCTGCCTCTATGGCACTGTGGAGCTCCTCCGAGTCCACCTCCTGTCTAACCGACGCTTTTCTTTTGGGTAGCTGAGCCTGTTGGACTCGTCGTCTTCCTCGCCTTTCGACCACCGCCGACACCACCGTGTCCTCCTAGCGATTCTCCTTGGTCGATGGAGGCAGATCGCAACTCTCATGCATGGCCTCCGCCATCTTGTTGCGTGGCTCGTCGATTCTGCTCTCCTTAGCTTCCTTGGTAGCAACGTTCGCTTACTCGGCCTTGTCCTCGACTTGCCGGGCTCCCTTAAGCGAATGTGAGCAGCATCCAACTCTCCAACTGCTCCGATTAATCAAGTCCCCTCCATGGGACTCACTGGTACTTGCAATCTGACTACTCTCTCGGTGGTACACAGCCCCCATATGCTGACGACCAAGGCTTTCATCTGATGCAAGCTTCAGTGCATACATACGGAAGATCCGCCTCTGCGATACTGTGGCATTCACTCCTTGAATCCACAGCCCTTCTTGTCGTTGCATTGTTCATCGAAGTGGAGCTCCCAGCAGCTCCTGATCATTCACAAGATCATGTCCCCCTCCATGGGACTCACTGGTACATGCACTTGGACTTCTTCCTCGGTGGTATATAGCTCCCATATGCTGATGACTAAGGCTTTCATCCAATGCAAGCTTTGATGCACACGAAGACCTCTGTACTCGACATTCACTCCTTGAATCCATAGCCCTTCTTCTTGTTGTGTCATACACCAAAGTGGAGCTCCCAGTAACTCCTGATCATACCTCTGCATGATTTTGTCCCTCACGGGACAAGATTACCTGTATTGCATTGCCACGAACTATTCCACCATGATCCGCTGCACCATGTCGCCTCCTGGTGATATCTCCATTGCATACAGATTCTCGTGCGATGAACTCGGACTACGACTTCTCGACGTGTGGCCTCTGCCAACTCCGACTTTTAGTTCGCTCCCTTGGCAATTCCCCTTCGTCCCCCTCACTCCTGGGTTACTCTTGGACGAAGCATAGCTCTAGGACAGTCCGTCGCCTAGTAGCTCCTGAAGTCCCCCGACTTCGCTAGAGTGGGTGCACCATTGTCTGGATCTTGGGCCTCTATCCCCTACCAGCACAATCTTGCTATGCACCTCTTGTTCCTGACAACTTGAACGGCAACACTGTGGCATATTCTTCAAGAGTACCCGCCTCTGCGTCCTCTTGCCCCGTACTAAGGTCTCATGATCCTAACTTTGCCTCCGCAAGTTGAATCACCTTAGTTACTCCATCAAATGCATCTCTGAGGTAGCTTGCATGTGCCTTGAAGCTCCCTTCATCTTTGGCACCATGCAAAATAAGTCTGTCCCATCAGAATGAAGAACCCATGGAACGACATGATCCCACTCTTGCCTCTACAAGAGTTCATGCCCTTCACCTCTGTCTAAGGAAAGCTCCGTGCCTCCGCTCCATGTTCCATCTTCTATGTCGACTCCCTTCATGCGGCTTGGATACTTCACCGAGTTCCACCCAAGTCGCTCTGCTCCTCGATTTGCACTAAGTTGATAGTGGCCCTCACGTCCACCATTCCACGGGTCAGCCCTTTGTTGAGTTCGATTTCTGCCTCGACTCTAAGTGTGCCTTCATATGATGTTGCCTTGGATTGCTCCCCCACTTGATCTCGAAATGCATCCACCAATGAATTACCTCCTTCGAGATCATGCGACAACTCTTCGTCGCTCACTCGGTCCGTTGAGCTTTATGAAAATATAACCATGAGAAACTCTTCCTCAATATGTGCAGTCCGTTGCACATGATTCTCCCACTAGAGAACTAGGACTTATCCCTCCTGGATATCTGTCCTGCTAGAGCAACTTTTCTCTTTATACTTTCCTTTGGAAGTTTGAGACCATCATCCCTTTGGACTACTCCGTCTTCTTGAACTTGTGCTTTGTTCTCCCCCACAAATGTACTTATTGCGACCCTTCTCCAATACAGTCTCCACTGCACCCTTCAAGGTCTAGCAATATGCAGAACTTGTTGCACATTTCAGCCACCTACGGACATATCCTTTCCATGTTGAAGACAAAGTTCTGATGCTCCATGGCGCCGAGTTTTAATCGCGCCTTGGGATGGCCACGAACACTTTGTCATCCGTGTACAAGCCCTTGCATGAGTTTCGAATCCTTCGAGTTAGCAATTCCCCTCACCTCTGTGAGCTTTGCACAACTCTTTCGGTCGTTACACAACACTCCCACCTTGCACAGTCTCATCTTTCACCAAGCACCCTGCTTTGCCTTAAGCACCGTCAAGTTTGGCTGCCAACGTCGAGCTATAGCTCAAACTCAACCATCCCAATCTTTGTGTGCTATACATTCTTCTTCGCCTGTTTGTCCTCGTGGTGCCTCTCGCGCAAAGGGGTTGGCTATTCCTTGAATGCCAAACCAGGATGCCCGCTCCTCTGAGCGACTCCTTTCCCTACATCTCAATGTCCGTTTCCCCAAGCGGTTCGCTGGCTGTCCTCCACACAGCCTAGCTAGGTCCCCCACATTTGTATGGCAAGTGTTTCTGCGTGTGCTTGTCCCGCTCTGATACCACATTGTCACGGGCTTAGCTGATTCTGCCTAAGCCGTGCGGCACCCATGCGTGTCCGTCCGCAAAGGTCAGCCCTCCCCGAGATCTCCTAAAATCCCACAGACTTACAAAAAGAGAAAACGGGCCAGAAGCAACTCCCACGGGATCCACAAGCAACTGCTCAAGAAAAACACTTTATAAAGCCAAAATACAAATTACACCCATGGACATTACAAACTCAGAGAGGTTGCACACAAAGGATAATGGTCCACTACACACTGATCCCCCACAAGTGCTTATAAGACACACTTGTATTTACAAGCCAAACTTGGCCATAAGGCAAATCAAACTAGGGCTTCCAAGCCTACTGCAAGCCCGCTTCTTGTTGTACAAGATATGTACCTAAACTGAAGGACACAGACTAACATAAGCATTTCATCGAACACCTTGTTTACATTGTTGTCCGTGACAATATGGGGGCTGCGTACCACCGAGGGAGTAGTCAGATTGCAAATACTAGTGAGTCCCATTGAGGGTACTTGATTAATCGGAGTAGCTGGAGAGTTGGACTGCTTTAGTGCTCACATTCGCTTAAGGGAGCCCGACAAGTCAAAGGACAAGGCCGAGTAAGCGAACGTTGCTACCAAGAAAGCTAAGGAGAATAGAATCGGCGCGAGCCCTGCAACAAGATGGCGGAGGCCATGCATGAGAGTCGCAGTCTGTCTCTCCATCGACCAAGGAGAACTGCTAGGAGGACACAGTGGTGTCGGCGGTGGTCGAAAGGCGAGGCGAGTCAGTGAGCTCGGCTACCCAAAAGAAAAGCGTTGGTTAGAAAGGAGGTGGACTCGGAGGAGCTCCACAGTGCCACATGGAGGGAGAGCACTGGTCGTAAAAAGGGGCCGAGGAGGTGGAGAATGTAGAGGCAAACTCCAAGTACCAAGACAAGGCAGAAGGGCAGAGGCCAAGAAACTTCATAAGACCAATATTGATGGGCTTCTCATCCAGATAGCTGAAATTAAGGGACTTTAGGTTGATGCAGGAGTGCTCGACTAAGGAACGAAGTAGGCAGTATAAGGTACTGTATATTTCTACTCAGAGAAGTAGGCGACAATCATGATGGAGAAGACGTTACAATCCCAAAGGTGACCAGATCTATCAAAGACTTACTCTAAGTTGGGGGACTCCAAGTTGGGGTAAACTTTTTGCTCTTTTCTGGCAAAACTTCTTGCATTCCAGAAGTTCAATGGCAGTGCGAAGGCAAATCACAGTAGCTAACCCAACGCAAGGAGTGCAACCACTTCAAGTGCTTCAGAAGTGTGAGCAAAGAGCAGGCGAATGTTAGTACCCAGCTTAATGCATGAAGTACAAACTCAAGGAGGCAGGCGAAATCAAGTAGCCTTTGCTAGGTGAAATTGAGTAACCTTTGCCTTCTCAACTCGAGAGAATGGGCGAAACTGAGTACCCCAGTTCTCTTAACTCGAGGAGGTGAGCGAAGCCAAGTAACCTTACCTTCTCAACTATGAAGAGAATGGGTGAAGTCAAGTATCCCGTTCTCTTACTTATCCAAGCAGGGGAGCCCTCACAAGTTCAGTGACCCTTCAAAGAAAGCTTATGGAAGATAATGGTTATCAAATCCTCACCGTTGGTGATCAGTTCTGTTGAGAGTAGTTTTTCCACTTCATTTCCCAATTGACTAATAGTGGAAGAAGGTTCAATGGGCAAACATTATGGAGAAAGGACCTTAAAAACTTCAAAGTCTACGAGGCGATGCTCGTTAAAGCTCCAACAAGTATCCACCCAGTTCAAGCAATATGAGTATACTACGATATTGGCACATAATAAGGTAGGTCTTTTCCTTCATCAGTGGGATCTGCGAGAACCAATAAGGATCAACACAACTCAACCAACCCCACACCAGATTCAGTCATTGGTGAGTTGAAGCAGCATGGCAGATCAGAGTTTGACTACTCAACAACAGCGACGGAGAGCGGCTAGGAGCCAAAGGGGCATGTTGTAGCAAAAGCAGAAGATTAAAGATTCAGCAGAATGCAAGGAGATGCAGCGTCTACAGTGGCTTCGACGAGGACGTCAAAGGAATAAGTGGGGGATAATGTCACGGACAATAATGTAAACAAGGTGTTCGATGAAATGCTTGTGTTAGTCTGTGTCCTTCGGTATAGGTACATATCTTGTACAACAAGAAGCGGGTTTGCGGTAGGCTTAGCAGCCCTAGTTTGATTTGCTTTATAGTCAAGTTTGGCTTATAAATACAAGTGTGTCTTATAAGCACTTGTAGGGACTTCGGTTTGTAATGGACTATTATCCTTTGTGTGCAACCTCTCTGAGTTCGTAATGTCCATGGGTGTAATTTGTATTTTGGCTTTATAAAGTGTTTTCTTGAGCAGTTGCTTGTGGATCCCGTGGGAATTACTTCTTCTGGCCCGTTTTCTCTTTTGTAAGTAGTCTGGGACTTTAGGAGATCTCGGGAGGGCTAACCTTTGCGGACGGACACGCATGGGTGCCGCACGACTTAGGCAAAATCAGCTAAGCCCATGACAGCATGTTGCTGAATCCTCAATCTTCTGCTTTGGCTCCCAGCTGCTCTCTTCCACTGTTATTGAGTAGTCGAACTCTGATCCGCCATGCTGCTTCAACTCACCAATGATTGAATCTGGTGTGGGGTTGGCTGAGTTATGCTGATCCTTATTAGTTCTCGTGGATCCTTCTAATGAAGGAGAAGACTTGCCTTATTATGCACCAGTATCGTAGTATACTCATGTTGCTTGAACTGGATGGATGCTTATTAGAACTTTGACGAGCATTGCCTCGCAAACTTTGAAGTTTTTAAGGTCCTTCCTCCATAATGTTTGCCCATTGAATCTTCTTCCATTTTTAGTTTTTACTTCCAAGTAGGTTCGCATCACTCCCACTTTCAAATGAAACGGGCAATCTACTCTCAATAGTATTGATCACTAATGGTGAGGATTTGACAACTATTGTCTTTTATAAGCTTTCTTTGAAGGGTCACTGAACTTATGCAGAGCTCTTCTACTAGATAAGTAAGAGAATTGGGATACTCGACTTCACCCATTCTCTTAGTAGTTGAGAAGGCAAGGTTACTTAGCTTCACTCACCTCCTCGAGTTAAGAGAATTTGGATACTCAGTTTCGCTCATTCTCTTGAGTTGAGAAAATAAAGATTACTCAATTTCACCTACCTCCTCAAGTTTATACTTCATGCATTGAGCTGGTTACTAACATTCACCCGTTCTTTGCTTACACTTCTGAAGCACTTAAAGTGTTTGCACTCCTTGCGTTGAGTTAGCTACTGTGATTTGTCTTCTCACTACCATTGAACTTCTAGAATGCAAAAAGTTTCACTCAAAAAGAGCAAAAGTTTACTCCAACTTGGAGTCCCCCAACTTGGAGTAAGTCTTTGATAGTTCTGGTCACCTCTGGGATTGTACCGTCTTCTCCATCATCTTTGCCGCCTACTCCTCTGAATAGAAAAAGTATAGAACTGTGTACTGCCTACTTCGTTCCTTGGTCGAGCACTTTTGCATCAACCCGAAGTCTCTCGCTTTCAGCTACCTTGATGAGAAGCCCATCAACACTAGTCTTATGAAGTTCCTTAGCCTCTGCCCTTCCGCCCTGTCTTAGTACCTAGAGTTTGCCTCTGTATTCTCCACCTCCTCGGCCCCTTTTACGACCAATGCTCTCCCTCCATGAGAGCAAGGGATCAATGACTCTACGAAAGTCCCACCTTTGTGGTACCATGGGGCTGCCAAGCCCATAGTCCTACTATCTGTTACCTTACATCTTCATCCCTTCCTTCGCAAAAGGTAAATCTGCCTCTGCGGCATTGTGGTGCTCCTCTGAGTCCACCTTTCTAACTAACACTTTGCTTTTGGGTAGCTGAGCTCCACTGGACTCGTTGTCGCTTCCTCGCCCCTTTCAACCTTGTACTTCAACACCAGCGTGTCCTCCTAATAGTTCTCTTTGGTCGATGGAAAGACATACTGCAACTCTCATACATGACCTCCACCATCTTGTTGTAGAGCTCGCGCCAATTCTGTTCTCCTTAGCTTCCTTGGTAGCAACGTTCGCTTAATCAGCTTTGTCCTCTGACTTGCGAAGCTCCCTTAAGTGAATGTGAGCACTGAAGTAGTCCAACTCTCTAGCTGCTCCGATCATACCTTTATATAATTAAATCCCCTCCATGGGACTTACTGGTACTTGCAATCTGACTTCTTCTTTGGTGGTACACAGCCCCTATATACTGATGACTAAGGCTTTCATCTGATGTAAGCTTCGATGCATACACACGGAAGACCCGTCTCTGTGGTACCATGGCATTCACCCCTTGAATCCATAGCCCTTCTTGCCATTACATTGTTCACCGAAGTGGAGCTCTCAATAGCTCTTGATCATTCACATGATCACATCCCTCTCCATGGGACTCACTAGTACTTGCACTTGGACTTCTTCCTCGGTGGTACATAGCCCCATATGCTGATGACTAAGGCTATCATTTGATGCAATCTTTGATGTATACAAATAGAAGACTCGCCTCTGCGGTACTATGACATTCACTCCTTGAATCCATAGCCCTTCTTCTTGTTGTGTTGTAGACCAAAGTGGAGCTCCCAGTCACTTCTGGTCATACCTCCGCATGATCTTATCCCTCACGAGACAGGACCACATGTGTTGCATTGTCACGAACTATTTCACCATGATCCGCTACACTATGTCGCCTCCTGGTGACATCTCCATTATACACAGATTCTTTTGTGATGAACACGGACTACAAATTCTCCATGTGTGGCCTCTACCAACACCTCATTGGGCCTCTGCCATCTCTGATTTTTGGTTCGCTCCCTTGGTAATTCATCTTTGTCCACCCACTCTTGGGTTACACTTAGACGAAACATAGCTCTAGGACAATTTGTCGCCTAGTAGCTCCTGAAGTCCCCCTGACTTCACTAGAATTTGTGCATTATTGTCTGGATCCTGGGTCTCTATCCCCTAACAGCACAATCTCTATTATGCACCACTTAATCCTGACAACTCGAATGACAACACCATGATATATTCTTTAAAAGTACCCGCCTCTATGTCCTCTTGCCTCGTGCTAAGGTCTGTTGATCCTAACTTTGCCTCTGCAAGTTGAATCACCTTAGTTACTCCATTAAATACATCTCTAAGGTAACTTGCATGTGCCTCAAAGCTCTCTTTATCTTTAGCACCATGCAAGACAAGTCCGTCCCATCAGAAAGAAGAACTCATTGAATAACATGATCCCGCTTTTGCCTCTACAAGAGTTCATGCCCTTGACCTTTGTCCAAGAAAAGCTTCGTGCCTCAGCTCCATGTTTTATCTTCTATGTTGACTCCCTTTATGTGGCTTGGATACTTCACTGAGTTCCACCCAAGTTGCTCCGCTCCTCGATTTGCATTGAGTTGATAGTGGCCTTCGCGTCCACCATTCCATTGGTCAGTCGTCTATTGAGTTCGATTATCACCTCGACTCTAAGTGTGCCTTCATAAGATATTGCCTTGGATTGCTCCCCCACTTGATCTCAAAATGCATCCACTAATGCATTACCTCATTCGAGATCATGCAATGACTCTTCATCGCTCGCTTGGTCCGTTAAGATTTGTGGAGATATTACCTTGAGAAACTCTTCCTCAATATATGTGATCTATTGCACATGATTCTCCCTCTCGAGAACTAGGACTTATCCCTCTTGGATATCTGTCATGTTGGAGCAACTTTCCTCCTTGCATTCTTCCCACTAGAAGTTTCGGAGACCACCATCCCCCTTAGACTACTCCGTCTTGCTGAACAACTTGTGCCTTGTTTTGCTCCCGCAAACGTACTTGCTAGATTATGACCCTTCGCTAATATAGTCTCCACTGCACCAATGTGCTAAACTTATTACACATTTTAGCCGCCTACGGATGTATCCTTTCTATGTCGAAGAGAAAGTTCTGATGCTCTATAGTGCTGAGTTCCGATTGAGCCTTGGGATGGTCATGAACACTCCATCGTCTGTGTACAAGCCCTTGCACGAGTACCGAATCCTTTGAGTTAGCAATTCCCCTCACCTTCATGAGCTTTGTATAACTCTTTTGGTCGTTACTTAACACCTCCCACTTTGCACGGTCTCATCTCTCACCAAGCACCCCGATTGCCTTGAGCACCATCACGTTTGGTTGCCAACGTCAAGCCATAGCTTGAACTCAGCCATCCCAATCTTTGTGTGCTACGCATTCTTCTTCGCTTGCTTGTCCTCGTGGTGCCTCTCGCATAAAGAGTTGCCATTCCTCTGAATGCCAAGCCTAGATGCCCACTCCTCTGAGCGACTCCTTTCCCTACATCTCAATATTCGTTTCCCCCAAACAATTGCGCATGCTGGCTGTCCTCCACATAGCCCAGCTAGGTCCCCCACATTTGTATGGCGAGTGTTTCTACATATGCATGTCCTGATCTGATACCACATTGTCATAGGCTTAGCTAATTTTTCCTAAGCTGTGCAGCACCCATGCGTGTTCGTCCACACAGATCAGCCTTCCCCGGGATCTCCTAGAGTCCCTTAGACTTACAAAAGAGAAAACGGGCCAGAAGAAGCAATTCCATCGGGATCCACAAGCAACTGCTCAAGAGAACACTTTATAAAGCCAGATACAAATTACACCCATGGACATTACAAACTCAGAGAGGCTGCATACAAAGCATAATGGTCCGTTACAGACCAAAGTCCCCACAAGTGTTTACAGGACATACTCATATTTATAAGCCAAAATTGGCTACAAAGTAAACCAAACTAGGGTTGCTAAGCCTACTGCAAGCCTACTACTTGCTGTACAAGGTATGTACACAAACCAAAGGACATTGACAAACACGAGCATTTCATTGAACACCTTGTTTACATTGTTGTCCGTGACAGTTGGCATCACATCTGAGAACTCCTTCAGGATGTTTGTCACAACAATAGATTCTTGAATGGCCTCTCCATCAAGTGTCTCTAGCTTCATAGCCGCTACAAAGGTTGATTCACCTTTTCATACCCCTTTCTTCAATTATAAAGTTGAGATTTGTTGTGGGTCTTTAGTTCCTCCTCGAAAAACTGAAACAATGCAGGGATCATCGCCTCCCATTAGACATAGGAAGTTTAGGAATGAGATTAGCACCAACTTCACTATGTGTATGAACTCCATTCCGAGAATCACTTGGAAGTCATCTAATGGCACTACTATCAAGCTTGTGCTCCCGCTCCATGTTCTGATCTTGATGGGGACTCCCTTTGCTCGTCCGGAGATCCGCTTGGCCTCCAAGTTCATAGCCTTCATACGACTTGGGCTCTTCTCCAAGATTAATCTCAATCGCTTAGCTTCTCAATCGATAATAAAATTGTAGGTAGCACCTTTGTCCATCATTGCATGGGTTGTATGACCATTAAGCTTGATGTCCATATACATCAACTCGCTGCTTTCTGCCTTTGGTGGCTTTATCTTTGTGTTCTCCCCCACTTGACCCTACAATGCATTCAACAAACACATTGCTCCCATCGTGGGTGCCTTATTGTCGCTACTGGATTCAGAACTGCTCGAACTAAGGGCAACAGCTTTGCTCTTGTCTGACTTACAAGGTTGTATCGATGCAGTTAAAGTATTAAGTGCCTGCTTTTGTGGGCACTCCCTCACCATGTGTGGTCCTCCATACAAAAAGCATCCACCAGACTTTAGGACTTTACCTTTTGAGCTCGGTCTCTTATGAAAATTCTTCTTCTTTTGTTCGTTCCCAGACTCCATTGCTTGAGAGTATTTAGTTGGGTGATTTCCCAAAGAATGTTTCTTCTTTCTCAAATCTTTTAAAAAAATAAAGTTAGTTAGCCTTTCTGTAGTTGCAATTGTCCTGACTACATCGATGACATTCCTTCGATGTAATTCTTATTGTGCCCATGGCTTCAAGCCATCAAGAAAGCTGATTAGATTTTCTTTTTCAGACATGTCCTATATATCCAGCATCAGTGTTGAAAATTGTTTAACATTCTCTCAGGTTATTGTACTTTAGCGAAGTTGTCTTTGTTTTCTTCTTACGACAAACTCTATGTTCTCGGGTAAGAATTGTCGCTTTAAGTCTCTCTATATATCCACTCGACATCGGCCTTGCTGGATCTTGATAGCACTCTAACAGGGTTGAGCCTTAATCTCCCTAGAAGTAGTCAATAAAACCCTACTAGATTATAATAAAGCCACTCATATCTTATAAAGGAGTATGGCTAGGGTTTTGATTAGCCCTTAGGGCTTAGTGACCGTTGCCCCTCTTACTAGGATTTCCCTCTACTTAGGTCAGCTATAGAGCCAACCTAGCAGCCCCCTATTCCTATTAAAGCAGGTCGACTATAGGAGGGGCAAAGGGATAATTTTACTTAGACAAGCACCCCCTTAGGCTAGGATTTTGATCCCTATTTAAAGATATAGCTGCCCCCCCTCTTGAATCAAGCAATCTATAATTTTAATTCAGCATTGTGCTAAGTCTAGGAGGGAGGAACCCCTACAGCATTCCAAGGGTTGATCCCCCCTCAAGGATCAAAATCTATAGAGCTCCTTCTGGGGTTCAATCACATGGTATCAGAGCCACGTTCCTGCTGCCCTATAGCCATCTCAGCTGCCTCCACCTTTCCAAGCAATTCCCACAATTGCTTTTGACGTCACCTCCACCGATGCCCACCAAGCTGTAGATCCATCAATCTACTATCTTCCTCTGCATTAACATCAAAAGATCTGCCAGCAACGATCCTTGCGGCAAAAAGCTACCCGCAATGATCTTTAGCTACAATCTATTTACACCGCAACCCATAACAATCATTCACTACTAACTATCTTGATCGTGGCCAGCAACAAATTACACATAATAGCAGTCGTCTCTTGCTCCATACCGCTGCTGCCCTCCTCTGCAACCGCTGTGTATATTGCTGCCCCATCTTTCTCCTAATGTAGTTGCACCCTTGCTGCAACCGATGTCACCTGCAACCACGAAGTCGCATCGTAGCAGCAACCACAACCGACGTTGCTATTGCCCTCTTCTTCCTCTACCATCGCTGCTGCCTTCCAACTTAGATCTCTTTGTTGCCATCTTTCGACAAATATTAGCCACCTAAAAAATCGCAGCCTCGACAACATTGAAGCATCACCGAAGGACCACAGCTGACGTTATTGCTACCATTTTCTTCCTCCACCGTTGTTGCTACCCTTGGCTACCATGCTACACTTAGAGACTTCACTACTGCAGCCCTGACATCGTTGCCATTGTTGCCTTCAACCTAAAGATTACAGCTACACTCTTTAATCGGTTTGATTTGACAGGTTGGAGATCCTTACATCATGACATCAGTCGGCATATTCGAAGCCAAATTGGAGGCTCTTAAGATGCATATGGATGTCAAATTATGCCCTCTCTTTGAGGAGTTTAGATTAGGCCGATTGCCAAGCCCAATAAGATCACAACGCGGTGCAAATTTGGATTATAAAAAGAACCTTAGCAAAGAACTAACGATGATCCGTCAAACCTCCGCCATCCAAGAGTACCAAATCAAGTTTGAAAGGTTATCTAATCAAACTTATGATTGGTCCGAAAAACAAATATTGAGGACTTTTATTGAGGGTTCAGGAAGAAGTTAAAGTGCGATAGTCGTACACACTTAAGGCAGCCATCTCCTTTGTGCAACATCAAAAGGAACGATTGAACTATGAAGCTCGAAAGACTAGAGTTGCTCTCCGACCAGCAGCACCGAAGCTTTCACCTCCTCCTATTGTTAGCCGACCCCCTCAGCCATAGAAATTAACAAGGGAAGACCTTCATGACAGATCAACAAAGGGCCTATGTGGGTGTTGTGATAAACTATGAAGCCTAGAACATAAATGTAAAAAAGAAACATCGTTGATGATTGTGCCCACTGAAGAACCCAAACTTGAAGATATGACTCTCGAGCCTAAGGAGAAGGATACACCACAATCGACCACCCGCATGGTCCCTACCTTAGCCGGCTATACCAACCTGCAAAAATTGAAGATCGAAGGGTTTCTCGAGCAACAGTCCATCATCATCCTCATTGATGTCGGGAGCACACATAACTTTATGAGCAGTAAGATTGCTACCCACTTAATGCTCCAAAAAGAAGATTACAATAGGTTCGAAGTCAAGGTAGCTAATGGCCAAATTATGAAGTGCAACCAGAATTGCCCATGGGTAAAACTGATCCTACAAGAGCAAGATGTAGTTGCTGATTTTTTCCTCCTCCCTCTTGATGGTCTTGATATAGTACTTGGCATTGATTGGTTATCCACGATTGGAGATGTTTTCTGAAAATTTTTAAAGCTAACCATGAAATTTTTCAGAAAAGAAAAGCAGGTGATTCTACGAGTGAACCCAGTGACTACAACCACAACACAACACTTGGAGGGGGTACCAAAAGAAAAATCTAGTGGTTTCCCAATTCAAATTTAAGGGTTTCATAAGATTGAAGATAAGAACCCTCTCCCACAGCTTGCTAAAATTTTGGGCATCTCCACTAAACCAAGTTGATTACCTCCTCTGAAGTTGTCCGACCCTCCAATGCTAAACAAGCCAAAACTTCTACCAGTTGTTGCACTGCCAGATTGTTTCCTACCACCTCAGAAGGTCGAAGAGAAAAGGGTCGTCTAAGAGATGATAGAGACATAGATTGTTCGGCCATGCTTATTTCCCACTATGACATATCCCTACATCTATTTCCCTGGAGATAAGATACTTCTAAAGTGTTACATCCAATTGAACTCACCATGGTTGCTGATCTCAGGTGATTCCCACGACTTTCCCCAGGATTGGACCATGATGCTTAAAGACTTTCTTGATGATGACCTCTGATCTACAGCCCAAGACCGTGAGAAAATTAAGCCCCTCTAGTGGCAAAATCAGAAAAGGGGAAGGATCATTTGTAGGACTCAACGAAGCATGAACATCATCCCTCTAATTATAAAGAAAGATATAACACCTTGGCCGAGTGGAACTATAGCCCTCACGACCATAATGTCGACCACACCAAATCGTGTCCAGATGTTCATTATTGGAGTATACACATCCAGAGTGGGGGTCAGCACCATCCTCATGCAAGATAGTCAATAACATGAAGAAGTGAAAATAGGCCCCGAAAAATCACCACTCCTACCCACCTCAGACTCAGATCGGGCTCACACCACTAGAGATTTTATCAAAGGATAGCCCTCTGATAGGACTCTAGCAGGGTTGGGTCATAATCTCCCTAGAAGTAGTCAATAAAACCCTACTAGATTATAATAAAGTCATTCCTATCTTATAAAAGAGTATGACTAAGGTTTAGATTAGCTTTTAGGGCTTAGTAATCGTTGCCCCCTTACTGGGTAAGTTGGCCAGAGTTTCCCCTTGCTTAGGTTGGCTATAGAGCCAACCCAGTCGTCCCCTATTCCTATTAAAGCAGGTTGGCTATAGGAGGGGTAAAGGGATAATTTTACTTAGGCAAGCACTCCTTAGGCTAGGGTTTTGATCCCTATATAATGATGTAGCTGCCCCCTCTCTTGAATCAAGCAATTATCAATTTTATTTCAGCCTTGTGCCGAATCTAGGAGGGAGAAACCCCTACAGCGTTCCAAGGGTTGACCCCCTCAAGGATCCAAATCTATAGAGCTCTATCTGGGGTTCTATCATCTCATATCAGAGTAGCAATCTTGTTGTCCCTATAGCCATCTTACCCACCTCCACCTTCCTAAGCAATTCCCACAATTTCTATGACACGCGCCTCCACCTTTCACCCTAGCAGCATATCAAATTAGTCTACCGCTGCCCCTTGCATTTGATCTAGAATTTTGGTATATTTTTATCATCCATACCTCTTCAATACTACAAGATTCCTTACTTTATATGTTGAAGATTTTTCTCAAATTTTATCCATTGTAAATTTTGTTCATCGCAACCGTTATCATCGTTGCAAAGGTGAAATGCTGTAGAAATTTTCAGCCGATTGTTGCTTCTTGAAACTAAACTTTTAATCATCCTTTTTGGCTGAAACTTTTATACAATTTTATGGATCATCTTACTTTCATATAAGACTAATCTCGTAAAAAAACTCCTTCTGGATCTGGACTTATAGCACTGCAATTCTTCATTGTATAGTACTAAAATTTTACAATGCAGAATCTACCTTCTATATATTGGCCTCTTGAAACCATACTTTTGTTCATTCTTTTTGGCTAAAACTTTTACACAATTCTCAAGATCAAGTTGGCTTTCATTTGAATTTAATTTCATAAAGAAACTCCTTCTAGAACTGATTTTTTTATGTAATCTTTGACCATCACGTGGTTCTAGAATTTTATGATGAAGGAATCTTCCTTTTATCTTTTGCCCTATTTCTCTACTGTTATACTGCCAAAATTTCATCAAACTTTTTACTGGTATTAAAAACATCTAAATTAAGGATTTTTTATATAATTTTCTTGAACTTTCCTCTAGAATTTATGTCAAGAAGTCATCATTTCTCTCACGTAAAACTGGTTCAGCAGGACACACATCGCAGCACTTCTTTTCACTGAATTCTATCATATTTGAGTGCTATTTTTTATAGGATTTTAGACTCTCTTTTTCTCATCTCCAAACCCTACCATCCTCACTAAAAACTCTTCCAAATATTACTCTAAACCAAATCCAAATAGCCTCCAAATCAGCCACCCAAATCAGCCTACTCCTTATCGATCCACTTACCTTTCTAGCCAACTTTCCTTACCGAGACACCTACCTTTGCTGCCATCTATCCTAGATCTAAAATCTATTTTTCTAAACTTTATCTACTACTATCACAGCTCTAAAACCACACTAATTTATAGCCTAAACTCCATAAAACTGCAGCCCCAAATCTCCTCTAATTCACAGCCTACTTCTATTTAAACCGATTCACCTTCCAATCGGCACCCCCTTCTCCAAAATTCTCATGCCACTAATCTGATAATACAAAAAAGATCTCAATATTATAGATCTAGAGGTGTATACTATGAAATTAGAGGAAGCTATTGATGCAAAGCTTAAAGCCTTTGGAAACCGCATGGAAGAGAAGATGCGATCCCTTTTAACCGAATTCAACATTGGCCGACTATCGAACCCGAGGAAATCACAACATGGAGAAACTTCAGATCGGTAAGATGATCCTCAAGAATATGGCCACATCATATCTGATCTCAATAATCCACGCATAAAGGTAGACTTCCCTAGATGGGAAGAAGGAGACCCGATCGGCTGGATCTCGCGCGTGGAGTGCTATTTTCGGTTCTACCAAATCGCCGACACCACACGGGTGGAGATTGCTGCCATCCACCTCGAGGGAGATGCTATTCAATGGTTTAATTGGTTTAAGCACACCCATGGAGGACTCTCTTAATAGCAATTCACCTAGATCGCTTCGGATCAACCGATTTCAACAACATCGACGGACAATTGACAAAGATTCATCAAATCTCTACAATACAAGAATATCAAACAAGGTTTGAGCGTTTATCTAACCAAATTGAGAATTGGTCTAAGAAATAACTTTTAGGTACTTTTATTAAGGGCCTAATGCTGGAGATCCGAGGAGAAGTAAGGCATGACAACCATACATTCTTATGGCAGCGATTTCCTTCACACGTATCTAGGAAGAACAATTGAACCATGAGATATGAAGGATAAGGGTCACTCCCTGATCAACCATGTCAAGGCCTACTGCCCTCTCTACTGCCATCCAAGCCCCTGCGAACATCACTGCAAAAAAAGTCGACTCCTCGTGATTGAACTAGCGGAGGATAAGGACAATGAAACATTTGAAGAAGCCCTTGAACCTAAAGAAGAAGCCATGGAGGAAGAGTCCCAACCTGTCACAGACAACAATGTCAACAAGGTGTTCGATGAAATGCTCGTGTTTGTCTATGTCCTTCAATTTGTGTACATACCTTATACAGCAAGAAGCGGGCTTGCAGTAGGATTAGCAGCCCTAGTTTAGTTTGCTTTGTGGCCAATTTTGGCTTATAACGAGTGTGTCTTGTAAGTACTTGGGGGGACTTCAGTCTGTAATAGATCATTATCCTTTATGAGCAACCTCTCTGAGTTTGTATTATCCATGGTGTAATTTATATCTGACTTTATAAAGTGTTTGCTTAAGCAGTTGCTTGTGGATCCCGATGGAATTGCTTCTTCTAGCCCATTTTCTCTTTTCTAAGTCTAAGGGACCTTAGGAGATTTTGGGGAAGGCTGACCTTTGCAGACAAGAGAAGTTGTTCAGTAAGAAGGAGTAGTCCAAAGGGGATGGTGATCTCTAAAACTTCCAGTGGGAGGAATGCAAGATGAAAGTTGCTCCAACAGGACAGATATCCAGAAGGGATAAGTCCTAGTTCTTTAGAGGGAGAATCATGTGTAACAGACCACATATATTGAGGAAAGGTTTCTCAAGATAATATCTTCACAAAGCTCAATAGATCGAGCAAGCGACGAAGAGTCATCACATGATCTTGAATGAGGTAATGCATTGGTGGATGCATTTCAAGATCAAGTGGGGGAGCAATCCAAGGTAACATCTTATGAAGGCACACTTAGAGTCAATGTGGAAATCGAACTCAATGGAGGGCTGACTCGTGGAGTGGTGGACACGAGGGCCACTATCAACTTAATATAAATCGAGGAGCAGAGTGACTTGAGTGGAACTCAGTGAAGTATCCAAGTCGCATAAAGGGAGTCGACATAGAAGATGGAACATGGAGCGGAGGCACAGAGTTTTCCTTAGACGAAGGTCAAGGGTATGAACTCTTATAGAGGCAAGAGTGGGATCATGCCATTCCATAGGTTCTTTATTCTGATGGGGCAGACTTATATTGTATAGTGCTAAAGATGAAGGGAGCTTCAAGGCACATGCACCTTACCTAAGAGATGCATTTGACGAAGTAACTAAGATGATTCAACTTGCAGAGGCAAAGTTGGGATCAAGAGATCTTAGCACAGGGCAAGAGGACACAGAGTGGATACTCTTGAAGTATATGTCACACTGTTACCATTCGAGTTGTTAGGAACAAGTGTGCATAGCAAAGATTGTACTTGTAGGGGATAGAGGCTCAAGATCCAAATAATTATGCACTAATTCTAGCGATGTCAAGGGGACTTCAGGAGCTACTAGGTGACAGACTATCCTTGAGCTATGTTTTGTTCAAGTGTGACCTAAGAGTGGGTGGACGAAGATGAATTACCAAGGGAGCGAACAAAAAAAAAGTTTGAGATGGCGAAGGCCCTACGATATGTTGGTAGAGGCCACACATGGAGAAGTTGTAGTCCGAGTTCATCACACAAGAATCTGCTTTCAAAGGAGATGTCACCAGCAGGCGACATGGTGTAGTGGATCGTGGTGGAATAGTTTGTGGCAATGCAACACATGGAATCCTATCCCATGAGGGACAAGATGATACGGAGGTATGATCAGGAGTTACTGGGAGCTCCACTTTGGTGTATGACATAACAAGAAGAAGTGTTATGGATTCAAGGAGTGAATGTCGTGGTACCGCAGAGACGGGTCTTCGTGTATGCATTAAAGCTTACATTAGATGCAAGCCTTAGTCATCAGCATATGAGGGCTGTATACCATTGAGGAAGAAGTCCAAATGCAAGTACCAGTGAGTCCATTGGAGGAGGACGTGATCATGTGAATGATCAGGAGCTGCTGGGAGCTCCACTTCGGTGAATAATGCAATGGCAGGAAGGGCTGTAGATTCAAGGGGTGAATGCCATGGTACCGCAAAGGTGGGTCTTCCGTGTGTATGCATTGAGGCTTGCATCAGATGAAAGCCTTAGTCGTCAGCATATGGGGGCTGTGTAACACTGAGGGAGAAGTCAGATTGCAAGTACCAGTGAGTCTCATGGAGGGGACTTGATTATACAAAGGTATAATCAGAGCAACTGGAGAGTTGGATTGCTTCAGTGCTCACATTCGCTTAAGGGAGCCCGACAAGTCAAAGGACAAAGTCGAGTAAGCGAACGTTGCTTCCAAGAAAGCTAAGGAGAACATAATCGGTGCGAGCCCTACAACAAGATGGCGGAGGGCATGCATGAGAGTTGTAGTCTGTCTTTCCATCGACAAAGGAGAACTGCTAGGAGGACATAGTGGTGTTGAAGTAAGTGGTCAAAAGGGGCGTGGAAGCGACGATGAGTCCAATGGGGCTCAACTACCCAAAAAGTAGAGTGTTGGTTCGAAGGAAGGGATGTAGATGTAATGTAACAGATAGAAGGGCCATGGGCTTGGTAGCACCATCATATGCAGAGGTAGGACTTCCGTGGAGTCATCAATCCCTTGCTCTCATGGAGGGAGAGCATTGGTCGTAAAAGGGGCCGAGGAGGTAGAGAATACAAAGGCAAACTCTAGGTACCAAGACAAGGTAGAAGGGTGGAGGCCAAGGAACTTCATAAGACCGGTGTCGATAGGCTTCTCATCAAGATAGCCGAAAGTGGGAGACTTCGGGTTGATGCAAAAGTGCTCGACCATGGAATGAAGTAGGCAATACATGGTACTGTACCTTTTCTACTCAGAGGAGTAGGCAACAAAGGTGATAGAGAAGACGGTACAATCCTAGAGGCGACCAGAACTATCAAAGACTTACTCCAAGTTGGGGCACTCCAAGTTGGAGAAAATTTTTTCTTCTTTTCAAGCGAAGCTTCTTTCATTCTAGAAGTTTGTGGCAGTGAGAAGGCGAATCTCAGTAGCTAACTCAACACAAGGAGTGCAAACACTTCTAGTGCTTTAGAAGTTTGAGCAAAGAGCAGGCGAATGTTAGTAACTAGCTCAATGCATGAAGTACAAACTCGAGGAGACAAACGAAATCGAGTAACCTTTGCCTTCTCAACTCAAAAGAATGGGTGAAATTGAGTATACCAATTCTCTTAACTCGAGGAGGTGAGCGAAGCTAAGCAACCTTGCCTTCTCAACTACTAAGAGAATGGGTAAAGTCGAGTATCCCAGTTCTCTTACCTATCTAGCAGAGGAGCTCTGCATAAGTTCAATGACCCTTCAAAGAAAGCTTATAAAAGACTATAGTTCTCAAATCCTCACCATTAGTAGTAGATTGTCCACTTCATTTCTCAATTAAATGCCAATCGAAAGCAAGACTGATGCAAACCTACTTGGAAGTGACAACTAAACATGGAAGAAGGGTCAATGGGCAAACATTGTGGAGAAAGGACCTCCAAAACCTTAAAGTCTATGAGGTGATGCTCATCAAAGTTCCAACAAGCATCAATCCAGTTTAAGCAACATGAGTATATTGGATACTGGTGTATAATAAGGCAGGTCTTTTCCTTTATTAGATGGATCAGCGAGAGTCAACAAGGATTAGCACAACTTAGCCAACCCCACACCAGATTCAGTCATTGGTGAGTTGAAGCAATATGGCAGATTAGAGTTTGACAACTCAACAATAGCGATGGAGAGCGGCTGAGAGCCAAAGGGGCATGTTGCAGCCAAAGCAGAAGATTGAAGAGTTAGCAAAATACGAGGAGATGCAATGTCTATAGTGGCTTTGACGAGGACGTCGAAGGAATAAGTGGGGGAGAATGTCATGGACAATAATGTAAATAAGGTATTCGATGAAATGCTCGTGTTTGTCCATGTCCTTCGGTTTGTGTACATACCTTGTACAGTAAGAAGCGGGCTTGCAGTAGGCTTAGCAACCTTAGTTTGGTTTGCTCTGTAATCAATTTTGTCTTGTCAATATGAGTGTGTCTTATAAGCACTTAGGGGGACTTTGATTTGTAATGGACCATTATCCTTTGTGTGCAACCTCTCTGAGTTTGCATTATCCATGGGTGTAATTTATATCTGGCTTTATAAAGTATTTGCTTAAGCAGTTGCTTGTGGATCCCGATGGAATTGCTTCTTTTGGTCCGTTTTTTCTTTTGTAAGTCTAAGGGACCTTAGGAGATCTCGGAGAAGGCTGACCTTTGTGGACGGACACACATAGGTGCCACACGACTTAGCCCATGACAAACCAACCAACTACTCAGTGCACGCATTGGCCGAATATTCCAACCAGTAAATGATTGAAGTTAGAGGACTTCTAAAACAACAACTCATCACCCTTCTCAACGACATGGGCAACACTAATAACTTCATCAATAGTAAGGTTGCTGCATGTTTGGTGCTTCAATTTGAAGGTTGCAATAAGTTTGACGTCAAGGTCGCTGACGGTCGAATCTTTAATTACGGCCAACGGCGCCCGCGGGTGAAATTGCTCCTCCAAGATCAAGAAGTGGTAGCTGATTTCTTCCTCCTACCCATCGATAATTATGAAGCCATACGTGGGATTGAATGGCTCATAACACTAGGTGATATCTCTTGAAATTTTTCTAAATTAATCATAAAATTTTATTGCAAAGGGAGATAGGTCATGTTACGAGGCAAGTGCGGGGGCCAAATTTTCACCGTTTTATTGCAACAAATGGAGAAAGTTTTACACAAAGCACATGATGGATTCTTGATGCATATTCAGCAGCCATCTATGGGGGAGAATATACAAAACTCAGATCCTGAGCTTGCCCTTTACCTAAATGAATTCATGGATGTTTTCTTGGAGTCGCGCGGGCTACCCCCTAACCGGCCGCATGACCACTACATTCATATTTTGCCAGGGAAACCTCTTGCAAATTTATAATCATACCACTATCCACACTTGCAGAAGGATGAGATCCAGAATATTTTTAAAGAGATACTTGACACCAGGATGATTCGACTGAGCTGTAGCCCTTACTCCTCATTGGTGTTGCTAGTGTGCAAGAAAGATGGTACGTGACGGATATGCATTGACTACTGGGCTCTAAACGCCATCACCGTCAAAGATAAATATTCTATCTCATTCATAGATAAACTCTTGGATGAATTAAAAAGAGCTCGAGTCCTCACTAAATTGGATCTCCGATCCGGATACCATCAGATTCGGGTATGCACTGAAGATATTCTGAAAACTATATTTTGCACGCATAACGGCCACTACGAGTTTCTGTAAAACCTTTCGGACTAAGGAATACTCTTTCTAATTTTCAAAGCCTGATGAATGATATCTTCTAGAGTTTTATATGCAAGTTTGTATTGGTATTCTTTGATGGTATTCTCATTTGTAGCCCTATGCTTGATATACATTTTCAGCACTTATGAACTATTCTAACGATTCTTTGGGAGAATACTCCTTATGTTAAATAATCAAAGTGTAGCTTCTTACAGCATAAATTGGAGTATCTTGGGCATATTATATTGGAGGATGGAGTGGCGGTGGACTCGACAAAGATTGAGGTAATGCAAGGATGGCCGAGACCTACAAACGTACAATCATTATGCAATTTCCTTGGACTCATGGGCTACTACCAAAATTTTGTGAAAGATAATAACTAGATTAGTGCCCCGCCCATGTCCTTACTGAAGAAAGACTCCTTCTTGTAGTTGGATAAAGCCTTTGCAGCCTTCGAACAACTCAAGGCAGTCATGACGATGACGTCAGTCCTAGCACTGCCCGATTTCGGCCTCACTTTGGTCATTGAGGCTGATGCGTCAGGAGTTAAAATTTGGGTTATTCTTATGCAACATGGTCGACTCCTAATTTACACTGAGGCTTCCCCCATACTTCATACGAGATTTTTACAAGAGATATTAATTAATATCAAATTTAAAATATGGTTGGATACAAGTCCATGGCACGGAAGAGGAGTTAAACTAGAAGAATTACAATCCATGCTCACACCAGATTGGGCTCTCATCATCCTAAACCATATCAAAGGGTAGTCACCATTCTAGAAGAAAGATTGGCTATCACTAAAGACTAACCATGTGGCAACCTATGCAAGGAAGAATCTTCCCCTTGACAAATGCTAGAGTAGGAGCAAGTTTCCTAAGAAAGATCAAGTCCCCCTTCATCTCCAACTCCACCAGCATGAAATTCAAGCCTTAAGAAAGTGTTCTCCCTATTTCTTTGGGCCTTGCAAAATTGGGGATCATATTGGGGCCTCAATCTAGAGATCAGATCCATGCATCATATCAAAATTACAGTTGATCCTCCAAGTATCCCACCTCAAATGGAAATTTAAAGACAACGACTCAGCTCAAGTTCTTCCAACTAACACCCAAGCTGATGAGGAGCTGAAGACCTGGTTCCCTGAGTTTATAGAACTTCAGTCTTGAGGACAAGACTAATTTTAAGAGGGCAAGTTTGATAGGACTCAAACAGGGTTAAGTCCTAATCTCCCTAGAAGTAGTCAATAAAACCCTATTAGGTTGTAATAAAGTCACTCCTATCTTATAAAGGAGTATGGCTAGGGTTCAGATTAGCCTTTATGGCTTAGTAGTCATCACCCCATTATTGGGTTGGTTGGCTAGAGTTTCCCATGCTTAGGTCGGCTATAGAGCCAACCTAGTTGTCCCTTGTTCCTATTAAAGCAGGTTGGCTATACGAGGGGCAAAGGGATAATTTTACTTAGGCAAGAACCTCTTAGGCTAGGGTTTTGATCCCTATATAATGATGTAACCGCCCCAAGCAACTATCAATTTTATTTTAGCCTTGTGCCGAATCTAGAAGGGAGGAACCCCTACAGCGTTCCAAGGGTTGATCCCCCTTAAGTATCAAAATCTATAGAGCTCCATCTGGGGTTCTATCACCCTCACTCGAAAAGAAGGCATGACTACTATTACAAAGCAACCACGTGGCAGCCTATGCAATGAAGAAACTTACCCCTAACAAATACCAGAGAAGAAGAAAGTTTCTTGAGAAAGATCAAGTCCCCCTTTATCTCCATCTCCACCAGCACGAAATTCAAGCCTCAAGAAAGTGATCTCCCTATTTCTTTGGGCCTTGCAATATTAGGGATCATATTGGGGCCCTAACCTAGAGATCAGGTCCGTGCACCAGATCAAAATTACAGTTGATCCTCCAAGTATCTCACCTTAAATGAAAATTTAAAGATGACGACTCAGCTCAAGTTCTTCCAACTGACACCCAAGTTGATGAGGAGTTGAAGACCCGGTTCCTTGAGTTCCTAGAACTTCAATTTTAAGGACAATGCTGATTTTAAGAGGGCAGGTTTGATAGGACTCCGACAGGGTTGAGTCCTAATCTCCCTAGAAGCAGTTAATAAAACCCTACCAGATTATAATAAAGCCACTCCTATCTTATAAAGGAGTATGACTAGGGTTTAGATTAGCCCTTAGGGCTTAGTGACTGCCGCCTCCTTTACTAGGTTGGTAGGCTAGGGTTTCCCCTTGCTTAGGTCAGCTATAGAGCCAACCTAGCCACCCCCTATTCCTATTCAGGCAAGTCGACTATAGGAGGGGCAAAGGGATAATTTTACTTAGGAAAGCACCCCCTTAGGCTAGGGTTTTGATCCCTATTTAAATATGTAGTCACCCCCCTCTTGAATCAAGCAATCTACAATTTTAATTCAGCCTTGTGCTGAGTCTAGGGGGGAGGAACCACTACAGCATTCCAACGGTTGATCCCCCTCAAGGATCAAAATCTATAGAGCTCCTTCCAGGGTTCTATCAGATCTCTTCCCAACGGGTTTGCCACCAAAGTTTTGCATCCTCATTGAGATACATTGTTGCTATAGCAACTTTAGTCTCTTCATAATCAAGCCTTGTAGCACGAAAATACTATTCCATATCGAACAGAAAATTTTCAAGCTCTTTGGCATCGTTAGCACCCCCGTAGCAATGCAGCTTCGGTGCCCTAAAATTTTGTGGTGACGCAACGTGAGTATTGTTCCCTCCCGCATCAAGAGTCCTTGTTAACACCATCACCTTAGCCATGAGTTCTGCCACAACTTTGTATAGATGTCGTACAGAATCTTTGGTGTCCTTTGTCAGTTGATCGATAAGGGATTCAACTTTCTCGATCCAAGATTCAGCTTTTTCTTACGAGCTCTCTGCCCCAAGGAGCCTTCGTTGGCCTTAGTAAAGTTTTTCTAAGCTTATTTCAAGAACATCAAGGCAGGTTTCCACTGTTGTAAGTCTCTCCTTGTGGCTTTTTTTCTCGGTTGGTGCTCTAGATGGTGCCTCCTCCACTCATGGAGACTATCCAACTTTACGCTCATCTTATTCACTGCCACACTCCTCATGAGTGGCTCCAACAGTTTACGAGCGAGTTTGCACTTGTAGCCCACCTGTAGTTGCTTAGAGCAAGGGTCTAGCTTACCCCATCTTGCTCAATTCACCATGATGTTTCACCATGGCGAGAATGTGAATCTTCTTCACTGTTCATTTGAATTGCTTGCCTGCTTTGATACCATACTGTCGCAGACCTAGTTGAATTTTTCTAAGCCGTGTGGCACCCTAGTGGCACTCTCGAAGACTTAGCTAAAATTGCCTAAGTCATGGAGCAACATTGCCCACTGTTCCGGACTTAACTGGGATTGCCTAAGTCATGAAACGCCCAACGCATTATGTATCCATAAAGGTTCAACCCACTTGCAACCTCGTGCGGTCCCGTAGGACCTGTAAAGAAGAAGTTGATTATCTTAGAAATGAGCGATAGACAAGTCCCGACATCTTGAAAAGCGAGAAACTATATAAGCAATTCATCGAACACCTTGAGTGTAGTAGAGAAAAGAGAGAAAGAGAGTAAAACAAGAATTTAGAGGGTTGTAAGAATTGTTGCGAGTCCATAAATGATGGTTCCCAAGGTATCGAAAGCAAGACAAGTTCAATTATTAATGAAAGCCTACGCCCGACATATACCCGAAACCCCATCCAGTCCGGTGCCACCCGGGGGGTTCCAAGGTGCTAAAATGGCCGACATTTTACACCACTCAATGTGGTCACCGTAGCACACGAAAAAGGCCCAAAAAGGGGCTATTTTGGCTCCACGCAGTGATCGATCGTTCCGTAGCCTTATACACTACTTCTGCTTGCATTTCTTAGTTAAAAATATATAAACATAAGGTAAAACAAGCTACCAAATATCTGTACAAATAAGAAAGGGCCATGTAATGGTTCGCTGAGTGAAGATGTCACGGTTGAGTGATAACCGTTCGTGACACTATAGCGTAGTGACCTAGTATGTCCATAGTCGATGAGTCAAGTTAATTATTATAGAGATAATAATTCATTATATTAGAAGGAGTTCTGATGGGAGTGACTCACGGCCAGCTCGTATTGGGCCTAGAGGGTCACACCCATACGGTGGATACTTTAGCGAATAGAGGATTAGATGAAGATCCAATTAGGCCTTATTCTCATTAGATGAGACCCTATGCAGATGGGCTCCTTGGTTGAGGTCCAATTAGAGGCCTAAGGAGATTATTGGATAGAGATCCAATAATGCAAGATTAGTGGATAATTGGATGGAGATCAAATATCCACTATGGCAGGAGCCTTAGGGTTTTTGGTGGCCCTCTATAAATAGGAGGGGAGACTCATGTTTGATAGGTTGCAGCTCTAGCCTCCCCCTCCTATTCTCCTCCATCCCTTTGCGCAAGAGTTGCAAGATCGGATTGGAGGAGTTTCGCTATAGAGATCCATCATGTGGATACCGCTAGAGAGGAGGACACTTGACCTCCTTCATCCTCTTTATCTGGATCTGAAAATACAGGGTTATATGATCTCTCTAGGTAAAATCAATCTCTCACGTATTGCAGTTTTTTTATTTTTACATTTTTCTTGCAACCCTAATCTTTTGCACAATGATTTGATCTACGTGGGAAACTAGTTTTTTATTTTGGTTTCCACTGTGCATGTGATGCTCCCGCTGAGGCTTTCTAACACGTACAACAGGATAGACTTCATATGGAGTTTAGGCATCAGGCCGGAAGGATTGGGTACAGCACTAAAAAGTGAATATTATGAAAGTCAATATGTCAATGGATCAGGCAATAGGTCAAAGGAAAGGACGATACATTTTATATGCTATTGATATGCTATAAATACTTCTTATGACATTAATATGATCCAATTACTCTTTATTCCATTTTTTATGAATCAAATATATTTTGAATGAAAAGACATTTGTAATTTTGTATCAAATAAGTTGATATTCATAAATTCTTGTATCTCTGTCTTGTATTTTGATACCAAGTCTTTTTGGAAACTATCCTCCCTTGCCTTGATATGTTAGTCACTTGCCGAGCTTTATAGCTCACTCCATGCTATATAAATTTTTTAAGTTAGCTTGTCATTTACTGAAATAGTTAAAACTAGGCTGAGGTAGTGGAAAACTAGAAGATTTTGGGCAAATCTATATTTGTTGATATGTTTTTACCGTATAAGTATGCTTTACATCTAATAAAATGTTGTTGATATGTCTTGAAGTGATGTGTCATGTAAATGTTTAAAAGACCTCTCATGTTTAGGATTTTAGAATATTAAATTAAATTATATAACTATATAAACTTATGGTAAATGTTGGATTTGTGATCATATAGATTCGCACTCTGATGGATTTATGATATGGTTATTATTTTGTAGAGTTGGCTCAGATTTTATAAATATTTGGGTGAAGTGATGTTTTATAAATTGAATAGGTTTTATAGATGTGGATTTTTAAAGTTTGAATGTTTCTTAGTGTTATCAAATGTCAGTTTGGGTTTTGGATTTAGTATGTTGATGAATTATAATGTTTTCATATTTAAGTTAGGTTCATGCCTCTTGAATGCGATAATTCGGGGGGTGTGATAAAGGTGGTATCATAGCATAATTTGAGGATCACTAAGACATTTTTGTTGATAAGCTATATGTGTAATATATCTTGAGGTTTAATGACTATTATAGAGTGATTGACAAAAAATTTTCTTTTGATGATTTTAAGGAAGCAAGGATGATGAGTTCATCGGGTTCTCCTATTGCATCAACTTCTGATTAGTTGAGTGGGATCATGAGAACCTTTAAGGCTATAACACGTGTGATGCAACAACAAGTCCAACAAGGAGGAAATAATAAAGCAGGGATATCAAATCAGGCTGGACTAGGAATATAACAATTCAAGAAGCTTAGCCCTCCTAGTTTTAGCAATGAACCTGATCCAATGGTGGCTGAACAATGGATGATATGAATAGAGAGGATATTTGACATATTAAATTGCCCTAATGATCAAATGGTTTATTTTGTCACTTTTATATTGGAAGGAGAAGCAGAACATTGGTGGAGAACCCTAAAGAGAATTTTTGAAATAAGAGATGAGCCTATCACTTTAAAGGTATTTATAGAAAAGTTCAATGATAAATATTTTTCAGATTGTATTAGAGAGAGAAAGAATTAGAGTTCTTAAATCTAATTTAGGAAAACTTGACAGTAGTTAAATATGAAGCAACATTCATTGAGCTTTCTAGATTTGCCACTCATATGACTAATGATGAATCGAAAAAGGCAAAGAGATTTTAGAGAGGTCTAAGGCCGACAATAAGGAGTCGGATATCAACCATAAAACTCTATGCATATGCTGATGTTGTAGAAAGGCCTTTGATAATCGAAAGAGACTTAGAGGAGATACAGGAAATTAATGTAAGAACAACAGGGACAAGTTTACTAGCAAAAGTAAGAGAGGAAATTAATACAAAAAATATTAATATAAGGGTCAAGACATCTGGATTAAGAAAAGAAAAGCCACCATAAAGAACTCAATCATGTGCAAAATGTGGATTAAATCATGAAACAAGTAAGTATTTTTCTGATAATTGGAACATATTTTGCTTATGGAAAACTAGATCATAAATTAAAGGATTGCCAATTGAATAAGAAGAAGGATGCACTGCTACCTAGGTCATCAGCCCATGCTAGAGTATATGCTATCACTAAATATGAATCCGAAGCTTCTAAATTAGTGGTCTATGTAACATCCCTCATTCTGAATTATAAAAATAATAATAATAAAACCAAAGGTAAGAAATATGTTTTTAGTGTTTATAAGACCTAGTTATAAAATTTGAGGACTTGTTTGTAAAACCAAAGGATCTAATTATAAATATTAATAATTCAAGGACTAAAGTATAAAATACACAAAACAATAAATCCCGCCTCCTCTATCTCTCTTCCTTCTTCCTTAGGGAACCTGAGTCGATGGACAAGAGTGGAAGAAAAAAATAATAGAGATAGAAGGAGAAGAAGATGAAGGGAAGGAAGAGGAGAAGAATAGATTTTGGGGTTTAGGGATTTTGATCAAATTCACACATTTGAGATCAAAATCTTGAAAGGCAAGTGTTTTATCCATTTTCTACAAAAATATATCTTTGCTATTGCCTTGATTATAAGAAAATATTTAGAATAAATCTATCCTTGCAATCCAAAATCTCTTTTGTTGGTTGCAAAAATTTGAACGTGGAATATTTTTGTGACTTTGACCTACTTGCCTTATTCTAGTTGTAACTTTTTGTAACGACCTATGATTTATAGAAAACTGAGTTCATTCGAAAATAGACTTATAGATATTTCTTTTGAAACCAAGATTGAAAAATTTAGAGTTCAATAGCCTACCTAAATATATGTTTAAATTGATTCTATGAAATCAGTAAAACAGATATTGTAATTTATGACCTTTTATTACTAAACTACTTATAACTCTCTGTTGAAAACTATGACTTATGCAAAACTTATTTCATGAGAAAATACATTAATATATAATTATTTTTCTACCTAATTTAAAGTATTTGCAGCATATTTGCCTATCAAAACATTTATTTTAGTTGATCCTACCGATTTAGCAAAATAGGGATTGTAATTTCTGACCTTTCGATACTAAACTACTTATAACTTCCTATTGGGAACTTTGATTTGAACAAAATATATTTGGTTGGAAACTAGACACTAATATCTTTCTTTGGATACTAAGATTGCTAGATTTGGAATACAAATAGTTATAGACATCTATTGAATTTGATCCATATTTATGAAATATAGAGATTTTGTTCCCTGTGGTTACCAAATCATTTGTAACTCTTTGTTAGAAATCGTAATTTATATAAAATTTATTTTATCTAAAACTAGATTGATTAGCTTTCCAAAAATATCATTTTTGAGTAATTTGGAGCATATTTAATTGTTTAGATAATTTATACAATGTGCTTCATGAATTCTACAAGAATACGGCTCTCGCCAATTTTGTCTATTCTTGTTTCATCCATTTAAAAATTAAATTCATTCTAGAGTTCTTTCTTTAATTGAGGCTTATATAATTTTTTTGAATTCTTTTATGCTCTTATCTTTAATTTTGTTTATATCTTAATATACTTTTTGTTACTCGATGTTACATCATTTATTTCATATAGGCGCATACATGATTCCTTGTTTCGCATGTGCTTCCCATGCGACCAATTTTACTATTCACATATCTTTTTATACTCTGGTATTTTTGAGATAATGTGGACCTTTACTAGAAATGGTAAAGGGTATTATACTTAGGGCCTACAATGCTTTACTATGTTCGGTGGTCATTTAGAAATGGATGTACCATATTATATTTATGATCCCTTTTCACCATCTATGTTTTTGATATGATATTAGATTATATTCTATCTATGATTCAGCTAAAGTCATTTCTTCAATTGAGCCTTACATTATTATTTTGAATTTTATTCTTGCCTCTCTCAATGCATATTGTGAATATTTTTATATTCATCATATTATTACATATTTAGCATATGTATATTTTGTTGTTCCGTATGTGCTTCCGATATATGCCAATTTTATTATTCATGTTTTTTTTATACTATAGTGTTTGTTGGATAATATGAACCTTTGCTAGAAATGGTAAAGAGAGTTATGCTCAGAGCCCACGATGCTTTGTCGGCTCCCAATGACTTCACTCAGATGTCGGTGGATGGAGCTCCCAAACATGGGAGACTTATGTTTGGTGGTCATTCAATAATGGTTGAACCATATTATATTTGTGATCCCACTTCACCCTCTATGTCTTTGATATGATATCCAAAGCATTGCTTTTGGGTTATATGTATGCTTTGATAAGAATAAAATGAGTGTTATGTCTGATATGATATTTGAGCTTCTATTCCTTATTTTTTTCATTTGATAAGCTTTGAGATTATTCATTCACCATTGATGTGCTTCGAAATACGTTTACGTCTTTGACATACTCCGAAATGTTCCTTATATGATTATTATGTTCTGAAATATTTCATTTACTATTGATATATTCTAAAACATTTCACACTCCATTGATATGTTCCGAAGTGTTTTATTTGCTTTTGATATGTTTTGAAACATTTCATACTCCATTGATATGTTCCGATCATTTGTCATTGATATGTTTTAAAATATCCTATGTGCCTTTAATATGCTCTGAAATACCTCTTACGTTATTGATATGCTGTAATTACTCTGTATTCTATTTGTTATGAACTAAATATGTTTCAAATGAATGACATTTGAAATTTTGTATCTAATGAGTTGATATCTATGAATTCTTGTAC
Source organism: Ensete glaucum (assembly GCA_021527575.1). Lineage (NCBI taxonomy): Eukaryota > Viridiplantae > Streptophyta > Magnoliopsida > Zingiberales > Musaceae > Ensete > Ensete glaucum. The sequence continues at coordinate 7,304,317 of CM038556.1, forward strand.
CTCTGCTTTGTATCTTGATATCAGGCTTATTTGAAGCCATTCACTCTTGTCTTGGATATATTAAATGTTTGCTTAGCTTTGTAGCTCACTCCCTTGTTATTAAACTTTTTCAAGTTAGCTTGATACTCATTGAATGTTAAGATTGGGCTGAGGTAGTGAAAAGCTATTTAGATTTTAGATAAGTTTTTGATAAGACCCCAGAAAGAAACCTATAGATTTTGATCCTTGAGGGGGATCAACCCTTGGAACGCTGTAGGGGTTCCTCCCTCCTAGATTCGGCACAAGGCTTAAATAAAATTGATAATTGCTTAATTCAAGAGAGGGGGCGGCTATATCATTATATAGGGATCAAAACCCTAGCCTAAGGGGCTGCTTGCCTAAGTAAAATTACTCCTTTGCCCCTCCTATAGCTAACCTGCCTTAATAGGAATAGGAGGCGACTAGGTTGGCTCTATAGCCGACCTAAGCAGGGGGAAACTTTGGCCAACCAACCCAGTAAGGGGGCGACGACCACTAAGCCCTAAGGGCTTATCTAAACCCTAGCCACACTCCTTTATAAGATAGGAGTGACTTTATTATAATCTGTAGGGCTTTTTTGACTACTTCTAGAGAGATTAGGACTCAACCCTACTAGAGTCCTATCAAACTCGCCCTCTTAAAATCAGCCTTGTCCTTAAGGCTGAAGTTCCATGAACTCAGGGAACCAGGTCTTCAGCTCCTCATTAGCTTGGGTGTCAGTTAGAAGAACTTGAACTGAGTCGTCATCTTTAAATTTCTATTTGAGGTGGGAAACTTGGAGTATCAACTATAATTTTGATCTGGTGCACGGATCTAATCTCTAGGTTGGGGCCCTAATATGATCCCCAATGCAAGGCCTAAAGAAATAGGGAGACCACTTTCTTGAGGCTTGAATTTCATGCTGGTGGAGTTAGAGATGAAGGGGGACTTGATCTTTCTCAGGAAACTTTCTTCTGCTCTGGCATTTGTCAGGGGTAAGTTTCTTCCTTGCATGGGCTGTCATATGGTTAGTCTTTAGTGATAGCCAATCTTTCTTCTAGAATAGTGATTACCCTTTGGTATGGTTCAGGATGATGAGAGCCCAATCTATCGTGAGCATGGATTGTAATTCTTCTAGTTTAACTCATCTTTCGTGCCATGGACCTGTATTCAACCATATTTTGAATTTGGTAGTAATTAGTATCTCATATAAATACCTCATATAAAGTGCGGGGAATGCCTCGGTGTAAATTAGGAGTTGACCATCTTGCATAAGAATAGCCCAAATTCCAACTCCTAACACATCGACCTCAATGACCAAAGTGCAGTCGAAATCGGGCAGCGCTATGTCACGAACGGTCGTTACTGAACCGCAACGCCTTCACTTCTTGAACCGTTCGTCACTTTTTCTTGCTTGTACGTATGTTTGGAAGCTTGTTTTGCCTTGAGTTTATATGTTTTTACCTAAGAAATATGAGCGAAAGTAGTGTAGAAGGGTGTAGAATGATCACTCGTTGCGCAGAGCCAAAAAAGCCCAAAACAGCCCTATTTTTGGGTCTTTTTCATGTGCTGCAATAATCTTTCTGAGTGGTGCGAAATGTCAGCCATTTCAGCACCTTGGAACCCCTCGGGTGGCATCGGGCTAGATGGGGTTCCGGGTATATGTCGGGCATAGGCGTTCATCAACAATTGAACTTGTCTTGAATCCGATACCTTGGGAACCGTTGTTTGTGGACTTGCGACCATTCCTACAACCCTCCAAAGTCCTATTTCACTCTCTTTCTCTCTTTTCTTTGCTACACTCAAGGTATTTGACAAATTACTTGTATAGCTTTCTGCTTTACGAGACGCTGGGATGTGTCCGTCGCTCGCTTCTAAGCTAATCAACTTCTTCTTTGCAGGTCCTACGGGACCTTAAGAGGTTGTAAGAGGGCTGACCCTTTGTGGACAGATAACACATTAGGTGTTTCATGACTTAGGCAATCCCAACTAAGTCCGAAACAGTGGGCAAGGTTGCTCCTCGACATAGGTAATTTTAGCTAAGTCTTTGGGAGTGCCGCGAGGGTGCCACATGGCTTAGGCAAATTCAACTAAGTCTGTGACAATGTGGTATCAGAGCAGACAAGTAATTCATACGAATAGCGAAGAAGATTCACAATCTCACCATGGTGAAACATCGTGGTGAATCGAGCAAGATGGGGCAAGCTGGACCCTTGCTCTAAACAGTTGTAGGTGGGCTACAAGTGCAAACTTGCTCGCAAACTGTGGGAGCCGCTCATGAGGAGCTCTATAGTGAACAAGACGAGCGTGAAGTTGGGTATTCTCCACGAGGGGAGGAGGCGCCATCCGAAGCGCCAACTAGGAAAAAGAGCCACAAGTAGAGAATTATAACGACGGAGACTCGCCTTGATGTTCTTGAACCGAGCGTGGAGGAACTCTACCAAGGCCAGCAAAGGTTACTTAGGGTAGAGGGCTCGCAAGAAGAAACTGAATCTTGGATCGAGAAAGTTGAATTCCTAATTGATCAACTGACAGAGGACACCAAAGATTTCGTACGACATCTACATGAAGTTGTGGCAGAACTCACGGCTAAGGTGATGGTGTTAATAAGGACTCTTGATGTGGGAGGGAACAACACCCATGCGGCGCCACCACAAAACTTCAGGGCACTAGAGTTGCAGTGCTACGGAGGTGCTAGGGATGCCAAAGAGCTTAAAAATTTCTTGTTCGACATGGAATAGTATTTTCGTGCTACAAGGCTCGATTCTGAAGAAACCAAAGTTGCTATAGCAATAATGTATCTGAATGGGGATGCAAAACTTTGGTGGCGAACCCGTTGGGAAGAGATCCAAGATGGCCGATGTCAAGTGGATACATGGGGAGACTTGAAGTGAGAGTTGAGAACTCAGTTCTTGCCCGAGAATATAGAGTTTGTCGCAAGAAGGAAACTGAGACAACTCCGCCAAAGTACAACAACCGGAGACTATGTGAAATAATTTTCAGCACTGATGCTGGATAAACGGGACATGTTTGAGAAAGATAAGTTATTCAGCTTCCTCGATGGCTTGAAGCCATGGGCACAACAAGAACTACATCGGAGGAATATCACTGACGTAGTCGGGACAATTGCAGCCACGAAAAGGCTAACTGACTTTGTTTCTTTGGAGGATTTGAGAAAGAAGAAACAATCTTTCGGAAATTGCCCATCTAAATACTCTCGAGCGAAGGAGTCTGGGGGCGAGCAAAAGAAGAAGAATTTCCATAAGGGACTGGGCTCAAGAGGTAGAGTCCCAAAGCCTACTGGATGCTTCTTATGTGGGGGACCACACATGGTGAGGGAGTGCCCACAAAAATAGGCACTCAATGCTTTAACGATATTGATTCTACCCTGTAAGTCAGACAAGGGCAAAGCCATCACCCTTAGTTCGAGCAGTTTTGACTCTAGTAGCGACAGTGAGGCATCGCAAGGACCCAGGATAGGAGCAATGCGTTTGTTGAATGCGTTGCGGGGTCAAGTGGGTGAGAACACAAAGGTGACATGATGATAGAGTACAAGCCCGAAAAAGCAAATGTCATAGTCGATGTATTGCATTGGAAAGTGGAGCTAGTGAATGCTATACAGTTGGAGAGCTGAGGCCAAGCAAGTTAATTGCACTCCGACTTTCTTTCCAGGATCAGGGATGGATTGTACCGAGATCCTAAGGCAGTGACTGTGATTCAACTCATCAAAGAGGGCAAGGCACGATGATTTTGGGTCCAAGAGGGACTCATCTATACCAAGGGGAATAGAGTTTATGTCTCGCAAACGGATAACATGAGGCGTGAACTCTTGAAAGAGTGTCACGATTCCCTTTGGACTGGACATCCGAGTATCCACTGAACAATGGCTCTTGTGGAGAGGCCCTTCTATTGGCCAAAGATGGGGACAGATGTGGAGGAATATGTTCGAACATGCCTTTCTTGTCAATAGGACAAGATAGAGCAGCAGAAGCCAGTGGGACTTTTGGAGCCACTGCCCATACCAGAAAGGCCATGGGAGAGCATTTCCTTAAACTTCATATCAAGCTTGCCCGCAGTAGGGGGACTTGGATCAATACTCATGGTAGTTGATCGGTTGTCAAAGTATGCAACATTTATTGCTGCACCCCAATATTGCTCAACGGAGGAGGCGGCTTAGTTGATGATGAAGAATGTGATTAAGTATTGGGGAGTCCCACACAATATCATTAGTGATCGAGATTCTCGGTTCTTGGGATGATTCTGGACCAAGTTGTTCAAGTTGTTGGGGTCTAAATTATACTTCTCCACAAGCCTCCACCATCAAACGGATGGCCAAACAAAAGGAATTAACTCACTCTTGGAGTAATATCTCCAGCACTACGTGAGTGCCAACCAACGAGATTGGGTGAAGCTGTTGCACATATCCCAATTCTCCTATAACTTGCAACGGAGCTCTGCAACCAACAAGAGCCCATTTGAGATTATTACTGGACAACAGCCATCAACTCCTTACACCCTGGTTGTTGGTTATATAGGGAGTAGCCCATCAGCCTATCACTTCACAAAGGAATGACATCACAATGCAGATATTACGCAGGCTTACTTGGAGAAGGCGGCCAAAAAGATGAAGAAGTGGGTAGACTTGGGAAGACGACCACAAGAATTTAAAGTTGGTGACATGGTGTTAGTGAAGCTCCAACCAGTATCACTCCAGTTCTTTAGACACAAAGTGCACAAAGGATTGGTACGCAAGTATGAAGGGCCTTTCCTAATCATCAGTAGAGTAGGCAATGTCTCATACAAGTTGCAACTGCCAGCATGGTTCAGAATTCATAATGTCTTCCATGCGAGCAACTTGAAAGCCTACCACTCAGATCCGCGAGATGATTCTCGAAATGTTCCAACTCGACTACCCCCTACCAGAGCCTCTTACAAGAAGCGAGTTGAGACTATTCTAGTATATCGTAAGATAAAGCTATTCAATGGAGCGTAACAAATAGAGTACTTGGTGAAATGGCAAAAGCTTCCTTAAACAGAAGCCAGTTGCAAGCCAGAAGATGCCCAACGACATGAAGAAGCTCGTGTCAAAGCCTATCAACAAGCGTCGATGAGGGCGTCGACAGTTTAAGTAGGGGAGAATGTCACGAACGGTCGTTGCTCAACCACAACACCTTCACTCCTTGAACCATTCATCACTTTTCTTGCCTGTACATATGTTTGGCAGCTTGTTTTGCCTTGAGCTTATGTGTTTTTACCTAAGAAATATGAGAGAAAGTAGTGTAGAAGGCTACCGAATGATCGCTAGCTGTGCGGAGCCAAAACAACCCAAAATAGCCCTGTTTTTGGGTCCTTTTCATGTGCTGCAACAACCTTTCTGAACGGTGTGAAATATCAGCCATTTTAGCACCTTAGAACCCGCCAGGTGGCACCGGGCTAAATGAGGTTCTGGGTATATGTCGGGCATAAGCATTTATCAGCAATTAAACTTGTCTTGCATCCGATACCTTGGGAACCATTGTTTGTGGACTTGCGACCATTCCTATAACCCTCTAAAGTCCTATTTCGCTCTCTTTCTCTCTTTTCTTTGCTGCACTCAAGGTGTTCGACAAATTGCTTGTATAGCTTTCCGCTTTGCGAGACGCCGGGACATATCCGTCGCTCGCTTCTAAGCTAATCAACTTCTTCTTTGCAGGTCCTACGTGACCTTAAGAGGTTGTATGAGGGCTGACCCTTTGCGGACAGATAACGCGTTGGGCATTTCATGACTTAGGCAATCCCAGCTAAGTCCAGAATAGTGGGTAAGGTTGCTCCATGACTTAGGCAATTTTAACTTAGTCTTCGGGAGTGCCACGAGGGTGCCGCATGGCTTAGGCAAATTCAGCTAAGTCTGTGACAGCTAGGACTGATGTCATCGTCATGGCTCCCTTGAGTCATTCGAAGGCTCCAGAGGCTTTATCCAACCACAAGAAGGAGTCTTTCTTCAGTAAGGACATGAGAGGGGCACTGATCTTGCCATAATCTTTAACAAAATTTTGGTAGCCCGTGAGTCCAAGGAAACCACGTAATGATTATACGTTTATAGGTCTCGGCCATCCTTGCAATACCTCAATCTTTGTCGAGTCCACCGCCACTCCATCCTCTAGTATAATGTGCCCAAGATACTCCAATTTTTGGTATAAGAAGCTACACTTTGGCTGTTTAACATAAGGAGTATTTTTCCGAAGAATCGTTAAAACAGTTTGTAAGTGCTGAGAATATATATCAAGCATAAGGATATAAATGAGAATATCATCAAAGAATACTAATACGAACTTACATAGAAAACTCTAGAAGATGTCATTTATTAGGCTTTGAAAATTAGAACGAGCATTTTTAAGTCCGAAAGGTATTACCAGAAACTCATAGTGGTCGTTATACGTGCGGAATGCAGTTTTTAGAATATCTTCAGTGTATACCTGAATCTGATGGTATCCGAATCGGAGATCCAATTTAGTAAGGACTCGGGCTCCTTTTAATTCATCCAAGAGTTCATCAACGAATGGGATAGGATATTTATCCTTGACAGTGATGGCATTTAGAGTCCGGTAGTCAACGTACATCTGCAACGTACTATCTTTCTTGCATACTAGCAACACCGGTGAGGAGTAAGGGCTACAGCTCAGTCGAATCACCCCGGTGTCAAGCATCTTTTTAACAATCTTCTCGATCTCATCCTTCTGCAAGTGAGGATAGTGGTACAATCATAAATGTGCTAGAGGTTTATCTTGCAAAATAGGAATGCAGTGGTCATGCGGTCGGTTAGGTGGTAGCCCGTGCGGCTCTAAGAAAACATTCGCGAATTCATTCAGGCAAAGGGCAAGCTTAGGATCTGAGTTTTGTATATTCTCCCACATAGATGATTGTTAAATATGCATCAAGAATCCATAATGTGCTTTATGTAAAACTTTCTCCATTTGTTGCGACGAAACGGTGGAAATTTAGCTCCCGCGCTTGCCTCGTAATGTGACCTATCTCCCTTTACAATAAAATTTCATGATTAATTTAAGAAAATACTAGGAGATATCACCTAGTGCTGTGAGCCATTCGATCCTGAGTACGGCTTCATAATCATCAATGGGTAGGAGGAAGAAATCAGCTACCACTTCTTGGTCTTGGAGGAGTAGTTTCACTTGCGGGCATCGTTGGTCGCAATTAAAAATTCGGCCGTCGGAGACCTTTACATCAAACTTATTGCAACCTTTAATTTGAAGTGCCAAATATGCAGCAACCTTACTATTGAGAAAGTTATTGGTACTACCCTTGTCGATGAGAACTGTCACGAATGGTCGACGCTCAACCGCAACATCTTTGCTCCACAAATCGTTCATCGCTTTTTCTTGCTTGTACATATGTTTGGCAGCTTGTTTTGCCTTGAGTTTATGTGTTTTTACATAAAAAATATGAGTGAAAGTAGTATAGAAGGCTATAAAACAATCATTTGTGGGTGCGGAGACAAAATAGCCCAAAACAGCCCTATTTTTGAGTCTTTTTCTTGTGCTGTGAAATGTTAGTCATTTTAGCATCTTGGAACCCCTCGGGTGGCACCAAGCTGGATGGGGCTCCGGGTATATGTCGAGCGTAGGCTTTCATTAACAATTGAACTTGTCTTGCATCCGATACCTTGGAAACCGTCGTTTGTGGACTTGCGACCATTCCTACAACCCTCCAAAGTCCTATTTCGCTCTCTTTCTCTCTTTTCTTTGCTGCACTCAAGGTGTTCGACAAATTGTTTGTATAGCTTTCTGCTTTGTGAGTTGCTGGGACGTGTTCATCGCTCATTTCTAAACTAATCAACTTCTTCTTTCCAGGTCCTACGGGACCTTAAGAGGTTGTAAGAGGGCTGACCCTTTGTAGACAGATAACACTTTAGGTGTTTCATAACTTGGGCAATCCCAGCTAAATTCGGAACAGTGGGCAAGGTTGCTTCATGACTTAGGTGATTTTAGCTAAGTCTTCAGGAGTGCTGCAAGGATACCGCACGGCTTATGCAAATTCAGCTAAGTTCGTGACAATATGGTATCCAAGCAGGCAAGCGAAGAAGATTCGTAATCTCGCCATGGTGAAACATCGTGGTGAATCGAGCAAGATGGGGCAAGCTGAACTCTTGCTCCAAGCAGCCGTAGGTGGGCTGCAAGTGCAAACTCTCTCGCAAAATGTGGGAGCCACTCATAAGGAGCACTACAATGAACAAGAAGAGTGTAAAGTTGGGCATTCTCTACGAGGGGAGGAGGCGCCATCTGGAGTGCCAACTAGGAAAAAGAGCCACACTGAGAGAATTATAATAGCGTAGACCTACCTAGATGTTCTTGAAGCGAGCGTGGAGGAACTCTACCAAGGCCAGCGAAGGTTACTTAGGGTAAAAGGCTCGTAAGAAGAAGCTGAATCTCGGATCGAAAAAGTTGAATCCCTAATTGATCAACTGATAGAGGACACCACAGATTCTGTATGACATCTACATGAAGTTGTGGTGGAACTCACGGCTAAGGTGATGGTGTTAACAAGGACTCTTGATGTGGGAGGGAACAATACCCGCGTTGTGCCACCACAAAACTTCAGGGCACCAGAGCTGCAATGCTACGACAGTGCTAGGGATGCCAAAGACCTGAAAAATTTCTTGTTCGACATGGAATAGTATTTTCATGCTACAAGGCTAGAAACCAAAGTTTCTATAACAACAATGTATCTGAATGGTGATGCAAAACTTTGGTGGCGAACCCGTTAAGAAGAGATCCAGCAAGGCCGATATCGAGTGGATATATGGGGAGACTTGAAGCTAGAGTTTAGGACTCAGTTATTGCCCGAGAACATAGAGTTTGTTAAAAGAAGGAAACTGAGACAACTCCATCAAAGTACAACAATCCGAGACTATGTGAAATAATTTTCAGCACTGATGCTGGATATACAGGACATGGAGCAAAGGGGATCTCCAGACGTATAAGGCAGTGAACTCGGAGGTCAAGTAGATCTCCGGACGAGCAAAGGGGATCCCCATCAAGATCAGGACATAGAGTGGGAGCACAAACTTGATGTCGGTGCCATTAGACGACTTCCAAGTGATCCTCAGAATGGAGTTTATGCACGCAGTGAAGTTGGTGCCGGTACCATTCCCGAACTTCTTGTGTCTAATGGGAGGCGATGATCCCTGCATGGTTCCAATTTCTCAAGGAGGAACCAAGGACCTATAACAAATATCGACTTTACAATTGAATAAAGGGGTACGAAAAGGTGAATCAAACTTTGTAGCTACTATGAAGACATTCAGGAACCTACTGTTGTGGTGAACATCCTGAAGGAGTTCTCAGATGTAATGCCAACAGAGTTACCAAGAATACTACCACCATGCAGAAGCATGGATCATCAGATTGAGCTGGAGCCGGGAGTTAAGCCTCGAGTGAGACCACCATACCACATGGCCCCTCTAGAGTTAGTGGAATTGAGGAAGCAGTTAGATGAACTACTATGTAGTGGTCTCATCCACAGTTCAAAGGTACCTTTCGAAGCTCTAGTCCTATTTCAGAAGAAACAAGATAGGAGTCTCTGATTATGCATTGATTATCGAGCCCTTAACATGATGACGGTGAAGAACAAGTACCCTATCCCGCTTATCGTGGATTTATTCGATCAATTGGGTAAGGTAAAGTACTTCTCAAAGCTCAACCTTCGGTCGGGGTATTGGCAGGTGCGCATTGCAGAAGGTGATGAGGTGAAGACTACCTGTGTGACTAAGTATAGAGCATTCGAGTTCTTGGTGATGCCTTTCGGCTTAACCAATGCTCTGGCCACATTCGACACTCTAATAAACCAACTGTTCAAGGAGTATCTGGACAGGTCTGTGATCATCTACTTAGACGATATCGTCATCTATAGCTAAACATTTGAGGAGCATGTTGGACACCTCCGAATAATTTTCAAAGTTCTCAGGGAGAACACCTTGTTCATAAAGAGGGAAATGTGCTACTTCGCCCAAACGGAGATTTTATTCTTGGGACATCGAATCGGTAATGGTTCCATCAGAATGGACCAGTCTAAGGTGCGAGCTGTGGTGGACTAGCAAACACCAAAGAAGGTGCCAGAGTTGAGATCCTTCCTTAGGTTCATCAACTATAATCGGTGCTTCATAGCTAGATATTCGAAGCACGTAGCTCCATTGATGGAGTTGCTAAAGAAGGAGCAGTCCTGGAGATGGTCGGATAAATATGAGGTGACGTTTCAAGACCTAAAGACTACTGTGTTGGAGGAAACTGTACTCAGAATACCAGACAATGGGATGTCTTTTGATGTCCATATAGATGCTTCTAATTTTGCTATTGGAGGAGTTATTATGCAGGAGAGTCATCGAGTGACCTACGAGAGTCATAAGCTCAATGAGACCGAGCGACGATATCCTATGCATGAGAAGGAGATGACAGCGGTGGTCCACTGTCTACGAGTGTGGCGAAACTACTTTCTTGGAGCACCATTTGTGCTAAGGACAAACAATATCGCATTGAATTACTTCCAAACTCAAAAGAAACTCTCCCCAAAGCAAGCATGATGGCAAGACTTCTTGGCTGAGTTCGATATGATGATAGAGTACAAGCCCGGAAAAGCAAATGTCGTGAACGATGCATTGAGTCGGAAAGTGGAGCTAGTGAATGCTATATAGTTGAAGAGTGGAGGCCAAGCAAGTCAATTGCATTCCAACTTCCTTTCCAGGATCAGGGATGGACTGTACCGAGATCCTTAGGTAGTAACTCTGATGCAACTCATCAAAGAGGGTAAGGCATGATGATTTTGGGTCTAGGAGGGACTCATCTACACCAAGGGGAACAAAGTTTATGTTTCATGAGCGGATAACTTGAGGCATGAACTCTTGAAAGAATGTCACGACTCCCTTTGGGCTAGACATCCGGGTATCGTGGAGAGAGCCTTCTATTGGTCGAAAATAGGGACAGATGTGGAGGAATATGTTCAAACATGTCTTACTTGTCAACAGGACAAGGTAGAGTAGCAGAAGCTAGTGGGACTTTTGGAGTCGCTGCTCGTACCAAAGAGGCCATGGGAGAGCATTTCCTTGGACTTCATATTAAGCTTGCCCGCAGTAGGGGGACTTGGATCGATACTCACGGTAGTTGATTGGTTTTCGAAGTATACAATATTTATTGCTGCACCCCTACATTGCTCAGCGGAGGAGGCGGCTAAGTTGATGATGAAGAATGTGGTGAAGTATTAGGGAGTCCCACACAACATCATTAGTGATCGAGATTCTCGATTCTTAGGATGATTCTGGACCGAGTTGTTTAAGTTGCTGGGATCTAAATTATACTTCTCCACAAGCCTCTAGCCCTAAACAGATGGCCAAATAGAAAGAATTCACTCACTCTTAGAGTAATATCTCCAGCACTACGTGAGTACCAACTAACGAGATTAGGTGAAATTGTTGGACATAGCCCAATTCTCCTACAACTTGCAGTGGAGCTTTATATCCAACAAGAGCCCCTTTGAGATTATTATGGGACAACAACCATCAACTCCTCATACCTTGATTATTGGTTATATGAGTAGCCCATCAACCTATCACTTCACAAAGGAATGACATCGACATGTAGATATTGCGCAGGCTTACTTAGAGAAGGCAGCCTAAAAGATGAAGAAGTGGGCAGACTTGAGAAGGCGACCACAAGAGTTTATAGTTGATGACATGGTATTGGTGAGGCTCCAACCAGCATCACTCTAGTTCTTTAGGCATAGAGGGCACAAGGGATTGGTACGCAAGTATAAAGGGCCTTTCTCAATCATCAGCAGGATAGGCAACTACCAACATGGTTCAGAATTCATAATGTCTTCCATATGAGCAACTTGAAAGCCTACCATTCAGATCCACGAGATGATTCTCGAAATATTCCAACTCGACTACCCCCCACCAGAGCCTCTTACGAGAAGCGAGTTGAATCTATTCTAGTGGATCACAAGATAAAGCTACGCAATGGAGTGCAGCAAATCGAGTACTTCGTGAAGTGGCCAAAGCTTCCTCGAACATAAGCTAGTTGGAAGCCAGAAGATGCCCAACGACATGAAGAAGCTCGCGTCAAAGCCTACCAACAAGCGTCGACAAGGGCGTCGACAGTTTAAGTGGGGGAGAATGTCACGAACTATTGTCGCTCAACCGCAATATCTTCACTCCGCAAATCATTTATCACTTTTTCTTGCTTATACATATGTTTGGTAGCTTGTTTTACCTTGAGTTTATATGTTTTTACCTAAGAAATGTGAGCGAAAGTAGTGTAGAAGGCTGCAGAATAATCGTTCACTGCGTGGAGCCAAAATAGCCCAAAACATCCCTGTTTTTGGGTCTTTTTCGTGTGTTGTGGTAACCTTTCTAAGTAGTGTGAAATGTCAGCCATTTCAGCACTTTGGAACCCCCCGGGTGACACCGAGATGGATAGGGCTCCGGGTATATGTCGGGCATAGGCTTTCATCAACAATTGAACTTATCTTGCGTCCGATACCTTGGGAACCATCGTTTGTGGACTTGCAACTATTCTTACAACCCTCCAAAGTCCTATTTCGTTCTCTTTCTCTCTTTCTTCTGCTGCACTCAAGGTGTTCGACAAATTGCTTGTATAGCTTTCGGCTTTGTAAGATGCCAGGATGTATCCGTTGCTTATTTCTAAACTAATCAACTTCTTCTTTGCAGGTCGTACGGGACCTTAAGAGGTTGTAAGAGGGCTGACCCTTTGCAGACAGATAATGCTTTGGGTGTTTCATGGCTTAGGCAATCCCAGCTAAGTGTGGAACAATGGGCAAGATTGCTTCATGTCTTAGGCAATTTCAGCTAAGTCTTCGGGAGTGCCGTAAGAGTGTCGTACGGCTTAGGTAAATTCAGCTAAGTCCATGATAGAACGATGATGAGTTGCTATTTTAGAAGTTCTCCAACTTTCATCATTTGTGGGTTGGAATAGCCGGCCAATGCATGCACTCTGTAGTTGGCCGGTTGGGATTCTTCCTCTATGGCTTCTTCTTCAGGTTCAAGGGCTTCTTCAGATGTTTCATTGTCCTCTTCCTCTGCTGGTTCAATAATGAGGAGTTGGCCCTTTTCGTAGTGATGTTCGTGGCTCCATAATTCATTGCAATACCAACACAACTCCTTGGCTGATCATTCGTGAAGTTTGTCTCTTGTCAACTTTTTTAGTGCAGGGGCTTGGATGGTAGTAGAGGGGGCAGTAGGCCTCGGCATTGCTAGTCGGGGAGCGACCTTTATTCTTCATACCTAGTGATTCAATTGTTCCTCTTGGATACGCGCGAAGGATATCATCGCTGTAAGAGTGTAAGGTTGTCGCGCCTTTACTTCTCCTCGGATCTCTAGCTTTAGGCCCTTGATAAAAGTACCTAAAAGTTGTTTCTCAGACTAATTCTCAGTTTGGTTAGATAAACGCTTAAATCTTGTTTGGTATTCTTATATTGTAGAGGTTTGATGAATCTTTGCCAATTGTCTGTCGATGTTGTTGAAATCGGTTGGTCCGAAGCGGTCTAGTAGTCCTTCCTTGAATCGGTACCAAGAGAGTCCTCCATAGGTGTGCTTAAACCAATTAAACCACTGAATAGCATCTTCCTCAAGGTAGATGGCAGCAATCTCCACCCATTTGGCGTCGACGGTTCGATAGAACCGAAAATAGCGCTCCACGTGCGAGATCCACCCGATCGGGTCTCCTTCTTCCCATCTAAGGAAGTCAACCTTCATGCATGGATTATTGAGATTAGAGGTGATGTGGCCATGTTCTTGAGGATCATCTCGTCAATCTTGTCACTGGCTTAGCTGATTTTGCCTAAGCCGTGCGGCACTCATGCATGTCCATCCGCAAAGGTCAGCCCTCCCCGAGATCTCCTAAAATCCCACAGACTTACAAAAAGAGAAAACGGGCCAGAAGAAGCAATTTCCACGGGATCCACAAGCAACTGTTCAAGAAGAACACTTTATAAAGCCAAAATACAAATTATACCCATGGACATTACAAACTCAGAGAGGTTGCACATAAAGGATAATGGTCCACTACAGACTGAAGCCCCCCCCCCCCCACAAGTGCTTATAAGACACACTTGTATTTATAAGCCAAACTTGGCCATAAAGCAAATCAAACTAGGGCTGCCAAGCCTACTGCAAGCCCGCTTCTTGTTGTACAAGATATGTACCTAAACCGAAGGACACAGACTAACATAAGCATTTCATCGAACACCTTATTTACATTGTTGTCCGTGACATTCTCCCCCACTTATTACTTCGACGTCCTCGTCGAACCCACTATAAATGCTACATCTCCTCGTATTCTACTGAATCTTTAATCTTCTTCTTTAGCTGCAACACGCCCCTTTGGCTCCTAGCCGCTCTCCGCCGCTGTTGTTGAGTAGTCGAACTCTAATCCACCATGCTGCTTCAACTCACCAATGACTGAATCTAGTGTGGGATTGGCTGAGTTGTGCTGATCCTTGTTGGTTCTCGTGGATCCCTCTGATGAAGAAAAAGACCTGCCTTATTATGTGCTAGTATCGCAGTATACTCATATTGCTTGAACTGGGTAGATCCTTGTTGGAGCTTTAACGAGCATCGCCTCATAAACTTTAAAGTTTTTAAGGTCCTTTCTCCATAATGTTTGCCCATTGAACCTTCTTCCGTTGTTAGTTGTCACTTCCAAGTATGTTCACATCACTCCCTCTTAGTCAATTGGGAAATGAAGTGGAAAAACTACTCTCAATAGTACTGATCACCAACGGTGAGGATTTGACAACCATTGTCTTCCTTAAGCTTTCTTTGAAGGGTCACTGAACTTGTCGAGCTCCCTTGGATAAGTAAGAGAACTGGGATACTTGACTTCACCCATTCTCTTCATAGTTGAGAAGGTAAGGTGGCTTCTCTCACCTCCTCGAGTTAAGAGAATTGGGGTCCTCGGTTTCGCCCATTCTCTCGAGTTGAGAAGGCAAATGTTACTCAATTTCGCCTGGCAAAGGTTACTTAATTTCGCCTGCCTCCTCGAGTTTGTACTTCATGCATTGAGCTGGTTACTAACATTCGCTTGCTCTTTGCTCACACTTCTGAAGCACTTGAAGTGGTTGCACTCCTTGCATTGGGTTAGCTACTGTGATTCACCTTCACACTGCCATTGAACTTCTGAAATGCAAGAAGTTTTGCCTGAAAAGTGCAAAAAGTTTGCTTGGCTTCACTCACTTCCTCGAGTTAAGAGAACTGGGGTACTCGGTTTCGCCCATTCTCTCGAGTTGAGAAGGCAAAGGTTACTCAATTTCACCTGGCAAAGGTTACTCGATTTCGCTTGCCTCCTCGAGTTTGTACTTCATGCATTGAGCTGGTTACTAACATTCGCCTACTCTTTGCTTACACTTTTGAAGCACTTGAAGTGGTTGCACTCCTTGCATTGGGTTAGCTACTGCGATTCACCTTCCCACTGCCATTGAACTTCTGGAATGCAAGAAGTTTTGCCCAAAAAGAGCAAAAGTTTACCCCAACTTGGAGTCCCCCAACTTGGAGTAAGTCTTTGATAGGTCTGGTCGCCTTTGGGATTGTATCGTCTTCTCCATCACCTTTGCCGCCTACTCCTCTTGAGTAGAAAGGTACAGTACCATGTACTGCCTACTTCGTTCCCTGGTCGAGCACTCTTGCATCAACCCGAAGTCCCTTAATTTCGGCTATCTGGATGAGAAGCCCATCGACATCAGTCTTATGATGTTTCTTGGCCTCTGCCCTTCTGCCTCGTCTTGGTACTTGGAGTTTACAACCAATGTTGTCCCTTCATGAGAGCAAGGGATCGATGACTTCACGGAAGTCCCGCATCTGCGGTACCATGGCGCTGCCAAGCCCATAGCACTACTATCCGTTACCTTGCATCTTCATCCCTTCCTTCGCGATCGGTAGATCGCCTGCAGTAACCTGTGGAGCTCGTCCGAGTCCACCTCCTCTCTAACCAACGCTTTTCTTTTGGGTAGCTGAGCCCAGTTGGACTCGTCGTCGCTTCCTCGCCCCTTTCGACCACCTGCTTCGACACCACTATGTCCTCCTAGCAGTTCTCCTTGGTCGATGGAGAGACAGACTGCAACTCTCATGCATGGCCTCCACCATCTTGTTGCCGGGCTCCCTTAAGCGAATGTAAGCACTGAAGCAGTCCAACTCTCCAACTGCTCTAGTTAATCAAGTCCCCTCCATGGGACTCACTGGTACTTGCAATCGACTACTCCCTCGGTGGTACACAGCCCCCATATGCTGACGACCAAGACTTTCATCTGATGCAAGCTTCGATGCATACACACGGAAGACCGGCCTCTGTGGTACTGTGGCATTCACTCCTTGAATCCACAGCCCTTCTTGCCGTTGCATTGTTCACCGAAGTGGAGCTCCCATCAGCTCCTGATCATTCACATGATCATGTCCCCCTCCATGGGACTCACTGGTGCGTGCACTTGGACTTCTTCCTCGGTGGTATGACTCCCATATCGATGACTAAGGCTTTCATCCAATGCGAGCTTTGATGCACACCCGAAGATCCGCCTCTGCGGTACTACCGCATTCACTCCTTGAATCCATAGCCCTTCTTCTTGTTGTGTCGTACACCAAAGTGGAGCTCGGTAACTCCTGATCATACCTTCACATGATTTTGTCCCTCACGGGACAAGATTGCTATTGCATTGCCACGAACTATTCCACCACGATCCCGCACCATGTCGCCTCTGGTGACATCTCCATTGCATCTGATTCTCGTGTGATGAACTCGGACTACGACTTCTCCACGTGTGGCCTCTGCCAACACATCGTGGGGCCTCCGCCATCTCCGATTTTAGTTCGCTCCTTGGCAATTCCCTTCGTCCCCCTACTCACAGGTTACACACAGACGAAGCATAGCTCTAGGACAGTCCGTCGCCTAGTAGCTCCTGAAGTCCTCTGACTTCGCTAGAGTTGGTGCACCATCGTCTGGATCTTGGGCCTCTATCCCCTACCAGTACAATCTTGCTATGCACCTCTTGTTCCTGACAACTTGAACGGCAACACTGTGGCATATTCTTCAAGAGTACCCGCCTCTGCGTCCTCTTGCCCCGTACTAAGGTCTCATGATCCTAACTTTGCCTCCGTAAGTTGAATCACCTTAGTTACTCCATCAAATGCATCTCTTAGGTAGCTTGCATGTGCCTTGAAGCTCCCTTCATCTTTGGCACCATGCAAAATAAGTCTGTCTCATCAGAATGAAGAACCCATGGAACGACATGATCCCACTCTTGCCTCTACAAGAGTTCATGCCCTTGACCTCTGTCTAAGGAAAGCTCCGTGCCTCCGCTCCATGTTCCATCTTCTATGTCGACTCCCTTCACGCGACTTAGATACTTCACCGAGTTCCACCCAAGTCGCTCTGCTCCTCGATTTGCACTGAGTTGATAGTGGCCCTCACGTCCACCATTCCACGGGTCAACCCTCTGTTGAGTTCAATTTCTGCCTCGACTTTAAGTGTGCCTTCATATGATGTTGCCTTGGATTGCTCCCCCACTTGATCTCGAAATGCATCCACCAATGCATTACCTCCTTCGAGATCATGCGACAACTCTTCGTTGCTCATTCGGCCCGTTGAGCTTTATGGAGAGATAACCCTGAGAAACTTTTCCTCAATATATGCAGTCCGTTGCACATGATTCTCCCACTAGAGAACTAGGACTTATCCCTCCTGGATATCTGTCCTGCTGGAGTAACTTTTCTCTTTATATACTTTTCACTATAAGTTTCGAAGACCATCATCCCCTTTGGACTACTCCGTCTTACTGAACTTGTGCTTTGTTTTGCCACCACAAATGTACTTGCTAGATTGTGACCCTTCTCCAAGACAGTCTCCACTGCACCCTTCAAGGTCTAGTAACATGCTGAATTTGTTGCACATTTCAGCCACCTACGGACATATCCTTTCCATGTTGAAGAGAAAGTTCTGATGCTCCATGGCACCGAGTTCTAATCGCGCCTTGGGATGGCCTGTCATCCGTGTACAAGCCCTTGCATGAGTTTTGAATCCTTCGAGTTAGCAATTCCCCTCACCTCTGTGAGCTTTGCATAACTCTTTTGGTCGTTACACAACACCTCCCACCTTGCACGATCTCATCTTTCACCAAGCACCCTGCTTTGCCTTAAGCACCGCCAAGTTTGGTTGCCAACGTCGAGCTATAGCTTAAACTCAACCATCCCAATCTTTGTGTGCTACGCATTCTTCTTCGCTTGCTTGTCCTCGTGGTGACTCTCGCGCAAAGGGGTTGGCTATTCCTTGAATGCCAAACCAGGATGCCCGGTCCTCTAAGCGACTCCTTTCCCTACATCTCAATGTCCATTTCCCCTAAACGGTTACACGTGCTGGCTGTCCTCCACACAGCCAAGCTAGGTCCCCCACATTTGTATGGCAAGTGTTTCTACGTGTGCTTGTCCAGCTCTGATACCACATTGTCATGGGCTTAGCTGATTTTGCCTAAGCCGTGCGGCACCCATGCATGTCCATCCGCAAAGGTCAGCCCTCCCCGAGATCTCCTAAAATCCCACAGACTTACAAAAAGACAAAACGGGCCAGAAGAAGCAATTTTCACGGGATCCACAAGCAACTGCTCAAGAAGAACACTTTATAAAGCCAAAATACAAATTACACCCATGGACATTACAAACTCAGAGAGGTTGCACACAAAGGATAATGGTCCACTACAGACCGAAGCCCCCCCCCCCCCACAAGTGCTTATAAGACACACTTGTATTTACAAGCCAAACTTGGCCATAAAGCAAATCAAACTAGGGCTGCCAAACCTACTGCAAGCCCGCTTCTTGTTGTACAAGATATGTACCTAAACTGAAGGACACAGACTAACACAAGTATTTCATCGAACACCTTGTTTACATTGTTGTCCGTGACAATCTGAAGTTTCTCTATGTTGTGATTTCCTCGGGTTCAACAGTTAGCCAATGCTGAATTCGACGAAAAGGGATCGCATCTTCTCTTCCATGCGGTTTCTAAAGGCTTCAAGCTTTGCATCAATAGCCTTCTCTGATGCCATAATATACCCCTCTAGATCTATAATATTGAAATCTTTTTTTTATTATCAGGTTAGTGGCATGGGAATTTTGGAGAAGGGGGTGGCCGGTTGGAAGGTGAATCGGTTTGGATGGATGTAGGCTACGGTTTAGGGCAGATTTGGGGCTGCGGTTTTGTGAAGTTTAGGTTACGAATTGGTATGGTTTTAGGGCTGTGATAGTAGTAGATGAATGTTAAGAAAATCGATTTTAGATCTGGGATAGATGGCAGCAAAGGTAGGTGTCTCGATAAGGAAAGTTTTCTAAAAAGGTAAGTGGGTCAATAAGGAAGTATGCTGATTTGGATGGCCGATTTAGGGGCTGTTTGGATTCAATTTAGGATAATATTTGAAAAGGTTTTTGGTAAGGATGGTAGGGTTTAGAGATGAAGAAAAGAGAGTCCAAAATCCCATAAAAAATAGCACTCAAATATGATAGAATTTGGCAAAAAGAAGTGTTGCGATGTGTTATCTTGCTGAACCAATTTTTACATCGGGGAAACGATGATTTTCCAAAGTAAATTATAGGGGAATATTTAAGAAAATTATGCAGAAACCCTTGGTTTAGATATTGTCGATACTAGTAGGAATTTTGATGAAATTTGGGCAGCATGACGGTAGGAAAATAGGGTAAAAGATGCAAGGCTGATTCCTTCGTCTTAAAATTCTAGAACTATATGATAGTTAAATATGATACAATAAAATCAGTTCCAGAAGGGGTTTTTTTTGTGAAATCAATTTCAGATGAAATCCAACTTGATCTTGAGAATTGTGCAAAAATTTCGATAAAAAACGATGAACAAAAGTTTGGTTTCAAGTAGCAACAATCGACTGAAAATTTTCTGCAGCATTTCACCTTCGCAATGATGATAATGTTTGCGATGGTAAAAAGTTATAGCAAGAAAACTTTGAAAAAATTCTCCCATATATAATATAAAGGATCTTGCAGTATTGAAGAGGCGTGGGTTATAAAAATATACCAGAATTCCAAATCAAACACAGGGGGCAACGACAGACTGATTAGATCTGCTGTTGGGGTAGAAGGTGGAGGCGCGTGACATAGCAATTATGGGAATTACTTAGGAAGATAGAGGCGGCTGAGATGGCTACAGGGCAACAGAAACATGGCTCTGATACCAAATGATAAGACCCTAGAAGGAGCCCCATAGATTTTGATCCTTGAGGGGGATCAACCCTTGGAACACTGTAGGGGTTCCTCCCTCCTAGATTCAGCACAAGGTTGAAATAAAATTGATAATTGCTTAATTCAAGAGAGGGGGCAGCTACATCATTATATAGGGATCAAAACCCTAGTCTAAGGGGGTGCTTGCCTAAGTAAAATTATCCCTTTGCTCCTCCTATAGCCAACCTACTTTAATAGGAATAGGAGGTGACTAGGTTGGCTCTATAGCCGACCTAAGCAGGGGGAAACTCTGGCCAACCAACCCAGTAAGGGGGCGATGGACACTAAGCCCTAAGGGCTTATCTAAACCCTAGCCATACTCCTTTATAAGATAGGAGTGACTTTATTATAATCTAGTAAAGTTTTATTGACTACTTCTAGGGAGATTAGGACTCAACCCTACTGGAGTCCTATCAGTTTTATCGGATGATATATTATAGTTTTTGTATAAGTATATTTTGGATGTAATGAATATTGTCGATGAATTTGATTGACGTATGATGTAAAAGTTTTAATGACCTCTCATATTTGGAGTTTTGGAATATTAAGATTAGTCTATGATGTAGTGAATTTATGGTAAATGGTTGGTTTTATTAAGTTGGCTTTGGGTTTCATAAATATTTGAGTGATATGATATATGATTATAGACTACATAGGATTTTATATATATAAATTTTGAAGTTTAAATATTTCTCAATTTCCTCAAATGTTAGTTTGGATCTTGAGAGCATTAGAGATTTCAGTTTTGAAATGGATGAAGCAAGTATACGCAGAATTGACACAATCTATATTCTGGCAAAATTCTGAAGGTAAATTACAAAGTTATTTAGATGATCAAACATATTCTAAATTACTCAAAAAAGTGTTTTTGGAAAGGTAAATCAATCTAGTTTCAAATGAAATAAGTTTCATGCAAATTGAAGGTCTCTACAAAGAGTTACTGATGATTTCACAACCAAACATCAAGAGTTATGATCCCTGTTCTACAAAATCCATAAGGTCTAACAAAATAGAAATTTTGAAAGTGATTTCAATTTCAAATCTTTCAATGCTAGTATCAAATAAAAGATCCATAACCCCATTTTCTAATGAATAAGTTATATAAATCAAGAACTCCAACAGGACGATATTAGCAATATAGCAATGACTTTTAGGATCTTTATATATTTTTGTGCTATTTGGGTGCAAGGTGAATTTGGAACTATGGCCTTCCTTCAGGATTTGATCCTTGATATTTGGGTCATCTGAAACACATATTCTATTCCCCATTCTCAATAGGCCATCCTTTGAAACATGAAAATCAGGCTTTGATCCTTTTTCTTTCCTCAAGTGGATTAAATGTAGATCTCATAGCTATCTCTCTTTAATTTGTTGAATGAAACCAGATTGAACCTGGATAGAGGCCATCAATATCATTGAGTTTTGCTCATTCCTGATAGAATCCTCATCACCATTTTCTTTCAATAATCCCCATTATTCATAACAAAACTAGTTATAAAATTTATAGATTTTCTATTAAGTGCATCAGCTATAACATTGGCCTTGCCCGGATGCTATCGGATGGCACAATCATAATCCTTTAAAAGTTCTATCCATCTTTGTTGCCTCATATTTAACTCCTTTTGAGTAAAGATATAATTTAGACTCTTGTGATTGGTAAATATTTCAAATGTCCGCCCATATAAATAATGTCTCCAAATCTTCAATGCAAAAATAATTACTACTAACTCCAAATCATGGGTTAGATAATTTAGTTCATAACTCTTCAGTTGTCTAGAAGCATAAGCGATTACTTTCCCTTCTTACATTAAAACACATCTAAGGCTCTTCCTTGAAGCATCGGTGTAAACTATAAATCCTTCGTTACCACTGAGAATTGTGAGAATAGGAGCACTAGTCAATCTTCTTTTTAACTCCTGAAAACTTTGTTCACATTCATCACCCTATTCAAATCTCACATTCTTTTGAGTTAGCTTAGTGAGCAAGTTAGCAATTCGAGAAAATCCCTCCACAAATCTCCTATAATAACCTGCCATGCCCAAGAAACTTCTAACTTCTGTTACATTTGTTGGTACTTCCATCTTAGCTACTGCTTCATCTTTCATTTAACCATAACTCATATTTACTAAACTTTGCATACAACTTATTTTCTCTCAGTATGGATAATACATTTCTCAAGTGCTCCTCGTGCTCCAGGTCATTCCTTGAATACACTAATATATCATTAATGAATATGAAAACACAATTATCCAAGAGTGGATAAAATATCATATTCGTTAATTCCATGAAAGTTGTAGGGGCATTAGTCAAACCAAAAGGCATTACTACGAATTCATAGTGACCATACCGAGTTCTAAAAGCAGTTTTAGGGATATTTTCTTTCTTGATATTCAATTGATAATAACCTAACCTCAAGTCAATCTTGGAGAATACTTGGGCACCCTACAATTGATCAAACAGATCATCAATTTTGGGTAGAGGATACTTATTTTTTTATTGTCACTTGGTTCAACTATCTATAGTCAATACAAAGCCTCCATGTCCCATCATTCTTCTTAACTAACAGTACTGGAGCATCCCATGGTGAAACGCTGTGTCGAATAAAACCTTTATCTAATAGTTCTTGTAGTGCTTTCTCAATTCTTCTAGCTCGAGTGGTGTCATTCTATAGGAAGGCTTGGATATTGGTCTTATTCCAGGGATGATATCAATAACAAATTCACTCTCTCTATCTAGAGGTAATCTAAGCAAGTCATCTAGAAAAACATCAAGGAACTCTCTCACTATCAAAATTTCATTTAGATGAACTACTTAATTTAAATTCTTCTTCACATATATAATATAGTAAGAACAATCCTTCTACATAAGTTGATGATCTTGAAATATCGATATCAAGCAAGGAACTGAGTCATGCCTAATGCCCACAAAATAAAAGATGGGCTGATCTGGTATGCAAAAAGTGATTATTTTTGTATAGCAATCAAAGCTAGCATGATAGGAAGATAGCCAATCCATGCCAAGTATAATGTCAAAGCCCTAAATCTCTAGGAAAATTAGATCAGCGAGGAGTTCATGTTCTTCGATAAAATCAAACAAGATGGATAAAGTAAGTTTGTTGTCAAAGTATCCCCAACTACAACAGTTATATACAACTCGTAATCCAATGGTTTAGGTTGAATGCCCAAATGACAAGCAAATTTTTGAGAAACAAAAGACAGATTGGACCTAGGATCAAACAAAACCTTTGCATTCTTATTAGAAATATGAATAATAACTTCGACCGCTGATTTAGAAGCCCGGGAATCCTGTTCAGTGATGGCATAAACTCTAGTATGGCTATTGTTTTGGGTGGTAGTGGCTCCTTCTTCTTATTCATTAAGCAATCATTTACTTTATGATCTAGTTTACCACAAGCAAAACAAGCTCAAGTCACCCAAAAACATTTACTTGTTTCATGATTATATCCATATTTTATATATGACTAAGTTCTCTATGGTGGCTTTCCCTTCCCTAATCCTGACATCTTGACCCTGTTATTATTATTTTCATATTCATCCATTATCTTACTTTTGCTTGTAAACTTATCCTTGTAATTCTTACCTACAATTTCCTTTATCTCCTCCAAGTCTCTTTCAATTATTAAGGCCTTTTCTACCACATCAGCATATGAAGGAAGTTTCAAGGCTAATATCCGACTCCTTATCGTCAGTCTTAGACCTCTCTCAGATTTTTTTGTTTATCAATCACTCAAAAAAATTACTAAACATCAGCGTATATTACCAATATGATACATCTATCAGTATGTCTTAGTGATCCTCAAACCATGCTCTGATACCATCTTTGTTATCCCCCCCCAACCCCTGAATTATATCATATTCGAGAGGCGTAACTTTAATCGAAAAAGATCGATAATATTATCAACAACATAGTCCATCCAAGATCTAAACAAATATTTGAGGATACTATGAAAAACATGTAGAGTCATTCAATCACTTCCATAGAAACCTGTACAGATTATGATCTCTTCATATTCTCCTAATGAATCACAAAATCGATTTGAAACTAATGTAGTGAAATATAATTCACATTCATGAAGTCCACTAATACAGTAAAATCCATATGATTTTGAAAATAATCATACACCACCACTTCATATATTATACACAAGTTTAACATTCAAGATCCCAAACAAGAGGGTATTTTTAAAACCATTACATAGTTACCCCTCTTCAAAATATGTCTACAAATTTACTTTAGACACCAGGTATACACATACAACGATAACATATTGTTTAATAAAGATTTAACCCAAGAACTTCTTACTTTCCATTGC
Source organism: Ensete glaucum (assembly GCA_021527575.1). Taxonomy (NCBI): domain Eukaryota; kingdom Viridiplantae; phylum Streptophyta; class Magnoliopsida; order Zingiberales; family Musaceae; genus Ensete; species Ensete glaucum. The sequence goes on from CM038556.1 coordinate 7,328,934, forward strand.
TTTAGCCCCGTATCAAGTATTTCAATAAATGCCAAGCTAACCTAAAAAAGATTAGATAGCAACAGAGTACGCTAAGAAGCCCAACAAGTATCAAACAGGTTCAAGGTAAGGAAATGTGTTTACAAATTGAACCTGATATAAGAGTGCAAGGTAGGGAATACAAAAGTTTTCACATATAGCATCAAATCAGATTCACAATCATAAAGTTCATCTCGTTCGAAGCATACTTAAATCCATAACAATTTAGAAATGTAATTGGATCATATATGGCAATCAGAAGCATTTTGGTATATATCAATGATATATGAAATTTTAGGAGCATATCAATAACACATGAAATACTTCTAAACATGTCAAGGGAACAAATATCAAACTTAAGCTCGTATGTTGAATTTGAAGTTAGATGAATATCATAGGTGTAAGTATGTCAACCAACATATCAATGGAAAACAAAATATTTCAGAGCATATCAATGAGAATATGAAATATTTTGGAGCATATCAAGGAGGTATGGGACATTTCGGAACATATCAATAATGTGTGAAATATTTTCAGAATATATTAAAAGCAAATGAAACATTTTAGAACATATCAATGGTGTATAAATAATCTCAAAAGCTTATCAAATGAACAAGTAATGAATAAAAGCTCAAATTGCTAGTTTCAGGTGCCCTGCAAGCCAATTATGCGAGTGATGGCACGTGTGACACACTGCGTAATCTTTTTGCTTATGATTAATATTAGTATATTCTCACATTATATTATATGTAGCATATATATTGTGATGTCCTTAGTTCTGTGCAATGGAAATCAGATCATGATGAGATCAAGATAATGACATCGATTCACTTTTAAACACAGATCATAATAATCCCAGTCATAGGTTACTCGAGAGGGACATCAAGATAATCGGACAGATCAGTGTACTATATACCTATCTATATGATAGAGGTGGCTGGTCTCATAGCCACTTGTGTGGAAACACTAAGGACATAGTACATGTGCTCATTAGAGAATGAGTTAACTAATTGATCCGCTTATGGAATGTTGTCTGGTAAATGATACCTAATGTCAGATAGCGGTTCCATAGTCTAGTTGTGTATCTGGTCCTTGGACTTGAGACACCAAGGATGCCTTATATAAGTACTCCTTTCTTTGACGCCATACTTATAGGTTTCGAAAGCTCCAGATCTGATACAGCTAGTTATCGAGATTGGTAGCCAACCTTACGAAGGAAATTGAGTGTCAATAGAGGATTATCCACTCTCGGTATCACGAGAGGAATATCCCATATATGCTTGCTTAGACAAATCCCTGGCCAGGGTCATTCGGATTGAGAGAGGAGTTCTCCAGTAGAATCCATTTAGAGCAAGATAAATTGATTCCGTATGTGACCTGACAGTACCATATCCAATATACGGTCTCTAAGATATTAGTTGGATGACGGATTATAGATACATGGTAATTGTGGACAGATAGGTCCGATGGATTTGATCCCCCCTGTGCCGTCTAGGACTATAGCGTAGTGGCCTAGTACATCCATAGTCGATGAGTCGAGTGAATTATTATGGGGATAATAATTTACTATATCAGAAGGAATTCTGATGGGAGTGACTCATGGCCAGCTCAGTATCGGGCCTAGAGGGTCACACACATATGGTGGACGCTTCAGCGAATAGAGGATTGGATGAAGATCCAATTAGCCCCTATTCTCATTAGATGAGACCCTATACTGATGGGCTCCTTACTTAAGGCCCAATTAGAGGCCTAAGGAGATTATTAGATAGAGATCCAATAATGCAAGGTTAGTGGGTTATTGGATGAAGATCCAATAGCCACTAAGGCAGGAGCCTTAGGATTTTTTGGTGGCTCTCTATAAATTGAAGGGGAGACTCTTAGTTGATAGGCTACAGCCTTAGCCACCACCTCCTATTCTCCTCCCTCCATCTGAGTAAGAGTTGCAAGATCAGATTAGAGGAGTTTCACTGCAGAGATCCATTGTGTGGATATCACTAGAAAGGAGGACGCTTGACCTCCTTCATCTTCTTCATCCAGATCTGGAATATAGGGATATATGATCTCCCTAGGTAAAATCAATCTCTCACGTATCGTGATTTTATCGATTTTTGTGGTTTTTCTCATGACCCCAATCTTTTGCATGATGGTTTGATCTACATGGAAAATCGATTTTTGTTTTGATTTTTGCTATGCATATGATACACCCGCTATAAGTTTCCCAACAGTGGTATCAGAGCTAAGGTTTTCGTGTGAAAGATTGGTTTTAAACTATGTGTAATGAGATTGAATTGTGTAGAATCGTTCTATGTGTTCTTGCTGTATTTTCGTAGCGAAGGCAATGAGGAGGAGGGGCAATAGGGTATGGCCCGACCACTGTAAGGGTGTGGCGGCTACAGCCAAGGCCCCCCTACAAAGGGTCGGCTAGCTGGGACCCCACAGCGACCACCCGGCTGGCGGCCGGCATGTGTTGGTGAGCGGCCACAAGGCGGCGGCTGCAGGCCACCCTACCGCTAGCGGCGCCTACGTGTATTTGCACAAGGCAACAGCGGCGACGGTGGCGCAAATGGGGGCAAGATGGGTTAGGGCTTCTTTAAAAAAAAGATAGTTATACCCCTCAGAATTTGAGAAATTCTAATTGTGTCCCTTTTATACAGAATTCTGAAAATGCTCTCAATAATTTTAGAAATTTCGAGGAATGTCCTCTCATCCAGAATTATGAAAATGCTCTTGACAATTCTGAAAATTTTGAGCATATCATGATTTCTAGAAAAATAATTAATTAAATAGTTTAGTTAATTATTAAATATCTCTATTAATGCTACATATGATGTGATGTACATGTGATGTATAATGTGGATGGATGATCATGAGCAATGTGTTGTGATGTGTGTAATTATGATTATTATTATTATTGGGGCCCGCAAGCCTTCGTTTTTCTCGTTTATTGTTAGGCCTGCATGCCTGTGATTATTTATAATTACATGGAGAGACGATCCAATGGAACTGATGATGACGAGATCAACAATCACAGGGTATGAAGATGCACTAATGCACAAATAGATCATATTGTGAGTGATTAGGCCCATTGGCTCGAGCTTAATCATATTAGGTGACAGCTTATGATCATCTGGTGTGGCTTGCATATGTGATGTATTATACACCTACTAGATATATGTATATATATATTTATATATGATGTAGATATATATTAAGTATGTATGTGTGTGATACGACATATTAGGAGACGAAACAAAAACCCCTCCTACAATAATATTAAGTTGGTAAGCATGAGGCAATAAGATTGACCCATGTGGCCTTCCATCATTATAAGAAGAAATTGAATCACGACATAGGTTGAGTTGGTCGAGTCCCTCGAGGCTCACCTATCTACGTGATCGAGTTTTTATCTACGACATAGAGATGTCACCGGTCACCTAAGGACATGGTATACTTGGTCGAGTCTCTCGAGGGCATATTATCAAATCAGACTCATCTGGTAATGATGGTTATTACTTAATTAAATATCATGGTTGGTCGAGTCCCTTGAGACCATGATAATTCGGAGGCCGAACGTGATGGGAATCACAATGAGTTGTGATTGGCAAAAGTTGCCTACCTTTTGGGCTTACTGCAATTAGTCGAGTCCCTCGAGGTTGCACTAAGATGCCAATCGGATCCCAATCCCCACTAGGAGTCTGTCGGAGACTTCCGTCTCACGTGTCGAGGGTGTCGCATGATTTGCTAAAAAAATAGTAGGAGCACATTAAGATAGAAGTCCATATCTTAATTAGTATTTTATGTAAAATCTGCATATTATTTATTTTTGCTATATCTTATTTAGTCAGAAATATGTCGCTCATAAACCCCCTACGTGGCATACTTCATGCCAACCGCCTCACTGGTCCAAACTATACAGATTAGCTTCATAATTTAAGAATTATTCTCACGGCAGAGAAAATCACATACGTCCTTGATACAATCGTGCCCACGCCGGAAGAAGGGGCAAGCGAGAATGAGATCGCTCGCTATGTGAATTACATAGATGATTCCACGTTAGCAAAATGTTATATGTTGGCCTCCATGACTCCTAAGTGACAAAGGCAACATGAGAGCATGGATACAGATTCTATCCTTCTTCATCTCCGCCAGCTGTTTGAGAAACAGGGAAGAACTCAAAGATATGAGATATCTAAGAAACTCTTCCAAGCTAGGATAACAGAAGGGACATCAGTTGAGAACAATATCCTAAAGATGATAGAGTGGATCGAGAAACTCATAGGTCTAGGAATAGTCCTGGAGGATAATCTGTGTGTTGATCTTATACTTCAGACCCTACCAGATTCTTTTTCTCACTTCATCATGAATTTTAACATCAGCAAGTTTGAGGTGACTCTCCTTGAGCTCCTCAATATGTTGAGGGAAGTTGAGAGTTCCATTAAGAAGGAGAAACTAGTTCTCTATATTGGTTAGACCAAAAAGAAAAGGAAGGCCAACAAGATCCTTAAGAATGGCAAGGGTAAAAAAAGACAAAGTAAGGCAAAGATTGCCAAGAAATACCTGGCAAAGGATAAAGGACAATGCTTCCACTGTGGTCAAGACGGGCATTGGAAGAGGAACTATAAGGACTACCTTGCAGACAAGGCGAAACAGAAGCTTGGAGAAGCTTCAGATATATTCATGATTAGTCTCGACTTGTCAAATTTTTATGATAACACATGGGCATTGGATACTGGGAGTGTTTATCATATCTGTAATTCGTTGCAGGTTCTAGCAAGACCTAGGAGATTGGCTAGAGGCGAGATGGACCTCAAGATGGGCGATGGAGCAAGAGTTGCTACAATTGCTGTTGAAGAGGTCACCCTACATCTGCTTGGTGGAGCTATTATTGCATTAGATGCGTGCTATTTTGTTCCCTCTATTATCAAAAATATTATTTCTATCTCTTGTTTGACAATTAGTGGATATAAATTAGTTTTTGAGAATAATGGTTATTCAATAATTATGGATGATAAGATCATCACTAGAGGGACCCTAATAAATGGCTTATATATATTAGATACTTCTCTATATATCATGAATATAAATATGTCTAAGAGGAAAAGAGATGAGGTGAATAATACATACCTATGGCATTATAGGCTAGGTCATATACATGAGGGAAGGATTCAAAAGTTACCGAAAGATTGATACTTAGATCTATTTGACTATGAGACATATGCAACTTACGAACCTTACCTTCGTGGGAAGATGACCAACTCTCCTTTTAGTAGAACTGGAGAGAGAGCCACCGAGTTATTGGAACTTATACATAATGACCTATGTGGTCCCATATCGACTCAGGCTATAGGTGGTTACTCATACTTCATTACATTCACTGATGATTTCTCTACGTATGGACACATGTACTTAATGAAGTATAAATCTGAGGCCTTCGAGAAATTCAGGGAATATAAGAATGAGGTAGAGAACCAAATTGGAAAGAGTATTAATACTCTTCAATCAGATCGAGGAGGAGAGTACTTAAGTACGGAGTTCACCCATTTACTCAAGGACAATGAGATTTTATCCTAGTAGACACCTCCATATACACCTCAGCTCAATGGTGTATCAGAAAGGAGATATGAAAAGGAAAGAAGCCCAATCTTAAGATTATTAAGATTTGGGGCTGTCCTGCCCATGTTAGAAGACACAACCCCGATAAGTTGGAAACAAGGACAGAATGGTGCACATTCGTGGGATACCCAAAGGAAACTTATGGGTATTATTTCTATTATCCCGAGGACTGAAAGGTCTTTATTGCCAAGAGAGCTATGTTCCTTAAGAAGGAACACATTCTTGGTGGAAATAGTGGGAGTGAGATAGAATTGAGCGAGGTTGGAGAACCTAGCTCAAGTACCATTCCAAAGCCCGAGTTTGTTCAGGTACACACAAGTTCTAACTTTATGTAGGTCTAATAGAGTATCGCACCCTCCTGAAATATATATGGGGCATATTAGTAGAGATGACTCCTAGGATATTGATCCTCAGACCTACGAGAAGACTATTATGAGTATAGACTCCGGCAAGTGGCAAGAAACCATGAATTCTGAGATGGATTCCATGTACTCTAACAAGGTTTGGGACCTTGTAGATGCACCTGAGGGTATTGTACCCATCTATCACGAACAACAATGTAAACAAGGTGTTCGATGAAATGCTTGTGTTAGTCCGTGTCCTTCGATTTAGGTACATATCTTGTACAACAAGAAGCTGCGATTATGACCTAGTTTGATTTGCTTTATGGCTAAGTTTTACTTGTAAATACAAGTGTGTCTTATAAGCACTTGTGGGGACTTCGGTCTGTAATGGACCATTATCCTTTGTGTGCAACCTCTCTAAGTTTGTAATGTCCATGGGTGTAATTTGTATTTTGCCTTTATAAAGTGTTTTCTTGAGCAGTTGCTTGTGGATCCCGTGGGAATTGCTTCTTCTGGCCCGTTTTCTCTTTTTGTAAGTCTGTGGTACTTTAGGAGATCTCGGGGAGGGCTGACCTTTGCGAACGGACACGCATGGGTGCCGCACGGCTTAGGCAAAATCCGCTAAGCTCGTGACAATGTGGTATCAGAGTGAGACAAGCACACGCAGAAACACTTGCCATACAAATGTGGGGGACCTAGCTAGGCTTTGTGGAGAACAGCCAGCACGCGCAACCGTTTGGGGGAAACGGACATTGAGATGTAGGGAAAGGAGTCACTCAGAGGAGCGAGCATCCTGGTTTGGCATTCAAGGAATAGCCAACCCCATTGCGCGAGAGGCACCACGAGGACAAGCAAGTGAAGAAGAATGCGTAGCAAACAAAGATTGGGATGGTTGAGTTTGAGCTATAGCTCGACATTGGCAACCAAACTTGACGGTGCTTAAGGTAAAGCAGGGTGGTTGGTGAAAGACGAGACCGTGCAAGGTGGGAGGTGTTGTGTAACGACCAAAAGAGTTGTGCAAGGCTCACAGAGGTGAGGGGAATTGCTAACTCGAAGGGTTCGAAACTCATGCAAGGGCTTGTACACGGATGACGGAGTGTTCGTGGCCATCCCAAGGCGCGATTAGAACTCGGTGCCATGGAGCATCAGAACTTTCTCTTCGACATGAAAAGGATACATCCGTAGGCGGCTGAAATGTGCAACAAGTTCCGCATGTTGCTAGACGTTGAAGGGTGCAGTGGAGACTGTATTGGAGAAGGGTCGCAATCTAGCAAGTATATTTGTGGGGGCAGAACAAAGCTCGAGTTCAGTAAGATGGAGTAATCTAAAGGGGATGATGGTCCCCGAAACTTCCAGTGGGAAGTATGTAAAGAGAAAAGTTGCTCCAGCAGGACAGATATCTAGGAGGGACAAGTCGTAGTTTTCTAGTGGGAGAATCATGTGCAACGGACTGCACATATTGAGGAAGAGTTTCTCAAGGTTATATCTCCATAAAGCTCAACGGACCGAGTGAGCAACGAAGAGTTGTCGCATGATCTCGAAGGAGGTAATGCATTGCTGGATGCATTTCGAGATCAAATGGGGGAGCAATCCAAGGCAACATCATATGAAGGCACACTTAGAGTCGAGGCAGAAATCGAACTCAACAGAGGGCTGACCCGTGGAATAGTGGATGTGAGGGCCACTATCAACTCAGTGCAAATCGAGGAGCAGAGCGACTTGGGTGGAACTTGGTGAAGTATCCAAGCCGCATGAAGAGAGTCAACATAGAAGATGAAACATGGAGCGGAGCACGGAGCTTTCCTTAGACAGAGGTCAAGGGCATGAACTCTTGTAGAGGCAAGAGTGGGATCATGTCATTCCATGGGTTCTTCATTCGATGGGACAGACTTATTTTGCATGGTGCCAAAGATGAAGGGAGCTTCAAGGCACATGCAAGCTACCTCAAAGATGCATTTGATGGAGTAACTAAGGTGATTCAACTTGTGGAGGCAAAGTTAGGATCATGAGACCTTAGTATGGGGCAAGAGGACGAGGCAGTACTCTTGAAGAATATGCCATGTTGCCATTCGAGTTGTCGAGGCAGGAGGTGCATAACAAGATTGTGTTGGTAGGGGATAGAGACCCAAGATCCGGACAATGGTGCACCAACTCTAGCGAAGTCGAGGACTTGAAGCTACTAGGCGACGGTCCTAGAGCTATGCTTCGTCAGTGTAACCCGAGTGGGGGCGAAGGGAATTGCTAAGGGAGCGAACTAAAAGTCGGAGATGGCAGAGGCCCTACGATGTGTTGGCAGAGGCCACACATGGAGAAGTCGTAGTCCGAGTTCATCACACGAGAATCTGTATGCAATGGAGATGTCACCAGGGGCGACATGATGCGCGGATCGTGATGGAATAGTTCGTGGCAACGCAATACAGGCAATCTTGTCCCGTGAGGGACAAAATCATGCGGAGTTATGATCAGGAGTTGCTGGGAGCTCCACTTTGGTGTACGACACAACAAGAAGAAGGGCTATAGATTTAAGGAGTGAATGTCGTAGTACCGCAGAGGCGGGTCTTCGTGTGTGTATCAAAGCTTGCATTGGATGAAAGCCTTAGTCATCAGCATATGCGAGCTGTATACCACCGAGGAAGAAGTCCAAGTGCACGTACCCGTGAGTCCCATGGAGGGGGACATGATCATGTGAATGATCGAGGCTGGGAGCTCTACTTGTGAACTATGCAGCGGCAAGAAGGGTGGATTCAAGGAGTGAATGCCACCAGTAGGCGGGTCTTCCGTGTGTATGCATCAAGCTTGCATCGGATGAAAGCCTTGGTCGTCAGCATATGGGGTTGTGTACCACCGAGAGTAGTCAGTTGCAAGTACGGTGAGTCCCATGGAGGGACTTGATTAATCGGAGCAGTTGGAGAGTTGGACTGCTTCAGTGCTCATATTCGCTTAAGGGAGCCTGGCAAGTTAGAGGACAAGGCCGAGTAAGCGAACGTTGCTACCAAGGAAGCTAAGGAGAACAAAATCGGCGCGAGCCTTGCAACAAGATGGCAGAGGCCATACATGAGAGTTGCAGTCTGTCTCTCCATCGACCAAGGAGAACTGCTAGGAGGACACAGTGGTGTCGAAGCAGGTGGTCGAAAGGGGCGAGGAAGCGACGACGAGTCCAACGGGGCTCAACTACCCAAAAGAAAAGTGTCGGTTAGAGAGGAGGTAGACTCGGAGGAGCTCCACAGTGCCACAGATGCAGATCTACCGATCGCGAAGGAAGGGATGAAGATGCAAGGTAACGGATAGTAGTGCTATGGGCTTGGCAGCGCCATGGTACCGCAGATGCGGGACTTCCGTGAAGTCATCGATCCCTTGCTCTCATGAAGGGACAGCATTGGTCATAAAAGGGGCCAAGGAGGTGGAGAATATAGAGGTAAACTCCAAGTACCAAGACGAGGCAGAAGGGTAGAGGCTAAGAAACTTCATAAGACCGATGTCGATGGGCTTCTCATCCAGATAGTCGAAATTAAGGGACTTCGGGTTGATGCAGGAGTGCTCGACCAGGGAACGAAGTAGGCAGTACATGGTATTGTACCTTTCTACTCAAGAGGAGTAGGCGGCAAAGGTGATGGAGAAGACGGTACAATCCCAAAGGCGACCAGACCTATCAAAGACTTACTCCAAGTTGGGGGACTCCAAGTTGGAGTAAACTTTTTGCTCTTTTCGGGCAAAACTTCTTATATTCCAGAAGTTCAATGGCAGTGGGAAGGTAAATCATAGTAGCTAACCCAACGCAAGGAGTGCAACCACTTCAAGTGCTTCAGAAGTATGAGCAAAGAGCAGGCGAATGTTAGTAACCAGCTCAATGCATGAAGTACAAACTCGAGGAGGCAGGCGAAATCAAGTAACCTTTGCCAGGCGAAATTGAGTAACCTTTGCCTTCTCAACTCGAGAGAATGGGCAAAACCGAGTACCTCAATTCTCTTAACTCGAGGAGGTGAGCGAAGCCAAGTAACCTTACCTTCTCAACTACGAAGAGAATGGGTGAAGTCAAGTATCCCAGTTCTCTTACTTATCCAAGCAGGGGAGCTCTGCACAAGTTCAGTGACCCTTCAAAGAGAGCTTATGGAAGACAATGGTTGTCAAATCCTCACCGTTGGTTATCAAGGCTATTGAGAGTAGTTTTTCCACTTCATTTTCTAATTGACTAAGAGGGAGTGATGCGAACATACTTGGAAGTGACAACTAACAGCGGAAGAAGGTTCAATGGGCAAACATTATGGAGAAAGGACCTTAAAAACTTTAAAGTCTGTGAGGCGATGCTCGTTAAAGCTCCAACAAGCATCTACCCAGTTCAAGCAATATGAGTATATTGTGATACTGACACATAATTAGGTAGGTCTTTTCCTTCATCAGAGGGATCCGCGAGAACCAACAAGGATTAGCACAACTCAGCCAACCCCACACCAGATTCAGTCATTGGTGAGTTGAAGCAGCATGGCGGATTAGAGTTCGACTACTCAACAACAGCGGTGGAGCCAAAGGGGCCTGTTGCAGCCAAAGCAGAAGATTGAAGATTCAGCAGAATGCGAGGAGATGCAGCGTCTAGAGTGGCTTCGACGAGGACGTCGAAGGAATAAGTGGGGGAGAATGTCACAGACAACAATGTAAACAAGGTGTTCGATGAAATGCTTGTGTTAGTCCGTGTCCTTCGGTTTAGGTACATTTCTTGTACAATAAGAAGCGGGCTTGCAGTAGGCTTAGCAGCCCTAGTTTGATTTACTTTATGGCCAAGTTTGGCTTGTAAATACAAGTGTGTATTATAAGCACTTGTGGGGACTTCGGTCTGTAGCGGACCATTATCCTTTGTGTGCAACCTCTCTGAGTTTATAATGTCCATGGGTGTAATTTGTATTTTGACTTTATAAAGTGTTTTCTTGAGCAATTGCTTGTGGATCCCGTGTGAATTGCTTCTTCTGGCCCGTTTTCTCTTTTTGTAAGTTTGTGGGACTTTAGGAGATCTTGGGGAGGGTTGACCTTTGCGGACAGACACGCATGGGTGCCGCACGGCTTAGGCAAAATCCGCTAAGCCCGTGACATATCGGCTATAAATGGATCTTCAAGAAGAAGATCAGAGTGGATAGAAAGGTAGAAACCTATGAAGCAAGGCTAGCAGCTGAAGGATATCGTCAAAGACAAGGAGTTGACTATGACGAGACCTTTTCACCTGTAGCCATGCTTAAGTCCATTAGAATTATTTTGGCCATTGCAGCACACTATGACTATGAGATCTGACAGATGGATGTCAAAACAACATTCCTTAATGGCATCCTCGAGGAAGAGATGTATATGATAAACCAGAGGGATTCATATCTAAAGAGAGTCTAGATAAAGTGTACAGGTTGCTTATATCTATTTATGGATTGAAGCAAGCTTCCCGAAGTTGGAATACAAGATTTGATGAGGTGATCAGAACTTATGACTTCGTTAAGAACGAAGATGAGCCTTGTGTGTACAGGAAGGTAAGTGGAAGTGCTATCACATTCTTAGTGCTATATGTGGATAACATCTTAATCATTGGGAATAATGTTGGAATGCTCTCCACAGTAAAGGCTTGGCTATCTAGAAACTTCTTCATTAAAGACTTAGGGGAAGCATCCTATATTTTGGATCTATAGAGATAGATCCAAAAGGATGCTTGGCTTGTCTTAGTCTAGGTATATAGACTCCACTGTCAAAAGGTTTGGCATGGAAAATTTCAAGAGAGGTCTCATACCGATGAGACATGGAATATCACTTTCTAGGAGTATGTCCCCAAAGACTCCTGAAGAAAGGGCAAACATAGATAAGATACCTTATGCCTCAGCGATTGGATCTATCATATATGTGATGCTATGTATTAGGCCTGATATAACACATACTCTGAGTGCTATGACAGGTATCAGGCAGATCCATGTTTAGAACACTAGAAGGCAGTAAAGGGCATGGAAAATTTCAAGAGAGGTGTCATACCGATGAGATATAGAATATCACTTTCTAGGAGTATGTCCCCAAAGACTCCTGAAAAAAGGGCAAACATAGATAAGATATCTTATGCCTCAGCGATTGGATCTATCATATATGTGATGCTATGTATTAGGCTTGATATAACACATACTCTGCGTGCCATGAGCAGGTATCAGGCAGATCCAGGTTTAGAACACTAGAAGGCAGTAAAGTATATCCTTAAGTACTTGAGAAGGACTAAGGATCTTTTACTAGTATATGGAGGAGGTAGCCTCCAGGTTGAGGGCTACAAAGACTCAAGTTTTCAGTTTGACATTAATGATAGCAAGTCAAATTCAGCATTTGTTTTTACCCTGAATAGAGGAGCAGTAAGCTAAAAGAGTTCTATGCCAAATACTACTACAAACTCGACCATAGAGCAGAATACATTACTGCAATAGAAGCAGCAGAGAAAGGGGTGTGGATAAAGAAGTTCATCAAGGATTTAGGAGTCATACCAAGCAGCGTGAAGCTGACTCCCATATATTGTGACAACGATAGGGTGATAACTCTATCAAGGGAACCCAGATCTCATCAGAATTATTCTGAAGAGGTTCCATATGATTAGAGCGATTATGACCCGTAAAGATATAACAATAGAAAGAGATTCATCCGAAGATAACATTGCAGATCCACTGATAAAGCCACTAGCTTAGATTGTATTTGAGCATCACAGGGGTCTGATGGGGATCAGACATATAGGTGATTGGCTTTAGGTCAAGTGGGAGATTGCTAGTTACAGGTGCCCTGCAAGCCAATCATGCGAGTGATGGCACGTGTGACACACTCCGTAATCTTTTTGCTTATGATTAATATTAGCATATTCTTACATTATATTATATGTAGCATATATATTATGATATTCTTGGTTCTGTGCAATGAGAATTGGATCATGATGAGATCACGATAATGAGATCGATTCACCTTTAGACACAGATCCTAAATAATCCCGGTCATAGGTTACTCGAGAGAGACATCGAGATAACCGAACAGACTGGTGTACTATATACCCATCCATATGATGGAGGCGGTTGGTCTCATAGCCACTTATATAGAGACACTAAGGATATAGTACAAGTGCTCATTGGAGAATGAGTTAACTGATTGATCCGCTTATGGAATGCTATATGGTTAATGATACCTAATGTCAGACAGTGATTCCATAGTCCTAGTTGTGTATCTAGTCCTTGGACTTGAGACACCAAGATTACCTTGTATGAGTACTCCTTTCTTTGACGCTAGACTTATAGGTTTGGAAAGCTCCAGATCTGATACAACTGGTTATCGGGATTGGTAGTTAATCTTACGAAGGCAATTGAGTGTTAATAGAGGATCATCCACTCTCAGTATCACGAGAGGAATATCTCATATGTGCTTGCTTAGACAAATCCCTAGCTAGGGTTATTCGGATTGAGAGAGAAGGAGTTCACTGATAGAATCTGATTAGAGTAAAACAAACTAATTCCATATGTGACCTTACAGTACCATGTCCAATATACGGTCTCTAGGATATTAGTTAGATGAGTGATTATAAATACATAGTAACTATGGACAGATAGGTCCGATAGATTTGATCCCCCCATACCGTCTGGGGACTATGGCATAGTGGCCCAGTACGTCCATAGTCGATGAGTCGAGTGAATTATTATGGGGATAATAATTCACTATATGAGACGGAGTTCTGATGGGAGTGACTCACGGTCAGCTCGGTATCGGGCCTAGAGGGTCACACACATATGGTGGATGCTTCAGCGAATAGAGGATTGGATGAAGATCCAATTAGCCCCTATTCTCATTAGATGAGATCCTATGTTGATGAGCTCCTTGCTTAAGGCCCAATTAAAGGCCTATGGAGATTATTGGATAGAGATCCAATAATGCAAGATTAGTGGGTTATTGGATAAAGATCCAATACCCACTAAGGCAGGAGCCCTAGGATTTTTTGGTGGCTCTCTATAAATAAGAGGGGAGACTCTTAGTTGATAGGCTACAGCCTTAGCCACCACCTCCTATTCTCCTCCCTCCATTTGAGCAAGAGTTGCAAGATCAGATTAGAGGAGTTTCGCTACAGAGATCCATTATGTGGATACCGCTAGAAAGGAGGACCCTTGACCTCCTTCATCTTCTCCATCTGGATCTAGAATACAGGGATATATGATCTCCCTAGGTAAAATCAATCTCTCACGTATCGTGGTTTTATCGGTTTTTGTGATTTTTCTCGTGACCCCAATCTTTTGTACAATGATTTGATCTGCGTGGGAAACTGGTTTTTGTTTTAATTTCCGCTGCGCATGTGATGCACCCAATGTAAGTTTCCTAATATAAATATCATTTAGACATAACATTCATTTCATTCTTATCCAAAGCACATGAACAAACTTATAACCAATGCTTTGGATATCATATCAAGACATAGAGGGCGAAGTGGGACCATAAGCATAATGTGGTACGTCCATCGCTGAATGACCACCAAACATAAGTCTCCATATCTGGGAGCTCCATCTACCATGTCTTAATGAAGTCAAAGGGGGTCGGCAGAGCACGTAGGCTCTAAGCATAACTCCCTTTACCATTTCTAGTAAAGGTTCACATTGTCTCACAAACACTAGAGTACAAAAGGACATGAGCAATGAATTTGACATATATTGAAAGCACATACGGAAAATAAGTCATACATACACCTAAATAAAATAATATAATGTAGCATCGATTAATACATAACATATTCTGATATGTAAGGAAGTCAAGGACAAGAGCCTTAGAGATTTGAGTTTTGAAATGGATGAAGCAAGTATAGGCAGAATTGACACAATCCCTATTCTGACAGAATTCTAAAGGCAAATTATGTGGTTATTCAGATGATCAAACATACTCCAAATTACTCAAAAAGGTGTTGTTGGAAAGATAAATTAATCTAGTTTTAAACAAAATAAGTTCATACAAATTGAAGGTCTCTACAAAGAGTTATTGATGATTTCACAACCAAAGGTCAGGAGTTATGATCCCTATTTTATAGAACCCATAAGGTCTAACAAAATAGAAATTTTGATAGTAATTTGGACTCTAAATCTTTCAATCCTAATATCAAATGATATATCTATAAGCTTATTTTCTAATGAATTAAGTTTTACGTAAATCAAGAACTCCAACAGGAAGATATAAGCAATATAGTGATGAAAGGTCAGGAGCTATGATCCCTATTTTATAGAATCCATAAGGTCTAACAAAATACTAATTTAGACTCTAAATCTATCAATCCTAGTATCAAATGAAATATTTATGAGCTTATTTTCCAACGAATTAAGTTTTACATAAGTCAGGAACTCCAATAGGAAGATATAAATAATATAGTGATGAAAGGTCAGGAGCTACAAACTATCTTTTACATACAACTGAACTTCAAATTCTTAAAACATTAGTTCAAAAGAAAGATATGTGAATCTATTTTGAAAAAACTAAGTTTGTCTAAATCAAAGGTATGTACTAAAAGTTACAATAAGAATAAGGTAGACATGTCATAATCGTGACTATATTATAGATTCATACTTAGGCAGCCAACAAAAGATTTTGGATTTGTTCAAAATTTTTTTCATAAATCAAGGTAAAAACAAAGATAAATTTCTGTAGGAGGAAGATAGAACACTTGTATTTAAATATTTTGATCCCAGAGGTGTGGATTAGATCACAATCTCAAAATCCTCAAATTTCTTCTTCTTCTTTACTTTTCTTCTTCTTCTTCTTCTTCTTCTTCTTCTTCTTCTTCTTCTTCTTATTCTTTCTTCTTCTCCTCCTCCTCAAGTTCACATTACAGCCAACATCCATTATTTCCCCTAATTGTTAATTGTTTAAGCTAACATATGGGTTGATAGGTGACAAATATGCATGCAATATGCTTGTGTCACTTATGCACATGCACAAGCGGCACTTTATTAAACAAGGTAGTGACACATGTCCTCATCATATTTTTTTTTAACTTAATGTGAATCTTTCATAATTCATTTTATCTTTTTAAGATTCACAATTAGGTCTCCAACAATTAACTTTCAATATAAAATTATTTAATCAAAAAAATTAATAAATTTTTTTAAAATTTACAAATTGGTCCTTATAATAAAATATATCATTATAAATATTTCATAAATGAGGGATATTACTCACCTCTGCGTCCTCTTGCCCTGTTGTCACGGACAACAATGTAAACAAGGTGTTCGATGAAATGGTTATGTTAGTCCGTGTCCTTCGGTTTAGGTACATATCTTGTACAACAAGAAGCGGGCTTCCAGTAGGCTTAGCAGCCCTAGTTTGATTTGCTTTATGGCCAAGTTTGGCTTGTAAATACAAGTGTGTATTATAAGCACTTGTGATGACTTCGGTCTGTAGCGGACCATTATCCTTTGTGTGCAACCTCTCTGAGTTTGTAATGTCCATGGGTGTAATTTGTATTTTGGCTTTATAAAGTGTTTTTCTTGAGCAGTTGCTTGTGGATCTCATGGAAATTGCTTTTTCTGGCCCGTTTTCTCTTTTTGTAAGTCTGTGGGATTTTAGGAGATCTCGGGGAGGGCTGACCTTTGCGGACGGACACGCATGGGTGCCGCACGGCTTAGGCAAAATCAGCTAAGCCCGTGACAATGTGGTATCAGAGCGGGACAAGCACACGCAGAAACACTTGCCATACAAATGTGGGGGACCTAGCTAGGCTGTGTGGAGGACAACCAGCACGCGCAACCGTTTCGGGGAAACGGACATTGAGATGTAGGGAAAGGAGTCGCTCAAAGGAACGGGCATCCTGGTTTGGCATTCAAGGAATAGCCAACCCCTTTGTGCGAGAGGCACCACGAGAACAAGCAAGCGAAGAAGAATACGTAGCACACAAAGATTGGGATGGTTGAGTTTGAGCTATAGCTCGACGTTGGCAACCAAACTTGACGGTGCTTAAGGCAAAGCAGTGTGCTTGGTGAAAGATAAGACTGTGCAAGGTGGGAGGTGTTGTGTAACGACCGAAACGGTTGTGCAAAGCTCACAGAGTGAGGGGAATTGCTAACTCGAAGGATTCGAAACTCATGCAAGGGCTTGTACACGGATGACGGAGTGTTCGTGGCCATCCCAAGGCACGATTAGGACTCAGCGCCATGGAGCATCAGAACTTTCTCTTCAACATAGAAAGGATATGTTTGTAGGTGGCTGAAATGTGCAATAAGTTCCGCATGTTGCTAGACCTTGAAGGGTGCAGTGGAGACTGTATTGGAGAAGGGTCGCAATCTAGCAAGTACATTTGTGGGGGCAGAACAAAGATCGAGTTCAGTAAGACGGAGTAGTCTAAAGGGGATGATGGTCCCCGAAACTTCCAGTGGGAAGTATGTAAAGAGAAAGGTTGCTCCAGCAGACAGATATCGAGGAGGGACAAGTCCTAGTTCTCTAGTGGGAGAATCATGTGCAACGGACTGCACATATTGAGGAAGAGTTTCTCAAGGTTATATCTCCAGAAAGCTCAACGGACCGAGTGAGCGACGAAGAGTTGTCGCATGATCTCGAAGGAGGTAATGCATTGGTGGATACATTTCGAGATCAAGTGGGGGAGCAATCCAAGGCAACATCATATGAAGGCACACTTAGAGTCGAGACAGCAATCGAACTCAACAGAGGGCTGACCCGTGGAATGGTGGATGTGAGGGCCACTATCAACTCAGTGCAAATCGAGGAGCAGAGCGACTTGGGTGGAACTCGGTGAAGTATCCAAGCCGCATGAAGGGAGTCGACATAGAAGATGGAACATGGAGCGGAGCACGGAGCTTTCCTTAGACAGAGGTCAAGGGCATGAACTCTTGTAGAGGCAAGAGTGGGATCATGTCGTTCCATGGGTTCTTCATTCTGATGGGACAGACTTATTTTGCATGGTGCCAAAGACAAAGGGAGCTTCAAGGCACATGCAAGCTACCTCAGAGATGCATTTGATGGAGTAACTAAGGTGATTCAACTTGTGGAGGCAAAGTTAGGATCATGAGACCTTAGTATGGGGCAAGAGGACGCAGAGGCGAGTACTCTTAAAGAATATGCCACAGTGTTGCCATTCGAGTTGTCAAGAACAGGAGGTGCATAACAAGATTGTGTTGGTAGGGGATAGAGACCCAAGATCCAGACAATGGTGTACCAACTCTAGCGAAGTCAGAGGACTTCAGAAGCTACTAGGCGACGGACTGTCCTAGAGCTATGCTTCGTCCAGGTGTAACCCAGGAGTGGGGGGGGATGAAGGGGAATTGCTAAGGGAGCGAACTAAAAGTCGGAGATGGCAGAGGCCCTACGATGTGTTGGCAGAGGCCACACATGGAGAAGTCGTAGTCCGAGTTCATCACACGAGAATCTGTATGCAATGGAGATGTCACCAGGAGACGACATGGTGCAGCGGATCCTGGTGGAATAGTTCGTGGCAACGCAATACAGGCAATCTTGTCCCGTGAGGGACAAAATCATGCGGAGGTAAGATCAGGAGTTATTGGGAGCTCCACTTTGGTGTACGACACAACAAGAAGAAGGGCTATGGATTCAAGGAGTGAATGTCGTAGTACCGCAGAGGCGGGTCTTCGTGTGTGCATCAAAGCTTGCATTGGATGAAAGCCTTAGTCATCAGTATATGGGAGCTGTATACCACCAAGGAAGAAGTCCAAGTGCACATACCAGTGAGTCCCATGGAGGGGGACATGATCATGTGAATGATCAGGAGCTGCTGGGATCTCCACTTCGGTGAACTATGCAACGGCAAGAAGGGCTGTGGATTCAAGGAGTGAATGCCACAGTACCGCAGAGGGGGGTCTTCCATGTGTATGCATCGAAGCTTGCATCAGATGAAAGCCTTGGTCATCAGCATATGGGGGTTGTGTACCACCGAGAGAGTAGTCAGATTGCAAGTACCAGTGAGTCCCATAGAGGGGACTTGGTTAATCGGAGCAGTTGGAGAGTTGGACTGCTTCAGTGCTCACATTCGCTTATGGGAGCCCGACAAGTTAGAGGACAAGGCCGAGTAAGCGAACGTTGCTACCAAGGAAGCTAAGGAGAACAGACCGTGAGCCTGCAACAAGATGGCAGAGGCCATACATGAGAGTTGCGTCTGCTCTCCATCGACCAAGGAGAACTGCTAGGAGGACACGGTGGTGTCGGCGGTGGTCGAAAGGGGCGAGGAAGCGACGACGAGTCCAACGGGGCTCAGCTACCCAAAAGAAAAGTGCCGGTTAGAGAGGAGGTGGACTCGGAGGAGCTCCATAGTGCCACAGAGGCAGATCTACCGATCACGAAGGAAGGGATGAAGATGCAAGGTAACGGATAGTAGTGCTATGGGCTTGGCAGCGCCATGGTACCGCAGATGCGGGACTTCCGTGAAGTCATCGATCCCTTGCTCTTATGAAGGGACAACATTGGTCGTAAAAGGGGCCAAGGAGGTGGAGAATACAGAGCAAAACTCCAAGTACCAAGACGAGGCAGAAGGGCAGAGGCTAAGAAACTTCATAAGACCGATGTCGATGGGCTTCTCATCCAGATAGCCGAAATTAAGGGACTTCGGGTTGATGCAGGAATGCTCGACCAGGGAACGAAGTAGGCAGTACATGGTATTGTACCTTTCTACTCAAGAAGAGTAGGCGGCAAAGGTGATGGAGAAGACGGTACAATCCCAAAGGCGACCAGACCTATCAAAGACTTACTCCAAGTTGGGGGACTCCAAGTTGGAGTAAACTTTTTGCTCTTTTCGGGCAAAACTTCTTGTATTCCAGAAGTTCAATGGCAGTGGGAAGGTGAATCACAGTAGCTAACCCAACACAAGGAGTGCAACCACTTCAAGTGCTTCAGAAGTGTGAGCAAAGAGCAGGCGAATGTTAGTAACCAGCTCAATGCATTAAGTACAAACTCGAGGAGGCAGCCGAAATCAAGTAACCTTTGCCAGGCGAAATTGAGTAACCTTTGCCTTCTCAACTCGAGGGAATGGGCGAAACCGAGTACCTCAATTCTCTTAACTCGAGGAGGTGAGCGAAGCCAAGTAACCTTACCTTCTCAACTATGAAGAGAATGGGTGAAGTCAAGTATCCCAGTTCTCTTACTTATCCAAGCAGGAGAGCTCTGCATAAGTTCAGTGACCCTTCAAAGAAAACTTATGAAAGACAATGATTGTCAAATCCTCACCGTTGGTGATCAGTGCTATTGAGAGTAGTTTTTCCACTTTATTTCCTAATTAACTAAGAGGGAGTGATGCGAACATACTTGGAAGTGACAACTAACAGCGGAAGAAGGTTCAATGGGCAAACATTATGGAGAAAGGACCTTAAAAACTTCAAAGTCTGTGAGGCGATGCTCGTTAAAGCTCCAATAAGCATCTACCCAGTTCAAGCAATATGAGTATACTGTGATACTGACACATAATAAGGCAGGTCTTTTCCTTCATCAGAGGGATCCACGAGAATTAATAAGGATTAGCACAACTCAGCCAACACCATACCAGATTCAGTCATTGGTGAGTTGAAGCAGCATGAAGGATTAGAGTTCGACTACTCAACAACAGTGGCGGAGAGCGGCTAGGAGCCAAAGGGGCGTGTTACAGCCAAAGCAGAAGATTAAAGATTCAGCAAAATGTGAGGAGATGCAGCGTCTACAGTGGCTTCGACGAGGTCGTCGAAGGAATAAGTGGGGGAGAATGTCACGGACAACAATGTAAATAAGGTGTTCGATGAAATGCTTGTGTTAGTCCGTATCCTTCGGTTCAGGTACATATCTTGTATAACAAGAAGCGGGTTTGCAGTAGGCTTAGCAGCCCTAGTTTAATTTGCTTTATGGCCAAGTTTGGCTTGTAAATACAAGTGTGTCTTATAAGTACTTGTGGGGACTTCGGTCTGTAGCGGACCATTATCCTTTGTGTGCAACCTCTCTGAGTTTGTAATGTCCATGGGTGTAATTTGTATTTTGGCTTTATAAGGTATTTTTCTTGAGCAGTTGCTTGTGGATCCTATGGAAATTGCTTCTTCTGGCCCGTTTTCTCCTTTTGTAAGTCTGTGGGATTTTAGGAGATCTCGGGGAGGGCTGACCTTTGCGGACGGACACGCATGGGTGCCGCACGGCTTAGGCAAAATCAGCTAAGCCCGTGACACTATGCTAAGGTCTCTTGATCCCAACTTTGCCTTCGCAAGTTGAATCACCTAAGTTACTCTGTCAAATACATCTTTTAGGTAGCTTGCATGTGCCTCGATGCTCCCTTCATCTTTGGCACCATGCAAAATAAGTATGTCCCATCAGAATGAAGAACCCATGGAATGACATGATCCCACTCTTGCCTCTACAAGAGTTCATGCCCTTAACCTCTGTCCAAGGAAAGCTCCGTGCCTTCGCTCCATGTTCCATCTTTTATATCGACTCCCTTCATGTAGCTTGGTATACTTTACTGAGTTCCACCCAAGTCGCTCCGCTCCTCGATTTGCATTGAGTTGATAGTGGCCCTCGCGTCCACCATTCTACGGGTCAGCCCTCCATTGAGTTCAATTTCTATATCGACTCTAAGTGTATCTTTATATGATGTTGCCTTGGATTGCTCCCCCACTTGATCTCGAAATGCATCCACCAATGCATTACCTCATTCGAAATCATGCGATGATTTTATGTCACTTGCTTGGTCCATTAAGCTTTATGGAGATATAGCTTTGAGAAACTCTTCCTCAATAAGTGCAGTCCATTGCACGTGATTCTCCCACTAGAGAACTAGGACTTATCCCTCCTGGATATCTGTCATGTTGGAGCAACTTTTCTCTTTATATACTTCCCACTGGAAGTTTAGGAGATCACCATCCCCTTTGGACTACTCCGTCTTGCTGAACTTGTGCCTTGTTTTGCCATCACAAATGCACTTGCTAGATTATAACCCTTTGCTAATATAATCTCCACTGCACCCTTCAAGGTGTAGCAATATATTGAACTTATTATATATTTCAATCGCCTACGGACGTATCCTTTCCATGTCGAAGAGAAAGTTCTGATGCTCCAAGGTGCCAAGTTCCGATTGCACCTTAGGATGGCCACAAACACTCCATCGTCCATGTACAAGCCCTTGCATGAGTACTGAATCCTTCGAATTAGCAATTCCCCTCACCTCTGTGGGATTTGCACAACTCTTTCGGTCATTACGCAACACCTCCCACTTTATATGATCTCATCTTTCACTAAGCACCCCGCTTTGTCTTGAGCACCGTCAAGTTTGGTTGTCAACGTCGAGCTATAGCTCGAACTCAGCTATCCCAATCTTTATGCGCTACTCATTCTTCTTCACTTGCTTGTCCTCGTGGTGCCTCTCGTGCAAAGGGGTTGGTCATTCCTCTGAATACCAAACCTGGATGCCCGCTCCTCTGAGCGACTCCTTTCCCTTAAACGGTTGTGGGTGCTGACTGTCCTCTATATAGCCCAACTAGGTCCCCCACATTTGTATGACAAGTGTTTCTACGTATGCTTGTCCGGCTCTGATACCACATTGTCACGGACTTAGATGATTTTGCCTAAGCCATGCAGCACCCATACGTGTCCGTCTGTAAAGGTCAGCCCTCTCCGAGATCTCCTAGAGTCCCTTAGACTTACAAAAGAGAAAACGAGCTAGAAGAAGCAATTCCCATGGGATCCATAAGTAACTGCTCAAGCAAACACTTTATATGCCAGATATAAATTACACCATGGACATTACAAACTCAGAGAGGTTGCACACAAAGGATAATGGTCCATTACAGACCGAAGTCCCCACAAGTGCTTGTAAGATACACTCGTATATACAAGCCAAAATTGGCCATAAAGTAAACCAAACTAGGGCTGCTAAGCCTATTCCAAGCCCACTTCTTGCTGTACAAGATATGTACATAAACCGAAGGACACGAACAAACATGAGCATTTCATCGACACCTTGTTTACATTATTGTCTGTGACATAAAGTCCATTACAGACCGAAGTCTCCATAAGTGTTTATATAGCACAACTCTCATTTCTAAGCCGAAACCGACCACAAAAGCTAACTAAACTAGGGCTGCCAAGTCTACTGTAAGCCCACTACTTGCTATACAAATAATATACAAAAATCAAAGGATATGGACAAACATGAGCATTACATCAAATATCTTATTTATATTTTTGTCTGTGACAAGAAGGTAGTGTCGCCACACCCGTAAACAATGGACCACTGTTGTCATCTCCTTCTCATGCACAGAATATCGTCGCTGGATCTTGTCGAGCTTGCGACTCTCGTAGGTCACTGGATGACCCTCTTGTATAAGAACTTTCCTAATAGCAATGTCAGAAGCATCTTTGTGGACTTCAAAAGACTTCCTATAGTTTCATAATTTGAGTACACGTTCCTCTAACACAATAGCCTTTAGGTCTTGAAATGCTGCTTTACATTTGTCTGACTATCTCCAAGACTGCTCCTTCTTTAGCAACTCTGTTAGCAGAGCTGCACACTTCGAATATCCAACTATGAAGTGTCGATAATAGTTAATGGACCTAAGGAAGGATCTCAACTCAAGCACCTTCTTTGGTGTTCGCCAATTCGCCATAATTTGTACCTTAGACTTGTCCATTTGGATGGAACTATTGTCGATTCGATGCCCCAAGAATAAAATTTCTGTCTAAACAAAGTAGCACTTCTCCCTCTTCACAAACAAAGTGTTGTCCCTGAGAACTTTGAAGATTGTTCAAAGGTGCTCAACATATTCCTTAAGTGTTTGGCTATAAATGACTATATCGTCTAAGTAGATGACTATAAACTTATCCAAATACTCATTAAATAATTGGTTCATTAGAGAGCAAAATATGGCCGGAGCATTGGTTAAGCCGAAAGGCATCACCAAGAACTCAAATGCTCCATACTTGGTCATACAAGTATTCTTCGCCTCATCACTTTTTACAATGCGCACCTGCCAATATCCCGACCGAAGATCGAGTTTAGAGTACTTTGCCTTACCCAATTGATCGAACAAGTCCATAATGAGTAGGATGGGGTACTTGTTCTTACTGTCACTTTGTCAAGAGCCTGATAATTAACGCATAATCGGAGGCTCCATCTTGTTTCTTTTAGAAGAGTACTAGAGCTCTGAAAGGTACTTTCTGAGTTTTATTAACTCTAGAGGGGCCATGTAGTATAGTGGTATAGTTGGAGGCTTAACTCCCAACTCTAGCTCAATCTGATGATCCATGCCTCTAAGTGGTGGTAGAGTTCTCGGCAACTCTGTTGGTATCACATATGAGAACTCCTTCAAGATGTTCGCCACTACGACAGGTTCTTAAATGGCCTCTCTATCAAGTGTCTCTAACTTCATAGTAGCTACAATGGTTGATTCACATTTTCGTACCCGTTTCTTCAATTGTAAAGCCGAGATTTGTTGTGGGTCCTTAGTTTCTTCATGAGAAATTGGAACTATGCAGGAATCGTCACCTCCCATTATACTTAGGAAGTTCAGGAATGGAATTGGCACCAACTTCACTATGTGTATGAACTCCATTCCGAGAATCACTTGGAAGTCGTCTAATGGCACCGCCATCAAGTTTGTGCTCTCGCTCTATGTTCTGATCTTTATGGGGACTCCCTTTGCTCATTCAGAGATCCACCTGGCCTTCGAGTTCATAGCCTTCATATGACTTGGGCTCTTGTTCAAGATTAGACCGAGTCACTTAGCTTCACGATCGATAATAAAATCATGAGTACTGCCCATGTCCACCATTATACGAGTTGTTCAGCCATTAAGCTTGATGTCCACATATATTAACTCACTACTTCCTGCTTTCGGTGGCTTTGCCTTTGTCTTCTCCCCCACTTGACCTTGCAATGCATTACTCGCATCCTAGGTCCTTGCGACGCCTCACTATCGCAACTAGATTCAGAACTGCTCAAACTAAGGGCGACAGCTTTACTTTTGTCCGACTTATGGGGATATATTGATGTAGTTAAAGCATTGAGTTCCTGCTTTTGTGGGCACTCTCTCACCATGTGTCGTCCTCCGCACAAAAAGCATCCACTAGACTTTGGGACTTTACCTTTTGATTTCGATCCCTTGTGGAAATTCTTCTTCTTTTGTGTGACCCCAGACTCCTTCACTCAAGAGTAATTTGTTCCCAAGATTGTTTCTTCTTTCTCAAATCCTCTGAAGAAATAAAGTCAGTTAGTCTTTTTGTGAATATAGTTGCCCTGACTACGTCAGTGACATTCCTCTGATGTAGTTCTTATTGTGCCCATGGCTTCAAGCTATCAAGGAAGCTAAATAGCTTGTCCTTCTCAGACATGTCCTATATATCCAGCATCAGTGTTGAAACTTATTTCACATAGTCTCGGAATGATATACTTTGGCGAAGTTGTCTCAATTTCCTTCTTGCGATAAACTCTATGTTCTCAAGCAAGAACTGAGTTCTCAACTCTTGCTTCAAGTCTTCCCATGAATCCACTCGACATCGACCTTGCTAGATCTCCTTCCAATGGGTTCGCCACCAAAGTTTTGCATCTCCATTCAAATGCATTGTTGCTATAATAACTTTGTTTCTTCATAATCGAGCCTTGTAGCGCGAAATACTGTTCTATGTCGAATAGGAAATTTTCAAGCTCTTTGGCATCCCTAGCACCCCCGTAGTAATGCCCTGAAGCTTTATGGTGGTGCAGCGTGGGTATTGTTCCCTCTCGCATCAAGAGTCCTTATTAACACTATCACCTTAGTCGCGAGTTCTGCCATAACTTCATGTAGATGTCATACGGAGTCTTTGGTGTCTTCCGTCAATTGGTCGACTAGGGATTCAACTTTTCGATCCAAGATTCAGCTTCTTCTTAGAGCTCTTTACCCCAAGGAGCCTTCGTTAGCCTCAGTAGAGTTCCTCTAAGCTCGCTTCAAGAATATCGAGGTGGGTTTCTGTCATTGGCCCTGAATAAGCTCTATAGATTTTGATCTTTAAGGGGGATCAACACTTGGAACCCCATAGGGGTTCCTCCCTCCTAGAACTCGGCATAAGGCTAAATAAACGATGATCTTTGCTTTGTAAAAGAGAGAGGGCGGCTATATCATTATATAGGATTCTAAACCCTAGCCCATGGGGGTACTTACCTAAGTAAATTTACCCCTTTGCCCCTCCTATAATCAACATAGCTGAAGGAAACCCTGGCCGACCAACCCAGTAAAGGGGGCGACAGCCATTGAGCCCTAAGGCCCCAATCTAAACCCTAGCCACACTTCTTTATAGGATAGAAGTGGCTAGGTGGGGTTTTATTACAATCCCATAGGATTTTTATTGACTACATCTAGGTTGATTAGGACTTAACCCTGTTGGAGTCCTATCAATGGTTTTGGTAGGTTGCGAGAAGAAAAATGACAAATGGTACACTAGCAAAATTTTTCATCGAGAAATTTCAATAGGATAGATGTAATATTTTCCAGTTGTTCATGACAAGGATTTGAGTAAAACTTAATTGGAATCCATCGGTAAGGGAAAGGTAATGTCAACAAAAAATTTGTGAAAGAATATGACATCAAGAAATTCAACTAGATCAAGGAATATGAGTAGGTGCTACGGTAAAATTTTACATCAAAGGTCCAATAGCATAAACATAAAAGATTGATGGCTTATATCAATAATTTTTTTATGAACCAAAAGGAAATATGCTGTTAAGGAGTGCCAAAGGCATTATAAAAAACTCATAGAAGATTGGGTTAAAAAATAGCGACAGCAGGATCAAAATAGGGCAGTAGTTTGCAGTTGAATTCTATAGCGTAACTTTCATCATAAATATGGTAACTTTATTACAAAGTGTTATGCAACATAATAGATGAATATTTTTTTTTTGGGTTTGAAGATAATTTAATTGTAGCAGCAGTAAGGTAGGATATCAGAACCTGATGAAATTCTTTGGGGAGATTAATAGGCGATCTATGGTTGTGGAAATGACGGCGAAATTCGGTGATGATCTATGCAATTATGAGAATTACTTGGGTGGCT
This sequence comes from Ensete glaucum, assembly GCA_021527575.1. Classification (NCBI taxonomy): domain Eukaryota; kingdom Viridiplantae; phylum Streptophyta; class Magnoliopsida; order Zingiberales; family Musaceae; genus Ensete; species Ensete glaucum. Next base: position 7,355,912 of record CM038556.1, read on the forward strand.
TTGGAAAGATGATGGGTAGCTGCGGAAAGGCAGCGAGATGCTAAGAACACTTCTCTGATACTAAGTGTTAGAACCCTTACAGTTCTAAGCTTAGGGTGATCTCTATAGGGAATCGGCCTCCTTGGAACTCTATAGGGGTTGCTGCCTCCTAGGGTTACTGAACAATGGCTGAAAGCAAATTGATATATTGATGATAAAAAGAGGACTGAATACATGCTATTTATATGACTTTTAAACCCTAACCCTTAATAGGATTCTGACTCAAAATACTCCAACTCCTAACAACTCCTTAGCCGACTTCTACTTGGAGTGGCTGATAGCTATAGAGACTCCTAACTATAGTTAAACTCTATCCCTCACCCTAGCTGGTCCCTTTAACTATAGTGGGTGGTGGCTAGTTAGGGTTTTACATAGTGTATCCTCATTTAACTCAAATAAAATTAGGACTTAATTAGCTAAAGTCCTAATAGTTTCACTAGGAGTTAAAGTCTTGTTAGGATCCTAGCTAAGTGGGGTCCTAGTTGTTTGGGTCGAGTCCTTAGATTGGGCCCTATTGGCTAGCCTAGACCTGACATTAGGTTGACTAGGAGGAGATTTGAGTCCATTGTAATAAATCAGCCCAAATCCTAGTAGGGTTAGGATTTGACTGAACTGGAGTCAGAGTTGGATTCGGGTCAGAGTCAACCAAGTTAAGCTTATAATCAACCCAATGGGCCACCCACCTTAATGAGGAGAAGTCAGCTAAGGTTGAGAGGAGTAGCTAGAGTTAGAGATAGGAGGACTTTCACTTAGATGAGACTCTCTCTAGGGTTGGTTAGGAGTTAGATTAAGAGTTGGAGTCTTGGTTGAGTTAGCTAAAGTAAGAGAGGTTTAGTAAAGTAGGAGTCTTATTAGGATTAGGGTTTTAAGACCCTATACAAATACTTGTAGCCACAACCTTTACATCATGAATAAGATCAATCTTTCTTCAGCCATTGTGCCGAATACCTTGGAAGAGGGAACCCCTATAGAGTTCTAAGAGATCAATCCCCTATAGAGATCAAACCTTAAGCTTAGAATCTGTAAGGGTTTTAATACTTGGTATCAGAGCAGCATTCCTTGGTGCTTCACTGCCCTTCCATAGCCACCCATCATCTTCATCTAGCCGCCCAAACAATTCCCATAATTGTTAAGGATCAATGCCAAACTCCGCTGTTATCACTACTACCGCAAATCCTTACTGTAAATTACATTAGGTTCTAGTAATCTACCTTACTACTACTGCAATTTAGTTATCCTAAACCCAAGAAAACCAAAAAGGTGTTCCTCTTTTAAGATGCACAAACTTATCATCATAAAGTTACCATCTTTACGATGAAAGTTACGCGACAGATTTCAGCTGCATACTACTGCCCTATCTTGATCTTACTACCACTATTTTGTTGCACTATCTTCTATATGCTTTTTACAATGGCTTTGGCACTTCTTATTAGTGGATTTTCTTTGGGTTCTATGAAAAAAATCCTTTATGCAAACCACTGAACTTTTACATCCAAACTACTAAACTTTAGATGTAAAATCTACTGTAGCACCTTCTCATATTCATTGATCTTGCCAAATTTATTGCTGTTGTATTCTCTCACGAATTTTTTTATGGCATTACCTTTTCCTTACCGATAGATTCCCATTGAGTTTTACTTAAATCCTTGTTAAGAATTATTGGAAATTTTATGTCTATGCTGCTAAAATTTTTGACAAACAATTATGCCGCCATACCTTTAGCCGTTCTTCTTATAAACCACCAGATCCTACCAAATTTGCTATCACCAATCACAACATCTTTAAGGCACCCCTCTAGCCTTAAGATGTAGCTGTCAAAGCCTCTAGCAATCTATATAGCGGGCCCAAATAGTAGTGTCAATCTACAGCCAAAACAGCTACCTACTGCTTTATTGTCGTGTTTTGGCCAAAAACTTGCTGGTATATTTTATTACCATATTCTCTTCAATACTTTGCATTGACATGGCCTTAATCATCATTTATTTCTTAATGACAAACCATTCCAAAACCTTTTGCATACTATTGGAATTCTTTCGTAGTAAAACTATTGTTCCTTGATAAAGAATCCTATTGCATTACCATTTGGCATAGTTTGTTGCACCAACACCCGAACCTTACAAAACTAGTTGTTGCCCCGAACAGCAACCCTAAACATTTCTTCCTAATGTCAAACTACTATTATTGAAATCCTTCCTAGCCCCCACGACACCCTCAAACCGTAGCACCAATAGTAAGCTAAACCGCAAGCTATCAACCTTAAACCACAACATTGATCTATCATAGTTTCGCATGCCAATCCCTATCAAATTGGTTGTTGCCATCAATAGCAATCCTAAACCACTCCTCTAACTCTAAATATCTATCACTAAACCTCCCTTACAACCTCTACAATAGCCCCAAACAGTAGCATCAATAGCATCCCCTTTGATGAAAAAATTCTACTGCACTACCTTCGGTACTACTTGTTGCGTACACACCCGATCCCTACCAAATCTATTGTTGTCATCAACATTAATCCTAAACCATCCTATAACCTTAACCCTCAGCTATCAGACCCTCTATATGATCGACATAATAGCTTCAAACCACAACCCTAATAGCAACCAAAAATAGCAACCTATCAGCCCCAAACCATAGCTATCTACCCTTGATCCACTGCCTCTTTCAGCCACTAATCCACCCAATCGGTTTATACGATTGGCCCAACAACAAGAGAATGATCTTGACACCACATATTTAGGGTCTTACGCCATGGCATCAGAATACTTGATCGGTGCCAAGTTGGAGGCCTTCGAGACGCACATGGAGGACAGACTATGTGCTCTCTTTGTAGAATTCAGAATTGGCCGATCTCCATGCTTGACAAAATTATAGCAAAGTGAAAGTTCAGAGAGGCCTAATGAGAAGGAAGAACAAGCCATTGATTTGATGTAGAAATACATGAGGGTGGACTTCCCTCGATAGGAAGAAGGAGATCCAACGGGATGGCTTTCGCGCACGGAACACTACTTCCATTATCACCGGACACTAGAGGCTTCTATAGTGGACATCGCTACCATCCACCTTGAGGGAGACACATACAATGGTACAACTGGCTTAAGCACACCCATGGAGTCCCGATGTGGAGATAATTCAAGAGTGGGCTACTGATCCACTTTAGACTGTCTGAGTACGAGAACATCGATGGTCAACTCACGAAGATTTGACAAACTTCCACAATCCGAGAATACTAGTCCAAGATTGGAAGATTATCTAACCAAGCTCATGATTGGTCTGAAAAGTAATTATTAGGACATTTATCAACGGACTAAAGTCAAAAATATGAGAAGTAAAAGTGCGAAGGCCCTACACCTTGATGGTCGTAATCTCCTTCACCCAAATCCAAGAAGAGAGACTCAATCAAAATGCTCGGAGTATAAGAACCACAGTACAATTAGTAGCATATAAACCTCCAGCACCATATGTTGGTTACAGGTGCCCTACAAGCCAATCACATGAGTGATTGTATGTGTGACACACTACACGATATTTTTACTTTTAATTAATTATTAGCATATTCTCACATTATATTATCTGTTGTATATATATATTATGATGTCCTTGGTTCTATGCAATGGGAATCAGATCATGATGATATCACAATAATGAGATCGATTGACCTTTAAATATAGATCCTAAATAATCCTGGTCATAAGTTACTCGTGAGAGACATAGTGATAATCGGACAAACCGGTGTGTTGTAACCCGTCCATGTGATGGAAGCGGCTAGTCTCAAAGCTACTCGTATGGAGACACTAAGGATATAGTACAGGTGCTTATTGGAGAATAAGTTCACTGATTGATCTAATTATGAAATGTTGTATGGTTAATGATATGTGATATCAGACAACGATTCCATAGTCTCAGTTATGTATTTGGTCCTTAGACTTGAGATACCAAGGATGCCTTGTTTGAGTACTCCTTACTTTGACATCAAACTTATAGGTTTAGAAAGTTCTAGATCTAGTATAACTAGTTATTGGGATTGATAGTCAACCTTATGTAGGGAATTAAGTGTCAATAAATGATCATAGACTTTTAGTATCGTAAAGGGAATATCCTATATATGCTTGCTCAGACAAATTCCTGGCTAGAGTCATTCGGATTGAGAGAGGAGTTCTCCAGGATAATCCAATTCGAGCGAGACAGACAGATTTCGTATGTGACCAGACAGTACCATGTCCAATATACAATCTTTGGGATATTAGTTGGATAAGAAAAAATAGATATATGGTAACTGTGGACAAATAGGTCCAATGGATTCGATCCTCTTGTACCATTTGGGGACTATGGCATAGTGGCCTAGTACGTCCATAGTCGATGAGTCGAGTGAATTATTATGGGGATAAAAATTTACTATATCAGAAAGAGTTATGATGGGAGTGACTCACGGCTAGCTCATTATCGAGCCTAGAGGGTTATACACATATAGTGAATGCTTTAGCGAATAAAGGATTAGATAGAGATCCAATTAGCCCCTATTCTCATTAGATGAGACCCTACACTATTGGGCTCCTTGCATAAGGTTCAATCAGAGGCCAAAAGAGATTATTTGATAGAGATCCAATAATGCAAGGTTGGTAAGTAATTAGATATAGATCTAATACCCACTACGGCAAGACGCCTAGGATTTTTGTTGGCTCTCTATAAATAGGAGGGAAGGCTTATGGTTGATAGGTTGCAGCTTTGGCCACCCTCTCCTATTCTCCTCCCTCCCTCTATGCAAGAGTTGCAAGATTTGATTAGAGGAGTTTCGCTATAGAGATTCATCATGTGGATACCACTAGAGAGGAAGATGCTTGACTTCCTTCATCCTCTCTATTCGGATATAGAATACATGGATATATGATCACCCTAGGTAAATCAATCTCTCATGTATCATGTTTTTTCACTTTTTGTGACTTTCTCATGATCCAATATTTTGCATGACGATTTAATCTATGTGGGAAACCTGTTTTGTTTTGATCTCCCGCTACGAAGGTGATGCTTCCGCTTGGTTTCCCAACACCATCCACTTCTAACCATCCCCCTCAGCTAAAGAAATTAACAAGAGAAGAGCTTCATGACAGATCAGTAAGAGGCCTATGTTGGCATTGCGATAAACTTTGGAACCAAGATCATCATTGTAAAAAATAGAGATCTCTAATGATTGAATCCATTGAAGAACCCAAACTCGAAGATGCGGCTCTCGAGTCTAAGGAGAAGGATATTGTCACGGGCTTAGCTGATTTTGCCTAAGCCGTGCGGCACCCATGTGTGTCCGTCCGCAAAGGTCAGCCCTCCCCGAGATCTCCTAAAATCCCACAGACTTACAAAAAGAGAAAACGGGCCAGAAGAAGCAACTCCCACGGGATCCACAAGCAACTGCTCAAGAAAAACACTTTATAAAGCCAAAATACAAATTACACCCATGGACATTACAAGCTCAGAGAGGTTGCACACAAAGGATAATGGTCCACCACAGACCGATGTCCCCACAAGTGCTTATAAGACACACTTGTATTTACAAGCCAAACTTGGCCATAAAGCAAATCAAACTAGGGCTTCCAAGCCTACTGCAAGCCCGCTTCTTGTTGTACAAGATATGTACATAAACCGAAGGACACGGACTAACACAAGCATTTCATCGAACACCTTGTTTACATTGTTGTCCGTGACATTCTCCCCCACTTATTCCTTCGACGTCCTCGTCGAAGCCACTGTAGACGCTGCATCTCCTCGCATTCTGCTGAATCTTTAATCTTCTTCTTTGGCTCCTAGCCGCTCTCCACCGCTGTTGTTGAGTAGTCGAACTCCAATCCGCCATGCTGCTTCAACTCACCAATGACTGAATCTGGTGTGGGGTTGGCTGAGTTGTGCTGATCCTTGTTGGTTCTCGCGGATCCCTCTGATGAAGGAAAAGACCTGCCTTATGATGTGCCAGTATCGCAGTATACTCATATTGCTTGAACTGGGTAGATGCTTGTTGGAGCTTTAACGAGCATCGCCTCACAGACTTTGAAGTTTTTAAGGTCCTTTCTCCATAATATTTGCCCATTGAACCTTCTTCCGCTGTTAGTTGTCACTTCCAATTATGGTCGCATCACTCCCTCTTAGTCAATTGGGAAATGAAGTGGAAAAACTACTCTCAATAGTAGTGATCACCAACGGTGAGGATTTGACAACCATTGTCTTCCTTAAGCTTTCTTTGAAGGGTCACTGAACTTGTGCAGAGCTCCCCTGCTTGGATAAGTAAGAGAACTGGGATACTCGACTTCACCCATTCTCTTCATAGTTGAGGAGGTAAGGTGGCTTCTCTCACCTCCTCGAGTTAAGAGAACTGGGGTACTCGGTTTCGCCCATTCTCTCGAGTTGAGAAGGCAAAGGTTACTCAATTTCGCCTAGCAAAGGTTACTTGATTTCGCCTGCCTCCTCGAGTTTGTACTTCATGCATTGAGCTGGTTAGTAACATTCGCCTGCTCTTTGCTCACACTTCTGAAGCACTTGAAGTGGTTGCACTCCTTGTGTTGGGATAGCTACGGTGATTCACCTTCCCACTGCCATTGAACTTCTGGAATGCAAGAAGTTTTGCCCGAAAAGTGTAAAAAGTTTGCTTGGCTTCGCTCACTTCCTCGAGTTAAGAGAACTAGGGTACTCGGTTTCGCCCATTCTCTCGAGTTGAGAAGGCAAAGGTTACTCAATCTCGCCTGGCAAAGGTTACTTGATTTCTCCTGCCTCCTCGAGTTTGTACTTCATGCATTGAGCTGGTTACTAACATTCGCCTGCTCTTTGCTCACACTTCTGAAGCACTTGAAGTGGTTGCACTCCTTGCGTTGGGTTAGCTCGTGATTCGCCTTCCTTCCCTATTGAACTCGAATGCAAGAAGTTTTGCCCGAAAAGAGCAAAAAGTTTACTCCAACTTGGAGTCCCCCAACTTGGAGTAAGTCTTTGATAGATCTGGTCGCCTTTGGGGTTGTACCGACTTCTCCATCACCTTTGCCGCCTACTCCTCTTGAGTAGAAAGGTACAATACCATGTTTACTTGCTCCTTGGTCGAGCACTCTGCATCAACCAAGTCCCTTAATTTCTATCTGGATGAGAAGCACATCGACATCGGTCTTATGAAGTTTCTTGGCCTCGCCTGCCTCGTCTTGGTACTTGGAGTTTGCCTGCACTCTCCACCTCCTTGGCCCCTTTACAACCAATGTTGTCCCTTCATGAGAGCAAGGGATCGATGACTTCACGGAAGTCCCATCTGTGTACCATGGCCAAGCCCATAGCACTACTATTCGTTACCTTGCATCTTCATCCCTTCCTCCGCGATCGGTAGATCTGCCTGGCACCGTGGAGCTCCTCAGTCCACCTCCTCTTTAACCGACGCTTTTCTTTTGGGTAGCTGAGTTGGACTCGTCGCTTCCTCGCCTTCGACCCCACCACCGTGTCCTCCTAGCAATTCTCCTTGGTCGATGGAAAGACAGACTGCAACTCTCATGCATGGCCTCCGCCATCTTGTTGCAGGGCTCGTGCCGATTCTGTTCTCCTTAGCTTCCTTGGTAGCAACGTTCGCTTACTCGGCCTTGTCCTCTGACTTGCCGGGCTCCCTTAAGCGAATGTGAGCACTGAAGCAGTCCAACTCTCCAACTGCTCCGATTAATCAAGTCCCCTCCATGGGACTCACTGGTACTTGCAATCTGACTACTCCCTCGGTGGTACCCCATATCTTGACGACCAAGGCTTTCATCCGATGCAAGCCTCGATGTATATACACGGAAGACCCGCCTCTGTGATACTGTGGCATTCACTCCTTGAATCCACAGCCCTTCTTGCCGTTGCATTGTTCACCGAAGTGGAGCTCCCAGCAGCTCCTGATCATTCACATGATCATGTCCCCCTCCATGGGACTCACTGGTACGTGCACTTGGACTTCTTCCTCGGTGGTATACAGCTCCCATATGCTGATGACTAAGGCTTTCATCCAATGCAAGCTTTGATGCACACACGAAGACCCGCCTCTGCGGTACTACGACATTCACTCCTTGAATCCATAGCCCGTCTTCTTGTTGTGTCATACACCAAAGTGGAGCTCCCAGTAACTCCTGATCATACCTCCGCATGATTTTGTCCCTCACGGGACAAGATTGCCTGTATTGTATTGCCACGAACTATTCCACCATGATCCGCTGCACCATGTCGCCTCCTGGTGACATCTCCATTGCATACAGATTCTCGTGTGATGAACTCGGACTACGACTTCTCCATGTGTGGCCTCTGCCAACACATCGTAGGGCCTCTGCCATCTCCGACTTTTAGTTCGCTCCTTAGCAATTCCCTTCGTCCCCTCACTCCGGGTTACTCGACGAAGCATAGCTCTAGGACAGTCGCCTAGTAGCTCCAAGTCCCCGACTTGCTAGAGTGGGTGCACCATTGTCCGGATCTTGGGCCTCTATCCCCACCAAAGACAATCTTGCTATGCACCTCTTGTTCGACAACTTGAACGGCAACACTGGCATATTCTTCAAGAGTACCCGCTCTGCGTCCTCTTGCCCCGTACTAAGGTCTCATGATCCTAACTTTGCCTCCGCAAGTTGAATCACCTTAGTTACTCCATCAAATGCATCTCTTAGGTAGCTTGCATGTGCCTTGAAGCTCCCTTCATCTTTGGCACCATGCAAAATAAGTCTGTTCCATCAGAATGAAGAACCCATGGAACGACATGATCCCCCTCTTGCCTCTCCAAGAGTTCATGCCCTTGACCTCTGTCAAAGGAAAGCTCCGTGCCTCCGCTCCATGTTCCATCTTCTATGTCGACTCCCTTCATGCGGCTTGGATACTTCACGAGTTCCACCCAAGTCGCTCGCTCCTCGATTTGCACGAGTTGATAGTGGCCCTCACGTCCACCATTTTACGGTCAGCCTCTGTTGAGTTCGCCGACTCTAAGTGTGCCTTCATATGATGTTGTCTATGATTGCTCCCCCACTTGATCTCGAAATGCATCCTCCAATGCATTACCTCCTTCGAGATCATGCGACAACTCTTCGTCGCTCACTCGGTCCGTTGAGCTTTATGAAGATATAACCCCGAGAAACTCTTCCTCAATATGTGCAGTCCGTCGCACATGATTCTCCAACTAGAGAACTAGGACTTATCCCTCCCGGATATCCTCCCATCGAGCAACTTTTCTCTTTATATACTTCCCCGGAAGTTTGAGACCATCATCCCTTTGGACTACTCCGTCTTCGAACTTGTGCTTTGTTCGCCCCACAAATGTACTTGCTAGATTGCGACCCTTCTCCAATACGCCCACCGCACCCTTCAAGGTCTAGCAACATGCTGAACTTGTTGCACATTTCAGCCACCTACGGACATATCCTTTCCATGTTGAAGAGAAAGTTCTGATGCTCCATGGCGCCGAGTTCTAATCGCGCCTTGGGATGGCCATGAACACTGTCATCCGTGTACAAGCCCTTGCATGAGTTCGAATCCTTCGAGTTAGCAATTCCCTCACCGTGAGCTTTGCATAACTCTTTCGGTCGTTACACAACACATCCCACCTTGCATGGTCTCATCTTTCACTAAGCACCCTGCTTTTGCCTTAAGCACCGTCAAGTTTAGTTGCCAACGTCGAGCTATAGTTCAAACTCAACCATCCCAATCTTTGTGTGCTACGCATTCTTCTTCGCTTGCTTGTCCTCGTTGTGCCACTCGCGCAAAGGGGTTGGCTATTCCTTGAATGCCAAACCAGGATGCCCGCTCCTCTGAGCGACTCCTTTCCCTACATCTCAATGTCCGCTTTCCCTAAGCGGTTGCACGCTGTCCTCCACACAGCCTAGCTAGGTCCCCCACATTTGTATGGCAAGTGTTTCTTGCGTGTGCTTGTCCCGCTCTGATACCACATTGTCACGGGCTTAGCTGATTTTGCCTAAGCCGTGCGGCACCCATGCGTGTCCGTCCGCAAAGGTCAGCCCTCCCCGAGATCTCCTAAAATCCCACAGACTTACAAAAAGAGAAAACGGGCCAAGAAGCAACTCCCACGGATCCACAAGCAACTGCTCAAGAAAAACACTTTATAAAGCCAAAATACAAATTACACCCATGGACATTACAAGCTCAGAGAGGTTGCACACAAAGGATAATGGTCCACCACAGACCGATGTCCCCACAAGTGCTTATAAGACACACTTGTATTTACAAGCCAAACTTGGCCATAAAGCAAATCAAACTAGGGCTTCCAAGCCTACTGCAAGCCCGCTTCTTGTTGTACAAGATATGTACATAAACCGAAGGACACGGACTAACACAAGCATTTCATCGAACACCTTGTTTACATTGTTGTCCGTGACAATATGGAGGGAACATTGCAACAGGTCACCCGCACTTTTCATGCTTCATCTGGCTACTCGACTCGCAAATAATGAACGTTGATGGCCTCATCAAGCATCAGCCCACCACCATCCTCATCGACACCGGGAGCCCCAATGACCTTATGAATGAATGGCAAAGGAAAATAGGTGACCTTACATGGGAAATGAGAGAGCAAAGAAAAGACAATCTCGACGTAATGCTTAAAGGAGCTTGCTGAAAATTCAAGCACCTCAACCGAATGGAGCCGACTTCTTCCTACTAGGCTGCATGACCTCCGTATACTAATCTTACAGGAGGAATCATCAGCACATATTTGGCTATATTACTGTCCACATCTTCAGAAGGTCAAAGCTAAAAGGATCATTCGGCCACTATCTTCCTTTATAGTGACACTTTATCTCCAAAAGGTTTGCCTCTTTATTTGCAGGGATAATCTCCTCTTGAAGTGCCACATCCAACTAAACCAACTATGGATTCTAATGCAGCACTCCCATATCTTAGGCTACTTCCACTACCTTCGTTCCACTACTGATGACTGTAAGAGGATCGAGTCCCTCCAGTGACAGTATCAGCATGAAATCTATGATTGGATGGAGATTAAAATTCTGAAGAAATAAGAGGAAGGAATCTACACATCCACCATTTATAGGGCCTCACAGCCACAATGCCATCTATATCGATCCTAGCATTACTAGATCATGGTGAGATATTCGAAATTAGAGTAGACATAATAGGAGTTGAGATCGACACCACCCTCTTGCAAGCTGGCCGACCCCTAATCCGCACCGAGGCTCACCTTACACTTTAGATGAGGCTTCTAATTTATAAGGGGACACTAATTTCTTTTGAAGTTCGACATGATACAGGGCAGTAGCACAAAGGAGAAGTGAAAATAGGCTTAGAAAAATCATAGCTCCTACGCACCTCAAACTCTGATCGGGCTTACACCATCGGGCCTATCAGAGTGTAGCCCTCATTCCAAGAAGGTCCGATTACTATTAAAGAACAACCATGTGACAGTCTATGCAAGAAAGAAACATCTCCCTAATAAACACCGGAGCAGAAGAAAGTTTGATGTTGAAGATCAAGTTTCCCTCATCTCCAACCCCACCAGTAGGAAATTTGAGTCTCAAGGAAATGGTCACCCTGCTACTTTAGACCTTGCAAAATTGAGAATCACATTGGGGTCATAACATAGAGATCAGATTTACACACCAAATAAAAAATATAGATAATACTTCAGGTATCCCACCTCAAATAGAAGTTTAAAAAGGATGACTCAGTGCAGATCTATCTAACTAACACCCAAGCTGATGAGGAGGCCCAAGTTCAGCTGATGATCATATGATAGTGACACATCACCATCTAGTCACTACTATTGATGCTAGACCGTAGGAGTAGTATACGCTTAATACAAGGGGCCATGAGGGAACCTCATAAGGAGTTGTAGATCAGGACCTAGAGACATAGAGGTCAGCCTTGAGGACGACTGATTTGAAGAGGGCAAGTCTGTTAGGACCCTAGTTGAGTGAGGTCCTAGCCGTTTAGGTTGAGTCATTAAATTGGGCTTTATTAGCCAGCCTAAACCTGACATTAGGTCGACCAGAAGGAGATTTTAGTCCATTATAATAAATCAGCCTAAATCTTAGTAGGCTTAGGATTGGGCTAAACTGGAGTCGGAGTTGGATTCGGTTCGGAGTTAACCAAGTCAAGCATGTAATCAACCCAATGGGCCACCCACCTTGATAAGGGGAAGTCGACTAGGGTTGAGAGGAGGTAGTAGGGTTAGAGAGAAGAGGAGTTTCACTTAGATGAGACTCTCTCTAGGGGTTAGTTAGAAGTTAGATTAGGAGTTGGAGTCTTGGTTGAGTTAGTTGAAGTAGGAGATGTTTAGTAAAGTAGGAGTCCTATTAGGATTAGGGTTTTAAGACCCTATATAAACACTTGTAGCCACAACCTTTATATCATGAATAAGATTAATCTTTTTTCAGTGGCCTAGTACATCCATAGTCGATGACTCAAGTGAATTGTTATGGGATAACAATTCATTTAGTCACAAGGATTTCTGATAGGGGGACTTACGACTAGCTTGATATTGGCCCTAGAGGGTCACACACATATGGTAGATGTTTCATCGAGTAAAGGACTAGATATGATTATCCAATTAGCCCATGTTCTCATTGGATGAGACCCATCATTGATGGATCACTACATGAGACCTAATTAGAAGCTAATTGAGATTATTGGATAGAGATCCAATAATCCAAGTTTATTGGATAATTGGATGGAGATCTAATACCCACTAAGGCAGGATCTATTAGGGTTTCTTGGTGGCTCTCTATAAATAGGAGGCAGGAGCGATACATTAGTGATAGGTTGCACCTTTGGCCACCTGCTCTTTTTCTCCTCCCTTCATCTTCTACGTAAGAGTTACAAGAGTTTTAGGCTATGGTTAGAGGAGCATTGCTATAATGATCCATCGTGTGGATACTACTAGAGAGAAAGATGTTTGACCTCCTTCATCCTCTCCATCTCGATTTGGATTTTTAGGGATATACAATCTCCCTAGGTAATCAATCTCTCACACAAAGTGGTTTTAAGTTTTACTGATTTTTTGCACACCAATCTTTGCACGATAATTTGACATACGTGAGAAACCATTTTTGCATGTGATGTTCTTAATGGGTTTCCCAATAGTGATATTAGAGCCTGGTTACTTGTGTAAAAGATTGGCTATTAAACAACATGTAATGAGATTGAATCATGTAGAACTGTTCTATACAATATTGTAGTGATTGCAGGCAAACTGCTTGCGAACATGAGGAGTCACCTACAGGCAGGCCGCCTGTGACCAAGCCAGCAACCAGGGGCACTCGCGGAGGTGGCACCTGTGGGCATAACGCCTGCCCGCAAAGAGGGCCACCTGCCACCAAGGGCGCTTACGAGCAGGCCACTTAAGGGCCCAATTAGCCGTGCAAGGCAATGCCAGTGCGTAAATGCCCGATTGCCTATGGGCTAGGTGGCTGTGCACATATACAATAGCACCTGCATATAGGGGTAGCTGCACGAGGGCTTCCTCCCATGGGCAAAGGCAACCGCTAGCGGCGCACAGCACCGCTGCTATGCAGGGGTGACGGCGACGACCTACTAGAAAGGGGCAAGAGGGCTAGGGCTTCCTTTTTGGCAAAAGAACAAATATGCCTCTCAGAATTTGAGAAATTATATGATTTGTCCTTTTATTCAAAATTTTAAAAATACCCTTAACAATTCTAAGCATGTCTTGATTTTCAAAAATAATTAATTAAATATTTTAATTAGTTATTAATTAAATATTTTAATTAATTATTAATTATCGAATTATCCTACATGATGATGTATACATGTGATGTATGATATGGATGAATGATCATAAGCTATGTATTATGATGTGTGTAAATATAATGATTATTATTATTATTAGGGTCTGTAACCCTCCATTTTTCTTATTTATTATTAGGCCTATTGTGATTATGTTATAATTACATAAAAAGGTATGGCGGGAGAGTGGAGATGTCAGTGGGACCCACGATATCGTAGTTGGTAATCATGACACATGGTGATGCGCTAAGAATCCGATATAACTAATGATGATGAGAAGGATGATCACAGGGCATGAAGATGCATCGATACACACATAGATCCTATTATGAGTGAGTGGGCCCATTGGCTTGGGCCTAATTACATTAGGTGACGGTTCATGATCATCTAGTATGACATCTATATGTGATATGTGATTACATATGTAGCTATATATTAAATATGTATCTGTGTGACATGACATATTAGGAGATCGATACAAAACAACAAAACCTCTCCTATGATAATATTAATTTAGTGAATGTGAGGCAATAAGATTGACTCACATGGCCTTCTATCATTATAGGAAGACACTGAATCATAACATAGGTTTAGTTGGTCGAGTCTCTTAAAGCTCACCTATTTATGTGATTGAGATCTTACCTACGACATAGAGATATCACCGATGACCTGAGGACATGGTATGCTTGGTCGACTCCCTCGAGGGCATATCATCAAATCAAACTCATCTTGTAATAATGGTGATGATTTAACTAAACTTTATGGTTGGTCGAGCAATCGAGACCATGGTAATTCAGAGGTCGAATATGATGGGAGTCACATGGAGTTGTGATTAAAAAGAGTTGCCTACCTTTTTGGGCTTAGTATGATTGGTTGAGTCTCTCAAGATTAGACTAAGATGCCAATTGGATCCCGATCCCCGCTAGAAGTCTGCCGAAGACTTCCGTTTCACGTACCGAGGGTGTCACATGGTTCGCTAAGAAAATAGTGGAAGTAGAATAAGATAGAGGTCTATATCTTAATTATTAAATTTCTATAAAATTTATATATTATTTATTTATGCTATATTTTATTTATTATAAATGTCACTTGCAAACCCCCTATATAACATACTTGATGCCAACCACCTCATTGGTCCAAACAACACCAATTGGTCTGCTATTTGAGAATTGTTCTCATAGCAGAGAAAATCACATATGTTCTTGACACAACTCTACCCTAGAAAGACAAGCCAATTATCTATGTTGGTAAGACCAAAAAGGAAAAAAAGGCTAATAAGTCCCTTAAGAAAGGAAAGGGCAGATTGGATAAGGCAAAGGTTGCCAATAAAGACTTGGTAAAGGACAAAGGCCAGTATTTCCACTATGGCAAAGACGTGCACTAGAAGAGGAACTGTAAGGATTTTCTTGCATAGAAGGTGAAATAAAAGCTTGGAGAAGCTTCAGGTATATTTATGATCAGTCTCAATTTGTTAGATTTTTATGATATCACATGGGTATTGGATACCTGGAGTGATTATCACATCTACAGTTTGTTGTAGGCTCTACCGAAGCCTAGGAAATTAGCAAGAAGTGAGATGGACCTCAAGATAGGTAATGGAGCAAAAGTTGTTGTAGTTGTTGTTAGTGAGGTCACACTACATCTACCTAGTGGAGCTACCATTATATTAGATATATGCTATTATATTCCCTCTATTATCAAAAATATTATTTATATTTCTTGTTTGACAATTAATGGATACAAACTAGTTTTTTAGAATAATAGTTGTTTAATAATTATGGATGATGAGATTATCACAAGAGAGACATTGATTAATGGGTTATTTGTGCTTCTCCACACATCATGAATGTAAGTACGTTAAAGAGAAAATGAGACGAGGTGAATGAGGTATACATATGGCATTGTAGGCTATCATATCCATGAGGGAAGGATTAAAAAATTACTAAAAGATAGATACTTAGATCCATTCGACTATGAGTTGTATGTAACTTGTGAACCTTGCCTTCGTGGAAAGAAAATCAACTCTCCTTTTAGTAGAACTGGAGAGAGAGTCGTTGAGTTATTGGAACTCATATATAGTGATATATGTGGTCTCATATCAACTCAGGCTATAGGTGGTTACTTTTACTTCATTACATTCACTATCGATTTCTCTAGGTATGGATATATATAATTCATGAAGTACAAGTCCGAGGCCTTTAAGAAATTTAGAGAATATAAAAATAAAGTGAATAACTAGATTGGAAAGAGTATTAAGACACTTCGATAAATTCAAGGATGAGAGTACTTGAGAATAAAGCTCACCTATTTCCTTAAGGAATATGAGATTTTGTCATAATAGGCACCTCCTTATACACCTCAACTCAATGGTGTGTTAGAAGGAAGAATCACATGCTCTTAGACATGATATGGTCTATGATAAATTTCGTCGATATATCTATCTCATTTTGGAGGTACGCCCTAAAGACCGCAACTTACCTTATAAACAGAATTTCAACTCGGTTGGTTGTGTATACACCATATGAGATATGGAAAGGAAAGAAGCCCGATCTTAAGGTTATTAAGATATAGGGCTACCCTACCCACGTTAGGAGATATAACCCTGATAAGTTAGAATCAAGGAAAGAACAAGACCAGAAGGTCTTTGTTGCCGAGAGAGCTATGTTCCTTAAGAAGGAACACATGTTTAGTGGAAATAGTGGGAGTGAAATAGAATTGAACGAGATTAGATATCCTAACACAAGCATTATTCTAGAGTCTAAGTCTATTTAGGTGCCTAGTACATAAGTTCTAACTTTACATAGGTCTAGTAGAGTACCTCAATCTTCTGAAAGAAATATGGGGCATATCAACGGAGAAGACTCTCAGGATGTTGATCCTTAGACCTATGAGGAGGCTATTATGAGTATAAACTCCATGAAGTAGCAAGAAGCCATCAATTTTGATATGGATTTCAAATACTTCAATAAGGTTTAGAACTTTGTGGATGCACTTGAGGGTATTGTACCCATCAACTACAAGTGGATCTTCAAGAAGAAGATCGGAGTAGACGGAAAGGTGGAGTCCTATAAGGCAAGGCTAGTAGCTAAAAGATATCTTCAAAGGTAAAGAGTTGACGATAACAAAACCTTCTCACCTATAGCCATGCTAATGTCCATCAGAATTTTTTTGACTATTGCAACACATTATGACTATGAGATTTGGTAGATGGATTTGAAAACTATATTCTTTAGTGACAACCTTAAGGAGGAGGTGTATATGATATGGCTAGAGGGATTCGTATCCAAAGAGAATCTAGATAAAGTATGCAGGTTTCTCAAGCCTATTTATAGACTGAAGCAAGCTTCATGAAGTTAGAACATAAGATTTAATGAGGTGATCAGATCTAATGACTTTGTTAAGAATGAAGATGAGCCTTGTGTGCATAGTAAGGTAAGTGAGAGCACTATCTCATTCTTGGTGTTGTATGTGGATGACATCATGATAATTGGGAATGATGTAGAAATGCTCTACACAGTTAAGGTTTGGCTATCAAAAAACTTCTCCATGAAGGACATAGGAGAAGCATCCTACATTTGGGGATATGAATCTACAGAGATAGATCCTATGAAGGACATAGGTAAAGCATCCTACATTTTGGGGATCTGAATCTACAGAGATAGATCCAAGAGGATGTTTGGTTTATCCTAGTCTAGGTACATAGACTTCATTGTCAAAAGATTTAGTATGAAGAATTCCAAGAGAGGTCTCACATCAATGAGATAAAGAATATTACTTTCTAGGAGTATGTCCATAAAGACTCTTGAAGAAAGGGCAGATATAGATAAGATATCCTATGCCTTAGTGATAGGGTCTGTCATATATGCTATGCTATTTAACAGGTCTGATATAATATATGCTCTGAGTGTCACGAGCAAGTATCAGGGGGATCCATGATTGGAATACTGGAAGGCAGTAAAGTATATCCATAAGTACTTGAGAAGGACTAAGGATCTTTTATTGGTATACAAAGAAGGTAGCCTCCAAGTTAAAGGCTACATGAACTCAAGTTTCTAGTCTAATATCGATGATAACAAGTCAAACTCAATGTATATCTTTACCCTGAATGGAGGAGAAGTAAGTTGGAAGAGTTCCAAGCAAGATACTACTGCTGACTCCACCACAAAGGTGGAGTACATTACTGTAATATAAGCAACAAAGGAAGGGGTGTGGATGAAAAAGTTCATTAGAGATTTGGAGTAATACAAAGCAGCATGGTACCGGTTCCCATATAGATCGACACAAATGAGACGATAACATTAGTGGGAAACCCAGGTCTCATCAAAATTGTTCTAAGGAGGTTCCAATTGATTAGAGAGATTATCACTTCTAAAGATACAACTTTAGAAAGAGTTCTATCCGAAGATAACATTACAAATATGATAAAGCCACTTGCTCAAACTATCTTTGAGCATTATAGAGGTCTGATGGGGATCAGACACATAGGTGATTGGCTTTAGGTCAAGTGAGAGATTGCTAGTTACAGGTGCTCTACAAGCCAATCACGTGAATGATGACACGTGTGACACACTGCACGATCTGTTTTGCTTATGATTATTATTGACATATTATCATATTATATTATCTGTTATATATGTATATTTTGATATCCTTGGTTCTATGTAATAGGAATCAGATTATGATGAGATCACGATAATGAGACCAATTCGCTTTTAAATACAGATCCTTAATAATCCTGATAATTGATTACTCTAGAGAGATATCGAGACAACCAGACAGATTAGTGTACTGTATAACCATTTATATGATAGAGGCGGCTGGTCTCATAGCCACTTGTGTGGGAACTCTAAGGATACAATAGAGGTGCTAATTGAAGAACATGTTCACTTATTGATTCGCTTACGAAATATTATATGGTTAATAATACTTATCATCAGACAATGATTCTATAGTCCCAATTATGTCTTTGGTCCTTAGACTTAAAACACCAAAGATATCTTATTTGAGTACTATTTTCTTCGATATCGGACATACAAGTTTGAAAAGTTTCAAATCTAATACAACCAGTTATCGAGATTGGTAGTCAACCTTACAAAGATAATTGAGTGTCAATAAAGGATCATCCACTCTCAGTATTATAAGAGAAATATCTCATGTGTTCATGCTAAAATAAATCCTTTGCCAGAGTCATTCAGATTGAGAGAGAAGAAGTTATCAGGTAGAATTCGATTAAAGTAAGACTCGGATAGATTTCATATGTCACATGACAATACTAAGCCCAATATATGGTCACTGGGATATTAGATGGATGAGCGACTATAGATACATGGCAATTGAGGATAGACATGTCTAATGGATAAGATCCCCTATACCGTTTGGAGACTATTGCATAGTGGCCTAGTACGTCCATAGTTGATGAATCAAGTAAATTGTTATGGGATAATATTTCAATGAGTTAGAAGAAATTCTAACAAAGAGGACTCACGAATAGCTCGGTACTGGGCCTAGAGGGTCATACATATATGGTGAGTGTTTCAATGAGTAAGGGATTGGATATGAGTAATCCAATTAGCCCATGTTCTCATTAAATGAGACTCAACATTGATAGATCTGTTAGGCCCTAGCTAGATTGGGTCCTAGGTTCATTGAATCATGAATGTAATAAACCATAAATTAACCACCAGCCCCCTATTACAGAAGCGGTCAGCTAGGGTTAGGGAAGAGTCCTGATAGGACTCTAGTAGGGTTGAGTCCTAATCATTTCAGTAGAAGTCAATATAAACTCTGCTAGATTGTAATAAGGCCTCTCCTATCTTATAAAAGAGTATGGCCATGGTTTGGATTAGCCCTTAGGGCTTAGTAGTCGCTGCCCCCCTTTGGCTAGGGTTCCCCCCTACTTAGGTCGGCTATAGAGCCAACCAAGCAGCCCCTTGTTCTTATTAAGGCAGGATGGCTATAGGAGAGGCAAAAGGATAATTCTACTTAGATAAGTGCCCCCTTAGGCTAGAACTTTGATCCCTATTTAAGATGTAGCCACCTCCCCTCTTTTAATCAAGCAATTATCAATTTTATTTCATCCTTATGCTGAATCTAGGAGAGAGGAACCCCTATAGCATTCCAAGGGTTGATCCCTCTCAGTGATCAAAATCTATAGGGCTCCTTCTGGGGTTCTATCATCTGGTATCAAAGCCGTGTTCCTGTTATCTTGTAGCCATCTCAGTCGCCTCCACCTTCCCCAGCAATTCCCAGAATTGCTATAACACATGCCTCCACCTTCCACCCCAGCAGCATATCAAATCAGTCTGCCGCTGCCCCCTACGTTTGATCTAGAATTCTGGTATATTTTTATAACCCATGTCTCTTCAATACTACAAGATTCTTTATATTATACATGAGAGAAGTTTTCTTGCTGTAATTTTTTACTATCGTAAACGTTATCATAATTGCGAAGGTGAAACGCTATAGAAAATTTTTAGCTAATTATTGCTACTTGAAACTAAACTTTTGTTCATCGTTTCTGATCAAAATTTTACACAATTCTCAAGATCAAGTTGGCTTTCATTTGAAATTGATTTCATGAAAAAACTCCTTTTGGAATTGGTTTTCTTGTATGATATTTCACCATCATGTAGTTCTGGAATTTTACGATGAAGGAATTGGCCTTGCATCTTTTGCCCTATTTTCCTACCGTTATGCTATCAAAATTTCATCAAAATTTCTACTAGTATTGACAACATCTAAACTAAGGGTTTTTACATAATTTCCTTAAACTTTCCCCTGGAATTTATGTTGAGATATCATCATTTCTCTAACGTAAAAACCGGTTCAGCAGGATAGCACATTGCAACACTTCTTTTTACCGAATTCTATCAAATTTGAGTGCTATTTTTATGAGATTTTAGACTCTCCTTTTATCGTCACTAAACCCTACCATTCTTACTAAAAACTCTTTAAAAGCCTACCCTAAACTGAAACCAAATAGCCACCCAAATCAGCCCTAACTGCAGCCTATTTCCTTATCAATCCACTTATCTTTTAAGCCAACTATCCTTACCAAGACACCTACCTTTGCTGCCGTCTATCCCAGATCTAAAACCTATTTTCCTAACCTTCATCTACTGCTATTATAGCCCTAAAACCATACCAATTTGTAGTCTAAACTCCATAAAACTGCAGCCCTAAATCTGCCCTAAATCGTAACCTACTTCCACCCAAATCAATCCACCTTCCATCCGGACACCTCTTCTCCAAAATTCCCATGCCACTAACCTGACAGTAAAAAAAAGATCTCAATATTATAGATCTTGAGGCATATACTATGGCAATGGAGGAGGCTATCGCTGTAAAGCTTGAAGCCTTTGAAAACCGCATGGAAGAGAAGATGCAATCTATATTTGCTGAATTCAGCATAGGCCGACCATCAAGCCTGAGGAAGTCACACCATGGAGAGACTTCAGATAGGTGAGATGATCTTCAAGTGCATGGACACATCACCTCTAATCCCAACAATCCATGCATGAAGATTGACTTCCCAAGATGGGAAGAAGGAGACCCGATCGGATGGATCTCGCGCGCGGAGTGCTATTTTCGATTCTACAGAACCGCCGATGTCACACGGGTGGAGATCGCTACCATACACCTCGATGGAGATGATATTCAGTGGTTTAATTGGTTTGAACACACCCATGGAGGACTCTCTTGGCAGTGGTTCAAGGAAGGGCTTTTAAACCGCTTCGGTCTGACTGATTTCGACAACATCGATAAATAATTGGTAAAGATTTGTCGAACTTCTACAATATAAGATTACCAAATAAGGTTTGAGCATTTATCTAACCAAACTGAAGATTGGTCTAAGAAATAACTTTTAGGTACTTTTTTTCAGGGTCTAAAGCTAGAAATCTGAGGAGAAGTCAAAGCATGGCAACCGTACACCCTTATGGTGGTAATTTTCTTCACGCATATCCAGGAAGAACGATCGAACCATGAGGCACAAAGGACAAGGGTTGCTCCCCAACCAACTATGCTGAGGCCTACTACCCCCTCTGCTATCATCTGAGCTCCTGCACCAAAAAAATTGACAAGAGACAAGCTTTGCGAATGATCAACCAAAGGATTGTGTTGATATTACGACGAACTGTGGAGTCGTGAACATCACTGCAAGAAGGGTTGGCTCCTTATGATTGAACTAGTGGAGGATGAGGACAATGAACCATCTGAAGAAGGCCTCAAACCTGAAGAGGAAGCCACAGAGGAAGAGCCCAAATCGGCTGACTACGCAGTGCATGCGTTGGCCGGCTACTCCAATCCGTAGATGATAAAAGTTGGAGGACTTCTAAAGTAGCAACCCATCACTTTCTCATCGACATAGGTAGCACAAATAACTTCCTCAATAGTAAGGTTGCTATACATTTAGCACTTTAAATCGAAGTTTGTAAGAAGTTTGACGTAAAGGTCGCCGGCTACCGAATCCTCAATTGCGACCAACAATGCCCGCGGGTGAAGCTACTCCTCAATGACCAAGAAGTGGTAGTCAATTTCTTCCTCCTACCCATCGATAATTATGAAGCTATGCTTGGGATCGAATGGCTCACAACACTAGGTGATATCTCCTAGAATTTTTCTAAATTAATTATGAAATTCTATTCTAAAGGGAGATAGGTCACATTGCGAGGCAAACATGGGAGCCATATCTCTACCGTTTTGACGCAACAGATGGAGAAAGTTTTGCACAAAGCGCATGGAGGATTTTTGATGTATATCTAGCAGCCATCTAAGGGGGAGAATATACAAATTTCAGATCATAAGCTTGCCCTCTTGCTGGATGAATTCGTAGACGTTTTCATGAAGCCACGCAGGCTGCCCCCTAACCGGCAGTATGCCCACCGTATTCCTATTCTGCCGAGCAAACCTCTAGCAAATTTACATCTATATCACTACCCTCACTTGCAGAAGGATGAGATCGAGAATAACATCAAAGATATGCTTGACACCGGGGTAATTCGACTGAGTTGCAGCCTCTATTCTTCACCTGTGTTGCTAGTGCATAAGAAGGATGGTACATGGTGGATGTGCATTGATTATCGGGCCTTGAACACTATCACTTTCAAGGACAAATATCCTATACCCATCATAGATGAGCACTTGGATGAATTAAAAGGAGCCCCAGTCTTCACTAAACTGGATCTCCATTCCGGTTATCAACAGATTCGGGTGTGTGCTGAAGATATTATGAAAATTACATTCTGCACATATAATGGCCACTACGAGTTTCTGGTAATGCCTTTCGGACTTACGAATGCTCCTTCTACTTTCCAAAGCCTGATGAATGATATCTTCCAAAGTTTTCTACATAAGGTCGTATTAGTGTTCTTTGATGATATCCTCATTTATAGCCCTATGCTTGATATATATTTTCAGCACTTACGAACTATTCTAACAATTCTCCGGGAGAATACACTTTATGTGAAATAGTCAAAGTGCAGTTTCTTACAACATAAAGTAGAGTATCTTGAGCACATTATATCAGAGAATAAAGTGATGGTAGACCCGACGAAGATTAAGACAATGCAAGGATGGCCGAAACCTACAAACGTAAAATCGTTGCGTGGCTTCCTTGGACTCACAGGCTACTACCAAAAATTCATGAAAGATTACGGCAAGATCAGTGCCCCACTCACATCCTTACTAAAGAAAGACTCCTTCTTATGGTCAGGACAAGCTTCTACAACCTTTGAACGACTCAAGGCCGCCATGATGATGACGTCGGTCCTAGTGTTGCCTTATTTCAGTCGCACCTTTGTGATCAAGGCCGACACATCCGGAGTTGGGATTGGAGCTATTCTAATGCAAGATGGCCGACCTCTCACCTACACTAGCAAGGCTTTGTCTCTCTCACACTTGAAAATATCGGTATATGATAAAGAAATATTTGCCATTGTACACGGCATCTTAAAGTGGAGACCCTACATAATCGGTCGACCATTCCAAATTAAGACTAACTATGGAAGTCTTAAGTATTTCTTGGAGTAGAAAATATCTTCCCCGGAGTAGTAAAGTTGGGTAACTGAACTTCTCGGCTTTAATTATGAAATTACTTATTGAAAAGGAAAAGAGAATGTTTTTCTAAATGCTCAATCTCAGCTCTCGGGGCAAGTAGAAATTTCAGCCATCTCCCTTCCCACCATCGACTTCCTCGAACACATCAGGGAGGAGTGGAAGAATGATCTGGAAATTCAAAGCATCATAGAAAAATTGGAGAAGGATCCGGATTTCGTAGGGCACTACACGTGGGACTCGAAGGACTTACGCTATAAAGACCGAATTGTTATTGTTCCTTCTTCTCCTCACATTCAAGTTATTTTGCATGAAATGCACTCTTCACCTTAGGCAGGGCACTCTGGATTTCTGAGGACCTATAAAAGGGTAATGCAAAACTTCTTCTAGAAGGGCATAAAAAAATTAATTTATGACTATGTATCTAAATGTGATGTATGTCAGCGGCATAAAGGAGAAACAATGGCAAGTCCCGGTAAACTATAGCCACTACTTATACCAGATTCGACTTGGACGGACATCTCTATGGATTTCGTCAAAGGATTGCCACTATCTTAAGGTAAAAGCACGATCTTTGTGGTGGTAGATCGCTTAACTAAGTATGCCCATTTTTGTGCTATGAGACATCCCTATACTGCTGCCACTATTGCCCAGATTTTTGTAAAAAATATTATGAAATTGCATGGGATGCCAAGGTCGATAGTAAGAGACCATGACAGGGTGTTTACAAGTAAATTTTGGACCCAGCTCTTCCATCTATAAGGCACCCAATTGAAGATGAGCACAGCCTATCATCCACAAACAGACGACCAAACAGAAGTGGTGAATAGATGCCTCGAGACTTACAATGCTTCACCAACGATCGGCCCAAAGAGTGGACAAGATGGCTTCCCTAGGCCAAATGGTGATACAACATAACTTTTCATTCGTCGACTAAATGTACCCCTTACGAGGCATTGTATGGTCGATCGCCTCCTGTAATTCCCAGATATGCACTTGGTTCGGCCAAAGTGGATCAGGTCAACCAAGACCTAATTAACAGGAATAAACTGCTACAATTGCTGAAGGACAACCTAATGACACTCAAGCCCGCATGAAGCAACAAGCAGATAATCACCAGAGTGAGTGAGAATTTTCAATAGGAGATTGGGTTTACCTCCACCTACAACTATATAAGCAGCTATCCATCAACACCAGAGCATCGATGAAACTATCTCCACGATTTTATAGACTATATCAGATTTTAGAATGTATTGGGTCTCTGACATACCGACTTGAACTCTAAGATGATGCCAAAATTCATCCCATCTTCCACATATCCCTACTGAAGCTGAAATTGGCTGAACATGAACTGGCTCAGACTCAGCTGCCGAGCACTACAATTGAAGGTGAAATCCAAGCCCAACCTGAAGCTATACTTGATCGAAGAATTGTGATGCACCGACAAAGCCCCTCCACCAAAGTACATGTGAAGTGGAATAACTTACCATCTGAAGAAGCAACATGGGAGTCACATGAAGAGCTGAAGACCCGGTTTCCAAAGTTTATGGATCCTCTACCTTGAGGACAAGGCTAATTCTGAGAGGGCAGACTTGATAGGACTCCAGTAGGGTTGAGTCCTAATCATTTCAGTAGAAGTCAATAAAAACTTAGCCAGATTGTACTAAGGCCTCTCCTATCTTATAAAGGAGTATGGCTAGAGTTTGGATTAGCCAGTAGGGCTTAGTAGTCGCTGCCCCCCTTACTGGGCAAGTCGGCCAGGGTTTCCCCCTGCTTAGTTGCATGAACTTAGTTAAATTTGCCTAAGCTGTTGGCACCCTAGATTTCACGGACTTAGCTGAATTTGCCTAAGCCGTGCGGCACCCTAGCGGCACTCCCGAAGACTTAGCTAAAATTGCCTAAGTCGTGAAGCAACCTTGCCCACTGTTCTGGACTTAGCTGGGATTGCCTAAGTCATGAAATGCCCAAAGCATTATCTGTCTGTAAAGGGTCAGCCCTCTTACAACCTCTTAAGGTCTCGTAGGACTTGTAAAGAAGAAGTTGATTAGCTTAAAAGCGAACGATGGACACATCCCGGCGTCTTGCAAAGCGGAAAGCTATATAAGCAATTTATCGAACACCTTGAGTGAAACAAAGAAAAGAGAGAAAGAGAATAAAATACGACTTTGGAGGGTTGTAGGAACAGTAAGTCTACAAATGATGCCTCCTAAGGTATCGATGCAAAAGAAAAGTCATTCGATGAAACGCCTATGCCATATATATACCCCCCCCACCTTGTCACGGACAATAATGTAAACAAGGTGTTCGATGAAATGCTTGTGTTAGTCTGTGTCCTTCAGTTTAGGTACATATCTTGTACAACAAGAAGCGGGCTTGCGGTAGGCTTAGCAGCCCTAGTTTGATTTGCTTTATGGCCAAGTTTGGCTTGTAAATACAAGTGTGTCCTATAAGCACTTGTAGGGACTTCAGTCTATAATGGACCATTATCCTTTGTGTGCAACCTCTCTGAGTTTGTAATGTCTATGGGTGTAATTTACATTTTGGCTTTATAATGTGTTTTCTTGAGTAGTTGCTTGTGGATCCCATGGGAATTGCTTCTTCTGGCCCGTTTTCTCTTTTTGTGAGTCTATGGGATGTTAGGAGATCTCGGGGAGGGCTGACCTGTGCGGACGAACACGCATGGGTGCCGCACGGCTTAGGCAAAATTAGCTAAGCCCGTGACAATGTGGTATCAGAGCGGGACAAACACATGCAGAAACACTTGCCAGACAAATGTGGGGGACCTAGCTAGGCTGTGTGGAGGATAGCCAGCACGCATATCCGTTTGGGGGAAATGGACATTGAGATGTAGGGAAAAGAGTCGCTCAGAGGAGCAGACATCCTAGTTTGGCATTCAAGGAATAGCCAACCCCTTTGCGCGAGAGGCACCACGAGGACAAGCAAGCGAAGAAGAATGCGTAGCACACAAAGATTGGGATGGTTGAGTTCGAGCTATAGCTCGACGTTGGCAACCAAACTTGACGGTGCTCAAGGCAAAGCGGGGCGCTTGGTGAAAGATGAGACCGTGCAAGGTGGGAGGTGTTGTGTAATGACCGAAAGAGTTGTGCAAAGCTCACAGAGGTGAGGGGAATTGCTAACTCGAAGGATTCAGAACTCATGCAAGGGCTTATACACGGATGACGGAGTGTTCATGGCCATCCCAAGGCGCGATTAGAACTTGGCGCCATGGAGCATCAGAACTTTCTCTTCGACATAGAAAGGATATGTCCGTAGGTGGCTGAAATGTGCAACAAGTTCAGCATGTTGCTAGACCTTGAAGGGTGCAGTGGAGACTGTATTGGAGAAGGGTCGCAATCTAGCAAGTACATTTGTGGGGGCAGAACAAAGCGCAAGTTCAGCAAGACGGAGTAGTCCAAAGGGGATGAGGGTCTCTAAAACTTCCAGTGGGAAGTATGTAAATAGAGAAGTTGCTCCAACAGGACAAATATCTAGGAGGGATAAGTCCTAGTTCTCTACTAGGAGAATCATGTGCAACGGATTGCACATATTGAGGAAGAGTTCCTTAAGGATATATCTCCACAAAGCTCAACGGACCGAGTGAGCGACGAAGAGTTGTCGCATGATCTCGAAGGAGGTAATGCATTGGTAGATGCATTTCGAGATCAAGTGGGGAGCAATCCAAGGCAACATCATATGAAGGCATACTTAGAGTCGATGCAGAAATCGAACTCAATAGAGGGCTGACCCATGGAATGGTGGACGTGAGGGCCACTATCAACTCAGTGCAAATCGAGGAGCAGAGTGACTTGGGTGGAACTCGGTGAAGTATCAAAGCCGCATGAAGGGAGTCGACATAGAAGATGGAACATGGAGCGGAGGCACGGAGCTTTCCTTGGACAGAGGTCAAGGGCATGAACTTTTATAGAGGTAAGAGTGGGATCATGTTGTTCCTTGGGTTCTTCATTCTGATGGGACAGACTTATTTTGCATGGTGCCAAAGATGAAGGGAGCTTCAAGGCACATACAAGCTACCTCAGAGATGCATTTGATGGAGTAACTAAGGTGATTCAACTTGCAGAGGCAAAGTTGGGATCATGAGACCTTAGTACGGGGCAAGAGGACGCAGAGGCGGGTACTCTCGAAGAATATACCACAGTGTTGCCATTTAAGTTGTCAGGAACAAGAGGTGCATAGCAAGATTGTGTTGGTAGGGGATAGAGGCCCAAGATCCAGACAATGGTGCACCAACTCTAGCGAAGTCAGAGGACTTCAGGAGCTATTAGGCAACGGACTGTCCTAGAGCTATGCTTTGTCTAGGTATGACCCAAGAGTGGGTGGACGAAGGGGAATTGCCAAGGTAGCGAACTAAAAATCAGAGATGGCGGAGGCCCTACGATGTGTTGGCAGAGGCCACACGTGGAGAAGTCGTAGTCTAAGTTCATCACACGAGAATCTGTATGCAATTGAGATGTCACCAGGAGGCAACATGGTGCAACGGATCGTGGTGGAATAGTTCATGGCAATGCAATACAGGCAATATTGTCCCGTGAGGGACAAAGATCATGTGGAGGTATGATCAGGAGTTATTGGGAGCTTCACTTTGGTGTACAACACAACAAGAAGAAGGGCTATGGATTCAAGGAGTGAATGCCGTAGTACCGCAGAGGCGGGTCTTCGTGTGTGCATCGAAGCTTGTGTTGGATGAAAGCCTTAGTCATCAGCGTATGGGAGCTGTATACCACCGAGGAAGAAGTCCAAGTGCAAGTACCAGTGAGTCTCGTGGAGAGGGATGTGATCATGTGAATGATCAGAAGCTGCTGGGAGCTCCACTTCAGTGGACAATGCAACGGCAAGAAGGGTTGTGGATTCAAGGAGTGAATGCCACAGTACCGCAGAGGCAGGTCTTCCGTGTGTATGTATCGAAGCTTGCATCAGATGAAAGCCTTGGTCGTCAGCATATGGGGGCTGTGTACCACCAAGGGAGTAGTCAGATTGCAAGTACCAGTGAGTCCCATGGAGGGGACTTGATTAATCGGAGCAGTTGGAGAGTTGGACTGCTTCAGTGCTCACATTCGCTTAAGGGAGCCCGGCAAGTCAGAGGACAAGGCCGAGTAAGCGAACGTTGCTACCAAGGAAGCTAAGGAGAACAGAATCGGCGCGAGCCCTGCAACAAGATGGCAGAGGCCATGCATGAGAGTTGCAGTCTATCTTTCCATCGACCAAGGAGAACTGCTAGGAGGACAAAGTGGTGTTGAAGCAGGTGGTCGAAAGGGGCGAGGAAGCGATGACGAGTCTAGCAGGGCTCAGCTACCTAAAAGATAAGCGTCGGTTAGAGAGGAGGTGGACTGGAAGGACCTCCACAGTGCCATAGAGGCAGATCTACCGATCACGAAGGAAGGGATGAAGATGCAAGATAACGGATAGTAGTGCTATAGGCTTGGCAGCACCATGGTACCACAGATGTGGGAGTTCCGGGAAGTCATCAATCCCTTGCTCTAATGGAGGGAGAGCATTGGTCATACAAGGGGCCGAGGAGGTGGAGAATGCAGAGGCAAACTCCAAGTACCAAGACAGAGCAGAAGGGCAGAGGCCAAGAAACTTCATAAGACCGATGTCGATGGGCTTCTCATCAAGAGAGCCGAAATTAAGGGACTTCGGGTTGATGCAGGAGTGCTCGACCAAGGAACGAAGCAGGTAGTATATGGTACTGTACGTTTTTACTCAGAGGAGTAGGCGGCAAAAGTGATGGACAAGACGGTACAATCCCAAAGGCAACAAGATCTATCAAAGACTTACTCCAAGTTGGGGGACTCCAAGTTGGGATAAACTTTTTGCTCTTTTCGGGCAAAACTTCTTACATTCTAGAAGTTCAATGGCAGTGGCAAGGTGAATCACAGTAGCTAACCCAACACAAGGAGTGTAACCACTTCAAGTGCTTCAGAAGTGTGAGCATAGAGCAGGCTAATGTTAGTAACCAGCTCAATGCATGAAGTACAAACTCGAGGAGGCAGGCAAAATCGAGTAACCATTGCCAGGCAAAATTGAGTAACCTTTGCCTTCTCAACTCGAGAGAATGGGCGAAATCGAGTACCCCAGTTCTCTTAACACGAGGAGGTGAGCGAAGCCAAGTAAACTTTTTGCTCTTTTCGGGTAAAACTTCTTGCATTCCAGAAGTTCAATGGAAGTGGGAAGGTGAATCACAGTAGCTAACCCATCGCAAGGAGTGTAACCACTTCAAGTGCTTCAGAAGTGTGAGCAAAGAGCAGTCGAATGTTAGTACCCAGCTTAATGCATGAAGTACAAACTCGAGGAGGCAGGCGAAATCAAGTAACCTTTGCCAGGCGAAATTGAGTAACCTTTGCCTTCTCAACTCGAGAGAATGGGCGAAACCGAGTACCCCAGTTCTCTTAACTCGAGGAGGTGAGCGAAGCCAAGTAACCTTACCTTCTCAACTATGAAGAAAATGGGTGAAGTCAAGTATCGTAGTTCTCTTACTTATCCAAGCAGGGGAGCTCTGCACAAGTTCAGTGACCCTTCAAAGAAAGCTTATGGAAGACAATGGTTGTCAAATCATCACCTTTGGTGATCAGTACTACTGAGAGTTGTTTTTCCACTTCATTTTCCAATTGACTAAGAGGGAGTGATGTGAACATACTTAGAAGTGACAACTAACAGTGGAAGAAGGTTTAATGGGCAAACATTATGGAGAAAGTACCTTAAAAACTTCAAAGTCTGCGAGGCGATGGTCGTTAAAGCTCCAACAAGCATCCACTCAGTTCAAGCAATATGAGTATACTGCGATACTAGCGCATAATAAGGCAGGTCTTTTCCTTCATCAGAGGGATCCGCGAGAACCAACAAGGATCAACACAACTCAGCCAACCCCACACCAGATTCAGTTATTGGTGAGTTGAAGCAACATGGCGGATTAGAGTTCGACTACTCAACAACAGCGGTGGAGAGCGGCTAGGAGCCAAAGGGGCATGTTGCAGCCAAAGCAGACGATTAAAGATTCAGCAGAATGCAAAGAGATGCAGCGTCTACGGTGGCTTCGACAAGGACGTCGAAGGAATAAGTGGGGGAGAATGTCACGGACAGCAATGTAAACAAGGTGTTCGATGAAATGCTCGTGTTAGTCCATGTCCTTTGGTTTAGGTACATATCTTGTTCAATAAGAAGCGGGCTTGCGGTAGGCTTAGCAGTCCTAGTTTGATTTACTTTATGGCTAAGTTTGGCTTGTAAATACAAGTGTGTCCTATAAGCACTTGTAGGGACTTCAGTCAGTAATGGACCATTATCCTTTGTGTGCAACCTCTCTGAGTTTGTAATGTCCATAGGTGTAATTTGTATTTTGGCTTTATAACGTGTTTTCTTGAGCAGTTGCTTGTGGATCCCGTGGGAATTGCTTTTTCTGGCCCGTTTTCTCTTTTTGTGAGTCTTTGGGACGTTAGGAGATCTCGGGGAGGGCTGACCTGTGTGGACGAACATGCATGGGTGCCACACGACTTAGGCAAAATCAGCTAAGCCCGTAACAACCTGGGGGGTTCCAAGGTGCTGAAATGGCTGATATTTCACACCGCCAAGAAAGGTTATCGCAACACACAAAAAAAACCTAAAAATAGGGTTGTTTTGGGTTGTTTTGGGCTGTTTTGGCTTCGCACAGCAAGCGATTGTTCTATAGCCTTCAACACTACTTTCGCTCACATTTTTTAAGTAAAAACACATAAACTCAAGGCAAAACAAGCTGGTAAACATATGTATAAGCAAGAAAAAGTGATGAATGGTTCGCAGAGCGAAGGTGTTGCGATTGAGCGATGACCAGTTGTGACATTCTCCCACACTTAAATTGTCAACGCCCTCGTCGACGCTTGTTGGTAGGCTTTGACACGAGCTTCTTCATGTCGTAGGGCATCTTCTAGCTCCCAACTGGCTTCTATTTGAGGAAGCTTTTGTCACTTCACCAAGTACTCTATTTTCTGTGCTCCATTAGGTAGCTTTATCTTGTGATCCGCTAGAATAGTTTCAACTAGCTTCTCGTAAGAGGCTCTGGTGGGGGGTAGTCGAGTGAGAACATTTCGAGAATCATGTCACGGATCTGAGTGGTAGGCTTTCAAGTTGCTCGCATGGAAGACATTGTGAATTCTGAACTATACTGGCAGTTGCAACTTGTATGAGACATTGCCTACTCTGCTGATGATTGGGAAAAGCCCTTCATACTTGCGTACCAATCCTTTGTGCACTTTGTGTCTAAAGAACTAGAGTGATGCTAGTTGGAGCTTCACCAACACCATGTCACCAAATTTAAATTCTTGTGGTCACCTTCCCAAGTCTGTCTACTTCTTCATCTTTTTGGCCGCCTTCTCCAAGTAAGCCCGCGTAATATCTGCAGAATGTGACTGGAGTATTGGTTTAGCCGAAAGACATCACCAAAAACTCGAATGTTCCATACCTGGTCACATAGGTAGTCTTCGCCTCACCACCTTCTGCAATGCGCACCTGCCAATATCTTGACCGAAGGTCGAGTTTGGAGAAATACTTTGCCTTACCTAATTGATCAAACAAGTCCGCGATAAGCGGGATAGAGTACTTGTTCTTTACTGTCATCTTGTTGAGGACTCGATAATCAATGCATAATCGACGGCTCCCATCTTGTTTCTTCTAAAAGAGGACTGGAGCTCCGAAAGATGCTTTGGAACTACGGATGAGACCGCCGCTTAGCAGTTCAACTAACTACTTCCTCAGTTTTACCAACTTTGGAGGGTCCATGCGGTATAGTGGTCTCGCTGGAGGCTTAACTCCCAGCTCCAGCTCAATCTGATGATCCACGCGTCTGCGTGGTGGTAGAGTTCTCGGCAACTCTGTTGGCATCACATCTGATAACTCCTTCAGGATGTTCGCCACAACAACAGGTTCCTGAATGGCCTCCCCGTCAAGTGTCTGTAACTTCATAGTAGCTACAAAGGTTGATTCATCTTTTCGCACCCCTTTCTTCAATTGTAAAGCTCATATTTGTTGTAGGTCCTTGGTTCCTCCTCGAGAAACTAGAACCATGCAGGGATCGTCGCCTCCCATTAGACACAAGAAGTTTAGGAATGGTACTGGCACCAACTTCGTTGCGTGTATAAACTCCATTCCGAGAATCACTTAAAAGTCATCTAATGGCACCGCCATCAACTTTGTGCTCCCGTTCCATGTCCCGATCTTGATGGGGACCCCCTTTGCTTGTCTAAAGATCCGGTTGGCCTCCGAGTTCACCGCCTTCATACGACTTGGGCTCTTCTCCAAGATTAATCTTAGTCGCTTAGCTTCACGATCGGTAATAAAATTGTGGGTCACGATTGTGTCCACCATTGCACGGGTTGTTTGGCCATTAAGCTTGATGTCCACATACATCAACTTGCTGCTTCCGGCCTTCGATGGCTTTACCTTTATGTTCTCCCACACTTGACCCCGCAACACATTCAACAAATGTATTGCTCCCATCCTAGGTCCTTGCGATGCCTCACTGTCGCTACTGGAGTCAGAACTGCTCGAACTAAGGGTGATAGCTTTGCCCTTATCAGACTTACTCGGTAGAATCAATGCCGTTAAAGCATTAAGTCCCTGTTTTTGTGGGCACTCCCTCACTACATGCGATCCTCTACATAAGAAGCATCCACTAGACATTGAGACTCTATCTCTTGAGCCCAGTCCCTTGTGGAAATTCTTCTTCTTTTGCTCACCCCCAGACTCCTTCGCTCGAGACTATTTAGATGGGTGATTTCTCGAAGAGTGTTTCTTCTTTCTCGAATCCTCTGAAGAAACAAAGTCAGTCAGCCTTTTCGTGGCTGCAATTGCCCTGACTACATCGGGGACATTCCTCCGATGTGGTTCTTGTTGTGCCCATGGCTTTAAGCCATCGAGGAAGCTGAATAGCTTGTCTTTCTCAGACATATCCTGTATATATAGCATTAGTTCTGAAAATTACTTCACATAGTCTCGGATTGTTGTACTTTGGCGGAGTTGTCTTAGTTTCCTTCTTGCGACAAACTCTATATTCTTGGGTAAGAACTGAGTTCTCAACTCTCACTTCAAGTCTCCCCTTTTATCACTCGACATTGGCCTTACTGGATCTCTTCCCAATGGGATCGCCACCAAAGTTTTGCATTCCCATTTAGATACATTGTTGCTATAGCAACTTTGGTCTCTTCAACATCGAGCCTTGTAGCATGAAAATACTATTCCATGTCGAACAAGAAATTTTCAAGCTCCTTGGCATCCCTAGCACCGCCATAGCACTGCGGCTCCGGTGCCCTGAAGTTTTGTGGTAGTGCAGCGCGGGTGTTGTTCCCTCCCGCATCAAGAGTCCTTGTTAACACCATCACCTTAACTGTGAGTTCCGCCACAACTTCATGTAGATGTCATACAGAATCTTTAGTGTCCTCTGTCAGTTAATCAATCAGGGATTCAACTTTCTCGATTCGAGATTCAGCTTCTCCTTGCAAGCTCTCTACCCCAAGTAGCCTTCACTGGCCTTGGTAGAGTTCCTCCACGCTCGCTTTAAGAACATCAAGGTAGGTCTCCGCCGTTATAATTCTCTCCTTGTGGCTCTTTTTCCCGATTGGTGCTCCAGATAGTGCCTCCTCCCCTCGTGGAGAATGCCCAACTTCACGCTCGTTTTGTTCACTATAGCGCTCCTCATGAGCGGCTCCCACAGTTTACGAGTGAGTTTGCACTTGCAGCCCACCTACAGCTGCTTGGAGCAAGGTTCCGGCTTGCCCCATCTTGCTCGATTCACCATGATGTTTCACCATGGTGAGATTACGAATCTTCTTCACTATTCATATGAATTGCTTGCCTGCTCTGATAATACACTGTCACGGACTTAGCTGAATTTGCCTAAGTCGTGCGACACCCTAGCAGCACTCCCAAAGACTTAGTTGAAATTGCCTAAGTCGTGAAGCAACCTTGCTCACTATTATGGACTTAGTTGGGATTGCCTAAGTCATGAAATGCCCAAAATGTTATCTGTCCGTAAAGGGTCAGCCCTCTTACAACCTCTTAAGGTCCCGTAGGACTTGCAAAGAAAAAGTTGATTAGCTTAGAAGCGAGCGATAAACACGTCCCAACGTCTCGCAAAGTGGAAAGCTATACAAGCAATTTATCGAACACCTTAAGTGCATTAGAGAAAAGAGAGAAAGAGAGCAAAATAGGACTTTAGAGGGTTGTGGGAATAGTTACAAGTTAATAAATGATAGTTCCTAAGGTATCGGACGCAAGACAAGTGCAATTACTGATGAATGCCTACGCTCGACATATACCCACAACCCCATCCAGCCCGGTGCCACCCAGGGGGTTCCAAGGTGCTAAAATGGCTGACATTTCACACTACTCAGAAAGATTGCCACAGCACACAGAAAAGACCCAAAAATAGGGCTGTTTTGGGCTGTTTTGGCTCCACGCAGCGAGTGATCGTTTTGCAGCCTTCTATACTACTTTCGCTCACATTTCTTAAGTAAAAACACATAAACTCAAGGCAAAATAAGCTAACAAATATATGTACAAGCAAGAAAAAGCGATGAATGGTTTATGGAGCAAAGGCGTTACGGTTAAGCGATGACCGTTTGTGACATAGCGGCACTCCCGAAGACTTAGCTAAAATTGCCTAAGTTGTGAAGCAACCTTGCCCACTGTTTCAGACTTAGCTGGGATTGCCTAAGTCATAAAATGCCCAACTTGCAAAGACAAGTGAAATTATCTATCTGTAAAAGGTCAACCCTCTGACAACCTCTTAAGGTCTCGTAGGACCTGCAAAGAAGAAGTTGATTAGTTTAGAAACGAGCGATAGACAAGTCTCGATGTCTCGCAAAGCAGAAAGCTATACAAGCAATTTGTCAAACACCTTGAGTGCAGTAGAGAAAAGAGAGAAAGAGAGAAAAATAAGACTTTGGAGAGTTGTAGGAATGGTCACAAGACCACAAACGACGATTTCTAAGGTATCAGACGCAAGATAAGTTCAATTATTGATGAAAGCCTATGTCCGACATATACCAGGAACCCCATCTAGCTTGATGCCACCCGGGGGGTTCCAAGTTGTTGAAATGGCTGACATTTCATACCACTCAGAAAATTATTGCAGCACATGAAAAAGACCCAAAAATAAGGCTGTTTTGGGCTATTTTGGCCCTATGCAGCGAGCGGTTATTCTGCAATCTTCTACACTACATTTGCTCACATTTCTTAGGTAAAAACACATAAACTCAAGGCAAAACAAGCTGCCAAACATATGTATAAATAAGAGAAAATGACGAACGGTTCACGAAGTGAAGATGTTGTGATTGAGTGATGACTATTTGTGATATTCTCCCCTACTTAAACTATCGATGCCCTTGTCAACGCTTGTTAGTAGGCTTTGACACAGGCTTCTTCATGTCGTAGGGCATCTTCTAGCTCCCAAATAGCTTTTGTCGAGGAAGCTTTTGCCACTTCACCAAGTACTCAATTTGCTATGCTCCATTAGGTAGCTTTATCTTACGATCCACTAGAATAGTTTTAACTCGCTTCTCGTAAGAGGCTCTGGTGGGGGTAGTCGAGTTAGAACATTTCGAGAATCATCTCGCGGATCTGAGTAGTAGGCTTTCAGGTTGCTCATATAAAAGACGTTATGAATTCTGAACCATGCTAGTAGTTGCAACTTGTATGAGACATTGCCTACCCTGCTGATGATTAGGAAAGGCCCTTTATACTGGCGTATCAATCCTTATGCACTTTGTGCCTAAAGAACTTGAGTGATGCTGGTTGGAGCTTCACCAACACTATGTCACTAACTTTCAACTCTTGTGGTCGCCTTCCTAAGTCTGCCCACTTCTTCATCTTTTTGGCCGTCGTCTCCAAGTAAGCCCGCACAATATCTGCATTGCGATGCCATTCCTTTGTGAAGTGATAGGTTGATGGGCTACGCCCTGTATAACCAAAAATTAGGGTGTGAGGAGTTGATGGCTGTTGTCCGGTAATAATCTCAAAGGGACTCTTGTTGGACATAGAGCACCACTGCAAGTTGTACGAGAATTGGGCTCTGTCTAATAGCTTCACCCAATCTCGTTGGTTGGCACTCACATAGTACCAGAGATATTGCTCCAAGAGCGAGTTAATTCTTTCTGTTTAGCCATCCGTTTGGGGGTGGAGGCTTATGGAGAAGTGTAATTTAAATCCCAACAACTTGAACAACTCAGTCTAGAATCATCCCAAGAATCGAGACTCTCAATCACTAATGATGTTGTGTGGGGCTCCATAATACTTCATCATATTCTTCATCATCAACTTAGCTGCCTCCTCTGCTGAGCAATGTAGGGGCGCAGCAATGAATTTTGTATATTTCAAAAATCGATCAACTACCATGAGTATTGATCCAAGTCCCCCTACCGCGAGCAAGCTTGATATGAAGATCAAGGAAATGCTCTCCCATAGCCTCTCTGGTATGGGCACCGGCTCCAAAAGTCCCACTAGCTTCTGCTGCTCTACCTTGTCTTGTTGATAAGTAAGGCGTGTTCGAACATATTCCTCCACATCTATCCCCATCTTCGGCCAATAGAAGGCCCTCTCCACGAGAGCTATTATTCGGTGGATACCCGGATGTCCAGCACAAAGAGAATCGTGACACTCTTTCAAGAGTTCACGCCTCAAGTTCTCTACTCGCGAGACATAAACTCTATTCCCCTTGGTGTAGCTGAGTCCCTCCTGGACCTAAAATCGTCATGCCTTGCCCTCTTTGATGAGTTGCATCAGAGTTACTCCCTAAGGATCTCGGTATAGTCCATCCCTGATCCTAGAAAGAAAGTTGAAGTGCAATTGACTTGCTTGGCCTCTGCCCTCCAATTGTATAGCATTTACTAGCTCCACTTTCTGGCTTAATGCATCAGCCATGACATTTGCTTTTCCGGGCTTATACTCCATTATTATGTCAAACTCAGCCAAGAAGTTCTACCATCGAGCTTGCTTTGGGGAGAGTTTCTTTTGAGTTTGGAAGTAACTCAATGCGACATTGTCTGTCCTTAGCACAAATGGTGCTCCCAGAAGGTAGTGTCACCATACCTGTAGATAATGGATCACCGCTGTCATCTCCTTCTCATGCACAGGATATCGCCGCTTGGTCTCGTTAAGCTTACAACCCTCGTAGGCCATTGGATGACCCTCCTGCATAAAAACTCCTCCAATACCAAAATCAGAAGCATCTATATGGACTTTAAAAGACTTTCCATAGTGTCACGGACAACAATGTAAATAAGGTGTTCGATGAAATGCTCGTATTTGTCCGTGTCCTTCGGTTTAGGTACATATCTTGTATAATAAGAAGCGGGCTTGCAGTAGGCTTAGTAGCCCTAGTTTGATTTGCTTTATTGCCAAGTTTGGCTTTTAAATACAAGTGTGTCTTATAAGCACTTGTGGGGACTTTGGTCTGTAATGGACCATTATCCTTTGTGTGTAACCTCTCTAAGTTTGTAATGTCCATGGGGGTAACTTGTATTTTGGCTTTATAAAGTGTTTTCTTGAGTAGTTGCTTGTGGATCCCATGGGAATTGCTTCTTCTGGCCCATTTTCTCTTTTTGTAAGTCTATGGGACTTTAGGAGATCTCGGGGAGGGCTGACCTTTACGGACGGACACGCATGGGTGTCGCACGGCTTAGGCAAATTCAGCTAAGCCCGTGACAATGTGGTATCAGAGCGAGACAAGCACACGCAGAAACACTTGCCGTACAAATATGGGGGACCTAGCTAGGCTGTGTGGAGGACAAAGACGCCGAACCGCTTGGGGAAATGGACATTAAGATGTAAGGAAAGGAGTCGCTCAGAGGAGCG
Organism: Ensete glaucum; assembly: GCA_021527575.1. Lineage (NCBI taxonomy): Eukaryota > Viridiplantae > Streptophyta > Magnoliopsida > Zingiberales > Musaceae > Ensete > Ensete glaucum. Next base: position 7,394,576 of record CM038556.1, read on the forward strand.
GGCATCCTGGTTTGGCATTCACGGAATAGCCAACCCCTTTGCGTGAGAGGCACTATGAGGACAAGCAAGCGAAGAAGAATGCATAGCACACAAAGATTGGGATGGTTGAGTTTGAGTTATAGCTCAACGTTGGCAACCAAACTTGACGGTGCTCAAGGCAAAGTGGGGCGCTTTGTCACGGACAACAATGTAAACAAGGTGTTCGATGAAATGCTTGTGTTAGTCCGTGTCCTTCGGTTTATGTACATATCTTGTACAACAAGAAGCGGGCTTGCAGTAGGCTTGGAAGCCCTAGTTTGATTTGCTTTATGGCCAAGTTTGGCTTGTAAATACAAGTGTGTCTTATAAGCACTTGTGGGGACATCGGTCTGTAGTGGACCATTATCCTTTGTGTGCAACCTCTCTGAGCTTGTAATGTCCATGGGTGTAATTTGTATTTTGGCTTTATAAAGTGTTTTTTTTCTTGAGCAGTTGCTTGTGGATCCCGTGGGAGTTGCTTCTTCTGGCCCGTTTTCTCTTTTTGTAAGTCTGTGGGATTTTAGGAGATCTCGGGGAGGGCTGACCTTTGCGGACGGACACGCATGGGTGCCGCACGGCTTAGGCAAAATCAGCTAAGCCCGTGACAATGTGGTATCAGAGCGGGACAAGCACACGCAGAAACACTTGCCATACAAATGTGGGGAACCTAGCTATGTGGAGGACAACGACGCAACCGCTTGGGGAAACGGACATTGAGATGTAGGGAAAGGAGTCGCTCAGAGGAGCGGGCATCCTGGTTTGGCATTCAAGGAATAGCCAACCCCTTTGCGCGAGAGGCACCACGAGGACAAACAAGCGAAGAAGAATGTGTAGCACACAAAGACTGGGATGGTTGAGTTTGAGCTATAGCTCGACGTTGACAACCAAACTTGATGGTGCTTAAGGCAAAGCAGGGTGCTTGGTGAAAGATGAGACCGTGCAAGGTGGGAGGTGTTGTGTAACGACCGAAAGAGTTGTGCAAAGCTCACAGAGGTGAGGGGAATTGCTAACTCGAAGGATTAGAAACTCATGCAAGGGCTTGTACACGGATGACAGAGTGTTCGTGGCCATCCCAAGGCGCGATTAGAACTCGGCGCCATGGAGCATCAGAACTTTCTCTTCAACATGGAAAGGATATGTCCGTAGGTGGCTGAAATGTGCAACAAGTTCAGCATGTTGCTAGACCTTGAAGGGTGCAGTGGAGACTGTATTGGAGAAGGGTCGCAATCTAGCAAGTACATTTGTGGGGGCAGAACAAAGCACAAGTTCAGTAAGACGGAGTAGTCCAAAGGGGATGATGGTCTCCGAAACTTCCAATGGGAAGTATATAAAGAGAAAAGTTGCTCCAGCAGGACAGATATCCAGGAGGGATAAGTCCTAGTTCTCTAGTTGGAGAATCATGTGCAACGGACTGCACATATTGAGGAAGAGTTTCTCAGGGTTATATCTTCATAAAGCTCAACGGACCGAGTGAGCGACGAAGAGTTGTCGCATGATCTCGAAGGAGGTAATGCATTGGGGGATGCATTTCGAGATCAAGTGGGGGAGCAATCCAAGACAACATCATATGAAGGCACACTTAGAGTCGAGGCAGAAATCGAACTCAACAGAGGGCTGACCCGTGGAATGGTGGACGTGAGGGCCACTATCAACTCAGTGCAAATCGAGGAGCAGAGCGACTTGGGTGGAACTCGGTGAAGTATCCAAGTCGTATGAAGGAGTCGACATAGAAGATGGAACATGGAGCGGAGGCATGGAGCTTTCCTTTGACAGAGGTCAAGGGCATGAACTCTTGTAGAGGCAAGAGTGGGATCATGTCGTTCCATGGGTTCTTCATTCTGATGAGACAGACTTATTTTTGCATGGTGCCAAAGATGAAGGGAGCTTCAAGGCACATGCAAGCTACCTCAGAGATGCATTTGATGGAGTAACTAAGGTGATTCAACTTGCGGAGGCAAAGTTAGGATCATGAGACCTTAGTACGGGGCAAGAGGACGCAGAGGCGAGTACTCTTGAAGAATATGCCACAGTGTTGCCATTCAAGTTGTCAGGAACAAGAGGTGCATAGCAAGATTGTGCTGGTAGGGGATAGAGGCCTAAGATCCAGACAATGGTGCACCCACTCTAGCGAAGTCAGGGGACTTCAGGAGCTACTAGGCGACTGTCCTAGAGCTATGCTGTAACCCAGGAATGAGGGGGACGAAGGGAATTGCCAAGGAGCGAACTAAAAGTCGGAGATGGCAGAGGCCCTACGATGTGTTGGCGAGGCCACACGTGGAGAAGTCGTAGTCCGAGTTCATCACACGAGAATCATGCAATGGAGATGTCACCAGGAGGCGACATGGTGCAGCGGATCGTGGTGGAATAGTTCGTGGCAATGCAATACAGGCAATCTTGTCCCGTGAGGGACAAAATCATGCGGAGGTATGATCAGGAGTTACTGGGAGCTCCACTTTGGTGTACGACACAACAAGAAGAAGGGCTATGGATTCAAGGAGTGAATGCCGTAGTACCGCAGAGGCGGGTCTTCGTGTGTGCATCAAAGCTTGCATTGGATGAAAGCCTTAGTCATCAGCATATGGGAGCTGTATACCACCGAGGAAGAAGTCCAAGTGCACGTACCAGTGAGTCCCATGGAGGGGGACATGATCATGTGAATGATCAGGAGCTGCTGGGAGCTCCACTTGAACAATGCACGAAGAAGGGCGTGGATTCAAGGAGTGAATGCCACATCGCAGGCGGGTCTTCCGTGTATATACATCAAGCTTGCATCGATGAAAGCCTTGGTCGTCAAGATATGGGGCGTGTACCACCGAGGGAGTAGATTGCAAGTACCGGTGAGTCCCATGGAGGGACTTGATTAACTGGAGGTTGAAGAGTTGGACTGCTGCTCACATTCGCTTAAGGGAGCCCGCAAGTCGAGGACAAGGCCGAGTAAGAACGCTACCAAGGAAGCCGAGGAGAAGACGTGAGCCTGCAACAAGATGGCGGAGGCCATGCATGAGAGTTGCGTCTGTCATCCATCGACCAAGGAGAATCGCTAGGAGGACACGGTGGTGTCGGCGGTGGTCGAAAGGCGAGGAAGCGACGACGAGTCCAACGGGCTCAGCTACCCAAAAGAAAAGCGTCGGTTAAAGAGGAGGTGGACTGAGGAGCTCCACGTGAGGCAGATCTACCGATCGCGGAGGAAGGGATGAAGATGCAAGGTAGCGGATAGTAGTGCTATGGGCTTGGCGCCATGGTACCATGGGACTTCCGTGAAGTCATCGATCCCTTGCTCTCATGAAGGGACAACATTGGTCGTAAAAGGGGCCAAGGAGGTGGAGAGTGCAGAGGCAAACTCCAAGTACCAAGACGAGGCAGAAGGGCAGAGGCCAAGAAACTTCATAAGACCGATGTCGATGTGCTTCTCATCCAGATAGCCGAAATTAAGGGACTTCGGGTTGATGCAGGAGTGCTCGACCAAGGAACGAAGTAGGCAGTACATGGTATTGTACCTTTCTACTCAAGAGGAGTAGGCGGCAAAGGTGATGGAGAAGTCGGTACAACCCCAAAGGCGACCAGATCTATCAAAGACTTACTCCAAGTTGGGGGACTCCAAGTTGGAGTAAACTTTTTGCTCTTTTCGGGCAAAACTTCTTGCATTCCAGTAGTTCAATAGCAGTGGGAAGGCGAATCACAGTAGCTAACCCAACGCAAGGAGTGCAACCACTTCAAGTGCTTCAGAAGTGTGAGCAAAGAGCAGGCGAATGTTAGTAACCAGCTCAATGCATGAAGTACAAACTCGAGGAGGCAGGAGAAATCAAGTAACCTTTGCCAGGCGAGATTGAGTAACCTTTGCCTTCTCAACTCGAGAGAATGGGCGAAACCGAGTACCCCAGTTCTCTTAACTCGAGGAAGTGAGCGAAGCCAAGCAAACTTTTTACACTTTTCGGGCAAAACTTCTTGCATTCCAGAAGTTCAATGGCAGTGGGAAGGTGAATCACCGTAGCTATCCCAACGCAAGGAGTGCAACCACTTCAAGTGCTTCAGAAGTGTGAGCAGAGAGCAGGCGAATGTTAGTAACCAGCTCAATGCATGAAGTACAAACTCGAGGAGGCCGGAGAAATCGAGTAACCTTTGCCAGGCGAAATTGAGTAACCTTTGCCTTCTCAACTGGAGAGAATGGGCGAAACCGAGTACCCCAGTTCTCTTAACTCGAGGAGGTGAGAGAAGCCACCTTACCTCCTCAACTATGAAGAGAATGGGTGAAGTCGAGTATCCCAGTTCTCTTACTTATCCAAGCAGGGGAGCTCTGCACAAGTTCAGTGACCCTTCAAAGAAAGCTTATGGAAGACAATGGTTGTCAAATCCTCACCGTTGGTGATTAGTACTATTGAGAGTAGTTTTTTCCACTTCATTTCCCAATTGACTAAGAGGGAGTGATGCGAACATACTTGGAAGTGACAACTAACAGCGGAAGAAGGTTCAATGGGCAAATATTATGGAGAAAGGACCTTAAAAACTTCAAAGTCTGTGAGGCGATGCTCGTTAAAGCTCCAACAAGCATCTACCCAGTTCAAGCAATGAGTATCTTTGCGATCTTGGCACATCATAAGGCGTGTCTTTTCCTTCATCGAGGGATCCGCGAGAACCAACAAGGATCAAGACAACTCAGCCAACCACACACCGATTCAATCATTGGTGAGTTGAAGCATGGCGGATTGGAGTTCGACTACTCAACAACGGTGGAGAGGCTAGGAGCCAAAGGCGTGTTGCAGCCTAAGAAGAAGATTAAAGATTCAGCGACGCGAGGAGATGCGTCTACAATGGCTTCGACGAGGACGTCGAAGGAATAAGTGGGGAGAATGTCACGGACAACAATGTAAACAAGGTGTTCGATGAAATGCTTGTGTTAGTCCGTGTCCTTCGGTTTATGTACATATCTTGTACAACAAGAAGCGGCTTGCAGGCTTGGAAGCCCTAGTTTGATTTGCTTTATGGCCAAGTTTGGCTTGTAAATACAAGTGTGTCTTATAAGCACTTGTGGGGACATCGGTCTGTAGTGGACCATTATCCTTTGTGTGCAACCTCTCTGAGCTTGTAATGTCCATGGGTGTAATTTGTATTTTGGCTTTATAAAGTGTTTTTTTTCTTGAGCAGTTGCTTGTGGATCCCGTGGGAGTTCTTCCGCCCGCTTTCTTTTTGTAAGTCTTTGGGATTTTAGGAGATCTCGGGGAGGGCTGACCTTTGCGGACGGACACGCATGGGTGCCGCACGGCTTAGGCAAAATCAGCTAAGCCCGTGACAGCTTGGTGAAAGATAAGACTGTGCAATGTGGGAGGTGTTGTGTAATGACCGAAAGAGTTGTGCAAAGCTCAAAGAGGTGAGGGGAATTGCTAACTCGAAGGATTCAAAACTCATGCAAGGGCTTGTACACGGATGACGGAATGTTCGTGGCCATCCCAAGGCGCGATTAGAACTCGGCACCATGGTGCATCAGAACTTTCTCTTTGACATGGACATGATATGTCCATAGGCGGCTGAAATGTGCAACAAGTTCAGCCTATTGCTAGACCTTGAGGGGTGCAATGGAGACTGTATTATAGAAGGGTCGTAATCTAGCAAGTACATTTGCAGGGGCAGAACAAGGCACGAGTTCAGCAAGACAGAGTAGTCCAAAGGGGATGGTGGTCTCCGAAACTTCCAATGGGAAGTATGTAAAGAGAAAAGTTGCTCCAGTAGGATAGATATCAAGGAGGGATAAGTCCTAGTTCTCTAGTGGGAGAATCATGTGCAACGGACTGCACATATTGAGGAAGATTTCCTCAAGGCTATATCTCTACAAAGCTCAACGGACCGAGTGAGCGACGAAGAGTTATCGCATGAAGGCACACTTAGAGTCGATACAGAAATTAAACTCAACAGAGGGCTAACCCGTGGAATGGTGGACGTGAGGGCCACTATCAACTCAATGCAAATCGAGGAGCACAGCGACTTGGGTGGAACTCGGTGAAGTATCCAAGCCGTATGAAGGGAGTTGACATAGAAGATGAAATATAGAGTGGAGGCACGGAGCTTTCCTTAGACAGAGGTCAAGGGCATGAACTGTTGTAGAGGCAAGAGTGGGATCATGTCGTTCCATGAGTTCTCCATTCTGATGGGACGGACTTTTTTTGCATGGTGCCAAAGATGAAGGGAGCTTCGAGGCACATGCAAGCTACCTCAGAGATGCATTTGATGGAGTAATTAAGGTGATTCAACTTGCGGAGGCAAAGTTGGGATCATGAGACCATAGTACGGAGCAAGAGGACGCAGAGGTGGGTACTCTTGAAGAATATGCCACAGTGTTGCCATTCAAGTTGTCAGGAAGGAGGTGCATAGCAAGATTGTGTTGGTAGGGGATAGAGGCCCAAGATCTAGACAATAGTGCACCAACTCTAGCAAAGTCAGGGGACTTCAGGAGCTCTTAGGCAATGGACTGTCCTAGAGCTATGCTTCATCCAGGTGTAACCCAGGAGTGGGTGGACGAAGGGGAATTGCCAAGGGAGCGAATTAAAAATCAAAGATAGCGGAGGCCCTACGATGTGTTGGCGGAGGCTACACATGGAGAAGTCATAGTCTGAGTTCATCACACGAGAATCTGTATGTAATGGAGATGTCACCAGGAGGCGATATGGTGCAGCAGATTATGGTGGAATAGTTCGTGGCAATGCAATACAGGCAATCTTGTCCCGCGAGGGATAAACATCATGCAGAGGTGTGATCAGGAGTTACTGGGAGCTCCACTTTGGTGTACAACACAACAAGAAGAAGGGCTATGGATTTAAGGAGTGAATGTCGTAGTACCGCAGAGGTGGGTCTTCGTGTGTACATCGAAGCTTGTATTAGATGAAAGCCTTAGTCATCAGCATATAGGAGCTGTATACCACCGAGAAAGAAGTCCAAGTGCAAGTTCCAGTGAGTCCCATGGAGGGGGACATGATCATGTGAATGATCAGGAGCTGCTGGGAGCTCCACTTCGGTGAACAATGCAACGGCAAGAAGGGCTCTGGATTCAAGGAGTGAATGCCACAGTACCGCAGAGGCGGGTATGCATCGAAGCTTGCATCAGATGAAAGCCTTGGTCGTCAGCATATTGTCACGGGCTTAGCTGATTTTGCCTAAGCCGAGCGGTACCCTTGCGTATCTGTCCGCAAAGGTCAGCCCTCCCCGAGATCTCCTAAAGTCCCATAGACTTACAAAAAGAGAAAACGGGCCAGAAGAAGCAATTCCCACGGGATCCACAAGCAATTGCTCAAGAAAACACTTTATAAATCCAAAATACAAATTACACCCATGGACATTACAAACTCAGAGAGGTTGCACAGAAAGGATAATGGTCCATTACAGACCGAAGTCCCTACAAGTGCTTATAAGACACACTTGTATTTACAAGCCAAACTTGGCCATAAAGCAAATCAAACTAGGGCTGCTAAGCCTACTGCAAGCCCGCTACTTGTTGTACAAGATATGTACCTAAACCAAAAGACACGGAGTAACACAAGCATTTCATTGAATACCTTATTTACATTGTTGTCCCTAACATTCTCCCCCACTTATTCCTTCGACGTCCTCGTCGAAGCCACTGTAGACGCTGCATCTCCTCGCATTCTATTGAATCTTCAATCCTCTGCTTTGGCTACAACACACCCCTTTGGCTCCTAGCCGCTCTCCGCCGTTGTTGTTGAGTAGTCGAACTCTGATCCGCCATGCTGCTTCAACTCACCAATGACTGAATCTGGTGTGGGGTTGGCTGAGTTGTGCTAATCCTTGTTAGTTCTCGCGGATCCCTCTGATGAAGGAAAAGACCTGCCTTATTATATGCCAGTATCGCAGTATACTCATATTGCTTGAACTGGGTAGATGCCTGTTGGAGCTTTAACGAGCATCGCCTCACAGACTTTGAAGTTTTTTTAAGGTCCTTTCTTGATAATGTTTGCCCATTGAACCTTCTTCCACTGTTAGTTGTCACTTCCAAGTATGTTCGCATCACTCCCGCTTTCGATTAGTCAATTGGGAAATGAAGTGAAAAATCTACTCTCAGTAGTACTGATCACCAACGGTGAGGATTTGACAATCATTGTCTTCCATAAGCTTTCTTTGAAGGGTCAGTGAGCTTGTGCAGAGCTCTCCTGCTGGATAAGTAAGAGAATTGGGATACTTGACTTCACCCATTCTCTTCGTAGTTGAGAAGGTAAGGTTACTTAGCTTCGCTCACCTCCTCGAGTTAAGAGAACTAGGGTACTCGGTTTTGCCCATTCTCTCGAGTTGAGAAGGCAAAGGTTACTCAATTTTGCGTGGCAAAGGTTACTCGATTTCACCTACCTCCTCGAGTTTGTACTTCATGCATTAAGTTGGGTACTAACATTCGCCTGCTCTTTGCTCACACTTCAGAAGCACTTGAAGTGGTTGCACTCTTTGTGTTGGGTTAGCTATTGTGATTCACCTTCCCACTGCCATTGAACTTCTGGAATGCAAGAAGTTTTGCCCGAAAAGAGCAAAAAGTTTACTTGGCTTCGCTCACCTCCTTGACTTAAGAGAACTGGGGTTACTCGATTTTGCCCATTCTCTCGAGTTGAGAAGGCAAAGGTTACTCAATTTCGCCTGGCAAAGGTTACTCAATTTCGCCTGCCTCCTCGAGTTTATACTTCATGCATTAAACTGGTTACTAACATTCGCCCGCTCTATGCTCACACTTCTGAAGCACTTGAAGTGGTTACACTGTTGGTGTTGGGTTAGCTACTGTGATTTGCCTTCCCACTGCCATTGAACTTCTGGAATGCAAGAAGTTTTGCCCGAAAAGAGCAAAAAGTTTACCCCAACTTGGAGTCCCCCAACTTTGAGTAAGTCTTTGATAGATCTGATCGCCTTTGGGGTTATACTGTCTTCTCCATCACTTTTGTCGCCTACTCCTCTGAGTGGAAAGATATAGTATAATATACTACCTACTTCATTCCTTGGTCGAGCACTCCTGCATCAACCCGAAGTCCCTTAATTTTGGCTATCTTGATGAGAAGCCCATCGATATCGGTCTTATAAAGTTTTTTGGCCTCTGCCCTTCTGCCCTGTCTTGGTACTTGGAGCATGCCTCTGCATTCTCCACCTCCTCGGCCCCTTTTACGACTAATGCTCTCCCTCCACGAGAGCAAGGGATCGATGACTTCACAGAAGTCCCGTATCTGCGGTACCATAGTGCTGCCAAGCCCATAGCACTACTATCCGTTATCTTGCATCTTCATCCCTTCCTTCGCGATCGGTAGACCTGCCTCTGTGGCACTGTGGAGCTCCTCCGAGTCCACCTCCTCTCTAACCGACGCTTTTCTTTTGGGTAGCTAAGCCCGTTGGACTCGTCGTCGCTTCCTCGCCTTTCGACCACCTGCTTCGACACCACTATGTCCTCCTAGCAGTTATCCTTGGTCGATAGAAAGATAGACTGCAACTCTCCTTGGTCGATTCGTGTCTCCTTAGGTTCCTTGGTAGCAACGTTCGCTTACTCGACCTTGTCCTCTGACTTGCCGGGCTCCCTTAAGCGAATGTGAGCACTGAAGCAGTCCAACTCTCCAGTTGCTCCGATTATCCCTTAGTATAATCAAGTCCCCTCCATGGGACTCACTAGTACTTGCAATCTGACTACTCCCTTAGTGGTAGACAGCCCCCCATATGCTAGCGACGAAGGCTTTCATCTGATGCAAGCTTCGATGCATACACACGGAAGACCCGCCTCTGCGGTACTATGGCATTCACTCCTTGAATCCACAGCCCTTCTTCTTGTTGTGTTGTACACCAAAGTGAAGCTCCCAGTAACTCCTAATCATACCTCTACATGATCTTTGTCCCTCACGGGACAAGATTGCCTGTATTACATTGCCACAAACTATTCCACCACGATCTGCTGCACCATGTCGCCTCCTGGTGACATCTCCATTGCATACAGATTCTCGTGTGATGAACTCGGACTATGACTTCTCCATGTGTAGCCTCTGCCAACACATCGTAGGGCCTCCGCCATCTCCGATTTTTAGTTCGCTCCCTTGGCAATTCTCCTTCGTGCCCCCCACTCTTGTGTTACACCTGGACGAAGCATAGCTCTAGGACCGTCCATCGCCTAAGAGCTCTTGAAGTCCCCTGACTTCGCTAGAGTTGGTGCACCATTGTCTAGATCTTGGGCCTCTATCCCCTACCAGCACAATCTTGCTATGCACCTCCTGCTCCTGACAACTCGAATGACAATACTGTGGCATATTCTTCAAGAGTACCCGCCTCTGCATCCTCTTGCCCCGTACTAAGGTCTCATGATCTCAACTTTGCCTCCGTAAGTTGAATCACCTTAGTTACTCCATCAAATGCATCTCTGAGGTAGCTTGCATGTGCCTTGAAGCTCCCTTCACCTTTGGCACCATGCAAAATAAGTCTGTCCAATCAGAATGGAGAACCCATGGAACGACATGATCCCACTCTTGCCTCTACAAGAGTTCATGCCCTTGACCTCTGCCCAAGGAAAGCTCTGTGCCTTCTCTCCATGTTCTATCTTCTATGTTGACTCTCTTCATGCGGCTTGGATACTTCACCGAGTTCCACCCAAGTCGCTCTGCTCCTCGATTTGCATTGAGTTGATAGTGGCCCTCACGTCCACCATTCCACGGGTCAGCCCTCTGTTGAGTTTGATTTCTGCCTCGACTCTAAGTGTGCCTTCATATGATGTTGCCTTGGATTGCTCCCCCACTTGATCTCGAAATGCATCCACCAATGCATTACCTCCTTCAACATCATGCGACAACTCTTCGTCGCTCACTCTGTCGGTTGAGCTTTGTGGAGATATAGCCTTGAGGAACTCATCCTCAATATGTGCAGTCCGTTGCACATGATTCTCCCACTAGAGAACTAGGACTTATCCCTCCTGGGTACCTGTCCTGCTGGGGTAACTTTTCTCTTTACATACTTCCCACTGGAAGTTTCGGAGACCATCATCCCCTTTGGACTACTCCGTCTTGCTGAACTTGTGCCTTCTTCTACCCCCACAAATGTACTTGCAAGATTGTGACCCTTCTCCAATACAGTCTCCACTGCACCCTTCAAGGTCTAGAAACTTGCTGAACTTGTTGCACATTTCAGTCGCATATGGACATATCCTTTCCATGTCGAAGAGAAAGTTCTGATGCTCCATGGCGCCGAGTTCTGATCGCGCCTTGGAATGGGCATGAACACTCCGTCATCCGTGTGCAAGCCCTTGCATGAGTTTTGAATCCTTCGAGTTAGCAATTCCCCTCACCTCTGTGAGCTTTGCACAACTCTTTTGGTTGTTAAACAACACCTCCCACCTTGCACGGTCTCACCTTTCACCAAGCGCCCTGCTTTGCCTTGAGCACCGTCAAGTTTGGTTGCCAACGTCGAGCTATAGCTCGAACTCAACCATCCTAATCTTTGTGTGCTACGCATTCTTCTTCGCTTGCTTGTCCTCATGGTGCCTCTCATGCAAAGGGGTTGGCTATTCCTTAAATGCCAAACCAGGATGCCCGCTCCTCTGAGTGACTCCATTCCCTATATCTCAATGTCTGTTTCCCCCAAACGGTTGTGTCTGCTGGCTGTCCTCCACACAGCCTAGCTAGGTCCCCCACATTTGTATGGCAAGTGTTTCTGCGTGTGCTTGTCCCACTCTGATACCACATTGCCATGGGCTTAGCTGATTTTACCTAAGACGTGCAGCACCTATGCGTGTCCGTCCACAAAGGTCAGCCCTCCCCGAGATCTCCTAAAGTCCCATAGACTTACAAAAAGAGAAAACGGGCCAGAAGAAGCAATTCCCATGGGATCCACAAGCAATTGCTCAAGAAAACACTTTATAAAGCCAAAATACAAATTACACCCATGGACATTACAAACTCAGAGTGGTTGCACACAAAGGATAATGGTCCATTACAGACCGAAGTCCCTACAAGTGCTAATAAGACACATTTGTATTTACAAGCCAAACTTGGCCATAAAGTAAATCAAACTAGGGCTGTTAAGCCTACTGCAAGCCCGCTTCTTGTTGTACAAGATATATGCCTAAATCGAAGGACACGGACTAACACAAGCATTTCATCAAACACCTTATTTACATTGTTATCCGTGACAATATGGGGGCTATGTACCATCGAGAGAGTAGTCAGATTGCAAGTACCAGTTAGTCCCATGGAGGGGAATTGATTAATTAGAGCAGCTGGAGAGTTGGACTGCTTCAATGCTCACATTCCTTAAGGGAGCCCGGCAAGTCAGAGGACAAGGCCGAGTAAGCGAACGTTGCTACCAAGGAAGCTAAGGAGAACAAAATCGGCCCAAGCCCTGTAACAAAATGGCGGAGGCCATGCATGAGAGTTGCAGTCTGTCTTTCTATCGACCAAGGATAACTGCTAGGAGGACATAGTGGTGTCGAAGCAGGTGGTCGAAGGCGAGGAAGCGAGTCCAGCGGGGCTTAGCTACCCAAAAGAAAAGCGTCGGTTAGAAAGGAGGTGGACTCGGAGGAGCTCCACAGTGCCGTAGAGACAGATCTACCGATCGCGAAGGAAGGGATGAAGATGCAAGATAACGAATAGTAGTGCTATGGGCTTGGCAGCACCATGGTACCGCAGATGCATGGCTTCCGTGGAGTCATCGATCCCTTACTCTCATGAAGGGAGAGCATTGGTCATAGAAGGGGCCGAGGAGGTGGGGAATGCAGAGGCAAACTCCAAGTACTAAGACAAGGTAGAAGGGCAGAGGCCAAGAAACTTCATAAGACTGATGTCGATTTGCTTCTCATCAAGATAGCCAAAATTAAGGGACTTCGGGTTGATGCAGGAGTGCTTGACCAAGGAACGAAGTAGGTAATACCTGGTACTGTACCTTTCTACTCAAGAGGAGTAAGCGGCAAAGGTGATGGAGAAGATGGTATAATCCCAAAGGCGACCAGATCTATCAAAGACTTACTCCAAGTTAGGGGACTCCAAGTTGGGTAAACTTTTTTGCTCTTTTTGGGCAAAACTTCTTGCATTCTAGAAGTTCAATGGCAGTGGGAAGGCGAATCACAGTAGCTAACCCAACACAAGGAGTGCAACCACTTCAAGTGCTTCAAAAGTGTGAGCAAAGAGCGGGCAAATGTTAGTAACCAGCTCAATGCATGAAGTACAAACTCGAGGAGGCAGGCGAAATCGAGTAACCTTTGCCTTCTTAACTCGAGAGAATGGGCGAAACCGAGTACCCCAATTCTCCTAACTCGAGGAGGTGAGCGAAGCCAAGTAACCATACCTTCTCAAATACGAAGAGAATGGGTGAAGTCAAGTATCCCAGTTCTCTTACTTATCCAAGCAGGGGAGCTCTGCACAAGTTCAATAGCCCTTCAAAGAAAGCTTATGGAGGACAATGGTTGTTAAAATCCTCACCGTTGGTGATCAGTACTATTACGAGTAGTTTTTCCACTTCATTTCCCAATTGACTAAGAGAGAGTGATGCGAACATACTTGGAAGTGACAACTAACAACGGAAGAAGGTTCAATGGGCAAACATTATGGAGAAAGGACCTTAAAAAACTTGAAAGTCTACGAGGCGATGCTCGTTAAAGCTCCAACAAGCATCCACCCAGTTAAAGCAATATGAGTATACTATGATACTATTGCATAATAAGGCAGGTCTTTTCCTTTATCAGAGGGATCCGCGAGAACCAACAAGGATCAGCACAACTCAGCCAACCCCACACCAGATTCAGTCATTGGTGAGTTGAAGCAGCATGGCGGATCAGAGTTCGACTACTCAACAACAGTGGCGGAGAGCGGCTAGGTGCCAAAGGGGCATGTTGCAGTCAAAGCAAAAGATTAAAGATTTAGTAGAATACGAGGAGATGCAGCATCTACAGTGGCTTCGATGAGGACGTCAAAGGAATAAGTGGGGGAGAAAGTCACGGACAACAATGTAAACAAGGTGTTCGATGAAATGCTTGTGTTAGTCCGTGTCCTTCGGTTTAGGTACATATCTTGTACAACAAGAAGTGGGCTTGCAGTATAGGCTTGGAAGCCCTAGTTTGATTTGCTTTATGGCCAAGTTTGGCTTGTAAATACAAGTGTGTCTTATAAGCACTTGTGGGGGCTTCGGTCTGTAGTGGACCATTATCCTTTGTGTGCAACCTCTCTGAGTTTGTAATGTCCATGGGTGTAATTTGTATTTTGGCTTTATAAAGTATTTTCTTGAGCAGTTCTTGTGGATCATGTGGGAATTGCTTTTTCTAGCTCGTTTTCTCTTTTTGTAAGTCTGTGGGACTTTAGGAGATCTCAGGGAGGGCTGACCTTTACGGACGAACACGCATGGGTGCCGCATAGCTTAGGCAAATTCAGCTAAGCCCATGACAATAGTCTGGTAGTCTAAGTACAGGTTCCTCCAACACAGCATTCTTAAAGTCTTGAAATGTCGCTTCACATTTGTCCGACCATCTCTAGGACTACTTCTTTAGCAACTCCATCAATGGAGCTGTGCGCTTCGAATATCCAGCGTTGAAGCACTGATAATTGTTGACGAATGCAAGGATCTCAACTCTGGCACCTTCTTTGGTGTTCGTCTGCCCGCCATAGCTTGCACCTTAGACTGGTCCGTTCGGATAGAACCATTGCTGATTCAATGCCTCAAGAATAAAATATTCATTTGGGTGAAGTAGCACTTTTCCCTCTTCACGAACAAGGTGTTCTCCCTGGGTACTTTGAAAATTGTTCAGAGGTGCCTAACATGCTCCTCATGTGTTTGGCTATAAACGATGATATTGTCTAAGTAGATGACCACAAACTTGTCTAGATACTCCTTGAATAGTTGATTCATAAGAGTGCAGAATGTGGCTGGAGCATTGGTTAAGCCAAAAGGCATCACTAAGAACTCGAATACTCCATACTTGATCACACAACTAGTCTTCACCTCATCATCTTCTGCAATACGCACCTACTAATACCCTTACCGAAGGTTGAGTTTGGAGAAGTACTTTACCTTATCCAATTGATCGAGCAAGTCCATAATGAGTGGGATAGGGTACTTGTTCTTCACTGTCATCTTATTGAGGGCTCGATAATCAATAATCGGAGGCTCCCATCTTGTTTCTTTTGAAAGAGGACTGGAGCTTTGAAAGGTGCTTTTGAATTATGGATGAGACCATCTCTTAGCAGTTCATATAACTACATTCTCAGTTCTGCCAACTCCGGAGGGGCCATGTGGTATGGTGGTCTCCTTGGAGGTTTAACTCCCGGCTGCAGCTCAATCCGATTATCCACGCCTCTGCGTGGTGGTAAAGTTCTCAGCAACTCTGTTGGCATCACATCTGAGAACTCCTTCAGGATGTTGGCCATAACAGCAGGTTCCTGAATAGTCTCTCTGTCAAGTGTTTCTAGCTTCATAGCAGCTACAAAGGTTAATTCACGTTTTTGTACCTCTTTCTTCAATTATAATACCGATATTTATTGTAGGTCCTTGGTTCCTCCTCGAGAAACTGGAACTACGTAGTGTCACGGACAACAATGTAAACAAGGTGTTCGATGAAATGCTTGTGTTAGTCCGTGTCCTTCGGTTTAGCTACATATTTTGTACAACAAGAAGCGGGCTTGCAGTAGGCTTGGAAGCCCTAGTTTGATTTGCTTTATGGCCAAGTTTGGCTTGTAAATACAAGTGTGTCTTATAAGCACTTGTGGGGGCTTCGGTCTGTAGTGGACCATTATCCTTTGTGTGCAACCTCTCTGAGTTTGTAATGTCCATGGATGTAATTTGTATTTTGGCTTTATAAAGTGTTTTCTTGAGCAGTTGCTTGTGGATCACGTGGGAATTGCTTTTTCTGGCTCGTTTTCTCTTTTTGTAAGTCTATGGTACTTTAGGAGATCTCGGGGAGGGCTGACCTTTGCGGACGGACACGCATGGGTGCCGCATGGCTTAGGCAAATTCAGCTAAGCCCGTGACAATAGTCTGGTAGTCTAAGTATAGGTTCCTCCAACACAGCATTCTTTAAGTCTTGAAATGTCGCTTCACATTTGTCCGACCATCTCCAGGACTACTCCTTCTTTAGCAACTCCATCAATGGAGTTGTGCGCTTCGAATATCCAGCGATGAAGCACTGATAATTGTTGACGAACGCAAGGATCTCAACTCTAGCACCTTCTTTGGTGTTCGTCTGCTCGCCATAGCTTGCACCTTAGACTGGTCCGTTCGGATGAAACCATTGCTGATTCAATGCCTCAAGAATAAAATATTCATTTGGGTGAAGTAGCACTTTTCCCTCTTCACGAACAAGGTGTTCTCCTTGGGTACTTTGAAAATTGTTCAGAGGTGCCTAACATGCTCCTCATGTGTTTGGCTATAAACGATGATATTGTCTAAGTAGATGACCACAAACTTGTCTAGATACTCCTTGAATAGTTGATTCATAAGAGTGCAGAATGTGGCTGGAGCATTGGTTAAGCCAAAAGGCATCACTAAGAACTCGAATACTCCATACTTGATCACACAACTAGTCTTCGCCTTATCATCTTGTGCAATACGCACCTACTAATAACCTTACCGAAGGTTGAGTTTGGAGAAGTACTTTACCTTGTCCAATTGATCGAGCAAGTCCATGATGAGTGGGATATGGTACTTGTTCTTCACTGTCATCTTATTGAGGGCTCGATAATCAATGCATAATCGGAGGCTCCCATCTTGTTTCTTCTTAAAGAGGACTGGAGCTCTGAAAGGTGCTTTTGAATTATGGATGAGACCATCTCTTAGCAGTTCATATAACTGCTTTATCAGTTCTGCTCACTCCGGAGGGGCCCTGCGGTATGGTGGTCTCCCTGGAGGTTTAACTCCCGGCTCCAGCTCAATCCGATGATCCACGCCTCTGCGTGGTGGTAAAGTTCTCAGCAACTCTGTTGGCATCACATCTGAGAACTCCTTCAGGATGTTCACCATAAGAGCAGGTTCCTGAATAGTCTCTCTGTCAAGTGTTTCTAGCTTCATAGCAGCTACAAAGGTTAATTCACATTTTTGTACCTCTTTCTTCAATTATAATGCCGATATTTATTGTAGGTCCTTGGTTCCTCCTCGAGAAACTAGAACTACGTAGTGTCACGGACAACAATGTAAACAAGGTGTTCGATGAAATGCTTGTGTTAGTCTGTGTCCTTCGGTTTAGGTACATATCTTGTACAACAAGAAGCGGGCTTGCAGTAGACTTGGAAGCCCTAGTTTGATTTGCTTTATGGCCAAGTTTGGCTTGTAAATACAAGTGTGTCTTATAAGCACTTGTGGGGGTTCGGTCTGTAGTGGACCATTATCCTTTGTATGCAACCTCTCTGAGTTTGTAATGTCCATGGGTGTAATTTGTATTTTGGCTTTATAGAGTGTTTTCTTGAGCAGTTGCTTGTAGATCATGTGGGAATTGCTTTTTTTGGCTCGTTTTCTCTTTTTGTAAGTCTGTGGGACTTTAAGAGATCTCGGGGAGGGCTGACCTTTGCAGACGGACACGCATGGGTGCCGCATGGCTTAGGCAAATTCAACTAAGCCCGTGACAATAGTCTGGTAGTCTAAGTACAGGTTCCTCCAACACAGCATTCTTTAAGTCTTGAAATGTCGCTTCACATTTGTCCAACCATCTCCAGGACTACTCCTTCCTTAGCAACTCCATCAATGGAGCTGTGCGCTTCGAATATCAAGCGATGAAACACTGATAATTGTTGACGAACGCAAGGATCTCAACTCTGGCACCTTCTTTGGTGTTCGTCTGCCCGCCACAGCTGGCACCTTAGACTGGTCCATTCGGACGGAACCATTGCTGATTCAATGCCTCAAGAATAAAATATTCATTTGGGTGAAGTAGCACTTTTCCCTCTTCACGAACAAGGTGTTCTCCCTGGATACTTTGAAAATTGTTCAGAGGTGCCTAACATGCTCCTCATGTGTTTGGCTATAAACGATGATATTGTCTAAGTAGATGACCACAAACTTGTCTAGATACTCCTTGAATAGTTGATTCATAAGAGTGTAGAATGTGGCTGGAGCATTGGTTAAGCCAAAAGGCATCACTAAGAACTCGAATACTCCATACTTGATCACACAACTAGTCTTCGCCTCATCATCTTCTGCAATACTCACCTGCTAATACCCTTACCGAAGGTTGAGTTTGGAGAAGTACTTTACCTTGTCCAATTGATCGAGCAAGTCCATGATGAGTGGGATAGGGTACTTGTTCTTCACTGTCATCTAATTGAGGGCTCGATAATCAATGCATAATCGGAGGCTCCCATCTTGTTTCTTCTGAAAGAGGACTGGAGCTCTGAAAGGTGCTTTTGAATTATGGATGAGACCATCTCTTAGTAGTTCATATAACTACTTTCTCAGTTCTGCCAACTCCGGAGGGGCCATGCGGTATGGTGGACTCCCTGGAGGTTTAACTCCCGGCTCCAGCTCAATCCGATGATCCACGCCTCTACGTGGTGGTAAAGTTCTCAGCAACTCTGTTGGCATCACATCAGAGAACTCCTTCAGGATGTTCACCATAACAGCAGGTTCCTGAATAGTCTCTCTGTCAAGTGTTTCTAGCTTCATAGCAGCTACAAAGGTTAATTCACCTTTTTGTACCTCTTTCTTCAATTATAATGCCGATATTTATTGTAGGTCCTTGGTTCCTCCTCGAGAAACTGGAACTACGTAGTGTCACGGACAACAATGTAAACAAGGTGTTCGATGAAATGCTTGTGTTAGTCCGTGTCCTTCGATTTAGGTACATATCTTGTACAACAAGAAGCGGGCTTGTAGTAGGCTTGGAAGCCCTAGTTTGATTTGCTTTATGGCCAAGTTTGGCTTGTAAATACAAGTGTGTCTTATAAGCACTTGTGGGGGCTTCGGTCTGTAGTGGACCATTATCCTTTGTGTGCAACCTCTCTGAGTTTGTAATGTCCATGGGTGTAATTTATATTTTGGTTTTATAAAGTGTTTTTCTTGAGCAGTAGCTTGTGGATCCCATGGAAATGGCTTCTTCTGGCCCGTTTTCTCTTTTTATAAGTCTGTGGGATTTTAGGAGATCTCGGGGAGGGCTGACCTTTACGGACGGACACGCATGGGTGCCGCACGGCTTAGGCAAAATCAGCTAAGCCCGTGAGAATGTGGTATCAGAGCGGGACAAGCACACGCCGAAACACTTGCCATATAAATGTGGGGGACCTAGCTAGGCTGTTTGGAGGACATCCAGCACGCGCAACTGTTTAGGGGAAACGGACATTGAGATGTAGGGAAAGGAGTCGCACAGAGGAGCGGGCATCCTAGTTTGGCATTCAAGGAATAGCCAACCCCTTTGCGCGAGAGGCACCACGAGGACAAGCAAGCAAACAAGAATTCGTAGCACACAAAGATTGGGATGGTTGAGTTTGAGCTATAGCTCGACCATGGCAACCAAACTTGACGGTGCTTAAGGCAAAGCAGGGTGCTTGGTGAAAGATGAGACCATGCAAGGTGGGAGGTATTGTGTAACGACCGAAAGAGTTGTGCAAAGCTCACAGAGGTGAGGGGAATTGCTAACTTGAAGGATTCAAAACTCATGCAAGGACTTGTACACGGATGATGGAGTGTTCGTGGCCATCCCAAGGCGCGATTAGAACTCGGCGCTATGGAGCATCAGAACTTTCTCTTCAACATAGAAAGGATATGTCCGTAGGTGGCTGAAATGTGCAACAAGTTCCACATGTTGCTAGACCTTGAAGAGTGCAGTGGAGACTATATTGGAGAAGGGTCACAATCTAGCAAGTACATTTGTGGGGGCAGAACAAAGCTCGAGTTCAGCAAGACGGAGTAGTCTAAAGGGGATGATGGTCCCCGAAACTTCCAGTGGGAAGTATGTAAAGAGAAAAGTTGCTCCAGCAGGACAGATATCCAGGAGGGATAAGTCCTAGTTCTCTAGTGGGAGAATCATGTGTAACGGACTGCACATATTGAGGAAGAGTTTCTCAAGGTTATATCTCCATAAAGCTCAACGGACCGAGTGAGCGACGAAGAGTTGTCGTATGATCTCGAAGGAGGTAATGCATTGGTGGATGCATTTCGAGATCAAGTGGGGGAGCAATCCAAGGCAACATCATATGAAGGCACACTTAGAGTCGAGACAGAAATCGAACTCAACAGAGGGCTGACCCGTGGAATGGGGAACGTGAGGGCCACTATCAACTCAGTGCAAATCGAGGAGCAGGGCAACTTGGGTGGAAATCGGTGAAGTATCCAAGCCGCATGAAGGGAGTCGACATAGAAGATAGAACATGGAGCGGAGGCATGGAGCTTTCCTTAGACAGAGGTCAAGGGCATGAACTCTTGTAGAGGCAAGAGTGGGATCATGTCGTTCCATGGGTTCTTCATTCTGATGGGACAGACTTATTTTGCATGGTACCAAAGATGAAGGGAGCTTCAAGGCACATGCAAGCTACCTAAGAGATGCATTTGATGGAGTAACTAAGGTGATTCAACTTGCGGAGGCAAAGTTAGGATCATGAGAACTTAGTACGGGGCAAGAGGACGCAGAGGCGGGTACTCTTGAAGAATATGCCACAGTGTTGCCATTCGAGTTGTCAAGAACAGGAGGTGCATAGTAAGATTGTGTTGGTAGGGGATAGAGGCCCAAGATCCAGACAATGATGCACCAACTCTAGCGAAGTCAGAGGACTTCAGGAGCTACTAGGCGATGGACTGTCCTAGAGCTATGCTTCGTCCAGGTGTAACCCAGGAGTGGGGGGGACGAAGGGGAATTGCCAAGGGAGCGAACTAAAAGTCAGAGATGGCAAAGGCCCTACAATGTGTTGGCAGAGGCCACACGTGGAGAAGTCGTAGTCCGAGTTCATCACACGAGAATCTGTATGCAATGGGATGTCACCAGGAGGCGACATGGTGCAGCGGATCGTGGTGGAATAGTTTGTGGCAATGCAATACAGGCAATCTTGTCCCGTGAGGGACAAAAATCATGCGGAGGTATGATCAGGAGTTACTGGGAGCTCCACTTTGGTGTACGACACAACAAGAAGAAGGGCTATGGATTCAAGGAGTGAATGTCGTAGAAGCGGGTCTTCGTGCGCATCAAAGCTTACATTGGATGAAAGCCTTAGTCATCGATATGGGAGTCAGATACCACCGAGGAAGAAGTCTAAGTGCACGTACCAGTGAGTCCCATGGAGGGGGACATGATCATGTGAATGATCAGGAGCTGTTGGGAGCTCCACTTCGGTGAACAATGCAACGGCAAGAAGGGCTTTGGATTTAAGGAGTGAATGCCACAGTACCGTGAGTCCCATGGAGGGACTTGATTAATCGGAGCAGCTTGGAGAGTTGGACCGCTTGCTCACATTTGCTTAAGGGAGTCGACAAGTCGAGGACAAGGCTGAGTGAACGTTGCTACCAAGGAAGCTAAGGAGAACAGACCGAGCCTGCAACAAGATGGCGGAGGCCATGCATGAGAGTTGCCTGTCTCTCCATCGACCAAGGAGAACTGCTAGGAGGACATAGTGGTGTCGGGTGGTCGAAAGGGGTGAGGAAGCGACGAGTCCAACGGGCTCAGCTACCCAAAAGAAAAGCATCGGTTAGAGAGGAGATGGACTCAGAGGAGCTCCACAGTGCTATAGAGGCAGATCTACCGATCACGAAGGAAGGGATGAAGATGCAAGGTAACGGATAGTAGTGCTATGGGCTTGGCAGCGCCATGGTACCGCAGATGCCGGACTTTCGTGAAGTCATCAATCCCTTGCTCTCATGAAGGGACAACATTGGTCGTAAAAGGGGCCAAGGAGGTGGAGAATGTAGAGGTAAACTCTAAGTACCAAGACGAGGCAGAAGGGCAGAGGCCAAGAAACTTCATAAGACCGATGTCGATGTGCTTCTCATCCAGATAGTTGAAATTAAGGGACTTCGGGTTGATGCAGGAGGGCTCGACCAAGGAACGAAGTAGGCAGTACATGGTACTGTACCTTTCTACTCAAGAGGAGTAGGCGACAAAGGTGATAGAGAAGACGGTACAATCCCAAAGGCGACCAGACCTATCAAAGACTTACTCCAAGTTGGGGGACTCCAAGTTGGGGTAAACTTTTGCTCTTTTCGGGCAAAACTTCTTGCATTCCATAAGTTCAATGGCAGTGGGAAGGTGAATCACAGTAGTTAACCCAACGTAAGGAGTGCAACCACTTCAAGTGCTTCAGAAGTGTGAGTAAAGAGCAGGCGAATGTTAGTAACCAGCTCAATGCATAAAGTACAAACTCGAGGAGGCAGGCGATCGAGTAACCTTTGCTAGGCGAAATTGAGTAACCTTTGCCTTCTCAACTCGAGAGAATGGGCGAAACCGAGTACCCCAGTTCTCTTAACTCGAGGAGGTGAGCGAAGCCAAGTAAACTTTTTGCACTTTTCGGGCAAAACTTCTTGCATTCTAGAAGTTCAATGGCAATGGGAAGGTGAATCACAGTAGCTAACCCAACGCAAGGAGTGCAACCACTTCAAGTGCTTCAGAAGTGTGAGCAAAGAGTAGGCGAATGTTAGTAACCAGCTTAATGCATGAAGTACAAACTTGAGGAGGCAGGCGAAATCAAGTAACCTTTGCTAGGCGAAATTGAGTAACCTTTGCCTTCTCAACTCGAGAGAATGGGCGAAACCGAGTACCCCAGTTCTCTTAACTCGAGGAGGTGAGAGAAGCCACCTTACCTTCTCAACTATGAAGAGAATGGGTGAAGTTAAGTATCCCAGTTCTCTTACTTATCCAAGCAGGGGAGCTCTGCACAAGTTCAGTGACCCTTCAAAGAAAGCTTATGGAAGACAGTGGTTGTCAAATCCTCACCGTTGGTGATTAGTACTATTGAGAGTAGATTTTCCACTTTATTTCCCAATTGACTAATCGAAGGTGGGAGTGATGCGAACATACTTGGAAGTAGGGATTATCATCTCCCATTAGACATAGGAAGTTTAGGAACGACACTAGCACCAACTTCGTCGCATGCATAAACTCCATTCCAAGAATCACTTGGAAGTCATCCAATGGGACCGCCATCAAGTTTGTGCTCCCACTCCATGTACCAATCTTGATAGGGACCCCCTTTGCTCGTCCGAAGATCTGCTTGGCCTCCGAGTTCACTGCCTTCATACGACTTGGGCTCTTCTCCAAGATTTTTCCCAGTCGCTTAGCTTCACGATCTCTAATAAAATTGTGGGTAGCACCCATGTCCAATATTGCACAGGTTGTATGGCCATTGAGCTTGATATACACATACATCAACTCGCTACTTCTAGCCTTTGGTGGCTTTGCCTTTATGTTCTCCCCCACTTGACCCCATAACGCATTCAACAAACGTATTGCTCCTATCCTAGGTCCTTGCGACACCTCACTATCGCTACTGGATTCAGAACTGCTCGAACTAAGGGCGATAGCTTTGCCCTTGTTTGACTTATGGGGCAGAATCGATGCAGTTAAAGCATTGAGTGCCTATTTTTATCGGTATTCTCTCACCATGTGCGGTCCTCTACACAAGAAGCATCCACCAGACTTTGGGACTTTATCTTTTTGAGCTCAATCCCTTGTGGAAATTCTTCTTCTTTTGCTCACCCCCAGACTCCTTCGCCCGAGAGTGTTTAGATGGGTGATTTCCCGAAGATTGTTTCTGCTTTCTCGAATCCTTCGAAGAAACAAAGTCAGTTAGTGTTTTCGCGACTGCAATTGCCCCGACTACGTCGGTGACATTCCTCTGATGTAGTTCTTGTTATGCCCATGGCTTCAAGCCATCGAGGAAGCTGAATAGCTTGTCTTTCTCACATGTCCTGTATATCTAGCATCAGTGCTGAAAATTATTTCACATAGTCTCAGATTGTTGTACTTTGGTAGAGTTTTCTTAGTTTCCTTCTTGGGACAAACTCTATGTTCTCAAGCAAGAACTAAGTTCTCAACTCTCGCTTCAAGTCTCCCCATGTATCCACTCGACATCGGCCTTACTGAATCTCTTCCTAATGGGTTTGCTACCAAAGTTTTGCATCCCCATTTAAATACATTATTGCTATAGCAGCTTTGGTCTCTTCCGAATCGAGCCTTGTAGTGCGAAAATACTATTCTATATCGAACAAGAAATTTTCAAGCTCTTTGGCATCCCTAGTACCACTATAGCACTGTGGCTCCGGTGCCCTAAAGTTTTATGGTGACACAGGTTGGGTATTGTTCCCTCCCGCATCAAGAGTCTTTGTTAACACCATCACCATAATCATGAGTTCTGCCATAACTTTATATAGATGTCGTACAGAGTCTTTAGTGTCCTTTGTTAGTTGATCAATCAGGGATTCAACTTTCTCGATCCGAGATTCAGCTTCTTCTTGCGAGCTCTCTACCCTAAGTAGCCTTCGTTGACCTTAGTAGAGTTCCTCCAAGCTTGCTTCAAGGACATCAAGGTGTGTTTCCGCCATTCTAATTTTCTCTTTTTAGCTCTTTTTCTCAGTTGGCACTCCAGATGGCGCCTCTTCCCCTCTTGGAGAATACCAAACTTTACGCTTGTCTTGTTCACTATAATGCTCCTCATGAGTGGCTCCCATAGTTTGCGAGCGAGTTTGCACTTGCAGCCCACCTGCGGTTACTTGAAGCAAGGGTCCAGCTTGCCCCATCTTGCTCGATTCACCATAATGTTTCACCATGACGAGTTTGTGAATCTTCTTCATTATTCATTTGAATTGCTCACCTACTCTAATACCACACTATCATAGACTTAGCTGAATTTGCCTAAGTCGTGCGGCACCCTAGCGGCACTCCCGAAGACTTACCTAAAATAGCCTAAGTCGTGAAGCAACCTTGCCCACTATTCCGGACTTAGTTGGGATTGCCTAAGTCATGAAATGCGTAAAGCATTATCTGTCTGTAAAGGGTCAGCCCTCTTACAACCTCTTAAGATCCCGAAGGACCTACAAATAAGAAGTTGATTAGTTTAGAAACGAGCGATGGACGTGTCCCGATGTCTTGCAAAGCAGAAAGCTATATAAGCAATTTGTCGAACACCTTGAGTGTAGCAGAGAAAAGAGAGAAAGAGAGCAATATAGGACTTTGGAGGTTTGTAGGAACGGTCGCAAGTCCATAAATGATGGTTCCCAAAGTATCAGACGTAAGACAAGTTCAATTGTTGATGAAAGCCTACGCCGGACATATACTCGGAACCCAATCTAGCCCGATGCCATCGGGGGTGTTCCAAGGCGCTGAAATGGCTGACATTTCACACTGCTTAAAAATATTACTGCAGCACATGAAAAAGTCCCAAAACAAGGCTATTTTGGGCTATTTTGGCCCCACTGTCACGGGCTTAACTGATTTTGCCTAAGCCGTGCGGCACCCATGCGTGTCCGTCCGCAAAGGTCAGCCCTCCCCGAGATCTCCTAAAGTCCCACAGACTTACAAAAAGAGAAAACGAGCCAGAAGAAGCAATTCCCACGGGATCCACAAGCAATTGCTCAAGAAAAACACTTTATAAAGCTAAAGTACAAATTACACCCATGGACATTACAAACTCAAAGAGGTTGCACACAAAGGATAATGGTCCATTACAGACCGAAGTCCCCACAAGTGCTTATAAGACACAATTGTATTTGCAAGCCAAACTTGGCTATAAAGCAAATTAAACTAGGGCTGCTAAGCCTACTGCAAGCCCGCTTCTTGTTATACAAGATATGTACCTAAACCGAAGGACATAGACTAACACAAGCATTTCATCGAACACCTTGTTTACATTGTTGTCCGTGACATTCTCCCCCACTTATTCCTTCGACGTCCTCGTCGAAGCCTCTATAGACGCTACATCTCCTCGCATTTTGCTGAATCTTTAATCTTCTGCTTTGGCTGCAACAGGCCCCTTTGGCTCCTAGCCGCTCTCCGCCGCTGTTGTTGAGTAGTCGAACTCTAATCCGCCATGCTGCTTCAACTCACCAATGACTGAATCTGGTGTGGGGTTGGCTGAGTTATGCTGATCCTTGTTGGTTCTCGCGGATCCCCTTGATGAAGAAAAAGACCTGCCTTATTATGTGCTAGTATCGCAGTATACTCATATTGCTTGAACTGGGTAGATGCTTGTTGGAGCTTTAACGAGCATTGCCTCACAGACTTTGAAGTTTTTAAGGTCCTTTCTCCATAATATTTGCCCATTGAACCTTCTTCCGCTGTTAGTTGTCACTTCCAAGTATGTTCACATCACTCCCTCTTAGTCAATTGGGAAATGAAGTGGAAAAACTACTCTCAGTAGTACTGATCACCAACGGTGAGGATTTAACAACCATTGTCTTCCATAAGCTTTCTTTGAAGGGTCACTGAACTTGTGCAGAGCTCCCCTGCTTGGATAAGTAAGAGAACTGGGATACTTGACTTCACCCATTCTCTTCATAGTTGAGAAGGTAATGTTACTTGGCTTCGCTCACCTCCTCGAGTTAAGAGAACTAGGGTACTCGATTTCGCCCATTCTCTCGAGTTGAGAAGGCAAAGGTTACTCAATTTCGCCTGGCAAAGGTTACTTGATTTCGCCTGCCTCCTCGAGTTTGTACTTCATGCATTAAGCTGGGTACTAATATTCGCTTGCTCTTTGCTCACACTTCCGAAGTGGAAAAACTACTCTCAAGAGCATTGATCACCCAACAGTGAAGATTTGATAATCATTGTCTTCCATAAGCTTTCTTTAAAGGGTCACTGAACTTATGCAGAGCTCCCCTGCTTGGATAAGTAAGAGAACTGGGAGACTTGACGTCACCCATTCTCTTCGTAGTTGAGTAGGTAAGGTTACTTGGCTTCGCTCATCTCCTCGAGTTAAGAGAATTGGGGTACTCGGTTTCGCTCATTCTCTCGAGTTGAGAAGGCAAAGGTTACTCGATTTCGCCTGCCTCCTTGAGTTTGTACTTCATGCATTGAGCCGGTTACTAACATTCGCCCGCTCTTTGCTCACACTTCTGAAGCACTTGAAGTGGTTGTACTCCTTGCGTTGGGTTAGCTACTGTGATTCGCCTTCCCACTGCCATTGAACTTCTGGAATGCAAGAAGTTTTGCCCAAAAAGAGCAAAATATTTATCCCAACTTGGAGTCCCCCAACTTGGAGTAAGTCTTTGATAGATCTGGTCACCTTTGGGATTGTACCATCTTCTCCATCACCTTTGCCGCCTAGAAAGGTATAGTACCATGTACTGCCTACTTCATTCCTTGGTCGAGCACTCCTGCATCAACCCGAAGTCCCTTAATTTCGACTATCTAGATGAGAAGCCTATCGACATCGGTCTTATGAAGTTTCTTGGCCTCTGCCCTTCTGCCTCGTCTTGGTACTTGGAGTTTGCCTCTGCATTCTCTACCTCCTTGGCCTCTTCTATGACCAATGTTGTCCCTTCATAAGAGCAAGGGATCGATGACTTCACGAAAGTCCCGCATCTACGGTACTATGGCGCTGCTAAGCCCATAGCACTACTATCCGTTACCTTACATCTTCATCCCTTCTTTCGCGATCAGCAGATCTGCCTCCGTGACACTGTGGAGCTCCTCCGAGTCCACCTCCTCTCTAACCGATGCTTTTCTTTTGGGTTGAGCCCCATTGGACTCATTGTCGCTTCCTTGCCCCTTTCGATCACCTGCTTCGACACCACTGTGTCCTCCTAGCAGTTCTCCTTGGTCGATGGAGAGACAAACTGCAACTCTCATGCATGGCCTCTGCCATCTTGTTGTAGGGCTCGCGCCGATTCTGTTCTCCTTAGCTTCCTTGGTAGCAACGTTCGCTTACTCGGCCTTGTCCTCTGACTTGCCGGGCTCCGATTAATCAAGTCCCCTCCATGGGACACACTGGTACTTACAATCTAACTACTCTCTCGGTTGTACACAACCCCCATATGCTGACGACCAAGGCTTTCATCTGATGCAAGCTTCGATGCGTACACACGGAAGACCCGCCTCTGTGGTACTGTGGCATTCACTCCTTGAATCCACAGCCCTTCTTGTCGTTGCATTGTTCACCGAAGTAGAGCTCCCAGCAGCTCCTGATCATTCACATGATCAAGTCCCTCACGGGACTCACTAGTACATGCACTTAGACTTTTTCCTCGGTGGTGTACAGCTCCCATATGTTGATGACTAAGGCTTTCATCCAACGCAAGCTTTGATGCACACACGAAGACCCGCCTCTGCGGTACTATGGCATTCACTCCTTGAATCCATTGCCCTTCTTGTTGTGTCGTACACTAAAGTGGAGCTCCCAGTAATTCTTGATCATACGTCCGCATGATTTTTGTCCCTCACGGGACAAAGATCGCCTGTATTGCATTTTCACGAACTATTCCACCATGATCCGCTGCACCGTGTCGCCTCCTGGTGACATCTCCATTACATACAGATTCTCGTGTGATGAACTTGGACTACGACTTCTCCACGTGTGGCCTCTGCCAACACATCATTGGGCCTCTGCCATCTCCAATTTTTAGTTCGCTCCCTTGGCAATTCCCCTTCGTCCCCCCCCCTCCCCCCCCACTCTTGGGTTACACCAGGACGAAGCATAGCTCTAGGGCAGTCCATCGCCTAAGAGCTCCTGAAGTCCTCTGACTTCGCTAGAGTTAGTGCACCATTGTCTGGATCTTGGGCCTCTATCCCCTACCAGCACAATCTTGCTATGCACCTCTTGTTCCTGATAACTTGAACGGCAACACTATGGCATACTCTTCAAGAGTACCTGCCTCTCTATCCTCTTGCCCCGTACTAAGGTCTCATGATCCCAACTTTGCCTCCGTAAGTTGAATCACCTTAGTTACTCCATCAAATGCATCTCTGAGGTAGCTTGCATGTGCCTTG
This sequence comes from Ensete glaucum, assembly GCA_021527575.1. Classification (NCBI taxonomy): domain Eukaryota; kingdom Viridiplantae; phylum Streptophyta; class Magnoliopsida; order Zingiberales; family Musaceae; genus Ensete; species Ensete glaucum. The sequence continues at coordinate 7,423,410 of CM038556.1, forward strand.
AAGCTCCCTTCATCTTTGGCACCATGCAAAATAAGTCTGTCCCATCAGAATGAAGAACCCATGGAACGACATGATCTCACTCTTGCCTCGACAATAGTTCATGCCCTTGACCTCTGTCTAAGGAAAGCTCTGTGCCTCCGCTCCATGTTCCATCTTCTATGTTGACTCCCTTCATGCGGCTTGGATACTTCACCGAGTTCCACCCAAGTCGCTCCGCTCCTCGATTCGCACTGAGTTGATAGTGGCCCTCATGTCCACCATTCCATGGGTCAGCCCTCTGTTGAGTTTGATCTCCTAAAGGTCAGCCCTCCCCGAGATCTCCTAAAGTCCCACAGACTTACAAAAAGAGAAAATGGGCCAGAAGAAGCAATTCCCACGGGATCCACAAGAAACTACTCAAAAAAACACTTTATAAAGCCAAAATATAAATTACACCCATGGACATTACAATCTCAGAGAGGTTGCACACAAAGGATAATGATCCACTACAGACCGAAGTCCCCACAAGTGCTTATAAGACACACTTGTATTTATAAGCCAAACATGGGCTGCTAAGCCTACTGCAAGCCCGCTTCTTGTTGTACAAGATATGTACTGAAACCTTGACACGGACAAATACGAGCATTTCATCGGACACCTTGTTTACATTATTATCCGTGACACTTTGGACTACTCCGTCTTGCTGAACTTGTGCCTTGTTCTACCCCTGCAGATGTACTTGCTAGATTGTGACCCTTCTCCAATACAGTCTCCACTACACCCTTTAAGGTCTAGCAACATGTTAAACTTGTTGCACATTTCAGCCGCCTACGGACATATCCTTTCCATGTCGAAGAGAGAGTTCTGATGCTCCATGGCGCCGAGTTCTAATCGTGCCTTGGGATGGCCACGAACACTCCGTCATCCATGTACAAGCCCTTACATGAGTTCCAAATCCTTCAAGTTAGCAGTTCCCCTCACCTCTGTGAGCTTTACACAACTCTTTCGATCGTTACACAATAACTCCCACCTTGCACAGTCTCATCTTTCACCAAGCGTCCTACTTTGCCTTAACCACCGTCAAGTTTGGTTGCCAACGTCGAGCTATAGCTCAAACTCAACCATCGCAATCTTTATGTACTACGCATTCTTCTTTGCTTGCTTGTCCTCGTGGTGCCTCTCGCGCAAAGGGGTTGGCTATTCCTTGAATGCCAAACCAGGATGCTAGCTCCTCTGAGTGACTCCTTTCCCTACATCTCAATGTCCGTTTCCCCCAAACGGTTGCGCATGCTGGCTGTCCTCCACATAGCCTAGCTAGGTCCCCAATATTTGTATGGCAAGTGTTTCTGCGTGTGCTTGTCCCGCTCTGATACCACATTGTCATGGACTTAGCTGAATTTGCCTAAGCCGTGCAGCACCCATGCGTGTCCGTCCACAAAGGTCAGCCCTCCCCGAGATCTCCTAAAGTCCCACAGACTTACAAAAAGAGAAAACGGGCCAAAAGAAGCAATTCTCACGGGATCCACAAGCAACTGCTTAAGAAAAACACTTTATAAAGCCAAAATACAAATTACACCAATGGACATTACAAACTCAGAGAGGTTGCACACAAAGGATAATGGTCCATTACAGACTGAAGTCCCCACAGGTGCTTATAAGACACACTTGTATTTACATGCCAAACTTGGCCATAAAGCAAATCAAACTAGGGCGGCTAAGACTACTGCAAGCCCACTTCTTGTTGTACAAGATATGTACCTAAACCGAAGGACACGGACTAACACAAGCATTTCATCGAACACCTTATTTACATTGTTGTCCGTGACATCGCGTAGTGACCGATTGTTCTGCATCCTTCTACACTACTTTTGCTCACATTTCTTAGGTAAAAACACATAAACTCAAGGCAAAACAAGTTGCCAAACTGATAGGACTCTAGCAGGGTTGAGTCCTAATCTCCATAGAAGTAGTCAATAAAACTCTATTAGATTGTAATAAAGTCACTACTATCTTATAAAGGAGTATGACTAGGGTTTAGATTAGCCCTTAGGGCTTAGAAGTCACTGCCCCCCTTACTGGGCAAGTCGGCCAGGGTTTCCCCCTGCCTAGGTCGGCTATAGAGCCAACCTAGCCGCATGTCACGAACGGTCGTCGTTCAACCGTCATGCCTTTGCTCCTTGAATCGTTCGTCACTTTTTCTTGCTTGTACATATGTTTGGTAGCTTGTTTTGCCTTGAGTTTACGTGTTTTTACCTAAGAAATGTGAGCGAAAGTAGTGTAGAAGGTTGCAGAACCATCGCTCACTGTGCAGAGCCAAAACAGCCCAAAACAACCCTGTTTTTGGGTCTTTTTCATATGCCGCGGCAACCTTTCTGAGCGGTGTGAAATGTCAGCCATTTCAGCACCTTGGAACCCCCCAGGTGGCACCGAGTTGGATGGGGTTCTGGGTATATGTCGGGCGTAGGCATTCATCAGCAATTAAACTTGTCTTGCGTCTGATACCTTGGGAACCATCGTTTGTGGACTTGCGACCGTTCCTACAACCCTCCAAAGTCCTATTTCGCTCTCTTTTCTTTGCTGCACTCAAGGTGTTCGATAAATTGCTTGTACAGCTTTCCGCTTTGCGAGACATCGGGACGTGTCCGTCGCTCGCTTCTAAATTAATCAACTTCTTCTTTGTAGGTCCTACGGGACCTTAAGAGGTTGTAAGACGGCTGACCCTCTGCGGACAGAAAACGCGTTGGGCGTTTCATGACTTAGGCAATCCCAGCTAAGTCCGGAATAGTGAGCAAGGTTGCTCTACGACTTAGGCAATTTCAGCTAAGTCTTCGGGAGTGCCGGGAGGGTGCCGCACGGCTTAGGCAAACTTTAGCTAAGCCCGTGACAGTGTGGTATCAGAGCAGGCAAGCAATTCATACGAACAACGAAGAAGATTCACAATCTCGCCATGGTGAAACATCGTGGTGAATCGAGCAAGATGGGGCAAGCCGGACCCTTGCTCCAAGCAGTCGCAGGTGGGCTGCAAGTGCAAACTCGCTCGCAAACTATGGGAGTCACTCATGAGGAGCTCTATAGTGAACAAGACGAGCGTGAAGTTGGGTATTCTCCACAAGGGAGGAGGCGCCATCTGGAGCGCCAATCGGGAAAAAGAGTCACAAGGAGAGAATTATAGCGGCGGAGACCCGCCTTGATGTTCTTGAAGCGAGCATGGAGGAACTCTACCAAGGCCAGCGAGGGCTACTTAAGGTAGAGAGCTCGCTAGAAGAAGCTGAATCTCGGATCAAGAAAGTTGAATCTATGATGGATCAACTGATAGAGGACACCAAAGATTTCGTACGACAATGAAGTTGTGGCGGAACTCACAGCTAAGGTGATGGTGTTAACAAGGACTCTTGATGCGGGAGGGAACAACACCCGCGCTGCGCCACCACAAAACTTCAGGGCACTAGAGCCACAGTGCTACGGAGGTGCTAGAGATGCCAAAGAGCTTCAAAATTTCTTGTTCGACATGGAATAGTATTTTCATGCTACAAGGCTTGATTCTGAAGAAACCAAAGTTGCTATAGCAACAATGTATCTGAATGGGGATGCAAAACTTTGGTGGCGAACCCGTTGGGAAGAGATCCAACAAGGCCGATGTCAAGTGGATACATGGGGAGACTTGAAGCGAGAGTTGAGAACTCAGTTCTTACCAGAGAACTCAGAGTTTATGTGAAACAATTTTCAGCACTGATATTGGATATACGGGACATGTCTGAGAAAGACAAACTATTCAGCTTCCTCGATGGCTTGAAGCCATGGGCACAACAAGAACTACATCGAAGGAATGTCACTGATGTAGTCGGGGCAATTGCAGCCGCGGAAAGGCTAACTGACTTTGTTTCTTCGGAGGATTTGAGAAAGAAGAAACAATCTTCTGGAAATCACCCATCTAAATACTCTCGAGCGAAGGAGTCTGGGGGCAAGCAAAAGAAGAAGAATTTCCACAAGGGACCGGGCTCAAGAGGTAGAGTCCCAAAGCCTACTGGATGCTTCTTGTGTGGAGGACCGCACATGGTGAGGGAGTGCCCACAAAAACAGGCACTCAATGCTTTGACGGCATCGATTCTACCCCGTAAGTCAGACAAGGGCAAAGCAATCGCCCTTAGTTCGAGTAGTTCTGACTCCAGTAGCGACAGTGAGGCGTTGCAAGGACCTAGGATGGGAGCAATACGTTTGTTGAATGCATTGCAGGGTCAAGTGGGGGAGAATACAAAGGTGAAGCCACCGAAGGCAGGAAGCAGCGAGTTGATGTATGTGGACATCAAGCTCAATGGCCGAACAACCCGTGCAATGGTGGACCCGGGCGCGACCCACAATTTTATTGTCGATCGCAAAGCTAAGCGACTGGGACTAATCTTGGAGAAGAGCCCAAGTCGTATGAAGGCGGTGAACTCGGAGGCCAAGCAGATCTCCAGACAAGCAAAGGGGGTCCCCATCAAGATCGGGACATGGAACGGGAGCACAGACTTGATGGCGGTGCCATTGGACGACTTCCAAGTGATTCTCGGAATGGAGTTTATGCACGCAGCAAAGTTGGTGCCAATACCGTTCCTAAACTTCTTCTGTCTAATGGGAGGCGATGATCCCTGCATGGTTCCAGTTTCTCAAGTAGGAACCAAGGACATACAACAAATATCGGCTTTACAATTAAAGAAAGGGGTGCGAAAAGGTGAATTAACCTGCTATTGTGGCGAACATCCTAAAGGAGTTCTCAGATGTGATGCCAACAGAGTTGCCGAGAACTCTACCACCACGCAGAGGCGTGGATCATCAGATTGAGTTGGAGCCGGGAGTTAAGCCTCCAGCGAGACCACCATACCGCATGGCCCCTCCAGAGTTGGCAGAACTGAGGAAGCAATTAGATGAATTGCTAAGCGGTGGTCTCATCCGCAGTTCCAAAGCACCTTTCGGAGCTCTAGTCCTCTTTCAGAAGAAACAAGATGGGAGCCTCCGATTATGCATTGATTATCGAGCCCTCAACAAGATGATGGTGAAGAACAAGTACCCTATCCCACTCATCGCGGACTTGTTCGATCAATTGGGCAAGGCAAAGTACTTCTCCAAACTTGACCTTCGGTCAGGGTATTGGCAGGTGTGCATCGCAGAAGGTGATGAGGCGAAGACTACCTGTGTGACCAGGTATGGAGCATTCGAGTTCTTGGTGATGCCTTTCAGCTTAACCAACGCTTCGGCCACATTTTGCACTCTCATGAATCAGCTGGTCAAAGAATATCTGGATAAGTTTGTGGTCGTCTACTTAAACGACATCGTCGTCTATAGCCAAACACTTGAGGAGCATGTTAGACACCTCCGAACAATTTTCAAAGTTCTCAGGGAGAACACCTTATTCGTGAAGAGGAAAAAGTGCTACTTCGCCCAAATAGAGATTTTATTCTTGGAGCATCGAATTGGGAATGGGTCCATTCGAATGGACAAGGCTAAGGTACAAGCTGTGGTGGACTGGCGAACACCAAAGAAGGTGCCAGAGTTGAGATCCTTCCTTGGGTTTGTCAACTATTATCGGCGCTTCATAGCTGGATATTCGAAGCGCGCAGCCCCACTGACGGAGTTGCTAAAAAAGGAGCAGCCCTGGAGATGGTCGGACAAATGTGAGGCAGCATCTCAAGACCTGAAGACTACTATGTTAGAAGAACCTATACTCAGATTGCCGGACTATGAAAAGTCTTTTAAAGTCCATACCGCTGCTTCTGACTTTGCTATTCGAGGAGTTCTTATGCAGGATGGTCATCTAGTGGCCTACGAGAGTCGCAAGCTCAACGAGACCGAGCGGTGATATCCTGTACATGAGAAGGAGATGACAACGGTGGTCCACTGTCTACGAGTGTGGCGACACTACCTTCTGGGAGCACCATTTGTGCTAAGGACCGACAATGTCGCATTGAGTTACTTTCGAACTCAAAAGAAACTCTCTCCAAAGCAAGCACGATGGCAGGACTTCTTGGCTGAGTTCGACATGGTGATGGAGTACAAACCCGGAAAAGCAAATGTCGTGGCCAATGCATTGAGTCGGAAAGTGGAGCTAGTGAATGCTATAGCTTGAGGCGGAGGCCAAGCAAGTCAATTGTGCTCCAACTTTCTTTCCGTGATCGTGGATGGACTGCACGAGATCCTCAAGCAGTGACTCTGATTCAACTCATCAAAGAGGGCAAGGCATGACGATTTTGGGTCCAGGAGGGACTCATCTACACCAAGGGGAACAGAGTTTATGTCCCACGAGCGGATAACTTGAGGCGTGAACTCTTGAAAGAGTGTCACGATTCCCTTTAGGCTGGATATCCGGGTATCCACCGAACAATGGCTCTCGTGGAGAGAGCCTTCTATTGGCCAAAGATGGGGACAGATGTGGAGGAATATGTTCGAACATGCCTTACTTGTCAATAGGACAAGATAGAGCAGAAGAAGCCAGTGGGACTTTTGGAACCGCTGCCCATACCAGAAAGGCTATGGGAGAGCATTTCTTTGGAATTCATATCAAGCTTGCCCGTAGTAGGGGGACTTGCATCGATACTCGTGGTAGTTGACCGATTTTCGAAGTATGCAACATTCATTGCTGCACCCCTGCATTGCTCAACGGAGGAGGCGGCTAAGTTGATGATGAAGAATGTGGTTAAGTATTGGGGAGTCCCACACAACATCATTAGTGATCGGGATTCTCGGTTCTTGGGACGATTCTGGACTGAGTTGTTCAAGTTGTTGGGGTCTAAATTATACTTCTCCACAAGCCTCCACCCTCAAACGGATGGCCAAACAGAGAGAATTAACTCGCTCTTGGAGCAATATCTTCGGCACTACGTGAGTGCCAACCAACGAGATTGGGTGAAGCTGTTGGACATAGCCCAGTTCTCCTATAACTTGCAGCGGAGCTCTGCATCCAACAAGAGCCCATTTGAGATTATTACGGGACAACAGCCATCAACTCCTCATACCCTGGTTATTGGTTATACAGGGAGTAGCCCATCAGCCTATCACTTCGCAAGGGAATGGCATCGTAATGCAGATATTGCGCGGGCTTACTTGGAGAAGGCGGCCAAAAAGATGAAGAAGTGGGCAGACTTGGGAAGGCGACCACAAGAATTTAAAGTTGGTGACATGGTGTTGGTGAAGCTCCAACCAGCATCACTCCAATTCTTTAGACACAAAGTGCACAAAGGATTGGTACATAAGTATGAAGGGCCTTTCCCAATCATCAGCAGAATAGGCAATGTCTTATACAAGTTGCAACTACCAGCATGGTTCAGAATTCACAATGTCTTCCATGCGAGCAACTTGAAAGCCTACCACTCAGATCCGTAAGATGATTCCCGAAATGTTCCAACTTGACTACCCCCCACCAGAGCCTCTTACGAGAAGCGAGTTGAAACTATTCTAGTGGATCGTAAAATAAAGCTACCCAATGGAGCGCAGCAAATAGAGTACTTGGTGAAGTGGCAAAAGTTTCCTCAAACAGAAGCCAGTTGGGAGCCAGAAGACACCCTACGACATGAAGAAGCTCGCATCAAAGCCTACCAACAAGCGTCGACGAGGGTGTCGACAGTTTAAGTGGGGGAGAATATCACGAACGGTCATCGCTCAATCATAATGCCTTTGCTCCTTGAACCGTTCGCACTTTTTCTTGCTTATACTTATGTTTGGCAGCTTGTTTTGCCTTGAGTTTCTGTATTTTTACCTAAGAAATGTGAGCGAAAGTAGTGTAGAAGGTTGTAGAACGATAGCTCACTTCGCAGAGCCAAAACAGTCCAAAACAGCCCTGTTTTTGGGTCTTTTTCATGTGCCGCGGTAACCTTTCTGAGCGGTACGAAATGTCAGCCATTTCAGCACCTTGGAACCCCCCGGGTGGCACCGGGCTGGATGGGGTTTCGGGTATATGTCGGGCGTAGGCATTCATCAGCAATTGAACTTGTCTTACGTCCGATACCTTGGGAACCGTCGTTTGTAGACTTGCGACCGTTCCTACAACCCTCCAAAGTCCTATTTCGCTCTCTTTCTCTCTTTTCTTTGTTGCACTCAAGGTGTTCGATAAATTGCTTGTACTTTCCGCTTTGAGACGTCGGACGTGTCCGCCGCTTCGAATTAATCAACTTCTTCTTTGTAGGTCCTACGGGACCTTAAGAGGTTGTAAGACGGCTGACCCTTTGCGGACAGAAAACGCGTTGGGCATTTCATGACTTAGGCAATCCCAGCTAAGTCCGGAATAGTGAGCAAGGTTGTTCTATGACTTAGGCAATTTCAGCTAAGTCTTCGAGAGTGCCGCGAGGGTGCCGCACGGCTTAGGCAAACTTTAGCTAAGCCCGTGACACCTTGGTCCTATTAAGGTAGGATAGCTATAGGAGGGGCAAAAGGGTAATTTCACCTAGATAAGTGCTTAGGCTAGGACTTGATCCCTATTTAAGATGTAGCCCCCCTATTTGAAAGCAAGCAATTATCATCTTCAATTCAGCTTTTATGCCGAGTCTAGGAGGGAGGAACCCCTATTATGTTCTAAGGGTTGATCCCCTTCAAGGATCAAAATCTATAGGGTTCCTTCTGGTGTCTTATCATATGGTATTAGAGCAGCGATCTTGCAGCCCCTGTAGCCATCTTAGCTGCCTCCACCTTTCCAAGTAATTTCCACAATTGCTATGACACACGCTTCTACCTTCCACCCCAGCAGTAGATCAAATCAATCTGCCACTGCCCCCTACGTTTAATCTGGAAATCTGTACTAAAATTTTACAATGTAGAATCTACCTTCTGTCTATTGGTCTCTTGAAACCTAACTTTTGTTCATCATTTTTGGCTGAAAATTTTTACACAATTCTCAAGATCAAGTTAACTATCATCTGGATTTAATTTCATAAAAAAACTCCTTCTGGAACTAGTTTTCTTGTGCAATCTTTGACCATCACGCAGTTATAAAATTTTACGATGAAGGAATCTGTCTTTCATCTTTTGCCCTATTTCCCTACTATTATGTTGCACATCACCTTAGTGAGACAATCCTCAAGAATGTGGCCACATCACCTCTAATCTCAATAGACCATGCATGAAGGTTGACTTCCCTAGATGGGAAGGAGACCCGATCGGGTGGATCTCACACGCGGAGCGCTATTTTTGGTTCTACCAAACCGTCGATGCCACACGAGTGGATATTGCTTCCATTCACCTTGAGGGAGATGCTATTCAGTGGTTTAATTGGTTTAAGTACACCCATGGAGGACTCTCTTGGCAGCGATTCAAGGAAGGACTACTAAACCGTTTCAGACCAACCGATTTCAACAACATCAACGGACAATTAGCAAAGATTCGTCAAACCTCTACAATACAAGAATACCAAATAAGGTTTGAGCGTTTATCTAACCAAACTGAGAATTGGTCTGAGAAATAACTTTTAGGTACTTTTATCGAGGGCCTAAAGTCGGAGATCCGAGGATAAGTAAAGGCCCGACAACCGTACACTCTTAGGGTGGCGATTTCCTTCATAAGTATCCAGGAAGAACAATTAAACCACGAGGTACGAAGGACAAGGATCACTCCCTGACCAGCCATGCCCTGGCCTAATGCCCCCTCTACTGCCATCCAGGCCCCTACATAAAAAAAGTTGACAAGCGATGAGCTTCGTGAATGATCGACCGGGGTTGTGTTGGTATCGTGACGAACCATGGAGCCGTAAACATCACTGCAAAAAGGGCTGACTCCTCATGATTGAACTAATGGAGGATGAGGATAATGAAATATCTGAAAAAGCCCTTGAACCTAAAGAAGAAGCCATGGCGGAAGAGTCCCCATCGGCCAACTATGTAGTGCACGCATTGGCCGGCTATTCGAACCCGCAAATGATGAAAGTGGGAGGACTTCTAAAATAGCAACTCATCAGCACCAATAACTTCCTCAACAGTAAGGTTGCTACATGTTTGGAGCTTTAAATTGAAGGTTGCAACAAGTTTGACATAAAGGTCATCGACGGTCGAATCTTTAATTGCGATCGACAGTGCCCGCGGGTGAAACTACTCCTCCAAGATCAAGAAGTGGTAGCTGATTTCTTCCTCCTACCCATCGATGATTATGAAGCCGTACTCAGGATTGAATGGCTCACAACACTAGGTGATATCTCTTAAAATTTTTCTAAATTAATCATGAAATTTTATTGCAAAGGGAGATAGGTCACGTTATGAGGCAAGTGCGGGAGCCAAATTGTCACCATTTCGTCGCAACAAAGGGAGAAAGTTTTGCACAAAGCACATGGGAGATTTTTTATGCATATCTAGTAGCCGTCAAGGGTTGATCCCCCTCAAGGATCAAAATCTATAGGTCTCCGTTTAGGGTCCTATCACAAACATATGTACAAACAAGAAAAAGTAACGAATGGTTCACGGAGCAAAGGTGTGGCGGTTGAGCGACGATCGTTCGTGACATTAAGGCAGGATAGCTATAGGAGGGGTAAAAGGATAATTTTACTTAGATAAGTGCCCCCTTAGGCTAGGACTTTGATCCATATTTAAGATATAGCCGCCCCCCTCTTTTAATCAAGCAATTATCAATTTTATTTCAGCCTTGTGCCGAATCTAGGTGGGAGGAATCCCTATAGCGTTCTAAGGGTTGATCCCTCTCAGTGATCAAAATCCATATGGCTCCTTCTAGGTTCCATATGAAGAGGGATTCTTCTAGCCACCCCCTCCTCATTAGAGAGGACAGCTAAGGTACAGGGTGAGAGTTCCGTTTAGCTAGGACTCTCACCCCTTGATTGAATAGGAATCCCCTATAGCCGTCGGCTACCTAGTTGGCTAGGGGTTAGGAGTTGAGAGGAAGAGGAGTCTTAGTTTAGTGGGAGTCTTGGTTTAATTAAAGGAGTTATATTAGGAGTTAGGGTTCTGAGTCCCTATATAAACTCTTGTAGCCACCACTACTTTATAATGAAAAGATCAAACTTCTTCAGCCCTTGGTCGAAAATATTAGAGGAGGGAACTCTTATAGAGTTTTAGGAGGCTGATCCCCTATAAAGATCAAACCTCAAGCTTAGAATTCATAGGGGTTCTAACACTTGGAATCAAAGGAGCGATCTTGGTGCCTCACTGTCCTTCCATAGCCATCCAACATCTTATTCTTGCCACCCAAGCAATTCTAACAATTGCTATGATCATTGGCAAACTCTGCTATCATCACCGCTTCAACAAATTCTCCCCTGCAAATTACTTCAAGTTCTGGTAATCTACCTTACTATTGCTGTAATTTAGTTATCTTAAACCCAAAAACCCAAAAAACTGTTCCCCAATTTCGCTGCACAAATTTGTCAAGTTTCCATCTTTACAATGAAAGTTATGTGGTAGATTTAAACCGCATATTACTACCCTATTTCTATCTTGTTGCCACTATTTTGTTGCCTTATCTTTCATGGGTTTTTTATAATAGCTTTGGCACTTCTTATTAGTGCATTTCCTTTAGGTTCTACATAAAAATTTCTAATACAAACCACTGTAACAATCTCCATTGTTGACATAGTTCTTAGCCACATACCACTTTGCAATCGTATTTCTCATCAAAAGTTCACTACATATTTTGTTGCCATATTTTTTTCAACACTGCACATTGATCTGGTCTTCATCATCATCTATTACTTGCTATAAACTTCTACAATCTCACTACAAAAACTTATTGATACAAAGTTATCATCTTTATAATGAAAGTTGCTCTATAAGATTTCAATTACATATTTGGTGCCATATCATCAATTTTTCTACCAATATTTTGCTATCAAATTCTTCTCCATATTTTGTATCGGCTTGGCTTTATTTATCAGTAGTTTCTCTTTGAAATCTCCTCTAAATCCTAGATAAAAATGCTAAAAAACTTTTTGTCAAACCGTTGTCCTTCAATAAAAAAATTCTACTGTATCTTTTCAGTGTTTCTTGTTGCATACGCAATCGATCTTTAACAAATTTGTTATTGCCACTACTCATATCTATCTTGTTGCTATGCTTATGGGTTTTGTGTTATCGTAAGACTCCAAAACATCACTAGAATTTCTGTCATCAAACTACTGAATTTTCGATGAAAAATTATGCCGCTATACCTTTTATCGTTCTTCCCCACCTACACCACCAAATCTATTGTTGCCACCCACATCACACTTAAGGCACTCTTCTAACCCTAAGATGTAGTTGTCGTAGTCCTCTTTTACCCCAAGCAACTAACCCCAATAGCAGTACATAAAACAACCTTTTACTCCTAGATCGATGTCTCTTGTTACCAGCATAAGAGAACAATGTAAACCAGGTGTTTGATGAAATGCTCATGTTTGTCCGTGTCTATCGGTTTGTATACATACCTTGTACAGCAAGTAGCGGGCATGCAGTAGGCTTAGCAGCCCTAGTTTAGTTTACTTTGTGGCCAATTTTGGTTTATAAATACAAGTGTGTCTTATTAGCACTTGGGGGGACTTCGGTCTGTAATAGACCATTATCTTTTGTGTGCAACCTCTCTGAGTTTATAATGCCCATGGGTGTAATTTGTATCTAGCTTTATAAAGTGTTTGATTTAGCAGTTGCTTGTGGATCTCATGGGAATTTCTTCTTCTGGCTCGTTTTCTCTTTTGTAAGTCTAAGGGACTCTAGGAGATCTCAGGGAGGGCTAACCTTTGCAGACGGACACGCATGGGTGTCGCACGGCTTAGGCAAAATCAACTAAGCCCTTAACAGTGTGGTATTAGAGCGGGACAAGCATACACAAAAACACTCACTATATAAATATGGGCGACCTAGCTGGGCTGTATGGAGGGCAGCCAGCACATGCAACCGTTTGGGGGAAACAGACATTGAGATATAGGGAAAAGAGTCGCTTAGAGGAGCGAGCTTCTAGGCTTGGTATTTAAAGGAATGGCCAACCCTTTAAACGAAAGGCATGACGAGGACAAGCAAGTAAAGAAGAATGTGTACCACATAAAGATTGGGATAGTTGAGTTTAAGCTACAGCTTGACGTTGGCATCTAAACTTGATGGTGCTTAAGGCAAGCAGGGTGCTTGGTGAGAGATAAGACCAAGAGAAGTGGAAAGCATTGCATAACGACCGAAAGAGTTGTGTAAAGCTCACAGAGGTGAGGGAAATTGCTAACTCGAAGGATTCGGTACTAATGCAAGGGCTTGTACATAGATGACAGAGTGTTCATGGCCATCCCAAGGTGCGATTGAAACTCGATGTTGTAGAGCATCAAAACTTTATCTTTAACATGGATAGGATATATCCGTAGACAGTTGAAATGTGCAATAAGTTCAGTACATTGCTAGACCTTGAAGGGTGCAATGAAGACTGTATTGGCAAAGGGTCACAATCTAGCAAGTATATTTGCAGGGGCAGAACAAGGCACAAGTTGTTCAGCAAGATGGAATAGTCCAAAGGGGATGGTGGTCTCCGAAACTTCTAGTCGGAAGAATGCAAAGAGGAATGTTGCTCCAATATATCAGATATCCAAGAGAGATAAGTCCTAGGAGGGAGAATAGTATACAACAAACCACACATATTGAGGAAGAGTTCCTCAAGGTAATATCTTCACAATGTTCAATGGATCGAACAAGTGATGAGGAGTTGTCGAATGCGGTAATGCATTGGTGGATGCATTTCAAGATCAAGTGGGGGAGCAATCCAAGGCAACATCATATGAAGGCACACTTAGAGTCGATATGTAAATCGAACTCAATGGAGGGCTGACCCGTAGAATGATGGACGCGAGGGCCACTATCAACTCAATACAAATCGAGGAGCGGAACTACTTGGGTGGAACTTAGTGAAGTTTCCAAGCCATATGAAGGGAGTCGACATGGAAGATGGAACATGGCACAGTGGCACAGAGCTTTCCTTGGACGGAGGTCAAGGGCATGAACTCTTACAGAGGCAAGAGTGGGATCATATCATTCCATGGGTTCTTCATTATGATGGGGCAGACTTTTCTTGTATGGTGCCAAAGACGAAGGGAGCTTTGAAGCACATGCACCTTACCTCAGAGATGCATTTGACAAAGTAACTAAGGTGATTCAACTTGCAGTGGTGAAGTTGGGATCAGGATAGCTTAGCACGGGGCAAGAGGACGCAGAGGTGGGTACTCTTGAAGAATATGTCATAGTGTTGCCCTTTAAGTTGTCAAGAATAAGCGGTGCATAGCAGAGATTTGTGCTAGTATGCACTGCTTAGGTGACGGACTGTCCTAGAGCTAGCTATGCTTCGTCCAGGTGTGACCCAAGAGTGGATGGATAAAGGTGAATTGCCAAGTAAGCGGACCAAAAATCGAAGATGGTGGAGGCCCTATGAGGTGTTGGCAGAGGCCACACATGGAGAAGTCGTAGTCCGAGTTCATCACAGGAGAATCTGTATTCAATAGAGATGTCACTAGGAGGCAACATGGTGTAGCGGATTGTAGTGGAATAGTTTATGGCAATACAACATAGGTAGTCGTGTCCCGTGAGGGATAAAATCATACGAAAGTATAATCAGGAGTTACTGGGAGCTCCACTTTGGTGTACGACACAACAAGAAGAAGGGCTATGGATTCGAGTAATGAATGTCATAATACCGTAGAGGCGGGTCTTCGTGTGTGCATCGGAGCTTGCATTGGATGAAAGCCTTAGTCATTAGCATATGGGGGCTATATACCACTGAGGAAGAAGTCTAAGTGCAAGTACCAGTGAGTCCCATTGAGGGGGACACGATCATGTGAATGATCAGGAGCTGCTGGGAGCTCTACCTCAGTGAACAATGCAACAGCAGGAAGGGCTGTGGATTTAAGGGGTGAATGACATGGTACCACAGAGGTGGGTCTTTCGTGTGTATGCATCGAACCTTGCATCAGATGAAAGCCTTGGTCATCAGCATATGGGGGTTGTGTACCACCGAGGAAGAAGTCAGATTACAGTTATCAATGAGTCCCATAGAAGGGACTTGATTATACAAAGGTATGATCGAAGCAGCTAGAGAGTTAGACTACTTCAGTGCTCATATTCGCTAAAGGGAGTCCGGCAAGTCAGAGGACAAAGCTGAGTAAGCGAACGTTGCTACCAAGGAAGCTAAGGAGAACAAAATCGGTGCGAGCCCTACAACAAGATGGCGGAGGCCATGCATGAGAGTTATAGTCTGTCTTTTCATTGACCAAGGAGAACTACTAGGAGGACATAGTGGTGTTAAAGTAGGTGGTCGAAAGGGGCGAGGAAGCGATGATGATTCTAGTGGGGCTCAGCTACCCAAAAGCAAAGCGTCAATTAGAAAGGAGGTGGACTCGGAGGAGCACCATAGTGCCACAGAGGCAGATCTACCGATTGCGAAGGAAGGGATGAAGATGCAAGGTAACGGATAGTAGGGTCATGGGCTTGGCAGCACCATGGTATGTAGAGGCGGGACATCCGTGGAGTCATCGATCCCTTGCTCTCATGGAGGGAGAGCATTGGTCGTAAAAGGGGCCGAGGAGGTAGAGAATACAAAGGCAAACTCCAAGTACCAAGACAGGGCAGAAGGACAGAAGCCAAGGAACATCATAAGACCGGTGTCGATGGGCTTCTCATTAGGATAGCCGAAAGCGAGGGACTTTAGGTTGATATAAAAGTGCTCGACCAAGGAAGGAAGTAGGCAGTATACAGTATGGTACCTTTTCTACTCAAAGGAGTAGGCAACAAAGGTGATGGAGAAGATGGTACAATCCCAGAGATGACCAAAACTATCAAAGACTTACTCCAAGTTGGGCACTCCAAGTTAGGCACTCCAAGTTGGAGTAAACTTTTTGCTCTTTTCGAGCGAAACTTCTTGCATTCCAGAAGGAAGGCGAATCACAATAGGAAGGCGAATCACAGTAGCTAACTCAACACAAAGAGTGTAAACACTTCTACTACTTCAGAAGTTTGAGTACAAAGTGGGCGAAAGTTAGTAACTAGCTCAATGCATGAAGTACAAACTCGAGCAGATAGGCAAAATCAAATAACCTTTGCCTTCTTAACTCAAGAGAATGGATGAAACTGAGTATCACAATTGTCTTAACTCGAGGAGGTGAGCGAAGCCAAGTAACCTTGCCTTCTCAACTATTAAGAGAATGAGTAAAGTCGAGTATCCCACTTTTCTTACTTATCCAGCAGAGGAGCTCTGCATAAGTTCAGTGACCCTTCAAAGAATGCTTATGGAAGACAATAGTTGTCAAATCATTACCATTAGTGATCAGTACTACTGAGAGTAGATTATCTATTTTATTTCCTAATTAAATACCAATCGAAATCGGGCGTGATGCGAACCTACTTGGAAGTGACAACTAAACATGGAAGAAGGATCAATGGGCAAACGTTTTAGAGAAAGGACCTCAAAGACCTTAAAGTCTGCGAGGTGATGCTCGTCAAAGTTCCAATAAGCATCTATTTAGTTCAAGCAACATGAGTATTTAGTTCAAGCAACATGAGTTTATATGCCAAACTTGGCCACAAAGTAAACTAAACTTCGACTGCTAAGCCTACTGCAAGCCCGCAACTTGTTGTATAAGGTATATATACAAACCGAAGGACATGGACAAATATGAGCATTTCATCAAACACCTTGTTCACCTTGTTGTCCGTGATAAGCTGGAGAGTTGGACTGCTTCAGTGCTTATATTCGCTTAAAGGAGCCCGACATGTTAGAGGACGAAGCTTAGTAAGCGAACATTACTACCAAGGAAGCTAAGGAGAACAGAATCGGTGCAAGCCCAGCAATAAGATGGCATAGGCCATGCATATGAGTTGCAGTTTGTCTTTCCATCGACCAAGGAGAACTGCTAGGAGAACATAGTGGTGTCGAAGCAAGTGGTCGAAGGGCAGAGGCTAAGGAACTTCATAAGACCATTGTCAATAGGCTTCTCATCAAGATAGCCGAAAGTAAGGGACTTCAGGTTGATGCAAAAGTGTTCGACCAAGGAATGAAGTAGGCAGTACATAGTACTGTACCTTTTCTACTCAGAGGACTAGGCTACAAAGATGATGGAGAAGATGGTACAATCCCAAAGGTGACCAGAACTATCAAAGACTTACTCCAAGTTGGGGGACTCGAAGTTGGAGTAAACGTTTGCTCTTTTCGAGCGAAACTTCTTGCATTCCAGAAGTTCAATAGCAATTTGAAGGCGAATCAAAGTAGCTAACTCAATGCAAGGAGTGCAAACACTTCAAGTGCTTTAGAAGTGTGAGCAAAGAGTAGGCGAATGTTAGTAACCAGCTCAATGCATAAAGTATAAACTCGCATAGGTAAACAAAATCAAGGAACCTTTGCCTTCTCAACTACTAAGAGAATGGGTGAAGTCGAGTATCCCAATTCTCTTACTTATCCAGTAGAGGAGCTCTGCATAAGTTCAGTGACCCTTCAAAGAAAGCTTATGGAAGACAATAGTTATCAAATCCTCACTATTGGTGATCAGTACTATTAAGAGTAGACCGCTTCATTTTCCAATTGAATGCTAATCAAAAGTGAGAGTGATGCAAACCTACTTGGAAGTGACAACTAAATGTGGAAGAAGGATCAATGGGCAAATATTATGAGGGACCTAAAAAAACCTTAAAGTCCGCGAGGCGATGCTCGTTAATGTTCTAACCAGCATCCATCCAGTTCAAGCAACATGAGTATACTGCGATACTAGTGAATAATAAGGCAGGTCTTTTCCTTCATCAGAAGGATCCACGAGAACCAACAAGGATCAGCATAACTTAGCCAACCCCACACCAGGTTCAGACATTGGTAAGTTGAAGTAACATGGCGAATCAGAGTTTAACTACTCAATAATAGCGATAAAGAGCAACTGGGAGCAAAAGGCGCGTGTTGCAGCCAAAGCAGAAGGTTGAAGATTGAGTAAAATACGAGGAGATGCAATATCTATAGTGGCTTCGATGAGGACGTTGAAGGAATAAGTGGGGGAGAATGTCACGGACAATAAGGTAAACAAAGTGTTCGATGAAATGCTCATATTTTTCTGTGTCCTTCGGTTTGTGTACATACCTTGTACAACAAGTAGCGGGCTTGCAGTAGGCTGAGCAGCCATAGTTTGGTTTGCTTTGTGGCCAATTTTGGCTTGTAAATATGAGTGTGTCTTGTAAGCACTTGTGGGGACTTCAGTCTGTGATAGACCATTATCCTTCATGTGCAACCTCTTTGAGTTTGTAATGTCCATGGGTGTAATTTGTATCTGGCTTTATAAAGTGTTTGCTTGAGCAGTTGCTTATGGATCCCATGGGAATTGCTTCTTTTGGCTCGTTTTCTCTTTTGTAAGTCTAAAGGACTCTAGGAGATCTCGGGGAAGGCTGACCTATGCAGACGGACACACATGGGTGCCGCATGGCTTAGGCAAAATCAGCTAAGCCTGTGACAAGCTACTCCGATCAGACATTTGTATAATCAAGTCCCCTCCGTGGGACTCACTGGTACTTACAATCTGACTTCTTCCTCGGTGGTACATAGCCCCCATGTGCTAATGACTAAGGCTTTCATCTAATGCAAGCGTCGATGCATACACACAGAAGACCCGCCTCTACAGTACTATGGCATTCGCCCCTTGAATCCACAGCCCTTCTTGCCAATGCATTGTTCACCGAAGTAGAGCTCCCAACAGCTCCTGATCATTCACATGATCGCATCCCCCTCCATGGGACTAACTAGTACTTGCACTTGGACTTCTTCCTCGGTGGTATACAGCCCCCATATGTTGATGACTAAGGCTTTCATCTAATGTAAGCTCCGATGCACACACGAAGACTGCCTCTGTGGTACTATGACATTCACTCCTTAAATCCATAGCCCTTCTTCTTATTGTATCATACACCAAAGTGGAGCTCCCAGTAACTCCTGATCATACCTCCGCATGATCTTGTCCCTCACAGGACAAGACCACATGTGTTGCATTGCTACGAACTATTCCACCATAATTCGCTATGCCATGTTGCCTCCTAGTGACATCTTTATTGCATATATATTCTTTTGTGATGAACTCGGACTATGAATTCTCCATGTGTGGCCTCTGCCAACACCTCGTAGGGTCTCCGTCATCTCCGATTTTCACTTTTTTTGTTGGTTCGCTCCCTTAGTAATTCACCTTCGTCCACCCACTCTTGGGTCACACCTAGATGAAGCATAGCTAGCTCTAGGATAGTCTGTTACATAGTAGCTCCTAAAGTCCCCCTGACTTTGCTAGAATTGGTGCGTCATTGTCTGGATCTTGGGCCTCTATCCCCTATCAGCACAATCTCTATTATGCATTGCTTGTTCTTGTCAACTAGAATGGTAACACTATGATATATTCTTCAAGAGTACCCGCCTCTACACCCTCTTGCCCCATTGTCACGGGCTTAGCTGATTTTGCCTAAGTCGTGCGGCACCCATGCATGTCCGTCCGCAAAGGTCAGCCCTCCCCAAGATCTCCTGAAACCCCACAGACTTACAAAAAGAGAAAACGGGCCAGAAGAAGCAATTTCCATGGGATCCACAAGCAACTACTCAAGAAAAACACTTTATAAAGCCAAAATACAAATTACACCCATGGACATTACAAACTCAGAGAGGTTGCACACAAAGGATAATGGTCCACTACAAACCGAAGCCCCCACAAGTGCTTATAAGACACACTTGTATTTACAGGCCAAACATGGCCATAAAGCAAATCAAACTAGGGTTTCCAAGCCTACTGCAAGCCCGCTTCTTGTTGTACAAGATATGTACCTAAACCGAAGGACACGGACTAACACAAGCATTTCATCGAACACCTTGTTTACATTGTTGTCCGTGACATTCTCCCCCACTTATTCCTTCGACGTCCTCGTCGAAGCCACTGTAGACGCTGCATCTCCTCACATTCTGCTGAATCTTTAATCTTCTGCTTTGGCTGCAACATGTCCCTTTGGCTCCTAGCCGCTCTCCGCCACTGTTATTGAGTAGTCGAACGCTAATCCGCCATGCTGCTTCAACTCACCCATGACTGAATCTGGTGTGGGGTTGGCTGAGTTATGCTGATCCTTGTTGGTTCTCGCGGATCCCTCTGATGAAGGAAAAGACCTGCCTTATTATGTACCAGTATCGTAGTATACTCATATTGCTTGAACTGGGTAGATGCTTGTTAGAGCTTTAACGAGCATCGCCTTACAGACTTTGAAGTTTTTAAGGTCCTTTCTCCATAATGTTTGCCCATTGAACCTTCTTCCGCTGTTAGTTGTCACTTCCAAGTATGTTCGCATCACTCCCTCTTAGTCAATTAGGAAATGAAGTGAAAAAACTACTCTCAATAGCCCTGATCACCAACGGTGAGGATTTGACAACCATTGTCTTCCATAAGCTTTCTTTGAAGGGTCACTGAACTTGTGCGAGCTCCCTGCTTGGATAAGTAAGAGAACTGGGATACTTAACTTCACCCATTCTCTTCATAGTTGAGAAGGTAAGGTGGCTTCTCTCACCTCCTCGAGTTAAGAGAACTGGGGTACTCGGTTTCGCCCATTCTCTCGAGTTGAGAAGGCAAAGGTTACTCAATTTCGCTTGGCAAAGGTTACTTGATTTCGCCTGCCTCCTCGAGTTTGTACTTCATGCATTGAGCTGGTTACTAACATTTGCCTGCTCTTTGCTCACACTTCTGAAGCACTTGAAGTGGTTGCACTCCTTGCGTTTGGTTAGCTACTATGATTCACCTTCCCACTGCCATTGAACTTCTGGAATGCAAGAAGTTTTGCCCGAAAAGTGTAAAAAGTTTACTTGGCTTCGCTCACCTCCTCGAGTTAAGAGAACTGGGGTACTCGGTTTCGCCCATTATCTCGAGTTGAGAAGGCAAAGGTTACTCAATTTCGCCTAGCAAAGGTTACTCGATTTTGCCTGGTTACTCGATTTCGCCTGCCTCCTCGAGTTTGTACTTCATGCATTGAGCTGGTTACTAACATTTGCCTGCTCTTTGCTCACACTTCTGAAGCACTTGAAGTGGTTGCACTCCTTGTGTTGGGTTAGCTACTCTGATTCACCTTCCCACTGCCATTGAACTTCTGGAATACAAGAAGTTTTGCTCGAAAAGAGCAAAAGTTTACCCCAACTTGGAGTCCCCCAACTTGGAGTAAGTCTTTGATAGGTCTGGTCGCCTTTGGGATTGTATCGTCTTCTCCATCACCTTTGCCGCCTACTCCTCTTGAGTAGAAAGGTACAGTACCATGTACTGCCTACTTCGTTCCTTGGTCGAGCCCTCCTGCATCAACCCGAAGTCCCTTAATTTCGGCTATCTGAATGAGAAGCACATCGACATCGGTCTTATGAAGTTTCTTGGCCTCTGCCCTTCTGCCTTGTCTTGGTACTTAGAGTTTACCTCTATATTCTCCACCTCCTTGGCCCCTTTTACGACCAATGCTGTCCCTTCATGAGAGTAAGGGATTGATGACTCCACGGAAGTCCCGCATCTGCGGTACCATGGCGCTGCCAAGACCATAGCACTACTATCCGTTACCTTGCATCTTCATCCCTTCCTTCGCGATCGGTAGATCTGCCTCTATGGCACTGTGGAGCTCCTCCGAGTCCACCTCCTCTCTAACCGACGCTTTTCTTTTAGGTAGCTGAGCCCCGTTGGACTCGTCGTCGCTTCCTCACCCCTTTCGACCACCTGCTTCGACACCACTATGTACTCCTAGCAGTTCTCCTTGGTCGATGGAGAGACAGACTGCAACTCTCATGCATGGCCTCTGTCATCTTGTTGCAGGGCTCGCGCCGATTCTGTTCTCCTTAGCTTCCTTGGTAGCAACATTCGCTTACTCGGCCTTGTCCTCTGACTTGCCGAGCTCCCTTAAGCGAATGTAAGCACTGAAGCAGTCCAACTCTTCAACTGCTCCGGTTAATCAAGTCCCCTCCATGGGACTCACTGGTACTTGCAATCTGACTACTCCGTCGGTGGTACACAGCCCCTCAAATGCTGAGGACCAAGGCTTTCATCTTATGCAAGCTTCGATGCATACACACGGAAGACCCGCCTCTGCTGTACTGTGGCATTCACTCCTTGAATCCACAGCCCTTCTTGCCGTTGCCTTTTTCACCGAAGTGGAGCTCCTAGCAGCTCCTGATCATTCACATGATCATGTCCCCCTCCATGGGACTCACTGGTACGTGCACTTGGACTTCTTCCTCAGCGGTATACAATTCCCATATGCTGATGACTAAGGCTTTCATCCAATGCAAGCTTTGATGCACACACGAAGACCCGCCTCTGCGGTACTACGACATTCACTCCTTGAATCCATAGCCCTTCTTCTTGTTGTGTTGTACACCAAAGTGGAGCTCCCAGTAACTCCTTATCATACCTCCACATGATTTTTGTCCCTCACGGGACAAGATTGCCTGTATTGCATTGCCACAAACTATTCCACCACGATCCGTTGCACCATGTCACCTCCTGGTGACATCTCCATTGCATACAGATTCTCGTGTGATGAACTCGGACTATGACTTCTCCACGTGTGGCCTCTGCCAACACATCGTAGGGCCTCCACCATCTCCGATTTTTAGTTCGCTCCCTTGGCAATTCCCCTTCGTCCCCCCCACTCCTGGGTTACACCTGGACGAAGCATAGCTCTAGGACAGTCCATCGCCTAGTAGCTCTTGAAGTCCTCTAACTTCGCTAGAGTTTGTGCACCATTGTCTGGATCTTGGGCCTCTATCCCCTACCAGCACAATCTTGCTATGCACCTCTTGTTCCTGACAACTTGAACGACAACACTGTGGCATATTCTTCAAGAGTACCCGCCTCTGCGTCCTCTTGCCCCATACTAAGGTCTCATGATCCTAACTTTGCCTCCGCAAGTTGAATCACCTTAGTTACTCCATCAAATACATAGCTTATGTAGCTTGCATGTGCCTTGAAGCTCCCTTCATCTTTGGCACCATGCAAAATAAGTCTGTCCCATCAGAATGAAGAACCCATGGAACGACATGATTCCACTCTTGCCTCTACAAGAGTTCATGCCCTTGACCTCTGTCTAAGGAAAGCTCCGTGCCTCCGCTCCATGTTCCATCTTCTATGTCGACTCCCTTCATGCGGCTTGGATACTTCACCGAGTTCCACCCAAGTCGCTCTGCTCCTCGATTTGCACTGAGTTAATAGTGGCCCTCACGTCACCATTCCATGGGCCAGCCCTCTGTTGAGTTTGATTTTTGTCTCGACTCTAAGTGTGCCTTCATATGATGTTGCCTTGGATTGCTCCCCACTTGATCTCGAAATGCATCCACCAATGCATTACCTCCTTCGAGATCATGCGACAACTCTTCGTCGCTCACTCGGTCCGTTTAGCTTTATGGAGATATAACCTTGAGAGACTCTTCCTCAATATGTGCAGTCCATTACACATGATTCTCCCACTAGAGAACTAGGACTTATCCCTCCTGGATATCTATCCTGCTGGAGTAACTTTTCTCTTTACATATTTCCCACTGGAAGTTTTGGAGACCATCATCCCCTTTGGACTACTCCATCTTGCTGAACTCAAGCTTTGTTCTGCCCCCACAAATGTACTTGCTAGATTGCGACCCTTCTCCAATACAGTCTCCACTGCACCCTTCAAGGTCTAGCAACATGCGGAACTTATTGCACATTTCAGCCGCGTACGGACATATCCTTTCCATGTCGAAGAGAAAGTTCTGATGCTCCATGGCGCTGAGTTCTAATCGTGCCTTGGGATGGCCACGAACACTCTGTCATCCGTGTACAAGCCCATGCATGAGTTCCGAATCCTTCGAGTTAGTAATTCCCCTCACCTCTGTGAGCTTTGCACAACTGTTTCGGTCGTTACACAACACCTCCCACCTTGCACGGTCTCATCTTTCACCAAGCGCCCTGCTTTGCCTTAAGCACCGTCAAGTTTGTTTGCCAACGTCGAGCTATAGCTCAAACTCAACCATCCCAATCTTTATGTGCTACGCATTCTTCTTCGCTTGCTTGTTCTCGTGGTGCCTCTCGCACAAAGGGGTTGGCTATTCCTTGAATGCCAAACCAGGATGCTCGCTCCTCTGAGCGACTCCTTTCCCTACATCTCAATGTCCGTTTCCCCCAAACGGTTGCGCGTGCTGGCTGTCCTCCACACAGCCTAGCTAGGTCCCCCACATTTGTATGGCAAGTGTTTTTGCGTGTGCTTGTCCCGCTCTGATACCACATTGTCACGGGCTTAGCTGATTTTGCCTAAGCCGTGCGGCACCCATGCATGTCCGTCCGCAAAGGTCAGCCCTCCCCGAGATCTCCTGAAACCCCACAGACTTACAAAAAGAGAAAACGAGCTAGAAGAAGCAATTTCCACGGGATCCACAAGCAACTGCTCAAGAAAAATACTTTATAAAGCCAAAATACAAATTACACCCATGGACATTATAAACTCAGAGATGTTGCACACAAAGGATAATGGTCCACTACAGACCGAAGCCCCCACAAGTGCTTATAAGATACACTTGTATTTACAAGCCAAACTTGGCCATAAAGCAAATCAAACTAGGGCTTCCAAGCCTACTGCAAGCTCGCTTCTTGTTATACAAGATATGTACCTAAACCGAAGGACACGGACTAACACAAGCATTTCATCGAACACCTTGTTTACATTGTTGTCCGTGACACCGTGCTAAGGTATCTTGATCCCAACTTCACCTCTGCAAGTTGAATCACCTTAGTTACTCCGTCAAATGCATCTCTGAGGTAAGGTGCATATGCCTCAAAGCTCCCTTCGTCTTTGGCACCATGCAAGAAAAGTCTGCCCCATCATAATGAAGAACCCATGGAATGACATGATCCCACTCTTGCCTCTATAAGAGTTCATGCCCTTGACCTCCGTCCAAGGGAAGCTTTATGCCACTGTGCCATGTTCCATCTTCCATGTCGACTCCCTTCATATGGCTTGGAAACTTCACTAAGTTCCACGCAAGTAGTTCCGCTCCTTGATTTGTATTGAGTTGATAGTGGCCCCCGCATCCACCATTCCACGAGTCAGCCCTCCGTTGAGTTTGATTTCTACATCGACTCTAAGTGTGCCTTCATAAGTTGTTACCTTGGATTGCTCCCCCACTTGATCTCGAAATACATCCACCAATGCATTACCTCATTTGAGATCATGTGACAACTCCTCATCACTCGTTCGATCCATTGAACATTGTGAAGATATTGCCTTGAGGAACTCTTCCTTAATATGTGCGGTCTGTTGCATATGATTCTCTCTCTAGAGAACTAGGACTTATCTCTCTTGGATATCTGTCATTTTGGAGCAACTTTCCTCTTTGCATTCTTCCCACTGGAAGTTTCGGAGACCACCATCCCCTTTGGTCTACTCCATCTTGCTAAACAACTTATGCCTTGTTCTGCCCCCGCAAATGCACTTGCTAGATTATGACCCTTCGCCAGTACAGTCTCCATTGCACCCTTCAAGGTTTAGCAATGTACTGAACTTATTATACATTTCAATCACCTACGGACATATCCTTTCTATGTTGAAGAGAAGGTTCTGATGCTCCACAGCATCGAGTTCCGATCGTGCCATGGGATGGCCACGAACACTCCATCGTCTGTGTACAAGCCATTACATGAGTACCGAATCCCTTGAGTTAGCAATTCCCCTCAACTTTGTGAGCTTTGCATAACTCTTTTGATCGTTATGTAACACCTCCCAGTTTGCATGGTTTCATCTCTCATCAAGCATCCCGCTTGCCCTGAGCATCGTTAAATTTGGTGACCACCGTCGAGCCGTCGCTCGAACTCAACCATCCTAATCTTTGTATGCTACGTATTCTTCTTTACTTACTTGTCCTTGTTGTGCCTCTCATGCAATGGGTTGGCCATTCTTCTGAATGCCAAGCCTAGATGCCTGCTCCTCTGAGTGACTCCTTTCCCTACATCTCAATGCCCATTTCCCCTAAACGGTTACGTGTGCTGGATGTCCTCTACACAGCCCAGCTAGGTCCCTTATGTTTATATGGTGAGTGTTTCTGCGTGTGCTTGTCCCGCTCTGATACCACACTATCACGGGCTTAGCTGATTTTGCCTAAGCCGTAAAGGTCAGCCTTCCTGGAGATCTCCTAGAGTCCCTTAGACTTACAAAAGAGAAAATGGGTCAGAAGAAGTAATTCTATCGAGATCCACAAGCAACTGTTCAATAAAACACTTTATAAAGCTAGATAGAAATTACACTCATGGACATTATAAACTCAGAGAGGTTGCACACAAAGGATAATGGTCCATTACAGACCGATGTCCCCACATGTGCTTACAAGACACACTCGTATTTACAAGCCAAAATTGGTCATAAAGGAAACTAAATTAGGGCTGCTAACCCTACTACAAGCCCACTACTTGCTGTATAAAGTATGTACATAAACTAAAGGACACGGACAAACAAGAGCATTTCATCGAACACCTTGTTTACAATGTTATTTATGACATTGAGTATACTGTGATACTGGCGCATATAAGGTAGGTCTTTTCCTTTATCAGAAGGATCTGTGAGAACCAACAAGGATCAACATAACCTCAGCCAACCCCACACCAAATTCAGTCATTGGTAAGTTAAAGTAGCACGGTGGATCATAGTTTGACTACTCAACAACAGCGGTAGAGAGTAGTTGGGAGCCCAATGAGCTTGTTGCAGCCAAAGCAGAAGATTGAAGATTCAACAAAATGCGAGGAGATGCAGTGTCTATAGTGGCTTCGACGAGGACATTGAAGGAATAAGTGGGGGAGAATGTCACGGACAATAATGTAAATAAGGTGTTCGATGAAATGTTCATGATTGTCTGTGTCCTTCGGTTTATATACATACCTTGTACAGCAAGTAGCGGGCTTGCAGTAGGCTTAGCAACCTTAGTTTGATTTGCTTTGTGGCTAATTTTGGCTTGTAAATATAAGTGTATCTTGTAAGCACTTGTGGGGACTTCGGTCTGTAATGGACCATTATTCTTTGTGTGCAACCTCTCTGAGTTTGAAATGTCCATGGGTGTAATTTGTATCTGGCTTTATAAAGTGTTTGCTTGAGCAGTTGCTTGTGGATCCCGTAGGAATTGCTTCTTCTAACCCATTTTCTCTTTTATAAGTCTAAGGGACTCTAGGAGATCTCGGGGAGGGCTGACCTTTGAGTTGGACACACATAGGTGCCGCACAACTTCGGCAAAATCAACTAAGCCTGTGACAAATAGCAGCATATACCACAGCCTTCTACCCCTAGATCGCTATCTCTTGCTGCCAGCACCATCTTCTTCAGTTGCTGCCTCTGCCATCTTCTTCGGTTGCTACTGTTGTCATCTTCTTCAGTTTTCTCTTTTGTAAGTCTAAGGGACTATAGGAGATCTCAGAGAGGGCTGACCTTTGTGAACAGACACGCATGGGTGCCGTACGACTTAGGCAAAATCAGCTACGCCCATGACAAATAGCAGCACATACCACAACCTTCTACTCCTAGATCATTATCTCTTGCTTCCAGCACCATCTTCTTTAGTTGCTGCCTCTGCCATCGTCTTTGGTTGCTACTACTACCATCTTCTTCAGTTGACACCGCTGCCATCTTCCTTAATTATTGCCGCTTCCATCTTCTTGGTTGCTGCCACTGCCATTTTCTTCAGTTGATGCCGCTGCAGTCTTCCTCAGTCACTACTGTTACCATCTCCCTATTGCAGCTGCTACCATCGCCCTGTGTTGTTGCTGTAACCTACATTCTTGGGGCTACCATCTAACCTTAGATTTTTGCCTTCGTCGCCACCTCAACTCCTGCTGCTTCTGACCCAAATAGCAGCATATACCGCAGCTAAACAGTAGCCAACCACAACCTTCTTTCTAAGATCATTGCCCCTTCCTATTGTCGACAAATCATCTATCGATCTATGCCCTAGATTCACCAATAGAAGAAGAATCTCAACATCACATATCTGTAATCCTATGTCATGGCATCAGATGACATGATCGATGCAATGCATAAAGCTATTGAGACGCACATGGAGGACAAATTACATGCCTTATTCACAGAATTCAGAATTGACTGATCTCCAAGTCTAATGAAATCTTAATAAGGTGAAAGTTCAGATCACAAAGAGAGGCCTCTAGAGAAGGAAGAACAAGCTACGGATTCAATGCAACCATGCATGAGGGTGGACTTCCCTCGATGGGAAGAGGGAGACCTAAGGGATGGCTTATGTGCATGGAACAATATTTCCGCTATCACAAGACTTCGGATGCATCCATGGTCAACATCACTGTAATAGATCTTAAAGGAGATGTGATCCAGTGGTATGAATGGTTCAAGGACATTCATGGAGTTCCCACATAGAGATAATTCAAAAGTGGGCTGCTAATCCACTTTAGACCGACGGAATATGAGAACGCGAATGACCAACTCATGAAGATTCACCAAACCTCAACTGTTCAAGAATATCAAACTAGATTTGAGCATCTCTCAAATCAAACTCAAGATTAATCTGAAAAGTAGTTGTTAGGGACATTCATTGAAGTATTAAAGCCGGAGATCAGATGAGAAGTCAAGGTGTGATAACCATACACATTAAGGGCTGCTATCTCCTTCGCCTACATCCATGAGGAATGGCTGAACAAATATGCCTAGAGGACCAAGATGATGAACCGACCAGCAACCATCAAGCCTTTGGCCTCCTGTATTGTCGATTGAACCTCTCAGCCTAAGGAACTTACCTGAGAAGAACTCCGAGAAAGATTAATGAAAGACCTATGTTGGCATTGTGACAAATCATGGAGCCATGATCATCATTGCAAGAGGGGACACCTTCTGATTAAACCCCTTGATGATTCAGAGGAGGACATTCATCACCTATGTTGGCATTGTGACAAATCATGAAGCCATGATCATCGCTGCAAGAAAGGACACCTTCTTCTGATTGAACCCCTTGATGATTCAGAGGACAACCACAAGCATGAGGAGGAGGTCATGGAGGAAGAACCACAGCCAGTTGATTGAGTGATGCATGCTCTTGCCGGCTACGCAAACTTACAGACGATGAAAGTGGGAGGACTACTCAAACAATAGCCAATCACTACCCTCATCGATACCGGAAGCACCAATAATTTCATGGATACCAAGATTGCTACCTGATTAACTCTTTGGATTGAAGATTGTAGTAGGTTCGATGTAAAAATCATGGATGGTCAAATCCTCAACTGCAACCGAAATTGCCTACGGGTGAAACTAGTTTTGCAGGGCAAAGAAATCACCGCAGATTTTTCCTCCACCCACTCGATGATTGCAAAGCCATGATCAATATTGAATGGTTGTCAATGCTAGGTGATGTTTCCTAGATTTTTTTGAAATTAATTATGAAAATTTTCAGTAAAGGGAAATAGGTGATCCTGAGCGAGAAATATGGGAGCGACATAACGATGATTTTGACACAACGTATGGAGAAAGTCCTATATAAAATGTATAGCAGCTTCTTAATAGAACTTCAGTGGCTATATATGAAGAAGCTGACAAAGATTGAAGATCCAAAACTTCCCTCATTGCTTGTTGAATTTTCAGATGTATTTGCTAAACCAACAAAACTACCCCCTACATGGCCACATGACCTCCACAAGTTTGTGGAGGATGATTGCAAGACCAATGCGTACCTCATGACATCATTAAACAAAGATATCTTCCTCTGGCTAGATGAAGCTACAATAGCCTTTGATGCCCTCACAGCTACGATTTCATCAACCCCGGTGCTAGCCTCACTCAACTCTGACAAAGTGTTCGTGATCAAATCTGACACATCGGGAGTCGGAATTGGTGCTATCCTCATGCATGATGGCCAACCCCTAGCCTATATCAGCAAAGTCCTCTCTCTATATCACCTGAAGTGATCAATCTATGATGAGGAAATGTTGATCATTGTTGAATTTTAGCTTGGCATGATATAGCTCAATGGCACAAGAGAGACAAAAATAAGCCTTGGAAAACTGTAGCTTCTACTCACTCCAAACTCAGATCAGGCTCACATTACCATGGACTCTACTAGAAGGTAGCCACCATCTTAGAGAAAAGTCTGGCTACCATTAAAGAGCAACCACATGCCAACACATTATCACAGGCTTAGCTGATTTTGCCTAAGCCGTGCGGCACCCATGCATGTCCGTCTATAAAGGTCAGCCCTCCCCGAGATCTCCTAGAGTCCCTTAGACTTACAAAAGAGAAAACGGGTCCGAAGAAGCAATTCCCGCAAGATTCATAAACAACTACTAAAGCAAACACTTTATAAAGCCAAATACAAATTACACCCATAGACATTATAAACTCAGAGAGGTTGCACACAAAGGATAATGGTCCATTACAGACCAAGGTCCCCATAAGTGCTTATAAGATACTCATATTTACAAGCCAAAATTGACCACAAAGTAAACCAAACTAGTGCTACTAAGTCTACTACAAGCTCACTACTTACTGTACAAGTTATGTATACAAACCGAAGGACATGGACAAACATGAGCATTTTATCAAACACCTTATTTACATTATTGTTTGTGATATTCTACCTCACTTATTCCTTCGACGTCCTTGTCGAAGCCACCATTGATGCTGCATCTCCTTGCATTTTGCTGAATCTTCAAGCTTCTATTTTTGGTTGCAACATGTCCCTTTAGCTCCCAGCCGCTCTCTGCCACGGTTGTTGAGTAGTCAAACTCTGATCTGCTATGCTGCTCTAACTCACCAATGACTGAATCTGGTGTAGGGTTGGCTGAGTTGTGCTGATCCTTGTTGGTTCTCATGGATCATTCTAATGAAGGAAAAGACCTACCTTATTATGCGCTAGTATTGCAGTATACTCATGTTGCTTGAATTGGATAGATATTTGGTGGAACTTTGACGAGCATCGCCTCGCAGACTTGAAGGTTTTTGAGGTCCTTCCTCTACAATGTTTGCCCATTGATCCTTCTTCCACGTTTAGATGTCACTTTCAAGTAGGTTTGTATCACTCCTACTTTCGATTGGTATTCAATTGAAAAAATGAAGCGGACAATCTACTCTCAATAGGACTGATCACCAATGGTGAGGATTTAACAACTATTATCATCCATAGGCTTTTTTTGAAGGGGTTACTGAACTTATGTAAAGCTCCTCTGTTGGATAAGTAAGAGAACTAGGATACTCGACTTCACCCATTCTCTTAGTAGTTGAGAAGGCAAGGCTACTTGACTTTGCTCACCTCTTCGAGTTAAGAGAATTGGGGTACTCAATTTCGCCCATTCTCTTGAGTTGAGAAGGTAAAGGTTACTCGGTTTCGCTTGCTTCCTTGAGTTTGTACTTCATGCATTGAGCTAGTTACTAACATTCGCCTGCTCTTTGCTCACACTTTTGAAGCACTAGAAGTGTTTGCACTCTTTGCGTTGAGTTAGCTACTGTGATTCACCTTCCCACTGCCATTGAACTTCTAAAATACAAGAAGTTTCACTCTCAAAGAGTAAAAGTTTAATCCAACTTGGAGTCCCCCAAAATGGAGAAAGTCTTTGATAGTTTTGGTCGCCTCTGGGATTGTACCATCTTCTCCATCACCTTTGCCGCTTACTCCTCTGAGTAGAAAAGGTATAGTACTGCATACTACCTACTTCATTCCTTGGTCGAGCACTTTAGCATCAACCCGAAGGCCCTCGCTTTTGGCTATCTTGATGAGAAGCTCATTGACACCAGTCTTATGAAGTTCCTCGGCCTCTACCCTTCCGCCATGTCTTGGTACTTGGAGTTTGCCTCTGCATTCTCCATCTCCTCAGTCCCTTGAGCAAGGGATCAATGACTACATGGAAGTCCCACCTTTACGATACATGGTGCTGCCAAGCCTATAGCCCTACTATCTAGTACCTTGCATCTTCATCCCTTCCTTCGCGATCAGTAGATCTGCCTCTGTGGCATTGTGGTGCTCCTCTAAGTCCACCTCCTTTCTAACTGATGCTTTGCTTTTGGATAGCTGAGCCCCACTGGACTCGTCGTCGCTTCCTCGCCCGTTTCGACCACCTTCTTCGACACCACTGTATCCTCCTAGCAGTTCTCCTTGGTCGATTGAAAGATAGACTACAACTCTCATGCATGGCCTCCGCCATCATTTTGTAAGGCTCGCACCGATTCTGTTCTCTTTGGCTTCCATGGTAGCAACGTTCGCTTACTCAGCTTTGTCCTCTGACTTGCTAGACTCCCTTAAGAGAATGTGAGCACTGAAGCAGTCCAACTCTCCAGCTGCTCCGATTATACTTTTTAGTAATCAAGTCCCCTCCGTGGGACTCATTGGTACTTGCAATCTGACTTCTGCCCTGATGGTACATAGCCCTCATATGTTGATGACCAAGGCTTTCATCTGATGCAAGCATCGTTACATACACACGGAAAACCCGCCTCTACAGCACCATGGCATTCACCCCTTGAATCCACAGCCCTTCTTGCCATTGCATTGTTCACCGAAGTGGAGCTCCCAGCAGCTCCTGATCAGTCACATGATCGCGTCCCCCTCCATGGGACTCACTAGTACTTGCAATTGAACTTCTTCCTCGGTGGTATATAGCCCCCATATGCTGATGACTAAGACTTTCATCCAATGTAAGCTCTGATGCACACACGAATATCTGCCTCTATGGTACTATGGCATTCACTCCTTGAATTTGTAGCCCTTCTTCTTGTTGTGTCGTACACCAAAGTAAAGCTCCCAGTAACTCATGATTTTACCTCTGCATGATCTTGTCCCTCATGGGACAGGACCGCATGTGTTGTATTACCATGACCTATTCCACCACGATTGGCTATATCATGTTGTATCCTGGTGATATCTCCATTGCATACAAATTCTCGTGTGATAAACTCGGACTACGAATTCTCCATTTGTGGCCTCTGCCAATACCTCATAGGGCCTCCGCCATCTCTAATTTTTTGTTCACTTCCTTGGCAATTCACCTTCATCCACCCACTCTTGGGTCACACCTGGACGAAGTATAGCTCTAGGACAATCCGTCACCTAGTAGCTCCTGAAGCCCCCTTGACTTCACTAGAATTACTGCAACATTATTTGGATCCTGGGCCTCTATCCCTTACTAGTATAATCTCTGCTATGCACCACTTATTCCTGACAACTCGAATGGCAACACTGTGGCATATTCTTCAAGAGTACCTGCCTCTACATCCTCTTGCCCTGTGCTAAGGTCTCTTGATCCCAACTTTGCCTCTACAAGTTGAATCACCTTAGTTAATTTGTCAAATGCATCTCTAAGGTAAGGTACATGTGCCTCGAAGCTCCCTTCATCTTTGGCACCATGCAAGATAAATCTACCCATCAGAATGAAGAACCCATAGAATGACATGATCCCAGTCTTGCCTCTATAAGAGTTCATGCCCTTGACCTCTGTCCAAAGAAAGCTCTGTGCCTCCGCTCCATGTTCCATCTTCTATGTCGACTCCCTTCATGTGGCTTGGATACTTCACTAAGTTTCACCCAAGTTGCTCCGCTCCTCAATTGCATTGAGTTTATAGTGGCCCTCATGTCCACCATTTCACGGGTCAGCCCTCTGTTGAGTTTGATTTCAACATCGACTCTAAGTGTGCATTCATAAGATGTTACCTTAGATTGCTCCCCCATTTGATCTTGAAATATATCTACCAATGCATTACCTCATACGAGATCATGCAACAACTCCTCATCACTCATTCAATCCGTTGAACATTGTGAAGATATTGCCTTGAGAAACTCTTCCTTAATATATGTGATCTATTGCACATGATTCTCCCTCTAGAGAACTAGGACTTATCACTCTTGGATATCTATCATATTGGAGCAACTTTCACCTTTACATTCTTCCCATTAGAAGTTTCGGAGACCACTATCCCCTTTGGATGACTCTGTCTTGCAGAATAACTTGTGCCTTATTTTTCTCCAGCAAATACATTGGCTAGATTGTGACCCTTCGCCAATATAGTCCCCACTGCACCCTTCAAGGTCTAGTAACATACTAAACTTATTACACATTTCAGCTGCCTATGGATGTATCCTTTCCATGTCGAAGAGAAAGTTCTGATGCTCCACAGCGCCGAGTTCCGATCGTGCCTTGGGATGGCCATGAACACTCCGTCATCTGTGTACAAGCCCTTGCATAAGTATTGAATCCTTTGAGTTAGCAATTCCCCTCACCTCTGTGATCTTTGCACAACTCTTTCGGTTATTTCGCAACACTTCCCACTTTGGATGGTCTTATCTCTCACCAAGCACCCTGCTTGCCTTAAGCATCATCTAGTTTAATTGCCAATGTCGAGCCGTAGCTTGAACTCAGCCATCTCAATCTTTGTATGCTACATATTTTTCTTCGCTTACTTATCCTCGTGGTGTCTCTCATGCAAAGGATTGGTCATTCCTCTAAATACAAAGCCTAGAAGCCCACTCCTCTAAGCGACTCCTTTCCCTATATCTCAATGTCTATTTCCCCCAAATGGTTGCACATGCTGGCTGTCCTCCACACAACCCAACTATATCCCCCATATTTGTATGGCGAGTGTTTCTGCATATGCTTGTCCCTCTCTGATACCACATTGTCATGGGCTTAGCTAATTTTGTCTAAGCCGTACGACACTTATGCGTATCCATCCGCAAAGGTTAGCCCTCCCCGAGATCTCCTAGAGTCCCTTAGACTTACAAAAGAGAAAATAGGCGATTATAAGCAATTCACACGGGATCCACAAGCAACTGCTAAAGCAAACACTTTATAAAGCCAGATATAAATTACACCCATGGACATTACAAACTCAGAGAGACTACACACAAAAGATAATGGTCGATTATAGACCGAGGTCCCTACAAGTGCTTATAAGACACACGCGTATTTACAAGTCAAAATTGGCCATAAAACAAACCAAACTAGGGTTGCTAAGCCTACTGCAAGCCCGCTACTTACTGTATAAGATATGTACACAAACCAAAGGACACGGACAAACATGAGCATTTCATCGAACACCTTGTTTACATTGTTATCCGTAACAACACGTAATAAAGAAATAGCCGCCCGACAAATGTCAAAGTATAAGAAAATTTATTGTTGAAGATCGAGTCTTCCTTTATATTCATCCCTATCAATAGGAATCTATGAAGGCTCGAGCCTTAGTGAAGTGGTCTCCCTATTTCTTTGGACCCTACAAAATTAGAGATCATATCAGAGTTATGACCTGAAGATCAGATTTACGCACCAAATCAAAAATATAGTTTATCCTCTAGGTATCTCATCTCAAATGGAAGTTTAAAAATGATGACTAAGCCCAGATCCATCCAATTGACACATAAACTGATAAGGAGGACCAAGTTCAGTTGGTGATCATGTGGGATCATAGGATCGAGACACATCACCATCTAGTTGCTACTACTGATGTTGGACTGTAGGAGCAGGATGCACCTACTATAGGGGGCATGAGGGAGCCTCATGAGGAGTTGTAGATTAAGACCTAGAGACAAGGAGCTCAGCCTTGAGGACATGGCCGACTTGAAAAGGGTAGGTCTATTAGGACCCTAGCTAGGTTGGTTCCTAGGTTCATTGAGCCATAAATGTAATAATCCCTAAATTAGCCACCACCCTTCTAGTCGCCCCCTCCTCTTTGGAGAGGCTGGCTAGGGAGGGTTCCATTTAGCTAGGACTCTCTCCCCTTAATTGAACAGGAGTCTCCTATAGCCGTCGACCACCTAGTTGGCTAGAGGTTAGAAGTTTAGGGGAAGAGGAGTCCTAGTTTAGTAGGAGTCTTGATTTAATTAAAGAATGAGTTCTATTAAGAGTAGGGTTTTTAGTCCCTATATAAACTCATGTAGTCACCACTATTTTATTATGAAAATCAATCTTTTTTAGTTCTTAGCCGAATACATTGGAGGAGGGAATCCCTATAGAGTGCTAGGAGGCTGATCTCATATAGTGATCAAACCCCAAGCTTAAAATCCATAAGGGTTCAAACAGGATCGTTGCATGAGGCCCAATTAGAGACTAACTAAGATTATTAGATAGAGATTCAATAATCCAAGATTAGTTGGTAATTGGATAGAGATCTAATACCCACTAAAGCATGATATACTAGGGTTTCTTGGTGGCGCTCTATAAACAGGGCAAGGGTGGCACATTAGTAATAAGCTGCACCTTTGTCCTCCTATTCTCCTACCTCCCTCATATTTTAGGTTGTGATTTGTCATAAATGGTTATCACTCAACCGTAAAATCTTTGCTCAGTGAACCATTCATTGCTTTTTTTTGTTTGTACTAATTTTTTGTACCTTATTTTACCTTGTTTTATAAGTTTTTACCTAAGAAATATGAGCAAAAATATTTTGAAATGCTATAGAATGATCGCTCACTATATGGAGCCAAAACAACCCAAAACAGCTCCGTTTTGGTGTATTTTTTGTGTGCTGTAGTGATCACTCTAAGCAGTCCAAAATGTCAGCCATCTCAGCACCTTGGAACCCCCCAGATGGCACCGGGTTGGATGGAGCTTTAGGTATATGTCGGGCGTAGGCTTTCATCAATAATTGAACTTGTCTTGCTTCTAATATCTTAAAAACCATCGTTTGTAGACTTGTGACCATTCTTACAAGCATCTAAAGTCCTGTTTCGCTCTCTTTCTCTCTTTTCTCTGCTACACTTAAGTTGTTCGATGAATTACTTATACAACTTCCCTCTTTGCAAGACGTCGGGACTTGTTCATCACTCGTTTCTAAGCTAATCAACTTCTTCTTTGCACATCCTATGGGACCCGCATGAGGTTGTAAGTGGGTTGACCCTTTGCAAATGAATAACATTTTGGGCGTTTTATGACTTAGGCAATCCCAGCTAAGTCCGGAATAGTGGGCAAGGTTACTTCACGACTTAGGCAATTTCAGCTAAGTCTTCGAGAGTGCTGCTAGGGTGCCGCATGGCTTAGGCAAATTCAACTAAGGTCGTGACATATTAGAGGAGTATCACTATAATGATCCATCATGTAAATACCACTAGAGAGGAGGACATTTGATGTCTTTCGTCCTCTTCACCTGGATCTGGATTTTCAAGTATATACAATCTCCCTAGGTAATCAATCTCTCGTTTATAGTAGTTTTGGGTTTTGTGGATTTTCATGCACCAATCTTTGTATGATGATCAGATATTCGCTAGAAATCATTTTTGTTTTGTTCTTCCATTGTGCATGTGATGCTCCCGTTGGGTTTCCCAATAGAGGGAAGTTGAGTATAGCATCAAGAAATTGAAGCTAGTTCTCTATATTGTGAGATCAAGAAGAAAAGGAAGGCTGATAAGTCACATAAGAAAGGCAAGGGTAAATCGAGCATGATAAAGATTGCCAAGAAAGATCCGGCCAAGGATAAAGGCCAATACTTCCACTTTGGTAAAGATAGACACTGGAAGAGGTACTGTAAGGTTTACCTTGCAGAGAAGATGAAACACAAGCTTGGAGAAGTTTCAGGTATGTTCATGATCAGTCTCCATTTATTAGATGTTTATAACAACACATTAGTATAGGATATTGGAAATAGTTATCATATCTGCAATTCGTTGTAGGTTATGACAAGGCCTAGGAGATAGGCAAAAGGTAAGATGGACCTCAAAATAGAAAATGGAGTTACTACAGTTGCTGTTGGTGAGGTCACCTTACATTTGCTTAGTGGAGCCACTATGTTAGGACTCTAGCTAGGGGAGTCATAATTTAATTTCATTAAAGAAGGCAAATATGTAAATCCAAAGGGCATTCATGTAAATCTGATCTAGTCGACCCCTAATAAAGAAGTAAGGAGGTCGGCTATGTTAAGATTAGATAGGAGGAAGATGTTTTAAGGAAAGAGTAGGATGCATATTACTCTAATTAACCACTCCTTATCCTAGTTAAAGAGGGGTTGGTTGAGGAGGGGTTAAGTTAGAGTAGAAATAGGAAATAACCAGCCACCCCTAGATGGGCCGGTTGGAAGTTAGACACAAAGATGCATTAGGAGTTGCATTAGGATTGATTGAGAGTAGGAGTCCTGAAGTATGAGTTCTGATAGAAATTAGAGTTAGAAGGCCTATAAATTGTCTTGTAATCCTCCACTTTTTTTAACATCAATAGAAGAGTATTTTCTGTAGCCTTTGCATAGCAATTTGGAGGAGAGAACCTCTATAGAGTTCCAAGGAGGCCGATCCCCTATAATGATCACCCCCAAGTTTAGAATCTGCTAGGGTTCTTGCTAGTTACAAGTGCCCTACAAGTCAATCACGTGAGTAATGTCACGTGTGACACACTATGTGACCTTTTTGCTTATGATTAATATTAGCATATTCTTACATTATATTATCTGTAGCATATATATTATGATGTCCTTGTAATAGGACTCCAACAGGGTTGAGTCCTAATCACCCTAGAAGTAATTAATAAGAAACCTGTGAGAATGTAATAAACCCTACCTAGTCACTTTTATCCTATAAAGAAGTGTAGCGAGGGTTTAATTTGGGGCCTTAGGGCTTCGTAGCCCTAACCCCCCCTTACTAGGTTGGTCGGCTAGGGTTTCTAGCAGAGAGGCGTGGCTTATGCAGCCACTTAAGCTGTCGCCCCCTTTATTTATGTATGGTAGCTATAGGAGGGCTAACCCCATTAGGACTAGGGTTTAGAGACTTATATAAACATGTAACCTCCATCTCTTTTAAAAAAGATAAGATCAATCTACAATTCAGCCATATGGCTGACTACTAGGAAGGAGGAACCCTTATAGCGTTCCAAGGGTTGATCCTCCTCAAATATCAAAATCTATAGAGCTCCATCTGGGGTTCTATCATTTGGTATCAGAGCAACGATCTTGCTGCCCTATAGTTATCTCAGCCGCCTCCACCTTCCCAAGCAATTATACAATTGCTGTGTCACACGCCTCCACCTTCTACCCCAGCCACAGATCAAATCAATCTATTGTTGCACCCTACATTTGATTTAGAGATTTGGTATATTTTTATCACCCATGCCTCTTCAATACCATAAAATCTTTTACCATACATGTTGAAGAGTTTTTCTATACTTACATTGCTACAACTTTGACCATCGCAAACGTAATCGTTATTGAGAAGGCAAAATGCTGCAGAAATTTTCAACTACCTATTTGCCTCTTGAAACCGATTTATTGCTGCTCCTTTTTAGAATTTTTATACAATTTCATAGATCATCTTAGCTTTCATTTAAGATTGATCTTTGAAAAAAATTCTTTCTGAAACCAGAATTATAGTGCTGTAATTCGTCATAACGTAGTGCTGAAATTTTACGACAAAGAATCTACCTTCTGCATGTTCACCTCTTGAAACCAAACTTTTGTTCATCCTTTTTGGCTGAAACTTTTACATAATTTCATAGATTGTCTTAAATTTTATCTAAGATTAATCTCTAGAAAAAATTCTTTCTGAAACTGGAATTATAGTGCTACAATTCTTCATCATGTAGTGCTAGAATTTTATAATAAAGAATCTACCTTCCGCATGTTGGCCTCTTGAAACTAAACTTTTGTTCATCCTTTTTGGCTGAAACTTTTACACAATTTCATATATCATCTTAGCTTTCATCTAAGATTGATCTCTTGAAAAAATTCTTTCTGAAACCAGAATTATAGTGCTACAATCCTTCGTCATGTAGTGCTAGAATTTTATGACAAAGAAACTGCCTTCTGCCTTTCTCTGTATTTTCCTATCATTACTCTGTCAAAATTTGATCAAATGTTTTGTTGATATCAACCACATCTAAACCAGGGATTTTTGCAGATTTTTCTCAAGGTTTTCTCTAGAATTTATGTCGATAACTCATTGTTTCTCTAACGTAAATTTTGTTTGGTTAAACTGCACATATGCGACGATCTTTTGTCAAATCCTATCAGATTATTACTACTGTTTTTTCAGATTTGAAACTCCCTTTTCCTCATCTTCCTCTCTTGACACCACAGCCCCAAAATTTCATAATTTTTGGCTAGAATTTTTGTTGAGAAACTATTGTTTCTTCGATGATAATTCTACTTCTGCAAGGCAGCATGCGTTGCAGCGAACTTCGTCAAATTCTATCAAACCTTCGCTACCATATCTTCAAGATCTAAAACCATCTTTCCTAACCTTCACCCTCTACTATCACCACCCAAAAAACCTATCAAATTGTAGCCAAAAACTCATCCTAGTCAGCCCCAAATATAGCACTAACCGTAGCCTACTTCCTTATCGATCCATCTACCTTTGCTGCCATCTATCTCAGAACCAAAATCTATTTTCCTAACCTTCATCTGCTACTATGATAGCCCTAAAACCAGACTAAATCATAGCCAAAACTTCACAAAATCGTAGCTCCTAACCACACCCAAAACTGCCATAAAACCAGCACCCCCTCCCCCCCCCAAAAAAAAACCATAGCCTTCGGTCCACCAACCTTTCATCCACCCAACATCTCTTATCCCTTCAACTGCCGCATGCATCCCTCACTGCACAATGCTATCAATAGTGACCTCTCGCTGCCATCCTCCTTGATCACAGCTAGCAGTGATACTTTACGGTAACCAAGCTACCAGCAATGATCTTTCACTATAATCTGTCTGCATCGCAGCCGCATCAATATTTCAATGCCAACTATCTTGATCGTGGCCAACAACGAATTGAACATGACCAGTAGTGGTCTTTCACTCCTTATTGCTGCTATCCTCCTCCACAACAGCCATGCACACCACTGCCCTGTCGTTCTCCTATTGCAATCGCACCCTTGCTGCGACCATGCCACCCGTATCCACGAAGTCGCAGCACAGCCATAGCTAACATCGTTGCTGCCCTCTTCTTCCTCCACCATCACTGCTACCTTCCAACTCAAATCTCTTGGCTGCCATCTTTCAACAAATATTAGCCACCTGAAAAATCATAGCCTCGACAACATTGCATCATCACCACAGAATCGCAACTGACGTTACTGCTACCATCTTCTTCCTCCATCGTTGATGCTACCCTTGGCTGCCATCCTCCACTTGGAGACTTCACAATCGCAGCCCCGACATTGTTGTCATTTGCTGCCTTCAATCTGAAGATTGCAGCTACACTCTTCAATCAGTTTATTTAACAGGTGGGAGATCCTTATATCATAACATCGATGGGCTTATTTGAAGTCAAATTGGAGGCTTTCAAGACGAGTATGGATGCTAAATTACGTGCTCTCATCGAAGAGTTTAGATTGAGTCGATCACCGAGCCCAATAAGATCACAACATGGTGCAAATTCAGATTGTAAAAAGAACCTTGACGAAGAACTAGCGATGATCCATCAAACCTCTACCATCCAAGAGTACCAAACCAGGATTGAAAGATTATATAATCAAACTTAAGATTGGTTTAAAAAATAGATGGTGAGTACTTTTATTGAGGGCTTGAAATTGGAGATTTGGGAAGAAGTTAAAGCGTAGCACCCGTATACACTTAAGACAGCCATCTCCTTCGTACGACTACACAAAGACAGGTTGAACCAAGATGCTCATAGGACCAAAGCCATTACACGACTAGTAGCATAGAGACCCTCGTCCCTATCTACCACCAACCGATCACCTTAGCCAAAAAAGTTAACAAGAGAGGAGCTTCATGACAGATCGGTAAATGGCCTATGTAGGAATTGTGATAAACTATGGAGCCTAGAACACCAATGCAAAAAGGAGACATCGCTAATAATTGCTTCCACTGAAGAACACAAATTTGAAGATATGACTCTCAAGCCTAAGGAGAAGGATACACCACAACCGGCCACCTGCACGATCCCTACCTTAGCCGGCTACACCAACCTGCAAAAAATAAAGATCAAAGGGTTTCTCAAGCAGCAGTTCATCATCATCCTCATTGACACCAGGAGCACACACAAATTTATGAGCAGTAAGGTTGCTGCCCACTTAATGCTCCAAAAAGAAGATTACAACAGGTTTAAAGTTAAGGTCGCTAACGACCAAATGCTAAAGTGCAACCAGAAGTGCCTATGGGTTAAACTGATCCTATAGAAGCAAGATATAGTTGCTGATTTTTTCCTCTTTCCCCTTAATGATTTTAATATATTGCTCGACATTGATTAGTTGTCCACGATTGGAGACAATTTCTGAAATTTTTTAAAGCTAACCATGAAATTTTTTAGCAAAGGAAAACAAGTGGTTCTACAAGGGAGCCAAGCGACTACGACCACAATGCAACACTTTGAGAGGTTACCAAAAGAAGAATCTAGCAGTTTCCCAATTCAAATTCAAGAATTTCATGAGATTGAAGATAAGAACCCTCTACCACATCTTGCTAAAATTTTGGACATCTCTACCAAACCGAGCTGACTACCTCCTCTGAAGCTATCCAACCCCCCATGTTGAACTGGCCTAAACTTCTACCAACTATTGCTCGGCCAAATTGTTTCCTATAATCTCAGAAGGTCAAAGATAAAAGGGTTGTCCAAGAGATGATAGAGTATTTCCCATTGTGACACATCCGTACATCATTTTCCTTGGATGTAAACTACTTCTAAAGTGTTATATCCTACAGAACTCACCATGGTTGCTGATGCAGTACTTCCAGATCTCACGTGACTTCTATGACTTTCCCTAGCTCGAACCATAATGCTTAAAGACTTCCTTGATAATGATATCTGATCTATGGCCCAAGACCGTGAGAAAATTGAGCCCCTCTAGTGGCAAAATCGAAAAAGGGGAAGGATCATTCATAGGACTCAACGAAGCATGAATATCGTCCCACTCAATATAAAGAAAGATGCACCACCTTGGCTGAGTGGAATTATAGCCCTCACGACCATGATGTCATCCACACCAAATCATGACTAGATGTTTATTATTGGAGCAGACACATCCAGAGTGGGGATAAGCACCATCCTCATACAAGATGGTCAATAGCATGAAAAAGTGAAAATGAGCCCGAAAAA
Source organism: Ensete glaucum (assembly GCA_021527575.1). Classification (NCBI taxonomy): domain Eukaryota; kingdom Viridiplantae; phylum Streptophyta; class Magnoliopsida; order Zingiberales; family Musaceae; genus Ensete; species Ensete glaucum. Next base: position 7,466,289 of record CM038556.1, read on the forward strand.
TCACCACTCATACCCACCTAGAACTCAGATCAGGCTCACACCACTAGAGATTTTATCATAGAACAACCTCACTCCAAAAGAAGGCACAACTACTATTACAGAACAACCACGTGGTAGCCCATGCAAGGAAGAATCTTCCCTTTGATAAACGTCGAAGTAAAAGAAAGTTTCCTGAGAAAGATCAAGTCTCCCTTTATCTTCAGTCCACCAGCACAAAATTCAAGTCTCAAGAAATTGGTCTTCCTATTTCTTTGGGCCTTACAAAATTGGAGATCATATTGGAGCCCTAACCTAGAGATTAGATCCACGTATTAGATTAAGATTATAGTAGATCCTCTAGGTATCCCACCTCAAATGAAAATTTAAACAAGATGACTCAGCCCAAATCCATCTAACTAACACCCAAGATGATGAGAAGGCTAAAGTTAAATTAATGATCGCATAGGGGAAGCTGAAGACTTAGTTCTCAGAGTTCATGGACCCTCAGCCTTAAGGACAAGGTTGATTCAAAGAGGGCGGGGTTGATAGGACTCCAGTAGGTTGAGTCTTAATCACCGTAGATGTAATCAATAAGAACCCTGTCAGATTGTAATAAAACCCCACATAGTCACTTCTATCCTATAATGAAATATGGCTAGGGTTTAATTTGGCGCCTTAGGGCTTCCTAGCAGCCACCCCTCTTACTGGATTGGTGGGCTAGGGTTTCTAACAGAGGGGCATGGCATGTGCAGCAACTTAGGTTGCCCCCCTATATTTATGCATGGTAGCTATAGGAGGGGCAAAAGGGAGAATTCACTTAGGAAGCACCCCCCAGGTTTAGGGTTTGGAATCTTATATAAGCATATAGCCTCTACCTCTTTTACAAAAGATAAGATCAATCTACAATTCAGCCATATGGTCGATTACTAGGAGGGAGGAACCCCTATAATGGTCCAAGAGTTGATCTCCCTCAAAGATCAAAATCTATAGAGCTCCATCTAGGGTTCTATCACCTTGATTCTATGTAATAGGAATCAGATCATGATGAGATCATGATAATGAGATCGATTCACCTTTAGACATAGATACTAAATAATCCCGGTTATAGGTTACTCGAGAGAGACACCGAGATAACCCGATAGACCGGCGTACTATATACCTGTCCATATGATAGAGACGGCTAGTCTCATAGCCACTTGTGTGGAGATACGAAGGATATAGTATAGGTGCTCATTAGAGAATGAGTTCACTAATTGATTCGCTTATGGAATATTGTATGGTTAATGATACCTAACGTTGGATAATAATTCCATAGTCCTAGTTGTGTATCTGGTCTTTTGACTTGAAACACCAAGGATACCTTGTATGAGTACTTCTTTCTTTGATGCCAAACTTACAGGTTTGGAAAGTTCTAGATCTAGAATAGTTGTTATTAGGATTGGTAGATAACCTTACGAAGGCAATTGAGTATCAATAAAGGATCATCCACTCTCGGTATCACGAGAGAAATATCCAGTATATGCTTGCTCAAACAAATCCCTAGCCAGGGTCATTCGGATTGAGAGAGAAAGAGTTCTCTAGTAGAATCCGATTAGAGCAAGACAACTTGATTCTGTTTGTAACCTGACAGTACCATATCTAATAGATGGTCTTTGGGATATTAGTTGGATAAGGGATTATAGATACACAGTACCTATAGACAAATAGGTCTGATAGATTTGATCCCCTTGTAATGTCTGGGGACTATAGCGTAGTGGCCTAGTACGTCCATAATCGATGTCAGAAGGAGTTATGGTAGGAGTGACTCACAGCTAGCTCGGTATCAGACCTAGAGGGTCACACACATATGATGGATGCTTCAATGAATAGAGGATTGGATGGAGATCCAATTAGCCCCTATTTTTATTAAATGAGACCCTATGCTGATGGGCTCATTACTTAAGGCCCAATTAGAGGCCTAAGGAGATTATTGGATAGAGATCCAATAATACAATGTTAGTAGGTAATTGGATGAAGATCCAATACCCACTAAGACAGGAGCCTTATGGTTTTTTGGTGGCTCTTTATAAATAAGAGGGGAGACTAATGGTTGATAGGGTGTAGCCTTAGCCTCCCCCTCCTATTCTCCTCCCTCCCTTTGCAAGAGTTGCAACATCAGATGGGAGGAGATACACTGTAGAGATCCATCATGTGATTACCGCTAGAGAGGAAGACGCTTGACTTCCTTTATTCTCTCTATCCGTATCTAGAATACAGGGGATATACTATCTCCCTAGGTAAAATAATCTCTCACATGATATGATTTTTTTTATTTTAGCGACTTTCTTGTGACCTAATCTTTGCATGATGATTTGATCTGCATGGGAAATATGTTTTGTTTTGATTTTCACTATCCATGTGATGCTCCCATTGAGGTTTCCTAATAGTGGTATCAGAGCCATGATTTTGTGCGAAAGATTGGTTTTAAACTACGTGTGATGAGATTGAATCGCATAAAATCATTCTACATGTTCTTGCTGCGTTTTTGCAGCAAACGCAGTGAGGAAAGGGGGCAACCGGCCATAGCTAGGCCATCTGTAGGGGTGGTCGGCCAAGGCCTAGACACCTGCAAGGGGGCGACCGATTGCGGCCAGCCCCTAGGGGTAGCAACCATCGGCAGGCATGGCCACTTGCAACATGACGCCCGTACATCATAGAATTTGCTAGTTTTACCTAAGTCATGTGGCACCCTTGCAAGTCTGTCCGCAAAAGTCAGCCTCCTTGAAACCCCCTAGGGTCCCTTAGGACCTACAAAAGAAAAAATGAGTTAGAAAAAGCACTTCCCATGAGATCCACAAGCAACAGCTTTAGCAAATACTTTATACAGCCAATACAAATTACAATTATAGAGTTTACAAGTTCTAAATGGCTACACATAAATGGTAATGGTCTATTACAAACCAAAATCCCCACAAGTACCTACATGGTATAACTCCCATTTATAACCCAAAACCGGCCACAAAAGCTAACTTAACAAGGGCTACCAAGCCTATTGCGAGCCCACTACTTATTGTACAAAGAATGTATAAAAATCAAAGGGCACAGATAATCGTGAGCATTACATCAAACACCTTATTTATATTTTTATCTGTGATATTCTCCCCCATTTATTCCTTCGACGTACTCATGAAGCCATTGTAGATGCTGCATCTCCTCGCCTTTTGCTGAATATTCAATCTTACACTTTGGCTGTAGCACACCCCTTGGCTCCTAGTTGCTCTCTACCGCTGTTATTGAGTAGTCAAACTTTGATCCGCTAGGCTACTTCAACACGCTAATAATAGACTCTTGTGTGGGGTCGGCTGAGCTGTGCTAATCCATATTGATTTCTATGGATCCTTCTGATGAAGGAAAAGACCTTGCCTTATTATGCACAAATATTACAATAGTCTTACGTTGCTTAAAATGGATGGATGCTTATTGGAGCTTTAATGAGTATTGTTTCACAGACTTTGAAGTTTTATTAAGTCCTACCTCCACAAGATTCGCTCATTGATCCTTCTACAACTTTAGTTGTTACTTCCAAGTATGTTCGCATCACTCCCACTGTCGATTAACATTCTCTTAGGAAATGAAGCAGACAATCTATTCTCAATAGTACTGATTACCAATAGTGAAAATCTGATAACTATTGTCTTCTATAAGCTTTCATCGAAGGGTTACTGAACTTGTGTAGTGCTCCTCTGCTAAATAAATCAGAAAATCGGGGTACTAAGTTTTGCCCATTCTCTTTGAGTTGAGAAGGCAAAGGTTATTTAATTTTGCCTACCTCCTCGAGGTACGAGAACTGTGGTACTCAGTTTTGCCCACTCTCTTGAATTGAGAAGGCAAAAGTTATTTGATTTTGCCCACCTCCTCAAGGTTGTACTTTATGCATTGAGCTGGCTACTAGCATTTCACCTATTGTTTACTCACACTTCCGAAGCACCTAAAATGTTTGTACTCTTTGCATTGAGTTAGCTATTGTAATTCACCTTCCCACTACCATCGAACTTCCTGAATGTAAGAAATTTTACCCAAAAAGAGTAAAAGTTTACCTCAATTTGGAGTTCCCCAACTTGGAGTAAGTCTTTGATAGTTATGGTTGCCTCTGGGATCGTACCATCTTTTTTATCACCATTGCTATCTACTTCTCTGAGTAGAAAAGGCATAGTATCACATACCGGTGTTATGAAGTTCCTTGATCTCTGCCCTTCCACCCTGTCTTGATACTTGGAGTTTGACTTTGCATTCTCCACCTCCTTGGCCCCTTTTACGACCAACACTCTCCCTCCATAAGAGCAAGGGATCGATGACCCTATGGAAGTCCCACCTCTGCGGTATTATGACACTAACAGCCCATGGCTCTACTATCTGTGGCCTTACATCTATGTCTCTTTCTTCACGATCGGTAGATCCGCTTCTATGACACTATGGCACTCCTCCGAGTCCACCTCCTTTTTAACTGATGCTTTACTTTTAGGTAGTTAAGCCCCTCTCGATTCATTGTCGCTTCCTCGCCCCATTCAACCACCTACTTCGACACCTCTATGTTCTCTTGGCAGTTCTCCTTAGTCGATAAAAAGATAGACTGTAACTCTCATGCATGGCCTTTGTCATTTTGTTGAGGGCTTGCATTGATTTTGTTCTCCTTAGCTTCCTTGGCAATAACATTCGCTTACTCGGCCTTGTCCTTTGACTTGTCGAGCTCCCTTAAGCGAATATAAGTATTGAAGTAGTCCAACTCTCTAGTCATTCTAATTATACCTCTGTATGATCAAGTCCCTTCTATAGGACTCTCTGGTACTTGCACTTAGAATTCTCCCTCGGTGGTACACAGCCCCCATATGCTGATAACCAAGGCTTTCATCCGATGCAAGATTCGATGCGCACACACAGATGACCCACCATTGTGGTATCATGGCATTTACTCCTTAAATCCATAGCCCTTCTTTCTATTGTATTGTTTATTGAAGTGGAGTTCCCAGTAGCTCCTAATCATACCTTCGCATGATCGCGTCCCTCATGGGACATCTCCGCATGTGTTATATTGTCATGAACTATTCCACCACAATACGTTGCACTATGTCATCTCCTAATGACATCTCCATTGTATTCAGATTCTTATATGATGAACTCGGACTACAATCTCTCCATATGTGGCCTCTACTAGCATATCGTAGGGCCTCCGCCATCTTTGATTTTTGTTTGCTCCCTTTGTTATGGACTTAGTTGAATTTGCCTAAGTTGTGTGGCACCCTAGCGGCACTCCCGAAGACTTAGCTGAAATCACCTAAGTCGTGAAGCAACCTTGCCCATTGTGTCATGGACTTAGCTGAATTTGCCTAAGCCGTGCGGCACCCTCGCGGCACTCCCGAAGACTTAGCTGAAATTGCCTAAGTCGTAGAGCAACCTTGCTTACTATTCCGGACTTAGCTGGGATTGCCTAAGTCATGAAACACCCAATGCGTTATCTGTCCACAAAGGGTCAGCCCTCTTACAACCTCTTAAGGTCCCGTAGGACCTGCAAAGAAGAAGTTGATTAATTCAGAAGCGAGCGACGGACACGTCCCGGCATCTCGCAAAGCGGAAAGCTATACAAGCAATTTGTTGAACACCTTGAGTGCAGTAAAGAAAAGAGAGAAAGAGAGCGAAATAGGACTTTGGAGGGTAGTAGGAACGGTCGCAAGTCCACAAACGACGGTTCCCAAGGTATCGGACGTAAGATAAGTTCAATTGTTGATGAATGCCTACGCCCGACATATACCGGAACCCCATCCAGCCCGGTGCCACCTGGGGGGTTCCAAGGTGCTGAAATGATGGACATTTCGCACCGCTTAGAAAGGTTGCCACGGCACATGAAAAAGACCCAAAAAATAGGGTTGTTTTGGGCTGTTTTGGCTCCGCACAACGAGCGATCGTTCTGCAGCCTTCTACACTACTTTCGCTCACATTTCTCAGGTAAAAACACATAAACTCAAGGCAAAACAAGCTACCAAACATATGTACAAGCAAGAAAAAGTGACGAACGGTTCAAGGAGCAAAGGCATTACGGTTGAGCGACGACCATTCGTGACATTCTCCCCCACTTAAACGGTCGACACCCTCGTCGACGCTTGTTGGTAGGCTTTGACGCGAGCTTCTTCATGTCGCAGGACGTCTTCTGGTTCCCAACTGGCTTCTGTTTGGGGAAGCTTTTGCCACTTCACCAAGTACTCTATTTGCTGTGCTCCATTGGGTAGCTTTATCTTACGATCCGCTAGAATAGTTTCAACTCGCTTTTCGTAAGAGGCTCTGGTGGGGGGTAGTCGAGTTGGAACATTTCGAGAATAATCTTGTGGATCTTAGTGGTAGGCTTTCAAGTTGCTCGCATGGAAGACATTGTGAATTCTAAACCATGCTGGCAATTGTAACTTGCATGAGACATTGCCTACTCTACTGATGATTGGGAAAGGCCCTTCATACTTGCGTACCAATCCTTTATGAACTTTGTGTCTAAAGAATTGGAGTGATGCTGGTTGGAACTTCACCAACACCATGTCACCAACTTTAAATTCTTGTGGTCGCCTTCCCAAGTCTACCCACTTCTTCATCTTTTTGGCCGCCTTCTCCAAGTAAGCCCGTGCAATATCTGCATTGCGATGCCATTCCTTTGCGAAGTGATAGGCTGATGATGGGCTACTCCCTGTATAACCAATAACCAGGGTATGAGGAGTTGATGGTTGTTGTCGCGTAATAATCTCAAATGGGCTCTTGTTGGATGCAGAGCTCTGCTGCAAGTTATAGGAGAATTGGGCTATGTCCAACAGCTTCACCCAATCTCGTTGGTTGGCACTCATGTAGTGCCGAAGATATTGCTCTAAGAGTGAGTTAATTCTCTCTGTTTGGCCATCCGTTTGAGGGTGGAGGCTTATGGAGAAGTATAATTTAGACCCAACAACTTGAACAACTTAGTCCAGAATCGTCCCAAGAATCGAGAATCGCTTGATATGAAGTCCAAAGAAATGCTCTCCCATGGCCTTTCTAGTACGGGCAGTAGCTCCAAAAGTCCCACTAGCTTCTGCTGCTCTATCTTGTCCTATTGACAAGTAAGGCATGTTCGAACATATTCCTCCATATCTATCCCCATCTTCGGCCAATAGAAGGCCCTCTCCACGAGAGCCATTGTTCGGTGGATACCCAGATGTCCGGCCCAAAGGGAATCATGACACTCTTTCAAGAGTTCACGCCTCAAGTTATCCGCTCATGGGACATAAACTCTATTCCCCTTGGTGTAGATGTGTCCCTCCTGGACCCAAAATCGTCGTACCTTGCCCTCTTTGATGAGTTGAATCAGAGTCACTGCCTGAGGATCTCGGTACAGTCCATCCCTGATCCTGGAAAGAAAGTTGGAGCACAATTGACTTGCTTGGTCTCCGCCCTCTAATTGTATAGCATTCACTAGCTCCACTTTCCGAGTCAATGCATCGGCCATGACATTTGTTTTTCCGGGTTTGTACTCCATCACCATGTCGAACTCAGCCAAGAAGTCCTGCCATCGTGCTTGCTTTGGAGAGAGTTTCTTTTGAGTTTGGAAGTAACTCGATGCGACATTATCTATCCTTAGCACAAATGGTGCTCCCAGAAGGTAGTGTCGCCACACTCGTAGACAGTGGACCACCACTGTCATCTCCTTCTCTTACAACCTCTTAAGGTCCCGTAGGACCTGTAAAGAAGAAGTTGATTAATTCAGAAGCGAGCGACGGACACGTCCCGACGTCTTGCAAAGCAGAAAACTATACAAGCAATTTGTTGAACACCTTGAGTGCGGCAAAGAAAAGAGAGAAAGAGAGCGAAATAGGACTTTGGAGAGTTGTAGGAACGGTCGCAAGTCCACAAACGACGGTTCCCAAGGTATCGGACGCAAGACAAGTTCAATTACTGATGAATGCCTACGCCCGACATATAGCCGGAACCCCATCCAGTCTAGTGCCACCCGGGGGGTTCTAAGGTGCTGAAATGTCTGACATTTCGCACCGCTCAGAAAGGTTGCCGCGGCACATGAAAATGACCCAAAAACAGGGCTGTTTTGGCTCCGCACAATGAGCGATCATTCTGCAGCCTTCTACACTACTTTTGCTCACATTTTTTAGGTAAAAACACATAAACTCAAGGCAAAACAAGCTGCCAAACATATGTACAAGCAAAAAAAAGTGATGAATGGTTCAAGGAGCAAAGGCATTGCGGTTGAGCGATGGCCGTTCGTGATAACTATTTCGGACTTAGCTGGGATTGCCTAAGTCATGAAATTCCAAAGTGTTATCTGTCCGCAAAGGGTGAGCCCGCTTACAACCTTTTAAGGTCTCGTAGGACTTGGAAAGAAGAAGTTGATTAGTTTAGAAATGGGCGATGGACAAGTCCCGACATCTAGCAAAGCGAAAAGCTATACAAGTAATTTATCGAACACCTTGAGTGCAGCAGAGAAAAGAGAGAAAGAGAGTGAAATAGGACTTTAGAGGGTTGTAGAAATGATCATAAGTCCACAAATGACACTTCCCAAGATATCGGACGCAAGACAAGTTAACTTGTTGATGAAAGCCTACGCTCAACATATACCCAGAGCCCCATCCTTCTCGGTGCCACCCGGGGGGTTCTAAGGTACTAAAATGACTGACATTTTGCACCGCTCAGAAAGGTTGCTGCAGCACATGAAAAAGACCCAAAAATAGGGCTGTTTTGGCTCCGTGCAGCAAGCGATCGTTCTACAGCCTTCTACACTACTTTCGCTGACATTTCTTAGGTAAAAACACCTAAAACTCAAGGTAAAACAAGCTATCAAACATATATATAAGCAAGAAAAAGCAACGAACGGTTCATGGAGCGAAGATGTTGTGGTTGAGCGATGACTGTTCGTGACATTCTCCCCTACTTAAACTATCGGCGCCCTCGTCGACGCTTGTTGGTAGGCTTTAGCGCGAGCTTCTTCATATTGTAGGGCATCTTTTGGTTCCCAACTAGCTTCTGTTTGAGGAAGCTTTTGCTATTTCACCAAGTACTCAGTTTGTTGTGCTCCATTGGGTAGCTTTATCTTGCGATCCATTAGAATAGTTTCAACTCGCTTCTCGTAAGAGGCTCTCGTGGGGGGGTAGTCGAGTTGAAACATTTCGAGAATCATCTCGCGGATCTTAGTGGTAGGCTTTCAAGTTGCTCACATGGAAGACGTTGTGAATTCTAAACCATGCTGGCAGTTGCAACTTGTATGAGACATTGCCTACTCTACTAATGATTGGGAAAGGCCCTTCATACTTGCATACCAATCCTTCGTGCACTTTATGTCTAAAGAACTGGAGTGATGCTGGTTGGAGCTTCACCAACACCATGTCACCAACTTTAAACTCTTGTGGTTGCCTTCCCAAGTCTGCCCACTTCTTCATCTTTTTGGCCACCTTCTCCAAGTAAGCCCGTATAATATCTACATTACAATGCCATTCCTTTGCTAAGTGATAGGCTGATGGGTTACTCCCTGTATAACCAATAACCAGGGTGTGAGGAGTTGATGGTTGTTGTCCCATAATAATCTTAAAGGGGCTCTTATTAGATCCAAAGCTCCGCTGCAAGTTGTAGGAGAATTGGGCTATGTCCAACAGCTTCACCCAATCTCGTTGGTTGGCACTTACGTAGTACCGGAAATATTACTCCAAGAGAGTTAATTCTTTCTGTTTAGCCATCCGTTTCGGGGTGGAGGCATGTGGACAAGTATAATTTAGATCCCAGCAACTTAAACAACTCGATCCAGAATCGTCCCAAGAACCGAGGATCTCGATCACTAATGATGTTGTGTGGGACTCCCCAATACTTCATTATATTCTTTATCATCAACTTAGTCGCCTCTTCCGCTGAGCAATGTAGGGGTGCAGAAATGAATGTTGCATACTTCAAAAACCAATCAACTACCATGAGTATCGATCCAAGTCCCCCTACTATAAACAAGCTTGAAATGAAGTCCAAGGAAATGCTCTCCTATAGCCTCTCTGGTATGGGCAGCGGCTCCAAAAGTCCCACTGGCTTTTGCTGCTCTATCGTGTCCTATTGGCAAGTAAGGCATGTTCGAACATATTCCTCCACATCTGTCCCCATTTTCAGCCAATAGAAGGCCCTCTCCATGATAGCCATTATTCGGTGGATACCCAGATATTTAGCCCAAAGGGAATCATGACACTCTTTCAGGAGTTCACGCCTCAAGTTATCTACTCGCAGAACATAAACTCTATTCCCCTTGGTGTAGATGAGTCCCTTCTGGACCCAAAATCGTCGTGCCTTGCCTTTCTTTGATGAGTTACATTAGAGTTACTGCCTGAGGATCTCGATACAGTCTATCCCTAATCTCGGAAAGGAAGTTGGAGTGCAATTGACTTGCTTGGCCTCCGCCCTCCAACTATATAGCATTCACTAGCTCCACTTTCCGACTCAATGCATCGGCCACAACATTTGCTTTTTCGGGCTTGCACTCCATCACCATGTCGAACTCAGCCAGGAAGTCCTGCCATCGTGCTTGCTTTAGGGAGAGTTTCTTTTGAGTTTTGAAATAACTCAATATGATATTGTCTATCCTTAGCACAAATGGTGCTCTCAGAAGGCAATGTCACCACACTCGTAGATAGTGGACCACCACTGTCATCTCCTTCTCATGTATAGGATATCGCCACTCGGTCTCGTTGAGCTTGCGACTCTCATATGCCACCGGATGACCCTCTTGCACAAGAACTCCACAATAGCAAAATCAAAAGTATCTGTATGGACTTCGAAAGACTTCCTATAGTTTGGTAATCTGAGTACAGGTTCCTCCAATACAGCAGTCTTTAGGTCTTGAAATTGCGCCTCACATTTGTCCAACCATCTCCAGGACTACTCCTTCTTTAGCAACTTCGTCAATGGAGCTGCATGCTTCGAATATCCAGCTATGAAGCATTGATAATAGTTGACGATCTTACCTTAGACTGGTGCATTCGAATGGAACCATTGTCGATTTGATGCCCCAAGAATAAAATCTCCGTTTGGGCGAAGCAGCACTTTTTCCTCTTCACGAACAAGGTGTTCTCCCTGAGAACTTTGAAAATTGTTCGAAGGTGTCTAATATGCTCCTCAAGTGTTTAGCTATAGATGACGATATCGTGTAAGTAGATGACCATAAACTTGTCCAAATACTCCTTGAACAGCTGGTTCATTAGAGTGCAGAATGTGGTCGAAGCATTGGTTAAGTCGAAAGGCATCACCAAGAACTTCAATGCTCTATACCTGGTCACACAGGTAGTCTTCGCCTCATCACCTTCTACAATGTGCACCTTGCCAATACCCTAACCAAAGGTCGAGTTTGGAGAAGTACTTTGTATTGCATAATTGATCGAATAAGTCCGTAGTGAGCGGAATAGGGTACTTGTTCTTCACCATCATCTTATTAAGGGCTTGATAATCAATGCATAATCAGAGGCTCCCATCTTGTTTCTTCTAAAAGGGGATTGGAGCTCCGAAAGGTGCTTTTGAACTGCGGATGAGACCACCACTTAGCAATTCATCTAACTGCTTCCTCAGTTCCACCAACTCTGGAGGGGCCATGCGGTATGGTGGTCTCGCTGGAGGCTTAACTCCCAGCTCCAGCTCAATTTGATAATCCACGCCTCTGCGTGGTGGTAGAGTTCTTGGCAACTCCATTGGCATCACATCTGAGAACTCCTTCAAGATGTTCGCCACAACAGTAGGTTCCTGAATAGCCTCCCCATCAAGTGTCTCTAGCTTCATAGTAGCTACAAAGGTCGATTCACCTTTTCGTACCCCTTTGTTTAATTGTAAAGCCGATATTTGTTGTAGGTCCTTAGTTCCTCCCTGAGAAACTGGAACCATGCAGGGATCATCGCCTCCTACTAGACACAAAAAGTTCAAGAACGGTATTGGCACCAACTTTTCTACGTGCATAAACTCCATTTTGAGAATCACTTGGAAGTCGTCCAATGGCACCACCATCAAGTCTGTGCTCCCGCTCCATGTCCCGATCTTGATGGGGATCCCCTTTGCTCGTCTGCAGATCTGCTTAGCCTCCAAGTTCACCGCCTTCATATGACTTGGGCTCTTCTCCAAGATTAATCCCAGTTGCTTAGCTTCACAATCAGCAATAAAATTATGGGTCGCGCCCGTGTCCACAATTGCATAGGTTGTACGACCATTGAGCTTGATGTCCGTATACATCAACTCGCTGCTTCTGGCCTTCAGTGGCTTTGCCTTTGTGTTCTGCCCCACTTGACCCCACAACGCATTCAACAAATGCATTGCTCCTATCCTGGGTACTTGTGACGCCTCACTATCGCTACTAGATTCAGAATTGCTTGAACTAAGGGTGATAGCTTTGCCCTTGTTTAACTTATGGGGCATAATCGATGTAGTTAAAGCATTGAGTGCCTATTTTTGCGGGCACTCTCTCACTATGTGTGGTCCTCTGCACAAGAAGTATCCACCAGACTTTGGGACTCTACCTTTTGAGCTCGGTCCCTTGTGGAAATTCTTCTTCTTTTGTTTGCCCCCATACTCCTTCGCTTGAGAGTGTTTAGTTGGGTGATTTCCTGAAGATTGTTTCTTCTTTCTCGAATCCTCTAAAGAAACAAAGTCAGTCAGCCTTTCGGTGGCTACAATTGCCCCGACTACGTCAGTGACATTCCTCCGATGTAGTTCTTATTGTGCCCATGGCTTCAAGCGATCGAGGAAGCTGAATAACTTGTCTTTCTCAGACATATCCTGTATATCCAACATCAGTCTGAAAATTATTTCATATAGTCTCGAATTATTATACTTTGGCAGAGTTATCTCAGTTTCCTTCTTGCGACAAACTCTATATTCTCGGGCAAGAACTGAGTTCTTAACTCTCGCTTCAAGTCTCCCCATGTATCCACTCGACATCGGCCTTGCTGGATCTCTTCCCAACGGGTCCGCCACCACAGTTTTGCATCCCCATTCAGATATATTGTTGCTATAACAACTTTGGTTTCTTGCATATCGAGCCTTGTAGCATGAAAATACTGTTCCATGTCAAACAAGAAATTTTCAAGCTCTTTGGCATCCCTAGAACCACCGTAGCACTACGGCTCTGGTGCCCTGAAGTTTTGTGGTGGTGCAACATGGGTATTGTTCCCTCCTATATCAAGAGTCCTTGTTAACACCATCACCTTAGCCGTGAGTTCCGCCAAAACTTCATGTAGATATTGTACGGAATCTTTGGTTTCCTCTATTAGTTGATCAATCAAGGATTCAACTTTCTCGATCTGAGATTCAGCTTCTTTTTACGAGCTCTCTACCCCAAGTAGTATTCACCGGCATTGGTAGAGTTCCTCCACGCTCACTTCAAGAACATCCAAGCGGGTCTCCATCGTTATAATCATCTCCTTGTGGCTCTTTTTCCCGGTTGGCACTCCAAATGGCGCCTCCTCCCATCGTGGAGAATACATAACTTCACGCTCATCTTGTTCACTATAGCACTCCTCATGAGTGACTCTGATAGTTTACGAGTGAGTTTGCACTTGCATCCCACCTGTGGTTGCTTGGAGCAAGGGTCCGGCTTGCCCCATCTTGCTCGATTCACCATGATGATTCACCATGGCAAGATTGTGAATCTTCTTTGCTGTTTATTTGAATTGCTTGCCTGCCCTGATACCACACGGTCACAGACTTAGCTGAATTTTCCTAAGCCGTGTGGCACTATAGCGGCACTCCAAAAGACTTAGCTGAAATCGCCTAAGTGTCACAAGCTTAGCTGATTTTGCCTAAGCCGTGCGACATCCATGCATGTCCGTCCGCAATGGTTAGCCTTCCCCGAGATCTTCTAGAGTCCCTTAGACTTACTAAAGAGAAAACGAGCTAGAAGAAGCAATTCTCATAGGATCCACAAGCAATTGCTCAAGCAAACACTTTATAAAGCCAGATACAAATTACACCCATGGACATTACAAACTCAGAGAGCTTGCATATAAAGGATAATGGTCTATTACAAACCGAAGTCCCCATAAGAGCTCACAAGACACACTCATATTTACAAGCCAAACTTGGTCATAAACCAAACCAAACTAGGGCTGCTAAGCCTACTGCAAGCCTGCTACTTATTGTATAAGGTATGTACACAAACTGAAGGACATGGACAAACATGAGCATTTCATCGAACACCTTATTTACATTATTGTTTGTGACATTCTCCCCCACTTATTCCTTCGACGTCCTCGTCGAAGCTACTGTAAATGCTGCATCTCCTCGCATTTTGCTGAATCGTCAATCTTCTGCTTTGGCTACAACATACCCCTTTGGCTCCCAGCCACTCTCTGCCATTGTTATTGAGTAGTCGAACTTTGATCCACCATGCTGCTTTAACTCACCAATGACTGAATCTGGTGTGGGGTTGGCTGAGTTGTGTTGATCCTTGTTGGTTCTCGTGGATCCTTCTGATGAAAGAAAAGACCTACCTTATTATGCACCAGTATCACTGTATACTCATATTGCTTGAACTTGATGCATGCTAGTTGGAACTTTGACGAGCATCGCCTTGCAGACTTTAAGGTTATTGAGGTCATTCCTCCACAATGTTTGCCCATTGATCTTTCTTCCATGTTTAGTTGTCACTTCCAAGTAGGTTCGGATCACTCCTGCTTTCGATTGGCATTCAATTGGAAAATGAAGCGGACAATCTACTGTCAGTAGCACTGATCACCAATGGTGAGAATGTGACAACTATTGTCTTCCACAAGCTTTCTTTGAAGGGTCACTGAACTTATGCAGAGCTCCTCTGCTGGATAAGTAAGAAAACTAGGATACTCGACTTCACCCATTCTCTTAGTAGTTGAGAAGGTAAGATTACTTGACTTCGCTCACCTCCTCGAGTTAAGAGAATTGGGGTACTCAGTTTTGCCCATTCTTTTGAGTTTAGAAGGCAGAGGTTACTCGATTTTGCATACCTTCTCGAATTTATACTTCATGTATTACGTTGGTTATTAACATTCGCCCACTCTTTGCCCACACTTCTGAAGCACTTGAAGTGTTTGCACTCCTTGCATTGAGTTAGCTACTATGATTTGCCTTCCCATTGCCATTGAACTTCTGGAATGCAAGAAGTTCCGCTCGAAAAGAGCAAAAGTTTACTCCAACTTAGAGTCCCCCAACTTGGAGTAAGTCTTTGATAGTTCTGGTCGCCTTTGGGATTGTACCATCTTCTCCATCACCTTTGCCACCTACTCCTCTAAGTAGAAAAGGTATAGTACCTTGTACTGCCTACTTCATTCCTTGGTCGAATACTTTTGCATCAACTTGAAGTCCCTCACTTTCGACTATCTTGATGAGAAGCCCATTGACATTGGTGTTATGAAGTTCCTTGGCCTCTACCCTTCTGCCCTGTCTTGGTACCTGGAGTTTGCCTCTGCATTCTCCACCTCCTCGGCCCCTTTTATGACAAATGCTCTCCCTCCATGAGAGCAAGAGATCGATGACTCCACGGAAGTCCTGCCTTTACGGTACCATGGTGTTATCAAGCCCATAACCCTACTATCTGTTACCTTGCATCTTCATCCCTTCCTTCGCGATTGGTAGATCTGCTTCTACGGCACTATGTTGCTCCTCCGAGTCCACCTTTCTAATCGATGCTTTGCTTTTGGGTAGTTGAGCCCCACTGGACTTGTCATCGCTTCCTTGCCCCTTTCGACCACCTGCTTCAACACCATTGTGTCCTCCTAGCAGTTCTCCTTGGTCATTGGAAAGAAAGACTACAGCTCTCATGCATGGCCTCTGCCATCTTGTTGCAGAGCTTGCACTGACTTTATTCTCCTTAGCTTCCTTGGTAGCAACGTTCGCTTACTCGGCTTTATCCTCTGACTTGTCGGGTTCCCTTAAGCGAATATGAGCCCTGAAGTGGTCCATCTCTCTAGATACTCTGATTATACCTTTGTATAATCAAGTCCCCTCTATGGGACTCACTGGTACTTGCAATCTAACTTCTCCCTTAGTGGTACACAGGCCCCATATGCATATGACCATGACTTTCATCTGATGCAAGCTTCGATGCATACACATGGAAGCCCTGCATCTGCAGTACCATGGCATTCACCCCTTGAATCCATAGCTCTTCTTGTCATTGCATTGTTCACCTAAGTGGAGCTCCCAGCAGCTCCTGATCATTCACATGATCGTGTCCCCCTCCATGGGACTCACTGGTACTTGCACTTGGACTTCTTCCTCGATGGTATACAGCCCCCATATGCTGATGACTAAGGCTTTCATCCAATGCAAGCTCCGATGCACACACGAAGACCCACCTCTGTGGTACTACGACATTCACTCCTTGAATCCATAGCCCTTTTTATTTTTGTGTCGTACACCAAAGTGGAGCTCTTAGTAACTCCTAATCATACCTCCACATGATCTTGTCCCTCACAAGACAAGGGCCAGCATTACATTGCCACAAACTATTCCACTATGATCCGCTGCACCATGTCGCCTCCTAGTGACATCTCCATTACATACAGATTCTCGTGTGATGAACTCGGACTATGACTTCCCCATGTGTGGCCTCTGCCAACACCTTGTAGGGCTTCTGCCATCTCTGATTTTTAGTTCACTCCCTTAGCAATTTACCTTCGTCCACCCACTCTTGGGTCACCCCTGGATGAAGCATAGCTCTAAGACAGTCCGTCGCTTAGTAGCTTTTGAAGTCCCCCAGACTTCGTTAGAATTGGTGCACTATTGTCTGGATCTTGGGCCTCTATCCCCTACCAGCACAATCTATGCTATGCACCACTTATTTTGATAACTCGAATGGTAACACTGTGGCATATTCTTCAAGAGTACCCGCCTCTACGTCCTCTTGCCCCGTGCGAAAGTCTCTTGAGCCTAACTTTGCCTCTGCAAGTTGAATCACCTTAGTTACTCCGTCAAATACATCTCTGAAGTAAGGAGCATGTGCCTCGAAACTCTCTTCGTCTTTGGCACCATGCAAGATAAGTTTGCGCATCAGAATGAAGAACCCATGGAATGACATGATCCCACTCTTGCCTCTACAAGAGTTCATGCCCTTGACCATTGTCCAAGGAAAGCTCCGTGCCTCTGCTCCATGTTCCATCTTATATGTCGACTCCCTTCATACGGCTTGGATACTTCACTGAGTTTCACCCAAGTCACTCCGCTACTCGATTTGCATTGAGTTGATAGTGGCCCTCGCATCCACTATTCCACGGGTCAACCCTCCGTTGAGTTCGATTTTCACATCGACTCTAAGTGTGCCTTCATAAGATGTTGCCTTGGATTGCTCCCCCACTTGATCTCGTAATGCATCCACTAATGCATTACCTCATTCGAGATCATGTGACGACTCTTCATCACTCGCTCGGTCCATTGAGCTTTGTGGAGATATTACCTTAAGGAACTCTTCCTCAATATGTGTGGTCCGTTACACATAATTCTCCCTCTAGAGAATTAGGACTTATCCCTCTTGGATATCTGTCCTATTGGAGCAACTTTCCTCTTTGCATTCTTTCCACTGAAAGTTTCGGAGACCACCATCCCCTTTGGACTACTCCGTCTTGCTAAACAACTTATGCCTTATTCTGCTCTCGCAAATGCACTTGCTAGATTGTGACCCTTCGCCAAAACAGTCCCCATTACACCCTTCAAGGTCTAGCAATGTGCTGAACTTATTGCACATTTTAGCTGCCTACGGATGTATCCTTTCCATGTTAAAGAGAAAGTTCTAATGCTCTATAGCGTCGAGTTCCAATCGTGCCTTGGGATGGCCACGAACACTCCGTCGTCCATGTACAAGCCCTTGTATGAGTATCGAATCCTTCGAGTTAGCAATTCCCCTTACCTCTATGAGCTTTGCATAACTCTTACGGTCATTGAGCATCACATCCCACTTTTTACGATCTCATCTTTCACCAAGTGCCCCGCTTACCCTGAGCACCGTCAAATTTGGTTGCCAACATCGAGCCGTAGTTCGAACTTAATCATCCCAATCTTTGTAAGCTATGCATTCTTCTTTGCTTGCTTGTCCTTGTGGTGCCTCTCGCGCAAAGGGTTGGCCATTCCTCTGAATGCCAAGCCTAGATGCTCGCTCCTCTAAGCGACTCCTTTCCCTACATCTCAATGTTTGTTTCTCCTAGATGGTTGCACGTGTTGGCTATCCTCCATACAGCCCAACTAGGTCCCTCACGTCTATATGGTGAGTGTTACCGCATATGCTTGTCCCGGTTTGATACCACATTGTCACGGGCTTATCTGATTTTACCTAAGTCATGTCCGTCCGCAAATATCAGCCTTCCCGCAGATCTCCTAGAGTCCCTTAGACTTACTAAAGAGAAAATAGGTCAGAAGAAGCAATTCCCATGGGATCCATAAGCAACTGCTCAAGCAAACACTTTATAAAGCCAGATACAAATTACACCCATAGACATTACAAACTCAGAGAGGTTGCACATAAAGGATAATGGTCTATTACAAACTGAAGTCCCCATAAGTGCTTATAAGACACACTCGTATTTACAAGCCAAACTTAGTCACAAAACAAACAAAATTAGGGTTGCTAAGCTTATTGCAAGCCCGCTAGTTGTTTTACAAGGTATGTACACAAACCGAAGGACACGAACAAACATAAGCATTTCATCGAATACCTTGTTTACATTATTGTCTGTGACATAAGTCGTGAAGTAACCTTGCCCACTGTTCTGGACTTAGCTAGGATTGCATAAGTCATGAAACGCCTAAACCGTTATCTGTCCACAAAGGATCAGCCCTCTTACAACCTCTTAAGGTCCCATAGGACCTGCAAAGAAGAAGTTAATTAGTTTAGAAACGAGTGACGGACAAGTCCCGACGTCTCGCAAAGCGGAAAGCTATACAATCAATTTGTCGAACACCTTGAGTGCAGTAGAGAAAAGAGAGAAAGAGAGTGAAATAGGACTTTGGAGGGTTGTAGGAATGGTCACAAGTCCATAAATGATGGTTCCCAAGGTATCAGATGCAAGACAAGTTCAATTATTGATGAAAGCCTACGCCCGACATATACCCGGAGCCCCATCTAGCCCGGTACTACCCAGGGGGTTCCAAGGTGCTGAAATGACTGATATTTTGCACCACTCAGAAAGGTTGCTATAGCACACGAAAAAGACCCAAAAATAGGGCTGTTTTGGCTTAGTGCAATGAGCGATCATTCTGCAGCCTTCTACACTACTTTCGCTCACATTTCTTAGGTAAAAACACCTAAAACTCAAGGCATAACAAGCTGCTAAACATATGGACAAGCAAGAAAAAGCAACGAATGGTTCGCGGTGCGAAGATATTATGGTTGAGCGATGACTGTTCATGACACATTGGCAATTCACCTTCGCCCACCCATTCTCAGGCCACACTCGGATGAAGCATAGCTCTAGGATAGTCCATCGCTTAGTAGCTCTTGAAGTCCCCTGACTTCGCTAGGATTAATACACCATTGTCTAGATCCTGCGACTCTATCCCCTTATTAGCACAATCTCTACTATGCACCACTTTCTTAATAACAACTAGAATGACAACACTTTGGTACATTCTTCAAGACTGCCTGCCTCTACGTCCTCTTGCCCTATTGTCACGGACTTAGCTGAATTTGCCTAAGTCGTGCGACACCCTCGCGGCACTCCCGAAGACTTAGCTGAAATTACCTAAGTCGTGGTGCAATCTTGCCCACTGTTTCAGACTTAGCTGGGATTGCCTAAGTCATGAAATGCCCAATGAGTTATCTATCCACAAAGGGTCAGCCCTCTTACAAACTCTTAAGGTCCCGTAGGACCTGCAAAGAAGAAGTTGATTAGCTTAGAAGCGAGCGATGGACACGTCCAGGCATCTCGCAAAGCGAAAAGCTATACAAGCAATTTATCGAACACCTTGAGTGCAGCAAAGAAAAGAGAGAAAGAGAGCGAAATAGGACTTTGGAGGGTTGTAGGAACGGTCATAAGTCCACCAACGACGGTTCCCAAGGTATCGGACACAAGACAGGTTCAATTGCTGATGAATGCCTACGCCCGACATATACCCAGAACCGCATCCAGCCCAGTGCCACTTGGGGGGTTCCAAGGTGCCGAAATGGCTAACATTTCATACCACTCAGAAAGGTTGCCGCGGCATACGAAAAAGTCTCAAAAACAGGGCTGTTTTGGCTCCGCGCAGCGAGTGATCGTTCTGCAGCCTTCTACACTACTTTCGCTCACATTTCTTAGGTAAAAACATATAAACTCAAGGCAAAACAAGCTGCTAAATATATGTAAAAGCAAGAAAAAGTGACGAACGGTTCAAGGAGCAAAGGCATTGCGGTTGAGCGATGACCGTTCATGACATTCTCCCCCACTTAAACTGTCGACGTCCTCGTCGATGCCTGTTGGTAGGCTTTGACGCAAGCTTCTTCATGTCGCAGGGCGTCTTCTGGCTCCCAACTAGCTTCTGTTTGAGGAAGCTTTTGCCACTTCACCAAGTACTCTATTTGCTGTGCTCCGTTGGGTAGCTTTATTTTACGATCCGCTAGAATAGTTTCAACTGGCTTCTCGTGAGAGGCTCTCGTGGGGGGTAGTCGAGTTGGAACATTTCGAGAATCATCTCGCGGATCTTAGTGGTAGGCTTTCAAGTTGCTCACATGGAAGATGTTGTGAATTCTGAACCATGCTGGCAGTTGCAACTTGTATGAGACATTGCCTACTCTGCAGATGATTGGGAAAGACCCTTCATACTTGCGTACCAATCCTTTATGCACTTTATGTCTAAAGAACTAGAGTGATGCTAGTTGGAGCTTCACCAACACCCTGTCACCAACTTTAAATTCTTATGGTCACCTTCCCAAGTCTGCCCACTTCTTCATGTTTTTGGCCGCCTTCTCTAAGTTAGCCCGCGCAATATCTGCATTGCGATGCTATTCCTTTGCGAAGTGATAGGCTGATGGGCTACTCCTTGTATAACCAAAAATCAGGGTGTGAGGAGTTGATGGTTGTTGTCCCACAATAATCTTAAAGGGGCTCTTGTTGGATGCAAAGCTCCGTTGCAAGTTATAGGAGAATTGGGCTATGTCCAACAGCTTCACCCAATCTCGTTGGTTGGCACTTACGTAGTGCCGAAGATATTGCTCCAAGAGCAAGTTAATTGTTTCTGTTTGGCTATCTGTTTGAGGGTGGAGGCTTGTCGAGAAGTATAATTTAGACCCCAACAACTTGAATAACTCGGTCCAGAATAGTCTCAAGAACCTAGAATCTCGATCACTAATGATGTTGTGTTGGACTCCCCAATACTTAACCACATTCTTCATAATCAACTTAGTCACCTCCTCCACTAAGCAATGTAGGGGTGCAGCAATGAGTGTTGTATGCTTCGAAAATCCATCAACGACCACGAGTATCGATCCAAGTCCCCCTACTGCATGTCACGGGCTTAGCTGATTTTGCCTAAGCTGTGCGGCACCCATGCATGTCCATCCGTAAAGGTCAGCCCTCCCCGAGATCTCCTAAAGTCCCACAGACTTACAAAAAGAGAAAACGGGCCAGAAGAAGCAATTCCCATGGGATCCACAAGCAACTGCTCAAGAAAACACTTAATAAAACCAAAATACAAATTACACCTATGGACATTACAATCTCAGAGAGGTTGCACACAAAGGATAATGGTCCATTACGGACCGAAGTTCTCACAAGTGCTTATAGGACACACTTGTATTTACAAGCCAAACTTGGCTATAAAACAAATCAAACTAGGGCTGTTAAGCCTACTGCAAGCCCGCTTCTTGTCATACAAGATATGTACCTAAATCGAAGGACACGGACAAACACAAGCATTTCATCGAACACCTAGTTTATATTGTTGTCCGCGACAGGGCAAGCTTAATATAAAGTCCAAGGAAATGCTCTCCCATGGCCTTTCTAGTACGGGCAGCGGCTCCAAAAGTCCCACTGGCTTCTAGTGCTCTATCTTGTCCTATTGACAAGTAAGGCATGTTCGAACATATTCCTCCACATCTATCCCCATCTTCGGCCAATAGAAGGCCCTCCCCACGAGAGCCATTGTTCAGTGGATACTCGGATGTCCAGCCCAAAGGGAATCATGCCACTCTTTCAAGAGCTTACGCCTCAAGTTATCTACTAGTGGGACATAAACTCTGTTCCCCTTGGTATAGATGAGTCCCTCCTAGACCCAAAATCACCGTACCTTGCCCTCTTTGATGAGTTGAATCAGAGTCACTGCCTGAGGATCTCGGTACACTCCATCCCTGATCCTAGAAAGAAAGTTGGAGTGCAATTGACTTGCTTGGCCTCCGCCCTCCAACTGTATAGCATTCACTAGCTCCACTTTCTGACACAATGCATCGGTCACGACATTTGCTTTTCCGGGCTTGTACTCCATCACCATGTCGAACTCAGCCAAGAAGTCATGCCATCATGCTTGCTTTGGGGAGAGTTTCTTTTAAGTTTGGAAGTAACTCAATGCGACATTATCTGTCCTTAGTATAAATGGTGCTCCTAGAAGGTAGTGTCCTTATACTCGTAGACAGTGGACCACCGCTGTCATCTCCTTCTCATGCACAGGATATCGTCGCTCGGTCTCGTTGAGCTTGCGACTCTCATAAGCCACTGGATGACCCTTCTACATAAGAACTCCTCTAATAGCAACGTCAGAAGCATCGGTATGGACTTCAAAAGACTTTCCATAGTCTGGTAATCTGAGTACAGGTTCTTCTAACACAGCAGTCTTCAGGTCTTGAAATGCTGCCTCACATTTGTCCGACCATCTCCAGGACTGCTCCTTCTTTAGCAACTCCGTCAACGGAGCTGCACGCTTCGAATATCCAGCTATGAAGCATCGATAATAGTTAATGAACCCAAGGAAGGATCTCAACTCTGCACCTTCTTTGGTGTTCGCCAGTCTGCCACAGCTTGCACCTTAGCCTTGTCCATTTGAATGGACCCATTCCCAGACCGATGCCCCAAGAATAAAATCTCTGTTTAGGTGAAGTAGCACTTTTCCCTCTTCACGAACAAGGTGTTCTCCCTGAGAACTTCAAAAATTGTTCTGAGGTGTCTAACATACTCCTTAAGTGTTTGGCTATAGACGATGATATCGTCTAAGTAGACGATCACAAACTTGTCCACATACTCCTTGAACAGCTAGTTCATAAGAGTGCAGAATGTGGCCGGAGTGTTGGTTAAGCCGAAAGGCATCACCAAGAACTCGAATGCTCCATACCTGGTCATACAGTTAGTATTCGCCTCATCACCTTCTACAATGCGCACCTAACAATACCCTGACCGAAGGTCGAGTTTGGAGAAGTACTTTGCCTTGCCCAATTGATCAAACAAGTCCGCGATGAGCGGGATAGGGTCCTTCTTCTTCACCGTCATCTGGTTGAGGGCTCGATAATCAATGCATAATCCGAGGCTCCCATCTTGTTTCTTCTTAAAGAGGACTGGAGCTCTGAAAGGTGCTTTGGAACTGTAGATGAGACCACCGCTTAGCAGTTCATCTAACTGCTTCCTCAGTTCTGCCAACTCAGGAGGGGCCATGCGGTATGGTGGTCTCGCAGGAGGCTTAACTCCTGGCTCCAGCTCAATCCGATAATCCATGCTTCTGCGTGGTGGTAGAGTTCTCGACAACTCTGTTGGCATCACATCTGAGAACTCCTTCAGGATGTTTGTCACAATAGCAGGTTCCTGAATGGCCTCCCCGTCAAGTGTCTCTAGCTTCATAGCAGCTACAAAGGTTAATTCACCTTTTTGCACCCCTTTCTTTAATTGTAAAGTCAATATTTGTTGTAGGTCCCTGGTTCCTCCTCGAGAAACTGGAACCATGCAGGGATCATCGCCTCCCATTAGACGCAAGAAGTTCAGGAATGATACTGGCACCAGCTTTGTTGTGTGCATAAACTCCATTCCGAGAATCACTTGGAAGTCGTCCAATGGCACCGCCATCAAGTCTGTGCTCCCGCTCCATATCCCGATCTTGATGGGGACCCCCTTTGCTAGTCCGGAGATCCGCTTGGCCTCCGAGTTCACCGCCTTCATACGACTTGGGCTCTTCTCCAAAATTAATCTCAGTCGCTTAGCTTCGCGATCCGCAATAAAATTGTGGGTCGCGCCCATGTCCACCATTGCATGGGTTGTCCAGCCATTAAGCTTGATGTCCACATATATCAACTCGCTGCTTCCTACCTTCGGTGGCTTTGCCTTTGTGTTCTCCCCCACTTGATCACTTGACACATCCAACAAACACATTGCTCCCATCCTGGGTCCTTGCGATGCCTCATTATCACTACTGGAGTCAGAACTGCTCGAATTAAGGGCGATAGCTTTGCCCTTGTCTGACTTACGGGGTCGAATCAATGCCATTAAAGTATTGAGGGCCTGTTTTTGTGGGCACTCCCTCACCATGTGCGGTCCTCCATACAAGAAGCATCTAATAGACTTTGCGACTCTCCCTCGTGAGCCCGGTCCCTTGTGGAAATTCTTCTTCTTTTGCTCGCCCACAAACTCCTTCGCTCAAGAGTATTTAGATGGGCGATTTCTCAAAGATTGTTTCTTCTTTCTCAAATCCTCCGAAGAAACAAAGTCAGTTAGCCTTTCCCTAGCTGCAATTGCCCCAACTACGTCGGTGACATTCCTCCGATGTAGTTCTTGTTGTGCCCATAGCTTCAAGCCATCGAGGAAGCTGAATAACTTATTTTTCTCAGACATGTCCCGTATATCTAGCATGAGTGCTAAAAATTGTTTCACATAGTCTCGGATTGTTATACTTTGGCGGAGGTGTCTCAGTTTCTTTCTTACGACAAACTCTGTGTTCTCGGGCAAGAACTGAGTTCTCAACTCTCGCTTCAAGTCTCCCCATATATCCACTTGACATTGGCCTTGCTGGATCTCTTCCCAATGGGTTTGCCACCAAAGTTTTGCATCCCCATTCAGATACATTGTTGCTATAGCAACTTTGGTTTCTTCAGAATCGAGCCTTGTAGCATTAAAATATTGTTCCATGTCGAACAAGAAATTTTCAAGCTCTTTGGCATCCCTAGCACCTCCATAGCACTGCAGCTCTGGTGCCTTGAAGTTTTGTGGTGGCGTAGTGCAGGTGTTGTTCCCTCCCGCATCAAGAGTCCTTGTTAACACCATCACCTTAGCCGTGAGTTCTGCCACAACTTCATGTAGATGTCATACGGAATCTTTGGTGTCCTTTGTCAGTTGATCAATCAGGGATTCAACTTTCTCGATCCGAGATTCAGCTTCTTCTAGCGAGCTCTCTACCCTATGTAGCCTTCGCTGGCCTTAGTAGAGTTCCTCCATGCTCACTTCAGGAACATCAAGGCAGGTCTCCGCCGTTATAATTCTCTCCTTGTGGCTCTTTTTCCCGGCTGGCGCCTCCTCCCCTCGTGGAGAATACCCAACTTCACGCTTGTCTTGTTCACTGTAAAGCTCCTCATGAGCAGCTCCCACAGTTTACGAGCGAGTTTGCACTTGCAACCCACCTGCAACTGCTTGGAGCAAGGGTCCGACTTGCCCCATCTTGCACGATTCACTGTGATGTTTCACCATGGTGAGATTGTGAATCTTCTTCGCTATTCATATGAATTACTTGCCTGCTCTGATACCATACTGTCACAGACTTAGCTGAATTTGCCTAAGCCGTGCGGCACCCTCGCGGCACTCCCAAAGACTTAGTTGAAATTTCCTAAGTCGTGGAGCAACCTTGCCCACTGTTCCGGACTTAGCTAGGATTGCCTAAGTCATGGAACGCCCAACACATTATCTATCCACAAAGGGTCAGCCCTCTTACAACCTCTTAAGGTCCCGTAGGACCTATAAAGAAGAAGTTGATTAGTTTAGAAGTGAGCGACAGACACATCCCGACGTCTCACAAAGCGAAAAGCTATACAAGAAATTTGTTGAACACCTTGAGTGCAGCAAAGAAAAGAGAGAAAGAGAGCGAAATAGGACTTTAGAGGGTTGTAGGAATGGTCGCAAGTCGACAAACGATGGTTCCCAAGGTATTGGACGCAAGACAAGTTCAATTGCTGATGAACGCCTACGCCCGACATATACCCGGAACCCCATCCGACCCGGTGCCACCCGAGGGGTTTCAAGGTGTTGAAATGGCTGACATTTTGCACCACTCAGAAAGGTTACCGCGGCATACGAAAAAGACCCAAAAACAGGGCTGTTTTGGGTTATTTTGGCTCCGCGTAGCGAGCGATCATTCTACAGCCTTCTACACTACTTTCGTTCACACTTCTTAGGTAAAAACACATAAAATCAAGGCAAAACAAGCTGCCAAACATATGTACAAGCAAGAAAAAGTGACGAACAGTTCAAGGAGCAAAGGCATTGCGGTTGAGCGATGACCGTTCATGACACTGTGCTAATGCCTTCTTATCCCAACTTCGCCTCTGCAAGTTGAGTCACCTTAGTTCCTCTATCAAATGCTTCTCTAAGATAAGGTGCATGTGCCTTGAAGCTCCCTTCGTCTTTGACACCACACAAAATAAGTCTGTCCCATCATAATGAAGAACCTATGGAATGACATAATCCTACTCTTGCCTCTATAAGAAAGCTTTGTGCTTCTGCTCCATGTTTCCATCTTCTATGTCGACTCCCTTCATGCGGCTTGGATATTTTACCAAGTTCTATCCAAGTTGCTCTACCTCTCGATTTGCATTAAGTTGATGGTGGCCCTCATGCCCACCATTCTATGGGTCAGCCCTCTATTGAGTTTAATTTCTACATCGACTCTAAGTGCACCTTTGTATGATGTTGTCATCGTCGCCCCCACAAATGCAGTTGCTAGATTGTGACTCTTCACTAATACAATCAATTGTGCCTTGTTCTGCCCCCACAAATGCAGTTGCTAGATTGTGACTCTTCACTAATACAGTCCCCACTGCACCCTTCAAGGTTTAGCAACGTGCTAAACTTATTGTATAGTTCAGCCTCCTACAGAAGTATCATTTCCATGCCGAAGAGAAAGTTTTAATGCTCCATTACACCAAGTTTTGATCGTCTTAGGATATTCACAAACACTCCATCATCCGCATACAAGCCCTTACATAAGTATCAAATTCTCTGAGTTAGCGATTCCCCTCACCTCTGTGAGCTTTGCATAACTCTTTCGATCGTTGAGCAACACATCCCACTTTGCACGGTCTTATCTTTTACTAAGCGCCTCGCTTGCCTTGAGCATTGTCAATTTTGGTTGCCAACATCGAGCCGTTGCTCGAACTTAGCCATCCCAACCTTTGTGAGCTATGCATTCTTCTTAGCTTACTTGTCCTCGTGGTGCCTCTCGCGCAAAGGGTTGACCATTCCTTTGAATGCTAAACCTGGATGCCCGCTCCTCTGAGCGACTCCTTTCTCTATATCTCAATATCTGTTTCCCCCAAACGGTTGTGCGTACTGGCTGCCCTCCACACAGCCCAGGTAGGTCTCCCATGTTTGTATAATAAATGTTTATGTGTGTTTATCCCGCTCTAATACCAAAATGTCACAGACTTAGCTGGTTTTGCCTAGGTTGTGTGGCACTCTTGCAAGTCTATCCATAAAGGTCAGCCTCTTTGAAACCTCCTAGGGTCTCTTAGGACCTATAAAAGAGAAAATAGGTTAGAGGAAGCACTTCCCACCAGATCCATAAGCAACAGCTTTAGCAAACACTTTATATAGCCAATGCAAATTACAACTATAGAATTTACAAGTTCTAAATAATTGCATAAAAATGATAATGGTCCATTACAGATCGAAGTCCCCATAAGTGCCTACATGACATAACTCCCATTTACAAGCCAAAACCGACCACAAAAACTAACTAAACTAGGCCTACCAAGCCTACTGCAAGCCTACTACCTGCTGTACAAAGAATGTGCAAAAATCGAAGGACATGGACAAACATGAACATTACATCAAACACCTTGTTTATATTTTTATTCGTGACACGCAGGAGCTAGCTTGCAATGGACAGCCACCAACGCCTAACTAGCAAGGGGCAACCGCCAACTGTGTGCCGTGGCAGCTGTTGCTAGGGCAGCGTTGGCGGACAAGGGTAGGCAAGGGCATCACGGTGAGGGTGAGGGAAGAGGGCTAGGGCATCCTTTTGAGAAAAGGATGATCCTGCCCCTCAGAATTTGCGAAATTTCAACTTTATCCCATTTTACAAAATTTCTTAAATACCGTTAATAATTCTAAAAATTTCGATAACTATCCTCTCATCTAGAATTTTAAAAATGCCCTTGACCATTCTGAAAAATTTTGAGCATGTCCTGATTTCCAAAAAAATAATTAATTTAATAGTTTAATTAATTATTATATATATCTAGAAATCCTACATATGATGTGATGTACATGTGATGTATCATGTGGATGGATGATCATTAGTCATGTGTTGTGATGTATATAATTGTGATTATTATTATTATTATTATTATTATTATTATTATTACGGCCTACGAGCTTTTGTTTTTCTCGTTTATTATCGAGCCTACGTGCTTGTGATTATTTGCAATTACATATAGAGGCGCAGCGGCAGTATGGAGGTTACAATGGAACCCATGATGCCATGGCGGGAGATCATGATGCATAGTGATACAACGATCCGATAGAACCAATGATGATAAGATCAATGATCACAGGGCATGGAGATGTGCCGATGCACACATAGATCCTATTATGAGTAATTAGGCCTATTGACTCCAGTTTAATCATATTATGTGACGGCTCATGATCATTCGATGTTGCTTGCATATGTGATGTGTTATATATATATATATATATATATATATATATATATATATATATATATATATATATATATATATATATATAATGTTTACATGTAATATATTAAATATGTATGTGTGTGACACGACATATTAGGAGATCGATATGAAACAAAAACTCCTCTTATGATAACATTAAGTTGGCAAGCGTGAGGCAATAAGATTGACCCACATGACCTTCTATCGTTATAGGAAGAAATTCAATCATGACATAGGTTGCGCCTCTCAAGGCTCACCTATCTACATAATCAAGTTCTTGCCAATGACATAGAGATATAATCAGTGACCTAAGGATATGATATGCTTGGTCGAGCCCCTCAAGGAAATATCATCAAATCAAACTCATCTTATAACGAGGGTAATGACTTAATTGAATATCATAGTTGGACGAGTCCCTTGAGACCTTGATGATTCAGATGCCAAATATAACAGGAATCACAAGGAGTGACTGGTAAGAGTTCCCTACCTTTTGGGCTTAGTATAATTGATCGAGTCCCTCGAGGTTGTACTAAGATGTCAATTGGAACCCGATCCCCACTAGGAGTTTGCGGAAGACTTCCGTCTTGCTGGTTACAGGTGTCCTGCAAGTCAATCACGTGAGTGATGGCACGTATGACATGTTGTGTGATCTTTTTACTTTTGATTAATATTGGTATATTCTCATATTATATTATTTATTACATATATATTGTGATGTCCTTATTTCTATACAATGAGAGTCAGATCGTGTTGAGATCACGATAATAAGATCGATTCACCTTTAAACACAGATCCTAAATAATTTCGGTCATAGGTTACTCAAGAGGGATATTGAGATAACCAGACAGATCGGTGTATAATATACCCATCTATATGATGGAGGCAGCTGGTCTCATAGCCACTTATATGGAGACACTAAGGATATAGTACAGGTGCTCGTTGGAGAATGAGTTTACTGATTGATCCGCTTATGGAATGTTGTATAGTCAATGATACCTAATATTAGATAGCAATTTCATAGTCTCAGTTGTGTATCTGGTCCTTAGACTTGAGACACCAAGGATGCCTTATATAAGTACTCTTTTCTTTGACGCTTATCTTACTGGTTTGAAAAGTTTCAGATCTGGTACAAATGGTTATCGGGATTGGTAGCCAACCTTACGAAGACAATTGAGTGTCAATAGAGGATCATCCACTCTCGGTATCAGGAGAGGAATATCTCATATGTGCTTGCTCAGATAAATCCTGGGCCAGGGTCATTCGGATTGAGAGAGAAAGTGTTCTCTGAGAGAATTCGATTAGAGCGAGACTATGATGGATTCTGTATGTGGCCTAACAGTACCATGTCCAATATACGGTCTCTAGGATATTAGATGAATGTGGGATTATAGATACATAGTAACTATGGACAGACAGGTCTAATGGATTTGATCCTCCTGTACCATCTAGGGACTATGGCGTAGTGGCCTAGTACGTTCATAGTCAATGAGTCAAGTGAATTATTATGGGGATAATAATTCACTATATGAGAAAGAGTTCTAATGGGAGTGACTCACGATCGGCTTGGTATTGGGCCTAGAGGATCACATACATATGGTGGATGCTTTAGCTAATAGAGGATTGGATGAAGATCCAATTAGCCCATATTCTCATTAGATGAGACCCTATACTGATGGGCTCCTTAATTAAGACCCAATTAGAGCCCTACGGAGATTATTGGATATAGATCCAATAATACAAGGTTAGTAGGTAATTAGATAGAGGTCCAAAACCCACTAAGGCAGGAGCCCTAGGATTTTTTAATGGCTCTCTATAAATAGGAGGGGAGACTCATGGTTGATAGGTTGATAGTTTGTAGCTTTAGCCACCACCTCCTATTCTCCTCCCTCCTTCTGAGCAAGAGTTGCAAGATCAGATTAGAGGAGTTCCGTTGTAGAGATCCATCGTGTGGATACCGCTAGAGAGGAGGACGCTTGACCTCCTTCATCTTCTCCATCCGGATTTAGAATACAAGGATATATGATCTCCCTAAGTAAAATTAATTTCTTACACATCGTGATTTTTTTTATTTTTATGATTTTTCTCACGACCATAATCTTTTGCATGACGATTTGATCTGTGTGGGAACCCAATTTTTGGTTTGATTTTCGTTATACATGTGATGGACCCGCTAAGGTTTCCCAATAGTGGTATCAGAGCCATGGTTTTCATGCGAAAGATTAGTTTTAAACTGTGTGTGATGAGATTGAATTGCGTAGAATCGTTCTACGTATTCTTATTGCGTTTTCACAATGAAGGTAGTGAGGAGGAGGGGCAACCGGGCATGGCTAGGCCATGGCCAGCCCCCGTGTAGGGGCGACTGGCTGCATCTAAGGCCCCCGCGGCCGGCTACGACCAAGCCCCTCCAAGGGGCGGCCACACATAGGCAGCAACCGCCCGCGGGCACGACCGACTATGGTCATCGTGAGGGCTACGTGCACCGCAGGACTATCGCCACCCACCGATGCGAAGCGGACACCCAAGGGTGGCCTCCTTGTGGTGGTTGTATGCGCAAAGGGCAGTTGTTGCTGCGTAGGGTAGCGACGGTGGTGGCGCAGATGGGGCAAGAGGGGTTAGGGCATCCTTTTGTGAAAAGGATGATCCTGGCCCTCTAAATTTAGAAAATTTCAAGGACTGTCCCTATATACAGAATTTTAAAAATATCGTCAATAATTCTATAAATTTTGAGGACTGTCCTCTCATCCAGAATTATGAAAATACCCTTGACAATTCTGAAAATTTTGAGCCTGATTTCTAGAAAATAATTAATTAAATAGTTTAATTAATTATTATATATCTAGTAATCCTACATATAATGTGGATGGATGATTATTAGCCATGTGTTGTATTGTGTGTAATTATGATTATTATTATTATTATTGGGGTCTGTGAACCTCTGTTTTTCTCATTTATTATCGGGCCTACATGCCTGTGATTATTTGTAATTACATAGAGAGGCATGTCGGGAGCGTGGAGATGACAGCGGGACCCACGATGCCGTAGCGGAAAATTACGAAGCATGGTGATGCGACGATCCGACGGAATCGATGATGACGAGATTAATAATCACAGGGCATGGAGATGTACCGATGCACACATAGATCCTATTGTGAATGATTAGGCCCATTGGCTCGGGCTTAATCATATTAGGTGATGGTTCTTGATCATCCGGTGTGGCTTGCATATGTGATGTGTTATTCACCTACTAGATATAAGTATATATATATTTACATGCGATGTAGATATATATTAAATATGTATGTGTGTGACACGACATATTAGGAGACCGATATAAAAATCCCTCCTATGATAATATTAAGTCAGTAAGCGTGAGGCAATAAGATTGATCCATGTGGCCTTCCATCGTTATAGGAAGAAATTGAATCACGACATAGGTTGAGTTGGTTGAGTCCCTCGAGGCTCACCTGTCTACGTGACCAAGATCTTGCCTATGACATAGAGATGTCACAGGTGACCTGAGGACATGGTATGCTTGGTCGAGTCTCTCGAGGGTATATCATTGAATCAGACTCATCTTATAACGATCGTGATGACTTAACTGAACATCATTGTTGGTTGAGTCCCTCGAGACTATGATGATTCAGAGGCTGAACATGATAAGAATCATAAGGAGTTGTGATTTGCAAGAGTCGCCCACCTTTTGGGCGTAGTGCAATTGGTCGAGTCCCTCGAGGTTGCACTAAGATGCCAATTGGATCCCGATCCCCATTAGGAGTTTGCCGGAGACTTTCATCTCACATGTCGAGGGTGTCATGGGATTCACTAAGAAAATAGTGGGAGTACATTAAGATAGAAGTCCATATCTTAATTAGTATTTTTTGTAAAATTTATGTGTTATTTAATTTACGATATATCTTGCTTATCGCTTGCAAAACCCTTACGTGACATACTTGATGCCAACCGCATCATTAGTCTAAAGGCTCCACAATTTGAGAATTATTCTCATGGAGGAGAAAATCCTATATGTCCTTAACATGATTGTGCCCACGTCGGAGGAAAGGACAAGCGAGTATGAGACAACTCGCTTTATGAAGTATATAGATAGTTCTAGAGGATACCCTATGTATGATCTTATACTTCAATCCTTTTCATAGTTTATTATTAACTTTAATATGAACAACTTGAGGTGACTCTATCTAAGCTCCTCAATAAGTTGAGGGAAGCTGAGAGCACCATTAAAAAAGAAAAGCTAGTTCTATATATTGGTGAGACTAATAAGAAAAGGAAGGCTAGTGAAGACCCTTAAGAAGGGCAAGGGCAAAGAAAGACTAGGTAAGGCAAAGGTTGCCAAGAGAGACCCGACAAAGGACAAAGGACAGTGCTTCCACTACGGCCAAGATGGGAATTGAAAGATGAACTGTAAGGACTACCTTGTAGATAAGGTGAAATAGAAGCTTACAGAAGCTTCAGGTATATTCATGATCAGTCTTCACTTGTCAGATTTTTATAATAACATATGGGTATTAGATATCGAGAGTGTTTATCATATTTGTAATTCGTTGTAAGTTCTGGCAAGACCTAGGAGACTGGCCAGCGGCAAGATGGACCTCAAGATGGGCAATGGAGTAAGAGTTGCTATAGTTACCATTGGGGAGGTCACCCTATATCTGTCTGGTGGGGCTATTATTGCATTGGATGCATGCTATTTTGTTTTCTCTATTATTAAAAACATTATATCCATCTCTTGTTTGATAATTAATTGATATAAATTATTTTTTGAGAATAATAGTTGTTCAATAATTATGGATAATGAGATCATCACTAGAGAGACCCTTGTAAATGGCTTATATATGTTAGACATTTCTCCATACATCATAAATATAAATATATCTAAGAGGAAAAGAGATGAGGTGAATAATGCAAACCTATGACATTATAGGCTAGGTCATATACATGAGGGAAGGATTCAAAAGTTGCTGAAAGATGGATACTTACATCCATCTGACTATAAGTCATATGCAACTTACGAACCTTGCCTTCGTGGGAAGACGACCAACTCTCCTTTTAGTGGAACTGGAGAGAGAGCCACCGAGTTATTGGAACTCATACATAGTGATGTATATGGTCCCATATCAACTCAGGCTATATGTGGTTACTCATACTTCATTACATTCGCTGATGATTTCTCTCAGAATGGACATATGTACTTAATAAAGTATAAATCTGAGGCTTTTGAGAAATTCAAGGAATATAAGAATGAGGTAGAGAACCAAATTGGAATGAGTATTAAGACTTTTAGATCAGATCGAGGAGGAGAGTATTTCCTCAGGGACAATGGGATTCTATCCCAGTGGACACGTCCTTATACACCTCACCTCAATGGTGTATCAAAAAGAAGGAATTGCACGCTATTAGACATGGTATGGTCCATGATGAGTTTTGCTAACCTACCCGTCTCATTTTGAGGGTACGCCCTAGAGACTGTAGCTTACCTTCTGAATAGAGTTTCATTAAAGTCGTTAGTGTCTAAACCATTTGATGGAAAGGAAAGAAACTCGATCTTAAGATTGTTAAGATTTGGGGTTGTCCTGCCCACGTTAGAAGACATAACCCTGATAAGTTGGAATAAAGGATAGAATGGTGCATATTCGTGGGATACCCAAAAGAAACTTATAGGTATTATTTCTATCATCCCGAGGACCGAAAGGTCTTTGTTGCCAATAGAGTTGTGTTTCTTCAGAAGGAACACATTCTTGGTGGAAACAGTGAGAGTGAGATAAAATTGAGCAAGGTTGGAGAACCTAGCTCAAGCACCATTCTAGAGCCCCAGTTTGTTCAGGTGTATAACACATAAATTCTAATTTTACATAGGTTTAGTAGAGTATCTCACTCTCCTTAAAGATATGTGAGACATATCAGTGGAGATAACTCTCAGGATGTTGATCCTCGGACCTACGAGGAGGCTATTATGAGTATAGACTCTGGAAAGTGGCAAGAAGCCATGAATTCTTTCCATGTACTCTAATAAGGTTTGGAACCTTGTGGATGCACCTGAGGGTATTGTAGCCATCGGCTGCAAATGGATCTTCAAGAAGAAGATCGGAGTGGATGGAAATGTGACCTATAAAGCAGGGTTGGTAGCTAAAGGATATGGTCAAGGTTGACAAGGAGTTGACTATGACGAAACCTTATCACCTATAGCCATGCTTAAATCCATTAGAATTATTTTGGCCATTACAGCACCTATGACTATGAGATCTGGCAAATAAATGTCAAAACGCATTCCTCAATGGCAACCTCGAGGAGGAGGTGTATATGATACAGCCAGAGGGACTTGTATCCAAAGAAAGTCCAGATAATATGTACAGGTTGCTTAGATCTATTTATGGATTGAAGCAAGCTTCCCGAAGTTCGAACATAAGATTTGATAAGGTGATCGGATCTTAAGACTTCATTAAGAATGAAGATGAGCCTTGTGTGTACAGGAAGGTAAGTGGAAGCGCTATCACCTTCTTGGAGCTATATATGGATGACATCCTAATCATTGGGAATGATATAGGAATGCTATCCACAGTAAAGGCTTAGCTATCCAGAAACTTCTCCACGAAAGACTTAGGGAAAACTTCTTATATTTTAGGGATCCGGATATATAGATATAGATCCAAAAGGATGCTTGGCTTGTCCCAGTCTAGGTACATAGACTTCACTGTCAAAAGGTCTGGAATGGAGAATTCCAAGAGAGGTCTCATACCGATGAGACATGGAATATCACTTTCTAGGAGTATGTCCCCAAAGACTCCCGAACAAAGGGAAGACATGGATAAGATACCTTATGCCTCAGTGATAGGGTCTATCGTGTATGTGATGCTATGTACCAGGCCTAATATAGCACATGCTCTGAGTGTCACGAGCAGGTATTAGACAGATTCAAGCTTAGAACACTTGAAGGCAGTAAAGTGTATCCTTAAGTGTCACGCCCCTCCAAAATATCGACAATATTTAAAATTTTGTCACAACAACTAATCCAGGATCCAAACACACATTTTGAGGTCACTAAGAAAACATTCAGATCAAATTTTCACCTCTATAGTCTACAAATTCAACACCCTGTGCAGTTCATAAACATACCACGCATCACTCGATAATTCATATAATCTGAACTCAACTCTTCAAAATAATAACCACACATAATCTCATAAGTGGGGAAGTCTATGCAGTCACCAAAACAACGATTACCATAAATTCATATCATTACATGCATTTAACTTAACATTCCAAAATCCTATACATGAGGAATCCTTTATCTTACACAAAATCCACAGGTTTAGATTCATCGTCACATTTCATAAGATGCAGAGTAGCTTATACAACAAAAACACATATGCTAACAAAGATCTGCCCAAAATCTTCTAAACTTTCCACCGCCTCAGCCCAATCTTAACAATTAAGCAAGCGATACGCTATCCTGAAAAATTTATCAACAAACGGGGTGAGCATAAGGAGCTCAGCAAGTGACTAACATATCCATATCAAAATAATACAATTTCCAAAGGGATACAGTTGCAAAGTACAAGGCAGAATATACGATTTCGTAGACATAAAATTGTTAGGAGCAGAAACATAATTGTCTTTTCAATCTTACATATTTGTTTCACACGGATGGGGCATAGAGTAATTGGAGCATCTCGATCAAAGGAAACATATCGAAGCTTATCGTGGCATACAAAATGTTACGAAGCATATCAACGGCATATGGAATATTTCGAAGCAAAATCATCAGTGAATGAAGCATTTCAGAGCATATCAAAAACAAATATCGTACAGAAGCTCAAACGTCGTCCTTGACATCGCAATCATATTATTCTTATCCAGAGCATGAACAGAAACAACTCACCAAAACTCTGGATGTCATATCAAACATATAGAAGGTGTAGTGGAATCTCGATGTGATCCATCCATTTCTGAATGACCACGACAAATGTCTCCCACGTCGGGAGCTCCATCCACCCACGTCTAGGTGAAGTCGAAGGGGCGAGCATCGCAGCTCTAAGCACATACCCTTTACCATTTCGCAAAGGTCCGAATATCCCAGCGGGACCCCACATAGCGGACAATAAGCATATACCCTTTACCATTTCTGGCAAAGGTCCAGACAATCCCACATACCAGAGTACAAGAGGGCAGTTTTAACAATAAGTAGCATATGTCGGAAACACACGCGGAACAACAAAACGTGCATGTGTCTTTTCGAGATAATACGAAACAAAGAACAAATCTCTCACAAATATATTCAGATTTGGAATGAAATGAAAACAAGAATGTACAGGATTCCAAGCAATCATATTTAGCTCAATTCCAATAAGAAGGTTAGACGAATTCAAATATCCAAAGGAATAGAACAAAATCCGAAATCGACCAAAGCTTGATTTCGGACAGATTTCCAGTGGCATAGCAAACAAATATTTCAGAATATCAATTATGCTCCAATACCCATAAGAAAGTTATGGTCGAACCCTATATCAATCTATATTTTGATGGAACAAATTTCGTATGAAACAGGGTTCCCAACATGGAGTTACTTTTGATTTGGTAACCCAAGGGCAAAAACACAATCACTGTTTTACAGAATTTATAGGGTCGGATTCAACAGATAATAGGGTAGGCAATTGAATTCCAAAATTTACAAACTATATTTCAAAAGAAAGATTTTCAAGTCTAGTTTATAGAGAATTAAGTTTTGTCTAAATCAGAGACTCCAACAGGGAGTTATACATAATTTAGTGACACACGGTTAGAAACTACAAACTCTGTTTTACAGATTACATAGTATCAATTAAAACAAATGTTTGGACATGCTATTGAACTTCAAAGTTTTCAATTTTAGTGTCAAAAGAAAGATCTATCAGTCTAGATTCATATAAAATAATTTTAACCTAAATCCAAAATCAGTACAATAATCTACAGCCGAAACAAGGCAGAAGGGTCAGGACTTTGATAATTTTCCAGATTCAGATCTTATAAGCAACAAGAGAGATTTCAGCTTTGCAGGTCTTGAATTCAGCAATTAATTTTGGAAAGCAAGGCAAAACAGCAAGGATAAAGTATCAGAAGGCAAAAAAATTAGGATAGAACACTTGCCTTTGATAATTTTGACCCTAAGTGAAAAGATTTGAGCAAGAACCCTTAAAGCCCCAAATCTTCTTCTTCTTCTTCTTCTTCTTTCTTTCTTTCTTTCTTTTTTTTTTTGAACAGATCACCCACGTAGCTGTCTTCTCTGCTTCCTTAAGAATGAAGG
Source organism: Ensete glaucum (assembly GCA_021527575.1). NCBI lineage: Eukaryota > Viridiplantae > Streptophyta > Magnoliopsida > Zingiberales > Musaceae > Ensete > Ensete glaucum. Next base: position 7,504,364 of record CM038556.1, read on the forward strand.
CAGAGAGGCTTAAATGGTGGAATTTGTCATTTTTTATATTTTGCAATTTAGTCCTTGTATTTAGTATATTTACGATTAGGTCCTCAGGGTTTACATATAGGTCCTCAGATTTTTTTTTTTTTTTTTGAACAGATTACCCAAATCTTACAAATAAGTACTTCTGATTCATACTCTATTTCCTTTGTCAATTTAAAATGAATGCTTACATTATCACCAGAAATTTATACGAAAATTCGGAAATGAGGGGTGTTACACTCTCCCCCTTAAAAGAAAATTTTAGTCCTCTAAATTTATCGTACCTCTATCAATGAAAAGACTGGGATACACCTTTTTCATTTCCTCCTCTAGCTCCCAAGTTGTCTCCTCTCCAGAATGATGTCTCCAATTTACTTGAACCAGTGGGATGACCCGATTCCTTAGGACTTTTTCTTTCTTATCAACAATCTGAATAGGCTCTTCCACATAAGATAAATCTTTATCGATCTCCACCAGCTCATACTTAATGATGTGAGAAGGGTCATATATATACTTTCTAATCATCGAGACATGAAATATATCATGGACATGGCACAATGCTGGTGGCAAGGCAATCCTGTATGCGACAGAACCAACCCTCTCAAGAACCTCAAAAGGTTCAATAAATCTTGGGCTTAATTTTCCTTTCTTCCCAAACCTTATAATGCCTTTGGAAGGGGAGACTTTTAAGAATACAAAATCTCCGATTTCAAACTCAATATCTCGTCTTCTATTGTCGGCATAACTCTTTTGACGACTCTGAGCAGTCTTTAACCTTTTCCTTATAACTTGAATTTTCTCGGTAGTTTCTTGTACCTTGTCCGGTGCTAACAGCTTTCTGTCACCAACTTCCTCCCAACATATAGGTGTTATGCACTTTCGCCCATATAAAGCTTCATAAGGAGCCATCTGAATACTTGAATGATAACTATTATTATCGTGAACTGAACAAGTGAAATATCCTTATCCCATTCACCATTCCAATCCATAACATAGGCTCTAAGCAAATCCTCAAGTGTTTGAATTATTCTTTCTGACTGACCATCAGTCTGAGGATGATATGCAGTACTAAACTTAACTTTAGTGCCCATCGACTCCTGCAATCTTCTCCAGAATCTAGAAAGAAATCTGGAGTCTCTATCAGAGATGATCTCCTTTGGAATACCATGAAGTCTTACTATTTTATTGACATATAAATCTGCAAGTTTATCAAGCGAATAAGTCATATTAATCGGTAGGAAGTGTGCAGATTTTGTTAACCTATCAATGATAACCCAAATAGCATCATGCTTCCTAGAGGTTCTGGGTAATCCTGAAACAAAATCCATAGTAATACATTCCCATTTCCATTCAGGGATATCTAAAGGTTGCAACAACCCTCCAGGTCTTTGGTGTTCTACTTTGATTTGCTAACAAGTCAAACATTTTGAAACATACATTGCAATTTCCTTCTTTATGCCTTCCCACCAATAATGACTTTGAAGATCTCTATACATCTTAGTGCTCCCAAGATGTATGGTGTACTTTGAAGTATGACTTTCCTTTAGGATTTGATTCTTGATATCTGGTTCATTTGGTACACATACTCTCTCCCCAAATCTCAATAGGCCATCCTTTGAAACTTGAAATTATGGCTTCAATCCCTTTTCTACTTCATTCCTCAAGTAGATTAAATGTGGATCTCGTAATTGTGCTTCCTTAATTTGTTGAATAAGATCAGATTGCACTTGAATGGAGGCCATCAATATCATCGAGTCTTGCTCTTTCCTCAAAGCTTTCAAATCAAAATTTTCTTCTAATAACTTCCATTGCTTCACAACCAGACTAGCCATAAAACTTGTAGATTTCCTACTAAGTGCATCAGCTACAACATTGGCTTTGCCCGGGTGATAACGGATGGCACAATCATAATCCTTTAGAAGTTCTATCCATCTTCGCTGTCTCATGTTTAACTCTTTCTGAGTGAAAATATATTTTAAACTCTTGTGATCAGTGAAGATTTCAAACTGTCGACCATACAAATAATGTCTCTAAATCTTTAGAGCAAAAATAATTGCTGCTAACTCCAAATCATGAGTCGGATAATTCAATTCATAACCTTTAAGTTGCCTAGAAGCATAAGCAATTACTCTCCCTTCCTGCATCAAAACACATCCTAGGCCTTTTCTTGAAGCATCAGTATAAACTACAAATCCCTCACTACCACTTGGAATAGTGAGAATAGGGGCACTAGTCAACCTTCTTTTTAACTCTTGAAAACTTTGCTCACAATCATCACCCCATACAAATTTCATGTTCTTTTTAGTAAGTTTGGTGAGAGGTTGTGCAATTCGAGAGAATCCCTCCACAAATCTCCTGTAATAACCTGCCATGCCCAAGAAGCTTCTAACTTCTATTACATTTGTTGGTACTTCCCATTCAACTACGGCTTCTATTTTCCTTGGATCAACAGATATACCCTTCCCTGAAATCACATGGCCTAAGAAAGCAACTTCATTCAACCAAAATTCACATTTGCTGAACTTCGCATACAACTTCTTTTCTCTTAGTATGGACAACACATCTCTCAAGTGTTCCTCATGCTCCTGATTACTCTTTGAATACACCAATATGTCATCAATAAATACAATTACACAGATATCCAAGAGTGGTTGAAATATCCTATTCATTAGTTCCATAAAAGCTGCAGGGGCATTTGTCAAACCAAAAGGCATCACCAAGAATTCATAATGACCATATCGAGTTAAAAGTGTTTTGAAATATCCTCCTCCTTGATCTTCAATCGATAGTAACCTGACCTCGGGTCAATCTTAGAGAATATTTGTGCACCCTGCAATTGATCAAACAAATCATCAATTCTAGGTATGAGATACTTATTTTTGATGGTCACCTGATTCAACTGTCTATAATCAATACAAAGCCTCAATGTTCCATCCTTCTTCTTCACTAATAATACCGGAGCACCCCATGGGGATACACTGGGTCGTATGAAACCCTTATCTAATAATTCTTGTATTTGCTTCTTTAACTCCTCTAGCTCGAGTGGTGCCATTATGTAGGGAGGCTTAGATATTGGGGTTATACTGGGGACTAGATCAATAGCAAATTCACCCTCTCTATCTAGAGGTAAACCAGGCAAGTCATCTGGGAATACATCAGGAAATTCTTTGACCACTACAATTTCATCTAGGTGGGTTTCCTGATCTGAATGCTCCTTTACACACACCATATAACAAAAATAACCTTTATGCATAAGACGATAAACTTGAAGTGTTGATATCAAGCAAGGAGGCAAATTATGCCTAATGCCCTCAAAGAAAAATATAGGCTGATCTGGTATGCAGAAAGTAATTATTTTTTTGTAACAATCAATACTAGCATGATGAGAAGATAACCAATCCATGCCAAGTATAATATCAAAGCCCTGGATCTCTAGGAGAATCAAATCAGCAAGGAGTTCGTGGTCTCCAATAGAGATCAAACAAGATGGGTAGACCAAGTTTGTTGCCAATGAATCTCCAACAGCAGTTGTTACATATAACATATAATCCAGGGGTTTAGGTAGAATATCCAAGTGACAAGCAAAGTATTGTGAAACAAACGATAAGTTGGAGCCGGGATCAAACAAAACTTTTGCATTTCTTTTAGAAACATAAAGAATACCTTCCACCACTGATTTGGAAGCCTTAGAATCTTGTTCAGTGATAGCGTACACTCTAGCATGGGCTGAGGGTCTAGGAGGCAGTGGCTCTTTCTTCCTTTTCAGTGGGCAATCTCTTAATTGATGACCTAGCTTTCCACAACCAAAACATGCTCCAGTCAACCGAAAACACTGACTTGTTTCATGATTTAATCCACATTTTGCACATAACTGAGTCCTCCCCAATGGTTTCCTTTTCTCAAATCCAGATGTCTTAAACCTCTTGTTACTAGCTTCATATTCATTTTCTCTCCTGCTTTTGCCAGTAAATTTGTCCCCTTTGTTCTTGCCAATGATTTCTTGAATTTCCTCCGTGTCTCTTTCGATTTTCAAAGCTCTTTCTACCGTATCAGCATATGTTCGTAATTTTAAAGCTGACATTTCTTATTCTTGGCCGTAATCCCTTTTAAACCTTCTTGCTTTTCTAGATTCATCATCAGTCATATGTGTGGCAAACCGAGAGCTCGGTGAATTTAGATTCATCTGTAACCGTCATACTTCCCTGGATAAGATTCAAGAACTCCAATTCTTTTTGCTCTCTCATACAATCTGAAAAATATTTATCGTTAAACTTTTCTTGGAATAACTTCCATGTCATTGGCTCATGTTTGATTTCAGACATCCTCTTAATCATTCTCCACTAGTGTTCAGCTTCTCCTTCCAGCATAAAGGTGACAAGAAAAACCTTTCGATCATCAAGGTAATTTAAAGCATCAAATATTTTCTCTATCTGCATCATCCATCGTTCTGCCACCATTGGATCAGACTCACCATTAAAACTGAGAGGACTAAGCTTCTTAAACTGTCTAATTCCCAACCCCGTCTGGTTTGATGTCTCTGTTCCATCATTACTTCCTTGATGGACAGGTTGTTGTTGTTGTTGCATCACTTGTGCCATAGTCTCCAAAGTCCGCATGATACCACTCAATTGATCAGCAGTAGATGCAACAGGAGAACCAGATGATCTCGTCATCCTCGCTTCCTAAAACATCAAAAAAAATATTTTCTTTGATCAATCTCTAAATGATAGTCAATAAACCTCAAAAAGAGAATATTCTTAGTGATTCTCAAATCATGCTCTGATACCACCTCTGTCACGCCCCTCCAAAATATCGATAATATTTAAAATTTTGTCACAACAACTAATCCAGGATCCAAACACACATTTTGAGGTCACTAAGAAAACATTTAGATTAAATTTTCACCTCTATAGTCTACAAATTCAACACCCTGTGCAGTTCATAAACATACCACGCATCACTCGATAATTCATATAATCTGAACTCAACTCTTCAAAATAATAACCACACATAATCTCATAAGTGGGGAAGTCTATGCAGTCACCAAAACAACGATTACCATAAATTCATATCATTACATGCATTTAACTTAACATTCCAAAATCCTATAAATGAGGAATCCTTTATCTTACACAAAATCCACAGGTTTAGATTCATCGTCACATTTCATAAGATGCAGAGTAGCTTATATAACAAAAACACATATGCTAACAAAGATCTGCCCAAAATCTTCTAAACTTTCCAGCCCAATCTTAACAATTAAGCAAGCGATACGCTATCCTGAAAAATTTATCAACAAACGGGGTGAGCATAAGGAGCTCAGCAAGTGACTAACATATCCATATCAAAATAATACAATTTCCAAAGGGATACAGTTGCAAAGTACAAGGCAGAATATACGATTTCGTAGACATAAAATTGTTAGGAGTAGAAACATAATTGTCTTTTCAATCTTACATATTTGGTTCCTGACAGATGGGGCATAGAGTAATTGGAGCATCTCAGTATCGAAGGAAACATATCGAAGCTTATCAGTGGCATACAAAATGTTACGAAGCATATCAACGGCATATGGAATATTTCGAAGCAAAATCATCAGTGAATGAAGCATTTCAGAGCATATCAAAAACAAATATCGTACAGAAGCTCAAACATCGTCCTTGACGTCACAATCATATTATTCTTATCCAGAGCATGAACATAAACAACTCACCAAAACTCTGGATGTCATATCAAACATATAGAAGGTGTAGTGGAATCTCAGTCAGAATGTGATCCATCCATTTCTGAATGACCACCTGACAAATGTCTCCCACGTCTGGGAGCTCCATCCACCCACGTCTAGGTGAAGTCAGAAGGGGCCGGCAGAGCATCGCAGGCTCTAAGCACATACCCTTTACCATTTCTGGCAAAGGTCCAGAATATCCCACAGAGCGGGACCCCACATAGCGAGCAATAAGCACATATCCTTTACCATTTCTGGCAAAGGTCCAGACAATCCCACACACCAGAGTACAAGAGGGCAGTTTTAACAATAAGTAGCATATGTCGGAAACACACGCGGAACAACAAAACGTGCATGTGTCTTTTCGAGATAATACGAAACAAAGAACAAATCTCTCACAAATATATTCAGATTTGGAATGAAATGAAAACAAGAATGTACAGGATTCCAAGCAATCATATTTAGCTCAATTCCTATAAGAAGGTTAGACGAATTCAAATATCCAAAGGAATAGAACAAAATACGCGAAATCGACCAAAGCTTGATTTCGGACAGATTTCCAGTGGCATAGCAAACAAATATTTCAGAATATCAATTATGCTCCAATACCCATAAGAAAGTTATGGTCAAACCCTATATCAATCTATATTTTGATGGAACAAATTTCGTATGAAACAGGGTTCCCAACATGGAGTTACTTTTGATTTGGTAACCCAAGGGCAAAAACACAATCACTGTTTTACAGAATTTATAGGGTCGGATTCAACAGATAATAGGGTAGGCAATTGAATTCCAAAATTTACAAACTATATGTCAAAAGAAAGATTTTCAAGTCTAGTTTATAGAGAATTAAGTTTTGTCTAAATCAGAGACTCCAACAGGGAGTTATACATAATTTAGTGACATATGGTTAGAAACTGCAAACTCTGTTTTACAGATTACATAGTATCAATTAAAACAAATGTTTGGACATGCTATTGAACTTCAAAGTTTTCAATTTTAGTGTCAAAAGAAAGATCTATCAGTCTAGATTCATATAAAATAAGTTTAACCTAAATCCAAAATCAGTACAATAATCTACAGCCGGAACAAGGCAGAAGGGTCAGGACTTTGATAATTTTCCAGATTCAGATCTTATAAGCAACAAGAGAGATTTCAGCTTTGTAGGTCTTGAATTCAACAATTAATTTTGGAAAGCAAGGCAAAACAGCAAGGATAAAGTATCAGAAGGCAAAAAAATTAGGATAGAACACTTGCCTTTGATAATTTTGACCCTAAGTGAAAAGATTTGAGCAAGAACCCTTAAAGCCCCAAATCTTCTTCTTCTTCTTCTTTCTTTCTTTCTTTCTTTTTTTTTTTGAACAGATCACCCACGTAGCTGCCTTCTCTGCTTCCTTAAGAATGAAGGCAGAGAGGCTTAAATGGTGGAATTTGTCATTTTTTACATTTTGCAATTTAGTCCTTGTATTTAGTACATTTACGATTAGGTCCTCAGGGTTTACATATAGGTCCTCAGATTTTTTTTTTTTTTTGAACAGATTACCCAAATCTTACAAATAAGTACTTCTGATTCATACTCTATTTCCTTTGTCAACTTAAAATGAATGCTTACATTATCACCAGAAATTTATACGAAAATTCGGAAATGAGGGGTGTTACATTAAGTACTTGAGAAGCACTAAATGATCTTTTACTGATATATTGAGAAGGTAGCCTCCAGGTTGAGGGCTACATGGACTCGAGTTTTCAATTTGACATTGATGATAGCAAGTTGAATTCAGGCTTTGTTTTCACTCTGAATGGAGGAACAATAAGCTGGAAGAGTTCCATGCAAGATACTATTGCTGACTCGACCATAGAGGCAAAATACATTGCTACATCAAAAGCAGCAAAGGAAGGGGTTTGGATGAAGAAGTTCATCAAGGATTTGGGAGTCATGCCAAGCAGCATGGAGCTAACTCCTATATATTGTGAAAGCGACAGGGTGATAACTCTAACAAAGGAACTCAAGTCTCAACAGAACTGTTCTGAGGAGGTTCCATTTGATTAGAGTGATCATGACCCAAAAAGATATAGCAATGGAAAGATTTAACATTGCAAATCCACTTATGAAGTTGTTGGCTTAGATTGTATTTGAGCGTCACAAGGGTTTGATGGGGATCAGACACATAGGTGATTGGCTTTTGGTCATGTGGGAGATTGCTGGTTGCAGGTGCCCTATAAGCCAATCACGTGAGTGATGGCATGTGTGACAAGCTGTATGATCTTTTTATTTATGATCAATATTGGTATATTATCATATTATATTATTTGTTACATATATATTGTGATGTCCTTGGTTTTGTGCAATGGGAGTCGGATCGTGATGAGATCACGATAATGAGATCGATTCACCTTTAAATACAGATCTTAAATAATCCCAGTCATAGGTTACTCAAGAGGGACATTGACATAACCGGACAGATCGGTTTACTATATACCCATCCATATGATGGAGGCAGCTGGTCTCATAGCCACTTGTGTGGAGACACTAAGGATATAGTACAGGTGCTCATTGGAGAATGAGTTCACTGATTGATTCACTTATGGAATGTTGTATGGTTAATGATACCTAATGTCAGACAGCGATTCTATAGTCCCAATTGTGTATCTGGTTCTTAGACTTGAAACATGAAGGATGCCTTATATAAGTACTCCTTTCTTTGACACCAGACTTACAGGTTTGGAAAGTTCCAGATCTGGTGTAGGTAGTTATCGGGATTGGTAGCCAACCTTACGAAGGAAATTGAGTGTCAATAAAGGATCATCCACTCTCGTTATCACAAGAGGAATATCCCATATGTACTTGCTCAGATAAATCCCTGGCCAGGGTCATTCAGATTGAGAGAGAAAGAGTTTTTCGAGAGAATCCGATTAGAGCAAGACTATAATGGATTCTGTATATAGCCTGATAATACCATATCTAATATATGGTCTCTAGGATATTAGATGGATGAGGGATTATAGATACATGGTAACTGTGGACAGATAGGTCCGATGGGTTTGATCCCCCCCTGTACCATCTGGGGACTATTGTGTAGTGGCCTAGTACGTCCATAGTCAATGAGTCGAGTGAATTATTATAGGGATAATAATTCACTAAATCAGAAAGGCCCAATTAGAGGTCTAAGGAGATTATTGGATAGAGATCCAATAATACAAGATTAGTGGCTAATTCGATGGAGATCCATTACCCACTAAGGCAGGAGACCTAGGGTCTTTTTATGACTCTCTATAAATAGGAGGGGAGACTCATGGTTGATAGGCTACAGCTTTAGCCACCACCTCCTATTCTCCTCCCTCCCTTTGAGTAAGAAGTGCAAGATCAGATTGGAGTTTCGTGGCAGAGATCTATCGTGTGGATGCCACTAGAGAGGAGGACGCTTGACCTCCTTCATCTTCTCTATCCGGATCTGGAATATAGCGATATACGATCTCCCTAGGTAAAATCAATCTCTCACATATCATAGTTTTTTTGTTTTTATGTTTTTTCTCACGACCCCAATCTTTTGCATGATGATTTAATCTGCATAAAAAATCAATTTTTGCTTTAATTTCCACTGCACATATGATGCACCCGTTGAGGTTTCCCAACGCGTCTCACGTGTTGAGAGTGTCACGTGATTCACTAGAAAATTTGCTAGAAATATGTCGCTTACAAACCCCTTACATGACATACTTGATGCCAACCACCTCAATGGTAAAAACTATGTGGATTGGCTCCGTAATTTAAGAATTATTCTTATGATGGTGAAAATCATGTACGTCCTTGATACAATTGTACCCACACCGAAAGAAGGGGCAAGCAAGGATAAGATCACTCGCTATGTGAAGTATATAGATGATTCCACATTGGTAAAATGTTATATGCTGGCCTTTATGATTTCTAAGTTACAAAGGCAACATAGCACATGGATGCAGATGCTATCCTTCTTCGTCTCCACCAGCTGTTTAAGAAATATGGAAGAATTCAACGATATGAGATATCTAAGGGACTCTTCCAAGCTAGGATAACAGAAGGGACATCGGTTGAGAACCATGTCCTAAAGATGATAGAGTGGATCGAGAAACTCACAGGTCTTGGAATAGTCCTAGAGGATAACCTGTGCTTTGATCTTATACTTCAGTCCCTACTAGATTCCTTTTCTCACTTTATCATAAATTTTAACATGAGCAAGTTTGAGGTAACTCTACCTGAGCTCCTCAATATGTCAAGGGAAGCTGAGAGCACCATCAAGAAGGAGAAGCTAGTTCTCTATATTGGTGAGACCAAAAAGAAAAGGAAGGCCAGCAAGATCCTTAAAAAGGGCAAGGGCAAAGGAAGACCGGGTAAGGCAAAGGTGGCTAAGAAAGACACAACAGAGGATAAAGGATAGTGCTTCTATTGCGGCCAAGACAAGCATTGGAAGAAGAACTATAAGGACTACCTTATAGATAAGATGAAACAAAAGCTTGGAGAAGCTTCAGGTTTATTTATAATCAGCCTCTACTTGTCAGATTTTCATGATAACATATGAGTATTAGATACCGGGAGTGCTTATCCTATCTGCAATTCGTTACAGTTTCTGGCAAGACCTAGAAGATTGGCCAGAGGCATGATGGACCTTAAGATGGGTAATGGAGCAAGAGTTGCTACAGTTACCATTTGGGAGGTCACGCTACATCTGCCTGGTGGAGTATCATTACATTAGATGTACGATATTTTATTCCCTCTATTATCAAAAATATTATTTCCATCTCTTATTTGATAATTAGTGGATATAATTTAGTTTTTTAGAATAATAGTTGTTCAATAATTATGGATGATGAGATCATCACTAGAGAGACCCTTATAAATGGCTTATATATGTTAGACACTTCTCCATATATCATGAATATAAATACATCTAAGTGGAAAAGAGATGAAGTGAATAATGTATACCTATGACATTGTATGCTAGGTTATATACATGAGGGAATGATTCAAAAGTTGCTGAAAGATGGATACTTAAATTCATTTGACTATGAGTTATATGCAACTTGCGAATCTTACTTTTGTGGGAAGATGACCAACTCTCCTTTTAGTGGAACTGGAGAGAGAGCCATTGAGTTATTGGAACTCGTACATAGTGATGTATGTGGTCCCCTGTCGTCTCAGGCTATAGGAGGTTACTCATACTTTATTACATTCACTGATGATTTATCTAAGTATGGACACATGTACTTGATGAAGTATAAGTCCGAGACCTTTGAGAAATTTAGGGAATATAAGAATAACGTCAAGAACCAGATTGAAAAGAGTATAAAATCTCTTCTATCAGATCGAGAAGAAGAGTACTTGAGTACAGAGTTCACCCATTTTCTCAAGAACAATAGGATTCTATCCCAGTGGACACCTCCTTATACACCTTAGCTTAATGGTGTATCAGAAAGGAGGAATCGTATATGGTTAGACATGGTGCAATCCATGATGAGTTTCACTGACCTACTCGTCTCATTATAGGGAGACACCCTAGAGATCGCAGCTTACCTTCTGAATAGAGTTCCATCAAAGTCGGTAGTATCTATACTATATAAGATATGAAAAGGAAAGAGGCTTGATCTTAAGATAGTTAAGATTTAGGACTATCCTACCCACTTTAGAAGACACAACCCCAATAAGTTGGAATCAAGGATAGAATGATGCAAGTTCATGGAATACTTGAAGGAAACTTGTGGGTATTATTTCTATTATCCCAATGACCGAAAGGTCTTTGTTGCTAAGAGAGTTGTGTTCTTTGAGAAAGAACACATTCTTGGTGGAAACAGTAGGAGTGAGATAGAATTAAGCGAGGTTAGAGAATCTAGCTCAAGCACCATTCTAGAGTCCGAGCCTGTACAGGTACCTATACATAAGTTCTAACTTTGCGCAGGTATAGCAGAGTATCTCACCCTCCTGAAAGATATGTGAGACATATCAATGGAAAGGACTCTGAGGACATTGATCCTCAAACCTATGAGGAGGCTATTATGAGTATAGACTCCAGGAAGTGGCAAGAAGCCATGAATTCTGAGATAGATTCCATGTACCCTAACAAGGTTTGGAACCTTGTGGATGTACCTAAGGGTATCATACCCATCGGGTGGTAGTGAATCTTCAAGAAGAATATTAGAGTAGATGGAAATGTAGAGACCTATAAGGCAAGGCTAGTAGCTAAAAGATATCGTCACAGACAAGGAGTTGATTATGATGAAACCTTTTCACATTTAGCCATGCTTAAGTCCATTATAATTCTTTTAGCCATTACATCACACTATGACTATGAGATCTGGCAAATGGATATCAAAACGGTATTCCTCAATGGCAACCTCGAGGAGGAGGTGTATATGATACAATCAGAGGCATTCATATCCAGAGAGAGTCCAGATAAAGTGTGTAGGTTGCTCAAGTCCATTTATGGACTAAAGTAAGCTTCTCGAAGTTAAAACATAAGTTTGATGAGACGATAAGATCTTATGACTTTGTTAAGAACGAAGATGAGTCTTGTGTATGCAAGAAGGTAAGCAGGAGTGCTATTATCTTCTTAGAATTGTATGTGTTAGAAACTTCAACGGGTGCATCACATGTGCAGCGAAAATCAAAAACAAAAACCAGTTTTCCACGTAGATCAAATCATCATGCAAATGATTGGAGTCACGAGAAAAATCACAAAAACCAAAAAATCGTGATGTGTGAGCGATTAATTTTACCTAAGGAGATCGTATATCCCTGTATTCCAGATCTAAATAAAGAAGATGAAGGAGGTTAAGCATCCTCCTCTCTAGCAGTGTCCACACGATGGATCTCTGAAGCAAAACTCCTCCAATCTGATCTTGCAACTCTTGCTCAGAGGGAGGGAGGAGAATAGGATGTGGTGGCTAAAGCTGCAGCCTATCAACTATGAGTCTCCCCTCCTATTTATAGAGAGCCACCAAAAAGATCCTAGGGCTCTTGCGTTAGTAGGTATCGAATTTTCATCCAACCCACTAACCTTGCATTATTGGATCTTTATCCAATAATCTCCTTGGGCCTCTAATGGGGCCTTAAGCAAAAGAGGCCATCATTATAAGGTCTTATCTAATGAGAATAGGGGCTAATTAGATCTTCATCCTATCCTCTCTTTGCTGAAGCATCCACTATGTATGTGTGACACTCTAGGCCCGATACCGAGCTGGTCGTGAGTCACTCTCATCAGAACTGCTTCTAATATAGTGAATTATTATCCTCATAATAATTTACTCAACTCATCAATTATTGACGTACTAGGCCACTACGCCATAGTGTCACGGACTTAGCTGAATTTGCCTAAGCTATCCGGCACCCTCGCGGCACTCCCAAAGACTTAGCTGAAATTGCCTAAGTCGTAGAGCAACCTTGCTCACTATTCTGGACTTAGCTGGGATTACCTAAGTCATGAAACGCCCAACGCGTTATCTGTCCGCAAAGGGTCAGCCCTCTTACAACCTCTTAAGGTCCCGTAGGACCTGCAAAGAAGAAGTTGATTAATTCAGAAGCGAGCGACGGACATATCCCGACGTCTCGCAAAGCGGAAAGCTATACAAGCAATTTGTCGAACACCTTGAGTGCAGCAAAGAAAAGAGAGAAAGAGAGTGAAATAGGACTTTGGAGGGTTGTAGGAACGGTCGTAAGTCCATAAATGACGGTTCCCAAGGTATCAGACGCAAGACAAGTTCAATTGCTGATGAATGCCTACGCCCGACATATACCCGGAACCCCATCCACCGGTGCCACCCGGGGGGTTCCAAGGTGCTGAAATGGCTGACATTTCGCACCACTCAGAAAGGTCGCCACGGCATATGAAAAAGACCTAAAAACAGGGTTGTTTTGGCTCCGCACAGTGAGCGATCGTTCTGCAGCCTTCTACACTACTTTCGCTCACATTTCTTAGGTAAAAACACATTAACTCAAGGCAAAACAAGCTGCCAAACATATGTACAAGCAAGAAAAAGTGATAAATGGTTCAAGGAGCAAAGGCATTGCGGTTGAGCGACGACCGTTCGTGACATTCTCCCCTACTTAAACTGTCGACGCCCTCGTCGACGCTTGTTGGTAGGCTTTGACGCGAGCTTCTTCGTGTCGCAGGATGTCTTCTGGTTCCCAACTGGCTTTTGTTTGAGGAAGCTTTTGCAACTTCACCAAGTACTCTATTTGCTACGCTCCATTGGGTAGCTTTATCTTACGATCTGCTAGAATAGTTTCAACTCGCTTCTCGTAAGAGGCTCTAGTGGGGGGTAGTCGAGTTGGAACATTTCAAGAATCATCTCACGGATCTAAGTGGTTGGCTTTCAAGTTGCCCGTATTGTCACGGACAACAATGTAAACAAGGTGTTCGATGAAATGCTTGTGTTAGTCCGTGTCCTTCGGTTTATGTACATATCTTGTACAACAAGAAGCGGGCTTGCAGTAGGCTTGGAAGCCCTAGTTTGATTTGCTTTATGGCCAAGTTTGGCTTGTAAATACAAGTGTGTCTTATAAGCACTTGTGGGGACATCGGTCTGTAGTGGACCATTATCCTTTGTGTGCAACCTCTCTGAGTTTGTAATGTCCATGGGTGTAATTTGTATTTTGGCTTTATAAAGTGTTTTTCTTGAGCAGTTGCTTGTGGATCCCGTGGGAGTTGCTTCTTCTGGCCCGTTTTCTCTTTTTGTAAGTCTGTGGGATTTTAGGAGATCTCGGGGAGGGCTGACCTTTGCGGACGGACACGCATGGGTGCCGCACGGCTTAGGCAAAATCAGCTAAGCCCGTGACAATGTGGTATCAGAGCGGGACAAGCACACGCAGAAACACTTGCCATACAAATGTGGGGGACCTAGCTAGGCTGTGTGGAGGACAGCTAGCACGTGCAACCGTTTAGGGGAAACGGACATTGAGATGTAGGGAAAGGAGTCGCTCAGAGGAGCGGGCATCCTGGTTTGGCATTCAAGGAATAGCCAACCCCTTTGCGCGAGAGGCACCACGAGGACAAACAAGCGAAGAAGAATGCGTAGCACACAAAGATTGGGATGGTTGAGTTTGAGCTATAGCTCGACGTTGGCAACTAAACTTGACGGTGCTTAAGGCAAAAGCAGGGTGCTTGGTGAAAGATGAGACCGTGCAAGGTGGGAGGTGTTGTGTAACGACCGAAAGAGTTGTGCAAAGCTCACAGAGGTGAGGGGAATTGCTAACTCGAAGGATTAGAAACTCATGCAAGGGCTTATACACGGATGACAGAGTGTTCGTGGCCATCCCAAGGCGCGATTAGAACTCGACGCCATGGAGCATCAGAACTTTCTCTTCAACATGGAAAGGATATGTCCGTAGGTGGCTGAAATGTGCAATAAATTCAGCATGTTGCTAGACCTTGAAGGGTGCAGTGGAGACTGTATTGGAGAAAGGGTCGCAATCTAGCAAGTACATTTGTGGGGGCAGAACAAAGCACAAGTTCAGTAAGACGGAGTAGTCCAAAGGGGATGATGGTCTCCGAAACTTCCAGGGGGAAGTATATAAAGAGAAAAGTTGCTCCAGCAGGACAGATATCCAGGAGGGATAAGTCCTAGTTCTCTAGTGGGAGAATCACGTGCGACGGACTGCACATATTGAGGAAGAGTTTCTCAGGGTTATATCTTCATAAAGCTCAACGGACCGAGTGAGCGACGAAGAGTTGTCGCATGATCTCGAAGGAGGTAATGCATTGGGGGATGCATTTCGAGATCAAGTGGGGGAGCAATCCAAGGCAACATCATATGAAGGCACACTTAGAGTCGAGGCAGAAATCGAACTCAACAGAGGGCTGACCCGTGGAATGGTGGACGTGAGGGCCACTATCAACTCAGTGCAAATCGAGGAGCAGAGTGACTTGGGTGGAACTCGGTGAAGTATCCAAGCCGTATGAAGGGAGTCGACATAGAAGATGGAACATGGAGCGGAGGCACAGAGCTTTCCTTAGACAGAGGTCAAGGGCATGAACTCTTGCAGAGGCAAGAGTGGGATCATGTCGTTCCATGGGTTCTTCATTCTGATGGGATAGACTTATTCTTGTATGGTGCCAAAGATGAAGGGAGCTTCAAGGCACATGCAAGCTACCTCAGAGATGCATTTGATGGAGTAACTAAGGTGATTCAACTTGCGGAGGCAAAGTTAGGATCATGAGACCTTAGTACGGGGCAAGAGGACGCAGAGGCGAGTACTCTTGAAGAATATGCCACAGTGTTGCCATTCAAGTTGTCAGGAACAAGAGGTGCATAGCAAGGTTGTGCTGGTAGGGGATAGAGGCCCAGGATCCAGACAATGGTGCACCCACTCTAGCGAAGTCAGGGGACTTCAGGAGCTACTAGGCGACGGACTGTCCTAGAGCTATGCTTCGTCCAGGAGTAACCCAGGAGTGAGGGGGACGAAGGGGAATTGCCAAGGGAGCGAACTAAAAGTCGGAGATGGCAGAGGCCCTACGATGTGTTGGCAGAGGCCACACGTGGAGAAGTCGTAGTCCGAGTTCATCACACGAGAATCTGTATGCAATGGAGATGTCACCAGGAGGCGACATGGTGCAGCGGATCGTGGTGGAATAGTTCGTGGCAATGCAATACAGGCAATCTTGTCCCGTGAGGGACAAAATCATGCGGAGGTATGATCAGGAGTTACTGGGAGCTCCACTTTGGTGTATGACACAACAAGAAGAAGGGCTATGGATTCAAGGAGTGAATGCCGTAGTACCGCAGAGGCGGTCTTCGTGTGCATCAAAGCTTGCATTGGATGAAAGCCTTAGTCATCGATATGGGGCTATACCACCGAGGAAGAAGTCCAAGTGCACGTGCAGTGAGTCCCATGGAGGGGGACATGATCATGTGAATGATCAGGAGCTGCTGGGAGCTCCACTTCGGTGAACAATGCAACGGCAAGAAGGGCTGTGGATTCAAGGAGTGAATGCCACAGTACCGCAGAGGCGGGTCTTCCGTGTATATACATCGAAGCCTTGCATCAGATGAAAGCCTTGGTCGTCAGCATATGGGGGCTGTGTACCACCGAGGGAGTAGTCAGATTGCAAGTACCAGTGAGTCCCATGGAGGGGACTTGATTAACCGGAGCAGTTGGAGAGTTGGACTGCTTCAGTGCTCACATTCGCTTAAGGGAGCCCGGCAAGTCAGAGGACAAGGCCGAGTAAGCGAACGTTGCTACCAAGGAAGCTAAGGAGAACAGAATCGGCGTGAGCCCTGCAACAAGATGGCGGAGGCCATGCATGAGAGTTGCAGTCTGTCTCTCCATCGACCAAGGAGAACTGCTAGGAGGACACAGTGGTGTCGAAGCAGGTGGTCGAAAGGGGCGAGGAAGCGACGACGAGTCCAACGGGGCTCAGCTACCCAAAAGAAAAGCGTCGGTTAGAGAGGAGGTGGACTCGGAGGAGCTCCACAGTGCCACAGAGGCAGATCTACCGATCGCGGAGGAAGGGATGAAGATGCAAGGTAACGGATAGTAGTGCTATGGGCTTGGCAGCGCCATGGTACCGCAGATGCGGGACTTCCGTGAAGTCATCGATCCCTTGCTCTCATGAAGGAACAACATTGGTCGTAAAAGGGGCCAAGGAGGTGGAGAGTGCAGAGGCAAACTCCAAGTACCAAGACGAGGCAGAAGGGCAGAGGCCAAGAAACTTCATAAGACCGATGTCGATGTGCTTCTCATCCAGATAGCCGAAATTAAGGGACTTCGGGTTGATGCAGGAGTGCTCGACCAAGGAACGAAGTAGGCAGTACATGGTACTGTACCTTTATACTCAAGAGGAGTAGGCGGCAAAGGTGATGGAGAAGACGGTACAATCCCAAAGGCGACCAAATCTATCAAAGACTTACTCCAAGTTGGGGGACTCCAAGTTGGAGTAAACTTTTTGCTCTTTTCGGGCAAAACTTCTTGCATTCCAGAAGTTCAATGGCAGTGGGAAGGCGAATCACAGTAGCTAACCCAACGCAAGGAGTGCAACCACTTCAAGTGCTTCAGAAGTGTGAGCAGAGAGCAGGCGAATGTTAGTACCCAGCTCAATGCATGAAGTACAAACTCGAGGAGGCAGGAGAAATCAAGTAACCTTTGCCAGGCGAAATTGAGTAACCTTTGCCTTCTCAACTCGAGAGAATGGGCGAAACCGAGTACCCCAGTTCTCTTAACTCGAGGAAGTGAGCGAAGCCAAGCAAACTTTTTACACTTTTCGGGCAAAAC
This sequence comes from Ensete glaucum, assembly GCA_021527575.1. NCBI lineage: Eukaryota > Viridiplantae > Streptophyta > Magnoliopsida > Zingiberales > Musaceae > Ensete > Ensete glaucum. Next base: position 7,522,342 of record CM038556.1, read on the forward strand.
TTCTTGCATTCCAGAAGTTCAATGGCAGTGGGAAGGTGAATCACCGTAGCTATCCCAACGCAAGGAGTGCAACCACTTCAAGTGCTTGAAGTGTGAGCGAGAATGTTAGTAACCAGCTCAATGCATGAAGTACAAACTCGAGGAGGCCGGAGAAATCGAGTAACCGTTGCCAGGCGAAATTGAGTAACCTTTGCCTTCTCAACTGGAGAGAATGGGCGAAACCGAGTACCCCAGTTCTCTTAACTCGAGGAGGTGAGAGAAGCCACCTTACCTCCTCAACTATGAAGAGAATGGGTGAAGTCGAGTATCCCAGTTCTCTTACTTATCCAAGCAGGGGAGCTCTGCACAAGTTCAGTGACCCTTCAAAGAAAGCTTATGGAAGACAATGGTTGTCAAATCCTCACCGTTGGTGATCAGTACTATTGAGAGTAGTTTTTTTTCCACTTCATTTCCCAATTGACTTAGAGGGAGTGATGCGAACATACTCGGAAGTGACAACTAACAGCGGAAGAAGGTTCAATGGGCAAATATTATGGAGAAAGGACCTTAAAAACTTCAAAGTCTGTGAGGCGATGCTCGTTAAAGCTCCAACAAGCATCTACCCAGTTCAAGCAATATGAGTATACTGCGATACTGGCACATCATAAGGTAGGTCTTTTCCTTCATCAGAGGGATCCGCGAGAACCAACAAGGATCAGCACAACTCAGCCAACCCCACACCAGATTCAGTCATTGGTGAGTTGAAGCAGCATGGCGGATTGGAGTTCGACTACTCAACAACGGTGGAGAGCGGCTAGGAGCCAAAGGCGTGTTGCAGCCTAAGAAGAAGATTAAAGATTGAGAACGCGAGGAGATGCAGCGTCTGTGGCTTGACGAGGCGTCGAAGGAATAAGTGGGGAGAATGTCACGGACAACAATGTAAACAAGGTGTTCGATGAAATGCTTGTGTTAGTCCGTGTCCTTCGGTTTATGTACATATCTTGTACAACAAGAAGCGGCGATGAGGCTTGGAAGCCCTAGTTTGATTTGCTTTATGGCCAAGTTTGGCTTGTAAATATAAGTGTGTCTTATAAGCACTTGTGGGGACATCGGTCTGTAGTGGACCATTATCCTTTGTGTGCAACCTCTCTGAGTTTGTAATGTCCATAGGTGTAATTTGTATTTTGGCTTTATAAAGTGTTTTTCTTGAGCAGTTGCTTGTGGATCCCGTGGGAGTTGCTTCTTCTGGCCCGTTTTCTCTTTTTGTAAGTCTTTGGGATTTTAGGAGATCTCGGGGAGGGCTGACCTTTGCGGACGGACACGCATGGGTGCCGCACGGCTTAGGCAAAATCAGCTAAGCCCGTGACAGTATGGAAGACATTGTGAATTCTAAACCATGCTGGTAGTTGCAACTTGTATGAGACATTGCCTACTCTACTGATGATTGGGAAAGGCCCTTCATACTTGCGTACCAATCCTTTGTGAACTTTGTGTCTAAAGAATTGGCGTGATACTGGTTGGAGCTTCACCAACACCATGTCACCAACTTTAAATTCTTGTGGTCGCCTTCCCAAGTCTGCCCACTTCTTCGTCTTTTTGGCCGACTTCTCCAAGTAAGCCTGCGTAATATCTGTATTGTGATGCCATTCCTTTGCGAAGTGATAGGCTGATGGGCTACTCCCTGTATAACCAATAACCAGGGTATGAGGAGTTGATGGTTGTTGTCCCGTAATAATCTCAAATGGGTTCTTGTTGGATGCAAAGCTCTGTTGCAAGTTATACGAGAATTGGGCTATGTCCAACAGCTTCACCCAATCTCGTTGGTTGGCACTCACGTAGTGTCACGGACAACAATGTAGACAAGGTGTTCGATGAAATGCTTGTGTTAGTCCGTGTCCTTCGGTTTAGGTACATATCTTGTACAATAAGAAGCGAGCTTGCAGTAGGCTTAGCAACCCTAGTTTGATTTGCTTTATGGCCAAGTTTGGCTTGTAAATACAAGTATATCTTATAAGCACTTGTGGGGACTTCGGTCTGTAGTGGACCATTATCCTTTGTGTGCAACCTCTCTGAGTTTGTAATATCCATGGGTGTAATTTGTATTTTGACTTTATAAAGTGTTTTCTTGAGCAGTTGCTTGTGAATCCCGTGGGAATTGCTTCTTCTGGCCCGTTTTCTCTTTTTGTAAGTCTATGGGACTTTAGGAGATCTCGGGGAGGGCTGACCTTTGCGGACGGACACGCATAGGTGCCGCACGGCTTAGGCAAAATCCGCTAAGCCCGTGACAATGTGGTATCAGAGTGGGACAAGCACACGTAGAAACACTTGCCATACAAATGTGGGGGACCTAGCTAGGCTGTGTGGAGGACAGCCAGCACGCGCAACCATTTGGGGGAAACGGACGTTGAGATGTAGGGAAAGGAGTCGCTCAGAGGAGGGGGCATCCTGGTTTGGCATTCAAGAAATAGCCAACCCCTTTGCGCGAGAGGCACCATGAGGACAAGCAAGCGAAGAAGAATGCGTAGCACACAAAGATTGGGATGGTTGAGTTTGAGCTATAGCTCGACGTTGGCAACCAAACTTGACGGTACTTAAGGCAAAGCAGGGTGCTTGGTGAAAGATGAGACCGTGCAAGGTGGGAGGTGTTGTGTAACGACCGAAAGAGTTGTGCAAAGCTCATAAAGGTGAGGGGAATTGCTAACTCGAAGGATTCGGAACTCATGCATGGGCTTGTACACGGATGACGGAGTGTTCGTGGCCATCCCAAGGCGCGATTAGAACTCGGCGCCATGGAGCATTAGAACTTTCTCTTCAACATGGAAAGGATATTTTCGTAGGTGGCTGAAATGTGCAACAAGTTCCGCATGTTGCTAAACCTTGAAGGGTGCAGTGGAGACTGTATTGGAGAAGGGTCGCAATCTAGCAAGTACATTTATGGGGGCAGAACAAAGCTCGAGTTTAGCAAGACAGAGTAGTCTAAAGGGGATGATGGTCCCCGAAACTTCCAGTGGGAAGTATGTAAAGAGAAAAGTTGCTCTAGCAGGACAGATATCCAGGAGGGATAAGTCCTAGTTATCTAGTGGGAAAATCATGTGTAACAGACTGCACATATTGAGGAAGAGTTTCTCAAGGTTATATCTCCACAAAGCTCAACGGACCGAGTGAGCGACGAAGAGTTGTCGCATGATCTCGAAGGAGGTAATGCATTGGTGGATGCATTTCGAGATCAAGTCGACATAGAAGATGGAACATGGAGCGGAGGCACGGAGCTTTCCTTAGACAGAAGTCAAGGGCATGAACTCTTGTAGAGGCAAGAGTGGGATCATGTCGTTCCATGGGTTCTTCATTCTGATGGGACAGACTTATTTTGCATGGTGCCAAAGATGAAGGGAGCTTCAAGACACATGCAAGCTACCTAAGAGATGCATTTAATGGAGTAACTAAGGTGATTCAACTTGCGGAGGCAAAGTTAGGATCATGAGATCTTAGTATGGGGCAATAGGACGCAGAGGTGGGTACTCTTGAAGAATATGGCACAGTGTTTCCATTCGAGTTGTCAGGAACAGGAAGTGCATAGCAAGATTGTGTTGGTAGGGGATAGAGGCCCAAGATCCAGACAATGGTGCACCAACTCTAGCGAAGTCAGAGGACTTCAGGAGCAACTAGGCGACGGACTATCCTAGAGCTATGCTTCGTCCAGGTGTAACACAGGAGTGGGGGGGACGAAGGGGAATTGCCAAGGGAGCGAACTAAAAATCAAAGATGGCGGAGGCCCTACGATGTGTTGGTAGAGGCCACACGTGGAGAAGCCGTAGTCCGAGTTCATCACACGAGAATCTGTATGCAATGGAGATGTCACCAGGAGGCGACACGGTGCAACGGATCATGGTGGAATAGTTCGTGGCAATGCAATACAGGCAATCTTGTCCCGTGAGGGACAAAAATCATGCAGAGGTATGATCAGGAGTTACTGGGAGCTCCACATTAGTGTACAACATAACAAGAAGAAGGGCTATGGATTCAAGGAGTGAATGTTATAGTACCGCAGAGGTGGGTCTTTGTGTGTGCATCAAAGCTTGCATTGGATGAATGCCTTAGTCATCAGCATATGAGAGCTGTATGCCACCGAGGAAGAAGTCCAAGTGCACGTACCAGTGAGTCCCATGGAGGGGGACATGATCATGTGAATGATCAGAAGCTACTGGGAGCTCCACTTCAGTGAACAATGCAACGACAAGAAGGGCTATGGATTCAAGGAGTGAATGCCACAGTACCGCAGAGGCGGGTCTTCCGTGTGTATGCATCGAAGCTTGCATCAGATGAAAGCCTTGGTCGTCGATATGGGGGCTGTGTACCACCGAGAGAGTAGTCAGATTGCAAGTACCAGTGAGTCCCATGGAGGAGACTTGATTAATCGGAGCAGTTGGAGAGTTGGACTGCTTCAGTGCTCACATTCGCTTAAGGGAGCCCGGTAAGTCAAAGGACAAGGCCGAGTAAGCGAACGTTGCTACCAAGGAAGCTAAGGAGAATAGAATCGACGCGAGCCCTGCAATAAGATGGCGGAGGCCATGCATGAGAGTTGCAGTCTATCTCTCCATCGACCAAGGAGAACTGCTAGGAGGACACAGTGGTGTCAAAGCAGGTGGTTGAAAGGGGCGAGGAAGCGACGACGAGTCCAAGGGGGCTCAGCTACCCAAAAGAAAAGCATCGGTCAGAGAGGAGGTGGACTCGGAGGAGCTCCACAGTGCCACAGAGGCAGATCTACCGATCACGAAGGAAGGGATGAAGATGCAAGGTAACGGATAGTAGTGCTATGGGCTTGGCAGCGCCATGGTACCGCAGATGCGGGACTTCTGTGAAGTCATCGATCCCTTGCTCTCATGAAGGGACAACATTGGTCGTAAAAAGGGCCAAGAAACTTCATAAGACCGATGTCGATGTGCTTCTCATCCAGATAGCCGAAATTAAGGGACTTCGGGTTGATGCAGGAGTGCTCGACCAAGGAACGTAGTAGGCAGTACATGGTATTGTACCTTTCTACTCAAGAGGAGTAGGTGGCAAAGGTGATGGAGAAGACGGTACAATCCCAAAGGCGACCAGATCTATCAAAGACTTACTCCAAGTTGGGGGACTCCAAGTTGGGGTAAACTTTTTGCTCTTTTCGGGCAAAACTTCTTGCATTCCAGAAGTTCAATGGCAGTGGGAAGGCGAATCACAGTAGCTAACCCAACGCAAGGAGTGCAACCACTTCAAGTGCTTCAGAAGTGTGAGCAAAGAGCAGGCGAATGTTAGTACCCAGCTTAATGCATGAAGTACAAACTCGAGGAGGCAAGCGAAATCAAGTAACCTTTGACAAGCGAAATTGAGTAACCTTTGCGAGGCGAAATTGAGTAACCTTTGCCTTCTTAACTCGAGAGAATGGGCGAAACCGAGTACCTCAATTCTCTTAACTCGAGGAGGTGAGCAAAGCTAAGTAACCTTACCTTCTCAACTACGAAGAGAATGGGTGAAGTCAAGTATCCCAGTTCTCTTACTTATCCAAGCAGGGGAGCTCTGCACAAGTTCAGTGACCCTTCAAAGAAAGCTTATGGAAGACAATAGTTGTCAAATCCTCACTCGTTGGTAATCAATGCTATTGAGAGTAGTTTTTCCACTTCATTTTCCAATTGACTAAGAGGGAGTGATGCAAAAATACTTGGAAGTGACAACTAACAGCGAAAGAAGGTTCAATGGGCAAACATTATGGAGAAAGGACCTTAAAAACTTTAAAGTCTGTGAGGCGATGCTCATTAAAGCTCCAACAAGCATCTACCCAGTTCAAGCAATATGAGTATACTGCGATACTGGCACATAATAAGGCAGGTCTTTTCCTTCATCAGAGGGATTCACGAGAACCAACAAGGATCAGCACAACTCAGCCAACCCCACACCAGATTCAGTCATTGGTGAGTTGAAGCAGCATGGCAGATTAGAGTTCGACTACTCAACAACAGCGGCAAAGAGCGGCTAGGAGCCAAAGGCGTGTGCCAAAGCGAAGATTAAAGATTCAGCAGAATGCGAGGAGATGCAGCGTCTAAAGTGGCTTCGACGAGGACGTCGAAGGAATAAGTGGGGGAGAATATCACGGACAACAATGTAAATAAGGTGTTCGATGAAATGCTTGTGTTAGTCCATGTCCTTCGGTTTAGGTACATATCTTGTACAACAAGAAACGGGCTTGCAGTAGGCTTAGCAGCCCTAGTTTGATTTGCTTTATGGCCAAGTTTGGCTTGTAAATACAAGTATGTCTTATAAGCACTTGTGGGGACTTCGGTCTGTAGTGGACCATTATCCTTTGTGTGCAACCTCTCTGAGTTTGTAATGTCCATGGGTGTAATTTGTATTTTGACTTTATAAAGTGTTTTCTTGAGCAATTGCTTGTGGATCCCGTGGGAATTGCTTCTTCTGGCCCGTTTCTCTTTTTGTAAGTCTGTGGGACTTTAGGAGATCTCGGGGAGGGCTGACCTTTGTGGACGGACATGTATGGGTGTCGCACGGCTTAGGCAATATCCGCTAAGCCCGTGACAGTAGTGCCAAAGATATTGCTCCAAGAGCGAGTTAAATCTCTCTGTTTGGCCATCCGTTTGAGGGTGGAGGCTTGTGGAGAAGTATAATTTAGACCCCAACAACTTGAACAACTCAGTCCAGAATCATCCCAAGAACCGAGAATCCCGATCAGTAATGATGTTGTGTGGGACTCCCCAATACTTAACCACATTCTTCGTCATCAACTTAGCCGCCTCCTCCACTGAGCAATGTAGGGGTGCAACAATAAATGTTGCATACTTCGAAAATCGATCAACTACCACGAGTATCGATCCATGTCCCCCTACTACAGGCAAGCTTGATATGAAGTCCAAAGAAATGCTCTCCCATGGCCTTTCTGGTATGGGCAGCGGCTCCAAAAGTCCCACTGGCTTCTGCTACTCTATCTTGTCCTATTGACAAGTAAGACATGTTCGAACATATTCCTCCACATCTGTCCCCATCTTCGGCCAATAGAAGGCCCTCTCCACGAGAGCCATTGTTCGGCGAATACTCGGATGTCCGGCCCAAAGGGAATCGTGACACTCTTTCAAGAGTTCATGCCTCAAGTTATCCGCTCGTGGGACATAAACTCTATTCCCCTTGGTGTAGATGAGTCCCTCTTGGACCCAAAATCATCGTGCCTTGCCCTCTTTGATGAGTTGAATCAGAGTCACTGCCTGAGGATCTCGGTACAGTCCATCCCTGATCCTGGAAAGAAAGTTGGAGCACAATTAACTTGCTTGGCCTCCACCCTCCAACTGTATAGCATTCACTAGCTCCACTTTCTGACTCAATGCATCGGCCACGACATTTGCTTTTCCGGGTTTGTACTCCATCACCATGTCGAACTCAGCTAAGAAGTCCTGCCATCGTGCTTGCTTTGGAGAGAGTTTCTTTTAAGTTTGGAAGTAACTCAATGCGACATTATCTGTCCTTAGTATAAATGGTGCTCCTAGAAGGTAGTGTCGTTATACTCGTAGACAGTGGACCACCACTGTCATCTCCTTCTCATGTACAGGATATCGTCGCTCAGTCTCGTTGAGCTTGCGACTCTCGTAGGCCACTAGATGACCCTCCTGCATAAGAACTCCTCCAATAGCAAAGTCAGAAGCATTGGTATGTACTTCAAAAGACTTTCCATAGTCCGCAACTGAGTGTTCTTCTAGCCTTGGTCTTGAAATCGCCTCATATTTGTCGACCATCTCGGGATCGCTCCTTTTTAGCAACTCCGTCGGTGGAGCTGCGCGCTTCGAATATCCAACTATGAAGCGCCGATAATAGTTGACAAACCCAAGGAAGGATCTCAACTCTGGCACCTTCTTTGGTGTTCGCCAGTCCACCACAGCTTGCACCTTAGCCTTGTCCATTCGAATGGACCCATTCCCAATTCGATGCCCCAAGAATAAAATCTCTGTTTGGGTGAAGTAGCACTTTTCCTTCTTCACCAATAAGGTGTTCTCCCTGAGAACTTTGAAAATTGTTCGGAGGTGTCTAACATGCTCCTCAAGTGTTTGGCTATAGACGACGATGTTGTCTAAGTAGATGACCACAAACTTATCCAGATATTCTTTGAACAGCTGATTCATGAGAGTGCAAAATGTGGCCGGAGCGTTGGTTAAGCCGAAAGGCATCACCAAGTACTCGAATGCTCCATACCTAGTCACACAGGTAGTCTTCGCCTTATCACCTTCTGCAATGCGCACCTGCCAATACCCTGACCGAAGGTCAAGTTTGGAGAAGTATTTTGCCTTGTCCAATTGATCGAACAAGTCTGCGATGAGCGGGATAGGGTACTTGTTCTTCACCGTCATCTTGTTGAGGGCTCGATAATCAATGCATAATCGGAGGCTCCCATCTTGTTTCTTCTGAAAGAGGACTGGAGCTCGAAGGTGCTGGCTGGATGAGACCCGCTAGCAGTTCATCTAACTGCTTCCTCGGTTCCACCAACTCTGGAGGGGCCATGCGGTATGGTGGTCTCGCTGGAGGCTTAACTCCCAGCTCTAGCGCGGGTGTTGTTCCCTCCCGCATCAAGAGTCCTTGTTAACACCATCACCTTAGCCGTGAGTTCCGCCATAACATCATGTAGGTGTCGTACGAAATCTTTGGTGTCCTCTGTCAGTTGATCCATCATAGATTCAACTTTCTCGATTCGAGATTCAGCTTCTTCTAGCGAGCTCTCTACCCTAAGTAGCCCTCGCTGGCCTTGGTAGAGTTCCTCCATGCTCGCTTCAAGAACATCAAGGCGGGTCTCCGCCACTATAATTCTCTCCTTGTGACTCTTTTTCCGGGTTGGCGCTCCAGATGGCGCCTCCTCCCCTCGTGGAGAATACCCAACTTCACGCTCGTCTTGTTCACTGTAGAGCTCCTCATGAGTGACTCCCATAGTTTGCGAGCGAGTTTGCACTTGCAACCCACCTGCAACTGCTTGGAGCAAGGGTCTGGCTTGCCCCATCTTGCTCGATTCACCATGATGTTTCACCATGGTGAGATTACGAATCTTCTTCGTTGTTCGTATGAATTGCTTGCCTGCTCTGATACCACACTGTCACGGACTTAGCTGAATTTGCCTAAGCCGTGCGGCACCCTCGCGGCACTCCCGAAGACTTAGCTGAAATTGCCTAAGTCGTAGAGCAACCTTGCTCACTATTCCGGAGTTAACTGGGATTGCCTAAGTCATGAAACGCCTAACACGTTATCTGTCCGCAAAGGGTCAGCCCTCTTACAACCTCTTAAGGTCCCGTAGGACCTGCAAAGAAGAAGTTGATTAATTCATAAGCGAGCAATGGACACGTCCCGGCGTCTCGCAAAGTGGAAAGCTATACAAGCAATTTGTTGAACACCTTGAGTGCAGCAAAGAAAAGAGAGAAGGAGAGCGAAATAGGACTTTGGAGGGTTATAGGAACGGTCGCAAGTCCACAAACAACGGTTCCCAAGGTATCGAACGCAAGACAAGTTCAATTGCTGATGAATGCCTACGCCCGACATATACCCGGAACCCCATCTAGCCCGGTGCCACCCGGGGGGTTCCAAGGTGTTGAAATAGCTGACATTTCACACCGCTCAGAAAGGTTACCGCAGCACATGAAAAAGACCCAAAAATAGGGCTGTTTTGGGCTGTTTTGGCTTCGCACAGCGAGCGATCGTTCTTCAGCCTTCTACACTACTTTCGCTCATATTTTTTAGGTAAAAACACATAAACTTAAGGTAAAACAAGCTACCAAACATATGTACAAGCAAGAAAAAGTGATGAACGGTTCAAGGAGCAAAGGCATTACGGTTGACCGACGACTGTTCGTGACAATAGTCCCCAGACGGTATAAGGGGATCGAATCCGTTGGACCTATCTACTCATAGTTACCATGTATCTATAATCCCTCATCTAAATAATATTCTAGAAAACCGTATATTGGACACGGTACTGTTTGGTCACAAACGGAATCAGTTTGTCTTGCTTTAGTTGGATTCTACCGGAGAACTTCTTCTCTCTTAATCCAAATGACCTTGGCCAGGGATTTGTCTCAGTAAGCACATATGAGATATTTCTTTCATGATAATCAAAGTGGATGATCCTCTATTGACACTAAATTACTTTCGTAAGGTTGGCTACCAATCCCGATAACCAGTTATATCATATCTGGAGCTTTCCAAACTTATAAGTCTAGTGTCAAAGAAAAGAGTACTCATATAAGACATCCTTGGTATCTCAAGTCTAAGGACCAAATACACAACTAGGACTATGAAATCACTATCTGACATTAGGTATCATTAACTATACAACATTCCACAAGCGGATCAATCAGTGAACTCATTCTCCAATGAGCACCTGTACTTATCCTTAGTGTCTCCACACAAGTGGCTATGAGACCAGCCGCCTCAATCATATGGATAGGTATATAGTACGTCGATCTATCCAGTTATCTCAATGTCCCTCTTGAGTAACCTATGACCGGGATTACTTAGGATCTATGTTTAAAGGTGAATCAATCTCATTATCGTAATCTATCAAGATTCGATTACCATTGCATAGAACCAAGGACATCACAATATATATGCAACAGATAATGTAAGAATATGCCAATATTAATCAAAAGCAAAAAAGATCACACAGTGTGTCACACGTGCTATCACTCACGTCATTAGCTTGCAGGGCACCTGTAACTAGTAATCTCCCATTTGACCGAAAGCCAATCACCTATGTGTTTGATCCCCATCATACCCCTGTGACGCTCAAATACAATTTGAGCCAGTGGCTTCGTCAGTAGATCTATAATATTATCTTCAGATGGAACTATTTCCATTGCTATATCATTTTGGGTTATGATCACTCTAATCAGATGGAACCTCCTCAAAATAATTCTGATGAGACCTGGGTTCCCTTGCTAGAGTTATCACTCTATCTCTATCATAATATATGGGAGTAAGCTCCACGCTGCTTGATATGACTCCCAAATCCTTGATGAACTTCTCCATCCAAACCCCTTCCTTTGCTGCAGCAATGTATTTTGCCTCTATGGCCGAGTTAGCAGTAGTATCTTGCATGGAACTCTTCCAGCTTATTTCTCCTCCATTCAAGGTGACAACAAACTCTGAATTTGACTTGTTATCATCAATATCAGACTGAAAACTTGAGTTTGTATAGCCCTCAACCTATGTTTAAAGGTGAATCGATCTCATTATCGTGATCTATCAAGATTCGATTACCATTACATAGAACCACGGACATCACAATATATATGCAACAGATAATGTAAGAATATGCCAATATTAATTATAAGCAAAAAAGATCATACAGCGTATCACACGTGCCATCACTCACGTCATTAGCTTGCAGGGCACCTGTAACTAGCAATCTCCCATTTGACCGAAAGCCAATCACCTATCTGTTTGATCCCCATCAGACCCTTGTGATGCTCAAATACAATTTGAGCTAGTAGCTTTGTCAGTAGATCTGCAATGTTATCTTCGGATGGAGCTATTTTCATTGCTATATCGTTTTGGGTCATGATCACTCTAATTAGATGGAACCTCCTCAAAATAATTCTGATGAGACCTGGGTTCCCTTGCTAGAGTTATCGCTCTATCTCTATCATAATATATGGGAGTCAACTCCACGCTGCTTGGTATGACTCTTAAATCCTTGATGAACTTCTTCATCAAAACCCCTTCCTTTATTGCTTTTGCTGTAGCAATGTATTTTGCCTCTATGGTCGAGTTAGCAGTAGTATCTTGCATGGAACTCTTCCAGCTTATTGCTCCTCCATTCAGGGTGAAAACAAACTCTAAATTTGACTTGTTATCATCAATATTAGACTGAAAACTTGAGTCTGTGTAGCCCTTAACCTGGAGGCTACCTTCCCCGTATATTAGTAAAAGATCCTTTAGTACTTCTCAAGTACTTAAGGATACACTTTAGTGCCTTCCAGTGTTCTAAATCTGGATCTGTCTGATACCTGCTCGTGACACTCAGAGCATGTGCTATATCAGGCCTGGTACATAGCATCGTATACATGATAGACCCTATCACTGAGGCATAAGGTATCTTATCCATGTCTGCCCTTTCTTCAGGAGTCCTTGGGGACATACTCCTAGAAAGTGATATTCCATGTCTCATCGGTATAAGACCTCTCTTGGAATTATCCATGCCAAACCTTTTGACAATGGAGTCTATGTATCCAGACTAGGACAAGCCAAGCATTCTTTTGGATCTATCTCTATAGATCCGGATCCCCAAAATATAGGATGCTTCCCCTTAGTCTTTCATGGAGAAGTTTCTGGATAGCTAAGCCTTTACTATGGAAAGCATTCCTACATAATTCTCAATTATTAGGATGTCATCCACATATAGCACCAAGAAGGTGATAGCGCTTCCACTTACCTTCCTGTACACACAAGGCTCATCTTTGTTCTTAACAAAGTCATAAGATTTGATCACCTCATCAAATCTTATGTTCCAACTTCGGGAAGCTTGCTTTAATCCATAAATGGATCTAAGCAACTTATACACTTTATCTGGACTCTCTTTGGATATGAATCCCTCTGGCTATATCATATACACCTCCTCCTAGAGGTTACCATTGAGGAATGTCGTTTTAACATCCATTTGCCAGATCTCATAGTCATAGTATGCTGTAATAGCCAAAATAATTCTAATGGACTTAAGCATGACTACAGGTAAAAAGGTTTCATCATAGTCAACTCCTTGTCTTTGACGATATCCTTTTGCTACCTGCCTTACTTTATAGGTCTCTACCTTTCTATCCACTTCGATCTTCTCCTTAAAGATCCATTTGCAGCCGATGGGTACAATCCCCTTAGGTGCATCCACAAGGTTCCAAACATTGTTATAGTACATGGAATCTATCTCAGAGTTCATGGCTTTTTACCACTTCCCGGAGTCTATACTCATAATAGCCTCCTCGTAGGTATGAGGATCAATCTCAGAGAGTCATCTCCACTGATATGTCTCACATATCTTTCAAGAGGGAAAGATACTCTACTAGACCTACGTAAAGTTGGAACTTGTGTATTAGGTACCTGAACAGACTCGAGCTCTGGAATGGTGCTTGAGCTAGGTTCTCTAACCTTGCTCAATTCTATCTTGCTCCTACTGTTTCCACTAAAAATATGTCCCTTCTCAAGGAACATGGCTCTCTTGGCAACAAAGACCTTTCGATCCTCGGTGTGATAGAAATAATACTCATAAGTTTCTTTTGGGTATCCCATGAATGTGCACCATTCTATCCTTAGTTCCAACTTATTGAGATTGTGTCTTCTAACGTAGGCAGGACAACCCTAAATCGTAACAATCTTAAGATCGAGCTTCTTTTTTTTTCATATCTCCTATGGTGTAGACACTACCGACTTTGATGAAACTCTGTTCAGAAGCTAAGTTGTAGTCTCTAGGGCGTACCTCCATAATGAGATGGGTAGGCCAGTGAAACTCATCATGGACCACACCATGTCTAATAGCGTGTGATTCCTCCTTTTTGATACACCATTGAGCTGAGGTGTATAAGGAGGTGTCCACTGGGATAGAATCTCATTGTCCTTGAGGAAATGGGTGAACTCTGTACTCAAGTACTCTCCTCCTCGATCTGATCGAAGAGTCTTAATACTCTTTCCAATTTGGTTCTCTACCTCATTCTTATATTCCCTAAATTTCTCAAAGGCCTCAGATTTGTACTTCATTAAGTACATGTGTCCATACCTAGAGAAATCATTTGTGAAGGTAATGAAGTATGAGTAACCACCTATAGCCTGAGTCGACATGGGACCACATACATCACTATGTATGAGTTCCAAAAACTCGGTGACTCTTTCTCCAGTTCCACTAAAAGGAGAGTTGGTCATCTTTCCACGAAGGCAAGGTTCGCAAGTTGCATATGACTCATAGTCAAATGGATCTAAGTATCCATCTTTTAGCAACTTTTGAATCATTCCTTGATGTATATGACATAGCCTATAATTGAGTGAGGTTGGAGAACCTAGCTCAAGTACCATTCTAGAGTCCAAGTCTATTCAGGTATCTAACACATAAGTTCTAACTTTGCATAGTTCTAGCAAAGTATCTCACCCTTGTGAAAGATATGTAGGACATATCAGTGGAGAGGACTCTTAGGATATTGATCCTTAGACCTATGAGGAGGCTATTATGAGTATAGACTCCAGGAAGTGGCAAGAAGCTATGAATTCTGAGATGGATTCCATATACTCTAACAAGGTTTGGAACCTTATGAATGCACCTGAGGAAATCATACCCATCGGGTGCTAGTAGCTGATAGCTAAAAAATATCGTCAAACAAGGAGTTGATTATGATGAAACCTTTTCACCTATAGCCATGCTTAAGTCCATTATAATTCTTTTAGCCATTGCATCACACTATAACTATGAGATCTGGCAGATGGATGTCAATACGACATTCCACAATAGCAACCTCGAGGAGTAGGTATATATAATACAGCCAGAGATATTCATATCCAAAGAGAGTCCAGATAAATTGTGTAGGTTGCTCAAGTCCATTTATGGACTAAAATAAGCTTCCCAAAGTTGAAACATAAAATTTGATGAGATGATCAGATTTTATGACTTTGTTAAGAACGAAGATGAGCCTTGTGTGTGCAGGAAGGTAAGTGGGAGTGCTATCATCTTCTTAATATTGTATGTGTTGGGAAACCTCAGTGGGTGCATCACATGAACAATGGAAATCAAAAACAAAAATCAATTTTCCATGCAGATCAAATCATTGTGCAAAAGATTGGGGTCACAAGAAAAATAAAAAAAACTAAAAAATCACGATATGTGAGAGATTGATTTTACCTAGGGAGATCGTATATCCCTATATTCTAGATTCAGATAGAGAAGATGAGGGAGGTCAAGCGTCCTCCTCTCTAGTTGTATCCACACGATGGATCTCTATAGTGAAACTCCTCCAATCTGATTTTATAACTCTTGCTCAGAGGAAGGGAGGAGAATAGGAGTGATAGGACTCCAGCAGGGTTGAGACCTAATCTCCCTAGAAGTAGTTAATAAAATCCTACTAGATTGTAATAAAGTCACTCCTATCTTATAAAAGAGTATAGCTAGGGTTTAGATTAGCCCTTAGGGCTTAGTGGCCATCGCCCCCTTATTGGGTTGGTTGGTCAATGTTTTCCCCTGCTTAGGTCGTCTATAGAGCCAACCTAGTCGCCCTCTATTCCTATTAAGGTAGGTTGGCTATAGGAGGGGCAAAGGAGTAATTTTACTTAGACAAGCACCATCTTAGGCTAGGGTTTTGATCCCTATATAATAATGAAGCCGCCCCCCCTCTTTTGAATCAAGCAATTATCAATTTTATTTCAGCCTTGTGCCGAATCAAGGAGGGAGGAACCCCTATAGCATTCCAAGGGTTGATCCTCCTCAATGATCAAAATCTATAGAGCTCCATTTGTGGTTATATCATCTGGTACCAGAGCAACGATCTTGCTACTGTAGCCATCTCAGCCACCTCCACCTTCCCAAGCAATTCCCACAATTGTTATGACACATGCCTCTACCTTCCACCCCAACAGTTGATCAAATCAGTCTACCGTTGCCCCCTACGTTTGATCTGGAATTCTGGTATATTTTTATCATCCACGCCTCTTCAATACTACAAAATTCCTTACTTTACACGTTGAAATTTTTTTTTCAAATTTCATCCTATGCAAATTTTGTTTATTGAAAATGTTATCATCGTTGTAAAGGCGAAACACTACAGAAATTTTCAACCAATTGTTGCTTCTTGAAACTAAATTTTTAATAATCCTTTTTAGCTAAAACTTTTTATACAATTTCATAGATCATCTTAGCTTTCATCTAAGATTGATCTTGTGAAAAACTCCTTCTGGATCTGGACTTATAGCACTGTGATTCTTCATTGCATAGTACTAAAATTTTACAACATAGAATCTGCCTTCAATTTATTGGCCTCTTGAAACAAATATTCGTTCATCCTTTTTGGCTGAAATTTTTACACAATTCTCAAGATCAAGTTGGCTCTCATCTGGATTTGATTTTATGAAAAAACTCCTTTTGAAACTAGTTTTTTATGCAATCTTTGACCATCACATAGTTTTAGAATTTTACGACGAGGGAATCTACCTTTCGTCTTTTGCCCTATTTCCTTACTGTTATGCTGCCAAAATTTTGTCAAACATTTTACTATATTAACAACATGAACCAAGGGTTTCCACATAATTTTCTTGAACTTTTCTCTGGAATTTATGTCAAGAAGTCATCATTTCTCCGATGTAAAATCGGTTCAACAGGACAACACATCGCATCACTTCTTTTCACCGAATTCTATCATATTTGAGTGTTATTTTTTATGAGATTTTGGTTCCTCATCTCCAAACCCTACCTTACTCACCAAAAACCCTTCTAAATATTACCCTAAACTGAATCCAAATAGCCCCCAAATCAGCCTACTTCCTTATTGATCCACTTACCTTTTTAGCGAACTTTCCTTACCGAGATACCTACCTTTGCTGCCATCTATCCCAGATCTAAAATATATTTTCCTAACCTTCATGTACTATTATCATAGCCTTAAAACCATACCAATTCACATCCTAAACTCTATAAAATCATTGCCCCAAATCTGCCCTAAACCGTAGCCTACTTCCAACCGGTCACCCCCTTCTCCAAAATTCCCATGCCACTAATCCGATAATAGAAAAAAGATCTCAATATTACAGATCTAGAGGCATATACTATGGCATTAGAAGAGGCTATCAATGCAAAGCTTGAAGCCTTTGGAAACTACATGGAAGAGAAGATGTGATTCCTTTTCACTGAATTCAGCATTGGCCAACTGTCGAACCCCAGGAAATCACAACACGAAAAAACTTCAGATCAGCAAAATGATCCTCAAGAATATGGCCACATCACCTCTAATCTCAATAATCCATGCATGAAGGTTGACTTCCCTAGATGGGAAGAAGGAGACCCGATCGGGTGGATCTCGCGCGGAGCGCTATTTTTAGTTCTACCGAACCGCTGATGCCACACGGGTGGAGATTGCTGCCATCCACCTTGATGGAGATGTTATTCAGTAGTTTAATTGGTTTAAGCATACTCATAGAGGACTCTCTTGGTAGCGATTTAAGGAAGGACTACTAGACCGCTTCGGACCAACCAATTTCAACAACATCGACGGACAATTGGCAATGATTCATCAAACCTCTACAGTACAAGAATACCAAACAAGGTTTGAGTGTTTATCTAACCAAACTAAGAATTGGTCTAAGAAATAACTTTTAGGTACTTTTATCGAGGGCCTAAATCCGGAGATCCAAGGAGAAGTAAAGGCATGGCAATCGTACACTCTTATGGCAATGACTTCCTTCACGCGTATCCAAGAAGAACAATTGAACCACGAGGTATAAAGGACAAGGGTCACTCTCTGACCAGCCATGCCGAGGCCTATTGCCCCCTCTACTGCCATCCAAGCCCCTGCACCAAAAAAGTTCAAAAGAGACAAGCTTCGCGAACAATCGGCCAATGAGTTTTGTTGGCATTGCGATGAACTGTAGAGCTGCGAACATCACTTCAAAAAGGGTTGGCTCCTCGTGATTAAACCAGCAAAGAATGAGGGCAATGAAACATCTGAAGAAGCCCTTGAACCTAAAGAAGAAGTCATGGAGGAAGAGTCCCAACTGGCCAACTACATAATGGCCGGCTATTCCAACCCGCAGATGATGAAAGTTGGAGGATGTCTAAAACAGTAACTCATCATCGTTCTCATCGACACAGGTAGCACCAATAACTTTCTCGATAGTAAGGTTGGTGCACTTTTATTTCACAAACTTTTGCTTGTCACTTGGGCATTCAACCTAAACCATTAGATTATGAGTTGTATGTAACTACTACAGTTGGAGATACTTTGATAACAAACTTGCTTTATCCGTCTTATTTAAATTTTATCAGAAAATATGAACTCCTTGTTGATTTGATTCTCCTAGAGATTCAAGGCTTTGATATAATACCTGGCATGGATTCCTATCATGCTAGTATTGATTGCTATAAAAAATAATCACTTTTTTACATACCAGATCAGTCCACCTTTTATTTTGTGGGTATTAGGCATGACTCACTTCCTTGTCTAATATCGGTATTTCAAGCTCATCGATTTATGCAGAAGGATTGTTCTTGCTATATTATATGTGTGAAGGAGAATTTAAATCAAACAGCTCATCTAAATGAAATTCTGGTAGTTAGAGAGTTCCCTGATATTTTTCCAAACGACTTGCCTGGATTACCTCCAAAAAGAGAGTGAATTTACTATTGATATCATCCTTGGAACAATAGCAATATCTAAGCCTCCCTATAGAATGGCACCAGTCGAGCTAGAAGAATTAAGAAAGCATCTATAAGAACTATCTGATAAAGGTTTTATTTGACCTGGCATGTCACCATGGTGTGCTCCAGTACTATTAGTTAAGAAGAATGATAGGACATGGAGGCTTTGTATTAATTATAGATAGTTGGTATCCTCTAACCAGAATTGATGATTTGTTTGATCAATTGCAGGGTGCCCAATTATTCTCCAAGATTGACTTGAGGTTAGGTTATTATCAATTGAATATCAAGAAAGAAGATATCCCTAAAATTGCTTTCAGGACTCAATATAGTCACTTTAAATTTGTAGTAATGCCTTTTGGTTTGACTAATGCCCCTGTAGCTTTCATGGAATTCATGAATAGGATATTTCATCCACTCTTGATAAATGTGTTATTGTATTCATTGATGCTATATTAGTGTATTCAAGGAATGACCTAGAGCATGAGGAGCACTTGAGAAATGTATTGTCGATACTGAGAGAAAAGAAGTTATATGTAAAGTTTAGTAAATGTAAGTTTGGATAAATGAAGTTACCTTCTTAGGCCATATGATTTCAGGCAAGGGTATCTCCGTTGATCCAAAAAAAGTTGAAGCAGTAGTTAAGTGGGAAGTACCGATAAATATAACTAAAGTTAGAAGTTTCTTGGGCATGATAGGCTATTATAGGAGATTTTTGGAGGGATTTTCTCAAATTGCTAACCCCCTCATCAAGCTAACTCGAAAGAATATGAGATTTGAATGGGTTGATGAATGTGAATAAAGCTTTTAGGAGTGAAAAAGAAGACTGACTAGTGCTCCTATTCTCAGTGGTAACGAATTGATTTGTAGTTTACACTAATGCTTCAAGGAAGGGCCTTGGATGTGTTTTGATGCAAGAAGGAAAAGTAATTACTTATGCTTCTAGACAACTGAAGAGTTAAGAACTAAATTATCAAACCCATGATTTGGAGTTAACAGCAATTATTTTGGCACTGAAAATTGAGAGACATTATTTATATAGGCAAACATTTGGAATATTTACTGATCATAAGAGTCTAAAGTATATCTTTACTCAAAAGGAGTTAAATATGAGGCAACGAAGATGGATAGAACTTTTAAAGGATTATGATTGTACCATCTGATATCATCTGAGCAAGGCCAACATTTTAGCTGATACTTAGCAGAAAATCTACAAATTTTATGGCTAGTTTGGTTGTGAAACAATGAGGATTATTGAAAGAAAATGGCGAAGAAAATTCTATCAGGAATGAGTAAAACTCAATGATATTGATGGCCTCTATCTAGGTTCAATCTGATTTCATTCAATAAATTAAAGAGAGATAGCTACGAGATCCACATTTAATCCTTGAGGAAAGAAGTAGAAAAACGATCAAAGCCTGATTTTTGTGTTTCAAAGGATAGCCTATTGAGAATGGGCAATAGAGTATGTGTTCCAAATGACTCAGATATCAATGATTAAATTCTGAAGGAAGGTCATAGTTCCAAATTCACCTTGCACCCGGGTAGCACAAAAATGTATAAAGCTCTTAAAAGTCATTACTGGTGGGAAGCCATGAAAAAGGAGATTGCAATATATGTATCAAAATGTTCAACTTGCTAGCAAATCAAATTTAAACACTAAAGACTTGGGGGGGTTGTTACAACCTTTAGATATTCTTGAATTAAAATGGAAAAATATCACCATGGATCTTATTTCAGGTCTACCTAGAACCTCCATAAAGCATGATGCTATACGGGTGGCTATTGATAGGTTAACCAAATCGACACATTTCCTACCGATCAATATGACATATTCTGTGGATAGATTTATTAAGTTATATATTGGTGAAATCGTAAGATTCCATGGTGTTCCAAAGGAGATCATCTCTGATAGAGGCTCAAGATTCCTTTCTAGATTTTGGAAAAGATTACAGGAATCTTTCGGAACTAAAGTCAAATTTAGCACTACTTATCACCCTCAAATCGATTGGCAATCAGAAAGAACAATTCAAACACTTGAGGATTTTCTTAGAGCATATATCATGGATTGGAAAGATGAGTGGGATAAAGATATTTCTCTTGTTGAGTTCACCTATAATAATAATTACCAGTCTAGTATTTAGATGGCTCCTTTTGATGCTTTGTATGGGCGAAAGTGCAGAACATCTATTTATTGGGAGGACGTTAGTGATAGAAAATTGTTAGCACCGAATAAAGTGCAAGAGACTACTGAAAAGATTCTAGTTATAAGGAAAAGACTAAAGATTGCTCAAAGTCATCAAAAGAGCTTTGCTGACAATAGAAGATGAGAAATTGAGTTTCAAGTAGGGGATTTTATATTCTTGAAGGTCTCTCATTCCAAGGGCATGGTAAGATTTCGAAAGAAAGGAAAGTTAAGCCCTAGATTTATTTTTTAAGGTCCTTGAGGGGATTGGTGCTATTGCTTACAGGATTGCCTTGCCACCATCCTTGGGTTGTATCCATGACATATTTTATATTTCAATGCGTAGAAAGTATATTCATAACCCTTTTCACATCATTCCGTATAGCCGATTGTAATCGATCACAACTTATCTTATGTTGAAGAACCTATATAAATTATTGATCAGAAAAAAAAGATACAAAGGAATCAAGTTATTTCTCTAGTTAAAGTGATATGAAGACATCATTCTATGGATGAAACAACTTGGGAGCTAGAGGAAGAAATGAAGAAAATCTATCCTCATCTTTTCGTCGATGAAGGTATGATAAATTTAGAGGACTAAACTTTTATTTTAAGGGGGGAGAGTGTAATATCCCTCATTTTTGAAATATTTATAATGATATATTTTAAATTATTTATGAGGATTTGTTTATTAATTCTCTTGATTAAATAATTTTATATTAAAAGTTAATTGCTAGGGATCTAAGTGTAAATCTTAAAAATATGAAATAAATTATGAAAGATTCATATTAAGTTAAAAAATATATATGGTGAGAACATATGTCACTACCTTGTTTAAAGTAGTGTCACATGTGCGTGTGCATAGGTGATACAAAAGCACATTGCATGTATGTTTGCCACCTATCAACCCATATGTTAGCTTAAATAATTAACAAGCAGAGAAAAAAAATGGGTTTTGGCTGCAATGTGAACTTGAAGAGAAGAAGAAGAAGAAAGAAGAAGAAGAAGAAGAAGAAGAAGAAGAAGAGACGGAAAGAAGAAGAAGAAATTTAGGGATTTTGAGATTATGATCTAATCCACACCTTTGGAATCAAAATATTCAAAGGCAAGTATTCTATCTTCCTCTTACTGAAATTTTATCTTTGTTTTTGCCTTGATTTATGAAGAAAATTCTAAAAAAACCTAAAAAAAAATTTCGCTGCCTAAGTATAAATCTATAATATTATCAAGATTATGACCTATCTACACTGTTCTTAATGTAATTTTTAGTACAGACATCTAATTTAGACAAAACTTAGTTTTTTCAATAATAGATTCATATATCTATCTTTTGAACCTAAGTTTGAAGAATTTGGAGTTTATTTGTAAGCCCGGACATTTATTTTAATTGAGCATATAAAATCTATAAAATAGAGTCTATAGCTCCTGGCCTTTCACCACAATATTGCTTATATCTTCCTGTTGGAGTTCCTGATTTATATAAAATTTGATTTGTTAGAAACTAGGCTCATAGATCTTTCATTTGATGTTAGGATTAAAAGATTTAGAGTCTAAATCACTATCAAAATTTTTATTTTGTTAGACCTTATAGATTCTATAAAATAGGGATCATAACTCCTAATCATTGGTTACAAAATCATCAATAGCTCTTTGTAGGGACCTTCAATTTCTATGAAACTTATTTCATTTGAAACTATATTAATTTATCTTTCCAACAACACCTTTTTAAGTAATTTGGAGTATGTTTGATCATCTAAATAACTTTATAATTTGCCTTCAGAATTATACCAGAATAAGGATTATATCAATTCTGCCTATACTTGCTTCATCCAATTCAAAACTAAAATCTATAATGCTCTTGTCCTTGACTTCCTTACTTATCAAAATATGTTATGTATTAATTAATATTATATTATATTATTCTATTTAGGTGTATGTATGATTTATTATTCCGCATGTGCTTCCAATATATGCCAAAATTCATTGCTCATGTCCTTTTGTACTCTAGTATTTGTGGGACAATGTGAACCATTGATAGAAATGGTAAAGGGAGTTATGCTTAGAGCCCACGTGCTCTACCGGCCCCCTATGACTTCTCTCAGATATGGATAGATGGAGCTCCCAAATGTCAGAAACTTATGTTTGGTGGTCATTGAGCGATGATTGTTTCACATTATGCTTATGGTCCCACTTCACCCTCTATATCTTGATATAATATCCAAGGCATTATGTGTTTTAGATAAGAATGAAACGAATATTATGTCTGAATGATATTTGAGCTTCGGTTCGTTACTTGTTCATTTGAAAAGCTTTTGAGATTATTCATACACCACTAATATGCTTTCGAAATATGTCCTATACATTTTTGATATATTTTGTAATGTTTCATTTGCTATTGATATATTTTGAAATATTTTGCACGTCATTGATATATTCTGAAATGTCCTATACCTCCTTGATATTCTTTGAAATGTTTTATATTCTCATTGATATACTCTAAAATATTTCGTTTACCATTGATATGCTGCTTGACATACTTACGCCTATGATATTCATCCAACTTCAAATGTGACATATGAGCTTAAGTTTGATATTCGTTCCCTTGACATGTTCAGAAGTCTTTCATGTGTTATTGATATGCTCCTAAAACTTCATATCATTGATATATACCAAAATGCTTCTGATTACCATATATGCTCCAATTACCTTTCCAAATTGTTAAGGATTTAAGTATGCTTCGAACGAGATAAACCTTGTGATTGTGAATCTGATTTGATGGTATATGTGAAAACTTTTATATTCCATATTGTCATAGGCAACAATGTAAACAAGGTGTTCGATGAAATGCTCATGTTTGTCCGTGTCCTTCGATTTATATATATACCTTGTACAGCAAGTAGCGGGCTTACAATAGGCTTAGCAGCCCTAGTTTATTTTATTTTGTGGCTAATTTTGGCTTGTAAATACGAGTGTGTCTTGTAAGCACTTATAGGAGCTACGGTCTGTAATGGACCATTATCATTTGTGTGCAACCTCTCTGAGTTTGTAATATCCATGGGTGTAATTTGTATCTGGCTTTATAAAGTGTTTGCTTGAGCAGTTGCTTGTGGATCCCAATGGAATTGCTTCTTCTAGCCCGTTTTCTCTTTGTAACTCTAAGGGACCTTAGGAGATCTCGGGGAAGACTGACCTTTGTGGATGGACACGCATAGGTGCCGCATGGCTTATGCAAATTCATTTAAGCCCATGACAATGTGGTATCAGAGCAGGACAAGTATGCATAGAAACATCCACCATATAAATGTTGGGGACCTAGTTGGGCTGTGTGGAGGGCAGCCAGCACGCGCAACCGTTTGGGGGAAATGGACATTGAGATGTTGGGAAAGGAGTCACTCAGAGGAGCGGGCTTCTAGGCTTAGCATTCAAAAGAATGGCCAACCCTTTGTGCGAGAGGCACCATGAGGGCAAGCAAGTGAAGAAGAATACGTAGCACATAAAGATTGGGATGGTTGAGTTTAAGCTACGGCTCGACGTTGGCAATCAAATTTGATAGTGCTCAAGGCAAGTGGGGCGCTTGGTGAAAGATGAGACCGTGTAAAGTGGGAAGTGCTGCGTAACGACCGAAAGAGTTATGCAAAGCTCATAGAGGTGAGGGGAATTGCTAACTTGAAGGATTCGGTACTCATGCAAGGGCTTATACATGGACAATAGAGTGTTCGTGGCCATCCCAAGGCATGATCGGAACTCGATGCTATAAAGTATCAGAACTTTTTCTTCGACATGGAAAGGATACGTTTGTAGGCGACTGAAATGTACAACAACTTTAGCACATTGCTAGACCTTGAAGGGTGCAGTGGGGACTGTATTGGCAAAGAGTCGCAATCTAGCAAGTGCATTTGCAGGAGTAGAACAAGACATAAGTTGTCAAGCAAGACAGAGTAATCTAACGGGGATGGTGGTCTCCAAAACTTATAGTGGGAAGAATGTAAAGAATAAAGTTGCTCCAACAGGATGGATATCCAGGAGGGATAAGTCCTAGTTCTCTAGAGGGAGAATCATGTGTAACGGACCGCATATATTGAGGAAACGTTTCTCAAGGTCACATCTCCACAAAGCTCGAAGAGTCATCGCATGATCTCGAATGAGGTAATGCATTGGTGGATGTATTTCGAGATCAAGTGGGGGAGCAATCCAAGGTAACATCTTATGAAGGCACACTTAGAGTTGATGTAGAAATCAAACTCAAAGGAGGACTGACCTGTGGAATGGTGGACGCGAGGGCTACTATCAACTCAATGCAAATCAAGGAGCGGAGCAACTTGGGTGGAACTCAGTGAAGTATCCGAGCCGCATGAAGAGAGTCGATATAGAAGATGGAATATAGAGTGAAGACACAAAGCTTTCCTTGGACAGTGGTCAAGGGCATGAACTCTTGTAGAGGCAAGAGTAGGATCATGTCATTTCATGGGTTCTTCATTCTGATGGGATGGACTTATCTTCCATGGTGCCAAAGGGGAAGGGAGCTTCGAGGCATATGCACCTTACCTCAGAGATGCATTTAACGAAGTAACTAAGGTGATTCAACTTGCAAAGGCAAAGTTGGGATCAAAAGACCTTAGCACAGGGCAAGAGTACACAGAGACTGATACTCTTGAAGAATATGCCACAGTATTTCCATTCGAGTTGTCAGGAAC
The DNA here is from genome assembly GCA_021527575.1 of Ensete glaucum. Taxonomy (NCBI): domain Eukaryota; kingdom Viridiplantae; phylum Streptophyta; class Magnoliopsida; order Zingiberales; family Musaceae; genus Ensete; species Ensete glaucum. Next base: position 7,547,585 of record CM038556.1, read on the forward strand.
AAGTGGTGCATAGCAGAGATTATGCAGATAGGGGATAAAGGCCTAGGATCCAGACAATGGTGCACCAATTCTGGCAAAGTCAGGGGGACTTCAAGAGCTACTAGGCGATGGACTATCCTAGAGTTATGCTTCGTCTAGGTGTGACCCAAGAGTAGGTGGACAAAAGTGAATTACCAAGGGAGTGAATAAAACAAAAAATTTAGAGATGGTGGAGGCTCTACGATGTGTTGGCAGAGGACACACATGGAGAAATCATAGTCCGAGTTTATCACATGAGAATTTGTATGTAATAGAGATGTCACCAGGAGGTGACATGGTATAGCGGATCATGATGGAATAGTTTGTGGCAATGCAACACATGCGATCCTATCCCGTGAGGGACAAGATCATGTGGAGGTATGATCAGGGGTAAACTAGGAGCTCCATTTTTATGTACGACACAACAAGAAGAAGGGCTATGGATTCAAGGAGTGAATGTCATGGTACCGTAGAGGCGGGTCTTTGTGTATGCATCAGAGCTTGCATTAGATGAAAGCCTTAGTCATCAATATATAGGGACTGTATACCACCGAGGAAGAAGTCTAAGTGCAAGTACCAGTGAGTCCCAAAGAGGGTGACGTGATCATGTGAATAATCAAGAGCTGTTGGGAGCTCTATTTTAGTGAACAATATAATGGCAAGAAGAGCTGTAGATTCAAGGGGTGAATGCCATGGCACCACAGAGGCGGGTCTTCCATATGTATACATCGAATCTTGCATCAGATGAAAGCCTTGGTCGTCAGTATATGGGGGCTATGTACCATCAAGGGAGAAGTTAGATTGCAAGTACCAGTGAGTCCCATAGAGGGGACTTAATTATATAAAGGTATAATCGGAGCAGCTGGAGAGTTGGACTGCTTTAGTACTCACATTCGCTTAAGGGAGCTCGGCAAGTCAGAGGACAAAGCCGAGTAAGTGAACGTTGCTACCAAGGAAGCTAAGGAGAACAGAATCGACACGAGCCCTACAACAAGATGACGGAGGCCATGCATGAGAGTTACAGTCTATCTTTTCATCGACCAAGGAGAACTGCTAGGAGGACATAGTGGTGTTGAAGTAGGTGGTCGAAAGGGGCGAGAAAGCGATGACGAGTCCAGTGGGGCTCAGCTACCCAAAAAGCAAAGCGTTGATTAGAAGGAAGGGATGCAGATGCAAGGCAACAGATAGTAGGGCCATGGGCTTAGCAGCGTCATAGTACACAAAGATGAGACTTCCGTGGAGTCATCGATCCCTTGCTCTCATGGAGGGGGAGCATTGGTCGTAAAAAGGGCCGAGGAGGTGGAAAATGCAAAGGTAAACTCCAGGTACCAAGATAAGGCATAAGGGTAGAGGCCAAGGAACTTCATAAGACCAGTGTCGATGGGCTTCTCATCAAGATAGTTAAAAGCGAGGGACTTCGGGTTGATGCAAAAGTGCTCGACCAAGAAACGAAGTAGGCAGTACGTGGTACTGTATATTTTCTACTCAAAGGAGTAGGCAGCAAAGGTGATGGAGAAGACGGTGCAATCCCAGAGGCGATTAGAACTATCAAAGACTTACTCCAAGTTAGAGGACTCTAAGTTGTAGTAAACTTTTTATTCTTTTCGAGCGAAACTTCTTGTATTCCAGAAGTTCAATGGCAATGAGAAGGCGAATCACAGTATTTAACTCAATGTAAGGTGTGCAAACACTTTAATTGCTTTAGAAATGTAAGCAAAGAGTGGGCAAATGTTAGTAACTAGCTCAATCTATAAAGTACAAACTCGAGGAGGCAGGCAAAATCAAGTAACATTTATCTTCTCAACTCAAGAGAATAGGCAAAACTAAGTATCCCAATTCTCTTAATTCTAGGAGATAAGCGAAGCCAAGTAACCTTATCTTCTCAACTACTAACAGAATGGGTGAAGTCAAGTATCCCAGTTCACTTACTTATCCAGCAGAGGAGCTCTGCATAAGTTCAGTGACCCTTTAAAGAAAGCTTATGAAGGACAATAGTTGTCAAATTCTCACTATTGGTGATCAGTACTATTGTGGATCCCGATGGAATTACTTTTTCTGGCCTGTTTTCTCTTTTGTAAGTCTAAGGGACCTTAGGAGATCTCTGGGAAGGCTGACCTTTGCCGACAGACACGCATAGGTGCCGCACGACTTAGGCAAATTCAGTTAAGCCCGTGACAATACCTTACACTCTTATATCAAGTTTAATTTGTAAACACCTTTCCTTGCCTTAAACCTGTTTGATATTTACTGGGCTTCTTAGCTCACTCTGTTGCTATCTAATTTTCTTCAGGTTAGCTTAGCATTTATTGAAATACTTGATACGGGGCTAAAGCAATGGGAAAGTAAGAAGTGCTTAGGCTATATCTATATTAGATAATATGTTATCATTGTATGTGTATACCTGGTGTCTAAAGTAAAGTTGTAGACATATTTTGAAGAAGGATAACTATGTAATGATTTTAAAAGTATCCGCTTATTTGGGATCTTGAATTTTAAACTTGTCTAATATATAAAGTGGTGCTATATGATTGTTTTCAAAGTCATATGGATTTTATCGTATTGGTGGACCTTATGAATATGAATTATATTTAGCTGCATTAGTTTCAGATCAATTTTGTGATTCATTAGGAGAATACGACGAGATTATAATATGCACAAGCTTCTATGAAAGTGATTAAATGACTCTACATGTTTTTCTTAGTATCCTCAAATGTTTGTTTGGATCCTGGGTGGATTATGTTGTTGATAATATTATCAATTTTTAAGACAAGGTCATACCTCTCAAATATGATATAATTCGGGGGGAAGGGGGTGGCATGACAGAGATGGTATCAAAGCATAATTTGAGGATCACTAAGACCTACTAGTATATATGCCATATTTGAAATATATATTGAGGTTTAGTGATTTTTATAGAGTGATTGACAAACAAAATTTTTCTTTTTATGAAATTAGGAAGGTAAAAGGACTTGAGAGAAGTCTAAGATCGGCAATAAGGAGTCGAATATCAACCTTAAAACTTCCTTCATATGCTGATGTGGTAGAAAGGGCCTTAATAATTGAAAGAGACTTGAAGGAGATACAGGAAATTATGGGTAAGAACTACAAGGACAAGTTAATATTATTAATTTTTTATAATATTATCAATTTTTAAGACAAGGTCATACCTCTTGAATGTGATATAATTTGGGGGGAAGGGGTTGGCATGATAGAGATGGTATCAAAGCATGATCTGAGGATCACTAAGACCTACTAGTATATATGCCATATTTGAAATATATATTGAGGTTTAGTGATTTTTATAGAGTGAATGACAAATAAAATTTTTCTTTTTATGAAATTAAGAAGGCAAAAAGATTTGAGAGAGGTCTAAGACTAGCGATAAGGAGTCGAATATCAACCTTAAAACATCCTTCATATGCTGATGTAGTAGAAAGGGCCTTAATAAGTGAAATAGACTTAAATGAGATACAGGAAATTATGGGTAAGAACTACAATGACAAGTTAATAAGCAAAAGTAAGATAGTGAATGAATATGAAAATAGTAATAAGATGGTCAAGATGTCAGAATTAGAGAAGGGAAAGCCACCTCAAAGAACTCAGTCATGTATAAAAATGGGTTTTGGCTGATCATCTGAATAACTTCTATTATCTTTCCAACAACACCTTTTTGTATAATGTGGAGCATGTTTAATTATCTGAATAACTTTACAATTTGTCTTCAGAATTCTGCCAAAATAGGGATTGTATCAATTTTGTCTATACTTACTTCATCCATTTCAAAACTAAAATATCTAATGCTCTTATCCTTGACTTCCTTACATATCAGAATATGTTATGTATTAATTGATATTATATCATATTATTCTATTTTGGTACATGTATGATTTATTATTCTGCATGTGCTTCTGATATATGCCAAATTCATTGCTCATATCCTTTTGTACTCTAATGTTTATGGGACAATGTGAACCTTTGCTAGAAGTGGTAAAGAGAGTTATGCTTAGACCCCGCATACTCTGTTGGCCCTCTATACTTCACTAAAACATGGGTGGATGGAGCTCCCAAACGTGAAAGACTTATGTTTGGTGGTCATTCAGCAATAGATGTTCCACATTATGCTTATGGCCCAAATTCGCCCTCTATGTCTTGATATGATATCCAAAGTATTGCTTATGAGTTTGTTTATGCGCTTTAGATAAGAATGAAATGAATGTTATGTCTAAATGATATTTGAGCTTATGTTCGTTACTTATTTATTTGATAAGCTTTTGAGATTATTCATACACCATTGATATGCTTTCGAAATATGTCCTATGCATTTTTTATATGTTCCAAAATATTTTATTTGCTATTGATATATTCTGAAACATTTCACATGTCATTGATATATTTTGAAATGTCCTATACCTCCTTGATATACTTCGAAATGTTTCATATTCTCATTTATATGCTCCAAAATATTTTATTTACCATTGATATGCTACTTGACATACTTACGCCTGTGATATTTATCCAACTTCAAATGTGACATATGAGCTTAAGTTTGATATTTATTCCCTTGAAATGTTCAGAAGTATTTCATGTGTTATTGATATGCTCCTAACACTTCATATGTCATTGATATATACCAAAATGCTTCTAATTGCCATATATTCTCTAATTATCTTTCCAAATTATTATGGATTTAAGTATGCTTCAAACGAGATGAACTTTGTGGTTGTAAATCTGATTTGATGCTATATGTGAAAACTTCTGTATTCCCTACCTTGCAGTCTTATACCAGGTTCAATTTGTAAACGTCTTTCCTTACCTTGAACCTATTTGATACTTGTTGGGCTTCTTAGCTCACTCTGTTGCTATTTAATCTTCTTGAGGTTAGCTTGGTATTTATTAAAATACTTGATATGGGGCTAAAGCAATGGGAAAGCACGAAGTTCTTGGGCTAAATCTTTATTAGATAATATGTTATCATTGTATATATATACATGATGTCTAAAGTAAAATTATAGATATATTTTGAAGAGGGATAACTATGTAATGGTTTTAAAAGTACTCGCTTATTTGGGATCTTGAATATTAAACTTGTTGTATAATATATAAAGTGGTGGCATATGGTTGTTTTCAAAGTCATATGGATTTTATCGTATTGGTGGACTTTATAAATGTGAATTATATTTAGCTGCATTGGTTTCAGATCGGTTTTGTGATTCATTAAGAGAATGCGAAGATATTATAATTTGCACAGGTTTCTATAAAAGTGATTGAATGACTCTACATGTTTTTCTTAGTATCCTTAAATATTTATTTGGATCTTGGATGGATTATATTGTTGATAATATTATTGATTTTTAAGATAAGGTCACACTCTCGAATATAATATAATTCGGGGGAGGTGACAGGGTGATAGCTCTAACAAGGGAACTCAGGTCTCATCAGAATTAATCTGAGGAGATTTCACTTAATTAGAGAGATCATAGCCCATAAAGATATAACAATAGAAAGAGTTCCATTCGTAGATAACATTACAGATCTACTGACAAAGCCGTTAGCTCATATTGTATTTAAGCGTCACTAGGGTTTGATGGGGATCAAATATATAGGTAATTAGCTATTGGTCAAGTGACAGATTGCTAGTTATAGGTGCCCAGCAAGCCAATCATGTAAGTGATGACACATGTGACATACTACATATTTTTTTCTTATGATTATTATTGATATATTCTCATATTATATTATTTATTATATATATATTATGATGTCCTTGGTTCTATGCAATGAGAATCAGATCGTGATGAGATTATAATAATAAGATCAATTTATTTTTAAACACAGATCTTAAATAATCTCAGTCATAGGTTACTCAAGAGGGACATCAAGGTAATTGGACAGATCGGTGGCTTGTCTTATAGCTACTTGTATGGAGACACTAAGGATATAGCTTAGGTGCTCATTGGAGAATGAGTTCACTGATTGATCTACTTATGGAATGATGTATGGTTAATGATACCTCATGTCAAACATTGATTCCATAGTCCCAATTGAGACACCAATGATGTCTTGTATAAATACTCCTTTCTTTAATTCTAGACTTGTAAGTTTGAAAAGTTTCAAATCTAGTACAGCCAGTTATCAGGATTGGTAGCTAACCTTACAAAGGCAATTGAGTATCAACAAAGGATCATCTACTCTCGGTATCACGAGAGGAATATCCCATGTATACTTGCTCAGACAAATCTCTGGCTAGGGTTATTTGGATTAAGAGAGAAGGTGTTCCCCGGGAGAATCCGATCAGAGCAAGACTCGGATGGATACTGTATATGGCCTTACAGTACCATATCGAATATACAATCTCTTGGATATTAGTTAGATGAGGGACTATGGATACATGCTAACTATAGACATACAAGTCTGATGGATTTAATCTCCCTGTAATGTTTAGAGACTATAGTGTAGTGGCCTAGTACGTCTATAGTCGAGTGAGTTATTATGGGGATAATAATTCACTATATCATAAGGAGTTATGATGAGAGTGACTCATAGCCAGCTCGGTATCAAGCCTAGAGGGTCTCAAATATATGGTGGATGCTTCAATAAATAGAGGCTTAGATAGAGATCCAATTGACCCATATTTTCATTAGATGAGACCCTACACTGATAGGCATTTTGCATGAGGCCCAATTAGAGGCCAAAGAGGATTATTGGATAGAGATCTAATAATGATATAATACCCACTAAGGCAAGACCCCTATGATTTTTAGTGGCTCTCTATAAATAAGAAGGGAGGCTCATAGTCAATAGGTTGCATCTTTGGCCACCCCCTCCTATTCTCCTCCCTCCCTCTGTGCAAGAGTTGCGAGACCTAGGATTACGCATAGAGGAGTATCGCTGTAGTGATGCATCGTGTGGATACCGCTAGAGAGGAGGATGCTTGACCTCCTTCATCCTCTCCATTTCGATCTTGAAAAATAGGGATATACAATCTCCTTAGTTAAATAATCTCTCACACGATATTATTTTTTCGATTTTGTGGCTTTCTCATGATCTAATCTTTTGCACGATGATTTGATCTACGTGGAAAATATATTTTGTTTTGATCTTCCACTGTGCATGTGATGCTCTCGCTTGGTTTTCTAACATCTATATCGTAGGTAAGGTCTTGATCATGTTAATAAGTGAGCCGCGAGTGACTCGACCAACTCAACCTATGTCATGATTCAATTTCTTCTTATAACGATGGAAGGTCACGTGGTCAATCTTATTGCCTCATGTTCACCGACTTAATATTTTCATAGGAGGGTATTATCATAGGAGGGGGTTTTGTTTATTTTTTATTGGTCTCCTAATCTATTATATCACACACATATATATTTATTATATATCACATCTTATGTATATGTATATATAGTTGAATGATGATGAAATCAATTGATGGGTTATTGATCTAACATGGTTGTTAGAGTTGATTGATGTATGATTAATTACGACAGATTATAATTAGAGGATTAGCCAAAGTCAAGCCAGGCATCGGGCCTGAGTGAGGACGATGAAGTTGGGAACTCGACGATGCAGTTGGGAACTCACCTTGAGTGCATTAGGAGCTTGCTAAGGGTATCGGGAGTTTACTAGGATGGCACAAGGGAGTTCATCGGAAGAAGATCAAGAATCAGCGGAAGATTGTCGAGGGTAGTCAAAAAGCTTACCGGGAGTTAAGAAGGTTTTTAAGTGGATTTATTGATCATAAAATTATAATTAATTAAGTCATAGTTAGCATCATTAAGGTTTAACTATGACATTAAAAAGAAGTTACAGACTAGACATGGACCCAAGATCAAGCTTAGGCATCGGGCCAAGGTTTGGATAATACAATGAGAGCTCGCCGGGAGTTCACGAGGACTTTACCGAAGGTATCGGGAAGATAGCTAAGAACACGCTAGGAGATTGCCCGAATGTCACGGGCTTAGCTGATTTTGCCAAAGCCGTGTGGCACCCATGCGTGTCCATCCGCAAAGGCCAACCTTCCCCAAGATCTCGTAGAGTCCCTGAGGACTTACAAAAGAGAAAACGAGCTAGAAAAAGTAATTCTAATAGGATCCACAAGCAACTGCTCAAGCAAACACTTTATAAGGCCAATACAAGTTACACCTATGAATATTACAAACTCAGAATGGTTGCATACAAAGGATAATGGTCTACTATAAACTGAAGTTTACACAAGTGCTTATAAGACATACTCGTATTTATAAGCCAAAATTAGCCGCAAAGCAAACCAAACTAGGGCTGCCAAGCCTACTGCAAGCCTGCTACTTGCTGTACAAGGTATGTACACACACTGAAGGACACGGACAAACATGAGCATTTCATCAAACACCTTTTTTACATTTTTGTCCGTGACATTCTCTCCCACTTATTCCTTTCATGTCCTCGTCGAAGCCACTGTAGACGCTGCATCTTCTTGTATTTTGTTGAATCTTTAATTTTCTGCCTTGGCTGCAACACACCCCTTTGGCTCCCAACCGCTCTGCACCATTGTTATTGAGTAGTCAAACTCTGATCTGCCATGCTGCTTCAACTTACTAATGACTGAATCTGGTGTGGGGTTGGCTGAGTTGTGCTAATCCTTATTGACTCTCGCGGATCCTTCTAATGAAGGAAAAGACCTGCCTTATTATGTGCCAGTATTGTATTATACTCATGTTGCCTGAACTGGATGGATACTTGTTAGAACTTTAACGAGCATTACCTCGCAGGTTTTAAAGTTTTTGAGGTCCATCGTCCATAATGTTTGCCCATTTATTCTTCTTCCACATTTAGTTATCACTTCTAAGTTGGTTCGTATCACTCCCGCTTTCCATTAGCATTCAATTAGAAAATAAAGCAGACAATCTACTCTCGGTAGTACTGATCACCAATGGTGAAGTTTGATAACTATTGTCTTCCATAAGCTTTCTTTGAAGGGTCACTGAACTTATGTAGAACTCTTCCACTGGATAAGTAAGAGAACTGGGATACTCAACTTCACCCATTCTCTTAGTAATTGAGAAGGCAAGGTTACTTGGCTTCGCTCACCTCCTCAAGTAAAGTCATGGGCTTAGCTGATTTTGCCTAAGCCGTGCGGCACCCATGCGTGTCCGTCCGCAAAGGTCAGCCCTCCCCGAGATCAACTAAAATCCCACAGACTTACAAAAAGAGAAAACGGGCCAGAAGAAGCAATTTCCACGGGATCCACAAGCAACTGCTCAAGAAAAATACTTTATAAAGCCAAAATACAAATTACACCCATGGACATTACAAACTCAGACAGGTTGCACACAAAGGATAATGGTCCACTACAGACGAAGTCCCCACAAGTGCTTAAATGACACACTTGTATTTACAAGCCAAACTTGGCCATAAAGTAAATCAAACTAGGGCTACCAAGCCTACTGTAAGCCCGCTTCATGTTGTACAAGATATGTACCTAAACTGAAGGACACGGACTAACACAAGCATTTCATCGAACACCTTGTTTACATTGTTGTCCGTGACATTCTCCCCCACTTATTCCTTCGACGTCCTCATCGAAGCCACTGTAGACGCTGTATCTCCTCGCATTCTGCTGAATCTTTAATCTTCTGCTTTGGCTGCAACACGCCCGTTTGGCTCCTAGCCGCTCTCCGCCGCTGTTGTTGAGTAGTCGAACTCTAATCCGCCATGCTGCTTCAACTCACCAATGAATCTGGTGTGGGGTTGGCTGAGTTGTGCTAATCCTTGTTAGTTCTCGCGGATCCCTCGATGAAGGAAAAGACCGCCTTATTATGTGCGATCGCGATACTCATATTGCTTGAACTGGGTAGATGCTTGTTGGAGCTTTAACGAGCATCGCCTCACAGACTTTGAAGTTATTAAGGTCCTTTCTCTATAATGTTTGCCCATTGAACCTTCTTCCGCTGTTAGTTATCACTTCCAAGTATGTTCGCATCACTCCCTCTTAGTCAATTGGGAAATGAAGTGGAAAAACTACTCTCAATAGCACTGATCACCAACGGTGAGGATTTGACAACCATTATCTTCCATAAGCTTTCTTTGAAGGGTCACTGAACTTGTGCAGAGCTCCCCTGCTTGGATAAGTAAGAGAACTGGGATACTTGACTTCACCCATTCTCTTCGTAGTTGACAAGGTAAGGTTACTTGGCTTCGCTCACCTCCTCGAGTTAAGAGAATTGGGGTACTCGGTTTTGCCCGTTCTCTCGAGTTGAGAAGGCAAAGGTTACTCAATTTCGCCTGGCAAAGGTTACTTGATTTCGCCTACCTCCTCGAGTTTGTACTTCATGCATTAAGCTGGGTACTAACATTCGCCTGCTCTTTGCTCACACTTCTGAAGCACTTGAAGTGGTTGCACTCCTTGCGTTGGGTTAGCTACTGTGATTCACCTTCCCATTGCCATTGAACTTCTAGAATGCAAGAAGTTTTGCCCGAAAAGTGTAAAAAGTTTAGTTGGCTTCGCTCACCTCCTCGAGTTAAGAGAACTGGGGTACTCGGTTTCACCCATTCTCTCGAGTTGAAAAGGCAAAGGTTACTCAATTTCGCCTGGCAATGGTTACTCGATTTCACCTACCTCCTCGAGTTTGTACTTCATGCATTGAGCTGGTTACTAACATTCGCCTGCTCTTTGCTCACACTTTTGAAGCACTTGAAGTGGTTGCACTCCATGCATTGGGTTAGCTACTGTGATTCACCTTCCCACTGCCATTGAACTTCTGGAATGCAAGAAGTTTTGCCCGAAAAGAGCAAAAAGTTTACTCCAACTTGGAGTCCCCCAACTTGGAGTAAGTTTTTGATAGGTCTGGTCGCCTTTGGGAGTGTACTGTCTTCTCCATCACCTTTGCCGCCTACTCCTCTTGAGTAGAAAGGTATAGTACCATGTACTGCCTACTTCGTTCCTTGGTCGAGCACTCCTGCATCAACCTGAAGTCCCTTAATTTCGGCTATCTGGATGAGAAGCCCATCGACATCGGTCTTATGAAGTTTCTTGGCCTCTGCCCTTCTAACTCATCTTGGTACTTGGAGTTTGCCTCTGCATTCTCCACCTCCTTAGCCCCTTTTACGACCAATGCTGTCCCTTCATGAGAGCAAGGGATCGATGACTTCACGGAAGTCCCACATCTACGGTATCATGGCGCTGCCAAGCCCATAGCACTACTATATGTTACCTTGCATCTTCATCCCTTCCTTCGTGACTGGTAGATCTGCCTCTGTGGCACTGTGGAGCTCCTCCGAGTCCACCTCCTCTCTAACCGACGCTTTTCTTTTGGGTAGCTGAGCCCCGTTGGACTCGTCGCCCCTTTCGACCACCTACTTCGACACCACTATGTACTCCTCGCAGTTCTCCTTGGTCGATGGAGAGATAGACTGCAAATCTCATGCATGGCCTCTGCCATCTTATTGCAGGGCTCGCGCCGATTCTGTTCTCCATAGCTTCCTTGGTAGCAACGTTCGCTTACTCGGCCTTGTCCTCGACTTGCCGGGCTCCCTTAGCGAATATGAGCACAAGCCCAACTCTCCAACGCTCCGATTAATCAAGTCCCTCCATAGGACTCACTTGCAATCTGACTACTCTCGCGGTGGTACATAGCCCCATATGCTGACGACCAAAGCTTTCATCTGATGCAAGCTTCGAGGCATACACACGGAAGACCCGCCACTGCGGTACTGTGGCATTCACTCCTTGAATCCACAGCCCTTCTTGTCATTGTATTGTTCACCGAAGTGGAGCTCCCGTCAGCTCCTGATCATTCACATGATCATGTCCCCCTCCATGGGACTCACCGGTACGTGCACTTGGACTTCTTCCTCGGTCGTATACAGCTCCCATATGCTGATGACTAAGGCTTTCATCCAATGCAAGCTTTTATGCACACACGAAGACCCGCCTTTGCGGTAGTACGACATTCACTCCTTGAATCCATAGCTCTTCTTCTTGTTGTGTCGTACACCAAAGTGGAGCTCCCAGTAACTCCTTATCATACCTTCGTATGATTTTTGTCCCTCACGGGACAAGATTGCCTGTATTGCATTGCCACGAACTATTCCACCATAATCCGCTGCACCATGTCGCCTCCTGGTGACATCTCTATTGCATACAGATTCTCGTGTGATGAACTCGGACTATGACTTCTCCACGTGTGGTCTCTACCAACACATCGTAGGGCCTCCGCCATCTCCGATTTTTAGTTCGCTCCCTTGGCAATTCCCCTTCGTCCCCCCCACTCCTGGGTTACACCTGGACGAAGCATAGCTCTAGGATAGTCCGTCACCTAGTAGCTCCTGAAGTCCTCTGACTTCGCTATAGTTGGTGCACCATTGTCTGGATATTGGGCCTCTATCCCCTACCAACACAATCTTGCTATGCACCTCCTGTTCTTGACAACTCGAATGGCAACCCTGTGGCATATTCTTCAAGAGTACCCGCCTCTGCGTCCTCTTGTCCCGTACTAAGGTCTCATGATCCTAACTTTGCCTCCGCAAGTAGAATCACCTTAGTTACTCCATCAAATGCATCTCTTAGGTAGCTTGCATGTGCTTTGAAGCTCCCTTCATCTTTGGCACCATGCAAAATAAGTCTGTCCCATCAGTATGAAGAACCCATGGAACGACATGATCCCACTCTTGCCTCTACAAGAGTTCATGCCCTTGACCTCTGTCTAAGGAAAGCTCTATGCCTCCGCTCCATGTTCCATCTTCTATGTCGACTCCCTTCATGCGGCTTGGATGCTTCGTCGAGTTCCACCCAAGTCGCTCTGCTCCTCGATTTGCACTGAGTTGATAGTGGCCCTCACGTCCACCATTCCACGGGTCAGCCCTCTGTTGAGTTCGATTTCTACCTCGACTCTAAGTGTGCCTTCATATGATGTTGCCTTGGATTGCTCCCCCACTTGATCTCGAAATGCATCCACCAATGCATTACCTCCTTCGAGATCATGCGACAACTCTTCGTCGCTCGCTCGGTCCGTTGAGCTTTATGGAGATATAACCTTGAGAAACTCTTCCTCAATATGTGCAGTCCGTTACACAAGATTCTCCCACTAGAGAACTAGGACTTATCCCTCCTGGATATCTGTCCTGCTGGAGCAACTTTTCTCTTTACATATTTTCCACTAGAAGTTTCGGGGACCATCATCCCCTTTAGACTACTCCGTCTTGCTGAACTCGAGCTTTGTTCTGCCCCCACAAATGTACTTGCTAGATTGCGACCCTTCTCCAATACAGTCTCCACTGCACCCTCCAAGGTCTAGCAACATGCGGAACTTGTTGCACATTTCAGCCACCTACGGACATATCCTTTCCATATTGAAGAGAAAGTTTTGATGCTCCATGGCGCCGAGTTCTAATCGTGCCTTGGGATGGCCACGAACACTTCGTCATCCGTGTATAAGCCCATGCATGAGTTCTGAATCCTTTGAGTTAGCAATTCCCCTCACCTCTATGAGCTTTGTATAACTCTTTCGGTCGTTACACAACACCTCCCACCTTACACGGTCTCATCTTTCACCAAGCGCCCTGCTTTGCCTTAAGCACCGTCAAGTTTGGTTGCCAACGTCGAGCTATAGCTCAAACTCAACCATCCCAATCTTTGTGTGTTACGCATTCTTCTTCGCTTGCTTGTCCTCGTGGTGCATCTCGCGCAAAGGGATAGGCTATTCCTTGAATGCCAAACCAGGATGCCCGCTCCCGTGAGCGACTCCTTTCCCTACATCTCAATGTCCGTTTCCCCCAAACGGTTGCACGTGCTGGCTGTCCTCCACACAGCCTAGCTAGGTCCCCCACATTTGTATGGCAAGTGTTTTTGTGTGTGCTTGTCCCGCTCTGATACCACATTGTCACGGGCTTAGCTGATTTTGCCTAAGCCGTGCGGCACCCATGTGTGTCCGTCCGCAAAGGTCAGCCCTCCCCGAGATCTCCTAAAATCCCACAGACTTACAAAAAGAGAAAACGGGCCAGAAGAAGCAATTTTCCCGGGATCCACAAGCAACTGCTCAAGAAAAAGACTTTATACAGCTAAAATACAAATTACACCCATGGACATTATAAACTCAGAGAGGTTGCACACAAAGGATAATGGTCCACTACAAACCGAAGTCCCCACAAGTGCTTATATGACACACTTGTATTTACAAACCAAACTTGGCCATAAAGCAAATCAAACTAGGGCTGCCAAGCCTACTACAAGCCCGCTTCTTGTTGTACAAGATATGTACCTAAACCGAAGGACACGGACTAACACAAGCATTTCATCGAACACCTTATTTACATTGTTGTCCGTGACATCAAGTAAAGAGAATTGGGGTACTCGGTTCACCCATTCTCTTAAGTTGAGAAGGTAAAGGTTACTCAATTTCACCTATCTCCTCGAGTTTGTACTTCATGAATTGAGTTGGTTACTAACATTCACCCACTCTTTGCTTACACTTCTAAAGCTCTTAAGTTAGCTACTGTGATTCGCTTTCTCACTACCATTGAACTTCTTGAATGTAAGAAGTTTTGCCCAAAAAGAGCAAAAAGTTTATCCCAACTTGGAGTAAGTCTTTGATAGTTCTGGTCGCCTCTGGGATTATACTGAATTCTCAATCACCATTGCCACCTACTCTTCTGAGTAGAAAAGATATAGTACCATGTACTGCCTACTTCGTTCCTTGGTCTAGCACTCCTGCATCAATCTGAAGTCCCTCGCTTTCGGCTATCTTGATGAGAAGCCCATCGACACCGGTCTTATGAAGTTCCTTGGTCGCTACCCTTTCGCCCTGTTGTCATAAGCTTAGCTAATTTTACTTAAGTCGTGTGGCATCCATACGTGTCCGTCTACATAGGTCAGCCTTCTCTGAGATCTCCTATGGTCCCTTAGACTTACAAAAGAGAAAATGGTCCATAAGAAGTAATTCCAACGGGATCCATAAGTAATTGCTCAAGCAAACACTTTATAAAGCCAGATACAAATTACACCCATGGACATTTACAAACTTAGGGAGGTTGCATACAAAGGATAATAGTTCATTATAGATCGAAGTCCCCACAAGTGCTTACATGAGACACTCATATTTATAAGCCAAAATCAACCATAAAGCAAATAAAACTAGGGTTGCTAAGCCTATTGTAAGCCCAATACTTGCTGTACAAGGTATGTACACAAACTGAAGGACACGGACAAACATGAGCATTTCATCAAACATCTTGTTTACATTGTTGTCCATGACATTCTCCCCCACTTATTCCTTCGACGTCCTCATCGAAGCCACTGTAAATGCTGCATCTCCTTGCATTTTACTGAATCTTCAATCTTCTGCATTGGCTGCAACATGCCCCTTTGGCTCCCAACCGCTCTCCAATACTGTTGTTGAGTAGTCGAACTCTGATCTGCCATGCTGCTTCAACTCACCAATGACTGAATCTGGTGTGGGGTTGGCAGAGTTGTGTTAATCCTTGTTGACTCTCATGGATCCATCAAATGAATGAGAAGACCTACCTTATTATGTGCCAGTATCGTAGTATACTCATGTTGCTTGAACTGATAGATACTTGTTAGAACTTTAATGAGCATTGCTTCACAGACTTTGAAGTTTTTTAAGGTCCTTCCTCCATAATGTTGGCCCATTGAACCTTCTTCCCCTTTTAGTTGTCACTTCCAAGTAGGTTCGCATCACTCCCACTTTCGATTAGCATTCAATTAGGAAATGAAGTGGATAATCTACTCTCAGTAGTACTGATCACCAATGGTGAGGATTTGATAACTATTATCTTCCATAAGCTTTCTTTGAAGGGTCACTGAACTTATGTAGAGCTCCTCTGTTGGACTGGTAAGAAAACTGGGATACTCGACTTCATCCATTCTCTTAGTATTTGAGAAAGCAAGGTTACTTTGCTTCACTCACCTCCTCGAGTTAAGAGAATTGGGGTACTCAGTTTCACCCATTCTCTTGAATTAAGAAGCAAAGGTTACTTGATTTTGCCTGCCTTCTCAAGTTTGTACTTCATGCATTGAGCTGGTTACTAACATTCGCCCACTTTTTACTTATACTTTTGAAGCACTTAAAGTGTTTGCACTCTTTATGTTGAGTTAGCTACTGTGATTCGCCTTCTCACTGCCATTGAACTTCTGGAATGCAAGAAGTTTCGCTCGAAAAGAGCATAAAGTTTACTCTAACTTGGAGTCCCCCAACTTAGAGTAAGTCTTTGATAATTCTGGTCACCTCTGGGATTGTACCGTCTTCTCCATCACCTTTGTCACCTACTCCTCTGAGTAGAAAATGTATAGTATCATGTACTGCCTACTTTGTTCCTTGGTCGAGCACTTTTGCATCAACCCGAAGTCCCTTGCTTTCAGCTATCTTGATGAGAAGCTCATCGACACTAGTTTTATGAAGTTCCTTGGCCTCTACCCTTCTGCTCTGTCTTGGTATCTAGAGTTTGCCTTTGCATTCTCCACCTCCTCGGCCCCTTTTATGACCAATGCTCTCCCTCCATGAGAGCAAGGGATCGATGACTCTATGGAAGTCCTGCCTCTGCATACCATGGTGTTACCAACCCCATTGCCCTACTATTTGTTGCCTTACATCTGCATTCCTTCCTTCTAATCGGTGCTTTGCTTTTGGGTAGCGGAGCCCCACTGGACTCGTCGCCGCTTCCGTGCTCCTTTCGACCACCTACTTCAACACTACTGTATCCTCCTAGCAGTTCTCCTTGGTCGATGGAAAGACAGACTACAACTCTCATGCATGACCTTCGCTATCTTGTTGTAGGGCTTATGTTGATTCTGTTCTCCTTAGCTTCCTTAGTAGCAACATTCGCTTACTTGGCTTTGTCCTCTGATTTATCGGGCTCCCTTAAGCGAATGTGAGCATTGAGGCAGTCCAACTCTCCAACTACTCTGTTCATATCTTTGTATAATCAAGTCCCCTCTATGGGACTCACTGGTACTTGCAATCGACTTCTCCCTCGGTGGTACACAGCCCCCATATGCTGATGACCAAGGCTTTCATCTGATGCAAGCTTTAATGTGTACAGATGAAAGACCCGCCTCTATGGTACCATGGCATTCACCCCTTGAATCCACAGCCCTTCCTACCGTTGCATTGTTCACCGAAGTGGAGCTCAAGCAGCTTTTGATCATTCACATGATCATGTCCCCCACCATGGGACTTACTGGTACTCGCACTTGGACTTCTTCCTCGGTGGTATATAACCCCCATATACTGATGACTAAGGCTTTCATCCAATGTAAGCTCCGATGCATACACGAAAACTGGCCTCTTTAGTACCACGACATTCATTCATTGAATCCATAACCCTTCTTCTTGTTATATCGTACACCAAAGTGGAGCTCCTAGTTTACCCCTGATCATACCTCCACATGATCTTGTCCCTCACAAGACATGATCACCTGCATTGCATTGCCACGAACTATTCCACCATGATCCACTACACCATGTCACCTCCTAGTGATATCTCCATTGCATACAAATTCTTATGTGATAAACTCGGACTATGACTTCTCCATGTGTGGCCTCTGCCAACACATCATAGGGCATCCGCCATCTCTGATTTTTTTTATTTGCTCCCTTGGCAATTCACCTTCGTCCACCCACTCTTGGGTCATACCTGGACGAAGCATAGCTCTAGGATAGTCCGTTACCTAGTGGATCCTAAAGTCCCCCTGACTTCGCTAGAATTGGTGCACTATTGTCTAGATCTTGGGCCTCTATCCCCTACCAGCACAATCTCTGCTATGCACCACTTGTTCCTAACAACTCGAATGATAACACTATGGCATATTCTTCAAGAGTACCTACCTCTGTATCCTCTTACCCTATGCTAATGTATCCTAATCCTAACTTCACCTCCGTAAGTTGAATCACCTTAGTTACTCTGTTAAATGCATCTCTGAGGTAACTTGCATGTGCCTTCAAGCTCCCTTTATCTTTAGCACCATGCAAGATAAGTCTGCCCTATCAGAATGAAGAGCCCATGGAATGACATGATCCCACTGTTGCCTCTACAAGAGTTCATGCCCTTGACCTCCGTCCAAGGAAAGCTCTATGCCTCCACTCCATGTTCCATCTTTTATATCGACTCCCTTCATACAGCTTGAAAACTTTACTAAGTTCCACCTAAGTAGTTCCGCTCCTTGATTAGCATTGAGTTGATGATGATCCTTGCGCCAACTATTCCACAGGTCAACCCTTCATTGAGTTCGATTTCCACATCGACTCTAAGTGTGCATTTATACGATGTTGCCTTAGATTGCTTCGCTACTTAATCTTGAAATGTATCCACTAATGCACTACCTCATTCGAGATCATGTGATGACTCTTTGTCGCTCGCTCAATCCATTGAGCTTTATGGAGATATTACATTGAGAAACTCTTCCTCAATATGTGCGATATGTTGCATATGATTCTCTCTCTGGAGAACTAGGACTTATCCCTCTTGGATATCTATCCTGTTGGAGCAAGTTTTCTCTTTGCATTCTTCCCACTATAAGTTTTGGAGACCACCATCCCCAATAGACTACTCCATCTTGCTGAACAATATATGTCTTGCTCTACTCCTGCAAATGCACTTGCTAGATTATGACCCTTCGCCCTTCAAGATTTAGCGATGTGTCATACTTGTTACACATTTCAGTCGCCTACGGACGTATCCTTTCCATGTCGAAGAAAAAGTTATGATGCTCCATGGCGTCGAGTTATGATTGCACCTTGGGATGCCACAAACACTCCATTATCCATGTATAAGCCCTTGCATGAGTACCGAATCCTTCAAGTTAGTAATTCCCCTCACCTCTATGAGCTTTGCACAACCCTTTCGGTCGTTATGCAACACTTCCCACTTTTCATGGTCTCATCTCTCACCAAGCACCCTGCTTGCCTTGAGCATCATCAAGTTTGATTACTAACATCAAGACGTAGCTCGAACTCAGCCATCCCAATCTTTATGCGCTACGTATTCTTCTTCGCTTGCTTGTCCTAGTGGTGCCTCTCACGCAAAGGGTTGGCCATTCCTCTGAATGCCAAGCCTAGATACCTGCTCCTCTGAGTGACTCCTTTTCCTACATCTTAATATCCATTTCCCCTGAACGGTTGCGCGTGTTGGCTATCCTCCACACAACCTAGCTAGGTCCCCCATGTTTTTATGGTAAGTGTTTCTGCATATGTTTGTCCCGCTCTGATACCATAATATCAAGGGCTTAGCTAATTTTGCCTAAGCCGTGTAGCACCTATGTGTATCCGTCCGCATAGGTCAACCTTCCTCGAGATCTCCTACAGTCCCTTAGACTTACAAAAGAGAAAACGGACCAGAAGAAGCAATTCCAACGGATCCACAAGCAACTGCTCAAGCAAACACTTCATAAAGCCAGATACAAATTACACCCATGGACATCTACAAACTTAAAGAGGTTACACACATAGGATAATGGTCCATTATAGACCGAAGTCCCTACAAGTGCTTACATGACACACTCATATTTAAAGTCAAAATCGACCATAAAGCAAATGAAACTAGGGGTGCTAAGCCTACTGCAAGCCCGCTACTTGCTGTATAAGGTATGTACACAAACCGAAGGATACAGACAAACATGAGCATTTTATCGAACACCTTGTTTACATTATTGTCCGTGATACTGCCTTGGTACTTGGAGTTTGCCTCTACATTCTCCACCTCCTCGGCTCCTTTTATGACCAATGCTCTCCCTCCATAAGAGCAAGGGATCGATAACTCCATGGAAGTCCCGCCTCTGTGGTAACATGGCGTTGCCAAGCCCATGGCCCTACTATTCGTTGCCTTGCATCTGTATCCCTTCCTTTGTGATTGGTAGATCTGCCTCTGTGGCACTGTGGCACTCCTTCGACTCTACCTCCTTTCTAACCAATACTTTACTTTTTGGGTAGTTGAGCCCCTCCGGACTCATCATCGCTTCCTCGCCCCTTTCGACCACCTGCTTCAACACCACTATATCCTCCTAGCAGTTCTCCTTTGTCGATGGAAAGATAGATTGCAACTCTCATGCATGGCCTCTGTCATCTTATTATAGGGCTCGTGTCGATTTTGTTCTCCTTAGCTTCCTTGATAGTAACGTTCGCTTATTCGGCCTTGTCCTCTAACTTGTCAGGCTCTCTTAAGCGAATGTGAGAACTGAAGCAATCCAACTCTCCAGTCACTCTAACCATACCTCTATAAAATCAAGTCCCCTCTATGAGACTCACTAATACTAGCAATCTGACTTCTCTCTCAGTGGTACACAACCCTCATATGTTGATGACCAAGGCTTTCATATAGTGCAAGCTTCAATTTACACACATGGAAGACCCGCCTTTGTAGTACTATGACATTCACTCCTTGAATCCATAGCCCTTCTTGCCATTGCATTGTTCACCAAAGTGGAGCTCCCAGCAGCTCTTGATCACTCACATGATTATGTCACCCTCCATGCGACTCACTGGTACTTGTACATGGACTTCTTCCTCGGTGGTATACAGCCCCCATATACTGATGACTAAGGTTTTCATCCAATATAAGCTCCAATGCACACACGAAGACCCGCCTTTGTAGTACCACGACATTCACTCCTTAAATCCATAATCTTTCTTCTTGTTGTATTGTACACCAAAGTGAAGCTCCCAGTAGCTCTTGATCATACCTCTGCATGATCATGTCCCTCACGGGACATGTCCACATGTGTTGCATTGTCATAAACTATTCCACCACGATCCGTTATACCATATTGCCTCCTGGTGACATCTCCATTGAATACAGATTCTCATGTGATAAACTCAAACTACGACTTCTCTATATATGGCCTCTGCCATCACATTGTAGAGCCTCTGCCATCTTTGATTTCTGGTTCACTCCCTTAGCAAATCACCTTCATCTAACTACTCTTGGGTCATACCTAGATGAAGCATAGCTCTAGGATAATCCGTCGCCTAGTAGCTCCTAAAGTCCCCTGACTTTGCTAGAATTGGTGCATCATTGTCTGGATCCTGGGCATCTATCCCTTACCAGCACAATCTCAATTATGCACCACTTGTTTCTAACAACTCGAATGGCAACACTATGGCATATTCTTCAAGAGTACTCGCCTTTACGTCCTCTTGCCTTGTGCTAAGGTATTTTAATCCTAACTTCGCCTTCACAAGTTAAATCATATTTAGTTACTCCGTCAAATGCATCTCTGAGGTAAGGTGTATGTGCCGCGAAGCTCCTTTCGTCTTTGGCACCATACAAGATAAGTCCGCCCCATCAGAATGAAGAACCTATTGTCACAGACAACAATGTAAACAAGGTGTTCGATGAAATGCTTGTGTTAGTCCGTGTCCTTTGGTTTAGGTGCATATCTTGTACAACAAGAAGCTGATATGACCCTAGTTTGATTTGCTTTATGGCCAAGTTTGGCTTGTAAATACAAGTGTGTCTTATAAGCACTTGTGGGGATCTCGGTCTGTAGTGGACCATTATCCTTTGTGTGCAACCTCTCTGAGTTTGTAATATCCATGGGTGTAATTTGTATTTTGGCTTTATAAAGTGTTTTTCTTGAGTAGTTGCTTGTGGATCCCGTGGAAATTGCTTCTTCTGGCCCGTTTTCTCTTTTTGTAAGTCTGTGGGATTTTAGGAGATCTCGGGGAGGGCTGACCTTTGCGGACGAACACGCATGGGTGCCGCACGGCTTAGGCAAAATCAGCTAATCCCGTGACAATATGGTATCAGAGCGAGACAAGCACACGCAGAAACACTTGCCATACAAATGTGGGGGACCTAGCTAGGCTGTGGAGGACAGCAGAACCGCTTGGGGAAACGGACATTGAGATGTAGGGAAAGGAGTCGCTCAGAGGAGCGGGCATCCTGGTTTCCCATTCAAGGAATAGCCAACCCCTTTGCGCGAGAGGCACCACGAGGATAAGCAAGCGAAGAAGAATGCGTAGCACACAAAGATTGGGATGGTTGAGTTTGAGCTATAGCTCGACGTTGGCAACCAAACTTGACGGTGCTTAAGGCAAAGCAGGGCGCTTGGTGAAAGATGAGACCGTGCAAGGTGGGAGGTGTTGTGTAACGACCGAAAGAGTTGTGCAAAGCTCACAGAGGTGAGGGGAATTGCTAACTCGAAGGATTCGGAACTCATGCAAGGGCTTGTACACGGATGACAGAGTGTTCGTGGCCATCCCAAGGCACGATTAGAACTTGGCGCCATGGAGCATCAGAACTTTCTCTTCGACATGGAAAGGATATGTTCGTAGACGGTTGAAATGTGCAACAAGTTCCGCATGTTGCTAGACCTTGAAGGGTGCAGTGGAGACTGTATTGGAGAAGGGTCGCAATCTAGCAAGTACATTTGTGGGGGCAGAACAAAGCTCGAGTTCAGCAAGACGGAGTAGTCCAAAGGGGATGATGGTCTCCGAAACTTCCAGTGGGAAGTATGTAAAGAGAAAAGTTGCTCCAGCAGGACAGATATCCAGGAGGGATAAGTCCTAGTTCTCTAGTGGGAGAATCATGTGCAACGGACTGCACATATTGAGGAAGAGTTTCTCAAGGTTATATCTCCATAAAGCTCAACGGACCGAGTGAGCGACGAAGAGTTGTCGCATGATCTCGAAGTAGGTAATGCATTGGTGGATGCATTTCGAGATCAAGTGGGGGAGTAATCCAATGCAACATCATTTGAAGGCACACTTCGAGTAGAGGCAGAAATCGAACTCAACAGAGGGCTGACCCATGGAATGGTGGATGTGAGGGCCACTATCAACTCAATGCAAATCGAGGAGCAGAGTGACTTGAGTGGAACTCGGTGAAGTATCCAAGCCGCATGAAGGGAGTCGACATAGAAGATGGAACATGGAGCGGAGGCACGGAGCTTTCCTTGGATAGAGGTCAAGGGCATGAACTCTTGTAGAGGCAAGAGTGAGATCCTGTTGTTCCATGGGTTCTCCATTCTGATGGGACAAACTTATTTTGCATGGTGCCAAAGATGAAGGGAGCTTCAAGGCACTTGTAAGCTACCTAAGAGATGCATTTGATGGAGTAACTAAGGTGATTCAACTTGTAGAGGCAAAGTTAGGATTATGAGACCTTAGTATGGGGCAAGAGGACACAAAGTGGGTACTCTTGAAGAATATGCCACAGCGTTGCCATTCGAGTTGTCAAGAACAGGAGGTGCATAGCAAGATTGTGTTGGTAGGGGATAGAGGCCCAAGATCCAGACAATGGTGCACCAACTCTAGCGAAGTCAGAGGACTTAAGAAGCTACTAGGCGACGGACTGTCCTAGAGCTATGCTTCATCCAGGTGTAACCCAGGAGTGGGGGGGACGAAGGGGAATTGCCAAGGGAGCAAACTAAAAATCGGAGATGGCGGAGGCCCTACGATGTGTTGGCAGAGGCCACACATGGAGAAGTCGTAGTCTGAGTTCATCACATGAGAATATGTATGCAATGGAGATGTCACCAGGAGGCGACATGGTGCAGCGGATCGTGGTGGAATAGTTCGTGGCAATGCAATACAGGCAATCTTGTCCCGTGAGGGACAAAATCATGTGGAGGTATGATCAGGAGTTACTGGGAGCTCCATTTTGGTGTACGACATAACAAGAAGAAGGGCTATGGATTCAAGGAGTGAATGTCGTAGTACCGCAGAGGCGGGTCTTCATGTGTGCATCAAAGCTTGCATTGGATGAAAGCCTTAGTCATCAGCATATGGGAGCTGTATACCACCGAGGAAGAAGTCCAAGTGCACGTACCAGTGAGTCCCATGGAGGGGGACATGATCATGTGAATGATCAGGAGCTATTGGGAGATCCACTTTGGTGAACAATGCAACGACAAGAAGGGCTGTGGATTCAAGGAGTGAATGCCACAGTACCGCAGAGGCGGGTCTTCCGTGTGTATGCATCGAAGCTTGCATCAGATGAAAGCCTTGGTCGTCAATATGGGGGTTGTGTACCACGAGGGAGTAGTCGATTGGTACCCGTGAGTCCCATGGAGGGACTTGATTAATCGGAGCAGTTAGAGAGTTGGACTACTTGTGTCATTAAGGGAGCCCAAGTCGAGGACAAGGCCGAGTAAGCGTTGCTACCAAGGAAGCTAAGGAGAGCAGAACCCGAGCCTGCAACAAGATGGCGGAGGCCATACATGAGAGTTACTCTCTCCATCGACCAAGGAGAACTGCTAGGAGGATATAGTGGTGTCGAAGCGGTGGTCGAAAGGGGCGAGGAAGCGCCGACGAGTCCAACGAGGCTCAGCTACCCAAAAGAAAAGCGTGTCTTCGTGTGTGCATCAAAGCTTGCATTGGATGAAAGCCTTAGTTATCAGCATATGGGAGCTGTATACCACCGAGGAAGAAGTCCAAGTGCACGTACCAGTGAGTCCCATGGAGGAGGACATGATCATGTGAATGATCAGGAGCTGCTGGGAGCTCCACTTTGGTGAACAATGCAATGGCAAGAAGAGCTGTGGATTCAAGGAGTGAATGTCACAGTACCGCAGAGGCGGGTCTTCCGTGTGTATGCACTGAAGCTTGCATCAGATGAAAGCCTTGGTCAGCATATGGGGGCTGTGTACCAACGAGGGAGTAGTCAGATTGCAAGTACCAGTGAGTCCCATGGAGGGGACTTGATTAATCGGAGCAGTTGGAGAGTTGGACTGCTTCAGTGCTTACATTCGCTTAAGGGAGCCCGATAAGTCAGAGGACAAGGCCGAGTAAGCGAACGTTGCTACCAAGGAAGCTAAGGAGAACAGAATCGACGCGAGCTCTACAACAAGATGGTAGAGGCCATGCATGAGAGTTGCAGTCTGTCTCTCCATCGACCAAGGAGAACTGCTAGAAGGACACAGTGGTGTCGAAGCAGGTGGTCGAAAGGGGCGAGGAAGCGACGACGAGTCCAACGGGGCTCAGCTACCCAAAAGAAAAGCGTCGGTTGGAGAGGAGGTGGACTCGGAGGAGCTCCACAGTGCCACAAAGGCAGATCTACCGATCGCGAAGGAAGGGATGAAGATGCAAGGTAACAGATAGTAGTGTTATGGGCTTGGCAACGCCATGGTACCTCAGATGCGGGACTTCCGTGAAGTCATCAATCCCTTGCTCTCATGAAGGGATAGCATTGGTCGTAAAAGGGGCCAAGGAGGTGGAGAATGTAGAGGTAAACTCTAAGTACCAAGACGAGGCAGAAGGGCAGAGGCCAAGAAACTTTATAAGACCGATGTCGATGTGCTTCTCATCCATATAGCCGAAATTAAGGGACTTCGCGTTGATGCAGGAGTGCTCGACCAAGGAACGAAGTAGGCAGTACATGGTACTGTACCTTTCTACTCAAGAGGAGTAGGCGGCAAAGGTGATGGAGAAGACGATACAATCCCAAAGGCGACCAGACCTATCAAAGACTTACTCCAAGTTGGGGGACTCCAAGTTGGAGTAAACTTTGTGCTCTTTTCGGGCAAAACTTCTTGCATTCCAGAAGTTCAATGGCAGTGGGAAGGTGAATCACAGTAGCTAACCTAACGCAAGGAGTGCAACCACTTCAAGTGCTTCAGAAGTGTGAGCAAAGAGCAGGTGAATGCTAGTAACTAGCTCAATGCATGAAGTACAAACTCGAGGAGGCAGGCGAAATCAAGTAACCCTTGCCAGGCGAAAT
The DNA here is from genome assembly GCA_021527575.1 of Ensete glaucum. Taxonomy (NCBI): domain Eukaryota; kingdom Viridiplantae; phylum Streptophyta; class Magnoliopsida; order Zingiberales; family Musaceae; genus Ensete; species Ensete glaucum. The sequence continues at coordinate 7,573,253 of CM038556.1, forward strand.
TGAGTAACCTTTGCCTTCTCAACTCGAGAGAATGGGCGAAACCGAGTACCCCAATTCTCTTAACTCGAGGAGGTGAGCGAAGCCAAGTAACCTTACCTTCTCAACTATGAAGAGAATGGGTGAAGTCAAGTATCCCAATTCTCTTACTTATCCAGCAGGGGAGCTCTGCACAAGTTCAGTGACCCTTCAAAGAAAGCTTATGGAAGACAATGGTTGTCAAATCCTCACCGTTGGTGATCAGTGCTATTGAGAGTAGTTTTTCCACTTTATTTCCCAATTGACTAAGAGGGAGTGATGCGAACATACTTGGAAGTGACAACTAACAACGGAAGAAGGTTCAATGGGCAAACATTATGGAGAAAGGACCTTAAAAACTTCAAAGTCTGTGAGGCGATGCTCGTTAAAGCTCCAACAAGCATCTACCCAGTTCAAGCAATATGAGTATCGGCACATAATAATGCAGTCTTTTCCTTTATCGAGGGATCGCGAGAACCAACAAGGATCGACAACTCAGCCAACCCCACACCGATTCATCATGGGTTGAAGATGATGATTAGCGTTCGACTCCTCTACAACAACGGAGCGGCTAGGAGCCAAAGGCGTGTTATACCAAAGCGAAGATTAAAGATTCAGAATGCGATGAGATGCGTGACGAGGACGTCGAAGGAATAAGTGGGGGAGAATGTCACGGACAATAATGTAAATAAGGTGTTCGATGAAATGCTTGTGTTAGTCCGTGTCCTTCGGTTTAGGTACATATCTTGTACAACAAGAAGTGGGCTTGCAGTAGGCTTAGCAGCCCTAGTTTGATTTGCTTTATGGCCAAGTTTGGCTTGTAAATACAAGTGTGTCTTATAAGTACTTGTGGGGACCTCGATCTGTAGTGGACCATTATCCTTTGTGTGCAACCTCTCTGAGTTTGTAATGTCCATGGGTGTAATTTGTATTTTGGCTTTATAAAGTGTTTTTCTTGAGCAGTTGCTTGTGGATCCCGTGGAAATTGCTTCTTCTGGCCCGTTTTCTCTTTTTGTAAGTCTGTGGGATTTTAGGATATCTCGGGGATGGCTGACCTTTGCGGACGGACACGCATGGGTGCCACACGGCTTAGGCAAAATCAGCTAAGCCCGTGACACTATGGAACGACATAATCTCACTCTTGCCTCTACAAGAGTTCATGCCCTTGACCTTTGTCCAAGAAAAGCTCTATGCCTCTGCTCCATGTTCCATCTTCTATATTGACTCCCTTCATATGGCTTGGATACTTCACTAAGTTCCACCCAAGTCACTGCACTCCTCGATTTGTATTGAGTTGATAGTGGCCCTTGCGTCCACCATTCCACGGGTCAGCCATCTGTTAAGTTTGATTTCCACATCGACTCTAAGTGTGCCTTCATATGATGTTGCTTTAGATTGCTCCCCCACTTGATCTTGAAATGCATTCACCAATGTATTACCTCATTTGAGATCATACGACAACTCCTTATCACTCGTTCGGTCTGTTGAACTTTGTAAAGATATTGCCTTGAGGAACTCTTCCTTAATATGTGCAGTCTGTTGCATATGATTCTCCCTCTAGAGAACTAGGATCCCTCTTGGATATATATCCTGTCGGAGCAACTTTCCTCTTGCATTCCTTCCACTGGAAGTTTCGGAGACCATTATCCCCTTTGGACTACTTCGTCTTGCTGAACAACTTGTGCCTTGTTCTGCCCTTACAAATACACTAGCTAGATTATGACCCTTTACCAATACAGTCTCTACTGCACCCTTCAAGGTCTAGCAATGTGCTAAACTTGTTACACATTTTAGCCACCTATGGATGTATCCTTTCCATGTCGAAGAGAAAGCTCTGATGCTCCATGGCACTGAGTTCCGATCGTACCTTGGGATGGCCACAAACGCTTTATCGTCCATGTACAGGCCCTTACATGAGTACCGAATTCCTCGAGTTAACAATTCCCCTCACCTCTGTGAACTTTGCACACTCTTTCAGTCATTATGCAACACCTCCCACTTTATATGGTCTCATCTTTCACCAAGCACCTCGCTTACCTTAAGCATAATCAAGTTTAGTTGCCAACGTCGAGCCATAGCTTGAACTCAGCCATCCCAATCTTTATGCGCTATGCATTCTTCTTCACTTGCTTGTCCTCGTGGTGCCTTTAGCGCAAAGATTTGGCCATTCCTCTAAATGCCAAGCCTCGATGCCTGCTCCTCTGAGTGAATCCTTTCCCTATATCTCAATGTCCATTTCCCCCAAATGGTTGCACGTTCTGGCTATCCTCCATACAGCCCAACTAGGTCCCCCACATTTGTATGGCGAGTGTTTCTGCATATGCTTATCCTGCTCTGATACCATAATATCATGAGCTTAGCTGATTTTACCTAAACCGTGCAGCACCCATGTGTGTCTGTCCACAAAGGTCAACCTTCCCCGAGATCTCCTAGGGTCTCTTAGGAGTTACAAAAAAGAAAACGAGCTAAAAGAAGCAATTCAAACGAGATCCATAAGCAACTGCTCAAGTAAACACTTTATAAGGCCAATACACCCATGGACATTACAAACTTAGAAATGTTACATACAAAGGATAATGGTCCATTACAAACCAAAGTCCCCACAAGTGCTTACAAGACACACTTATATTTACAAGCAAAAATCAGCCACAAAGCAAATCAAACTAGGGCTGCCAATCCTACTGCAAGCCCATTACTTGTTGTACAAGGTATGTACAACAAAGACCATGAGACTCATCGTAGGGAATCATAGAGGTTACTGGATTACGAAAGTAAGATCATTAATTAAGCTTGGTGGTCATGTATAGTTGTAATCCTTAAAGTCATATGTTAAGTTTGAGTCCGAATTGAGTGTGATTTGGAAAGAATCTAAATCAACTCAAAGAGGCAACTGGGTCTACTATGGGGTTGGATTGAGCTCAAATCGAGCTCATTTAGTTACCAAGAAAGTGGTCAACTAATGGTTCAAGTCAAGTTTGGAAAAGTAAATAGAATCACTTTTCAGGGATTCCAGTGACTGAATCACCGGCGAGCGATGGTTGTGACACCATCGCCTAATTTTTTGGGTAACTGATGATAGCTGAATCGCCCAAGTCGGCAGATAACTCTCCCATATCCTGGTTTCAAGATTACTTTCAGCAGCTACATTGTCGGCTACGACGGGTGAACCGCCCATACCTGGATTTTCTAGATATGTTTGAATTTTGGCTCTAAATTCTAAAGTCATTTGGGGCCTATAAATATTCCAAGTTTTCTTACATTTGATACAATAATTTTGGGCTAGGAATTATATGATAAATTATGTGTGAAAATTGTAAGAAAAGAAAAAAGGGAAAGGGAGTGATCCAAGTGTTGTAATCTTGTCTCTCTTGTAAGTTGAAAGGTTGTAAGGGTTTGGTCTTCACCAAAAGGAGATTAATAGTGGACGCTAGTGTGCCTCAATGAGGAGGACTCGGGAAGTGGATGTAGGCCAAGGTTGAAGTCGAACCACTATAAGTTGTGAGTTCTCTTTACTTATCTTGTTTACTTCTTAATATTACTTCTAATTAGTTCATTAAAAAATATGATCTTCATCTTTATGATTTTTTTAATCGATTCTTAATTGTTTTCAACAAAATAACAAAAGACACTTCTGACATTATTTACTTTTGAAAACAAGAGTCCGAAATCAAGCATTTCTCCTTACAATGTTGCTTATCTTTTTATTCATATTTGTTTGTTCTTTTCTGAGTCATCTTTAAGCAAGAAGCTTAGCATTTATCTATTAAATTAAATTACTCACTTGAATGAAAAGCTTTAAATTTTTTTATCTTGCTTCAAATGAAAAGTAGTTAAAATATTAATTTACACTTGCACTAATTCACACCCCACCCCCCACCCCAGTGCCAATTGATCCTAACAATTGGTATCAGAGCAAGGTCTTACTCTTTGGACTAAACACCCACTTAAGTAAATGGCTCTATTTGGGATAAATGAGGTACATTTTATTTCACATCCTCTCATGTTCAATGAGATGGATTACACGTATTGGAAGACAAGGATTCTCATTTCTTTCGATCTTGATTTATGGAACATTGTAGAGAATGGATTTAAAAAATCTTTCAAACCAATGAATGATTGGAATGATTTGGAAAGGAAAATATTTTCTTTGAATGCAATAGCTATGAATGACTTATTTTGTGCTCTTAACAAAACAAGTTTAATCGTGTTTTCATTTGTGAATAAAATTTTGATATTTGACACACACTAGAAATCACACATAAGGGGACTAATAGAGTAAAAGAATCTAAGATGAACATTTTAGTTCATAATTATGAGTTGTTTAAAATAAAACCAAGTGAGTCTATTGGAGATATGTACACCTATTTCACGGATGTCATTAATGAACTTAAAACTCTTGGAAAATATTTTTCTAATTTTGAACTTGTTAATAAATTTTAATCTCTTCCTAAGAGTTGGGATCCTAAAGTAACCGCTATACAAGAGTCCAAAAATTTAAATAACTTACCTCTTGAAGAACTAGTTGGATCATTATTGACTTATGAACTAAATTGTAAAGCTCATGAAGAGCTTGATGAACTCCTTCCAAAGAACAAGAAGGATGTACCACTTCAAACGGTAAATGATTCCTCGAGTAAAATCTCGAGTAATGAGGACCATGATATTACACTATTATCTAAAAAGTTTAAAAATTTTATGAAAAAGAACAAGAATTATAAAAATAAAATTAAATAAAAAAAGATAATGTTATATGCTATAAATGTAAAAAATCGAGATATTTCAAAAATAAATGTCCTCATTGAAGAAGAAGGTGCCACATAAGAAGAAATCACTTTAAGAAACTTGGAATAACTCAACCTCATCAGATGAAGAAGACCAATCTAAAGAAAAAGTTGCTAACTATACTCTAATGGTGATACAAGATGAGGTTAGTGATTCATTAAGTATTTCTTTTTTAAAATTATTAAATATATTTCATGATTTATTTGATGAGTTTAGAAAAATTAACAAATCTTATAAGATGCTTAAAAATAAATATGATTTGTTAGTTGGTAGATTTGATGAAATGCATAATTTATTAGCATCACATAACCCTTGTTCAAAATGTGAAATGCTAGATAATGTTAAAGAAAAAAATATTATACTTAAGACAACATTAAAAAAAATTGAAATTGGGAACAAATCCCTAAATATGATCCTTCCCTAAATAAAGGTCATATTAATAGAAGAAATGACATATGTTTTGTTGGTAAAATTCAACAAAAACTAACCATTTTTGTTAAAAGACCTACCTTAAATTCGTTATCGAAAATCAAATATAATTTTTATGGAAAATTAGGACATAAGGCAAATAAATTTAGAAAATATAATCGACACCAATTAGTTTGGGTTCCCAAGAGAACTTTATGTGATAAAAACCAATTAGAAAAGGAAGACAAAGTTCTTTATGAAAGACCCAATGTAAAATAGGTACCTAAATCAAAAATATCTTTCTTATAGGTTTGTTTATAAACTAAAGCTATGAGCACTAAATAATATTTTAAATGCTTAAGACATATAACTTAAGATCTAACAAGTTCACTAGTCTAAATACTAATAAGATAAATTATTAAAAATAAAAATGAATCTTCATTATGATGGTGCATAACCCTTTCGTTGCATGCTAAAATTGGAAAGAAGAAATATTAGCTATCTGTAATGAAAAAAATATAAATATTAGAAGGAGATTTTGATGATGATTAATGTATTGATTTGTGTGCTTGTATTTGTGTACATTGTCTTGAGATTAAATGACCAAATATTGAATTTGAACTTAAAAATCATATATAAAATTATTTTTCTTTAAAAGAAAAACTTCTTGATAACATTATAGAATCTTTCAACATAAAAAAATATATATTAGATTTTGGTTGAAGAATATCTCGTAATAATGACTCTATTTGAAAGTGATTTACTTATTTGGATTTATCTTATCATAACCTTGATTGATAATGCATAGTTAGAACATACTAGTATAAAAATAAACTAGAACTAAGGAGCCTTAGTTATTGTTAATGAAAAATATTTATAATTTATGAAAATGATTTTTTTTATGATATATTAGTTTTTTATGATTTGAAAGATATTATATAAAATAACCCTCTTGACTCCCAAAGATATTTATCCAAACAAAAATCTTTTCATATGAGTCTAAAGTTTTTTTTATTATGATTATGACTACAGATCTTTTCTAACTAAATGATGATCTTTTAAAAATTCATTTAATGATTGATTTGAATGTTATATTAGATGGACTTAAATATGTTGCATGATTGAATATTAGATCATTCTTGAATTGAAATTTGAAATAAAAAAATTTGAAATGAGTTTGTCAATTCCTTGCACTATGTGTAAAGTGTTAAATCATCTAAATGTTAGACTTGAGATTGGTTAAAATTTTGCTTGCAGATGTTTTAACATCTTAATGAGTTATTGTAATGTCTTTGATGATGTTGAAGAAGTAACTTGAAATATGGGTTGAAAGATTAAATGAATATTATTGAATGATAGAATTTAAGCATAGAACATTATAAAAAGGGAATCATGATTTTCTTTCTATTGATTTTAAAAATTATAATAATCATGAAAATTACATGTTTTCTGATAAAGGAACAAAATGTTAGACTTAAATCTAATGCTTAAGATAAATTCTATGTATGCTTTTAAGAAACAATAATGTATATCTTGATGATTTTCGTAATGTCTTTTTATTTTGATCGAAGATATTTTGTGTTCAACGAAACCATTTTTGATGATTTAATGATGCATAGTGATTATGCTTAATGAGTTTATATTTCAAAATTATGATTGATGATCTTTGTGATGTATGACTTATTGGTATTTATCGTAATGAAGGTTATTTTTCGGTTTTAAATGATGATGTATATTTTATTTAGCTTAAAAGACAAAGACATGCTTGTACGAAATAAAAATAGAATATATTTTCTTGAAAATATCTCTATCTTATAAATTTTTCAAAAAGAGATTAATGAATCGATTATGTTATTTTTTATGAATCTCTTGAACTATGAAAGTGATTTTAATGATTTTGATTATTTGAAATTGAATGAGTTTTTACCTACATCGTGATTTTGATTCCTTGGAATTATAACTTAAAAATATTTTATGAATCAAAATCTCTTATTATGTGTTCTCATATATTTAAAAGGAGATTTTTATATAAATCATGATCTTGACAACTTGAGATTTCTTATGCATAAATCAAGATATTTTATATATCTCTCCTATGATTTTATCTTTTGATATTCACAATTTATCTTCATGAATTATATATCTCATCATCATGTTAATTTTTCTTGATATATTTCATGTGATGATTTGAAAAATAATGTAATAGAAAAGTTTTGCACTATTGTAACTATCCCTTTTTTTGACAATGACAAAGGGAGAGTAAAACTTGCTAACTTACTCATCTCTAAAGTGAAGCAAGAAGTGATATCTTACAAATCTCAAAAGAAGCAAAAATTTTGCTTAACCTCACATTCTCAAAAAACATGCTAAGGAAAGTAACACTTGCCAACTTGTTAACTTGCATAATGTAAAATTGCTAGCTTGAATATTGTAAATGAAGCAAAAATTTGCTAGCTTGCACTTCTCAAAAGGGAAGAAAGAACTCACTAGCTTGCATATTCTAAAGTGATGAAAAAATTGCTAAATTGCTAAGCTTTCATATCTCAAAAACTTGGTAATTGCACTTCTCCTTTTTGTTGATGACGAAAGGGAGAAGGTATGATGATGTGAAATCATATATGATGATCATGCATGTAATGATGACTTTAAAAATCTACATGATGATTTGAACTCATAATTTTATTATGATGATATGATGTATTGCATATGATGTGATCAAAATAGTTTCAACTTAGACTTTTGAAGTCATCTTAATATTCTTTTTAGAATTTACTAAGAGCTCTTCTTAGTGATGTAATACTTTTATAATTCCTCCCTTCTTTCTTTCCTCATTATTCACAAAGGGGATGAAAAATTCTATAATGCATATTCTATTTTACTAAGGGGGAGTAATGTCATCATATGCTTTGAAATCGTTAGCTATATATTTTACCTTTTTGTTGATGACAAAGTGAGAGAAATGAACATTGATGACACATAGATATTGATGCATAATTTATTTGCTTCGAATATTAATTACCTCAAGATACTTGAATTCAAGAGTGATTGACTCTCTTGAATTTAAGTTTTCCTTATTTGAATATAGCATAGATTTAGGAGGAGTTAGGATTAACTCTTGTCATCAATTGATTGTCATCATAAAAAAGAAAGAGATTATTGAATCTCAAATTTTGATGATGAAATTAATTGGTAAGTATTTAATCTAACATGTGTTATAAGAGTTGATTGATGTAGGATTAATTATGATAGAAAGAAAATTACAATCAGAGGTTTAGCTAAAGTCAAGTCAAGCATCGGGCCAAAGTGAGGACGATGCAGTTGGGAACTCACCTGGAGTGCGTTTGGAGCTTGCTGAGAGTATCGTGAGCTTGCCAGGATGGCACAAGAGAGTTCGCTAGAAGATGACCAAGACTCGTTAGAATATTATCAAGGGTAGCCAAAAAGTTTACCAGGAGTTAGGAAGGTTTTCAAGTGAATTTGTTGATCATAATTATAATTAATTAAGTTATAGTTAATATCATTAAGATTTAACCATGATGGTGAAAAGGAGTTGCAGACTAGACATGGACTCAGGAACAAGCTTAGACATCGGGCCAAGGTTTGGACGATGCGGTGGGAGCTTGCCAAGAGTTTGCTAGGTCTTCGCCGAAGGTATCAGGAAGATTACTAGGAACACGCGAGGAGATCACTGGAAGAAGACCATGAGACTCACCGTAGGGAATGCTGGAGGTTGTCGGATTGCAGGAGTAAGATCATTAATTAAGGTTGGTGGTTATGTATGGTCGTAATCCTTAAAGTCATAGGTTAAGTTTGAGTCCAAATTGAGTGTGATTTAGAAGGAATCCAAATCAACTCAAAGAGGCAACCAGGTCCACTATGGGTTTGGATCGAGCTTAGGTCGAGCTCATTTAGTTGACTAGGGAAGTGGTCAACTGATGGTTTAAGTCAGAATTGGAAAAATGAAGGGAATCACTTTTTCGGGATTCCTAGCGGATGAACCACAGGTGAGCGATAGTTATGCCACTGTCGCCTAGGTTTTCAGGTGATTGACGATGGTTGAACCGCCCAAGTTGGTGGTTGACCTTCCCGTATCATGGTTCCAAGGTTACTTTCGGTGACTACATCACCGGCACCGACGGGTGAACCGCCCGTACTCGGATTTTCTGGATATGTTTGAATTTTGGCTTTAAATTCTGAAGCCATTTTGGGACTATAAATATCCTAAGTTTTCTTGCATTTGATACAATAATTTTTTGCTAGAAATTCTATGATAAATTATGTGTGAAAATTGTAAGAAAAAGAAAAAGGATAAGGGCATGATCCAAGTGTTGTAATCTTGTCTCTCTTATAAGTTGAAAGGTTGTAAGGGTTTGGTCTTCATCCAAAGGAGATCGATAGTGGATGTCGGTGTGCCTTAAGGAGGAGGACTCAGAAGTGGACGTAGGCCAAGGTTAAGGTCGAACCATTATAAGTTGTGAGTTCTCTTTGCTTATCATGTTTACTTCTTTATATTACTTCTAATTAGTTCATAGAAAAATATAATCTTCATCCTCATGATTTTTTAATCTGATTTTTAATTATTTTCAATAAAATACCAAAAGACGCTTTCGATTTATTTACTTTTGAAAGCAAGACTTCAAAATCAAGCATTTCCCCTTACGACGTTGTTTATCTTTTTATTCGGATTTGCTTGTTACTTCTTAAGTCATCTTTAAGCAAGAAGCTTAGTATTTCTCTATAAGATTGAATTACTCACTTGAACAAAAAAACTTCTGATTTTTTTATCTTGCTTCAAACGAAAAGTAATTGTCAAAAGATCAATTTATACTTGCACTAATTCAACCACCACCCCCCCTCCTCCTCCTCCTCCTCCTCCTCCTCTTAGTACCAATTGATCGTAATATATATATATATATATATATATATATATATATATATATATATATATATATATATATATATATATATATATATATATATATATATATATATATATTAGGTATATAAATCACATATGACATATGCACGCCATACCGGATGATAATGAATCATCACCTAATGTGATTAGGCCCCAGTCGGTGGATCCAATTATTCACAATATGATCTATGTGTGTATCAGCGTATCTCCATGCCTTGTGGTCATCGTTCACATCACCATCAATTTGATCATATCCTCAGCGCATCACCATATGTCGTAATCTCCCACCACGGTATTGTGGCTCCCATTGACACCTTCACGCTCTTGCCATGACTTTTCATATAATTATAACATAATCACAAGCATGCATGCCCGATAATAAACAAGAAAAACAAAGGCTCGTAAGCCCCAATAATAATAATAATAATTACATATTACATACATCACAACACATGACTCATGATATACTAGGAATTTCTAAAATTGTTAAGGACATTTTTAAAATTTTGGAAAAAAGGATAAATTATAGAATTTTTTAAATTTTATGGGGTATATTTATCCTTTTGCTAAAAAAGAAGCCCTAGCCCTCTTGCCGTCTTTTAGTTGGTCATCGCCACCATCACCGCCCCTATGCATCGGTGGGTAGCACTGCTCGCAGTCGCCTCTACCCTCAGACAACCACCCCCGCAGGTGGGCGCCATCACGTATGTGTGCGGCCACCTGACCAACAAGCTGCTTGGCATTTATGTGCGACGTTGCCTCGTGTGGCCATTTAGCCCAAAGGCACCACGACCATGGTGTTGTGCTCACAAGTGTCACCTCCGCGAGTGCCCTTGGCCACGACCTGCCCGCGGCTTAGTTGTAGGTGGCCTGCCCGTGGGGCTGTACCCATAAGCAGCCACCCCTATAGGTAGCCTGGTCGTATGTAGCCACCCTTACTAATGGCCTACTCATAGGTGGCTCCTCCTGTCTGTAGGCAATTTGCCCATGATTGCTGCAAGAATGCATAGAATAGTTCTATGGGATTCAATCTCATCACATGTAGTTTAATAGTCAATTTTTTGCACGAGCAACCTGACTCTGATGCCACTATTGAAAAACCATCAATGGGAGCATCACATGCACAACGGGATCATCACATGTGCAGCAGAAGAATAAAATAAAAATGGTTTACCACATATATCAAATTCATCGTGAAAAGATTGGTAAGTGAAAAATCCATAAAATCAAAAAATCGTGATATATGAGAGATTGATTACCTATGGAGATCATATATCCCTGAAAATCTAGATATATATGGAGAGGAAGAAGAAGGTCAAACGTCCTCCTCTCTAGTGATATCCATATAATGGATCCTTACAGTGATGCTCCTCCAATCGCAACCCAAAAATCACAACTCTTGCATACCTTCACGTAACACTCATGGAAGAAGATCTGCTATCTTCTTCACTACCCTCTCGTAGTAGGGAAGGGCTAGTTGGCTGAAAAGATAAGGGACAGAGGAGAATATGAGGGGGCGGCCAAAGGTATAGCCTCTCACTAATGTGCTGCCCCTACCTCCTATTTATAGAGAGCTACCAAAAAACCCTAATGGATCCTGCCTTAGTAGGTACTAGATCTCCATCTAACTAGCCACTAATCTTATATTATTAGATCTATATCCAATAATGTCAATTAGCCTCTAATTGGGTCTCATGCAAGGAGCACATTAACGTTAGGTCTCATCCAATGAGAACAGGGGTCCAATGGATAACTCATATTTAATCATACACTCATTAAAACATCCACTATATGTGTATGATCCTCTAGGCCCAACACCGAGCTGGTCATGAGTCCTCCCTATTAGAACTCCTTCTGACTCAGTGAATTATTATCCCATAATAATTCACTTGACTTATCGACTATAGACGTACTAAGCCACTATGTCATAGTCCCCAAATGATATATGACATCTAATCCATTAGACCTATTTGTCCTCAATTACTATGTATTTATAGTCCATTATCCATCTAATATCCTATAGACTATATATCGGGTATGGTACTATCAGGCCACATATAGAATTTGTCTGAGTCTCACTCTAATTGGATTCTCTCAGAAAACTCCTCTCTCAATCGGAATGATCCTGGCCAGGGATTTATCTGAGCGATAACATATGAGATATTCCTCTCGTGATACCGAGAGTGAATGATCCTCTATTAATACCCAATTACCGTTGTAAGGTTAGCCATAAATCTCGACAATCGATTGTACTAGATCTAAAACTTTCCAAACTTATAAGTTTAGTGTCAAAGAAAGAAGTACTCAAACATGACATCCTTGGTGTCTAAGTCTAAGGACTAAACACATAACTGGGACTATAGAATCGCTATCTGATGTTAGGTATCATTAACCATATAATATTCCTTAAGCAGATCAATTAATGAACTTATGCTCCAATGAGCACATGTACTATACCCATAGTGTCCCCACACAAGTGGCTATGAGACCAACCACCTCCATCATATGGATGAGTATACAATACACTGATCTATCTGATTATCTCAATGTCCATCTCGAGTAACCTATGACCAGGATTATTTAGGAGCTGTATTTAAAGACGAATCGATCTCATTATCATGATCTCATCATGATCCAATTCCCATTGTACAGAACCAAGGATATAATTATATATATATATATATATATATATATATATATATATATATATATATTCAGTAGATAATATAATATGAAAATAGACCAATAATGATCATAAGTAAAAAAAATCGTGTAGCATGTTACACGTTCACGTGATTATGTTGGCATCTTGCTAATCATCCTAATTGAAACCCTAACACATGAAGACTAACCCGAGAAGAACTCAAGAAAAGATCAACGAAGGATTTATGCTGGCATTATGATCAAAAGTGGAGTAATAAGCACCGAAGCAAACAAGGGCAGCTTCTAATGATTGAACTAGTTGAGGGGGAACTGGGAAGCTGACAAGATTGATTCTGACCATAAAGGTATGGATTCTGATGAAGATGTTGGACCTACTACATATATAATACATTCATTAGCCAACTACTCTAACCCGTAAACTATGAAAATTGTAGAAATTTTAAAACATCAACCTATTACTATTTTGATTGATACTAGTAGCACTAATAATTTGACAAATAGTAAGGTTGTTGACCGATTAGCATACCACATTGAAGATTGTGATAAATTTGAAATAAAGGTCACTGATGGATGAATTCTAACTTGTGATAATAAGTGTTCAAAGATTAAACTGATTATATAGAGCCAAGAATTGCTGGTGGAATTCTTTTTGATACCCTTGGAAGACTTTGAAATGGTGCTTAGAATTGAATGACTATTAACCTTGGGTGATGTCTCTTAGAATTTTTTTAAACTAATTGAAGTGAAGATTTTTATTAGTGGAAAGCATGTAATCCTCAGGGGAAGATGTTGAAGTAAGATCACAATTGCCACTAGCCATCAGATGGAGAGGATTCTTCAAAAGACCATAATGACTACTACGCCGGAAGGCCAGGCCATTGCTTATACTATCATGAAGTGGAGACTGTACTTACTTAATCATCAAATTATGATACACCACACATATCTTGTGACTGAAGTGCTTAAAAGCTCCTAAAGTTTGACCTTGCTCAACCTTAAGGACAAGGCTTATTTGAATGAGGGAGGAATTATTAGGAATCTGTTAAATTTCTAAAGTTTTGAGTGATGTTTGTATGAGTTTATTGTTTAGTTAGGAGTTATTTAAATTTTATTATTTAATTAAGAGTTCAAGTCCAAAGGGACACTAGGGTGGAACTTTATAAATAGAGATGTTTTTGCCTCTTTTGGTTAGAAAATAATATTTCAACCCTTTGGCAAACTTGTTGATCCTCTAAAAGTCTTTCTCTTTTCCCTCTCGTCTATGATAGAATCCTAGGGGTTCTTATCAATCTCATTATCATGATCTCATCATGATCTAATTTTTTATTTCATAGATTTAAGGGATATCACAATATATATTTTCATCGTGCAATATAAAATGATAAAATATTATTATTATTAATAACCAAAAGAGATTATGCAACGGATTATAAGTGTCATCACACACATGATTAACTTATAGGATACTTACTAGCAATACTAACAGAGCAATATATATCTCTTTTTTTTTACTCGACAACAATAAAATAATTCAATAAAATCTAAAACCAAATTATTATTATTATTAATATTTTTTATTAAACAAAAAATAAGAACTTTTAATATCATTGGAATTCAATACCAATTGTTGAATCAAACAACCCTATGGTATAAGATGTAAAGTCTAAATTCCAGTTTTAAATATATATATTAACAGATTTTTTTGTAGAAATAAAAATCCAAAAACCAGAATTTTGAATTCTAGATTAATGGAAATTATTTATTTCAGAATATATGTTAATAGAATAATGTATATTAGAAGAATATATAATAAGAATGTTTTTTTTTTTTGCAGAAACAAAATACAGAAACCAGAATTTCGATGTCAAGACAATTGGAAGTTCTATATTCCAGAATATACATTAACAATAACAGAATAATGTATTCAATATAACATATATTAATAGAATAATCTATATTAACAGAATATATATTAACTGAGTGATGTAGTTTTTTCTTAATAGAAAGAAGAAATTCTGATACATATATTTATTAATATGGTTTTTTTAATGGAAGGAAAAAATCTGTTTGATCTTTATTTTTTTCGTTTGAAAAAAATCAGAAAGATTATATAATTGAAAAGGAGAAACTGACTTTTTAATTTTAATTTTAATCTGAAATTATAAGTGCAATATGAAATCCAAAAAGAAACAACACACAAAAGAAACGTATAAATGTAAGGAAGATTGAACTCGTGCAATCACGATCCTTAATATTAGATTCAGGGCTTTCAAATAAATGGTAAGCTATCAATAATAAGCATGCAACAACATCAACAATAACAAATATTATATTTTATGTATATGCTAACCCCACATTTAGTTAATGTTGTCAAATAATCAAATACTTCTACGAAAAATTAGCATATACAAGTATGTTCCTTTTTTTTTTTTTTTCCTTCTTCTTAACAGGTTAGCACCTGTTTTGTTCTAATGAGAGGAGAAATATACTTATATTGTTAGACTGGCAATATAAATGTTAATTCTTCGATGAAACAAACAGATTCATAATTTCAACAAAAAAAAAGAGTTTATAAAAATAATCCGGAGGCACATAAACATTGTTCTAAGTATATTCCTAGATCTCATACACACGAGCATTGAGAAAGCCACCCAGGATGCAACCGGTCTTCAACTCTTCTTAGTGCATGTACACAGAGAATCATTGAAGACGTTCCCATATCAGCAGTGTAAAAGAATTAAAAACTGTTGAATAATAGATAGAGAAAAAAAAATACTTGAAAGCAGAGAAAGGGTTGTATTGCAAGGATTTTCAATGTCCTAGTTGCAGGTAGAGGAGGTTTTTGACTAATATGATGCTACCATGAGGCGTGTCATAATCGGTATTTGTGAAGCAATGCACCAATTCAAGGAATCAGGAGTGGTCAAGGAAAATATATGTTAGGAATTTCTACTCCAACATGATATTCACTATTAAGAGGTGTTATTACTTGTTTGTTATGTGTTTTTTGTATGTTTCTTCCTCAGAATGATTAATATAGAATTTTAAAATAATATCGTAATTAACATGGATAGGCATAAGATATCAGAGTCAATTAAAATGAGGATCCTTATTTGGGGTACCTTACCCGTTTCAGTGACTTGTCAAATTGGTAGATAATGATTAGAATCGATATTGTATGTGATGATACATTAGTATATATCGATATTTCAAAAAGGAAAAAAAAACGAGAGGAAGGGACGATGGAGA
Organism: Ensete glaucum; assembly: GCA_021527575.1. NCBI lineage: Eukaryota > Viridiplantae > Streptophyta > Magnoliopsida > Zingiberales > Musaceae > Ensete > Ensete glaucum. Next base: position 7,589,289 of record CM038556.1, read on the forward strand.
ACGAGATGAGAAAGTGGCGGCAATAACATTGGTAGTAGTGTCACAAAACAATTATAGCAATATCAGACTAAGTAATGACGAAGGCTAATATCTATTTTAATTTTTTTTAGTGTCGAGTTTGACAGACCCAATGTTATTTTTTATTATTTTTATAGAACTGAATCAAGCATAATCCACAAATCGGCTCATGCCCGGACCGGAGTATTACCCATTTTGGACGATACAATAATCAACTAATCAAAAGACAGAATAAATTATTATAGCACTATTCCTCTATGCGATAATAACATCATTGGTGTAAATTGTATTCTGACATAAAATTAGATTAGAATAATTGCTCTTGAATCTGATACCTAAATATTATTTGTTTCGATACTACAATGTTACTTAACGTTATATTTATGTTTGGGTTGTTATTTGACTAATAAAATCATGCCTATTAATTGTGTAGAAATCTATTAGACCTATTTGTAATATCAAATTATGTTAAAAATAAAAATATTAAAATTAATAAACTTATGTAGAGATGGCCTTTGCAATCAAGTTGTTTGTGGGAGAGAGAGAGAAAGGGTAAGATGTGAGAAATATTTTTGATGCTTCTGAGATTTTCTCGTGGGTATCTAAAGAAATTACTCTCTAGAGTTTCTAGAGAGGGTTAAAAAAAAATATAAACTCCGTAGAGGTTTATGTGAGAGGGAGTAAAAAAAAATTGTGCTTAGGGTTAGGATAACTCAAAGTCTTGTAATTGATCTCATATGATGAAAATTTTAATTTTTTTCTTTAGATATACATACAAGTTGTCTAATCATATTAATTTTATCTATTTCTAATATATTATTTATTATTTAACCTAGCTCAGTTGTCAGTTGGGGGGAGAGCGAACGTCATCTCTCCCTCCCCAGCATTGTTTTGGGGACATGGCTCACTAACCTAATGCTTTCATTTAGTTAATACTATAATATTATTGAAGATGAAGGTGAAGATAAAAATGATACATTTCATTCATTGATGCAACATATATTTATACAGGGTTGAGGGAAGATTTTCCTCAACTGATAAACGAGATCATCTCATTTAGTTAGGAAAATTGTTACAGCTAACGTGCCCCCACAAGATCGAGCTCCTATCAAGGATGTCGATCTTGGATCGATATAAGAAAAATATTTTATGGGCTAGAGACTTCATTAGGGAGTCGACGAGTTGATCAGCTGTGTGGACATGAGAAACATGGAGCTGCTAGCGGACGACTTGATCTCGCACAAAATGAAAGTCAATAGCTATATGCTTCATGCGAGAGTAAAAAATTAGATTGGCATAAAGATAAGTAGCACCAATGTTATTATAATAAATAACAGGCATAGAAGCAGAGTGAATTTGAATCTCTTTAAGTAAGTTAATGATCCAATTAAGTTTGGTAGTAGCAGTGGCAATAGCATGATATTCAGCTTTAGTAGTATACTTGATAATTATTTTTTATTTCTTAAAACTTTAGCTAATTGGATTAGCACTAAAAAAAATAATATTCCTTGATGTAGATGTTCTATTATCAACATTTCTGGCCTAATCAGTATCAGCAAAAGTATGAAACTAAGAGGGTGAGTGTTTTCAAAGAAAAATACCATGATCGATCGTCCCCTTAAGATAATGTAACATACGTTTGACAACAGTCTAGTGCAAAGTATACCGTTGATGCATAAACTGGGATAATTTATTAATTACAAAGGATACATCTGGATGAGTAAGAGCGAGATATTGTAAGGAGCCAACCACCTATCGATACTGAGTAGGGTCTGTAGCAAGATTATCATCACATAACTTCAATGATTCACTGGTAAATAGAGGAGTGGTAACCTCATTTGCATCCTGCATGTTCATCTTCAAAAGCAAAACATAAATATACTTTCTCTGTGAAAGAAAGAGGCCAAAACATGTAAACACAGCCTTAACACTAAGAAAATAACTCAGGTTACTAAGATCTTTAAGAGAGAATTTGTTGGCCAATTGATTAATAAACGCCTGAACCGCTATAGAGTCATTATCCGTGACAATAATATCATCCACATAGACTAGAAGATAAATGATGTGCCTATGTTATTAGCATAGAAATAGGGAGACATCAGATTTATAATTAATAAAGCTGATTGAAGATAAGTATAAACCATTTAGTATACCAGGCTTGTGGAGCCTTACAAAGTCCATAAATGACCTTTTGGAGTTTACAGACATACCATAGATATTGAGGATGTATAAAGCCTAGAGGTTGATCCATGAAGACATCTTCAGTGAAAGTCCATTATACAAAGGCATTGTTAATATCTAATTAGCATAAGTATCAGCTTTTGGATATTGCCATACTTAGGATAAGTCAGATTATGGTAGATTTAACAACATGACTAAATATCTCAGTGTAGTCAACACCAAGTCATTGATGAAATCCCTTGGCCACAAGTCATGCTTTATAGTGAGCAATCGAACCATCGGGGTTCTGCTTAATTTGAAAAATACACTTGCACCCGATAATGTTTTGTGTGGAGTGAGAAGGAGTAAGGGTCCATATAGCATTATGAAGGAGAGCATCATACTCTTCACATATGGCTTTACGCCAATGTAGAGATTTTAGGGTCTGAGTAAAGGATATTGGTTCAATAGAGTTGAGGGAAGGTTTGGCACTAACATGTAAGTCAATAACTTGATGTGATTTAAAGACACCACTCCTGGAACAAGTTTGCATTGGATGCCGGGAGATTATAATAGTATTAGGGGGTAAGGGCTGAGGGTTATTATTGGTTGAGTTATGTGAAAGGATGGTAGAAGCACCCTAGCGAGGTGAGAACGAAGGCGGTGGTTCTAGAGGTAATTGCATAGAAAGAGGAGGAATCGAAGGAGAGGAGGGAGAATAAAACTGTGGAACAAAAGTAACAAGAGAGTGGGGATCCAGTGCAGATGCATGGGACGATGAAGATATATCATAAGAATCTAATGGGATGATAGATTGCCCATGATCTCGAAAGGGAAAGACAGACTCCATAAAAGTGACATGTTTGGAAACAAAGACTTTAGCAGTGTGAGGATCATAGCACCAGAAGGTATTATGCTCAAGAGAGTATCTGATGAAAATACAAGGGCGAGATCGAGGTTGCATTTTATGAGAATTATAGGGACATCACCAAGGATAACATAGACAGCCAAATACCTTTAATGTTTGTAGGTTGGGGCATTTTTGAAATAGCTTCTCAAATGGTGATTGATATTGTAAGACAGAAGTAGGCATACGATTAATGAGCTATTTTAAAAGCTACAGACCAAAAGGTAGAGGGCATGGAAGCCTGATGGAGCATTGTTAGACCAGTTTTAACAATATGTCGATGTTTACGTTCAGCAGAGCCAACCAGTTGAGGAATATATGGAGGGGACTTAAGATGTTCAATACCGCAAGCGGATAGAGAAGATGCGAGGGCTTGATATTCACCTCCACCATCATAATAGACTATTTTAATAGTAGTCTAAAAGTAGTTCTTAACTAAGTTCTTAAAGTTGGAGAAGACAACAACGACATCATACTTTTGACGGAGAGGATATAACCATATGTACTTTGTAAAATAGTTGACAAAGACAACATAGAATCTAAACTTGTCAAAGGAGACAACTGATGCAAGACCCTAAACTCTAGTATAAACAACCTCAAATGATTTAAAGCAAGAAATAGATGATGTACTAAAAGGTAGTTGATGACTCTTATTGCTAAGGCAAGCATCACAGTGAGTAATAATATTACTAGATTTAAAAATAGGAATAGAATAGCGAGAAAGTAATTTTTGCTGAATAGAGGTCGATGGATGACCAAGACATTGATGCCATTTGCCTACTGAAGCAGCAGTGGAACAGTTAGCAGTAGGTCAAGTGAGATACAAGGCTGACGGCCATTCGTAGATGTTGTCTCTGTTCAGACCGCGAACTGAGGATATCTCCATTCTCAAGTCTTTAACAAGAAAATGCTCAGGAAAAATTCAATGGAAGTATGGTTTTATTGGCAAAATTAAAAGACAAAAATAAGATTTCTTTTAATGTGGGGTGCACACAAAATATCATCGAGTGCGAAAGAAGTGGTATTAGAACTAAGCGTCGTAGAACCAGTATGAGTGATAGGGATTCTTTTACCATCACTGATGATGATGTCTTCATTTCCACCATAGCCACTGTGGATCGATAGGTTCTGGAGATTAGAAGTGATATGGTGGGAAGCACTAGAATCTATAATCCAATTGGATTAACTATTAGATAGAGTAGTCATGACATTTTCCTGAGGCCAGGTTAATGGAGTTGGGAGGTGAGGGTGAGACCGACAAACTTTTATAGAGTGATCGATTTTGTTACACAACCGGCAGACGATCGGTTGATGAAATGCAAGAGGAGAATGACATGGTTGGAAGGAAGCACTCTGACGATGGTTAAAGTATGGAGGATATGGAGGAGGAAGAGATGGCGTGGTACCCATAGAAGTAGGAGGAAAGTGCCTCTTGAAGCATTCTTGTTGTATTTGCGATTTTGCTTTTTGGATTTATGGTTGAACTGAGTTGTGATGAGAGGTTCTGGCAAAGGTTTTGGTAGGCTATCGTGATGCTTCAAGTAATGTCATATCCTCCCGAATTATATCACATTCGAGAGGTGTGACCTTATCTTAAAAATCAATAATATTATCAATGACATAATCCATTCAGGATCCAACTAAATATTTGAGGATACTAAAAAAAATATGCAAAGTCATTCAATCACTTCCATAGAAACCTGTACGGATTATAATCTCTTTGCATTCTCCTAGTGAATCACAAAACGGATCCAAAATCAACGTAGTTAAATAATTCACATTCATAAAGTCCACCAATACGATAAAATCTATATGACTTTGAAAACAACTATATACAACCACTTCATATATTATACAACAAGTTTAACATTCAAAATCCTAAACAAGAGGGTACTTTTTTAAAACCATTACATAGTTATCCCTCTTCAAAATATGTCTACAACTTTACTATAGATACCAAGTATATACATATGACGATAACATATTATCTAATAAAGATTTAGCCCAAGAACTTCTTGTTTTCCCATTGCTTTAGCCCCGTATCAAGTATTTCAATAAATGCCAAGCTAACCTAAAAAAGATTAGATAGCAATAGAGTGAGCTAAGAAGCCCAACAAGTATCAAATAGGTTCAAGGCAAGGAAATGTGTTTACAAATTGAACCTGATATAAGAGTGCAAGGTAGGGAATACAAAAACTTTCACATGTAGCATCAAATTAGATTCACAACCATAAGATTTATCTTGTTTGAAGCATACTTAAATCCATAACAATTTGGAAAGGTAATTGGAGTATATATGATAATCAGAAGCATTTTAATATATATCAGTGACATATGAAGTTTTAGGAGCATATCAATAACACACGAAATACTTTTGAACATGTCAATGAAACAAATATCAAACTTAAGCTTATATGTCATATTTGAAGTTGGATGAATATCATAGGTGGAAATATATCAAGCAACATATCAATAGTAAACAAAATATTTTGGAGCATATTAATGAGAATACAAAATATTTTTGAGCATATTAAGGAGGTATAGGACATTTTGAAACACATTACTGACATGTGAAATATTTTAGAATATATCAATAGCAAATGAAACATTTCAGAGCATATAAAAAATACATAGGATATATTTCGAAAGCATATTCATAGTGTATGAATAATCTCAAAAGCTTATCAAATGAACAAGTAACGAACTGAAGCTCAAATATCATTCAGACATAATATTTATTTTATTCTTATCCAAAGTGTATGAACAAACTAATAAGCAATGCTTTGGATATCATATCAATAAATAGAGGGCGAAGTGAGATCATAAGCATAATGTAGAACATCCATTGCCGAATTATCACGGACAACAATGTAAATAAGGTGTTCGATAAAATGCTTGTGTTTGTCTGTGTCCTTCGGTTTAGGTACATATCTTGTACAGCAGGAAGCAGGCTTGCAGTAGGCTTAGCAGCCCTAGTTTGATTTGCTTTATAGCTAAGTTTAGCTTGTAAATACAAGTGTATCTTATAAGCACTTGTGGGGACTTCGTTCTATAATGGACCTTTATCCTTTATGTGCAACCTCTCTGAGTTTGTAATGTCCATGGGTGTAATTTGTATTTAGCTTTATAAAGTGTTTGCTTGAGCAGTTGCTTGTGGATCCCGTGGGAATTGCTTCTTCTGGCCTGTTTTCTCTTTTGTAAGTCTAAGAGACTCTAGGAGATCTCGAAGAGGGCTAACCTTTGTGGACGGACACGCATAGGTGCCGCACGACTTAGGCAAAATCAGCTAAGCCCGTGAGAATGTGGTATCAGAGCGGGACAAGCACACGCAGAAATACTTGCTATACAAACATGGGAGACCTAGCTGGGCTGTGTGGAGGATAGCCAACACACGTAATCGTTTTGGGGGAAACGAATATTAAGATGTAGGAAAAGGAGTCGCTTAGAGGAGTGGGCATCCAGGTTTGGCATTCAAGGAATAGCCAACCCCTTTGTATGAGAGGCACCACGAGGACAAGCAAGCAAAGAAGAATGCGTAGCACACAAAGATTAGGATGGTTGAGTTCGAGCTATAGCTCGACGTTGGCAACCAAACTTGATGGTGCTCAAGGCAAAGTGGGGCGCTTGGTGAAAGATGAGACTGTGCAAGGTGGGAGGTGTTGTATAACGACCGAAAGAGTTGTGCAAAGCTCACAGAGGTGAGAGGAATTGCTAATTCGAAGTATTCAAAACTCATGCAAGGGCTTGTACACGGATGACAGAGTGTTCGTGGCCATCTCAAGGCGCGATTGGAACTCAGCGTCATGGAGCATCAGAACTTTCTCTTCGAAATGGAAAGGATATGTCCGTAGGCAGCTGAAATGTATAACAAGTTCAGCACGTTGCTAGATCTTGAAGGGTGCAGTGGAGACTGTATTGGAGAAGGGTCACAATCTAGCAAGTACATTTGTAGGGGCAGAACAAGGCACAAGTTGTTCAGCAAGACGGAGTAGTCCAAAGGAGATGGTGGTCTCCGAAACTTCCAGTGGGAAGTATGTAAAGAGAAAAGTTGCTCCAGCATGATAGATATCTAGGAGGGATAAGTCCTAGTTCTCTAGTGGGAGAATCATGTGCAACAGACTACACATATTGAGGAAGAGTTCCTCAAGGCTATATCTCCACAAAGCTCAATAGACTGAGTGAGCGACGAAGAGTTATCACATGATCTCGAATGAGGTAATGCATTGGTGGATACATTTTGAGATCAAGTGGGGGAGCAATCCAATGCAACATCATATGAAGGCACACTTAGAGTCGATACAGAAATCGAACTTAACAGATGGCTGACCCGTGGAATGGTGGACGCGAGGGCCACTATCAACTCAATGCAAATTGAGGAGCGGAGTGACTTCGGTGGAACTCGGTGAAGTATCCAAGCCGCATGAAGGGAGTCGAAATAGAAGATAGAACATAGAGCGGAGGCACGGAGCTTGGACAGAGGTCAAGGGCATAAACTCTTATAGAGGCAAGAGTGGGATCATGTCATTCCATGGGTTCTTCATTCTGATGGGATAGACTTATTTTGCATGGTGCCAAAGATTAAGGGAGCTTCGAGGCACTTGCAAGCTACCTCAGAGACACATTTAATGGAGTAACTAAGGTGATTCAACTTGCGGAGGCAAAGTTAGGATCAGGAAACCTTAGCACGGGGTAAGAGGACACAAAGGTGGGTACTCTTGAAGAATATGCCACAGTGTTACCGTTCAAGTTGTCAGGAATAAGTGGTGTATAGCAAGATTATGCTGGTAGGGGATAGAGTCCCAAGATCCAGATAATAGTACACCAACTCTAGCGAAGTCAGGGGACTTCAAGAGCTACTAGGCCATAGACTGTCCTAGAGCTATGCTTCGTCTAGGTGTGACCCAAGAGTGGGTGGACGAAGGTGAATTTCTAAGGGAGCGAACTAAAAATCGGAGATGGCGGAGGCCTTATGATGCATTGGCAGAGGCCACATGTGGAGAAGTCAGAGTCCGAGTTCATCATACAAGAATCTGTATGCAATGGAGATGTCACCAGGAGGCGACATGGTGCAGCGGATCATGGTGGAATAGTTCATGGCAATGCAATACAAGTAATCTTGTCCCGTGAGGGACAAGATCATGCGAAGATATGATCAGGAGTTATTAGGAGCTCCAGTTTGGTATACGACATAACAAGAAGAAGGGCTATGGATTCAAGGAGTGACTGTCGTAGTGTCGTAGAGGCGGGTCTTCGTGTGTGCATCGAAGCTTACATTGGATGGAAGCCTTAGTCATCAGCATATGAAAGCTGTATACCACCGAGGAAGAAGTACAAGTGCAAGTACCAATGAGTCCTATGGAGGGGGATGTGATCATGTGGATGATCAGGAGCTACTATACTGCTAAGGCGGGTCTTCCGTGTGTATGCATCGAAGCTTTCATCAGATGAAAGCCTTGGTCGTCAGCATATGGGGGCTGTGTACCACCAAGGGAGTAGTCAGATTGCAAGTACTAGTGAGTCCCATGGAGGGTACTTGATTATACAAAAGTATAATCAGAGCAGTTGGAGAGTTGGACTGCTTCAGTACTCACATTCGCTTAAGGGAGCCCGACAAGTCGAGGACAAGGCCGAGTAAGCAAACGTTGCTACCAAGGAAGCTAAGGAGAACAGAATCGGCACGAGCTCAGCAACAAGATGGCAGAGGCCATGCGTGAGAGTTGCAGTCTGTCTTTCCATCGACCAAGGAGAACTGCTAGGAGGACACAATGGTGTCGAAGCAGGTGATCGAAAGGGGCAAGGAAGCGATGATGAGTCCAACAGGGCTCAGCTACCCAAAAGAAAAGCGTTGGTTAGAAAGGAGGTGGACTCAAGGAGTGCCACAATGTTGCAGAGGCAGATCTACCGATCGCGAAGGAAGGGATGAAGATGCAAGGTAACGGATAGTAGTGCTATGGGCTTGGCAGCACCATGGTATCGCAGAGGCGGGACTTCCGTGAAGTCATCGATCCCTTGCTCTCATGGAGGGAGAGCATTAGTCGTAAAAGGGATCGAGGAGGTGGAGAATGTAAAGGCAAACTCCAAGTGCCAAAACAAGGCAGAAGGGCAGAGGCTAATAAACTTCATAAGACCGATGTCGATGGGCTTCTCATTAAGATAGCCGAAATTAAGAGACTTCGGGTTGATCCCAGTTCTCTTATCTATCCAGCAGAAGAGCTCTGCATAAGTTTAGTGACCCTTCAAAGAAAGCTTATGGAAGGTAATAGTTGTTTTCACTTCATTTCCCAATTGATTTATCGAAAGCGGGAGTGATGCGAACATACTTGGAAGTGACAACTGACAGTGGAAGAAGGTTCAATAAACAAACATTGTAGAGGAAGGACCTTAAAAACTTCAAAAGTCAGCGAGGTGATGCTCGTTAAAGCTCCAATAAGCATTTACCCAGTTCGAGCAATATGAGTATACTGCGATACTAGCGCATAATAAGGCAGGTCTTTTTCTTCATCAAAGGGATCCATGAGAACCAACAAGAATCAGCACAACTCAGCCAACCCCACACCATATTCAGTCATTGGTGAGTTGAAGCAGCATGGCGGATCAGAGTTCGACTACTCAACAATAACGACGGAGAGCGGTTGGGAGCCAAAGGGGCATGTTGCAGCCAAAGCAGGAGATTGAATATTCAGCAAAATGCAAGGAGATGCCGCGTCTACAGTGGCTTCGACGAGGACGTCGAAGGAATAAGTGGGGGAGAATGTCATGGACAACAATGTAAACAAGGTGTTCGATGAAATACTTGTGTTTGTCTGTGTCCTTCGGTTTAGGTACATATCTTGTACAGCAAGAAGCGGGCTTACAGTAGGCTTAGTAGCCCTAGTTTGATTTGCTTTATGGCCAAGTTTGACTTGTAAATACAAGTGTGTCTTATAAGCACTTGTGGGGACTTCGGTCTGTAATGGACCTTTATCCTTTATGTGCAACCTCTCTAAGTTTGTAATGTCAATAGGTATAATTTGTATTTAGCTTTATAAAGTGTTTGCTTGAGTAGTTGCTTGTGGATCCTATGGGAATTGATTTTTTTGGCTCGTTTTCTATTTTGTAAGTCTAAGGGACTCTAGGAGATCTCGGGGAGGGCTGACCTTTGCGGATGAACACTCATGAGTGCCGCACGGCTTAGGCAAAATCAACTAAGCCCATGATAAAATGACCACTAAACCTAAGTCTATCACGTTTGGGAGCTCCATCCACCAATGTCTGAGTGAAGTCATAGGGGGCCGATAGAGTATGCGAACTCTAAGCATAACTCCCTTTACCATTTCTGGCAAAGGTTCACATTGTCCCGCAAACACCAGAGTATAAAAGAACATGAGTAATAAATTTGGCATATATCAAAAGCACATGTGGAATAATAAATCATACATGCACCTAAATAGAATAATATAATATAATATTGATTAATATGTAACATATTCTGATATGTAAGAAAGTCAAAGACAAGAGTATTAGAGATTTTAGTTTTGAAATAAATGAAGCAAGTATAGGCAGAATTGATACAATCCCTATTCTGGCAGAATTCTGAAGGAAAATTATAAAGTTATCTAGATGATCAAACATATTACAAATTACTTAAAAAGGTGTTTTTGGAAAGATAAAGAAATCTAGTTTCAAATGAAGTAAGTTTCATACAAATTAAAGGTCTCTACAAAGAGTTATTGATGATTTCGCAACCAAAGGTTACTAGTTACGATCCCTATTTTATAGAATCTATAAGGTCTAACAAAATAGAAATTTCAATAGTGATTTAGTCTCTAAATCTATCAATCCTTATATCAAATGAAAGATATATGAGACTATTTTCTAATGAATAAAGTTTTATATAAATCAGGGACTCCAACAAGAAGATATAGACAATATAGTAATGAAAGGTCAGGAGCTATGATCCCTATTTTATAGAATCCATAAGGTATAACAAAATAGAAATTTTGATAGTGATTTTGACTCCAAATCTTTCAATCCTAATATCAAATGAAAGATCTATGAGCCTATTTTCTAAAAAGTTAGGTTTTACATAAATCAGAAACTCCAATAGGAAGATATAAGTAATAAAGTAATAAAAGGTCATGAACTACAAACTCTATTTTATAGATTTCATATATTCAATTTAAATAAATGTTTGGGCTAGAAAATGAACTCCAAATTCTTTAAACTTAATTTCATAAAAAAGATATATGAATCAAATTTTGAAAAAACTAAGTTTTGTCTAATCGAGAGGTCTGTACTAAAAGTTACAACAAGAACAATGTAGATAGGTCATAATCTTGACAATATTATAAATTCATACTCAGGCAGCCAACAAAAGATTTCAGATTTGTTCAGAATTTTCTTCCTAAATCAATGCAAAAATAAAGATAAATTTTAGTAAGAAAAGATAGAACACTTGCCTTTGAATATTTTGATCCCAAAGGTATGGATTATATCGTAATCTCAAAATCCCCAAATTTCTTCTTCTTCTTTCCTTCTTTTCTTCTTCTTCTTCTTCTTTCTTCTTCTTCTTCTCCTCCTCAAGTTCACGTTGCAGCCAAAACCTATTTTTTTCTCTAATTATTAATTATTTAAGCTAACAGATGGGTTGATTTGTAGTAAACATACATGCAATGTGCTTATGTGTCACCTATGCACATGCACCGGCGACACTACTTTAAACAAGGTAGTGACACATGTCCTTACCATGTTTTTTTTTTTAACTTAATATGAATCTTTCATAATTCATTTCATATTTTTAAGATTCACATTTAGGTCCCTAGCAATCAACTTTCAATATAAAATTATTTAATCAAAAGAATTAATAAATAAATCCTTAAATTTATAAATGTGTCCTCGTAAATAATTTAAAAATACATCATTATAAATATTTCAGAAATGAGGGATATTACACACTCTTCACCCCCCCCCCCCAAAATAAAAATTTAGTCCTCTAAATGTATCATACCTACATCGACGAAAAGATAATGATAGATTTTCTTCATTTCTTCCTCTAGCTCTCGAATTGTTTCATCCATAGAATGATGCCTCTATATCACTTTAACTAGAGAAATCACATGATTCCTTAGTATCTTTTCTTTCTTATTAATAATCTGTATAGGTTCTTCCACATAAGATAAGTTATGATCGATAGCAATCGACTTATATTGAATGATGTGAGAAGGGTCGTGAATATACTTTATGAGCATAGAAATATGAAATATGTCATGCATACGACCCAAGGATGGTGGCAAGGCAATCTTATAAGCGACATAACCAATTCTCTCAAGGACCTCAAATGGTCCAATAAATCTAGGGCTTAACTTTCCTTTCTTCCCAAATCTTACCATGCCCTTGGAAGGAGAGACCTTCAAGAATATAAAATCCCCTACTTGAAACTCAATTTCTCATATTCTATTGTTAACATAGCTCTTTTGACGACTTTGAGTAGTTTTTAGTCTTTCTATTATAATTTGGATCTTTTCAGTAGTCTTCTACACTTTATCGAGTGCTAATAATTTTCTATCACTAACTTTCTCCCAACAAATAGGCGTTTTGCACTTTCACCCATACAAAGCTTCATAAGGAGCCATCTGAATACTAGACTGGTATTATTGTAGATGAACTCGATAAGATAAATATCTTTAAATCCCACTCACCAATCTACTCCATGATATATGCTCTAAGCAAATCCTCGAGTGTTTGAATTGTTCTTTCTGATTAACCATCGGTTTGAGGTTGATAAGTAGTGCTAAACTTGACTTTAGTGTTCAAAGATTCCTATAATCTTCTCCATAATCTAGAAAGGAATTTAAAGTCTCTATCAGAGATGATCTCCTTTAGAACACCATGAAGTTTTAAATTTCACCAATATATAAATCAACAAGCCTATCCATAGAATATGTCATATTGATCAGTAGGAAATGTAGAGATTTGATTAACCTATCAATAACCACTCATATAGCATCATGCTTTCTGGAGGTTCTGGGTAGACCTGAAATAAAATCCATGGTGATACTTTTCCATTTCCATCCAGGAATATCTAAAGGTTGTAACAATCCCCCAGGTCTTTGGTGTTCAACTTTGATTTGCTGGCAAGTTAAATATTTTGATACATATATTACAATCTCTTTTTTCATACCTTTCTACCAGTAATGACTTTTAAGATCTTTATATATTTTTGTGCTACCCGGGTGCAAGGTGAATTTGGAACTATGACCTTCCTTAAGGATTTGATCCTTGATATCTAGGTCATCTGGAATACATACTTTATTTCCCATTCTCAATAGGCCATCCTCTAAAACACGAAAACTAGTCTTTGATCCTTTTTCTACTTCTTTCCTCAAGTGAAATAAACATGGATCTCGTAGGTGTCTCTCTTTAATTTGTTGAATGAAATCAGATTGAACCTGGATAGAGGCCATCAATATCATTAAGTTTTGCTCATTCCTAATAGAATCCTCATCACCATTTTCTTTTAATAATTCTCATTTTTTCATAACTAAATTAGCCATAAAATTTATAGATTTTCTACTAAGTGCATTAGCTATAACATTGGCCTTGCCTGGATGATATCAGATAGTACAATCATAATCCTTTAAAAGTTCTATCCATCTTCATTGCCTCATATTTAACTCCTTTAGAGAAAAGATATACTTTAGACTCTTGTGATTGGTAAATATTTGAAATGTCTACCCATATAAATAATGTCTCCAAATCTTTAGTGCAAAAATAATTGCTGCTAACTCCAAATCATGGGTTGGATAGTTTAGTTCATAACTCTTCAGTTGTCTAGAAGCATAAGCAATTACTTTTCCTTCTTGCATCAAAACACATTCAAGGCTCTTCTTTGGAATTGTGAGAATAGGAGTACTAGTCAATCTTCTTTTCAACTCCTGAAAACTTTGTTTACATTCATCACCCTATTCAAATCTCATATCCTTTTGAGTTAGCTTGGTGAGGGGGTTAGCAATTTGAGAAAATCCCTCCACAAATATCCTATAATAGCCTGCCATGCCTAAGAAACTTATAACTTCTGTTATATTTGTTGGTACTTCCCACTTAACTAATGCTTCAATTTTTATTAGATCAATAGAGATGCCCTTGCTTGAAATCACATGGCCTAAGAAAGCAACCTCATTTAACCAAAATTCACATTTACCGAACTTTGCATACAACTTCTTTTCTATCAGTATGGACAATATATTTCTCAAGTACTCCTTATGCTCCAGGTCCTTCCTTGAATACACTAATATATCATTAATGAATACAATAACATAGTTATCCAAGAGTGAATAAAATATACTATTCATTAATTCCATGAAAGCTATAGGGGCATTAGTCAAATCAAAAGGCATTACTGCGAAATCATAGTGACTATACCGTATTTTAAAAACAGTTTTAGGGATATCTTCTTTCTTGATATTCAATTGATAATACCCTAACCTCATGTCAATCTAGGAGAATAGGTGGGCACCCTACAATTAATCAAACAAATCATCAATTCTGGATAGAGGATACTTATTTTTTTATTGTCACTTAGTTTAACTATTTATAATCAATACAAAAGCCTCCATGTCCCATCCTTCTTCTTAACTAATAGTACTAGAGCACCCCATGGTGAAACGTTGGATCAAATAAAACCTTATCTAATAGTTCTTATAGTTGCTTTCTCAATTCTTCTAGCTCGAGTGGTGTCATTTTATAGGGAGGCTTGGATATTGGTATTGTTCCAGGGACTATATCAGTAGCAAATTCACTCTCTCTATCTGGAGGTAATCAAGGCAAATCATCTGGAAAAACATAAGGGAACTCTTTGACTATCGGGATTTCATTTAGATGAGCTGCTTGATTTAAATTATCCTTCACATATATAATATAGCAAGAACAACCCTTCTGCATAAATCGATGAACTTGAAATGCCGATATCAGGCAAGGAAGTGAGTTATGCCTAATGCCCACAAAATAAAAGATGGGCTGATTTGGTATGCAAAAGGTGATTATTTTTGTATAACAATCAATACTGGCATGATAGGAAGATAGCCAATCCATGCCAAGTATAATATCAAAGCCCTGAATCTCTAGGAGAATTAAATCAGCAAGGAGTTTATATTCTCTGATAAAAATTAAACAAGACGGATAAAGCAAGTTGTTGTCAAAGTATCCCCAACTACAATAGTTACATACAACTCATAATCTAATGGTTTAGGTTGAATGCCCAAATGACAAGTAGAGGTTTGTAAAACAAAAGATAGATTGTTCTCGGGATCAAACAAAACCTTTGCATTCTTATTAGAAACATAAATAATACCTTCGACTACTAATTTAGAAGCCCGAGAATCTTGTTCAGTGATGGCATAAACTCTAGTATGGGCTGTCATTATGGGTGGCAGTGGCTCCTTATTCAGTGGGTAATCCTTTACTTTATGATCTAGTTTCCCACAAGCAAACAAGTTCTAGTCACCTAAAAACATTTACTTGTTTCATGATTATGTCCACATTTTGCACATGACTTAGTTATCTGTGGTGGCTTTGCCTTCCCTAATCCTGATATCTTGACCATTTTATTATTATTTTCATATTCATCCACTCACTTACTTTTGCTTGTAAACTTATCTTTGTAGTTTTTACCCATATTTTCTTGTATCTCCTCTAAGTCTCTTTCAATTATTAAGGCCCTTTCTACCACATCAGCATATGAAGGAAGTTTTAAGGTTGATATCTGACTCCTTCTCTTTCGGTCTTAGACCTCTCTCAAATCTTTTTGTTTGTCAATCACTCAAAAAAATCACTAAGCCTCAACGATATGTCTATCGGTATGTCTTAGTGATCCTCAAATCATGCTCTGATACCATCTTTGTTATGCCCTCCCAAATTATATCACATTCGAGAGGTATGACCTTATGTTAAAAATCAATAATATTATCAACAACATAATCCATCCAGGATCCAAACAAACATTTGAGGATACTAAACATGCAGAGTTATTCAATCACTTTCATAGAAATCTGTGCAAATTATAATCTCTTCGTATTCTCCTAATGAATCACAAAACTGATCTGAAACCAACGCAGCTAAATATAATTCACATTCATAAAGTCCACAAATACGATAAATTCCATATGACTTTGAAAACAACCATATACAACCACTTCATATATTATATAGCAAGTTTAACATTTAAGATCCCAAACAAGAGGGTACTTTTAAAACTAGTACATAGTTATCCCTCTTCAAAATATATCTATAACTTTACTTTGGACACTAGGTATACACATACAATGATAATTTATTATCTAATAAAAATTTAGCTCAAGAACTTTTTGCTTTCCCATTGCTTTAGCCTCATATCAAGTATTTCAATAAATACCAAGCTAACCTAAAGAAGATTAGATAGCAACAGAGTGAGCTAAGAAGCCCAGCAAGTATTAAATAGGTTCAAGGCAAGGAAAGGTGTTTATAAATTAAACTTGATATAAGAGTTCAAGATAGGGATATAAAAGTTTTCACATGTAGCATCAATGACAAACAAAATATTTTGGAGCATATAAATGAGAATACAAAACATTTCGGAGCATATCAAGGAGGTATAAGACAATTCAGAACATATCAATGATGTGTAAAATATTTTGAAATATATCAATAACAAATGAAATATTTTGAATCATATCAAAAATGCATAGGACATATTTCGAAAGTATATCAATGGTGTATGAATAATCTCAAAAGCTTATTAAATAAACAAGTAACGAACATAAGCTCAAATATTATTCAGACATAATATTCATTTCATTCTTATCCAAAGCGTATGAACAAACTCATAAGCACTATTTTGGATATCATATCAAGATATAGAGGGCGAAGTGGGACCATAAGCATAATGTAGAACATTTATCGCTGAATGACCACCAAACATAAGTCTCCCATGTTTGAGAGCTCCATCCACCCATGTCTGAGTGAAGTTATAAGGGGCCGACAGAGCATGCAGGCTCTAAGCATAACTACCTTTACCATTTCTAGCAAAGGTTCACATTGTCCCACAAACACCGGAGTACAAAAGGATATGAGCAATGAATTTGGCATATATCGGAAGTACATGTGGAACAATAAATCATATATGCGCCTAAACAAAATAATATAATGTAACATTAATTAATACATAACATATTCTGATATGTAAGGAAGTCAAGGACAAGAGCATTAGAGATTTCAGTTTTGAAATGGATGAAGCAAGTATAGGCAGAATTGATACAATCACTATTTTGGTAGAATTCTAAAGGTAAATTACAAAGTTATTTAGATGATCAAACATGCTCTAAATTACTCAAAAAGGTGTTGTTGGAAAGATAAATCAATCTAGTTTCAAATGAAATAAGCTTCATACAAATTAAAGGTCTCTACAAAGAGTTATTGATGATTTCGCAACCAAAGGTCAGGAGTTATATCCCTGTCTTATAGAATCCATAAGATCTAACAAAATAGAAATTTTGATGGTGATTAAATCTTTCAATCCTGGTATCAAATGAATGATATATGAGTTTTACATAAATCAGGAACTCCAATAGGAAGATATAAGTAATATAGTGATGAAAGGTTAGGAGTTATGATCCCTATTTTATAGAATCCATAAGGTCTAATAAAATAGAAATTTTGATAGTGATTTGGACTCCAAATCTTTCAATCCTAGTATTAAATGAAAGATCTATGAGCTTATTTTTTAACAACGTAAGTTTTACATAAATCAGGAACTCAAACAGAAGATATAAGCAATATAGTGATGAAAGGTCAAGAGCTACAATCTCTATTTTATAGATTTTATGTACTCAATTGAAACAAATGTTTGGGCTAGCATATGAATTCCAAATTCTTCACACTCAAGTTCAAAAGAAAGATATTTGAATATATATTTGAAGAAACTAAGCTTTATCCAAATCAAAGGTTTATATTAAAAGTCATAGAAAGAATAAGGCAGATAGGTTATAATCTTGACAATATTATAGATCCATACTCGGGCAGCCAATAAAAGATTTCAGATTTGTTCAAAATTTTCTTCATAAATCAAGGCAAAAACAAAGATAAATTTTAGTAGGAGGAAGAACAATTGCTTTTAAATATTTTGATCCCAAAGGTATGGATTAGATCACAATCTCAAAATCCCCAAATTTATTCTTGTTCTTTCCTTCTCTTCTTCTTCTTATTCTTCTCCTCAAGTTCACGTTGCATTCAAAACCTATGTTTTTCTCTAATTGTTA
Source organism: Ensete glaucum (assembly GCA_021527575.1). Lineage (NCBI taxonomy): Eukaryota > Viridiplantae > Streptophyta > Magnoliopsida > Zingiberales > Musaceae > Ensete > Ensete glaucum. The sequence goes on from CM038556.1 coordinate 7,607,643, forward strand.
ATTATTTAATCTAATATATGGGTTGATAGGTGGCAAACATACATGCAATGTGCTTATGTGTCATATGTGCACATGCACAAGTGGCACTACTTTAAACAAGATAGTGACACATGTCCTCACCATATTTTTTTTAACTTAATATAAATCTTTCATAGTTTATTTCATATTTTTAAGATTCACATTTAGGTCCCTAGCAATTATCCTTTAATATAAAATTATTTAATTAAAAATAAATAAATAAATCCTCAAATTTATAAACGGGTCCTCATAAATAATTTTAAATTATATTATTATAAATATTTCTGAAATGAGGGATATTACAGGTAAGCTTCATAATCTATCAACTTGTTATAGAGTTCTTCAAATGAGATTAGAGAGTCATGTGCTCGAAGTGCTACTGCCAGTTCTTTGAACTCGGCACTTAGTCCATTAAGCGTGTGGACGAGAACTTCTTCATTAGTTAGGGAATGATCGATCAAAGCCAGGTCATCTATAATCATTTTAATATGTTGTAAGTAATCGGTAATAGTACTTTCCTCCTGCTTGAAGTTTATAAGGCTGGAGAGTAGTCCAAGTATGCGAGTCCATGAGCGATTCGCTAAGGTAGTTAGTAACTTGGTCCAAGCTTCCATAGCAGTAGCACAGGAGGACACAAGTGGAGCGATGGATCTAACAACAAAGTTTTGAATTGCTTGGAGAATTAGTCGATCTTAACGTAACCATAGCTTATAGATAGAATTTGGTACTGGGCGGGGTTCTCCTAGAACATGTATCATTGCTGACGGACAACTAAGAGAGCCATCAACATAATCAAATAAAAGATTAGAGAATTGAGCACGCCAGGACATATAGTTGCCACCATTGGATAACTTAAAGGGGATTAGGGAGGCAACATTGATTAAAATAAGTCCTGGAGACAAAGAGGGATTACTAGCAGGAGAAAGAGTAGGAGCATCGAAGATAGACGATGAAGACATTTGAGAATCATCGCGGGTTACAACAAAGAAATTAAGAGAAAGCATAGAGTAGTGACTCAAGAAAAACAACATAACTTGAGCGTCCAAGAAACAGGTGGCAAAGAACGCAATAGTGAGGAGGTATAGAAGGGAAAGAGAAAAAAAACCCCTCAAACTAGTATAGGATTACCTTCGTCGGTTGGAGATGGGTGATTTTGGTTCGACAAGCTTGTGAGAATAGGAAATGACCATCGGTCTAGTGCCACAGGAAACAAATTGCGAGAGCAGGATGACAAACACTTGCAGATATCATTTTTGGGGCTGCAGGTTCCTATTCATGAATCTGGAAGGCTGGGTGCAACAATCCTGTGTTTCCATAACTAGTCCTCAGAGCAATACAACAGAAACCTCTCTTTCACCAAGAGAAGTTGAATGTCTCCAGAAGACCGAGAACTCTCTATTCCGCTATAGGATTTATAGCAAGGTGTCGATTGATGGAAGCTCGTGATGGCTGCTAAGGTGAAGGGAAAAAACAGATCTATCTTAGCAAATCCAACTAGTCTAGAGTTACCAACCCAAGGAGTTGCTGGTATATCTTTGCTAGCCAAAGCCTCAGATAAACCAGATTGCTACGGCTGCTACTGTTGTGGGGGCTGTAGCACTTCTATAGTGAAAGGAGCAGGAGTAGAGAGGCGGTGTTGGCAGAAGTAGAGGCCAATGATATCGTCGAGGAGGAAGTAAAAGTCAAGGACCTCATTGCGCTCGACGAAGCTAGTGTTGGAGTAGTACCGACGGTGACTATACTTCTAGGATAAGCATGGACAGCGGCTCCTCAGACGAGCCACATACACCGGATCAAGGATGAAGTCGGAGTGTTTGTTCCTGGTCTGGTTGTACAGCATTAGAAACTAGTGACCGCCTTGCAAATCAGGCAGTAACAGCAAAACACGTTTAGTGCCGGTGAGATGATCACCTGAGAGGTCTGACAAGCAGTAGACAGAAACAGGAGAGTGATATCTATAAGTGTTTGTTGTCCTACTACCGTAATTTGTTGCTTGTGGCACTAGGCCGATGGTTATTTCCTATTCCCACAAGTTTGCCAAACCAAAATCACCCATCTCTAATCGATGGAGGTAATCCTATGCTGGTTTGCAGAGGTAGGGTCGCAGTAGGAGCTTCTCATGGGAGAAGAGCAACAAGGGCAGAGTGTCACTAGTGAGGGGTGGTCGCTAGTAAAGGCATCCTAGGAGGAGGCTGAGGAGCAGAGATTAAGAGAGGAAAAGTTTAGGAATAGTATAAGAAATTAGTCACAACTTAAGGAGTGGTGCCATGACTTCCATCAACAGCGGATCGAGAGATCCGTGTTGTTTTCCCGACTCTTGGAGACGATTAGGAGAAGGGATTGCCGCTCGTTGGTGAGGAGGAGGAGAGGGGGAGATAACGACGATCTGGAAGTATAATCCGCCTCGTCGTCCCTATCTGGAAGTACGGAGTGGCTGCGATTAGGGCGGACGGCAGGAGATGTAGTGTCAGAGAAAGCATGAAAAAGAAAGGGATTTCGCCAACTGGTGGTGAGAGGCTTGGCATCGGTGGTTCGACAAGCGGCTAACAAAAATAGAGAGGAACTTTGCCGCTGGATGGTGCAGAGTAGGCCATAGTGTCACGGGCTTAGCTAATTTTGCCTACGCCGTGCGGCACCCATGCGTGTCCGTCCGTAAAGGTCACCCCTCCCGATCTCCTAAAGTCCCATAGACTTACAAAAAGAGAAAACGGGCCAAAAGAAGCAATTCCCACGGGATCCACAAGCAACTGCTTAAGAAAACACTTTATAAAGCCAAAATACAAATTACACCCATGGACATTACAAACTCAGAGAAGTTGCACATAAAGGATAATGGTCTATTATAAATCGAAGTTCCCACAAGTGCTTATAGGACACTTATTTATAAGCCAAACTTGGCCATAAAGCAAATAAAACTAGGGCTACTAAGCTTACTGCAAGCCCGCTTCTTGTTGTACAAGATATGCACCTAAACCGAAGGGCACGGACTAACACAAGCATTTTATCGAACACCTTGTTTATATTATTGTCCGTGACATTCTCCCCCACTTATTCCTTCGACGTCCTCGTCGAAGCCACTGTAGACGCTGCATCTCCTCGCATTCTGCTGAATATTTAATCTTCTGCTTTGGCTGCAACATGCCCCTTTGGCTCCTAGCCGTTCTCCGCCGCTGTTGTTGAGTAGTCGAACTCTAATCCGCCATGCTGCTTTAACTCACCAATGACTGAATCTGGTATGGGATTGGCTGAGTTGTGTTGATCCTTGTTGGTTCTCGCGGATCCCTCTGATGAAGGAAAAGACCTGCCTTATTATGCGCCAATATCACAGTATACTCATATTGCTTAAACTGGGTAGATGCTTGTTGGAGCTTTAACGAGCATCGCCTCACAGACTTTTGAAGTTTTTAAGGTCCTTTCTCCATAATGTTTGCCCATTGAACCTTCTTCCACTGTTAGTTGTCACTTCCAAGTATGTTCGCATCACTCCCTCTTAGTCAATTGGGAAATGAAGTGGAAAAACTACTCTCAGTAGTACTGATCACCAACGGTGAGGATTTGACAACCATTGTCTTCCATAAGCTTTCTTTGAAGGGTCACTGAACTTGTACAGAGCTCCCCTACTTGGATAAGTAAGAGAACTGGGATACTTGACTTCACCCATTCTCTTCATTGTTGAGAAGGTAAGGTTACTTGGCTTCGCTCATCTCCTCGAGTTAAGAGAATTGGGGTACTCGGTTTCGCCCATTCTCTCGAGTTGAGAAGGTAAAAGTTACTCGATTTCGCCTGCCTCCTCGAGTTTGTTCTTCATGCATTGAGCTGGTTACTAACATTCGCCCGCTCTTTGCTTACACTTTTGAAGCACTTGAAGTAGTTGCACTCCTTGTGTTGGGTTAGCTACTGTGATTCGCCTTCCCACTACCATTGAACTTCTGGAATGCAAGAAGTTTTGCCCGAAAAGAGCAAAATGTTTACCCCAACTTGGAATCCCCCAACTTGGAGTAAGTCTTTGATAGATCTGGTCGCCTTTGGGATTGTATCGTCTTCTCCATCACCTTTGCCGTCTACTCCTCTTGAGTAGAAAGGTACAGTACCATTTACTGCCTACTTCGTTCCTTGGTCGAGCATTCCTGCATCAACCCGAAGTCCCTTAATTTCGGCTATCTGGATGAGAAGCCCATCGACATCGGTCTTATGAAGTTTCTTGGCCTCTGCCCTTCTGCCTTGTCTTGGTACTTGGAGTTTGCCTCTGCATTCTCCACTTCTTCGGCCCCTTTTATGACCAATGCTCTCCCTCCATGAGAGCAAGGGATCGATGACTTCATGGAAGTCCAGCATCTGTGGTACCATGGTGTTGCCAAGCCCATAGCACTACTATCCGTTATCTTACACCTTCATCCCTTCCTTCGCAATCGGTAGATCTGCCTCTGTGGCACTGTGGAGCTCCTCCGAGTCCACCTCCTTTCTCACCGACGCTTTTCTTTTGGGTAGTTGAGCCCCGCTGGACTTATCGTCGCTTCCTCACCCCTTTCGACCACCTACTTCGACACCACTGTGTCCTCCTAGCAATTCTCCTTGGTCGATGGAGAGACAAACTATAACTCTCATGCATGGCCTCCACTATCTTGTTGCAGGGCTCGCGCCGATTCTATTCTCCTTAGCTTTCTTGGTAGCAACGTTCGCTTACTCGGCCTTGTCCTCTGACTTGTCGGGCTCCCTTAAGCGAATGTGAGCACTAAAGTAGTCCAACTCTCTAACTGCTCCGATTAATCAAGTCCCCTCTATGGGACTCACTGGTACTTGCAATCTGACTACTCTCTTGGTGGTACATAGCCCTCATATGCCGACGACCAAGGCTTTCATCTGATGCAAGCTTCGATACATACACACGGAAGACTCACCTCTGCGGTACTGTGATATTCACTCCTTGAATCCACAACCCTTCTTGCCATTGTATTGTTCACCGAAGTGAAGCTCCCAGCAGCTCCTGATCATTCACATGATCACATCCCCCTCCATGGGACTCACTGGTACTTGCACTTGGACTTCTTCCTTGGTAGTATACAGCTCCCATACGCTGATGACTAAGGCTTTCATCCAATACAAGCTTCGATGCACACACGAAGACTCACCTTTGCGGTACTACGACATTTACTCCTCGAATCCATAGCCCTTCTTGTTGTGTTGTACACCAAAGTGGAGCTCCCAATAACTCCTGATCATACCTCCGCATGACCTTTGTCCCTCACGGGACAAGATTGTTTGTATTGCATTGCCACGAACTATTCTACTACGATCTGCTGCACCATGTCGCCTCCTGGTGACATCTCCATTGCATACAGATTCTCGTGTGATGAACTCGGACTATGACTTCTCCACGTGTGGCCTCTAGCAACACATCGTAGGGCCTCCGCCATCTCCGATTTTTAGTTCGCTCCCTTGGCAATTCCCCTTCGTCCCCCCCATTCTTGGGTTACACCTGGACGAAGCATAGCTCTAGGACAGTCCATCGCCTAAGAGCTCATGAAGTCCCCTGACTTCGCTAGAGTTGGTGCACCATTATCTGGATCTTGGGCCTCTATCCCCTACCAGCACAATCTTGCTATGCACCTCTTGTTCCTGACAACTTGAACGACAACACTGTGGCATATTCTTCAAGAGTACCTGCCTCTGCATCCTCTTGCCCCGTACTAAGGTCTCATGATCCCAACTTTGCCTCCGCAAGTTGAATCACCTTAGTTACTCCATCAAATGCATCTCTGAGGTAGCTTGCATGTGCCTTGAAGCTCCCTTCATCTTTGGCACCATGCAAAATAAGTCTGTCCCATCAGAATGGAGAACCCATGGAACGACATGATCCCACTCTTGCCTCTACAAGAGTTCATACCCTTGACCTCTGTCTAAGGAAAGCTCCGTGCCTCCGCTCCATGTTCCATCTTCTATGTCGACTCCCTTCATGCGGCTTGGATACTTCACCGAGTTCCACCCAAGTCGCTCTGCTCCTCGATTTGCACTGAGTTGATAGTGACCCTCACGTCCACCATTCCACAAGTCAGCCCTCTGTTGAGTTCGATTTCTGCATCGACTCTAAGTGTGCCTTCATATGATGTTGCCTTGGATTGCTCCCCCACTTGATCTCGAAATGCTTCCACCAATGCATTACCTCCTTCGAGATCATGCGATAACTCTTCGTTGCTCACTCGGTCTGTTGAGCTTTGTGGAGATATAGCCTTGAGGAACTCTTCCTCAATATGTGCAATCCGTTGCATATGATTCTCCCAGTAGAGAACTAGGACTTATCCCTCCTGGATATCTGTCCTGCTAGAGCAACTTTTCTCTTTACATACTTCCCACTGGAAGTTTCGGAGACCATCATCTCCTTTGGACTACTCCGTCTTGCTGAACTTGTGCCTTGTTCTACCCCCACAAATGTACTTGCTAGATTGTGACCCTTCTCTAATACGGTCTCCACTGCACCCTTCAAGGTCTAGCAACATGCTGAACTTGTTGCACATTTCAGCCGCCTACGGACATATCCTTTCCATGTCGAAGAGAAAGTTCTGATGCTCTATGGTGTCGAGTTCTAATCGCGCCTTGGGATGGCCATGAACAATTCGTCATTCGTGTACAAGCCCTTGCATGAGTTCCGAATCCTTCGAGTTCGCAATTCCCCTCACCTCTATGAGCTTTGCACAACTCTTTCGGTCATTACACAACACCTCCCACCTTGCATGGTCTCATCTTTCACCAGGCGCCCTGCTTTGCCTTGAGCACCATCAAGTTTGGTTGCCAACGTCGAGCTATAGCTCGGACTCAACCATCCCAATCTTTGTGTGCTACGCATTCTTCTTCGCTTGCTTGTCCTCGTGATGCCTCTCGCGCAAAGGGGTTGTCTATTCCTTGAATGCCAAACCAGGATGTCTGCTCCTCTGAGCGACTCCTTTCCCTACATCTCAATGTCCATTTCTCCCAAACAGTTGTGCGTGCTGACTGTCCTCCACACAGCCTAGCTAGGTCCCCCACATTTGTATGGCAAGTGTTTCTGCGTGTGCTTGTCCCTCTCTGATACCACATTGTCACGGGCTTAGCTGATTTTGCCTAAGCCGTGCGACACTCATGCGTGTCCATCCGCAAAGGTCAGCCCTCCCGAGATCTCCTAAAGTCCCATAGACTTACAAAAAGAGAAAATGAGCCAGAAGAAGCAATTCCTATGGGATCCACAAGCAACTGCTCAAGAAAACACTTTATAAAGCCAAAATACAAATTATACCCATGGACATTACAAACTCAGAGAGGTTGCACACAAAGGATAATGGTCCATTACATATCGAAGTTCCCACAAGTGCTTATAGGACACACTTGTATTTACAAGCCAAACTTGGCCATAAAACAAATCAAACTAGGGCTGCTAAGCTTACTGCAAGTCTGCTTCTTGTTGTACAAAATATGTACCTAAACCGAAAGACACGGACTAACACAAGCATTTCATCGAACACCTTGTTTACATTATTGTCTGTGACAATAGTCTACCAAATTTGTGACCTTTGGATGGTAGAAAAGAACCGACGAGGGTCAGGATGGCGTCGGAGCCGTCGACGACAGTGCGGATGGATGATCTCCTTCTCAAGGATGACTAATGATGATGAGTGGCCGTAGGGATCGATGCTCTTCTTGTTGTTGCTTCTACGGTAGAACGCTAGTAATCACCAAGGTAGTGGCAGAACAACAAAGAGGAAAGATATATAATATCAGGAGCATCTGCGGTTTTGCAGAGAGCGATGGCCCTTAGAATCGCTCTGATACCATATTGAAGATGAAGGTAAAGATAAAAATGATACACTTCATTCATTGATGCAACACATATTTATACAGGGTTGAGGAATGATTTCCCTCAACTGATGATCGTCTCGTTAGGTTAGAAAAATTATTACAGCTAACAAATATCATTTTAAATTATATTGATATACTCTTAGTATCATTTCTTAGATCTAGTTGTCAGTCAAATAAGCTTAGTATATCTATCATATTCGTGGAGCCGGTGTGTCTTTCGAGGGAAAAAAATTGCGAATGAAGTTTTATGCTCATATTATGCCCGTGATCATTATATGTCAAACAATAAGGTATCGTGATTTCGATGATTATAACAATCAATTTTTAGTATCAAATTATGAGAAGGAAGTTGATCAAGATTGATAAAGATCTTAGAGCAGACACATAAAAAAGGTAAGAAACAGTGGAGAATTGTTTCCGTCTGTCATTTCTTCAAATTTTTCTCTATTACATCACTTTTGATATATGTCCTAATTTGATTCAGTGAAATCATAGCAATTTGAGATGCTATTCGTGACAGACCTTTTCTGTTTTTTTATTCTTTAAAAGAACACTATTTGCAAAATCATTTTCCTCAAAACCACATATTCTAGAAATCACAAGAGCATGGCAAAAAATAAAATCTTTTCTTTCACTAGTGTTGCGCCCTTTTAAGGGGGTCAAACACCCTGGGAAATTCCCCTCGCAAGCCCGATCCATAGGAACATCCCACACATCCTCGTAAATAGTTAATTGCTTCAATCTTTCTTTGTGAAACTATCCTACTATTCGTTGGTCAAACATATCCCCTCGATCGCAATATCCACCATTCTCTACGACTTGGAAACTACACTTCATCTTAAGCCAAATAAAACATAATAGATTAACCATTAAAATGTCGCTAGTAGGGGTGGGGTCATCGCCCATATAATAATTAATATTGCTCTTATGTAACTTTTCTCTTTGTCAAAACCCTTAAACAAGTCATGTCAAGAGAATCAAGATGCAATTTAGTAGATGGGTTATCCAGTGACACCACAAGCGTAATCTAGGAAAATTTGCTGCCACAAAGATATATCTTCATACTGCTAATCATCATAGTGTGCAAGTCATTACTCCTTAAAAAAAAACACATACTTCGTTTAGAATCAACCACAAGTGACAGGACTTGTCATCAGCTGCTTCTTCCCATGATGCTTCTCACTCTTTGGAACACACGAACAAATTCAAAGAAGGGGTTTTGCCCCATCCCCATCAAGATGCTCGTGTTAGAACTTCCAGGAATACAAGGATCTGGGTTCTCACCAATGATGAGGTCAAATCCACCAAACTTCTGGATAAGATTTTCAAGCATCTGAGTTGTCAGTTTCTCGACTCCTCTGACCAGTATTAGCTCTCCAGATTGTCCAGTGTACTGCCACCATCTCCTGATTATCCTTCTATTGATATTAGATGGTTCAACGGAAATGACGCATTTAAGATGGATACCAAGTCTGTGAAGGGCAACTTCTGCACCTCCGGTTCCACTATAGACAGAGAGCACCCGTATCCCATCAGGAAACATAGACTTCAATACCGAAAGGTAATAGCCTAGGGTGTCCGTTTGAAAGGAGTACTTGAGTGCCCTAAGTCTTTCATCTGGTTCCAGACTCCAAATGCGAGTATGATGCCTTGGATATCCTAAGATGCCTTCCACTTGGTCTGGCTCAATGGGACTCAATTTGTATTGGCCTACCCACATCAGATTTAGTGTTTTGCACTGGTGAAGAACGTTAGCTTGCTGTTCTTTGGAAAGCATTCCTTGTGAATCCATCATCATCTTTCCAAGCTGCTCACACACCTGCTGAACAACTTTGGTCTCAGCATTGATGCAGCCTAACTGTTTCCGGGTGTCCCATGATGGCCACCACCTTTTGGTATGTGGAAGCGCTTCTCCGAGGGTCACAGGCGGCTTGGGGAGAATGTAAAATCTTCTTCCACTTGGAAGGTTGTGTAGGTAACCTTCCTTTCTCATGAAAGCAGAAAAGAACTGACAGCTGGCAAATTCTGGCTCAGCACCATACAGAAATTCAGATAATCTTCTCCATGTTTCTCTGGAAACATCCACAACATTTCCGAAGAAAAAATAAGGTGCTCTGGAGAGGATCCCATGAATATTCCCATTTAGATTTGATGTCATTTGTTCAGGCACTTCTTTTGTGATAAATACTGGATCAGACATCTCAAATTTACTAAAAATGTTAGGTTTGCTCTGCCATGCTGCTTCCCATCCAGCCTGCTGTTTATCGCTATGGCTGAAAAATGATTCACCATCCACAACTGTGCCTTTGGCCTTTTTCACTCGTACCTTCTCTTCATAGTCATCAAACTCTTTATTGGAACTTGATGCATGAGCTTCCCATGCGTCAGTTACAGAATGATAGCATTTTAATTCTTCTGATGCATGGTCAGTGTAATCTAGTTCAGTTTTAATGTTACTTCCATCGACTGTTTGATCCTGCAGATATGAGACAAGAACCATATTCATCATATTGAGTTTAAGGTCATCATATTGAGATGGAACAAAGATCTACAAAATCAAATATATCATCTTCCTTGATTGAGACATCTGTATTCTCTAGTTATCATAGTGACAAATGGCCAGACGACGGATGAAAGCAGAAAGAAAGTCCAAGTTGAGCTAATGTAACACACTGCACTTTTCAACTACAATGATGCCTGTTGAAAGCAACCTTATAAATATTTGATACATTATCCTATGTTTCACAAAGGGTAAGTGGTGAAGATGAATTATGATACAGGAATTTGAGATGAACTGATATAATGTTTACCAGCCAAGCCATCGAGCACCTTCTAATGTATTATCCAATTCATTGGCTTAAGCTTTTTAATTCAAGCATCATTACATGCCATCATTCAAAATAACAGAGAAGTTACACATAGATCTTCTAATAAATATTTACAAGAAGATTTAATAAATTAGAAATGATTTCAAAACATAAGAAAAGTAGATATTATTAAGTTAAAAAATGATACAACTATTAAAGAAAAGAGTGGCACCTACTTTTTTGATTCTATAAGAGAGTCGACTAGCAAAAATTGAGTCAGCAAGCTCCTGAATGGAAACTTCTGGACCTGAAATTCAGCAAAAGTTTATAAATCATACCAATTGAAATATTAATCCAAGTTGCTTACAATCAATCACACCAGCAACATGCCACAAAGAACAAGCCATAACATCTCCAACTATTTGGTGTCAGCTTCCTGATCTTTTCGCACCACCAGGCTCTCTTTAGAGGCACATCACTAACTATATCAAGAGTAATCAAATCTCCTTTAATTTTTTTTAATAAAGTATTCTTAGAATATCTGCAGCCGTCCACTAATTCTAATCAACTTGACTCAATCCAACCATAGCGTTGCCAGATCCTTCTTTGAATATGTCAACATGAACTCATTTTTTTCTCATTTATCATCTTTTGGGTCTAAACCTAATTATTCGTGAAAAAAAAGTAATTTATCTTTTATAGCAATCTGACACATCCACCCAATATTCAAATCTATATCAATTTTTTCTGTCTTCTTTCTTAATCATTCAACTCTTTGATCCATAAAAATGGTTAGCCATCATACAGTTGGCTTACAAAGTTTTCTTTATAATACAAGACATAGGACAGATCACACAAATAACAAACTTCATATATGAACATGAGGTTAGCTATAAAAAACGAAATAACTATTTATTAAAAAAATATTATAAACAGAAATCAGAATAAAAAAAATAATGAAGAATGATAAAAGTGCTACACGCCTGTCATATAACTGAACATGGTAGTCCATTTGGTTCATTACCTTTGTGAATAAAGTATACTCAAAAGTAGATAAAAGAATTTAACCAGAAAAATCTACATATATCTCAAATTTAAATGATACTTCAAAATAATAAAATAAAGCAAAAATAAATGGCTGTTGTGTTTTCATGAAACATGTCAAAGTTATTAGTAAATTCATTTGTTGCACATCAAGTTTGTAACATTAAGGAAAATTTTGTCATCAAAACTCTTCCAACCCTATAGCCATAGCTGCAACTTATACAAGTAAACATGAATGAACTCAGAATTCAGAACTAACCCAGAGTCCTGGCACTAATAAGGGATTTCTTGAGTTTAGTCTGAGCAGGGATCAACAAAGCCGATGTGATCTTAGTACTGGCCAGATTGATGTTGAAATGTCAGCAATCTAATTTCAATACAGTTTGTCTCAAAACTAGAAAATCTTCCATCCCAGTCAAACTGTTGCCTTTCATTTTTAGCTTCCTTGCCATGGTGACATCTGCTATGGCATCCTTAATAATGCCTGAGCAGGCTGCTGAAACCCTCAATCACCCCTTGCAATCTCTTCAATAATAGATCAGTGTTACGCTTCAAAATAACTCAATATGGCGAGCCATCAAGCAGTTGACTCAATAGATGACAATCCATCTACAAGGATTGCTCAAGCCTGATAACACCCTTTGCTCTAGATGTCATCACCAAAGTGTATCAACTTTTTCCACATTAGATATCTTTTCTATGACCGTGTCCTATTTCATGTTCACAACTTATTACAGATAAAATACAGAATCTGTTGCTGCAATTTCACAATTCCACAACCTGATCTTGTTCCACTTAACTAGACCTCAAGTTAGATTTAAAATTAAGATGAAGCCTTGGTTTGATTTATTTCAGGTCAAGGGCTGAGAAATGTGGATACTGTCTTACAACTAGCTTTACCATAACTGATACAACATGCTTGAGTTCTGGCGCTATTCACATGCACTACTATTTATATTTTTGTAATTAAGAGCTATATTAATAGTGGTCTATAGCACACACTGACTTCAGTTATTTGGCTCTCAGAAAACCCCCATTCCTAGAATTAAGACAAAAAAACACTAATCTTAATACAATTTAAGAGTGAAAAGCTTCTGCTATTTACCATTGCAAAATAACCTCAAATTCCATCCAAATGTTCATTCCAGATTATGAGGAAATGTTCCTATAGGATCCAAGATTATTTTGACAAGGCAGTCCTCTTCACGATTAATTTTTCAAATTTTCAACAACACACAGGGGATAAAAAAGAAGGCAAAAAAATACAAAGAAAAACTCTGGAAAACTTTAACTTCAGATACTACAACCTTGAGATTGATTGGAATTTCCATAGGGACACACTTGATCTAATTGATTTAATCACTGGAATATAGAACTCGGTGCATCAATGCCAGTCCAAATTAAACCCACAACATTTGTGTTCTAGCTTGCACACACTAAATGAATTATTGATCATAGGGTTTAGTTACCAAGAACAGAAACTTCTCCAGATAGTTGAAATTCATGCTTTATCAGAAAAAAATAATGGTGAACAAAGCAATAATAAGTGTTTAATTCCCATCTATGTAATTCTGCAGCTGCCTTTGCTCTTTATGTTAAAAAACCATGGTATAGTTGCGATGTTGCTGTAATGAGACCTAGACATTAATTATGGAGTGGTTCAAGCATGAACCAGACTCAAGTGATGGCCAATCTATGGCCAGCCAGGATATGGAATGGTTCAACTATGTTTTGGACAGATCTAGATGAAAAAAAAAAACAAAAATAAATCAATGACCAGTACTATACAGTTAAGTAGGATAAACAACAATATTGCATTCACCATTTGTTTGCAATCATTGCATTGTTCCCTCTCATGATTGAAGAATGGTTGTCATTCACCATATTAGACAGAGAAAGATATTGGAGATAACAGGGAAGAATAGGAATCAGTTCTCAACATAAATGTAATTATAATGCTTTCATGATGAAGAGAGATATCATGGAATCCAAAATTAATCCAATATTCTATGTTTGCTCTCTTAAAACAAATTTTTATTACTTATCTTAGTATTTCTCCAAACTTCACCAAGATACTGATCGGATTAGTAACAGGTTCATATAGTAGGGATAATCAAGGTTTGCAATTTTGACCCGTACCGCCCGCATACCGGTCCGTCAGGTTACCGGTACGCGGATCGCTCGCTACTGGGCGGTTCCACAAAAAATCGACCGTCGGTGGTCGATTGCGGCCGTCGGGCAACCGATTGAAGAAGAAATCAATCGTCGGCGGTCGATTAAAGAGAGAAATCGACTATCGGCGGTTGATTGAGGAAGAAAAAGGGAAGAATAAGAGGAAAAGAAGAAAAAAAGAAGAGGAGAAGAAAGAATACCTCGCACGCGTGCCATCGCCGCCCGCGAGTCGCCAGCGCTCGCGGCCGCTTTCCCACGCGAGGAGACGAAACGTCTCCTCGAGTGGGGAGAAAGATCGAGGTGTCGTCCCTTTTCTTTTTTAAAATATTTTAATATTATATTATAAAAAATTATATTATATTTTAATACCGAGTGGTACACACTGCATACCACTGGTAATGCAGCATCGGTAACAATATGTCAAGACACCGATTTAACCGATAAGTTGAACCTTGGGGCTAATACTATCATCAAAACTGCAAATGGACAATTATGAGACTTTCTGTATAACAAATACAAAATAATTATTTAGTATAGCAATATAATTGTAAGATATGATCAATACCTTTTCCCTAGAAAATATCATAGTCACTTTAACTATTACCCATTACTTAATTAAATTTTTTTATTTTACATATACTTTTAGAAGTAAATGTAAAAAAAATTAACATATATTATTTTTATATTCTAAAGTTCTTTTTAACATAGAAGTAAAAGTAAAAGAATTGTATATGTTAAGTGGGACTTTGGGACTTTAGTTGGTTTGGCTGAACCAACTAAACCAAATTGATTGAACCCAAGCTTCGATTTGGCTCAAGCACGCACCCGAGTCACTCCTGTTTAAAACGACTCGCCCTGACCCTCTTCAAGGCTCTCTAGCCTCACCTTGACTTGCCTTGCACGGGTGCCTAGGCAAGGGCCATTTCAAAACACTAGTTCTTATATACAATTGTTTTTAGTTATACAGATCTCAATCCTCCAAATCCAATCCGATCAGTTCTGTCAATTCCAATCTATCATTCATTACTGATCCCTATTCCCAAAATCATCTCATTAACTATGCATTCAGTGAAGCCCAAGTTGCTGAAAAATGGCCATCCTTGCTACTGCTGTTACAACGAAATTCCTGATATTTGAAACTAAGAGAAGCCAATCATGAGACCTCGGAAGACTGAACTGCAATTACCTTGCAATATTAGCACCACTCAGCTCTCTAAAAAGTAACATCAACCACAAGTTTGGTGAAACTAGCAAACAACACGATATAGTTAAAAATGGTGACCCACAGAACTTTGCTTCCATCACAATGAAAAATAAACTCTTAAACACAGACGCACATCGGGCAATCTTATGGTCCTAAACAGAATCATAGCAAGAGATGATCAAGAGGATTTTGATGGCAATCTAAAATCACGACGATCACAAGTTTAAAAATTGCTACATTGGAACAAGAACATCCGCCAATTATTATGTAGTTCAATGCCTTCCATAGGGCTACCTAAACGTGGCACTATTAGCTGCCATTTGCCTCATTAAGAAAACTGGTTAGTAGCAGTAACCATCAATTGTTTTGCAGTCTATCCAGATAAAGAATGGTCGATAAATTTGTAAAACTGGAAGCATGAATAATTCCATAGAAAGTACCAAGTCAATCTCTTTTGGAAAGATGTCAAAGGAGCCAATGTTGTTCCTTATATAAAGTGGTTGAATAAAGAAATATGGAATTTTAATAGACACTATGAGACAACAGGAAAGCTGAAATGACAAGCAGACACACTTGTTTCAAGTGTCAAGAGGTGATGTCCCTAATATACAACATGCTTTGAATTGGCAAATTTGTCATTTTACATTAAGATAGGTGAATCACAGGAGAGCAGAAATGTTACAAACCAATGTGAGCTTGATCAAGCTCAGGCAATGGTTGCCAAGAAGATGGCCTACCAGCAAAGTTCTGTATCGGGCAAATCTATATTCTCAGCCCTATTTCCAGTAAGGTTGGACGATTTGGACGGCTTAGGTGATGATGTGGCAGTCCTTTCAAGTTTCAATATCTAATCAATTTTATATTGACAAGGAAAAGCTGAAAGGCTATAAGGGGTAGAATTGGAAACAAGAAGCACATCAAATAAGAATCAACCAATTAGAAGATACAAGCCCCTATAACAATTTGTAGGAGATCGAGATCAGTGATTCCTAATTCAAAAAGAACCTACCAATAGACCACCAGTCTGCATGGAGAACCTATCAATTTTTCAGTAGTGCTGAACAGATACTATAGCATAGGCTTAATATGCAATTTTCAACATATTACTTGTCTATTAAATCAAGATTTCCAACTTGTTAGATCCCTAGTTAGTCTACAAGACTAACCAAAAAAAAGCCTATATAAACATGACTGTGAGACTTGATGGTTGATGCTTGGGAGCTCGCTTTCCACTTTATGCTTAATAAAATGTTAGATTAGCAGTGATGTTTAGTTGGAAATTCTTGGGAGATTTTTCTTCACCTCGAATGGTCAAGTACACATTAAAAGTGATACAACATAATGGAGCTGACTTAAAAAAAAAGACCTCTTCACATGCAAGGATAAAATTATTTGCATCTAATTCTCCCCTAAATCACACAATGACAGGAGCCTCAAGCACTCTATTGACTTAAGTTGATGGAAACAACTTTTCCATTGTATATACAACTCATTCCCACTTTGTGTCATGCATAATTATGGCTATCGATAGCTGACAATTGCAAATGATAAAAGAATTCACTTTATTACTAAAGTGAAAAAAATGGCAATAACTTTTGCATTGTACATACAACTTATTCCCACTTTTTATAATGCCTCATGATGCTTATAACTAACATGACAAAGAATTGACAACAGTTGAAAAATCTATATTGAGAAGGAAAAGGTAATGAAGGATGCCTCAATGATTATATATGACCTCTATTTAACAATTTGCAAAGAATAGACAACAGTTGGGAAATCCACAATGAGAGTAAAAAGGTAATGAAGGAAACATAACATCATATCATAGACAGGAAAAATTTTGCAATTAGATTCATACAGGCAAAGAATCCCACTGATGATAGAACGTGGACTCAGAAATTGGGACAAGCTATGGGAATAACTAATGCTAGGTTAACACCAAACTGAAAATAATTTGCTAGCCTCACTCTAGGAATAAGTACAAAGTCAAACCTTCCTTAGACGAGGAAAATATTATTTTTTCTTAAAAAAGAGACTGTATTAAGAAGTCACCAGAAGCCCCATATATCCATCTCCTCTCCTATTAGAGGAGGTCAAAACATATAATTCAGCAGGAAATTCATTAACCAATAAGTTAGAACATCTATTAACTCTCCTAAAATTTGCCAACCAATGCGCAACACGATTGCCTTCTCGATACGAGGAAAATATAAATAGACACAAAAATAGTACAATATACATTGTAGATTTTTTCTAGTAATTTGCAATAACGATATACCTTCAATGGCTTGAAAATCTCCATCAATGACAGTCAACTTAGAATTGAGACTACAAGCTTGCATAGATCATAGACGCTCTGATAGGACTCCAGCAGGGTTAAGTCCTAATCTCCCTAGAAGTACTCAATGAAATCCTGCTAGATTGTAATAAAACCACTCCTATCTTATAAAGAAGTATGGCTAGGGTTTAGATTAGCCCTTAGGGCTTAGTAGCCGTCACCCCCTTAGGTTGGTTGGCCAGGGTTTCCCCCTGCTTAGGTTGGCTATAGAGCCAACCTAGTCGCCCCCTGTTCCTATTAAGGCAGGTTGGCTATAGGAGGGGCAAAGGAGTAATTTTACTTAGGCAAGTATCCCCTTATGCTAGGGTTTTGATCCCTATATAATGATGTAGCCGCCCCCTCTTTTGAAGGAAGCAATTATCAATTTTATTTTAGCCTTATGCCGAATCTAGGAGGGAGGAACCCCTACAGCGTTCCAAGGGTTGATCCCGCTTAAGAGTCAAAATCTATAGAGCTCCTTCTGGGGTTCTATCATATGGTATCAAAGTCGCGTTCCTGCTGTCCCGTAGCCATCTCAGCCGCCTCCACCTTCCCAAGCAATTCCCACAATTGCTACGACACGTGCCTCCAGCTTCCACCCCAGCAGCAGATCAAATTAGTCTGCCGCTTCCCCCTACGTTTGATCTGGAATTATGGTATATTTTTATAATCCACGCCTCTTCAATACTGCAAGATCCTTCATATTATACGTGGAAGAAGTTTTCCAAAGTTTCCTTGCTGCAAATTTTTACCGTCGCAAACGTTATCATCGTTGTGAAGCAGCAGATCAAATTAGTCTGTCGCTGCCCCCTACGTTTGATCTGGAATTATGGTATATTTTTATAATCCACGCCTCTTCAATACTGCAAGATCCTTCATATTATACGTGGAAGAAGTTTTCCAAAGTTTCCTTGCTGCAAATTTTTACCGTCGCAAACGTTATCATCGTTCCGAAGGCGAAACGCTGCAGAAATTTTCAGCCGATTGTTGCTACTTGAAACCGAACTTTTGTTCATCCTTTCTGGCCGAAATTTTTACATAATTCTCAAGATCAAGTTGGCTTTCATCTGAATTTGGTTTCACGAAAAAACTCCTTCTGGAACCGGTTTTCTTGTATGATCTTTCACCATCACGCAGTTCTGGAATTTTATGACGAAGGAATCTGCCTTACATCTTTTGCCCTCTTTCCCTACTGTTATGCTGCCAAAATTTCGTCAAAGTCTCTATTGGTATTGACGACATCTAAACCAAGGGTTTCTGCATAATTTCCTTAAACTTTCCTCTGGAATTTACGTTGAGAAATCATCGTTTCTCCGATGTAAAAACCGGTTCAGCAGGACAGCATATCGCAGGACTTCTTTTCACCGAATTCTATCAGATTTGAGTGCTGTTTTTTGTGGGATTTCGGACTCTCTTTTCCTTATCTCCAAACCCTACCATCCTCACCAAAAACCCTTCCAAATATCACCCTAAACTGAATCCAAACAGCCCCCCAAATCAGCCACCCAAATCAGCCTACTTCCTTATCGATCCACTTATCTTTTTAGCCAACTTTCCTTACCAGGACACCTACCTTTGCTGCCTTCTATCCCAGATCTAAAATCTATTTCCCTAACCTTCATCTACTGCTATCACAGCCCTAAAACCACACCAATTAGCAGCCTAAACTCCACAAAACCGCAGCCCCGAATAGCACCCAAAACAGCCACAAACTGCACCGAAAAACTGAAGCCTTCGGTCCACCAACCTTTCGGCTGCCCAATCTCCCTTGTCCCTTCAACCGCAACATGCATCTTTCGCTGCCCAATGCTGCCAACAGCGATCCTTGCGGCAAAAAGCTACCAGCAGCGATCTTTCGCTGCAATTTGTTTACATCGTAGCCCGCAACAATCGTTCTCTGCCAACTATCTTGATTGCAGCTAGCAACAAATTAAACACAACAGTAGTCGTCTCTCGCTCTATACCACTGCTGCCCTCCTCTGCAACAGCCGTGTGCATCGCTGCCCCGTCTTCCTCCTATTGCAACCGCACCCTTGCCGCAACTGACACCACCTGCAGCCATGAAGTCGCACCGCAGCCGTAGCCGACGTTGCTATTGCCCTCTTCCTCCTCCGCCATCGTTGCTGCCTTCCAACTCAGATCTCTTGGCTGTAGCCTCGACAACATTGCAGCGTCAACATTGCTACATCACCGAAGGACCGCAGCCGACGTTACTGCTGCCATTTTTTTCCTCCACCGTTGCTGCTACCCTTGGCTGCCATCCTCCACTTGGAGACTTAACCACCGCAGCCCTGACATCGCTGCCATTGCTGCCTTCAGCCTAAAGATTGCAGCTACACTCTTTAATTGGTTTGATTTGATAGATTGGAGATCCTTACGTCATGACATTGGTGGGCTTATTCGAAGTCAAATTGGAGGCTCTTGAGACGCGTATGGGTGTTAAATTACGTGCTATCTTCGAGGAGTTTAGATTGGGCCGATCACCAAGTCCAATAAGATTACAACGCGGTGCAAATTTGGATTGTAAAAAGAACAATAGCGAAGAACTAGCGATGATCCGTCGAACCTCCACCATCCAAGAGTACCAAACCAGGTTTAAAAAGTTATCTAATCAAACTTATGATTGGTTTGAAAAACAGATATTAAAGACTTTTATTGAGGGCTTGAAGCGGGAGATTTAGGAAGAAGTTAAAATGCGACAGCTATATACACTTAAGGCAGCCATCTCCTTTGCACGACATCAAGAGGAGCGATTGAACTATGAAGCTCGGAAGACTAGAGTTGCTCCCCGACCAGCGGCACCAAAGCTTTCACCTCCTCCTACTGTCAGCCGACCCCCTCAGCCACAAAAATTAACAAGAGAAGACCTTCATGATGGATCGACAAAGGGCCAATGTGGGTGTTGTGATAAACTGTGGAGCCTAGAACACAAATATAAAAAGGAGACACCGTTGATGATTGCGCCCGCTGAAGAACCCAAACTTGAAGATACGACTCTCGAGCCCAAGGAGAAGGATACACCACCACTGGCCACCCGCACGGTCCCTACCTAAGCCGGCTATACCAACCTGCAAAT
Organism: Ensete glaucum; assembly: GCA_021527575.1. Lineage (NCBI taxonomy): Eukaryota > Viridiplantae > Streptophyta > Magnoliopsida > Zingiberales > Musaceae > Ensete > Ensete glaucum. Next base: position 7,628,111 of record CM038556.1, read on the forward strand.
ATTGAAGATCGAAGTGTTTCTCGAGCAGCAGTCCGTCATCATCCTCATCGATGCTGGGAGCACACACAACTTCATGAGCAATAAGGTTGCTGCCCACTTAATGCTCCAAAAAGAAGATTACAATGGGTTCGAAGTCAAGGTAGCTAACGGCCAAATTCTGAAGTGCAACCAGAAGTGCTCGCGGGTAAAACTAATCCTACAGGAGCAAGACGTAGTTGCTGATTTTTTCCTCCTCCCTCTTGATGGTTTTGATATAGTGCTTGGCATTGATTGGTTGTCCATGATTGAAGATGTTTTCTGAAATTTTTCGAAGCTAATCATGAAATTTTGCAGAAAAGGAAAGCAGGTGATTCTACAAGCGAGCCCAGCAACTACAACCACAACACCACACTTGGAGGGGGTACCAAAAGAAGAATCCAGTGGTTTCCAAATTCAAATTCAAGAGTTTCATGAGATTGAAGATAAATAACCCCTCCCACAGCTTGCTGAATTTTTGGATGTCTCCACCCAACCGAGCCGACTACCTCCTCTGAAGCTAGCCGACCCTCCTATGCTGAACAAGTCGGAACTTCTATCAGTTGTTGCTCGACCATATTGCTTCATACAACTTCAGAAGGTTGAAAATAAAAGGGTCGTCCAAGAGATAACAGAGACACGGATTGTTCGGCCATGCTTATTTCCCGCTACGACCCGTCCCTACATCCTTTTCCCTAGAGATAAGCTACTTCTAAAGTGTTATATCCTGTTGAACTCACCATGGTTGCTGATGCAGCACTTCCAGATCTCATGTGACTTCCATGACTTTCCCCAGGATCGGACCATGATACTTAAAAACTTCCTTGATGATGACATCCGATCTACAGCCCAAGACCGCGAGAAAATTGAGCCCCTCTAGTGGCGAAATTAGAAAAGGGGAAGGATCATTTGTAAGACTCAACGAAGCATGAACATCATCCCTCTCATTATAAAGAAAGATGCACCACCTTGGACGAGTAGAACTATAGCCCTCACGGCCACGATGTCGTCCACACCAAATCGTGGCCAGATGTTTATTATTGGAGTAGACACATCCAGAGTGGGGGTCAGCACCGTCCTCATGATGGTCAACAACATGAAGAAGTGAAAATGGGTCCTAAAAAATCACCACTCCTACCCACCTCGAACTCAAATCGGGCTCAGACCACTAGAGATTTTATCAGAGGATAGCTCTCACTCCAAAAGAAGTCACGACTACTATTATAGAGCAATCACGTGGCAGCCCATGCAAGAAAGAAACTTCCCCCTGACAAATGCCGGAGCAGAAGAAAGTTTTCTGAGAAAGACCAAGTCCCCTGATAGAACCCCAGAAGGAGCCCTATAGATTTTGATCCTTGAGGGGGATCAACCTTTGGAACGCTATAGGGGTTCCTCCCTCCTAGACTCTGCACAAAGGCTGAATTGAAGATGATAATTTCTTGATTAAAAGAGGGGGGCGACTACATCTTAAATAAGGATCAAAGTCCTAGCCTAAGGGGGCACTTATCTAAGTGGAATTATCCTTTTGCCCCTCCTATAGCTATCCTGCCTTAATAGGAACAAGGGGCGGCTAGGTTGGCTCTATAGCCGACCTAAGCAAGGGGAAACCCTGGCTGACTGGCCCAGTAAAGGGGGCGGCGACTACTAAGCCCTAATGGATAATCTAAACTCTAGCCATACTCCTTTATAAGATAAGAATGGCTTTATTATAATCTAACATGGTTTTTATTGACTAGTACTAAGATGATTAGGACTCAACCCTGCTGGAGTCCTATCAAGTCCGCCCTCTTCAGATCAGCCTTGTCCTCAAGGCTGAGTGTCCATAAACTCTGGAAACTGGATCTTCAACTCCTCATGTGACTCCCATGCTATCATTAACTGAACTTTGGCCTCCTCATCAGCTGGGATGTTAGTTAGAAGGATTTTGGCTGAGTCGTCTTCTTTAAATTTTCATTTGAGGTGGGATACCTGGCGGATCAACTGTAACCTTGATTTGGTGAGCGAATTTGATCTCCAGGTTAGGGCCCCAATGTGATCCTCAATTTTGCAAGGCCCAAAGAAATAGGAAGACCACTTCATTAAGGCTCGAGTTTCTTGCTGATCGGGCTAGAGGTGTAAAAAAACTCGATCTTCAATTTTTCGTCCATTCTGAAGTTTATACGGGAGGCCGTTTCTTCTTTACATGTGCTGCCATATGGTTAATCTTTAGTGATAGCCAATCTTTCTTTTGAAATGGTGACTGCCCTCTGGTATGGTTCAGGATGATGAGAGCCCAATTTGGCGTGAGCATGGATTGTAATTCTTTTAGTTTTACTCCTCTTTCGTGCCATGGACCTGTATCCAACTATATTTTAAATTTGGTAGTAATTAGTATCTCCTGTAAAAACCTCGTATGAAGTGTGGGGGAAGCCTCGGTGTAAATTAGGAGTTGACCATCTTGTATAAGAATAACTCCAATTCCAACTCCTGACGCATCAGCCTCAATGACCAAAGTGCGACCGAAATCGAGCAGCGCTAGGACCGACGTCATCGTCATGGCTGCCTTGAGTCGTTCGAAGGCTGCGGAGCCTTTATCCAACCATAAGGAGTCTTTCTTCAGTAAGGATGTGAGCAGGGCACTGATCTTGCCATAATCTTTCACAAAATTTTGATAGTAGCCCGTGAGTCCAAGGAAACCGCGTAATGATTGTACGTTTGTAGGTCTCGGCCATCCTTACATTGCCTCGATCTTTATCGGGTCCACTGCCACTCCATCCTCTAATATAATATGCCCAAGATACTCCAATTTATGATGTAAGAAGCTGCACTTTGACTGTTTAACATAAAGAGTATTCTCCCGAAGAATCGTTAGAACAGTTCGTAAGTGCTGAAAATGTATATCAAGCGTAGGACTATATATGAGAATATCATTAAAGAATACCAATACGAACTTGCGTAAAAAACTTCGAAAAATGTCATTCATCAGGCTTTGGAAATTAGAAGGAGCATTCGTAAGTCCGAAAGGCAATTACCAGAAACTCCTAGTGGCCGTTATGCGTGCAGAATGTAGTTTTCAAAATATCTTCAGTGCATACCCGAATTTGATGGTATCCGGATCGGAGATCCAATTTAGTGAGGACTCAGGCTCCTTTTAATTCGTCCAAGAGTTCATTTACGAATGGGCAAGCTTAGGATATGATTTTTGTACGTTCTCCGCTATAGATGGTTGCTAAATATGCACAAGAATCCACCATGTGCTTTGTGCAAAACTTTCTCCATTTGTTGCGACGAAACAATGGAAATTTGGCTCCCGCGCTTACCTCGTAACGTGACCTGTCTCCCTTTGCAATAAAATTTCATGATTAATTTAGAAAAATTCCAGGAGATATCACCTAGTGTTGTGAGCCATTCGATCCCGAGTACGACTTCATAATCATCGATGGGTAGGAGGAAGAAATCAGCTACCACTTCTTGGTCTTGGAGGAGTAGTTTCACCCGCGGGCATCGTTGGTCGCAATTAAAGATTCGGCCGTCGACGACCTTTACGTCAAACTTGTTGCAACCTTCGATTTGAAGCGCCAAACATGCAGCAACCTTACTGTTTTAGAAGTCCTCCAACTTTCATCATCTGCGGGTTGGAATAGCCGGCCAATGCATGCACTGCGTAGTTGGCCGGTTGGGACTCTTCCTCCATGGCTTCTTCTTTAGGTTCAAGGGCTTCGTCAGATGTTTCATTGTCCTCATCCTTCATTGGTTCAATCACGAGGAGCCGAACCTTTTTGCAATGATGTTCGCAGCTCCACGGATCATCACAATGCCAACACAACTCCTTGGCCGATTGTTCGCGAAGCTCGTCTCTTGTCAACTTTTTTGGTGCAGGGGCTTGGATGGCAGTAGAAGGGGCAGTAGGCCTCAGCATGGCTGGTCGGGGAGCGACCCTTGTCCTTCGTACCTCGTGGTTCAATTGTTCTTCCTGGATACACGCGAAGGAAATCGCCGCCGTAAGAGTGTACGATTGCCGCGCCTTTACTTCTCCTCGGATCCCCGACTTTAGGCCCTCGATAAAAGTACCTAAAAGTTGTTTCTCAGACCAATTCTCAATTTGGTTAGATAAACGCATAAACCTTGTTTGGTATTCTTGTATTGTAGAGGTTTGATGAATCTTTGCCAATTGTCCGTCAATGTTATTGAAATCAGTTGGTCCGAAGCGGTCTAGTAGTCCTTCCTTGAATCGTTGCCAAGAGAGTCCTCAATGAGTGTGCTTAAACCAATTAAACCATTGAATAACATCTCCCTCGAGGTGGATGACAGCAATCTCCACCCGTGTGGCATCGGTAGTTCGGTAGAACTGAAAATAGCGCTCACGCGCAAGATCCACCCGATCGTGTCTCCTTCTTCCCATCTAGGGAAGTCAACTTTCATGCGTGGATTACTGAGATCAGAGGTGACGTGGCCATGTTCTTGAGGATCGTCTCGCCGATCTGAAGTTTCTCCATGTTGTGATTTTCTCGGGTTCGACAATCGGCCAATGTTGAATTCGACAAAAAGGGATCACATCTTCTCCTCTATACGGTTTCTAAAGGCTTCAAGCTTTGCATCGATAGCCTTCTTTGATGTTATAGTATATGCCTCAAGATCTATAATATTGAAATCTTTTTTCTATTGTCGGGTTAGTGGTATGGGAATTTTGGAGAAGGGGTGGCCGGTTGGAAGGTGGATTTGTTTTGGTGGAAGTAGACTGCGATTTAGGGCAGATTTGGGGCTACGGTTTTGTGGAGTTTAGGCTGCAAATTGATGTGGTTTTAGGGCTGTGATGGCAGTAGATGAAGGTTAGGAAAATAGATTTTAGATCTTGGATAGATGGTAGCAAAGGTAGGTGTCTCGGTAAGGAAAGTTTTCTAAAAAGGTAAGTGGATCGATAAGGAAGTAGGCTGATTTGGGTGGCTAATTTGGGGGCTGTTTGGATTCGGTTTAGGGTAATATTTGGAAGGGTTTTTGGAGAGGATGGTAGGGTTTGGTGATAAGGAAAGGAGAGTCTAAAATCCCACAAAAAACAGCACTTAAATCTGATAGAATTCGGTGAAAAGAAGTGCTGCGATGTGCTGTCCTGCTGAATCGGTTTTTATGTCGGAGAAACGATGATTTCTCAACATAAATTCCAAGAGAAAATTTAATAAAATTATGCAGAAACCCTTGGTTTAGATGTTCTCAATACCAATAGGAATTCTGACAAAATTTTGGCAACATAACGGTAAAAAAATAGGGCAAAAGATGTTAGGCCGATTCCTTCGTCGTAAAATTCCAGAACTGTGTGTTGGTGAAAGATCATACAAGAAAACCGGTTCCAAAAGGAGTTTTTTCGTGAAATCAAATCTAGATGAAAGCCAACTTGGTCTTGAGAATTGTGTAAAGATTTCAGCCAAAAAGGATGAACAAAAGTTCGGTTTCAAGAGACCAATCGACGGAAGGCAGATTCTGTGATGTAAAATTTCAGTACTGTGCAATGAAGAATCGTAGTGCTTAAGTCCAGATCTAGGAGTTTTTTCACGAGATCAGTCTTAGATGAAAGCTAAGACGATCTATGAAATTGTATAAAAGTTTCAGCCAAAAAGGACAATTAAAAGTTTAGCTTCAAGAAGCAACAATCAGCTGAAAATTTCTGCAGCATTTCACTTTCGCAACGATGATAACGTTTGCGACGGTAAAAAATTGCAGCAAGAAAACTTTGGAAAACTTCTCCCACATATAATATGAAGGATATTGCAGTATTGAAGAGGCATGAGTTATAAAAATATACCAGAATTCCAAATCAAACGCAGGCAGCAACGGCAGATTGATTTGATCTGCGGCTGGGGTGGGAGGTGGAGGCACGTGTCGCAGCAATTGTGGGAATTGCTTGGGAAGGTGGAGGCGTGGATGACGGCTACAGGGGCAGCAAGATCGTTGCTCTGATACCAGATGATAAGACCCCAGAAGGAGCCCTATAGATTTTGATCCTTGAAGGGGATCAACCCTTGGAACGCTATAGGGGTTCCTCCCTCCTAAACTCGGCACAAAGGCTGAATTGAAGATGATAATTGCTTGATTAAAAGAGGGGGGCGGCTACATCTTAAATATGGATCATAGTTCTAGCCTAAGGGGGCACTTGTCTAAGTGGAATTACCCTTTTGTCCCTCCTATAGCCATCCTGCCTTAACAGGAACAAGGGGCGACTTGCCCAGTAAGGGGGGCGGCGACTACTAAGTCCTAAGGGATAATCTAAACCCTAGCCATACTCCTTTATAAGATAAGAGTGGCTTTATTACAATCTAACAGGTTTTTATTGACTAGTACTAAGATGATTAGGACTCAACCCTACTGGAGTCCTATCATCCCCCTTCATCTCCAGCTCCACCAGCATGAAATTCAAGCCTCAAGAAAGTGGTCTCCCTATTTCTTTGAGCCTCGCAAAATTGGGGATCATATTGGGGCCCTAACCTGGAGATCAGATCCATGCACTAGATAAAAATTACAATTGATCCTCCAAGTATCCCACCTCAAATCAAAATTTAAAGACGAGGACTTAGCTCAAGTTCTTCCAACTGACACCCAAGCTGATGAGGAGATGAAGACCCAATTCCCTGAGTTCATGAAACTTCAGCCTTGAGGACAAGACTGATTTTGAGAGGGCGGGTTTGACAGGACTCCAACAAGGTTGAGTCCTAATCTCCCTAGAAGTAGTCAATAAAACCTTGCTAGATTGTAATAAAGTCACTCCTATCTTATAAAGGAGTACGTCTAGGGTTTAGATTCGCCCTTAGAGCTTAGTGGCCATCGCCCCCTTACTAGGTTGGTTGGCCAGGGTTTCCCCCTGCTTAGGTCGGCTATAGAGCCAACCTAGTCGCCCCCTGTTCATATTAGCTATAGGAGGGGCAAAGGAATAATTTTACTTAGGCAAGCACCCCCTTAGGCTAAGGTTTTGATCCCTATATAATGATGTAGCCGCCTCCTCTATTGAAGAAAGTAATTATCAATTTTATTTCAGCCTTGTGCCGAATCTAGGAGGGAGGAACCCCTACAGCGTTCCAAGGATTGATCCCCCTTAAGGATCAAAATCTATAGAGCTCCTTCTGGGGTTACCAAAAAGAAATGATTAAGTTTAGCAATACAAATTTGGAAAATTACCACTTCCCCATCATTTAATCCTAATGTTCTCTATGGCCATTAAAATAGTTCAGTGTCATGCCAACCAACAAGACTATTCTATTAGATACAAAAGAAAAGAGAGAGAGAGAGAGAGAGAGAGAGAGAGAGAGAGCGAATGGAAGATAACATATTTCCTAACACATGTTGAGCAAATCAAAACATATTAGGATTCATACCATCTGCATATATATTGATGTATTATATATATGTAAGCACTTTATATGATCTCTACAAGGCTATAGAATACTTAGGCTTTTGCAACTCCTTAATGTTATATAGATATATTTGAAGTAGATTGTAACTAACCATTTGAATGTATGATTGTAAATTTCATAGATGATAGTAACGGATTCTCTATATTGTACAAGGTATAAAATATAATATTATATAGAAAATATGGTATAAAACAATATGGTACATAGAAAATATACACATTATTCATATCCATGTTCATGTCGTGCCATGTCCTATAGATAGGGACTCCAGCATGGTTGATTCTAATCACCCTAGAAGTGATCAATAAAAACCCTGTAAGATTGTCATAAAACCCCACCTAATCATTTCTATCCTATAAAGAAGTGTGGCTAGGGATTATTTTGGGGCCTTAGGACTTCCTAGCCGCTGCCCCCCTTATTGGGCTGGTCGGCTAGGGTTTCTAGCAAAGGGGCATGGCTTGTGCAGCCACTTAGGCCGCCGCCCCCTTTATTGATGCATGGTAGCTATAGGAGGGGCAATCCCAATATAGTGATCAAGGAGGGTCGATCCCCTATGGGGATCAAAGAGGCTTGATCCCTTCGAAGTGATCGTTTATCCCCCCTTTCTGTCTCTATCTACGATAGAAACCCAAGGGTCCTATCATTTGGTATTAGAGCAGCGTTCCTTGGCACTTTCGCTGCTACTGCTCATCATCTCCACCGCTCCCCTTGCCATCTACACCACCGTCGCCCTTGCCATCGTCGTCGTCGTCGTTGCACATGCCACCTTGATGTAGTTTCTCACCATCTTCGCTACAACAAACATCATAAAAAAAAAGAGAGAAAAAAAAGGAAAAAAGAAAGGGGTTCCTTCAATCTTTCCTCAAAAGTGCTCCTGAAGCGGCAGCAGCCATCCTACTCGAGCAAGAAAGGGCCATGCCGTTGTCTATTATTGTCTCTCCACCCGCTGCCGCAAGCCGTTGCTTGCCACTCTTCCTCGCCAACTGTCGCTGTCCATCCTCGAATGCTGCTCCACCCGCTTGCCGCCGCTGCCCTCTTCCTCCCTCCTCTTTATCTCCGCCGCTTGCCACCCGCAGCCATACTTGCCGCCCTACCTTCCTCCTCCGCCGCTGCTATCTTTGTCCCAACGCCGCCACCCTCCTCCTCCGCCCATCTCCGCAACCGCCGATCCGCCTCCCTAGTCACGTGAAAGTTGTTGCCCTTCTTCTTCCCTCACCCATCGCCCCCGTCATCTCCCACATTAGCTGCAGCCACCGCTCACCGGACCCCCTGCCTGCACCTCCTCTTCATCTCTTCTTCCCCTGCCTCCACCTGTGGCTGCCAGTGTCTTCTTCCAACGCCCGCTACCTAGCCGTATTGTCGCCAGCATTCCCACTGCTGCCATCAACTCCAACTGCACCCTGCTCCCTCTTCCTCAGCCACAAGGAAGATTGTCTTTTCGCCTGTTATTGTCTTCTCCTGCACCTCCACCGCCAAAATCACCCCTCGACCTTAGTGATGTTGCTCCCACCACCATCGCTTCCTCTTTGCTACCGATATTGACAACAACCACCGTAGCCATCTTCTTCCTTCGCATCCACACCTTCTCGCCCACACCATCGCCGCGCCGCCTTTCCTTCCTCACCACAACCTCACCCTCATCGACATTTCGCGATGAGCCGTATACGGAGCAGTGATCCGCTTATCGCGCACACCGCCGCCTTCAATGCATGAGTGAATTCTTCCCACACATCGCTGCCCTCCAGCCTCGGCAGCAGCCACCACAACCTTGATGACCTCATCCTTGCAATATCACCGCACCATCGCCCTTCTGACCACCAGCGTCACAACAACAAACACCAAGTAGGACAGTGCTAAAATCCTTAACCCAATATCAGAAATAGGAGTTGAACATTACTGACCTACAATCTTATGAGATGGCTACTGATGGTTCAATAGAAGTAAGATTTGAAGCTTTCGAAGCCCAAATGAAGAATAGACTGCAATAACTCTTCAACGAATTCAAAACAAGTCTCTCAAACAACCCCAACATATTTCAATAAGATGAAGGGTCAAGTCTCACAGTGAACCGATCTGGAGACACAGAAAAAGGAACTAAGGATATGACACTAATTACCCACGCATTAAGGTAAAATCTCCAAGATGGCAAGATGGAGATCCGACTAGTTGGATCTCATAAGTTGAAAAGTTCTTTCACTTCCATAGAACTCTAGAAGAATCCAAGGTGGAAGTAGCTTCAAATCAACTTGATGGTGATGCAATTCTAAGCTTGAGGTTGATCTCTATAGGGGATCGACCCTCCTGGAATGCTATAGGGGTTCCCTACTCCAAGGTATTTGGTACAAGGCTGAAGAAAAATGATCAACTCTTATTTAGAAACAGGGGTGGCTATATGGTTAAATATAATTCAAGAAACCCTAACCCTAGTTGTCCAGCCCAAAAAGGAAAGGGGGTGATGGCTAAGAATTCCTAACCTAGTGAGGACTTCTCAATGAAGGGGGATGATGGATAAATTAGGGGGATCCTCTCCTAGCCACTAATTCAAAGGGGATGATAGCTAGATTAGGGGGATCCTACATGACTCAAGGCCTTATGACTCCCTGACTAATTGGGCTTAGGACTCATCCAAGCTAAGGTCCTAATAGACCTACCCTCTTCAAATCAGCCTTTCCTCAAGGCTAAGACTTCATGACTCTGGGTCCTGATCTGCAACTCTTCATAAGGCTTCCTTGTTGCATCTATGGTAGGCGCATCACGATCCCACGGTCTAGCTTTGTCTTGTATCTCTTCATGGATGGTGATGCGTCGTGATCCTGCAATCTCCAGTTGGAACTAGGCCTCCTCATCAACTTGAGTGTCGAGTGAATGGATCTGGGTTGAGTCATCCTATCTAAACTTCCATTTGCGGTGAGATACTTGAAGGATTAGTTGTAATTTTAAATTGGTGCGCAGATTCGATCTATAGGTCACGGTTCCAGTATGAGCCCCAATTTTGTAAGGTCCAAAGTAATAGGGACACCACTTCCTTGAGGCTCGAGTTTCCTACTGATAAGGCTGTAGGTGTAGGAGAACTCGATCTTCAAATTTTCTTCCATCCTGATGTTTGTCGAGAGACTGTTTCTTCGAAAATATGATCTCCATCCAATAAGCTTAGTATCATGGATTATATGCCGGTATTGCCGCTAGAGGAGCTCGATCTTCTTATGGTCGTCGGCAGTGGAGCGAAGGTCGTCAATAGGAAAGGCTTCGGGCAGCGTGGTCCGCTCCTGGGAGAGGTTGTGGACCGAGATTTGGGAGCGCTGCATCAGAAGCCATAGCTGGTTCGGCTGGAGGTGGCACCTCAGGAAGGGCTTGTTCTTGCAGACAAAGAGATAGAGCTTTTGGAGATAAAGCGTCACTGCGAGGAAAATCGAGACCGAATGATCCATGTCTCTAACGTCTCCTGGACGATCCTCTCAACTTTGGCCTTCTGAAGATGTGGATAGCAATATAGCCGAATATGGGTGGGTGGTTCCTCCTGTAAGATCAGCATACGGAGGTCGTGCAGCATGGTAGGAAGTAATTGGCTTGGTTCAGCGGAGGTGCTTGAAATTTTATTGAGCTTCTCCAAGTGCTGTCTCGAGACCATCGTTACTTTGTTCCCACGTTGTCTGCGTAAGATCACGGGTTTCCTTTGTTGTTCATAAAGTTGTTAGAGCTCTTGGTGTCAATGAGGACGGTGATGGGCTGCTGCTTAAGGGAACCATCAATTTTCATCGTCTACGGGTTCACGTGGCCGGATAAAACATGAACGGTGCTAACGATCGGTTGCGGTTTCTCCTCTGTATCCTACTCCTCGGACTCATGATCTGCATCTTCAGGTTCGGGTTCTTCAATGGGTTCAATCATCAGAAGTTGCCCTTTTTTGCAACGGTGGTCGTGGCTCCACAACTCGTTGCATGCCAACATAATCCCTTCGCAGATCTATCACGAAGTTCTTCTCGTGTCAACTTCTTTGGCTGGGAGGATCAGCAGGCAGCAAGGGGGGCAAAGGCTCAGGTGCTACTGGTCGGGTGGTGATCTTAATCCTCCGAGCATTATGGTTCAGCCTTTCTTCTTGTAGTCACGGGAAGGAGATAGTTGCCGTCATCACGTAGGGTCGTCGCGCTTTGACTTCTCGGATTCCCGGCTTCAACCCCTCGATAAAAGTCCCTAACAATTGTTTTTCAGACCAGTATCTTGTTTGGTTAGAAGTCTTTCAAACTTGGGCTGGTACTCCTGAACCATGGAGGTCTGGCAGAGTTTTGCGAGTTGGCCGTCGATGTTTTCGTACTCGGATGATTTGAAGTGGAGTAGTAGCCCACTCTTGAATTGCCTCGCCGTCGATGTTTTCGTACTCGAACGGTCTGAAGCGGAGTAGCATCCCACTCTTGAATTGCCTCCATGTTAGGATTCCACGGGTGTGCTTGTACCAATCATACCATTGAATAGCTTCTCCCTCTAGATAGATGGTAGCAATATCGACCATGGAAGTCTCCAAGGTCCTGTGATAGTGGAAATACCGCTCCGCACGTGAAATCCACCCGGTCAAGTCTCCGTTTCCCATCGAGGGAAGTCCACCCTTATGCATGGATACGATGAGTCCGTTGCTTTTTCTTTCTCTGGTGGGTTCTCCTTGTGATCTGAACTCTCACCCTGATGTGATCTCGTTGGGCTCGGTGATCGACCCAATTTTAATTCTGTGAAGAAAGTGCGTAGTTTGTCTTCCATACGCGTCTCGAAGGTCTCCAACTTAGCACCAATCAGATCTACTGATGCCATGACGTAAGGATCACTAATCTGCTGAATAGGATAATTAGATATGGTGGCTGCAATCCTGAGGTTGATGGCAGTAGTGGCAGCAAGAGAATGAGAAAGGGGGGCTGCGATCTCGAGATTGATGGTAGCAGCGATAATATGGTGATGAGAGGGGGTGGTTGTGGCGATACTGCAAGATCGTCGAGGCTGCGGTGGACAAAAAGGAGCGGTGCTGGAGGTTCCTAGAGGTTGTTGTGTTGTTGGAGGACGACAACCGAGGGAATTTGGATCGGGTCTTGTTGAGCGATAGAGGAGGTGGAAGAAGGGTGGACGGTGGCGACGCGGCTCAGTAGTGGGAAGCAACGACGACGGTGGAGGAAGAAGAGGGCGGAACGCCACCAATGGCGACTGCGGGAGATGGTGGTTGCGGAGACGATAGATGGGGCGACAAGAATCGTGGATGGCGGGATGAGGCACCTGACAAGAGAGGACGCAGGGGAGATGAAATCATCAAGGGAGAAGCGACAGAAAGGGAGGGGCAGCGATGGCAGAGGCGGCAGGGGCGACGGAAGAGGTTGAGGAGGGTGCGACAGCGGTAGAGGTTTGGCTGCGACAGAGGTAAGAAGATGAAGAATTGGCAGAGGAGGGCGCAGTTAGAGCGAAAGGCAGCAACATTGTGGTTGGCAGCAGAAAAGCGTGGAAAGAACAACGGCAGTAGGGTCGTGCGCAATGAAGAGGATGGCGATGGGTCATTGGCGATGGTGAAGCAACGGAAGCAGAGGAGGGTTGGCTACGGCGAGTTGGAACAAAGATGCAAGAGGTGCAGGGAAGAAGAGGGAAGCGAGTTTTAATGGTGCGGCTGGGAGCAGTGACACCAAGGTTCACCGGTGGACCGTTGGTGTGGGAACAACAGCGATGGCGATGGCGACGGCGACATCGAAAGAAGGGTAGCGGCTGGAAGATTGCCACAGAGAGCAGGGGAAGCAGAGATGGTAGCGATGGGCAGTAGGTGTTGGAACGGGCGACAATAGCGAAGGGTGTGGCGGCAAAAGAAGGTTGAAGGAGAAGCAGGAGAGAAGGGAGATTATTCGCGATCGCATCGAGAGATCGCCATCGCGCATTGTGCAACAAGAGATCGCCGCTGCCACCGCGTATGTTGCTGGCAAAGAGAGAACGCTGCTGGCCGCGACCAAGGCAGATGTTGCTGGCAATAAGAGATCGCTGCTGGCCGCGACCAAGGCAGGTGGCAACGAGAGATGGCTGCTGGCAGCGTTATGCAGCAGTGATGCTTGCTGCGATTGAAGGGATAAAGGGAGATGGTGGCAGCAAGAAGGAAAGAAGAGGAAGAAGATGCAACAAGAAACACCGACAATTTTTTTGCAGCAGAATTCTCGTCGAAAAAATCAGCAGTTTTGCAACGAAAAGTTTCAGTAGTATACCAACATTATAGAGATGATTTCAACAAGGAATTGATGTCGATAAAAACCAAGTTGATGTAAAATACATAGAATATCTCGTCAGAAAAAGATGGCAGCAAGATCGGCAACTGGCAGCAAGTATGCAGCTGAAAACTTTGCAGTGTAACTTTTGTTCATAAAGATAGCAACTTTGCGACGATAAGTTTATGTGGTGTGGGAATGTTTGCAGCAAGGAATAGATGTAACTATTTTTGGGTTTTTGGATATAAAATTGTAGCAGAGTAAGGTTCTTGCGAGAGAAGCAATACCAGATCCTGTTGCAACTAGAGTGGCGGCAGCAGATGATGGATCTGCGACAGAGGATGATGACTGTGGAGTCGACGACGAAATTAGCAATTATGAGAATTGTTTGGATGATGGTGGGCGGTTGGAAGGGCAGCGAGGCACCAAGATCGTTGCTCTGATACTAAGTGTTAGAACCCTTGCAGATTCTAAGCTTGGAGTTGGTTGATCTCTGCAGGGGGGAGAATTGTTTGGATGATGGTGGGCGGCTGGAAGGGCAGCGAGGCACCAAGATCGTTGCTCTAATACCAAGTGTTAGAACCCTTGCAGATTCTAAGCTTGGAGTTGGTTGATCTCTGCAGGGGATCGGCCCTCCTAAAACGCTATAGGGGTTCCCTCCTCCAAGGTATTTGACACAAGGCTAGGTAATCAATTCTTATTCAGAAAGAGGGGTGGCTACATGCTTAAATAGAACTCAAGAAACCCTAACCCTAGCTGTCCAATCCAAGAAGGAAAGGGGGCGACGGCTAGGAATTCCTAGCCTAGTGAGGACTCCTAAAACACGAGATTGGTCCGAGAAATAATTGGTGAGAATATTTATCGAGGGACTTAATCCCGAGATTCGGTGGGAAGTTAAAGCTCGCCACCCCCGCACCATGATGGCTGTCATATCATTTGCTCGCGTGCATGAAGAAAAAATCAATATGGACACTAGCCGAAATAAAAACTTCAACATATGAGTAATCAACAAGCCGCCCAGCCCATTTATTCCTAGCCAAAACCTAAACAACCAAAAGCCGACCCGAGAAGAACCCAAGGAAAGATCAATAAAGGATTTGTGCTCGCGTTATGCTGAAAATCGATACACATAAGGGCAACTTCTGATGATTGAGCCAATAAAGGAGGAATCAAAAACTGACAATGTGAAGTCTGATCATGAAGGTTGTGACAAACTTCTGACGATTGAGCCAATTAAGGAGGAATCATAAACTGATAATGTGAGACCCGATTACAAAGGTACGAATTCTGATGAAGATATTTGACCTATCACATATACAGTGCATGCAATAACTGACTAATCTAACCCGCAACCCATGAAAATTGAAGGAATTTTAAAACATCATCCTGTTACTGTTTTAATTGATACTGCTAGCACTAATAATTTTATAGACAGAAAGCTTTTTGATCGATTGACCTATTATATTGAAGGTTGTGACAAATTCGAAGTCAAGGTTGCTGATAAAACAAATCCTAACTTGTGATAACTAGTGTTCAAAGATAAAGCTGATCATATAGGGCAAAGAACTACTTGTGGATTTTTTTTTGATACCTCTGGAAGACTTCGAAGTGGTGATCCTCAAAAGAAGACATGGAACTACCATGAGCCATTAGATAAAGAAAATTCTTCAAAAGACTACAATGATTACTACACCAGAAGACCGCCCATTGCTTACAACAAGTGAAGATCCTACTTAATTGATTAAAGAGTTGTGATACGCGACAAATATTAAAGTGCTCCCGGAATTTAATGTTGCTCAGCCTTGAAGACAAGCTTTTTTGAACTGGGCAGGTCTTGTAGGACCCTAACAGGGTTGGGTCCTCATCTATTGAGTTATGTTCTTTATTGAGTCATGTTATTCAATCCATTCAAGTCAATTAGGAGCCCTAGTAGGAGTTGGAATATATTTGATTATGAGTCCTAGTAGGAGTTGGAGTCTATTTGATTAGGAGTCCTAGTAGAAGTTGGAGTCTATTTGATTAAGAATCCTAGTATGAGTTAGATTTGGCTAAGAGTCTCTATAAATAGGGTTGTAACTATTTCTTTTTAAGCAATCAATGAAAGACTTTTAT
Organism: Ensete glaucum; assembly: GCA_021527575.1. Taxonomy (NCBI): domain Eukaryota; kingdom Viridiplantae; phylum Streptophyta; class Magnoliopsida; order Zingiberales; family Musaceae; genus Ensete; species Ensete glaucum. The sequence continues at coordinate 7,643,832 of CM038556.1, forward strand.
TTTAGCCTATTGGCCAAAACCCTAGGAGGGCCGATCTCCTATAGTGATAAAAAAGGGCCGATCCCTTATAGAGATCAAGGAGGCTCGATCCCCTCGAAGTGATCATTTATCCCCCATTTCCGTCTCCATTAATGATAGAAACCTAAGGGTTTCTATCAGAAGATCTGTCGGGCTGGTACATACCGGTGTGCTGACACATGGTAGACCAATAGGTACATGTTTTAGAGAGGAAGAAAAAGACGGAGAAGAGGAAAGGGATAGTGGAGAAAGGAGGAAGAAAGAGGAAAGAAGAAATAAAGAGAAGGAATATGGACGAGGAGGGGAGGGGCGGAAGATACATACTTGAGAAATGATTAAGGCAAAGATCATGTGTGGCGGTGCATAACGACGTCATGGTAAGTGAAGGTCCCCGATAGCGGCTTGCATGAGAAGTGATGGTTTCAATCGTGGTGAGAAGACGAAGGCCAAAAGTCGCGATGAGAAGCCGTAGCATTAGTCGCAACTGCATAAGCAGAGGCTGCACGGAAATGGGATTTAGAGTTTCCCACTTTCCCTTTCATATGATGGACTATGCCAGGGTGGGTCCGCATATTGGTTATTGCTGGGACCGATACGTGCCGCACATTTCATACTGGTTCGAGCAAAACATAAGTCCTTGCATTTAACTAGGTCAGTAAGCCCTCTCCCTCCCTCCTATTGATGCAAGTGCATGATGAGCATTGAGTGCTTCTAAACTCCAAGATAAACTCCCAAGCCTCAAACCTATCAACTTCCAAGAAGATTGTCTGTATCTTGTGTTGTTTCTTTAAACTCTAAACCACCAAGTACATAGCACCATGAATTCATTATGTATTTTAATTTATGCTTGAATTTTAGTAATTATGACTTATTAATTAGGTGGTTGAGGGAATTAATGTCTAAGTCATCTATAAAAGGGGAGGAGAGGAAGATTTGTGAGGTATTCTAGTTTTCGAATCTATAAACTCATGCAGCATTACGAAGACAAGTTGAAGAGCTTATCATGCACCTCGAGTGCCAAGAAACTCATGCCTCTAGAGGCTCTAGCCATGGTTATGCAAGTGTTGGATTTGATAACATAAATCCCTTTTGTATCCAGAGATGCTATTGGAGGCTCATTCATGGAGAGGTTTCTACGTGCAAATGATAATATCAAGATTGACTTACTGAAGTTCCATGGTCAATTTCAACCTAGAAAAGCTTCTCGCTTGGTTTAGTGTCATTGAGAAAATAAGGAGACATCCAAAAATTGAAGAGTAAAATTAATTACTACGAGGCTTTGAGGTTATGCTTCAGCCTAACGGGACAAGGTGCAAGAGATGTGACTTTGGAAATGGAAGATGAAGATTCATCTTGGGAAAAGATGGAATCTTGACTCCACGAGAATTTCCATTATGTTCAAACTTTTTTCACAATTTAACAATCTTCAGTAAGGTAGCAAAACTATCATTTACACTGAAGAATTCTATAAGTTAATGGCCCAAAATAACACTCAAGAGACAGAAGAACAACTTGTTACAATATATATTGGCGGCCTACGAGCTATGATTTGAGATAAAGTAGATACAACAACTATGGAGGTTATACAATGCTTATGAATTAGCACTATAAGATGAAGTAAAACTAGCTAAAGTTAGAGTAAAGAGGTAGTCCTATGTTCTTTTACATTCCTCTTCTACAAGCGACTACTCATTATAATGCTAATTGATCAAAAGCTAGTGGAATCATGAAAAATACATCCAAGATAACTCCTACTAGCCATAAAAAAATAACTAGTCGCACCAACAGAATCTAGGTGCACTAGTCGCCTTTCCTACTTGCTTTGAATGCAAATAAGTAGGACACTACATGAATGAGTGCCCAAATGGATAAGTTGATGCATGAGTCAACTTTGCTAAAGAATAAGATGCCAAAGAATAACTTGAACACCCTTCTTTCAAAATATAATACAGACTCCAAGAAGGCTTCTGAAGAAATTGTACTCGAAGAAGGTGAATACTTGATAATCCATAGAGCATTTGCTACTCCAAAAGATATTTAAATAAAGAATAACTATGAAATAATATTATAATATTTTAAAAATACACTGCAAGTCTCATGGTAAGGTTTGTTCTCTTGTTATTGATGGTAGCAGTTGCAAGAATATTGTGTCCTAAGATATAGCAGACAAGGTCAAGCTAAAGACAAAATCATAACCTAAACTATATCAGATTGCCCGGTTCAATAAAAGCAATAAGGTATGAGTTACAAATTGATGTCTAGATTCTTTTCTGATTGAAAAAAATATAAAGATAAAGTATGGTATGATGTAGTACTAATGGATGTTAGTTATATACTCTTGGGAAGACCATGGCAATATGATAGGTGTGCTACTCATGATGGTAGAAAGAACACCTATACTTTTAAATTAAATGAGAGTTGGCATTGTGCTTTTGCAATGGAAAGAGGAGTATGCTCCTGAACATCTAACACAAAGATAAGGAAATAACTTCCTCAACTTAAATAAATTCACAAAGAGAAAGTGAAGAAAGTAAAGTTGTATTTATACTAGTTGCTAAAGAATGCAAGTAGCCTGTAAAAGTACCTCATGAAGTAGAAGCTATTATGCATGAATTTACAGACACCAATGCTGGTTACAGGTGTCCTGCAAGCCAATCACGTGAGTGATGGCACGTGTAACACACTACACCTTCTTTTTGCAATATTCTTATTATTGACATATTCTCACATTATATTGTCTACTATATATATTGTGATGTCATTGTTTCTGTGCAATAAGAATCGGATCATGATGGGATCACGATAATGAGACCGATTTGCCTTTATTCATAGATCTTAAATAATCCCGATTATAGGTTACTAGAGAGGGACATCAAGATAACCGGATAGACCAGTGTACCGTATACCTGTCCATATGATGGAGGTAGCTGATCTCGTAGCCACTTGTATGGGGACACTAAGGGTACAATATAGGTGATTATTGAAGAATGAGTTTACTAATTGATCCGCTTAAAGAATGTTGGATGGTTAATGATACCTAACGTCAGAGAACGATTCCATAATCCCAGTTGTGTATCTCGTCTTTGGATTTGAGACACCAAGAATGCCTTGTTTAAGTACTTCTTTCTTTAACGCCAAACCTACAGGTCTAGAAAGTTTAAGATCTGGTACAACTGGTTATCGGGATTAGTACCCAACCTTACGAAAATAATTCAATGTCAATAGAGGATCATCCACTCTCGGTATCGCAAGAGGAATATCCTGTGTGTTATCGTTCGGACAAATCCCTGGCCAAGTAATTTGGATTGAGAGAGTTCTCCGAGAGAATCCGATTCGAGCGAGACTTGGATGGATTCCGAACGTGGCCTGACAATACCATGCCCAATATACGGTCTTTGGGATATTAGATGGATGAGGGACTATAGATACAGGGTAACTGAGGACAGACAGGTCAAATGAATTAGATTCTCTATCGCCTAGGGATTATAACGCAGTGGCCTAGTACGTCCATAGTCAATGAGTTGAGTGAATTATTATAGGATAACAATTCACTAAGTCAGAAGGAGTTCTGGCCGATAAGACTCACGGCCAGCTCAGTATTGGACCAAGAGGGTCACACATATATGGTGGATATTTCAACAAGTAGATGATTAAATATTAGTTATCCAATTAGCCATTGTTCTCAATGGATGAGACTAAGCATTAATAGGCTCCTTGTATGAGGCCCAATTAGAGGCAAATTTAGATTATTGGATAAAGATCCAATAATTCAAGAGTGGGTAATTGGATAGACATATAATACCCACTAAGGTAGGATCCATTACGATTTTTGGTGGCTTTCTATAAATAGGAGGCAAGGGCGGCCAACAAGGTGATAGGCTGCACTTTTGGCCACCCCCTACTATTCTCCTCCCTCCCTCATCTTCTCAGCCAACTAGCCTCTCCCTACTACGAGAAGGCATCAAAGAAGATAAGAGATCTTCTTCCATGTTCACTGCGAGAAGGTGCGGAAGAGTTGCGAGTTTATGGGCTGCGATTGGAGGAGCATCACTGCAACCATCCATCGAGTGGATATCGCTAAAGAGGACATTTGACCTCGTTCATCCTCTCCATCTGGATCTAAAATTTCAGGGATATATGATCTCCCTAGGTAATCAATCTCTCACGTATCGCAGTTTTTGGTTTTTGTGATTTTCCAAGCACCAATCTTTGCATGACGACGTGATAACTATAGGAAACCGATTTTATTTTGTTCTTCCGCTATGCATGTAATGCTCTTTCGTGGTTTCCCAACAACCAACTCTAAAGAACTCTAAGTGGCTTACCTTCTCTTCGTGACACTCAACACCAAATCAATCTAATTTTAAGAGCAATCTAGCACAACAAATCTCAATGCTGGTCCAAAAGAACATAAAGACTTGAATAGACAAGTCATAGACCTATTACGTAAGGATTATATTTGGGAGTATTTGAGCCCTATGTGTCGTTCCAACTCTATTAACTCAAAAGAAGGATGGAACTTGATGAATATGTACTGACAATCGAGCTATTAATTGGATCACCATCAAGCACATATTTCTTATTCCACGTGTTGTCACGGACTTAGCTGAATTTGCCTAAGTCGTGCGGCACCCTCGCGGCACTCCCGAAGACTTAGCTGAAATTGCCTAAGTCGTAGAACAACCTTGCTCACTATTCCGGACTTAGCTGGGATTGCCTAAGTCATGAAACGCGTTATCCGTCCGCAAAGGGTCAGCCCTCTTACAACCTCTTAAGGTCCCGTAGGACCTGCAAAGAAGAAGTTGATTAATTCAGAAGCGAGCGACGGACACGTCCCGGTGTCTCGCAAAGCGGAAAGCTATACAAGCAATTTGTCGAACACCTTGAGTGCAACAAAGAAAAGAGAGAAAGAGAGCGAAATAGGACTTTGGAGGGTTGTAGGAACGGTCGCAAGTCCACAAACGACGGTTCCCAAGGTCTCGGACGCAAGACAAGTTCAATTCATGAATGCCTACGACATATACAAACCCCATCCAGTGCCACGGGTTCCAAGGTCTGAAATGGTGACATTTCGCTCAAAAGGTTTGCACATGAAAAAGACCCAAAATAGGGTGTTTTGGCTCAGCAATGAGCGATCGTTTTGCAGCCTTCTACACTACTTTCGCTCACATTTCTTAGGTAAAAACACATAAACTCAAAGCAAAACAAGCTGCCAAACATATGTACAAGCAAGAAAAAGTGACGAACGGTTCAAGGAGCAAAGGCATTGCGGTTGAGCGACGACCGTTCGTGACAGTGTAGTAGATATGTTTGGTATGTTTACTAGTACCCAAATTTTCTCTAAATTGATCTTCAAAGTGACAACCACTGAATCCATATTAAACCAATAGATGAATGAAAAACTACTTTTAAGACTTGAAAAGGTTTATATGAATAGCTAGTTATATTATTTACATTTCAATTGCTCCAAAGACCCTCTGATAGAACTCTGCAGATTTCTACTACTGGATTGATCACTGAAGGGGATCGGCCTTCTTGGAACTCTATAGGGGTTCCTCCCTCCTTAGTAGTTGACCACAAAAGCTGAGAAAAAGAGATCTATTGCTTGATGAAAAATGTGTAGCTACATGCTTTATATATGACTAAAACCCTAACCCTAGAGAGACTCCTACCTCAAGTACAATTCACTTTCACCCCCTCACCCTAGCCAACTTGCCTAGTAAGGTGAGCGGGTTGCCAAGAGAGTCCAACTCCTCCAAGGCTCCTCTCTTAAATCCTAACCGACCTGCCCAAGAAGGTGGATGGCGGCTAGGAGACTCCAACTCCTCCAAGACTCCTCTCTCAAACCCTAGCCGACCTGCCCAATAAGGTGGGTGACGGCTAGGAGACTCCAATGCCTCCAAGACTCCTTCCCCAAACCCTAGCCGACTTGCTTAATAAGATGGGACGCGGTTAGGTGGGTTTTTATTATATCCCTGAGGATTTTATTAATTGCCATGACTTGGTTGAATAGGACCCGACCCTACTAGGCTCCTATCACCCTCATGTGAGTAATGAATTAAATTCTTCATCCTTATATTAGGACGTTTGTTGTTGTCTATTTTGAAGATATTCTTATTTATAGTCGCAACAAATATAAGCATATCAAACATTTGAGAGTTATGCTATCAACATCGAAGACAAAAAAGTTATATGTAAATCTTAAAAAGTGCTCCATCATGTTCTCTAAAGTCTAATCTAGTTTTTCTATACTTCATCTAAATCCTTGTAGGCATCAAAGTGGATTTCGAGAGAAGACTAATGTTATCCAGACTTGGCCAATACCAACTTCCTTACAAGATATTAGAAGTTCACGGGTTGACAACTTTTTATTATCAATTTATTCAGAATTTCAGCACTATTATAACCCCTCCTTTTGTATAATCTTGAGGTAAACAACAGTTTTGAATTATTAAAAGATAAAATTATCCACTGGTCCCATTCTTACATACTGGATTTTTCTAAAATATTTGATGTTGATTATGACAAAAGATTAGCCAACCCTAAATAGTTGGAACTTATGGTTTTGTCGTTGTTGTATTTGATGTTGATTGTGATGCCTTGACGTAGGTATTCATGGAATTCCTCGCCAACGACATTCAATTGCAGCACACAACTATTTAACTTATGATATTAAATCTTACGCTATTGTTCAATTATTACGGCATTGAAGACCTTATTTAATTCAAAGAGAATTCATCCTAAATTTTGATCATAAAGCTCCTAAACATTTAAATTCTCAAGCAAATCTCAATAGGTGACATGCAAGATGGGTAGTATTTTTACAATTGTAAGCTTTTGTCACATAGTCAAGTAGCATATGCACTCAATTGACGACGATCACCTCATAATATTATACTTGCTCAATTAAAAGGATTTGATGCAATAAGAGATACCCTAACCATGAAGAATCATGAAAGTTATGCATATAGTGTCATCATGAAGATTATGTCCCAAAGTTTACAAAAAAAAGGGCCAACAAGCATCGTCCTATAAAGACCTTTGAAGAAGATCTTGTTTGAGTCTTTTTGAAAAAACTAAAAAAATATTTTTTAGCAAGAACTTATAATAAACTCAAAGAGAAGAAAATTAGTCTTTGTCGAGATCTCAAGAGGAACAATGATAATGCTTACACACGACACATTCAATACCCAAGACTTATCAATTTGTTATGGCAACAATGATGTCACTAGTGGACGAGTTCTTTCTCGCTTGCGAAGGATGATGCAGTCCCTGGGGAGCATTGAATGCTCCCAAACTCCATGATAATAAACTTCCAAACCTCAAACTTATCAAATTCTAAGAAGATAGTTTGTATCTTGTGTTTCTCTTCAAACTCTAAGCGACCAAATACAAAGTACCATGTATTCATTATGTATTATAATTTGTGGTTGACCTTGAGTAAAGTATGACTTATTAATTAGGTGGTTGAAAGATTTAATGTATATCTACAAAAGGGAAGGGGAGAAAGATTTGTGAGGTAGTCTAGTTTTTCAAACCATAACATATTTTTATATCTTTGAGCTACTAGCTCTTAGTTATCTCTTTTCTCTTGAAAAAAGAGTGTTATCTTTTATTTTCTCCCATATCTCACTTCTTTCCTTGCCCTCTTATCTTCTCTTCCTATTGTTTCACATCACCCACAATGCTCTTCCTGACTTATCTTACCCTTTTTTTAATGGCTAATGACCCTTCTGTTTCTATGACAGATGATACTATTACTTGTTCTATTTGCTGCCACCAAAATCTGCAACAAAATTATCATCTTTAATGATAACAGGTACAGAACCTGCTCGGTATGCGTCATAACCTCTTTTGAGTACCAAAAGTTACAAATTTCAACACCTTGATATTGTTTTTCAAATTACAACAGACCACGTCATTCTCTTCCACACTTCTTTTAAGTTTTAACATTATATAAGGTGTGGCAAGGTGAACTAAAAGTTTTTTTTCAGAGTAACACACAAAATAAGTTTGAGCAAGTGCATCAAAAACAAGCATTTGAAACTCCTGTGTACCACCAATTCAGCATCCTAAGCAATAACACCAACACTTAAACATGTGTAATTAGAGAAAGCTGAGAAACTATTATGAAATAGCAATAACAGAGGTAAACAAATAAAAGTCGGAAAAAGAAATCTGCAAGGTATGATTCTGGAGTTCATACATAAATTGACCAACTTGAATTACCCAATTTTTATCAGTACAATCCCAGCCCTCATGCAGATTGTATCAGCTAATTCGGTATAATGGGGTGACAAAACCCAAAAAGGTTAGACCACTGCCATGCATTATTTTGACTGAATCGAATGACAATAAATATCTGCTTTATATGAAAAAAAACTCATCATGAATGTCCTTGCATTTCCACAAAAAAATTAGAAATTTAGTATAATCAAGTTCACAATAATACCTCCTAGTTCATAAGAAAAAGATGAACCCTTACCAGTACATTTAAAATTTCAACTTACCAAAATTATCAATAGCAGTTGACACTTCTTCTTCAGTGAAACCCATTTGAAACAGGTAATTTGTCTTGTCCATCATCCCAAATAAAGCTTCAGCATTTTGTTCCTACAAATTGTTAACTCAAGATTTTTAAAATAATCCAGAAATTCTTTTAAGCCTCCAACAAAACTAAACCTCAAAGAAAGAAAGATTGAATTCATGAGGAATTATTAATAGATGCACAAAAGATTTAGAAATACTCTTTTATTCTGTTAAGCCTCCAGCAGAGTTGGAAGTCAAATAAAGAAAGATTGAACTCATGAGGAATTATTAATAAATGCACAAAAGATTTAGAAATAATCTTTTGGATATCCATATTACGTTTGTAAGCAATTGACATCCTGTATGCACTACTATCATAGATAACACTGTAGCATAGAACTCTCAAAATTTTGAACAAAAAGAGACCATAAGCATCAAGACAGAAAAAAAGATGCTGTTCTACTTATGAAATAATATGATTGTTTTAGCCAAGATAAAAACTGGAACTAGTCCATATTCTTGTATTACATGCCTTAAATACTAAAGATTTCTTTTTTTGCCACAAAAACCATGTAGTAGACAAAGATTGTCATACCGGTCAGTACCAACATATCGAGCTCAGTATAATATAATATAATATAATATATAATATAAATTAAAAAAATAAAAACGGGTAACGTCACCTCGTTCCTTCTCCTCGCACGGGGAGACGTTTCGTCTCCCCCCATAGGGAGAAGGAATCACCTGCCGACAAAGAAATTGCTCTCAGGCAATGGATCGTGCAGGGGAACCAAGGAAGAGCAACGTGCGGGGAAACTAGGTTCTTTCTCCCTCTTCTTCACCCACTTCTTCTTCTCCCTCTTCTTTTCTCTCCCTCCCTCGGCTAATACCGGACGAAATCAACCGCCAACGATCGATTTCGACGGTACCAATAGCGGGCGGTCCACGTACCGGTCAGTTGGCGGACGGATACGTACCACTCAGTATAGGGCCTTACCGCCCAGGTAAGGCAAACCTTGATAGCAGCTGTCACATAGAGAAAAAACATGAAACACAGGACATGACTGAAGTGTCCAGAAGGACCAATTGCTAAAATTGGAAGGCCACATTATGATAATACCCCAATCTCTCTCTCATATGTGATGATGGCTTTCCCGGTCAAAGCGTGGCAAAATGAAGTTTGAAAAGAATTATAAAGGAAGGTGTTACCTTCTAAGTAACACGAGAAGTAGCAGAGGAACATGCAAGAGTTTTACTAAACTAAGCCCTAAAAGAAATTTGATCTCTGCGTTAACTAATGATGTGTCCCTCGTCCTATCTCCACATGAAAAAAAGATCCATGCAGCTGATTTTAACAGTCAAATCAATTATAGTTTGTTATCGTAGTATATGTCAATTACACATGTGGCTAGGGTTACGTTGTGCTAAAACTAGACAAGGAGCCAAAAATACCTAACGTTGATCCCTTCGACCTCTAATACTACAACAAAGATTCACAACCAATATTGGAATAGCTCGAAGCAATGGAAAACTGATAGGACTCCAGTAGGGTTGAATCCTAATCTCCCTAAAAGTAGTCAATAAAACTCTGTGAGATTGTAATAAAACCCACCTAATCACTTATATCATATAAAGAAGTGTTGTTAGGGTTTAGATTGGGGCTTTAGGGTTTAGTAGTCGCCGCCCCCTTTACTGGGTTGGTCGGCCAGGGTTTCTCCATATTTAGGTCGGCTATAGAACCAACCTAGCCGCCACCTGTTCCCTCTAAGGCAGGTAGGCTATAGAAGGGGCAAAATGATAATTTTAGTTAGGCAAGCACCCCTTAGGGCTAGGATTTGGAGCCCTATATAAGCATGTAGCCTCCACCTCTTTTTATCAAGCAATTATCAATTTTATTTCAGCCTTGTGCCGAGTCTAGGAGGAAGGAACACCTACAACGTTCCAAGGGTTGATCCCCCTCAAGGATCAAAATCTATAGAGCTTCTTCTAGGGTTCTATAAAAAACCAAAGGAACCCTTTACTTGATGAGAGGGAAAATCCTACAAGTCATTCTTGTTTTATCACCGAGGCAATAGAAGAAGAGTAACATCCCTAGCAGGAGAAAGATGTCGCTCAGTCAAAACGTGGCGGAAGGAGCCAAACATCCTCGAGTTAAAGTACATAACATCATAACACCCAACTATCACAATCGTCTGACCAACGTGGAAAGGCAAAAGGGAAGGTAGTAGTATCAGTCGCACCATTAGAAAGAATTGAGTTGAGCAAAAAGACACATTCAGGAACCCGCTCAGTCCATAGAGATAGCGATGACAAAAACAATAGTGTGTCGACTAATGATGGTAACGACGACGGGGAATCAATGGTTTTGTCTACTTCGTTTAAGGTTGGTGCATGGACAAAGGAGAAATAGTTTACGTATGCCACCCAAGATTCAGATCATGAGGCTCGAGATAGTCATCAAGTTTATACACGGAAAGGGAAAGGGAAGACAAACGATGATTTTGAGCAGATGCAACAAAACCTATACGACATAGAAATAAAGCGGAGCTCATCCTATTCCGAACCATCGTATTATAGAGGATCTTATGGCCAGCAGCACGGGGATAGTTCGTCAAACTTTTCTAAGGTTGATTAATCTTATGATACAGAGCAACAAATCAATAGCGAAAGTAGAATTTCTAACATTCTCCAACCTTCGCACTAATACATGCCACAATCATACTTGCCTAAGGTACCGCCAATGACAAGTGTCGTTCACGGTGATCAAGTTACAACCATCACCACATTGATGCACCAATGGAATATAATGTACCAATATACCATGTCGTAAGAGTAATTTCAGGGTTGGGTCCGACAAACATACCATATTGATATATAAATATATAGAATTGAGGATTGCAATCCACCACTTATGGAGTCCCGTCAGCACACTAGTATGAAGCGACACATGCAATGCTACCGGTCAACACACCCGATCGACACGAGAAGTAAAACCTTGGCCAAGGCTATCGAAGTATTGGTCGCCATCCCTTCGGTGCTTCTTCCTCAAGGTGAGAGGCTTAAACTTTAATTCTTGTAGCTCTTTGTTCGACTCTATGTACCACCATATGATCGTTGCTCTGATACCATCTGATCCGTATGGGGATTAAGTTCGATAATTTATTGATCCGATGCCACCTCCAGGATGGAAATTTATGATAGAGAAGAAATATATAGCTAGGAACAAGCATAAAACTAAAAAGAAAACATCTATTGCACTTAAATTAAAGTGCCAATTATCAGGGGCTTAACAACAAAAATAAGAGCAATCAAAGATTCAAACAAAAACATTAAAATACATGTTGTCTTTAAACAACACCTTGGTACTCTCGATAGGATGCATCTTAGGTATCCTCCTCTCTTGGTAGGGCTAAGCAATAGAAAACATCCTCTTTGTCATTTTTGGTCTCCTTTCTTGTGGCTAGAATCTCTTGTTGTCATTTGGATAATGAGCGACAGGGATTCTAGGCTTCTCACAACAACTGTTGGAGTCATCAAAGAAAACGATGCGACTTACTACTCTAGATCAAAAGTTAAGTTACTACCGGCAAGCATGTTGATATGGGGGTAATACTCGTATCGGACATGTGTCGAACACGAATACGTTACTGACAAGGCTGAACATGTATCCAACTATCTTTTTTTTATTTTTATTTTGTTGGACATGGCGTACGGCCCACATATGTGAGTCATACTCTTAATCTAGCCTAAAATATATTTGTGCAACAAAGAATATTGGACAAAATAAGTTAAATATATGATGCACGCATTTGGATACCGATATTGCAGGTGATGTTGCGATGATCAAAAGTGTCATTATGAATCATACGATGAGAATTATCATATTTAATTAGTTTGTGCCATTGAAGTTACTCTATGTAGCTAACTCATTTTGCCTCAACGATTGTTATGCTTAGAATGTTTAAAAGTGTACTTCAATCTATGGTTATCAACAATAAATGCACTCACTTAAAAAGAACAAAATGACTCCTTAACATCCAAAAGATTTGATAGTCAAACATAGTAATTTCCATCTACTTTATAGGACAACTCTAGAATACTTCGAAGGTGAGACTAAGATGTGGGATATTGCAGGAGATAGATTAAATTCATTTGAAGATGTTAAAGCACTTGAAGTTATAATTTATCCTTGGATGAGCCAAAGATGGAAAAATTATTTTTACTAATGATGTGGATGAATCACAGGATGGAAGCGATAGTGACGTAGAAATTGAGTCTAGTAACTTTATTTTGAATGCTTGCATTTTAATTATTTAAACTTGATAAATACTATAAAATCATTTAGATGGTTTTAATTTAAACTTACTGAGTTTATAATATTTAAGTATAAATACTATAAACCCTCTTGTTAATCGAAGATTATATATATGTATATATTAAAAAATATGTGTCCTAATTTTTTGAAAAATAGTGTCACCATGTCCATGTCGTGTTGTGTCGGTGCTTCTTAGGCTGCCAGTTGATGGAGTTGCTACTGCGAACTCCTTTGGTTGCAAACTGCCAAAGGCTTCTTCCTCTTCTCTTCTCCAGCTGCTCTCAACTAGAGTCTCAACCCTAGGCCAGTTGGAGGTTGGATATAAGGAAGAAGGGCTACTGCATTTGGAGATCAACCGGAACTTTGATGGCTGCCATACTCCTCTCCTCTATCTCAGCTAAAAGCTGCTAACTAGGGCCGAATGGCTTCTGGATTTTTTTTTTTGGATTGTTCGATAGTGTTGTGCCCCCTTGGTTTTATAGGTAGAGGGCCACCCAAGAGTCCTACTCCTTTTGGGACTTAGAGAGTCCGAATGCCTTTAAGACTTGCTAGCGCTGAAGCCCCTAGTTGCACCTTATCAATTGGTCTCATGCTGCCCTAATCTGAGTCCCAATCGGATTGATATTTGGGCTGATGTGGCACGAAGTAGAAGTTAACTTGGGCTGGCCGAATTGGGTTTTGAAGCTTCAGTGATGACTTGGCTTGAGTTTGACCAGGTAGGGTGAGCTTTGGAGCTTGTTCAAGACTGTGATTGAGTATCGTCGAGATCATATCATCTCTCACACAGTCATTGCTGAATGGGGCGCTCTGAGCTATTCTATATTGTCATATATCTCTAACAGGATATATTGATGCTGCTTTATCCCCAATATGTTACAATTTTAATGCCTACTACCCTCTCATAAAAATTACTTAATGGTACCTCCAAACTAACTATATTGTGATCCAAATTGAAATCTGTATCTCGACTGACATTAGCACTATCAAAATCCATTTAATTTACTTATAAAAAATGAGAAAATTGTCTCCTGTCATTATAGCCATCTCTTTGAAGTGGGACACAGGTGGTGCCTCAGAAGGCTATGAGCCTTGTCCTATATCCTTGTTTCTCCCTATTCTATCATTTCTATATTTCCCCTTGACTTTTAGTTGGCTATTTCGATCTTCACAATGGTGATTTAGCTTATATTTTGCTAACCTAGATAGTTACAACTTATCTGCATTTGAAAGCTTGAATTTGATGGTTGCTAACATTATATACATTAGTGTCAAGAGTTCCATTTTTCATTCACCTGCTTCTGATATGGACCACCTAAATCTAGAAATAAGATAGGTTTGTTGCACAAGTGGACTGTCATCATGTTAAACTGCATAAGCCTAGAATGAACCATTGTACACATATAAGAGGAGGTAAATCTGAAGCAGGAATATCACAAATGGAATTAATCAATTCCTGTTGTATATTTCAAGACAGGAAATCTAGAATGGCAAAAGTACAATTAGTAGCAAGCATTCCAATAATGAGAAAAGAAGGTTTGAAAAACCTCATCTTTTCCGAGGTTACTTTCTGATCCTTTCATACTATTTACTCCTGAGGAACCTGCTGTTTGAGCGGTTACTATGAAATCTGCAAGTTCTGATAATGGAGCACTTTCACCTGTATATATATTAAGCAATAAAGAAAAGATATGTTTACCAACTGTCATGAAGAACTGACTCACTTTTACCAGTGTAGGAGAGATTCTAACATTAACACTCAACATGGAATCATTGCTGCTTTTAGTTATTAAAACAAAAATTTTACTACTGCTGAACAAAAAGAATATATACTTTTAAAACATTTATAGTAATCTGACAAGCTAGCTTAGTATTCTACAATTTGACAAAAAGAACAAACTCTGATATAGATTGCAACCTGGGTGGTACGCCAGTGTAGAATATGTACCAGGCAGTAAATTTTTTTATTTTGCAGTCTTTTCTTATGCTTTTTTCCCAAAACAAGGTACATACCAGCATAGCCACACAGGGTATATATAGTATATGGCTCAGGGCCTGAAACATTTCGGTCCGATACCAGAGATTGCATTCCTCGATCATAAGCATCGTAAAGATAATAAATACAACAAAAATAATGATAACTCAGTTTAAAGCAGGATTACACTTTTGGGTGTACCAGTTCGTACAAACCAATATTTACTGATGTGACCTCAAACTAGTAAGCAGACCAACCATTACCAAGCAGTACTAAGTTGTACCCCAGTAAGCCAAGAAAATCCATCTTACCACCTGGTTTTCAACAGGTAAGGCTAACTCATAAGGTGGCCAGCAAACCATCAACCCTCCAACCTGTTATCATCACAAAAGAGCCTCTTTCCAATCTTTTTCAGTTCAAACTCCTCACGTTCTCTCTCAAACAGCCATTATTGTCCCCAGGAAGCATTGTGTCTTGGTAATACATCCTATTCAAGCTTGGATCTCACAAAAAGCATGACATTCTTCTTCAGATCAAATAAATCTGTAGTCATTTTTCTAAATTGTGTTTATGTAGTTTTTGAGTATCATGTGTAAGGCTTGATTCATGCTAACTTTTCATGTGTCTACATATTAGTGAAGATTTTCTTGAATTTAAATCAGATGAATCAGTGCAAATCCAGCCTAAGTTTATGTTGATCATAGCCTGATCCACACAGATCTAAACTAGATACTCAAGGATTCGACCAAGATTTATGTGGCGATCTTGGTTGGCTCCAGAAATTTTAACCAGATACTGATCTAGCCTAGATTTGTGTGGATTCATCCAAAAGTCACACAGTTCTAGACTAGATCCATGTAAATTTGACTAGATTGAAATAGACTAAGCTACATGTATGTAAATATAGCTTAAATCCTCACAAGATTCTAGCAAATATAAATCATGAGTTCTATTAAACTATAATGTTGACCTCCAGCTACAACCGCGGTCTAAGATACCACAACATTCATTTTGGTACTAATATGATATGGCAGATTGACAAAAACACAGATGATTACAAGATCCCTTCCTTGATGTAAATAAAGATAACTCCAAGTCATTACCCAAATCAATAACTGACCAAGTCTTTCTACTAGACTGTGTAACTAAAAAAAGTCCCGGACCTACTTGGGCTAGGAATTTACCTATCATTTGGTTATACTTTCAAGAGGCAATTTTGATAACTCCTTAGGGCGTTATTCTGAGTCTAATTAGGGCTTAAAAGTCCTAATATGTGTGTCAAGTATTTATTTACATAGTTCCACTTGTCTTTTAAGAGCTACAATGTCCTATTTGAGTGGGACTTTTAAAGAGATTCGAGATAGAGCTTTTTCTACAAACATAAAAGATCTATAATAGTCCCATATTGCTTAGATAGAAGATAGAGAAAGGGTAAGATGCTAGAAATGGAAGTTCTCTAAATCCCAGCAGCATCACAAACTTTGATTCCTCTCAATACTGTGTGTTGTTCCTCTCAATACCTCTTCTCTTCTCACTTTCTCCTTGATTCTCCTTTGCAAGTGTCTTTAAAGAAACAAAACGATCAGTAGGAGGCACTAAACTTTGATTAATTTTGTATCAGCTAAGGTGTCTAACTATTCATCTACAATAACTCAAGTACAAGAGGACAGCCTCAAAGACTTCATATTGAGGATGTTATTGTGCTTTAAAAATCTTAAACTCCAGTTTCAGGAATGGTGAAGTCAGAAAGAAAGAAGATTTTAAGGGTGATCACCATATCTACATAAGATCCAACTAAACAATAGCATCAAACATAGTAAACCTACTAATCCTCTCCAACCTAACATTTAGCAATGATGAATGGAAAAACAAGTTGATGGATTGGAGCCTACCAAAGAGCAAGTTAGGAGACTACTAGTCCAGCCTTACCAGGTGTACAAACAACCTTTGACATGCCTACTCCAGCCTCTACATGTTAGAGAGATCGTTGGATCAATCATAAAAACTTCCTCGACATATGCATCTTTCAAGTTGTGCAGATTGTAATTTAGCATCTTCGACATTTGGGATCTACCAGCTACCCCAACATAAGGTCAGCCACACCAAGGCTCACTTAGATTGTCACTATTTGCAGGAACAAGACTCAAAGATGGTTGGTTCAGTGATAGAGGTGGAACGTGAAGAAATGCATCCCGATGATCAGCCACTGAAGATCTCCACCTCCAAAGCCTCCAATCAGCTAGGATATCAGCCCTTGAGGACGAAGTTGTGTACAGCGGACTATTTCCTCCTCCAATTGCCAAGAGGATTGCTGATGATGCACCAAACTACAACAAGATATTCAGAGCAATTATTTCGTCACCTCAACACCACTCAACATATATTTAAATTGATTTCCTAGGAATTAAAACTAATCATCTTTTGTGTCCTTACAAGCAAGGATTCACGTATCAGTCCATACCGATGTACCGATATTTTGTCGATACCGGTATGGTGCCAGTATCGGGTGGTACACATAGTGCATACCGCCCAGTATATTATAATATATTATAATATAATATTATATAATATTATATAATATAATACTAATATATTAATATATTATGAAAAGAAAAGAAAAGGCGATGGCGACGCCGCAGCGATCGCGGTGGCGATGACACGCGGCGGCAAGGGCAGCGACGACGCACGAGCGAGGACGGCTCGAGGTACCTTTTCTCTTTCGTTTCTTCTTCTTTCTTCTTTTCCTCTTCTTCTTCTTCTTCCCTTCTTGATTTCTCCTCAATCGACTGCCGACGGTCACCTTTTGGCATTACCGCCCGGTAGCGGTCGGTCCGCGTACCGGTCAGCTACCGGACCGATACATATCGAATGGTACGGGACCTTACCGCTCAATAAGGAAAACCTTGCTTACAAGTTGTAACAAGTGACATCCTCCTCCATCCTTTATATAAGAAAAGACAATTTTAAAGCTCTTCTAGGGACCTAGACCACTAGCATGGTAACAAGTAGCCCAACATCAGAAGCCACTAGGTACAAAATAGAACAACCCAAATCAAGCCTTATCATGATGCATATGAGGCATAGCCTAGTAATAGCTCCACGCCATGATGTATTCTCTAACCTTATCGACGAGTAGCCTTAACCTACTCGAGCCCCTTGCCACACCCCAATACTCGGTTGGCTCTGATACCAATTGTGACAACGATAACTAATCTGTCAACGAAGTTGACTCGAAACCAATGGCCGAAATTCTTAGGTTAAAGTTAACAAAAGTACATCTATTAGACCTTTATAAGTCATTCTTAGTCTTAGCCCACTTCCAATGTGGGATTAATCAAGGTGTTCCAATTGTAATAACTAAACTTTTTAAGCTAAATTATACATGATCAGCATATAAAGCGAAGCTGCAAAAACACATGAGACCACTGAAAGTACATAAATCGATCAGTGCTACAATCAGTACCAACATAATACTTACAAAACACCAGGAAACTGCATTTCACATTCAAAACAACTGAAATACTAGGTACTCAATGCATACAATCTATGTTGTATTTTCAGAATCAACAACAATTATTTGGCATATCCAACTCATTAAAGGTCCAAGAACTCAAAATGATCACATATTAACCACAAGGCCGAAGCACTTGAACTGACATGGTTACATTTTATTTTATTTTTGCGTTTTGAAATCTGTAGCGGTTGTTTAACATTTTTCAACTGATGACGGATCCAAGTTTCTAAAATTATTGAAAACAAAACCCAAAAACATACTCAACAAAAGCTAGAATAACTTTCTCAGTAACAACAATGTGCCATTTAAAGTGACACACCTACATATTATCTTGTCTTTTTAAATTCTACAAATTGCATATGGCATTTCCATAGCATGACAGGTCCAAACATTCAACAACCAACATTTAACTAGAATATTGCAGTCTTATGGCTTAGATGAAGGGAAAGAACCTAAACATATGGCTAACAGAAGGGTAGCAGCACTGTAAGTTAAGCCCAGCTTATTTATATTAACAGTCACTGAAAGTAAATAACAATAGCTTGTGCACCCACTTATTAATGTAATTCAATTGAGCAAAACACTTACCTCCGGTTCTAAACATGACTAAATGCACTTTCAGTCTCTATTCAACAATGTTTAAATATATTTATTGCTTAACAAACATGTAAAACTCTTTTAAAGAATCAACCAAAAATAAACAATATACTCCAAAATCAAATCAAAAAAGAAAGAAATAATTTTCAAGTAATATTAGCAAGTACTTTCATACTGCAATGAACATAGAGCATTTAAAGATTCCTAAGGCAAAAATAGATAAATGCAAATCCATTCATTTGAGGCAAGCATGACATGCCAAGCTGTTTCAGTGCCAAATCAACTTCTTCTTCTGCAAAGTTCATGGCTAATAGGTAAAATCTCTTCTCTCCATCTTGAACAGAAGGCGCATTGTGGTACTGCGACATATGAGGAAAATTCAAGCCAAGTTAAATTTGAAGTCAAATAAAGCGGATAATCATTTCAATCAATGTAAGGCCGCAATGGCAAAACATGAATATTCCTTGGCTAAACTTCAAGGAACACAATAATGAATATCTATGAAACCAAATTAATCACAGTCAAGCAAACAATGTAGTAATACCAATCATTTAATTAGATTAAAATATGAGAAAAATAAAATAAAACTACAAGGATAGTGATAGAACTCCAGAGGAGCTCTATAGAGATTGATCTTTGAGGGGGATCAACTCTTAGAACGCTATAATGGTTCCTCCCTCCTAAAAGTCAGCCACAAGGCTGAAATAAAGATGATTCTTGCTTGATGAAAAGGACTGGAGACTACAAGCTTATATAGGGCTCAAAACCCTAGCACTAAGGGGATGCTTCCTAAATGAATTCTCCCTTTTGCCCCTCATATAGCCACTCTGTCTAAATAAAGGCGGCGGCGGCCTAAGTAACTGCACAAGCCATGCCCCTTTGCTAGAAACTCTATCCGACTAGCTGTCACGGACAAAAATATAAACAAGGTGTTCGATGAAATGCTTGTATTTGTCGGTGTCCTTCGGTTTAGGTACATATCTTGTACAACAAGAAGTGGGCTTGCAGTAGGCTTAGCAGCCCTAGTTTGATTTACTTTATGGCCAAGTTTGGCTTGTAAATACAAGTGTGTCTTATAAGCACTTGTGCAGACTTCGGTCTGTAATGGACCATTATCCTTTGTGTGCAACCTCTCTGAGTTTGTAATGTCCATGGGTGTAATTTGTATTTTGGCTTTATAAAGTATTTTCTTGAGCAGTTGCTTGTGGATCCCGTGGGAATTGCTTCTTCTGCCCTGTTTTCTCTTTTTGTAAGTCTATGGGACTTTAGGAGATCTCGGGGAGGGCTGACCTTTGTGGACGGATATGCATGGGTGCCCACGGTTTAGGCAAAATCAGCTAAGCCCGTGACAATGTGGTATCAGAGCGGGACAAGCACACGCAGAAACACTTGCCATACAAATGTGGGGGACCTAGCTAGGCTGTGTGGAGGATAGCCAACACGCACAACCGTTTGGGGGAAACAGACATTGAGATGTAGGGAAAGGAGTTGCTTAGAGGAGCGAGCATCCAGGTTTGGCACTCAAAGGAATGGCCAACCCCTTTGCGCGAGAGGCACCACGAGGACAAGCAAGCGAAGAAGAATGCGTAGCACACAAAGATTGGGATGGTTTAGTTCGAGCTATAGCTCAACATTGGCAACCAAACTTGACGATGCTCAAGGTAAATCGGGGCGCTTGGTGAAAGATGAGACTGTGCAATGTGGGAGGTGTTGTGTAACGACCGAAATAGTTGTGCAAAGCTCACAGATGTGAGGGGAATTGCTAACTCGAAGGATTCGGAACTCATCCAAGGGCTTGTACACGGATGACGGAGTGTTCGTGGCCATCCCAAGGCACGATTAGAACTCGGCGCCATGGAGCATCAGAACATTCTCTTTGACATGGAAAGGAGGCGGTGAAATGTGCAACAAGTTCGCATGTTGCTGAACCCTAAGGTGCGCGGAGATTGGAGAAAGGTCGCACCAGCAGCAGGCGAGAACAAGGCATAAGTTGAAGTAGAAAGGGATGGTGGTCCCCGAAGCGTGGGAAGTATGTAAAGAGAGAGCAGATATCCGGAGGATAAGTCCTAGTTCTCAGTGGGAGAATCGTGCAGCGGACTTCACATTGAGGAAGAGTTCCTCGGCTATATCTCCCGGATGAGTGACGAGTTGTCGCGATCTCGAAGGATACATTGGTGGATGCAATCAGTGGGGAGCAATCGAAACAACAGGTGACCGTGATGGTGGACGTGAGGCCACCATCATCGAGGCAGGAGCGAGAACTAGTATCCGTCGTAGAGTCGACATAGAAGATGGAACATGGAGGAAAGGTCGAGGCATGAACTCTTGTAGAGAAGAGTAGGATCATGTCCATGGGTTCTCCGTTATGATGGGACAAACTTATTTTGCATGGTGCAGATGAGAGCTTGGCACACGCAGCTGAAGCATTTGATGGAGTAACTAAGATGATCATGCGGAGGCAAAGATGAGACTGCGCGGGCAAGAAGGCGGGTACTCTTGAAGAATATGCGCCATTCGGTTATCCAAGAGGTGCATGAGCAAGAGAGGATCCAGACAATGGGCACACTCTGCGGTACAGAAGGCGATGGCCCAGAGCTATGCGTCAGTGTAAAGTGGGAGGGGTGAATTGCAGGAGAACTAAAAATCGGAGATGGCGGAGGCCCTACGATGAGAGGCCACAAGTATTGTTCATCACACACGAGATGTCACGGCGAGGGATCGTGGTGGAATAGTTTGTGACAATGCACAAGCAATCTTGTCCCAAAGATCATGCGGAGGTATGATCAGGAGTTACTAGGAGCTCCACTTTGGTGTACAACACAACAAGAAGACCCGCATCTGCGATACTACGACATTAACTCCTTGAATCCATAGCCCTTCTTCTTGTTGTGTTGTACACCAAAGTGGAGCTCCTAGTAACTCCCGATCATACCTCCGTGATCTTTATCCCTCACGGACAAGATTGCTGATTGCCACAAACTATTCCACCACGATCCGTGCACCGTGTCACCTCCGTGACATCTCCATCATCTGATTCTCGTGTGATGAACTGACTACGACTTCTCCAGGCCTCGCCAACACATCGTAGGCCTCCGCCATCTCCGATTTTTAGTTCGCTCCTTTGGGAATTCCACTGCCCACCCACTCTTGGGTTACACTGACGAAGCATAGCTCGAGGACATCCATCGCCTAAGAGCTCAAGTCCCGACGCTAGAGTTGGTACACCACCGGATCTTGGGCCTCATCCCTACCAACACAATCTTGCATGCACCTCCTATTTCGACAACTCGAATGGCAACATGGCATATTCTTCAAGAGTACCTCCTCTTGCCCCGCATTAAGGTCTCATGATCCCAACTTTGCCTCCGCAAGTTGAATCACCTTAGTTACTCTATCAAATGCTTCGAGGTAGTCAGTGCCTCAAGCTCCCTTCATCTTTGGCACTATCAAAATAAGTCCGTCCCATCGAATGGAGAACCCATGGAACGATATGATCCCACTCTCAAGAGTTCATGCCCTGACTGTTCAGGAAAGCCCGCTCCATGCTCCATCTTCTATTTCGACTTCACGCGGCTCGATACTTCACCGAAGTTCCACCCAAGTCGCTCGCTCGACCAGATTGAGTTGAGTGGTCCTCACATCCACCATTCCACCTGGATCGCCCTCTGAGTTTGATCGATCGACTCAAGTGTGCCTTCATATGATGTTGCCTCGATTGCTCCCCACTGATCTCGAAATGCATCCACCAATGTATTACCTCCTTCGAGATCACGCGACAACTTCGCCGCTCACTCGCTGAGCCAGGAGATATAGCCTTGAGGAACTCTTCCTCAATATGTGAAGTCCGTTGCACATGATTCTCCCACTAGAGAACTAGGACTTATCCCTCCTAGATATCTGTCCTACTACAACAACTTTTCTCTTTACATACTTCCCACGGGGAGTTTCGGAGACCACCATCCCCTTTAGACTAATCCGTCTTGCTGAACTTATGCCTTGTTCTCAGAATGTACTAGGTCATTCTCCAATATAGTTCCAATGCACCCTTCAGGTCTAGCAACATCCGAACTTGTTGCATTTCCACATATCCTTTCCATGTCAAAGAGAAAGTTCTGATGCTCCAAAGTCCTATTTCGCTCTCTTTCTCTCTTTTCTTTGCTGCACTCAAGGTGTTTGACAAATTGCTTGTATAGCTTTCCGCTTTGCGAGACGCCGGGACGTGTTCATCGCTTGTTTCTAAGCTAATCAACTTCTTCTTTGCAGGTCCTATAGGACCTTAAGAGGTTGTAAGAGGGCTGACCCTTTGAGATAACGCGTTGCGTTTCATGACTTAGCAATCCCTAAGTCCCAATAGTGAGCAAGGTTGCTCCACGACTTAGGCAATTTCTAAGTCTTGAGTGCTGGTGCCGCACTTAGGCAAATTCAATTAAGCTCGCGCGACGTAAACGATACTGAAAGGAGGTACTTCTTTATTTTCACCTCTTCTTTTCCTCTTCTTCTTCCTCCCTTTTCTCCCTTAATCGATTGCAGACAATCGAAATCCCCACGATCGATTTTGGCGTACCAGAGTGTGCGGCGTCCTGACGAACCAGCATATGCCTATAAGTCGAAATTGCAAACCTTGCTCTCTTATATATTCTCCGAAATCCGGAGTACCCTGCTAAGGTTGAAGCGTGCATTTCGTGCATGATGATTTTGATGCAAGGGGAATCGGGTGCAAGCACAATACGACCATTGTAGCGTAGATCCCCGAATCCCAAGTGTAGTGGGCTATTGCGCTCGAATCCTTCTCCATTTTTTCTATGATGTTGCTGGTCTCTAGATCCTTCTTCTATTCCTCCCTAATATCCTCGAGAAAACCGATGGAAGGAAGGGAGATGCTAAAATTTCGGCTTGCTCCGGTAGCCATGATAATGCATCTCCAACAACGTTTTCCTTCCCCTTTCTGTAAATAATTTCATAATCAAAACTAAGGAGTTTGGTTATCCATTTTTGCTGCTCAGGAGATAATATTTTCTGCTCCAAAAAATACTTGTGGCTTCGGTGGTCGATTTTGATCTGAGTCTTTTTTAAGTAAGGAGGTGAGTGGTGCACCGATCTTTCCATAGTCCTTTACAAACTTTCGGTACAGCCCGTGAGTCCAAGGAAACCGCGCAGCAATGTTATGTTTGCAGGTCTCGATCAGCCATGCATTGCCTCTATCTTTGTCGGGTCTACCGCCACTCCTTCTGATATTATGTGCCTAAGTTACTCTACTTTATGTTGGAGGAAGCTGCACTTTGATTGTTTAACATAGAGAGTATTTTTCCGAAGGATTGTTAGAACAATTCGCAAGTGCTGAAAATGAATCTCAAGAGTAGGGCTGGCAATGAGAATATCGTCAAAAAATGCCAACATGAATTTGCGTAGAAAGCTTCAAAAAATGTCGTTCATTAGACTTTGGAAGGTATAAGGAGCATTAGTGAGTCCAAAAGGCATTACCAATAATTCATAATGTCCGTTGTAAGTTCGAAATACAGTTTTTGTAATGTCTTCAGTAAGGTTTGACATACCGGTCCATACCAATGTACGAAGATTATCTCGGTACCGGTACCGGGCGGTATGCACAGTGCATACCACTCGATACATTAAAATATATTATAATATTTTTTAATATATATAATATTATATTATATTGATATATTAATATATTAAAAAAAGGGCCAACGTCGCCTCGATCATTCTTCTTGCACGGGGAGACATTACGTCTCCTGTAGAGAAAAAGCACCATGAGGGCGGCACACAGTGACCATGGTGACGACGACGTGCGGGCGAGGACGACACGGGGAAAGTAGGTACTTCTTTCTTCTTCTCTTTTTTTTTCTTCTTTTTCTCTTTTTCTTCTTCCGTTTTTCTCCCTCAATCGACCGCCAACAGTCGATTTCTCCCTCAATCAACCACCGATAGCTGAAATCGATCACTGACGATCGATTTTTAGCCGTACCGCCCGGTAATAGGCGGTCCACGTACCTGTAACTTGGCAGACCGGTATGTACCGCCCGATACAGATCAAAATTGCAAACCTTGGGCTTCAGCACATACTCAAATTTGGTGCTACCCGGAACGGAGGTCCAACTTCGTAAAGACTCGAGCTCCTTTTAAATCATCCAAGAGTTCATTCGCTACTAGTATTGGGTACTTATCCTTGATAGTGACGACATTGAAAGCTCAATAGTCGATGCACATTCATCAAGTTCCGTCCTTGGGTACTAGCAACATCAGTGAGGAAGAGGGGCTATAGCTTGACCGAATCACCCCTGTGCCAAGCATCTCTTTTACAATATTCCTAATGTCATCCTTCTGTAGGTGAGGATAGCAATACGGCCTAGAGTTTGCTGGTGGTTTGCCCGGAAGAATAGGGATTCGATGATCATGTTGCCAGGTAGGGAGAGACCGCGTGGTTCAGCAAAAACTTCGACGACTGCAGCAAGCAATTGGGCGAGTTTTAGATCTACAATTTGTATGTTTTTCTCCTCTGATTGCTGCAGGAGATGCATCAAAAAACCGTTATGCGCCTTATGTAATACTTTCTCTATTCGTTGCATTGAAACAGTGGAGATATGGTTTCCATGCTTGTCGCATAGGGTAACCTGTCTGCCTTTGCAATAAAATTTCATAATCAACTTAGACAAGTTCCAAGAGATGTCACCTAACGTCGTTAGTCATTCAATGCCAAGCACGGCTTCATAATCATCAATAGGTAAGAGAAAGAAGTCGGCTATAATCTCTTGGTCTTGTAGTAGTAGTTTCACCCGCGAGCACCGTTAGTTGCACTTTAGGATTCGACTATCGGCGACCTTTATGTCAAACTTGTTGCAACCTTCGATGTGGAGCGCCATATGAGCAGCAACCTTATTATTGAGGAAATTATTAGTGTTGCCCGTGTCGATAAGAACGGTGATCGCTTGAGAAGGCCTCCAACTTTCCTTGTTTGCGGATTAGAGTAGCCGACTAGTTGTCACGGGCTTAGCTGATTTTGCTTAAGCCGTGCGGCACCCATGCGTGTCCGTCCGCAAAGGTCAGCCTTCCCCGAGATCTCCTAGAGTCCCTTAGACTTACAAAAAAGAAAACGGGCCAAAGGAAGCAATTTCAACGGGATCCACAAGCAACTTGCTCAAGCAAACACTTTATAAAGCCAGATACACGTTACACCTATGGACATTACAAACTCAGAGAGGTTGCACACAAAGGATAATGGTCCATTACAGACCGAAGTCCCCACAAGTGCTTACAAAACACACTCGTATTTACAAGCCAAAATTGGCTACAAAGCAAACCAAAATAGGTCGCTTCATCTTGTATGTGTACGTCAAGGACACGGACAAACATGAGCATTTCATCGAACACTTTGTTTACATTGTTGTCCATGACATAGCGCTTGCACCATAAAGTCGGTTGGGCTTCATGGTTCAATCGCTCCTCTTGTAATGCCGCCATAAGCATGTACAGTTATCGCGCTTTCACTTCTCCTCGGATCTCCGGCTTCAAGCCCTTAATAAAAGTTCCCAAAAGTTGTCTCTGACCAATCACGAGTTTGGTTAGATAATCTTTTAAACCTTGTTTGGTATTCTTGGATGGTAAAGGTTTGTCGGATCTTTGCTAATTGTCCGTCAACGTTCTCGTAGCCGGTAGGTCCGAAGCGGATCAACAACCCTTCTTTAAATTATCTCCATGAGAGGCCGCCATGGCTGTGTTCAAACAGTCCACCATTGTATGGCATCCCCTTTAAGGTGTATAGTCACAATTTCCACCATGGAAGCATCCGTAGTTCCGTGGAACCGAAAATAATGCCCCGCGCGCGAGATCCATCCAATTGAGTCACCTTCCCATCTAGGGAAGTCCACGCTCATGCATGGATTGTAGGGGTCGGTCATAGAGCCTCCCCTCTACTGGAAGTCATCTCTTTGATCAAAGCTCTCTCCTTGATGTGATCTATTCAGGCTTGGTGGCCGGCCCAAATTGAGTTCGGCGAAGATAGTTTGTATTTTCTCCCCATTCGAGTCCCGAAGGCTTCGAATTTTGCATCGATGGCCTCCTCTGATGTCATGGTATAAGCCTCTAGATCTGTAATATTGACGTCTCTCTTTTGTTGACGGGCTAAGGGCATGAGTTGGTTCAGGAAAGTGGTGGCCAAAAGGTGGGTGGATCGATGGAAGAATAGGTTGCGGTTGGGGCTGCTTGGTGGCTGATTTGGATGCGGTTTTGGCTGTGGTTTGGCAGGGTTTTTGGGCTGTGATGGTAGGGGGTGAAGATGAGGAAAAGAGAGTTACAAATCCGGAAAAGACAGCAGTGAAAATCTGATAGAATTTGACGAAAGATCATTGCGGTATGTGCTGTTCTACCGAACAGAATTCGCATCGAAGAAGCAGCAGTTTCTCGACGTAAATTCCAATAGAAACCCAAGGAAATTGTGCAGAAATTCGACAGAAAAACCTCGGTTCAGATGAGAGCAGTAATAGCAATTCGGATCAAGGAAATTTCGGCAGCATAACAGTAGGAAATCTGATGCAAAGTAGGATGGCAGAATTCTCGTCGTAAAATTTCAGCAGTTTGCGATGACAATTTGCAGCAGTCTAAGAATTGTTTCAGATATGAGTTTCATAGTAGATCAATTTTAGATGAAAGCCAAGTTTATCTATGAAATGTGTAAAAAAATTCACCCAAGAAAGATGTCCAATAGAAGATCGGTTTCAAAAGCCTCTATGTGGCTGAAATTTTCTGCAGCGATTCTTCTTTCACAACGATGATTACGTTTGTGACGGAAGGAATTCGCAGCAAATTCTTTTGGTACGTAAAGATGAAAAATCAATGGAGGCAATCAATGGAGGCAGCAGCAGATTGATTTGATCTGCAGTAGGGGGATGACGGTGAGGGTAACGTCAAAAGCAATTGTGAGAATTGCTTGGCTTAATGGAGGCGGCAGAGATGGCAGCAAGGGCAGCAAGATCGCTACTCTGATACCAGATGATAGAACCCAGAGGCGCTCTCTGGAGATTTGATCTTTTGAGGGGGATCAACCCTTGGAACGCTATAGGGGTTCCTCCCTCCTAGAAGTCGGCCACAAGGCTGAAATAAAGATGATACTTGCTTGATGAAAAGAGGTGGAGGCCACAAGCTTATATAGGGCTCAAAACCCTAACCCTAGGGGGGTGCCTCTCAAGTGAATTCCCCTTTTGCCCCTCCTATTGCCACCCTGCCAAAATAAAAGGGACCGCGGCCTAAGTAGCTGCACAAACCACGCCACTTTGCTAGAAACCCTAGCCGACCAGCCCAGTAAAGGGACGGCGGCCAAGAAGCCCCAAGGCCCCAAAATAAATCCTAGCCACACTTCTTTATAGGATAGAGGTGACCAAGTGGGTTTTATTACAATCTCGCAGGGTTTTATTGATTGGTACTTGGCTGAGCAGAACCCAACTCTTGCTGGGGTCCTATCAGATAGCAAGCTAAGGATACACTGTTCTGGAGTAAGAAAATCCTCTACCAAGACAAGAAAATAATATGATTAAAATCAATACATCAAATGAGTTGCTTGAGCAAAAAAGACGCAAGATACATCATTATAAAGTGAACCATAACAGAACCTCAGCAACAAAAATAGAATTTATGAAACATCCATGTTAGCATAGGTTTGCTAATCTAATATCTGATTGTAGTAGCCTCCTCTTAGTTCAGATTCAATATTAGATCATTTGATTCCTTATCACATTTGGATACCATAATGGCTCTAACTAAAGCAAAACAAATTTGGGCAAAATGAAAGCTCCACAAGATTATGCAAGTGGTTGACATCCAAGGCCAACATAACAGATAATTAACCAAAACCAAACACCATCTACCCCGTAAAATAAACTAGATCACAATCTCATATATCAGGTACTGTTGCAAAAATCTCAGATGGAACATAAACATGCTCAAGGTGATTAATCAGACCCGGATATAAGAATGACACAAATATAGAATAATAAAGAAGAGAAAGGAAATGAGAAGAAAAACAGCTAACTATTGTATTAAGTTTGCAAAAAGTTGTATCAACTCCATAGACCTCTAATACTTCCACACCTTTTATAAGTTCAAATCTGACACCAATTGACTTCCTTTTTAAGAAAAAAAAATGCAACATATGACTTGCTGAAACTAGAAAAACGTCGAACTTCTAGGAATCCAATTAAGCAAACAAGCAACTAAAAGAAATTTGAGAACACTATTAGGAAGTTCAAAAAGTAACATTCCCAAGATATAATTTTGAACACAGGCCTTTAAAATCTTAAAAACCACTAGGAAAAAAAGAGGGAAAGAAAGTAACCTGAATGTAGAATAATTATAACATATCTCTACTCAGATTCTGCCACATAGGCTCATTATGTGCAAAAGACAAACTACTACAGCACTTCAAATGAATTCAATGACTAAATGAAATTTTTACCTTACCTAATGAGTTCGCTAAATGGTGGTATTCTATCAGGCATCCTTCTGCTGCTCAACTGTTTTGCTACCTTCCACCACCACCCTACTCTCCATCACTTTGATTTTGGAAATGGAAGTGAGGCAGTATCATACAGGAAGCCCATCGATTCAAGCATTCTTCATACAAACAAATACCTAACCCTCCTCTAAATCAAGCATTGCAATTTTATTTTGCAATCTGAGTGTACACATTTTCACCACAACAGACAATTATGGCTCCACCCACAAAGCTACCTAATCAATAGCCTTAAACCTCTTTTTAAAATTGTTCATTTTGTAGGTTATTTAATTTGTTCTAACTTATTCTTCATTTCTTTTTAGAAGTTTAGATGTTTCAATAGGTAAAGCCAAAAGAACTTTGAGATGAGGAGTTTGGGAACTTAAAA
Organism: Ensete glaucum; assembly: GCA_021527575.1. Taxonomy (NCBI): domain Eukaryota; kingdom Viridiplantae; phylum Streptophyta; class Magnoliopsida; order Zingiberales; family Musaceae; genus Ensete; species Ensete glaucum. Next base: position 7,673,666 of record CM038556.1, read on the forward strand.
AATTTGGAATCATTAGGGAGAGTCAAATTTCCTCCTCAAATGAGTAAATAGCTTTGTCTTGTTACTTTATTCTTTCAGTTTGATTTGTGTTGGTGGGCAGCAACTTTCACTTTAATGCATTTTGTTCTCCTTCAGATTTCGATGATCTCAATTCTTTATTAGGAGAATGATGACAAACTAGGGCAATCAACTCACATTCACCGTACCGATACGGTACCAATACCAGGTGGTACATATAGTATGTACCATGCGATATATTAAATATAATATAATATTTTATAATATAATATTATATAATATTTAAAATAATAATATATTTAAAAAAAAGAAAAGGGGCGACGTCGCTTCGATCTTTCTCCCCGAGCGGGAAGACGTTTCGTCTCCTCGCGCGGGAGAAAAAGCGCTCGCAAGAGAGCGCGGGACGGTGCGCGGGCGACCCATGGGCGTCGATGGCCCACGTGCGAGGACGTCGCGTGGAAAGTAGGTTTTCTTCTTCTCTTCTGTTCTCTTATTTTCCTCTTCTTCTTCTTCTTCCCTTTTTCTCCCCCAATCGACCGCTGATGGTCGATTTCTCCCTCAATCAACCGTCAACGATCGATTTCTCTCTCAGTCGGCCGTCGATGGTCGAAATCGACTACCGATGATCGATTTTCGGTGGTACCACCAAATTGCGAGCGGTCCGCATACCGATTACTTGATGGACCGGTATGCACCACTCATACCGGGCGGTACAAATCGAAATTGTAAACCTTGGTTCTAATTGCAAAGTCCAATGGTCAAAAGAACTAGTGCAGTTCTAAATTCATTATTTAACTAAAATCAAAAACTGAAAAATGTTCCCTTTTAGGTATGAGCACTTCTCTCAATTTAAGCACCCAATTCGGTAGAATGAGTCTGATAAAACCCTCGGGCTTTATCTAAGAAGATAGATAGGGATTTGATCACCTCGATAGGATCAACCTCCATGATGGCCAAAGGCTTTGAGTTATATTTGATTGCCTAAGAAAAATAGCCAAAGGCATTACATATATATAGAGTTATTTAATCCTTGGTCAACTAGAACCCTTAGTCAACTAGAACTAAGATTTCTAACAAAAATAAAAATAGCAATTCCTAATTTGCTACATCAAATGACTCCTAACATAATTAGGAAAAAACTTAAAAACTCCTACCATAACTAAGAAAAACTAAATAGGAAAATAAAGATTATATCAAATCCCTAAAATTAAGGACTCCTAAAATTAAGAAATCCTAATAGAGCCCCACTAGAAAGTCAACTAGGCTAAACTCTACCCATCTCTTAATCATATCACCTTTTCAATTGGACATCCTTTTACCGAGGAAAACGAGGTATTTTTCAATAGATAGGTACCTTTGCCATAATGGGTTTACCATGGCATTATACCGTGGATTTTTTAGTTAATCAAAGGAGAAGTAATTTGTGTTATCAAATGAATTCTATATGAGATTTAATTCCATCCATCAGTACATCTATGCCACTATAACCCAAATCCCAAAAATCCCTGGTGCTTCTTAAATTCATTGATTCCAATCCATTTCCCTGATTAACCATGGTTGCAAAATTTCACTAAAGTTTAAGCATAGCTAGCTCCAGTTCTCTCTCTGGCCAGTCCACTTTCATCATGGGGAAGAATGACACATGAGTGTCTTCAAACTTCAACTCTAGTGCAGTCAAGATAATCACACAAATTTCTTACTTTTTTCATAATCAAGAATTCTCATTTCACATTAATTCCGAGATGATCTATAAGATATTTATGACATGAATTATATATCATTAGAGAGCTTATTGAGTTAGCAATCTGACACATACAGAATTTAATTTTAAATTTTCTAGGGAAAGTTATGCTCAGTATTCTCTATAAAGGTCCTAATGGGTGTTGTACCAAGATTGGAAGAAAATTCTTCTCACCTTTTGGCACCCTACCGCACTAGATGACTTTTAGTTATTTATTCTATGGCTCTTAAATTAGTTTCATTTATTTTAAATCATGAAAATGGTAAAGAAATTAATCACCTAAGCTTGGAGTATTGTTCCACTATATAAATCTCAACCATTGAAAGAGTTTTTTATTTTAAAGATGTTCCTGACCCCCACAAAGTCATGCTTATCGCCATAAAGTTGAAGAAACATGCCTCTTTGTGGTGGGAAAATCTCAAAAGAAGAAGAGAATATGAAAGTACAAGAAGCATCTTAATATGGTACAAAATAGAGGGAACTTAAGAAGAAATTTCTTCTTGACAACTATAAGCCAGATATTTTTCTCAAGTTCCATAACTTCAGGCAAAAGGATCTTTGAATAATATGCAGTAAATTTTGATATTCTTACGAATAGGTTCTCCTTACCAAGCGATAAGGCCCATACCGCGCGATATGTATCGGTCCGATAGCTAACTGGTATGCGAACCGATCGCTACTGGGCGGTACTGCTAAAGTCGATGGTTGATTTCGGTCGTCAGCGATCGATTGAGGGAGAAATCGATCGTCGACGGTCGATTGAACAAGAAAAAGGAAAGAAGTACCTCATGCCGTCCTCGCCTGCTCGCCTCCCGCGCACCCTCACCACCAGCGTGCGACTTTTGTCCTCGTGCGGGGAGACAACGCAAGCGACTTTTGTCCCTGTGCGGGGAGACAAAACGTCTCCCCGCATTGGGATAAAGACCGAGGCAACGTCGCCCCTTTATTTTTTTAATAAATTCTTAGTATTTTAATATTATATTATATTATATTATAATTTATTTAATATACTGGGTGGTATGATATCGCCTTGCATCATTATACCGATATCGACAAAATGTCGATACCATCCAGACAATCTTGGTAAGTCGGGGAGCAAACAATAGCAAGATATCTTGGTGGTCTAAGGCCTAAGATTAGTAACGTTGTCCAACTAAAACCTTGTTAGAGTTATAATGATGTTTGTAAACTTACTTTCAAGGTCAAGAAACAACAAAAAGAAACTCGAGGGAGTAGTTATAGCTTATGATGGCACATCTGCTCGAGGAAATGTCTCTACTTCTAAGTCTACCCCAAATATCAAATCTAAATAGCCCTCAAGTCGTTCCTTTGGTGAAACTTCTCGTTAATGTTTCAAGCATTACAGCTATGAACATATTTCTTCTGAATGTCCTATTCATAAAATTATCACTCTAATTAAGGAAGAGAGTTATCATCAAGGTTTGTAATTTCGATCTGTACTGCCCGATATGGGTGGTACGAATCGATCCATCGGTTTACTGGTACATGGTCCGCCCTGTACCGAATGGTACAAATTTAAGATATTATATTATATTATATAAATATATATTAAAAATAAAAAAAAAACAAAGCGTTGCCTCGCCTCACCTCATGGGAGAGATGAGGCGGCACCTGATCTTCTCGTGCGGGGACGAGGGCGAGGCGCCACCTCGTCTTTTCGCGCGAGGACAAGGGCGAGGCGCCTCCTCTTCCAGCTCGGGGATGAGGCACCGCCTTGTCTTCCTGCGTAAGGACGTGGCAACACCGCGTTCTCCTATTGGAAGACGAGGCATCGCCTCGTCTTCCAACTCGGTGACGAGGCAACGCCTCGTCTTCCCGCGAGGACGAGGTGAGGCTATGCCTCATTTTTTTAATTTTTTATATATATTATATTATATTTAATATTATATTATATTATTTTATAAAATATTATATTATATTTTAATGTACCAAGCGGTATGCCCTGTGCGCACCACTCAATGCCACGTACCATACCATACCGACCAGATCTCGATACACCGGTACGAACCGGTACGGTGAACCTTGGTTATGATATAATGAATGAAGAGAATCATACTAATCCAACTACTGCACCAGAAGATTCAGAAATTACATAATCATGGATAATCTTGATACGACCCTAGCAAGGTCGGGTCCTAGTCGACTGAGTCATGATTGTAATAAACCCCGATTGGCATGCAATAAACCCTGATTAGCCAACGAACTTTAATTGAAAAAGTCATTTAAGGTTTGATGGATCCAAGTCCTACTAGGGTTGGATTCATCTAGAAGAGACTTAAAGTAGGAGTACTACTAGGGTTAGGATTTAAAAACCCTATATAAGCATGTAACTACTTCATCAAGTAATAAAACTTCAACAAATTTATTCAGCCTTGTGGTCAAATATTGGAGGGTCAAGCCCCTATAGAGTTTAAGGAGGGTCGATACCCTACAACGATCAATTATTCCCGATAATTACCCTAGAAGTTCTATCAATCTAATATCAAAGCAGCGTTCTTGGCATCTCCCTGTTCTTCCACCCCCTCTCGCTACCATTACCATCTCCATCTCCATCTGCTAAAGCCAACCCCTTTGTTGTTGCTGCCATCACAGTCATCATCTGCTGTAGCCGACCTCTATAGTGTTGCTACCATCTACATCTACAGCCAGCCCTGGTATTGCATCTTCATCTGTTGCAGTCCTTACCTGTTGCTGCATTTTTATTCGTTGTCTACCTCTGCATCTATCTTCATCTATTATTGCTACTGTTACCTCCGTATATTGATGTCATCTTCGTCAGAATATTGCTGCCATATTCATATTGCTGTCATCTTTGTCGAAATCTGCTGCACCCACCTCTTGTTGCTGCCAAACCATCTACCGTGTTGTTGTCGCAACCAGCAACACTAGGACAACCCTCTAACCCTAAGTAGTCATAGTCCTCTTTACGCAATGACCCAAACCATATACCATGACCTTCTAACCCTAGATCGCTGCCGCTGCTGCCCTTTTTCCTTCTCCTGTTGCCGCTAGCCCCATCTGTCAATTTATGCCTCTGACTCATCAACAGAAGAAGAACCTAAACATCACAAATCTGCAATCTTACGCGATAGCCTCAGACAATACAATTGATATGAAGCTTGAAGCCTTCGAGGCCTGCATGGAGGATAGATTATGCGCACTCTTCAAAGAATTCAGATTGGGCCGATCTGAGAACCCAAAGAGATCTCAACACAGAGAAAGTTTAGATCACAAAAAGAACCAATCGGAGAAGGGAGATCAAGCACAGGGCTCCGCATACCCACGCATGAGGGTGGACTTCCCTAGATGGGATGATGGAGACCCGACCAGGTGGATCTTATGCGCTGAACGGTACTTTCACTTCCACAAGACTCCAAATACATCCATGATCGACATCGCCGCCATACACCTCGAGGGAGACACGATCTAGTGGTACGACTGGTTCAAGTATACTCACGACGTACCTACGTGGAGGCAATTCAAAAGCGGATTGTTGATCCGCTTTGGACCATCGGAATATGAGAACATGGATGGCCAACTCACGAAGATTCGTCAAACCTCGACCATCCAAGATTATCAAACCAGGTTTAAACAACTTTCGAACCAAACTCATGATTGGTCTAAAAAACAATTGCTAGGGACGTTCATCGAAGGATTAAAGTCGGAGATCAGATGTGAAATTAAAGCACGACAACCATATACAATGATGGCGGTCATCTGCTTCGCCCGCATCTAAGAGGAACGGTTGAACAACGATACCCGAAGGACCAAGATCATAAATCCACCAGCAACCATTAAACCTTTGGCCTCCCCTACTACCAACCAAACCTTTCAGGCTAAGAAATTAACTCTAGAAGAACACCGCAAAAGATCCGCAAAGGGGCTGTGGTGGCACTGCGACGAACCATGGAGTCGAGAGCATCGCTACAAGAAGGGAAGGTTTTTGGTGATTAAACTGATCGAGGATCCATAACTCGAGGACGTAGATCTCGAGTTCGAGGAGGAAGATGCGAAGGAAGAACCACAGTCGGTCGTCAGCATAGTACATGCCCTAGCCGGCTATGCAAACCCACAAACCATGAAGATTGACGGATTCCTCAAGCACCAACCGATTACTCTTCTTATCGACACCGGAAGCATCAATAATTTTATGGACAGCAAGGTTGCTGCCTGATTAACCCTCCGGATTGAAGATTGCAGCAGGTTTGATGTGAAGGTCACATATGGCCAAACCATCAATTGTAGCCATAAGTATTCGTAGTGAAACTAGTCATGCAGGGCCAAGAGATCACCACGGACTTCTTCCTTTTGCCGTTGGACGATTAAGAAGTGGTGCTCGCATCGAGTGATTGTCTACTCTAGGTGATGTTTCCTGAAATTTTTCCAAATTACTTATGAAATTTTTCAGTCATGGGAAACAGGTGATCCTACGAGGAAAATGCGAGGATGAAGTTTCGATCATTTCGACACAACACATGGAGAGAGTGCTGCACAAATCACATGTCAGCTTCCTAATCCAACTTCAAGGGCTACAAACTGAAGAACCGACAATGAATTAAGATCCAAACCTCTCCTCTTTGCTTGCTGAATTTTTCAGACTTCTTTCCTGAACCGAAAAATCTACCCCCTACCCTGCTGCATGATCACCATATACGATTCTACCGAGGAAACCACTAGCTAATGTTTGGCCGTATAGATATCCCCATCTTCAGAAGGCTGAGATCAAGAGAATCGTCCAAGAGATGCTGGAAACAGGGATCATATGACCAAGTGTTAACCCCTATTCTTCACCAGTGATCCTCGTACATAAGGATGGAACATGGCGAATGTGCGTGGATTACCTAGCCCTCAACAACATCATTGTCAAGGACATACCCGATCCCTGTGGTGGACGAATTACTCGACGAACTGAAGAAGCACAAGTTTTTACCAAATTGGATTTACGATCCGGATACCATCAGATTCAGTGCACGAGTAAGACATATTGAAGATTGCTTTTCAGACATACAACGGCCACTACAAGTTCCTGGTAATGCCTTTCGGTCTAACTAATGCCCCTTCCACCTTTGAGAGCTTAATGAACGACATTTTTCGGGTTTACCTTAGTAAGTTTGTTCTAGTCTTCTTCAACGACATCTTGATTTATAGCTCCTCCCTCGAAAGCCACCTCCCACACTTGCGACTTGTTTTGCCGATTCACCAAGAACACACCCTTTTTGTCAAGCAGTCAAAGTGTAACTTTTTGTAGAGCAACGTAGAGTACCTCGGGCACATCATCTCGAAGGAAAGAGTAGCGGTAGACCCCACGAAGATCGAAGCAATACAAAGTTGGCTGTTGCCAAAAATAATTAAAGTGCTGCGAGGATTTCTAGGGCTGATCGGCTACTACCGCAAGTTTGTGAACGATTACGGCAAGATCAGTGCCTCCCTCACATCATTGCTGAAAAAGGATGCCTTCTAGTGGTCAAATAAAGCAATAACAACCTTCAACACCCTCAAGCCTATGATGACTTCTACACTGGTGCTAGCACTACTCGACTTCGACAAGGTGTCCATGATCGACTCTGACGCGTTGGGAACCGGAATTGGAGTCATTTTAATGCAAGATGGCTGACCCCTAGCCTACACCAACAAAGCTCTCTCCCCATCTCATTTAAAGGTATCAATCTACGATAAGAAGATGTTGGCCATTATGGAAATGGAGACCCTACTTAATCAACCGATGCTTCCAGATCAAAACGACCATAAGAGCCTCAAGTACTTCATGGAGCAGAAGATTTCCTCCCCCAAACAGCAAAAATGGGTAATGAAATTGCTTGACTTCGATTATGGAAGTCTATAAAATGAGGAAGGAAAACTTGGTTACAGATATGTTTTCCCACCTACCCAAGTATGCTGAAATTTCAGCCATCTCCCTTCTGATTTGCGACCTCTTGGAAAACACCAGGAAGGAGTGGCAAGCCAACCCAGAGACCAAGGAGATCATCAGAAAATTAGAGGAACCGGGCTCAGTAGCACACTATAGTTAGGACTCGAAAGACCTACAATGCAAGGGTCGAATAGCGTTGGTACCCAACACTCCCTGCCAAAATGTCATCCTACAGGAGATGCGCTCTTCACTAGTGGCTGGACACTCCGGATTCCTTCGAACTTACAGAAGGATTCGGCAAAACTTTTATTAGAAAGGGATGAAAAATATTATTGTTGAATTTGTAGCGGGGTGTGACACTTGTCAGCGACACAAGGGAGAAACAGTGGCAAGCTCGGGAAAATTGCAGCCACTACCTATTCCAGACTCCGCTTTGACCGACATCTCCATGGACTTCATCGAAGGGCTACCCACATCACAGGAAAATGTACCATTCTCGTTGTGGTTGATCGCCTCATGAAATATGCCCACTTTTGCGCTGTCTGAAATCCTTATACCGCTGCAAGCATTGCTCGAATTTTTGTGGAAAATATTGTTAAACTGCATTGAATGCCTCAATCTATTGTAAGTGACCTTGGCAGGGCCTTCACCAGCAAATTTTGGACATAACATTTCCAGTTGTAGGGCACTAAATTGAAGATGAGCACAGCATACCATCCTCAGACCGATGGCCAAACAGAAGTGGTGAACAAATGCTTGGAGAATTACCTCAGATGTTTCACTAGTGACAAGCCAAAAGAATGGACAAGATGGCTTCCCTGGGCCGAATGGTCGTATAATACGACATATCATTCATCTACAAAATGTACTTCTTTTGAAGCTGTGTATGGTCGGCCACCCCTTGTAATTCCTAAACATGTAGCCAACACATCAAAAGTAGATCAGGTAGACCGAGAGTTGACTAACAGGGACAAAATTCTACAACTATTGATGGACAACCTCTCGGCCGCCCAAGCAAGAATGAAGCAACAGGTTAACACATGCTGGAGCGAAAGGGAGTTTTCTGTTAGAGATTGGGTCTTCCTTCGCTTCAGCCCTACAAGCATACATCAATCAATTAAGTTGTCGCCCCGCTTTTACGGACCCTACAAAATTGTAGAGCCCGTTAGAGCTGTGACTTCTGATTAGATCTACAAACTCCAAAATTCATCCCGTCTTTCATATGTCCTACCTTCAACCAAACTTGGAGAAAATGAATCAACCCAGAGCCATCTACCCAACACCTCTGCTGATGGAGAGGTCCATGTTCAGCCGAAGACCATACTGGACCACAGGATTGTGATGCACCGCCGATGCCCCTCTACTGAAGTGCTAGTGCAGTGGACCAACTTGCCTGCTAAAGATGCTACACGGGAATCCTATGAAGAACTGAAGACAAGGTTCCCAGAGTTCATGGAGGCTCAGCCTTGAGAACAAAGCTGATTTGAAGAGAGCAGATCTGATAGGACCCTAAAAGGATCGGATCCTAATCAACTGAGTCATGATTGCAATAAACCCTGATTAGCCGACCACCTTTAATTGAGAAAGTCGACTAGGGTTTGATGGATCCAAGTCCTACTAGGGTTAGGATTCATCTAAGAGAGTTCACTTGAAGAGGAGTCCTATTAGGGTTAGGATTTGAAAATCCTATATAAGCATGTAACTACTCCATCAAGCAATAAAACTTTAACAAATTTATTCAGCCTAGTGGCAAAATATTTGAGGGCCGAACCCCAATATATTTCAAGGAGAGCCGATCCCCTACAGCAATCAATTATCCCCGATAGATTCCTTGGAGGTTCTATCAAATCTCTTGTTATTAAAAGACTCTTAAATATTGTTCAAGAAGAAATAAAAGATCAGTGACTTAAAAAGAGTAATTTTTCACACAAAATATCCTCAAGGAAAAGTTTATAATGTGATAATTGATTGTGGTAGCTTAAAAAATGTCATATCTATCGAGATGATGAATAAGTTACACTTGAAGACGGAGAAGCATCCTCAACCTTATAATCTTTTATGGCTTTGAAAAAGACAATAAAATCAAATGGAGGAAAATAATTTCTAACTCTTTCTAAGCTCGAAAGGGAGCTCAAGATAAGTAATGAAGCATATCCACTTATTGTTTTCGAGGAGATTGAGGATCGTGGAAGCATCTCCTAAAAGAATTTTATAATGGTACTATCGAGGAGATTCCACATGGTCTTCCACCGATAAGAGATATTCAATATTGCATTGTCTTGGTACTTGGCATTGTTTTTCGAAAGAGCATGAAGAGCTACAAAGATAATTGGATGAACTTTTGGCTAAGGGTATGATAAGATAAAGTTTGAGCCCTTATGTTGTGCCATCTCTCCTTGTTCCAAAAAAAAGATGGATCATGGCGAATGTTTGTAGAATAACAGAGCTGTAAATAAGATTACTATTGATCATCACTTTCCTATTCCTCGGATAAATGATCTTCTTGATCAACTTCATGGTAACATTTCAAGATTGATCTTCACAATGGTCATCATCAAATCCATATGAAACCTAGAGACAAATTATAAACAACTTTGAAATTAGGGATGATCTCTATGGATGGTAATGTTATATGGTCTCTCTAATGCTCGTGGTACATTTATGCATGAATCATATTTTTAAACATCTTGTTCGATAATTTGTTGTATATAATTTGATGATATATATGTCTTGTTTCTAAGAGATTTTATCCTTCTCATACAACTTTGTATCTCTTTGCTGGATTCCTTAGTGTTGAGAGTTCCTAGGAGTTGTATCCCTAGTTAGACTCCTCAGATGGTGATATCTATTTCCCATAGGTGTTTTCCTTGGGTGGTGAGCTTGTTTATCTACCCTTCAATCTATTTCACTTGTCTTTTTTAGTAACCCGTCCATCACGGCATCAAGGAACCATTTAGATAACTTCATGGTAATCCATGTGACCATCTTTAAGCTAGGGATCAGATAAAGGGCTTGTTTCTAAAGTTGCACTTTAAAAAGGTTTTCCATTATGTTACATAATATTTCTTCTCGTCATTTTGAAAGCTAGAAGGTTTAGTGTTAGATGGTCTAACTAGATTCAAAACTAAATTTTCTAACTGGTGTTAGTTAGTGATATCACTTCTTCATTTTTGCCCCGGGAGGCTCAAGACTAGCAAGATGGTTACTTGTCTCTATTGCATTTCATGCTTGTGGTCGACATCCTCACATGTCTCGCTCATTAAGTAAAGGTGCCAGCTCTATTAGTGGTCCAAAACTTAATTGGGCCTTTCCCAAGCTCAATGTGTTCAATTTTCCAATGACACTAATTTGTAGCTATATTGAAAGAAAACTCCTTGCAAACTTTATATTGTCTCTTTTTGTAGTTCGCTCATCTCACCATCAACTAGTGCTAAAGCAAGGCTATCTATCTTGAGCCTTACGTGGCCCATGGTCAATGGGAGGCAAACTTTTCCAACTACTCACATGCTGAATAACCTAACCAATACCTTGGCCTCCCTCTCTACCTTGATCAGATTCTTACAGCTGATTGATCACCACTTATTCAGTGCTAGGAATGTAAATCGGATTGTCCTGGACATGTCAAAAGTGACATATTCGATGTAATGTTTGTGTATGTCCATGCTTTTTTATTTTATTCATGCCTTAGGCAGCCTGCAAGGAATTGCAGTAGACTTGGCAGCCCTATTTTGGTTAGGTTTTATGGTTGTCTTAGGCTTGTAAACGCAGGTTGTGTGCGGTTGTCACGGGGAGGCAAAATTACCCAAAAAACAAAGACTCCAGCCAACCATTTTGGATTTTTCAATGTGTGTAGAGCAGTTAGAAATGTCAACTATCTCAACATGTTGGACCTACACGAGTGGCACATAGCTACATGGGCATTTGGAGTAGCGTCTTAAGTTGGTTCATCGTTTAGCTCCACTATGTGTTGGCAAAGACATTAATAGTATATCATGAGGTCTTGGGCTTGAATGTCGCCTTCGTCATTTACCCTTTGCAAAAAACAACAGGTGTCATATGGGCACTTGGGCATGGGAACTTTTGAGCGCCACGGAGTGCTTGGACCCTTTATTGTGCGATTGTTCAAAGGTTACAAAATCTACCTTTGTATCATGAATTATTTATCAAGTGTTTGCTTAAATGTGTGTTTGTGAGATCTCGAGTTTAATGCTTCTACTAATAAGGTTATGGGGAGGCTGACCTTTTTCTCTTCTGCAGGTCCTTAAGAGACCTTACGAGGTTATGGGGAGGCTGATTTCATTGCAAACAAGCATATAAGGGTTCCGCACGACTTAGGCAAAACTAGCTAAGTCAGTGACAAATGTGGGGGACCTAAAGGTGCTACATGGAGGGCAACAAGCATAGAGATGTAGGGAAAGAAGTCGCTCATAGGATCGAGCATGCGAAATTAGCATTCAAAGGAATGACTAAACCTTTGCATGAGAGGCACCACAAGGTTAAGCGAGTTGGAAAGAATGCATACCACATAAAGGTTAGGATGCGTTGTTCGGCAACTGAAATAGTTTGTGCAAAGCTCACAAAGGCATGTCAACTCGAAGAATCCAGTACTCATGCAATGGCTTATATACAGACAATGGACTATCCATGGCTATCCCAAGGTGATCAAAAGTTGGCACCAAGGAGCATAGGAACTTTCTTTTCAAACTAGGATGAATACATTTGTTAGACATTAAATTATGAATCATCTAGCAAGTTTAGCATATTGTTAGGCCTTATAGGGTGTAGTAGGGGGTAGCATTGGTGAAGAGTCATGATCTAGCAAGTGTGTTCATAGTGGCAAAACAACATAATTTTTTAGCAAGGTAAAGAAGTCCAAGAAGATGGTGGTCTCTGAAACTTTCAAGGAAAATATGCCAAGAGGAAAGTTACTCCAACAGGATAGGTATTTAGGGGGTTAAGTCACGGTTCTCCGGTGGGAGATTCATGTGCAACAAATTGTATATGTTAAGGGAGGTACCTCAAGATGGAAGTTCCACAAAGTTTAAAGGACCGAGCAAGTGGCGAGGAGTCATCGCAAGATCTTACATGAGGTGATGCTTTGGGGGTGCATTGCGAGACCGAGGGAGCAACCAAGTACAATACCAAACGAAAGTACACTTACAGCAAATGAGGAGATTGAGCGCAACAGAGGGCTGACCCGTGGAATGGTGGACACGAGAGCTAACATTATCTCACTATAAACGAGAAACGAAGCTACTTAGATGGAACTTAGTGAAGTACCCAAGCCGTATAAAGGGAGTCGACTTAGGACGATTATAGAACGGAAGCATGTAGCTTTCCTTGGACACAAAGGTCAAGCACATGAATTCTTATAAAGGTAAAGCATAATCCGGTCATTACTTAGTTTTCTCATTCTGATGCATGGTACCAAAGTCGAATGGAGCTTCAAGGCATATGTACCTTATCATGGCAAGACAATTGACAAAGGTACAAAGGGAAGATGACTCAACTTGCAACAAGGAAGTTGGATTTGTAAGGCCTCGGTACGAGGCAAGAGCCTATGGAGGCAAGCGTTCTTGACGAATAAGTCACAGTATTGTCATTCGAGTTACCACAAAGTGAAGTTGTGCATAGCGAAGATTGTGTTAGGGGTTGAGAATTAGGATCCAAACAATAAAGAACTAATTTTCAACGAAGTCTATGGACTTCGATAGATGTCGATTAACAGACTGACCTAGAGTTGTGCTTCAATTGCAAGTTACCTAAGTGCAGGTGGACAAAGGCCGAGTGTCAAACGAGCTATCACAATCGGAGGTGGTAGAATTTGCCTAAGCGGTGCGGCACCCTAGCGGCACTCCCGAAGACTTAGCTGAAATTGCCTAAGTCGTGAAGCAATCTTACCCACTGTTCCGGACTTAGCTGAGATTGCCTAAGTCATGAAACGCCCAAAGCGTTATCTGTCCGCAAAGGGTCAACCCTCTTACAACCTCTTAAGGCCCCGTAGGACCTGCAAAGAAGAAGTTGATTAGCTTAGAAGCGAGCGACGGACACGTCCCAGCGTCTCGCGAAGTGGAGAGCGACGGACACCTTAAGTGCAGCAGAGAAAAGAGAGAAAAAGAGCGCAATAGGACTTCGGAGGGTTTTAGGAACGGTCGCAAGTCCACAAACGACGGTTCCCAAGGTATCGAATGCAAGACAAGTTCAATTGCTGATGAACGCCTATGCCTGACATATACCCGGAGGCCCATCTAACCCGGTGCCACCCGAGGGGTTCCAAGGTGCTGAAATGGCTGACATTTCGCACCGCCGTAAAGGTTGCCGCAGCACAAGAAAAAGACCCAAACAGATCGTTTTGGCTCACTGAGAGACCGTTTGACCTTCTACACTACTTTCGCTCATTTCTTAGGTAAAACATATAAACTCAAGGCAAAACAAGCTACCAAACATATGTACAAGCAAGAAAAAGCACGAGCGGTTCGGAGCGGCGCGGATTGACGACTCTGTCGTGACATTCTCCCCCACTTAAACTGTCGACGCCCTCATCGACGCTTGTTGGTAGGCTTTGGCGCGAGCTTCTTCATGTCGTAGGGCGTCTTCTGGCTCCTAACTGGCTTCTGTTTGAGGAAGCTTTTGCCACTTCACCAAGTACTCTATTTGCTGCGCTCCATTGTGTAGCTTTATATTGCGATCCGCCAGAATAGTTTCAACTCGCTTCTCATAAGAGGCTCTGGTGGGGGGGTAGTTGAGTTGGAGCATTTCGAGAATCATCTCGCAGATCTGAGTGGTAGGCTTTCAAGTTGCTTACATGGAAGACGTTATGAATTCTGAACCATGCTGGCAGTTGCAACTTGTATGAGACATTGCCTACTCTGCTGATGATTAGGAAAGGCCCTTCATACTTGCGTACCAATCCTTTGTGCACTTTGTGCCTAAAGAACTAGAGTGATGCTGGTTGGAGCTTCACCAACACCATGTCACCAACTTTAAACTCTTGTGGTCGCCTTCCCAAGTCTGTCTTTTTGGCCGCCTTCTCCAAGTAAGCCCGCGCAATATCTGAATTGCGATGTCATTCCTTTGCGAAGTGATAGGCTGATAGGCTACTCCCTGTATAACCAATAACTAGGGTGTGAGGAGTTGATGGCTATTGTCCCGTAATAATCTCAAATGGACTCTTGTTGGATGCAGAGCTCCGCTACAAGTTATAGGAGAATTGGGCTATGTCTAACAGCTTCACCCAATCTCGTTGCTTGGCACTCACGTAGTACCGGAGATATTGCTCCAAGAGCGAGTTAATTCTTTCTGTTTCGCCATCTGTTTGGGGGTGGAGGCTTGTGAAGAAGTATAATTTAGATCCCAGCAACTTAAACAACTCGGTCCAGAATCGTCCCAAGAACCGAGAATCTCGATCACTAATGATGTTGTGTGGGACTCCTCAATACTTCACCACATTCTTCATCATCAACTTAGCCACCTCCTCCGCTGAGCAATGTAGGGGTGCAGCAATGAATGTTGCATACTTCGAAAACCGATCAACTACCATGAGTATCGATCCAAGTCCCCCTACTGCGGGCAAGCTTGATATGAAGTCCAAGGACATGCTCTCCTATGACCTTTCCGATGTAGGCAGCGACTCCAAAAGTCCCACTGGCTTCTGTTACTCTACCTTGTCCTGTTAACAAGTAAGGCATGTTCGAACATATTCCTCCATATCTGTCCCCATTTTCGGCCAATAGAAGGCCCTCTCTACGAGAGCCATTGTTCGGTGGATACCCGGATGTCCAGTCCAAACGGAACCGTGACACTCTTTCAAGAGTTCACGCCTCAAGTTATCCGCTCGTGGGACATAAACTCTGTTCCCCTTGGTATAGATGAGTCTCTGGACCCAAAATCGTGCCTTGCCCTCTTTGCTGAGTTGAATCGAGTTACTGCTTGAGAATCTCGGTACAGTCCATCCCTGATCCTGGAAAGGAAGTTGGAGTGCAATTGACTTGTTTGGCCTCCGCCCTCCAACTATATAGCATTCACTTGCTCCACTTTCCGACTCAATGCAACGGCCACGACATTTGCTTTTCCGGGCTTGTACTCCATCACCATGTCGAACTCAGCCAAGAAGTCCTGCCATCGTGCTTTCTTTGGGGAGAGTTTCTTTTGAGTTTGGAAATAACTCAATGTGACATTGTCTGTTTTTAGCACAAATGGTGCTCCCAGAAGGTAGTGTCGCCACACTCGTAGACAGTGGACCACCGCTGTCATCTCCTTCTCATGCATAGGATATCGCCGCTCGGTCTCATTGATGGGGAACCCCTTTGCTTGTCTGGAGATTCGTTTGGCCTCCGAGTTCACCGCCTTCATACAACTTTGGCTCTTCTCCAAGATTAATCCCAGTCGCTTTGCTTCGCGATCGGCAATAAAATTGAGGGTCGCGCCTGTGTCCACCATTACACGGGTTGTTCGGCCATTAAACTTGATGTCCACATACATCAACTCGCTGCTTCCTGCCTTCGGTGGCTTTGCCTTTGTTTTCTCCCCCACTTGACCCCGCAACGCATTCAACAAACGCATTGCTCCCATCCTAGGTCCTCGCGACGCCGCCATCGAGTCGAATCGCTCGAACTAAGGGCGATAGCCTTGCCCTTGTCTGACTTACGAGGCAGAATCGATGTCGTTAAAGCATTGAGTGCCTGTTTTTGTGGGCACTCCCTCACCTTGTGCGGTCCTCCACACAAGAAGCATCCAATAGACTTTGCGACTCTACCTCTTGAGCCCGGTCCCTTGTGGAAATTCTTCTTCTTTTGCTCGCCCCCAGACTCCTTTGCTCGAGAGTATTTAGATGGGCGATTTCCTGAATATTGTTTGTTCTTTCTCGAATTCTCCGAAGAAACAAAGTCAGTTAGCCTTTCCGCAGCTGCAATTGCCCCGATTACGTCGGTGACATTCCTCCGATGTAGTTCTTGTTGTACCCATGGCTTCTAGCCATCGAGGAAGCTGAATAGCTTGTCTCATGTCCTGTATACCAGCATCATTGCTGAAAATTGTTTCACATAGTCTCGGATTGTTGTACTTTGGAGTTGCCTTAGTTTCCTTCTTGCGACAAACTCTGTGTTCTCGGGTAAGAACTGAGTTCTCAACTCTCGCTTCAAGTCTCCCCACGTATCCACTCAACATCAGCCTTACTGTATCACTTCCCAACGGGTTCGCCACCAAAGTTTTGCATCCCCATTGAGATACGTTGTTGCTATAGCAACTTTGGTCTCTTCAACATC
Organism: Ensete glaucum; assembly: GCA_021527575.1. Classification (NCBI taxonomy): domain Eukaryota; kingdom Viridiplantae; phylum Streptophyta; class Magnoliopsida; order Zingiberales; family Musaceae; genus Ensete; species Ensete glaucum. The sequence goes on from CM038556.1 coordinate 7,690,578, forward strand.
GAGCCTTGTAGCACGAAAATACTGTTCCATGTCGAACAAGAAATTTTCAAGCTTTTTGGCATCCCTAGCACCACCATAGCACTACGGCTCCGGTGCCTAAAGTTTTGTGGTAGCGCAGCGCAGGTGTTGTTCCCTCCCGCATCAAGAGTCCTTGTTAACACCATCACCTTAGCCGTGAGTTCCGCCACAACTTCATGTAGATGTACGGAATCTTTGGTGTCCTCTCACCGATCAATCGTCGATTCAACTTTCTCGATCCGAGATTCACTTCTTCTTGCGACCTCTACCCTAAGTAACCTTGGCCTTGGTAGAGTTCCTCCACGCTTGAACATCAAGGCGAGTCTCCGTTATATTTCTCTCCTTGTGACTCTTTTTCCGGTTGGCGCTCGGATGGCGCCTCCTCCTCGTGGGAATACTCAACTTCACGCCGTCTTGTTCACTATAGCGCTCCTCGCGGCTCAAAATTCTTGACGAGTTTGCACCTGACTACCTCGCTTGGAGCAAGGGTTCGGCTTGCCCATCTTGCTCGATTCACCACGATATTTCACCACGGCGAGATTGTGAATCTTCTTCGTTGTTATTTATGCTTGCCTGCTCGATACCACACCGGACTTAGAATTTGCCTAAGCGGTGCGGCACCCTAGCAGCACTCAAGACTTAGCTGAAATTGCCTAAGTCGTGAAGCAACCTTGCCTACTGTTCCGAACTTAGCTGGGATTGCCTAAGCCATGAAATGCCCAAAGAGTTATCTGTCCGCAAAGGGTCGGCCCGCTTACGACCTCTTAAGGTCCCGTAGGACCTGCAAAGAAGAAGTTGATTAGCTTAGAAGCGAGCGACGGACATGTCCCGGTGTCTCGCAAAGCGGAAAGCTATACAAGCAATTTGTCGAACACCTTGAGTGCAATAGAGAAAAGAGAGAAAGAGAGTGAAATAGGACTTTGGAGGATTGTAGGAATGGTCGCAAGTCCACAAACGACGGTTCCCAAGATATCGGACGCAAGACAAGTTCAATTGTTGATGAACGCCTACGCCCGACATATACCCTGAGCCCCATCCAATTGATGCCACCGGGGGTTCCAAGGTTGCGACCGAAAAGACCCAAAAGTTGTTTTGGCTCAGCAATGACGCTCTGCTGACCTTCTACACGACTTTCGCTCACATTTCTTAGGTAAAAACACATAAACTCAAGGCAAAACAAGGTGCCAAACATATGTACAAGCAAGAAAAAGTGACAAACGGTTCGCGAAGCGAAGGCGTCGCGGTTGAGCGACGACCGTTCATGATAAAGTGTCAAAAGAGCTATCACAATCGGAGGTGGTAGATGCCCTGCAATGTATTGGTGGAGGCCAAACAAGGAGAGATTATATCACAAGTTCACCATAATAACATCAGAGTGTAAAGGAGATATCACCATGAGACAATATGGTGCAACGAATCATGGTGGAACAGTTAGAGGCAATGCGAGACAACGGGTAGGTCTGGAAAGGGACTAAATCATCTGAAGAAATGAATGGAGCTGTTAGGAACTCTACTTCGGTGAGCAATACAATGACAAAAAGAGCTTTAGGTTTAAGAAATAAATGTCATGGCACCTGCAGAAGTGGATCTTTCGTACGTGCACCAAATTTTGCATCGAATGAAAACCTTGGGTATCAGTATATGAGGGCTATGCACTACGAAGGTGTATATTATGAGTGCAAGTAATATAAAGGTATGACCAGAGTTACTGAAGAGTGGAATGCTCCAAAGCTCATATTCACTCGAGAGAGCCCTTCAAGTCAAAGGACAAGACGATAGCAAACATTATTACCAAGGATGCATAGGAGAAAAAAATTAGTGTGAACCTTGCAACATGATAGTAAAGGTCATCCATGGGAGTTATAATCTGTTTTTCCATTGACCAAGATGAACTGCTTGGAAAACACAAAGGTGTTGAAGCATAACGTCGAAAGAGATAAGAAAACAACCACAAGTCCAGAGGGGCATAGCTACTAGAACCAAGCGAGCTCTGAGTCAGAATGGAGATGGACTCAAAAGAGTGTCACAATGCCACAAAGATAGATTTGTCGATCACAAAGAGAAGGGACACGGATGCAAGGCGATGGATAGTAGGGTCATGGGCATGAAAGCATCACGGAATCGCAAAGGTAAAACTTTCGTGGAGTCATTGATCCCTTACTCTCGTCAAGAGAGAGCACATGGTTATAAAAGGATGAGGTAGAGAATGTAGTGGAAAACACCAAATACCAAAACAATGTAAGAAGGCAAAGGTCATGGAACTTTGTGAGACTAGTATTAACGAGCTTCTCATCAAAGTAACCGAAATTGGGAGATTTCAAAATGATACAGGAGTGCTCAACTAAAGAATGGTGTAGGCATGCAGTGTTGTACCTTAAAAGCTCAAAATAGGCGACAAAAATGATGGCAAAGGTGGAATAATCCTGAGGGACGACCAAAACTAGCAAAGACTTGCACCAACCAAGGTAAATTTTTTTCTATTTTTTGGCAATACTTTTTGTATCCTGGAAGTTCAATGGCTACAAGAAGGCAAGTCGTAGTAGCTAACATTTCAACTGTTTTATAGATATAAGCAAAGAGTAGGTGAAGGCTAGTAACTAACTTGATACATAAAGTACAACCATCAAGAAAGCGGGTGAAATCAAGTAACCTTATCCTTCTCAACTTTTGGGAGAATAGGCGAACCCGAGGATACCAATTCTCATAATTATTCAACAGAGGAGCTTTGCACATGTTCAAAGACCTTTTGAAGAGTCTTAGTGGCAAAAAAAAGTTATCAAATCCTCATTAATAATGATCGGTTCAATCGAAAGTAACTTATCCACTTTATTTCCTAATAAAGAGGCAAGCGAAAGTGCAAGTAATGCAAATCTGCTAGAAGGTGATGACTATGCAAACGAGAAATCAATGGGTAAATTTTGTAGAGGAAAGGCCTCAAAACTTCAAATTCGAAGGCAATGCTCATTAAAGCTCCAATATAGATCCATCCATTTCAATCTGCGGAAATCGTTAGGATTGGCGCACGGGCTTTTCCTTCATCAGAAGGATCTATAGCTACCAATGAAGATTAACGCAACTCTAATGACCCCACACTAAAGTCAAAGTCACTAGTAAGTTGAAGCAACATTGGCGGATCAAAATTCGACTACTCAACAATAGCAATAAGCAACCCGAAGTCGGAAGGTGTATTGCAGCTACAACAAAGGGTTGAAGATACAACGAAGGTGAGGAGATACAACGCCTACAAAGGTATCAATAAGGACGTCGAATGAATGAGTAGGTGAGAATCAGACAAGTCGTAGCAAAGGTGATCGAAGTAATGTCTGTGCAAGTTGGTGCTTTTCGATTTTGTTATGCCTCAAGCAACATTCAAAGAGCTTGTAATAGGCTTGTCAGCCCCATTTATCTTAGGTTTTATGGTCGTTTAAAGCTTATAAATGCAGGTTGTGTGCGATCATCACGTAGAAGCAAAACTATCCAAATACAAGGCCCCAACTAACCATTCTCTAGGTATTTTCCATGTGAACAAAGTAGCTAGAAATATCAGCTATCTCAGCACCTTGAAGCTCCGGGTCGCACATGGTTGGATGGCTCTTTAAGGTAGGTAGTGTCTTAGGTTGGTTCATTGCTTGATCCCGTAGCGATGTCACATTGGCACTTGTGCATAGGGACTTTTGGGTACGATGGATTGTCTTAGATCCTTTCTTACAGACCATTCAGAGCTTGCAAAGTCTATCTTTGTATTTTGCATTGTCCATTAAGTGATTGCTAAAATGTCTGCTTATAGGATCTCAAGTTTATTACTTATAAATCATGTTCTCTTTTGCAGGTCATTAAAGACCCTGCAAGGTTATGGGGAGACTAACCCTTTATGTAAGGGTGCCTTAAAAAAAAGTAGTTATGTTTATAACAGATGTATCATAGTAAGAAAAGCATACTTACGAACACTTAGCATGCAAAAATGGGGGACCTAGTGGAGCTGCATGGAGGGTAGCTAGTATACATGACCATTTGAGGAAAACGGGCATAAAGACATAAGGAAAGGATTTACTCAAAGAGTAAGTATCCAAGATAAACATTCAAAAGAATGGCTAACCCTTCACCCAAGAAGCACCACAAGGATAAACGAGCTGGGAAGGATGCATAGGATACAAGGGTGTCGTACAACTAAGGCAAAACAAGCTAGGCAATAACAGGATGGGTAAAAGTCCAAAGCTCTCTTTTGTGAGAAGACCCAGTTGTAAAAGACTCTTTCATCCCTCTCAACTTACAGAATCATGGTTCAATGTCAGGCCATGTTAAATTGGTCATAGATATTCGGACCTCATTCTTTGACTCTTAGATATTATCCAAAGTACTCAGCTTTAGTGGTTAAACTTGAGGAGATTGAATTGTCTAGCTTAAATAACTTAATATACAAGAGAAGTAGGAGTTCAAGTAGTTTTTTTATGGCTTCAATCTACTATTGTATTAATTTTGAGGTCATCTTATCTCACATCGCCAAGACCCTTCAATAAGTCACCTGTATTCGCAAGTTCAAATGGTGTGGCTCACCTTCAAAATTAAGATTCTTTTTAAAGAAGTGCTTTAAGCGTACTATTGTATTAATTTTGATTATAATTTCATGATGTCATAATTTGGAATTAAGAGACTTAGTTACAATTTGGGTTGAAATCAACCAGCAAGATAGGCCATAGTTCGCAGACTAGACCCAGCCAGCAAGCTCGACCCAACCCGTAGGTCAAGCCCTAGCTTGTAGGTTGGATCAACCCAACCCAACATGGGCAATCATGTGCTATGCACATGACCAACCAATGAGCTATAGGAAAGCTAGTCGGGTACACGTAATGTGCAATGCCAATGACCAGCACATGGGTAAGCCCAACTTAGCCCAGTATTTGGGCCTAAATATTGATTGAACCGAATCAGATTTAATGAGTTTAGATCGATTCAAGGTGATTCCGACCTAGTTTGACTAATTCAAGTTTATTTAATGATGGCACCCTAGCAGGGTCGGGTCCTAGTCTACTAAGTCGAGTTCGCTAATTAGGCCCTGTTGATCGGCCTAGACCTTACATTGAATCGACTAAGAGTTCATTTAAATAAACCTACCCAAATCCTAGATGGATTAGGATTCGACTGAAATAGGAGTCTAGTAGAAGTAGGAGTCAAAGTTGGAGTTCTATTTCGAGTAGGACTCTTATTAGGAGTCCACGATTAGGAGGTCTCTTTATGAGCCCTATAAATAGGCGTGTAACTCTTCTTTTCAAGGATATAATGAAGAATTCAAAATTGTTTTCAGCTCTTGTAGCCGAAACCTAAGAGGGCAGATCCCCTACAGAGATCGAGGAGGGTCGATCCCCTACCGCGATCAATCTATCTATGATAGAAACCTTCAGGTTCCTATCAATCTCGTATCAGAGCAGCGTTCTTGGCGTCTCATTGTTCATCTACTCCCCATCGCTGTCGTCTTCATCTGCTACAGCCGACCCTTGTTGCTGCCACTGCGTTGCTACCATCTGCCGCTGCCATCTTCGTTTGTTGTAGCCAACCCCTGTTGATGTTACTGCCTTACTGCCATCTTCATCTGGTACCACTATCTTCATATGTGCTGTAATTTTTATTTGTTGCTGCCATCTTCCCTGTTACTACCGCTGTCATCTCCATCTATTGCAGGAGATGCCACCTAATAATTAGTCAACTTAACAATAATCGTTATGTTAATATATCTAATGTAATAAGAGAATAGACGAAATGACCGACCCGAAGGAGTAGCAAGAACGGCGGCGACAAGCGGCGAAGGATTTACATGAGTCAAACCGGCAAGAGAAATGACAACGAGATGGTGTCGGCGACGTAATCTAAGCGACTAAAGCATACTCGTGCACTCGGCGAGAGCGATGATGGCGAAGACAAAGAAGCGGCAATGAAGCGGCAATGCAGCAGCAGATGGAAATACGAACGGCGATCGGGATTAGGGTTGAGTTAACAACAAACATATAGCTGCGTTAGTTGGTTCGATTGAACCAACTAACGTGATGATCGAACGAGCTAAAAGCCCGGTTCGATCGATTGATTAAACCGGGCGCTCAATCACCCGCCTACCGGGTGAGTGCGGCGCCTTTTAAAGCACGCTGGTGATGATCGAGGCGCCGCCTCCGCCTAGGCGAGCGCGCTTATTTAAAACGCTGAAAAATGGGTAACAAAATTGCTAGGATTTTATTACGAAATTATTTATAAAAAGGGGAAGGATAATTGTAGTCATCTCCCTTCTAATTTGTGACCTCTTGGAAGACATCAGGAAGGAGTGGCAAGGCGACCCAGAGACCCAGGAGATCATCAAGAAATTGGAGGAGGAACCGAGCTCAATAGCGCACTATAGTTGGGACACGAATGACTCATGGTACAAGGGCCGAATTGTGTTGATGCCCAACTCCCCTTGCCAAGCTGCCATCCTACAGGAGTTGCACTCATCACCAGCGGACACTCCGGATTCCTTCGGACCTACAATAGGATTTAAGCGCCCGAGCGCTTATTTAAAACGCTGAAAAATGGGTAACAAAATTGCTAGGATTTTATTACGAAATTATTTATAAAAAGGGGAAGGATAATTTGGTTACAAATGTGCTTTCCCAACTACCCGAGCATGCTAAAATTGTAGTCATCTCCCTTCTAATTTGTGACCTCTTGGAAGACATCAGGAAGGAGTGGCAAGGCGACCCAGAGACCCAGGAGATCATCAAGAAATTGGAGGAGGAACCGAGCTCAATAGCGCACTATAGTTGGGACACGAATGACTCATGGTACAAGGGCCGAATTGTGTTGATGCCCAACTCCCCTTGCCAAGCTGCCATCCTACAGGAGTTGCACTCATCACCAGCGGATACTCCGGATTCCTTCGGACCTACAATAGGATTTAACAAACCTTCTATTGGAAAGGGATGAAAAAGACCATTGCTGAATTTGTGGCTCGGTGTGAGACCTGTCAATGACACAAAGGAGAGAAGGTAGCAAGCCCAGGAAAATTGCAACCACAACCCATTCCGGACTCCGCTTGGACCGACATCTCCATGGACTTCATCAAACGGCTACCAACATCTCAAGGAAGTTACAGATCACCCAATTGACAATAAGCACAGCATACCAACCCCAGACCGACGACCAAACAAAGGTGGTGAACAAGTGTTTGGAGAATTACCTCATATGCTTCATCAGTGACACAGACCGAAGGAGTGGACAAAATAATGGCTTCCCTGGGCCGAATGGTGGTACAACACAACGCATTATTCATCCACCAAATGCACCTCATTTGAAGTTGTATATCGCCGGCCTCCCCCAGCAATCACCAAATATATGGCCAGCACATCAAAAGTGGACCAGGTGGTCAGGGAATTGATTGATAGGGATAAAATTTTGCAACTTTTGAAGGACAACCTTCAGCCACCAAGCAAGAATGAAGCAGCAGATTGACAAACACAGGAACGAAAGGCAGTTTGATGTTGGAGATTGGGTCTTCCTTTGCCTTCAGCCCTACAAGCGCAGTTTTATGTTGAAATTGTCTCCTCGCTTCCTCGGACCTTACGAAATTATGGAGCGCATTGGAGCCATGGCTTACAGATTGGATCTACCCACAAACTCCAAAATCGATCGCCGACGATCGATTTCTCCCTCAATCGGCTTCCGACGATCGAAATCGACCACCAATGGTCGATTTTTATGGTACCGCCTAGTAGCGAGTGGTCCACATACCGGTCACCTGGCTGACTGACATGTACCGCCCAGTACGGGTGGCATAGGTCGAAATTGCAAACCTTAGCTTCAATGTATTATTTTATCCCGATATAGACATGACTAGTATAAGATGATTTTATTTCCCTACCGAAGGTAGGTGCGTAACTCTCTTTGGGGATTAGCAGGCAGACGTGGTGATTGGACGATTCTATATCAACTGTTAGGAAGAACGTGTCCCCACTTTGACGGGGACACTACTCCATCCGTTGTTGGAAGTGTGATATAGTTTTGTCTTCATCCGCTGTTGGGAGAACATAAACTCATCCTGTAGGATAAAACCTCTCCATCCGCTGTTGAAGAAATATTCTTTTGGGTATTTGATATACTCTAGTAGGATAATCGACTTTTGGACATATAATTATTTTATAGTTGACTTAGCGGAGTTCCTACTCAGCATTATTGAAATTTCTTTGTATTGTTCTTTATTTTCAAAGTAGCTTCTTAGTAGCACTAAACTAGATTCCAGTGGAGAGCAAACATTTCTCTACTACTAGGTAAATCCAGTTGGACTTTATTTTTGAGTGGGCAACACTGTGTTTCTCAATAAAACCCATGGCTGTTTTTGATTTATATTTGATGCATAAATGAATTACAATAAATATTTATAATTAATGTATATTAATAAAGTGATGTTTATTTACTTGGCTCTTGATGTACCTATGGAAGATGTTGTAATTTTATCAAAAAAAATCTAAGATGTGACAACCATTCAAACTATTGAGAAAGAGATAGATAGGAAGAAAAGAAAGGAAGAGGAGGCAGTGGTGGTGGACAAGGTGGAGGCGGATGAGAAGGAAAACGCAAAGAAAATGAGTACATGGTGGTGAACAAGATTAAGGAGGATGAGAGGAAAAAAACAACAGTGGAGGTGGAGGAAAAGAAGGCAACAAGGGAGAATAAAGCAAAGAAGAAGAGAAGGATAAGACTGCTCTCATATCCTTAAAAGCAAGGCTCGACTTTTCTAGATAACAGCCTAAGCTCTGTGTCACGCCCCTCCAAAATATCGACAATATTTAAAATTTTCCTCACAACTAATCCAGGATCCAAACACACATTTTGAGGTCACTAAGAAAACATTCAGATCAAATTTTCACCTCTATAGTCTACAAATTCATCACCTGCGCTCATAAACATACCACGCATCACTCGATAATTCATATAATCAACTCAACTCTTCAAAATAATAACCACACATAAACTCATAAGTGGGAAGTCATGCAATACCAAATCAACGATTACCATAAATTCATATCATTACATGAATTTAACTTAACATTCCAAAATCCTATACATGAGGGATCCTTTATCTTACACAAAATCCACAGGTTTAGATTCATCGTCACATTTCATAAGATGCAGAGTAGCTTATGTAACACCCCTCATTTCCGAATTTTCGTATAAATTTCTGGTGATAATGTAAGCATTCATTTTAAATTGACAAAAGAAATAGAGTATGAATCGAGGTAACTTATTTGTAAGATTTGGGTGATCCGCTCAAAAAAAAAAAAAAAAAAGAATCGAGGACCTATATGTAAACCCCGAGGACCTAATCCTAAATGTACTAAATGCAAGGACTAAATTGCAAAATGTATAAAATGACAAATTCCACTTTAGTTTCCTCGCTTCGTTCTTAAGGAAGCGAGAAGGCAACATGGATGATCAGGAAAAAAAGAAAGAAAGAAAGAAAGAAGAAGAAGAAGAAGAAGAAGAAGAAGAAAATTGGGGCTTTAAGGGTTCTTGCTCAAATCTTTTCACTTAGGGTCAAAATTATCAAAGGCAAGTGTTCTAACCCCATCCTACGTAATCTTTAGTCTCTGCTTTTATGTGGATTCAAAATAAATTGAAGGATTTCTATTTAGAAACCGATATGTCTCTCTTTGGACATAGAACCATGGATTCTAAAGTTTTTCAGAACCGACCTATATACTTTTTTACAAGTTTCGTAAAATGTGAATTTTCAGAAGACTATTTTTTTTTGAATTAGATTCTTATATCTTCATTTTGATTTTGTAGATTTTGGACACCGAATACTTAACCAAACATTCTGCTTCAAATGAGCCTATAGACTGTAAACAGGGTTCAAGATTTCGACTCAATACTAAAATGCCTATAACTCCTGTTGAAAATTCGATTTGTACCAAACTGATTTTATTTAAAACTAGACTTGAAAAATCTTTCTTTTGACATATAGTTTGAAAATTTTGAAATTCAATTGCCTACCCTATTATCTGTTGAATCCGACCTATAAATTCGCAAAAAGTTGATTGTGTTTTTGCCCTTGGGTTACCAAATCAAAAGTAACTCCGTGTTGGGAACCCTGTTTCATACGAAATTTGTTCCATCAAAATATAGATTGATATATGGTTCGACCATAGCTTTCTTATGGGTATTGGAGCATAATTGATATTCTGAAATAATTGTCGTACATCGAATTCGTCCGAAATCGAGCTTTGGTCGATTTCCGATTCTGCTCCATTCCTTCGATATTGAATTCGCCTAACCTTCTTATTGGAATTGAGCTAAATATGATTGCTTGGAATCCATGTACACTCTTGTTTTCATTTCATTCCAAATCTGAATACATTTGTGAGAGATTTGTTCTTTGTTTCGTATTGTCTCGAAAAGGCACGACGCTTTTGTTGTTCCGTGTTTCCGACATATGCTACTTATTGTTAAACCGCCTCTTGTACGGTGTGTGGGATTGTCCGGACCTTTGCGAAATGGTAAAGAGTACGCGCTTATTGCCCGCTATATGGGGTCCCGCCTGGATATTCTCGGACCTTTGCGAAATGGTAAAGGGTATGTGCTTAGAGCTGCGATGCTCGCCCCTCGACTTCACCTAGACGTGGGTGGATGGAACTCCCGACGTGGAGACATTTGTCGTGGTCATTCGAAATGGATGGATCACATTCGACCGAGATCCCACTACACCTTCTATATGTTTGATATGACATCCGTAGTTTTGGTGAGTTGTTTTGTTCATGCTCGGATAAGAATGATATGATCATGACGTCAAGGACGACGTTTGAGCTTCTGACGATATTTGTTTTGATATGCTCAAATGCTTCATTCATCGATGATTTTGCTTCAAATATTCCATATGCCGTTGATATGCTTCGTAACATTTCGTATGCCACCGATAAGCTCGATATGTTTCCTTATTCGTGATGCTCCAATTACTCTATGCCCATCCGTGAACCAAATATGTAAGATTGAAAAGACAATTATGTTTCGCTCCTAACGATATTATGTCTACGAAATCGTATATTCCTTGTAATTAAACCGTATCCCTTCGAAATTGTATTATTTTGATATGGATATGTTAGTCACTTGTCCTTTCACCCCGCTTAAGATCAATGAGGCGGAAAGTTTAGAAGATTGAAGATTTTAAGATATGTGTTTTTGTTGTATAAGCTACTGATCTTATGAAATGTGACGATGAATCTAAACCCGTGGATTTTGTGTAAGACAAAGGATCCCTCATGTATAGGATTTTGAATGTTAAGTTAAATTCATGTAATGATATGAATTTATGGTAATCGTTGATTTGGATCATAGACTTCCCACTTATGAGTTTATGTGGTTATTATTTCAAGAGTTGAGTTCGATTATATGAATTATCGAGTGATGCGTGGTATGTTTAACGCATGGTGATGAATTCAGAGACCATGAGGTGAAAATTGATCCGAATGTTTTCTTAGTGACCTCAAAATGTATGTTTGGATCCCGGATTAGTTACGAGGAAAATTTTAAATATTGTCGATATTTTGGAGGGCGTGATGAGGTGGTATCGAGCACGATTTGAGAATCACTAAGAATATTCTCTTTGAGGTTTATTGACTATCATTTAGAGATCGATCAAAGAAAATATTTTTTGATGTTTTAGGAAACGAGGATGACGAGATCATCCGGTTCTCTGTCAGATCACGATCAATTGAGTGGTATCATGCGGACTTTGGAGACTATGGCACAAGTGATGCAACAACAACAACAACTCCATCAAGGAAGTAATGATGGAACAGAGACATCAAACCGCATTTAGGTTGGGAATTAAGCTTTAAGAAGCTTAGTCCTCCCGCTTTAGTGGTGAGTCCGATCCAATGGTGGTAACGATGGATGATGCAGATAGAGAAAATATTTGATGCTTTAAATTACCCCGATGATCGAAGGTTTTTCTTGCCACCTTTATCTTTGGAAGGAGAAGTCGAACACCGGTGGAGAATGATTAAGAGGATGTCGAAATCAAACACGAGCCAATGACATAGAAGTTATTCCAAGAAAAGTTTACGATAAATATTTTCCAGATCAGAGAGAGCAAAAGAATTGGAGTTCTTGAATCTTATCCAGGAAGTACGATTCTAAAGTATGAATCTAAATTCACCGAGCTCTCCGGGTTTGCCACATATACGATGATGAATCTAGAAAAGCAAGAAGGTTTGAAAGGGATTACTACAAGAATAAGAAGTCGAACGTCACTTTAAAATTACGAACATATCGATACTGAGAAAGAGCTTTGAAAATTGAAAGAGACATGGAGGAAATTCAAGAAATCATTGGCAAGAACAAAAGGGACAAATTTATCGGCAAAAGCAGAGAGAAAATGAATATGAAGCTAGTAACAAGAGGTTTAAGACATCCGGATTTGGGAAACCATTGGGAGGACACTTATGTGCAAAATGTGGATTAAATCATGAAACAAGTCGGTGTGATGGAGCATGTTTTGGTTGTGGAAAGCTAGATCATCAATTAAGAGATTGCCCACGAAAAGGAAGAAAGAGCCATCCTCTCCTAGACCCTCACATGCTAGAGTGTACGCTTATCATCGAACAAGATTCTAAGGCTTCCAAATCGGTGGTGGAAGGTATTCTTTGCTTTAATAGAAATGCAAAAGTTTTGTTTGATCCGCCTAACTTATCGTTTGTTTCACAATACTTTGCTTGTCACTTGGATATTCTACCTAAACCCCGGATTATATGTTATATGTAACAACCTTGGAGATTCATTGGCAACAAACTTGGTCTACCCATCTTGTTTGATCTCTATCGAGACCGCGAACTCCTTGATTTGATTCTCCTAGAGATCCGTGGCTTTGATATTATACTTGGTATGGATTGGTTATCTTCTCATCACGCTAGTATTGATTGTTACAAAAATAATTACTTCGTACGGATCAGCCTATATTTTTCTTTGAGGGCATTAGGCATGATTTGCCTCCTTGGATATCGACTTCAAGTTTATCGCCTTACGCAGAAGGTTATTTTTGTTATATGGTGTGTGTAAAGGAGCATTCGATCGAAACCCACCTAGATGAAATTATAGTGGTCAAAGAATTTCCGATGTATTCCCGGATGACTTGCCGGTTTACCTCTAGATAGAGAGGGTGAATTTGCTATTGATTTAGTCCCCAAGACAACCCCAATATCTAAGCCTCCCTACGAATGGCACCACTCGAGCTAGAGGAGTTAAAGAAGCAAATACAAGAATTATTAGATAAGGGTTTAACATGTATCCCCATGGGTGCTACTATTAGTGAAGAAGAAGGATGGAACATCGAGGCTTTGTATTGATTATGACAATCGGTGACCATCAAAAATAAGTATCCCATACCTAGAATTGATGATTTGTTTGATCAATCAGGTGCACAAATATTCTCTAAGATTGACCGAGGTCGTTACTATCGATTGAAGATCAAGGAGGAGGATATTTCAAAACAAATTTAACTCGATATGGTCATTATGAATTCTTGGTGATGCCTTTTGGTTTGACAAATGCCCTAGCTTTTATGGAACTAATGAATAGGATATTTCAACCACTTTTGGATATCCGTGTAATTGTATTTATTGATGACATATTGGTGTATTCAAGGAGTAATCGGAGCATGAGGAACACTTGAGAGATGTGTTGTCCATACTAAGAGAAAAGAAGTTGTATGTGAAGTTCAAAGAATGTGAATTTTGGTTGAATGAAGTTGCTTTCTTAGGCCATGTGATTTCGTGGAAGGGTATATCCTGATCCAAGGAAAATAGGTAGTTGAATGGGAAGTACCAACAAATGTAATGAAGTTAGAAGCTTCTTGGGGGCAGTTATTACAGGAGATTTGTGGAGGGATTCTCTCGAATTGCACAACCTCTCACCAAACTCACTAAAAAGAACATGAAATTTGTATGGGGTGATGATTGTGAGCAAAGTTTTCAAGAGTTAAAAGAAGGTTGACTAGTGCCCTATTCTCACTATTCCAAGTGGTAGTGAGGGATTTGTAGTTTATACCGATGCTTCAAGAAAAGGCCTAGGATGTGTTTTGATGCAGAAGGAGAGTAATTGCTTATGCTTCTAGGCAACTTAAAGGTTATGAATTGAATTATCCGACTCATGATTTGGAGTTAGGAATTATTTTGCTCTAAAGATTTGGAGACATTATTTGTATGGACGATTTGAAATCTTCACGATCACAAGAGTTTAAAATATATTTTCACCGTAAAGAGTTAAACATGAGGCAAGAAAGATGGATAGAACTTCAAGGATTATGATTGTGCCATCCGTTATCACCCGCAAAGCCAATGTTGTAGATGCACTTAGTAGGAAATCTACAAGTTTTATGGCTAGTCCGTGAAGCAATGGAAGTTATTAGAAGAAAATTTTGATTTGAAAGCTTTGAGGAAAGAGCAAGACTCGATGATATTGATGGCCTCCATTCAAGTGCAACTGATCTTATTCAACAAATTAAGGAAGCACAATTACGAGATCCACATTTAATCTACTTGAGGAATGAAGTAGAAAAGGAATCAAGCCACAATTTCAAGTTTCAAAGGATGGCCTATTGAGATTTGGGGAGAGAGTATGTACCAAATGAACCGGATATCAAGAATCAAATCCTAAAGGAAAGTCATACTTAGTACACCATACATCCCGGGAGCACTAAGATGTATAGAGATCTTCAAAGTCATTATTGGTGGGAAGGCATGAAGAAGGAAATTGCAATGTATGTTTCAAAATGTTTGACTTGTCGAAATCAAAGTAGAACACCAAAGACCGGAGGGTTGTTGCAACCTTTAGATATCCCCGAATGGAAATGGGAATGTATTACTATGGATTTTGTTTTAGGATTACCCGTAACCTCTAGGAAGCATGATGCTATTTGGGTTATCATTGATAGGTTAACAAAATCTGCACACTTCCTACCGATTAATATGACTTCTTCGCTTGATAAACTTGCAAATTTATATGTCAATGAAATAGTAAGACTTCATGGTATTCCAACGGAGATCATCTCGATAGAGACTCGATTTCTCTAGATTCGGAGAAGATCAGGAGTCGATGGGCACTAAAGTTAAGTTTAGTATCGATATCATCCTCGATCGATGGTCACGAAAGAACAATTCAAACACTTGAGGATTTGCTTAGAGCCTATGTTATGGATTGGAAAGGTGAATGGGTTAAGGATATTTCACTTGTTGAGTTCATGTATAATAATAGTTATCATTCAAGTATTCGATGGCTCCTTATGAAGCTTTATACGGGCGAAAGTGCATAACACCTATATGTTGGGAGGAAGTTGGTGATGAAAGTCGTTAGCATCGGACAAGGTACAAGAAACTACCGAGAAAATTGAAGTTATAAGGAAAAGGTTAAAGATCGCTAGTCGTCACAAGAGTTATCAAAGAAGACGAGATATTGAGTTTGAAATCGGAGATTTTGTATTCTTAAAATTATAAGGTTTGGGAAGAAAGGAAAATTAAGCCCAAGATTTATTGGACCTTTTAGGTTCTTGAGAGGGTTGGTTCTCATACAGATTGCCTTGCCACCAAAGATTGCCATGTCCATGATATATTTCATATCTCGATGATTAGAAAGTATATATATGACCCTTCTCACATCATTAAGTATGAGCTGGTGGAGATCGATAAAGATTTATCTTATGTGGAAGAGCCTATTCAGATTGTTGATAAGAAAGAAAAAGTCCTAAGGAATCGAGTCATCCCAATCGGTTCAAGTAAATTGGAGACATCATTCGGAGAGGAGACAACTTGGGAGCTAGAGGAGGAAATGAAAAGGTGTATCCCAGTCTTTTCATCGATAGAGGTACGATAAATTTCGAGGACTAAATTTTTCTTTTAAGAGGGGGAGAGTGTAACACCCCTCATTTCCGAATTTTCGTATAAATTTCTGGTGATAATGTAAGCATTCATTTTAAATTGACAAAAGAAATAGAGTATGAATCAGAGGTAACTTATTTGTAAGATTTGGGTGATCTGTTCAACATGCTCCTGATCTTAGTATGGACAACACATCTCTCAAGTGTTCCTCATGCTCCTGATTACTCCTTGAATACACCAATATGTCATCAATAAATACAATTACACAGATATCCAAAAGTGGTTGAAATATCCTATTCATTAGTTCCATAAAAGTCAGGGCATTTGTCAAACCAAAAGGCATCACCAAGAATTCATAATGACCATATCGAGTTCGAAAGTCGTTAAATATCCTCCTCCTTGATCTTCAATCGATAGTAACGACCTCGTGTCAATCTTAGAGAATATTTGTGCACCGCAATTGATCAAACAAATCATCAATTCTAGGTATGGGATACTTATTTTTGATGGTCACCGATTCAACTGCCTATAATCAATACAAAGCCTCAATGTTCCATCCTTCTTCTTCACTAATAGTACTGAGCACCCACGGGATACACTGGTCGTATGAAACCCTTATCTAATAATTCTTGTATTTGCTTCTTTAACTCCTCTAGCTCGAGTGGTGCCATTCGTAGGGAGGCTTAGATATCGGGGTTGTCTGGGACTAAATCAATAGCAAATTCACCCTCTCTATCTAGAGGTAAACCAGTAAGTCATCCGGGAATACATCAGAAATTCTTTGACCACTACAATTTCATCTAGGTGGGTTTCCGATCCGAATGCTCCTTTACACACACCATATAACAAAAATAACCTTCTGCAAGACGATAAACTCAAGTGTCGATATCAAGCAAGGAGGCAAATCATGCCTAATGCCCTCAAAGAAAAATATAGGCTGATCCGTACGCAGAAGTAATTATTTTTGTAACAATCAATACTAGCGTGATGAGAAGATAACCAATCCATACCAAGTATAATATCAAAGCCCCGGATCTCTAGGAGAATCAAATCAAGGAGTTCGCGGTCTCCAATAGAGATCAAACAAGATGGGTAGACCAAGTTTGTTGCCAATGAATCTCCAATAGCTTGTTACATATAACATATAATCCGTGGGTTTAGGTAGAATATCCAAGTGACAAGCAAAGTATTGTGAAACAAACGATAAGTTAGAGGATCAAACAAAACTTTTGCATTTCTATTAAATGAAAGAATACCTTCCACCACCGATTTGGAAGCCTTAGAATCTTGTTCGATAGCGTACACTCTAGCATGGGTGAGGGTCTAGGAGTGGCTCTTTCTTCCTTTTGGGCAATCTCTTAATTGATGATCTAGCTTTCCACAACCAAAACATGCTCCACACCAAAACACCGACTTGTTTCATGATTTAATCCACATTTTGCACATAATCGTGTCCTCCCAATGGTTTCCCAAATCCGATGTCTTAAACCTCTTGTTACTAGCTTCATATTCATTTTCTCTCGCTTTTGCCAAGAATTTGTCCCTTTTGTTCTTGCCAATGATTTCTTGAATTTCCTCCATGTCTCTTTCAATTTTCAAAGCTCTTTCACCGTACGATATGTTCGTAATTTTAAAGTCGATATTCTTCTTATCACGTAATCCCTTTCAAACCTTCTTGCTTTTCTAGATTCATCATCATCATATGTGGCAAACCCGAGAGCTCTGAATTTAGATTCATACTCAGAATCATACTTCCTGGATAAGATTCAAGAACTCCAATTCTTTTGCTCTCTCATACAACTGGAAAATATTTATCGAAACTTTTCGAATAACTTCTATGTCATTGGCTCATGTTTGATTTCGACATCCTCTTAATCATTCTCCACCGTGTTCACTTCTCCTTCCAAAGATAAAGGTGGCAAGAAAACCTTCGATCATCGTGGTAATTTAAAGCATCAAATATTTTCTATCTGCATCATCCATCGCTCGCCACCATCGATCGACTCACCACTAAACCGGGAGGACTAAGCTTTAAACCGTCCAATTCCCAACCTCGTCGGTTTGATGTCTCTGCTCCATCATTACTTCCTTGATGGACGTTGTTGTTGTTGCATCACTTGTGCCATAGTCTCCAAAGTCCGCACGATACCACTCAATTGATCGAGATGCAACAGAGAACCAGATGATCTCGCCATCCTCGCTTTCCTAAAACATCAAAAAATATTTTCTTTGATCAATCTCTAAATGATAGTCACTAAACCTCAAAAGAGAATATTCTTAGTGATTCTCAAATCACGCTCGATACCACCTCTCACGCCTCCAAAATATCGACAATATTTAAAATTTTCCTCACAACTAATCCAGATCCAAACACACATTTTGAGGTCACTAAGAAAACATTCAGATCAAATTTTCACCTCTATAGTCTACAAATTCATCACCCGCAGCTCATAAACATACCACGATCACCGATAATTCATATAATCAACTCAACTCTTCAAAATAATAACCACACATAAACTCATAAGTGGGAAGTCTATGCAATACCAAATCAACGATTACCATAAATTCATATCATTACATGAATTTAACTTAACATTCCAAAATCCTATACATGAGGGATCCTTTGTCTTACACAAAATCCACGTGTTTAGATTCATCGTCACATTTCATAAGACGAAAGTAGCTTATACAACAAAACACATACGCTAACAAAGATCCGCCTAAAATCTTCTAAACTTTCCACCGCCTCACCTCAATCTTAACAATTAAGCAAGCGATACGCTATCCTAAAAATTTATCAACAAACGGGTGAGCATAAGGAGCTCGAAGTGACTAACATATCCATATCAAAATAATACAATTTCCAAAGGGATACAAATTACAAGGCGTAATATACGATTTCGTAGACATAATATCGTTAGGAGCGTAAACATAATTGTCTTTTCAATCTTACATATTTGGTTCTGACGATGCATAGAGTAATTGGAGCATCACAAGAATAAAGGAAACATATCGGAGCTTATCAGTGGCATACGAAATGTTACGAAGCATATCAACGGCATATGGAATATTTCGAAGCAAAATCATTAGTGAATGAAGCATTTCAGAGCATATCAAAAACAAATATCGTACAGAAGCTCAAACGTCGTCCTTGACGTCGCAATCATATCATTCTTATCCAGAGCATGAACAAAAACAACTCACCAAAACTCTGGATGTCATATCAAACATATAGAAGGTGTAGTGGATCTCCGAATGTGATCCATCCATTTCGAACGACCACCGACAAATGTCTCCCACGCCCGGGAGCTCCATCCACCCACGCCAGGTGAAGTCGAGGGGCAGAGCATCGCAGTCTAAGCACATACCCTTTACCATTTCGCAAAGGTCCGTAATATCCCACGAGCGGGACCCCATATATAGCATAAGCGATACCCTTTACCATTTCGCAAAGGTCCGCATAATCCCACACACCGTAGTACAAGAGGATCAATAATAAGTAGCATATGAAACACACGCGAACAACAAAACGCGTATGTGCCTTTTCGAGACAATACGAAACAAAAACAAATCTCTCACAAATGTATTCAGATTTGAATGAAATGAAAACAAGAGTGTACATGGATTCCAAGCAATCATATTTAGCTCAATTCCAATAAGAAGGTTAGATTTAATTCAATATCCAAAGGAATGGGAATACGAAATCGACTAAAGCTCGACAATTCCGCACAAAGAAACAAATATTTCAGAATATCAATTATGCTCCAATACCCATAAGAAAGTGGTCGAACCATATATCAATCTATATTTTGATGGAACAAATTTCGTATAAACAGGTTCCCAACACGGAGTTACTTTTGATTTGATAACCCAAGGGCAAAACACAATCACTGCTCGAATTTATAGGTCGGATTCAACAGATAATAGGGTAGACAATTGAATTCCAAAATTTTCAAACTATATGTCAAAAGAAAGATTTTCAAGTCTAGTTTCAAATAAAATCAGTTTGGTACAAATCAGAATTTTCAACAGGAGTTATAGGCATTTTAGTATTGACGGTCGAAATCTTGAACCCTGCTTTTACAGTCTATAGGCTCATTCAAAAGATGTTTGGGTAAGTATTCTGTCCAAAATCTACAAAATCGTGTCAAAAGGAAGATATAAGAGTCTAATTTCAAACAAAATAGTTCCTCAATTCACATTTTAATCGAAACTTGTAGTCAAAAGGTATAGGTCGCTTTATCAAAAACTTCAGAATCCATGGTTCTATGTCCAAAGAGAGACATATCAGTTTCTTAATATAAATCCTTCAATTTATTTTGAATCCACATAAAAACAGAGACTAAAGATTCTGTAGGATGGGTTTGATAATTTTGACCCTAAGTGAAAAGATTTGAGCAAGAACCCTTAAAGCCCCAATTTTTTTTTTTCCTGATCATCCACGCAGCTGCCTTCTCTGCTTCCTTAAGAACGAAGGCAGAGAGGCTTAAACGGTGGAATTTGTCATTTTATACATTTTGCAATTTAGTCCTTGCATTTAGTACATTTAGGATTAGGTCCTCAGGATTTACATATAGGTCCTCAGATTCTTTTTTTTTTTTTTTTTTTTGAACAGATCACCCAAATCTTACAAATAAGTTACCTCTGATTCATACTCTATTTCTTTTGTCAATTTAAAATGAATGCTTACATTATCACCAGAAATTTATACGAAAATTCGGAAATGAGGGGTGTTACACTCTGCTCCTTAGAGCTCAAAAATAGAGCAACTCAGGAGGCCAGTTTGACCGCCAAATACATTCTAACTAAGTACATTTAGCAAAATTAGCCTGTGTACAATTAGGAATTGAAATGGTGTGTGCCACGGCGGGGGGTTGGTGGAGGAGGGTTAAGGGACTATGCGATGGCAAAGGAGGAAGAAGAGGAGAAAGAAAGAGATACCGAGAAAGTTATTTATGCATGTGTACAATTAGGAATTGAAATGTGCAAGGATCAACCTCAGACTTTTCTATTTCCTTATATATGTCAATAAAGCATAACCTCAAAAACATGTCCTAGTGGATGTAGACTAACTTCTTCATGCATGTGTACAAGAGCTGGACTTTCAAATGAATCAAGTTGACCGTCAACTAATTATGCTCCCAACTGCTATACATTTTCTGAAGTTAAATTTGGTTTAATCTAAAGTTGATTTTTTTAGATTTTTACTACTTAATACTGATCAAGTGTCATTCATCTTTACTTAAGTTTTCATGTTTCAGAAATATGAGTAATTTGAGTTAGGACATCTAATATGTTATGGTTGTAATGGAATGCGCTAACTGAATCATCTTAACTGGTCATGAGCAGATCAAACTTGAGGCATAATAGGGTCCTACACCTTGAACCATCACATGGCATGCTTTCTGTTATAGTTTTAGCTACCTATCAAACTACCAATCCACATGTAAGAGACTGAAACTAATTGACTTAGTTCATTCCCAAATTTACCTGATTTACTTAAGAAAATAAATAGGCAACTGTATTGCCCATAAAGAGGTAACAGCAAGGTTTGCAATTTCGACATTTATCGCCCGATACGAGTGTTACATACCGGTCCGCCAGGTTGCCGATACGTGGACCGCCCGCTACCGGGCAGTACCACCAAAAATCGACTGTCGATGGTCGATTTCGGCCGTCGACGGTCGATTGAGGGAGAAAAAGGAAAGAAGAAGAAGAGGAAAAGAAAAAAAAGAAGAGAAGAATAAAACCTAGCGCCTGTCCTCACCTGCGCACCATCGTCGCCCTCGCCAACCGTCGACGGTCGATTGAGGGAGAAAAAGGAAAGAAGAAGAAGAGGAAAAGAAAAAAAAGAAGAGAAGAATAAAACCCAGCGCCTGTCCTCACCCGCACCATCGCCGCCTCGCCTGCCGCCGCCCGCACCAAGACGGGAGAAAGATCGAGGCGACGCCGCCTTTTCTTTTATTTTTAAATATTTTTAATATATATTAATATTATATAATATTATATTATATTATAAAATATTATATTATATTTAATATATTGGGTGGTAGGCACTATGCGTACTGCCCGGTACCGGTACCATACCGGTACCGACAATATGTTGGTATATCGGTACAGACCGGTAAGTCAAATCTTGGATAATAGTATAAACACGTCCGATTATATAAATCAAGTCACCTTAATGTTGTTATTTTAACTTGGTATCTTCTTCTTGCATCACTGTTCCCTACAGCAACCAATTTATACCCAAACCTCTCTCCAAAATATAGTCCACATTTCTCCTTATATTTTTTTTTCCTTTAACAGAAATTTTTGGTGACAGGTCTCCTGATCAGTAAGCAATTACTTCTGGTTTTGATCCAAGCAACAGTTAGCCCAAGTCATCCAAGGGATCCAGGAAGTATGTTAGGACCCTAGCTAGGTCGGGTCCTAAGTCCACTGAGTCAAAATGTCATTGAGTGTAATAAAACCCTAAATTAGCCGCCACCCCCTATTGAGTGGTCGGCTAGGGTTAGAGAGGAGTCCTTACGGAGAGGGACTCCTAGCCGACCACTTCTCATATTTGGGGTGGTTGGCTAGGCTTAGAAGTGGGAGAGTCCCCATTAGTTTGGCCTCTCTAGGTTGGTTAGAGTTAAAGTAGCAGTCCTATTAGGAGTTAGGGTTTTGAGTCCTTATATAAACTCATGTAGCCACCACTATTTCATAATGAATAAGATCAATCTTTCTTCAGCCATTAGGCCAAATACCTTGGAGGAGGGAACCCCTACAGAGTTCCAGGAGGCCGGTCCTCTATAGAGATCAAACCCCAAGCTTAGAATCTGCAAGGGTTCTAACACTTGGTATCAGAGCAGCGTTCCTTGGTGCTTCGCGGCCTTTCCACAGTCGCCTATTATCTTCATCCAGCAGCCCAAGCAATTTTTGCAATTGCCAAGATCATCGCCAACTCTGTCGTCATCACCACTGCCGCAGATCACCCCTTCAATCTCCACAAGAATTGCATCAGGTTCTGGTAATCTACCTTACTACTGCTGCAATTTAGTTATCCTAAACCAAAAACCTAAAAAAGTGTTCCCCTATTACGCTGCACAAACTTGACGTCGCAAAATTTCCATCTTTACGATGAAAGTTACGCGGCAGATTTCAATCGCATACTACTGTCTAATAGGACTCCATTATCTTACCCGTTGAAGAGGTTTTCATCACCCACGCCTATTTGCTACTGTTATTCCTTTATCTTACACGTTGAAGAGGTTTTCCCATACTTTCATTGCTGCAAATTTCAACCATCGCAAATGTTATCGTTATTGCGAAGGCGAAACGGTGCAGAAATTTTCAGCCATCTGTTTGCCTCTTGAAACCAGTTTTATGCTCCCCTATTTTGGCCGAAATTTTTATATGATTTCATAGATCGTCTTAGCCCTCATCTAAGATCGATCTCTGAAAAGAATTCTCTCTGAAACCGATTCTATTGTGCTCTAATTCTTCATCACGTATTGCTGGAATTTTTACGACGAAGAATCTGCCCTCCGTCTTTTCCCCTATTTCCCTACCGTTACTCTGTCGAAATTTTATCAACTTTTTTACTGATATTAACCACATCTGAACCGAGGAGTTCTGCATATTTTTCTTGAGTTTTCCTCTGATATTTACGTCTAGAATTCATCGTTTCTCTGACATAAAATCTATTCGGCAGGACAGCACATCGTAGCACCCTTCTTTGTCGAATTTCATCGGATTTGAGTGCTGTCTTTTACGGGTTTTTGGACTCTTTCTCTCATCTGCAAATCCTACCATCCTCACCAAGAATCCCTCCAAACTGCACCCTAAACTGATCCCAAACAGTCACCCAAATCAGCCCTAAACCGCAGCCTACTTCCATCAAACCGATCCACCTACCTAACTGGCCACCTCTTCCTCAAGAACCTCTTATGCCCCTAACACGACAACAGAAAAAGGACCTCAACATTACGGATCTAGAGGCCTACACCATGGCATCGAAGGAGGCCATTAATGCCAAGTTTGAAGCCTTTGAAAGCCACATGGAGTAGACGATGTGATCCCTTTTTGCCGAATTCAGCATGGGCCAACCACCTAGCTCGAAGAAATCAGAATAAGGAGAAACTTCAGATCGGCGAGACGATCCTCAATAGCATGGTCACATCATCCCTGATCCAAACAATTCACGCATGAAGGTTGACTTCCCTAGATGGGAAGAAGGAGACCCGATCGGATGGATCGTGCGTGCGGAGTGCTATTTTCGATTCTACCGAATCGCCGATGCTACAAGGGTGGAGATTGCTGCCATCCACCTCGAGGGAGACGCTATTGAGTGGTTCAATTGGTTTGAGCACACCCATGGAGGTCTCTCTTGGCAGCGATTCAAGGAAGGACTACTAAATTGCTTCGAACCAACCAATTTCGACAACATCGACGGACAATTGGCGAAGATTCGGCAAACCTCTACAGTACACAAATACCAAACAAGGTTTGAACCTTTATCTAACCAAACTGTGGATTGGTCTGAAAATCAACTTTTAGGGACTTTTATTGAGGGCCTAAAACCGAAGATTAGAGGAGAAGTAAAGGCGCGGCAACCTTACACTCTTATGGTGGCGATTTTTTTTACAAGAATCCAAGAAGAACGATTAAACCACAAAGTACGAAGGACAAGGGTCGCTCCCCGACCAGCCATGCCGAAGCCTTCAGGCCCCTCTACTACCATCCGAGCCCCCGCACCAAAAAAATTAACAAGAGACGAGCTTCATAAACGATTGGCCAAGGGGTTGTGTTAGCACTATGATGAACCGTGGAGCCGAGAACATCGCTGCAAAAAGGGTCGGCTCCTCGTGATTGAACCAGTAGAGGATGAGGACAGCGAATCATCTGAAGAAAGTCACGAACCCAAAGATAAAGCCACGGAGGAAGAGCCCCAACCGGCCGACTATACAGTGCACGTGCTGGCCGGCTACTCCAACCCGCAGACAATGAAAGTTGGAGGACTCCTTAAACAGCAACCTATCACCATTCTTATAGATACGGGCAACACCAATAACTTCCTCAACAGCAAGGTTGTTGCATGTATGGCGCTTCAAATCGAAGGTTGCAACAAGTTCGACGTAAAGGTCGCTGATGGCCGAATCCTCAATTGCGACCAACGGTGCCCGCGGGTAAAATTGCTCCAACAAGACCAAGAAGTGGTAGCTGATTTCTTCCTCCTACCTATCGATGACTACGAAGCCGTGCTTGGGATTGAATGGCTCACAACATTAGGTGACATCTCCTGGAATTTTTCTAAATTAATCATGAAGTTTTATTGTAAAGGGAGATAGGTCACATTGCGAGGCAAGCGCGAGAGCAATATCTCCACCGTTTCGACGCAGCGAATGGAGAAGGTGCTACACAAAACAAATGGTGGATTTTTTATGCATATCCAGCAGTCATCAAAGAAGGAAAAAGTGCAAAATTAAGATCCTAAGCTTGCCTTATTGCTGGACAAATTCGCAGATGTTTTCACGAAGCAACATGGGCTGCCCCCAACCGACCGTTTGATCATCGCATCCCTATATTGCCGGGCAAACCTCCAGCAAATTTGAGATCGTACCGCTATCCTCACTTGCAGAAGGATGAGATTGAGAACATCGTTAAGGAGATGCTCGACACCGGAGTGAATTCGACCAAGCTGCAGCCCTTACTCCTCACCGATGTTGCTAGTGCGTAAGAAGGATGGTACGTGGCGGATGTGCATTGATTACCGAGCTTTGAACATCATCACCATCAAAGACAAATACCTTATACCCGTAGTAGATGAGCTCTTGGATGAACTAAAAGGAGCCCAAGTCTTCACTAAATTGGATCTCCGTTCCGGATACCAAAAATTCGGGTATGCACTGAAGATGTTCCGAAAATTGCATTCCGCACACATAACGGCCACTACGAATTTTTGGTAATGCCCTTCAAACTTACGAATGCTCCTTCTACTTTTCAAAGCTTGATAAACGATATTTTCTGGAGGTATTTACGCAAGTTATATTAGTATTTTTTTATTATATTCTCATTTATAGCCCTACACTTGATATGCATTTTCAGCACTTGCGAATTGTTCTAACAATCCTTCGAGAGAATACCCTTTATGTTAAACAATCAAAGTGCAGCTTTTTAAAGCGTAAAGTGGAGTATCTAGGGCACATTATATCAAAGGATGGAGTGGCGGTAGACCCGACAAAGATCAAAGCAATGCAAGGATGGCCGAAACCTACGAATATAAAATCGCTGCGAGGCTTCCTTGGACTCACGGGCTACTATCGGAAATTCGTGAACGATTATGGCAAGATCAATGCCCCACTCACGTCCCTACTGAAGAAAGACTCCTTCTTATGGTCAGATAAAGCTTCCATAACCTTTGAACGACTCAAGGCAGCCATGACGATGACATTGGTCCTAGCGCTGCCCGATTTCAGCCGCACCTTCATGATTGAGGCCGACACGTCCGGAGTTGGAATTGGGGTTGTTCTAATGCAAGATGGCCGACCTCTTGCTTACACCAGCAAGGCTTTGTCTCCCTCCTATCTTAAAATGTCGGTGTATGATAATGAAATGCTTGCCATCGTACACGCCGTCACAAAGTGGAGACCCTACTTAATTGGTCGATGCTTCCAGATTAAGATCGACCATCGAAGCCTCAAGTATTTTATGGAGTAGAAAATAT
The DNA here is from genome assembly GCA_021527575.1 of Ensete glaucum. NCBI lineage: Eukaryota > Viridiplantae > Streptophyta > Magnoliopsida > Zingiberales > Musaceae > Ensete > Ensete glaucum. Next base: position 7,717,191 of record CM038556.1, read on the forward strand.
CTTCCCCAGAGCAACAACGATGCGTAACTAAACTTCTTGGTATTGATTATGAAATTATTTATCGAAAGGGGAAAGAGAATGTTGTTGCAGATACTCTATCTCGGCTACCGGGACAAGCCGAAATTTCAACCGTCTCCCTTCCCTCCACCGACTTCCTCAAAGACATTAAAGAGGAGTGGAAGAACGACCAAGAAACCCGAGGCATCATTGAAAAATTAAAGAAGAATCCGGGTTCCATGGGCCACTATACTTAGGATTCGAAGGACCTACGCTACAAAGACTGAATTGTGATTGTTTCTTCTTCCCCTTGTATCAAAATTATTTTGCATGAGTTACACTCTTCACCTTCAACAAGGCACTCCGGATTTATGAGAACATATAAGAGGGTGAAGCAGAACTTGTTTTGGAGAGGCATGAAAAGATCGATTTATGATTATATATCTAAATGTGATGTATACCAACAGCAAAAAGGTGAAACGATGGCAAGTTCGGGAAAACTACAACCACTACCTATACCAGACTCAGCATGGACTGACATCTCCATGGACTTCATCGAAGGGCTATCACCATCTCAAGGTAAAAGCACGATCTTTGTGGTGGTAGATCGTCTAACCAAATATGCTCATTTCTGTGCTGTGAGACATCCTTATACCGTTATCAATATTGCTCAACTCTTTGTGCAAAATATTGTAAAACTGCATAGGATGCCAAGGTCGATTGTGAGCGACCGTGACAAGGTGTTTACAAGTAAATTTTGGACCGAGCTCTTCCAACTACAAGGCACTATATTGAAGATGAGCATAGCTTATCATCCACAGACGGACGGCCAAACAGAAGTGGTGAACAGATGCCTCGAGACTTACTTACAGTGCTTCACCAGTGATTGGCCCAAAGAGTAAACAAGGTGGCTTCCTTGGGCCGAATGGTGGTACAACACAACTTATCATTCATCGACTAAATGTACCCCCTATGAGGCATTGTATAGCTGACCGCCCCCTGTAATACCTAAATATGTAATTGGTGCGGCCAAAGTGGATCAGGTCGACCAAAACTTAATTGACAGGGACAAGCTTATGCAGTTGCTGAAAGACAACCTAACTACCGCCCAAGCCCGCATGAAGCAGCAAGCAGACACGCACCGAAGCGAGCAAGAATTTTCAGTAAGAGATTGGGTCTACCTTCGCCTACAACCATACAAGCAACTGTCAATCAACACCAGAGCGTCGATGAAGCTATCTCCACGATTCTATGGACCATATCAAATTTTGGAGCATAATGGGGCTGTGGCATACAGATTAAAGCTCTCGGATGACGCTAAGATCTCTCCCGTCTTCCACGTATCCTTGCTAAAGCCGAAATAGGGAGAATGTGAGTTGGTTCAGACTCAACTGCCGAGCACTACTAATGATGGCGAGATTCAAGCTCAACCTGAAGCTATACTTGATCGGAGGATTGTGATGCGTCGATGACGCCCTTCAACTAAAGTACTCGTGAAGTGGAATAATTTACCATCCGAAGATGCAACGTGGGAGTCTTACGAGGAGATGAAGACCCGGTTCCCATAGTTTATGGACCCTCAACCTTGAGGACAAGGCTGATTCAAAGAGGGCGGGCTTAATAGGACTCCAGTAGGGTTGAGTCCTAATCGCCCTAGAAGTAGTCAGTAAAAACTCTATGGGATTGTGATAAAACCCCACCTAGGCACTTTTATCCTATAAAGAAGTATGGTTAGGGTTTAGATTGGGGCCTTAGGGCTTAGTGGCCACCGCCCCCTTTACTGGGTTGGTCGGCCAGGGTTTCCCTCAGCTAGGTCGACTATAGGAGGCCAATAGGGTAATTTTACTTAAGCAAGCACCCCATGGGCTAGGGTTTAGAACCCTATATAATGATATAGCCGCCCCCTCTCTTTTATCAAGTAAGATCATATTTATTTCAGCTATTGTGCCGAGTTCTAGGAGGTAGGAACCCCTATAGTGTTCCAAGGGTTGATCCCCTTCAAAGATCAAATTTCATAGAGCCTTCTCTTGGGTTTCTATCACTGTCCTATCTTTGATCTTGCTGCCATATTTTTTACGTGTTTTTACGATGGCTTTGGCACTCCTTCTCAGTGGATTTCCTTTGGGTTCTATGTAAAATTTTTTGATACAAACCACTGAATTTTTACGTCCAAACTGCTGAATTTTAGACATAAAAATCTGCCACAGCACCTTCTCGTACTCCTTGATCTTGCCGAACTTATTGCTGCCATATTCTATTATGAATTATTCAACGGCATTAGCTTTCCCTTACTATCAGATTTTTATTGAGTTCTACTCGAATCCTTGTTACAAATTGCTGAAAATTTTACGTCTATACAGCTGAAATTTACGATGAAAAATTCTGCCACTATGCCTTTTGTCGTTCTTCTTCTCGTAAACCACCAGATCCTTCCGAATTTGCTACCACCAACCACATCGTCTTTAAGGCTCTCCTCTAGCCTTAAGATGCAGCCGTCGTAGCCTATTTCCAAAATCTACAGCCAACCCACTACCACCAACCACATCGTCTTTAAGGCTCCCCTCTAGCCTTAAGACGCAGTCGTCGTAGCCTGTTTCCAAAATCTACAGCCAACCCAAACTGCAGCCAAAACTACAGCCCAAATAGCATCTACCGTAGCCGCAACCCTCCGCCACCGATCTTTATCTTCCGCAGCCACCAAACCTTGCACTGACCTATGCCCTTAACCCGTCAATAGAAGAAAGATCGTAACATCTCAGATTTGGAGACGTACGCAATGGCGTCTAAAGATTTGATAAATGCCAAGTTGGAGGCATTTGAATCACGCATAGAGGACAAATTGCGCGCTTTATTTGCATAATTCAGAATTAGCAAATTTTTAAGCCCGATAAAATTGCAGCAAGGTGAAAGTTCAAAGAGGCCTACCGAGAAGGAAGAACAAGCCACTAATTTGATGCAACCACGCATGAGGGTAGACTTCCCTTGATGGGTAGAAGGAGACCCGATGGGATGGCTTTCGCACGCAGAATGCTACTTCCGCTATCACCGAACACCGGAGGCTTCTATGGTGGACATCGCTGCCATCCACCTCGAGGGAGACGCAATACAATAGTACAATTGGCTTGAGTACACCCAAGGAGTCCCGACGTGGAGACAATTCAAGAGTGGGTTGATCCGCTTTGGACCGTCCGAATACAAGAACATCGACGACCAACTCGCGAAGATCCGACAAACCTCCACAATCCAAGAATACTAGACCAGGTTCGAAAGATTATCTGATCAAGTTCGTGATTGGTCTGAAAAGCAATTATTACGGACATTCATCGAAGGACTAAAGCTGGAAATAAGAGAAGTAAAAGCGCGGCAGCCCTACACTTTGAGGGTCGTAATCTCCTTCGCCTGAATCCAAGAGAAGCGACTCAACCAAGAGGTCCGAAGGACGAGAACCACACCTTAACCAGCAATGTATAAACCACCCAGCACCGTCCGCTCCCAGCCGTCCCTCGCAGTCGAAGAAATTGACAAGAGAAGAATTTCGCGACAGATCTGCGAAGGGCCTATGTTGGCATTGCGACAAACCGTGGAGCCACGACCATCGCTGCAAGAGGGGATGCCTTCTTTTGATTGAACCCCTCGATGATTCAAAGGAGGAGGTCCACGAGCACAAGAAGGAGGTCATGGAGGAAGAACCACAGCCGACCGATTGTATGATGCATGCTCTTGCCAGCTACACGAACCCACAGACGATGAAAGTGGGAGGACTACTCAAACAGTAGCCAATCACCGTCCTCATCGATACCGAGAGCACCAATAATTTCATGAACAGCAAGGTTGCTGCTTGGATGGTGCTTCATATTGAAGGATGTAGCATGTTTGATGTAAAGGTTGCCGACGGCCGAATTTTGAAGTGTGATCGAAGATGCCCATGCGTAAAGTTGATGCTACAAGACCAAGAAACAGTTGCTGATTTCTTCCTCCGCCCACTCAACGATTATGAGGCGGTGCTCAACTTTGAATGGCTGTCAACACTAGATGATGTTTCCTGGAATTTTTTGAAATTAATTATGAAATTTTTTAGCAAAGGGAAATAGTTGACCTATGTGGGAAACGCGGGCGACAACGATTTCAATGCAGCGAATGGAGAAAGTTTCGCAAAAAGTGAACAGCGGCTTCTTAATGCAACTCTAGTAGCAACATATGAGGGAGCCAACAAAAATTTAAGACCCAAACGTTCTTCAATTGCTAGATGAATTTTCAGACATCTTCGTCGAACCACGCTATCTACCTCCTACCCGACGGCACGACCACCGGATTCCGATTATCCCGGGCAAACCACCAGTAAACACTCAACCATATCTTTATTCTCACCTCCAGAAACGTGAAATAGAGATGATCGTGCATGAGATACTTGAAACATGGGTCATTTGGCCAAGTTGCAACCCTTACTCTTTGTCGGTGCTTCTTGTACGATAGAAAGACAGAACGTGACTAATGTCCATAGATTACCGAGCTCTCAATGGCATAATGGCCAAGGACAAGTATCCTATTCTTATGGTGGATGAATTACTCGATGAATTAAACGGAGCACAAGTCTTCACGAAGCTGAACTTGCGATCCAGATATCATCAAATTCGGGTGCGTGAAGATGACATACTGAAGACCGCCTTTCGAACGCACAACAGCCATGCCCTTCAGTCTCACCAATGCTCCCTCCACCTTTCAGAGTCCCATGAACGATATTTTCTGGAGTTATCTTTGTAGGTTCATACTGGTTTTCTTCGACGACATCATTATTTATAGCCCTTCACTTGAAAGTCATCTTCACCACTTACGACTTGTTTTGATGATTCTTCGGGAGCATACTCTTTGTGCCAAACAATCGAAATGTAGCTTTCTTCAACATAAGGTGGAGTATCTTAGGTACATCATCTCGGAGGAAGGTGTAGCGGTGGACCCTTCCAAGATCGAGGCAATGTAAAGCTGGCCGACACCTAAGAACATAAAATCGCTGCGCGATTTCCTTGGATTAATGGGCTACTACTGTAAATTTGTCAAGGACTATGGAAAAATCAGCACCACCCTGACATCATTGCTGAAAAAGGATGCATTTCAATGGTCGGACAAAGCCTCCACTGCCTTCGACGCTCTTAGGCAGCCATGACGTCTACACTCATGCTAGCACTACCTAATTTCGACAAAATTTTTATTATTGAAGCAGATGCATCGGGAGTTGGGATCGACGTCGTCCTCATGCAAGAAGGCCGACCCCTCGCTTACACCAGCAAGGCATTATCTCCTTCCTATTTAAAAATGTTCATCTACAACAAGGAGATGCTAGCGATTGTGCACGCGGTGACAAAATGGAGACCTTACCTGATCGGTCGGCGCTTTCAAATAAAAACCAACCACAAGAGCCTTAAATATTTTTTGGAGCAGAAGATATCCTCCCTCGAGTAGCAAAAATTGGTAACAGAACTTCTTGGATATGATTATGAAATAACTTACAAAAACAGGAAAGAAAATGTTGTTGCAAATGTGCTCTCTCGACTACCCGAACAAGCTAAATTTTCAGCCCTCTCTTCCGATTAGGAACTTCCTCGAAGACATTAGAAAGGAATGGCGAAATGATCCAGAGATTAGAGAGATCATCAAAAAATTAAAGGATTCAAGCTTCGTGGCACACTACAATTGGGACTCGATGGATTTTGCGCTATAAGGGACATATAGTACTGGTGTCGAATTCTCCTTGCACAAAAATCATTCTACAAAAGATGCACTCCACACCAACAGCGGGGCACTCTAGATTCTTTCAAACTTATAAGAGAATTAAGCAAATTTTTTATTAGAAATAGATAAAGAATGCTATTACTGAATTTGTAGCGCAGTACGACACATGCCAACAACATAAAAGCAAGACGATGGCAAGCCCCGTAAAGCTGCAACCTCTACCCATATCGGACTCGGTGTGGACTAATATATTGATGGACTTCATCGAAGGGCTACCCCATCCCAAGGAAAAGGTATAATCCTCGTCGTGGTCGATCGTCTCATAAAGTATCCCCACTTTTACGTTGTTCGCATCCTTACACGCCACTAGCATTGCTCGAATCTTCATGGAAAATATTATAAAATTGTATGAGATGCCTAGATTTATTGTAAGTGATCGTAATAGGGTCTTCACCAGCAAATTTTGGACAGAATTATTCCAATTACAGGGCATCAAATGGAAGATAAGCACGGCGTGCCATCCACAAACTGACGGCCAGACCAAAGTGGTGAACAGGTGTTTGGCGACATACCTCAGATGCTTCACCAGCGAGCGGTCGAAAGAGTGGACGAAGTGGCTTCCCTGGGCCGAGTGGTGGTATAACACGACTTATCATTCCTCGATGAAATGTACTCCCTATGAAGCCTTATATGACCGACCACCACTTGTAATCTCAAAATATGTAATAGACTCGTCTAAGGTAGATTAGGTAGATAGGGAGCTTAGGGACAAGGACAAAATTTTGAAATTGTTAAAAGGATAATCTCTCAGCAGCTCAGGCAAGGATAAAACTACAGCACGATATGCACAAAAGTGAAAGAGAGTTTTCAGTGGGAGATTGGGTCTTCGGCTCCAGCCCTACAAGCAGACATCCATCCACATCAAAGCATTCATGAAGCTCTCACCACGTTTCTTCGAGCCTTACCAGATCATGGAGCGCATTGGAGCAGTGGCATATAAGCTGGACCTACTCGCAAACTCCCGGATCCACCCAGTTTTTCATGTGTCATGCTTGAGGCCCAAGCTGGGACACTACAGCCCATGAAGAGCTCCAGTTCCAGCCGAAAGCCATTATTGATCGTTGGATCGTGACTCTTCGTCGACGTCCCACTACTGAGGTGTTGGTGCCGTAGACGAACTTACCCGCAGAAGATGCCACATGGGAGACCTATGAAGACTTGAGGACAAACTTCCCTGAGTTCATGGAGCCTCAGCCTTGAGGACTATGCTGATTTGAAGAGGGCGGGTCTGTTAGGACCCCAGCTAGGTCAAGTCCTAAGTCCACTGAGTCGAAATGTCATTGAGTATAATAAAAACCTAAATTAGCCACCACCGCCTATTGATGAAGTGGTCAGCTAGGGTTAGAGAGGAGTCCTCATGGAGAGGGACTCCTAGCCGACCACTTCTCCTATTTGGGGTGGCCGGCTAGGCTTAGAAGAGGGAGAGTCCCCATTAGTTTAGACTCTCTCTAGGTTGGTTTAGAGTTAAAGTAGGAGTCCTATTAGGAGTTAGGGTTTGGAGTCCCTATATAAACTTATGTAGCCACCACTATTTCATAATGAATAAAATCAATCTTTCTTCAACCATTGGGCCAAATATCTTGGAAGAGGAAACCCCTACAGAGTTCCAGGAGGACGATCCCCTATAGAGATCAAACCCCAAGCTTAGAATCCGCAAGAGTTCTAACAAAGTGCAGTAGTATTGTAACTTTTAGAAGGAAAAAAATTAGAAGTTAGACATGAGGACAAAAAACTTATCTTATGTTAAAAATTTATTATTAAGAACTTGATTTCATTTGCATTAGTGTACCATGAAGATGCAATCAAGGGATCACACAACTGCTAATAACTTGAAAAAAGCAAACCTGCCTCCATTACAAGAGCGAATTCAATAGGACTTATCACAAGTAAAACAATTTTGTGGCACAAGATAGAACTTGCACAATATTCAGAACAAACAACACAATAAATGGACATGTGGACCTGAGTATAAAAATTTCATACTAAGAATCAGTATAAATAGTAAGATGAAGAGTCCAATAATGCATATTTGCTTTAAGTTTCCACTAACAGCAGCCTAAACCACTCGCATGCATTGAGTAATATAAGCATTTAAGAAAAGAAAAAGAACATAGGGATCACCTCAGTATCAACATTATAATCTAACTCAGACCCAAACAGAGAATCAGCTTCTTCCCTCTCAGGACTAGAAAAACCATCCAAAGAGCTTGATGCTTCAGGACCTGCATTCTGAAGAGCCAAATATGTTTACCTTACTTTTTATCTCAGCCTAAAAGAAAGAAGTTGCTAGCAGATTCTGACTTGACTGCATAGAGAGAAATATATATATATATATATATATATTCTCTCAAATATGATCACTCTACCCAACTTAAAATTCTTTTTGAGGAAATATACCCACTTATTATTGGACCTCCGAATTTCAGATCATCAGCTTGGAGATGGCTTACAATGTAGTCCCAAATGTCCCAAATGTGCCCCTTGATACTATAAATAGAACTCCTCCCCACGTAAGAAGAGTTAATGAATCATTTGGTCCTTCCATCTCAAGAAAGGTGTTTTGAAAACCATCTCCTTTTACATGATAAGTGATCAACACACTTCTTGGGGAACATCTCAAGTAGCCAATGCATTTGTCATAATAGTAAATTACTTAACATAATTACTTCATATCTATTACAGATGCACCAAACACTTGTAAGAAGATATGAAGAAAAAAAATTTAAAAAAAGACTGACAAAAAGCTGGCTTGATAGAGCTTTTGGCTTTCCATGCTGTCAAACAGTTGCACAATGAAAACGGATGACGATTGTCTGATCAAATTGATCAGGTCATGTAGAAACATGATTGAGAGTTAATGCAAGGTTCCAAGTAATTGCTCTTGATAGAGAGTCCACATTAACATCATCGCTTAGCAGTTAAAATAATTGTTTCATATCACTAATTACGAGACCTAGTAGTATTTTCCAACCATAACAGAAATTTTTAAAAAGAATTGTCTCATTAACTTCTCATCCATATTCTCATAAATTGTGAAATTTTATAAAAGTGATTAAACTAAACTGAATTTCAACTTTAACTAATTTTAGTTAAATTGGCAATAACAAAAAAAAAAGGAGGGAGAGAAAAGCAGAGAGATTAGAGAGGAGAGAAAGGAGAGCGATGAAATCCAAAAGAAGAATTGTAATTATAACTAAGAAATAGAGTAGGAAATTCTACTACTATGGACTTTATTATTGACTGCAGTCATCGCACTTGTCATCAGCCATTATTATTACAATGTTAATCAATAACACCACATAAATTAAAGGATAAGGGGAGATGTAGCCTTAAACCTCTTAAGTAGCAATGTCATTGTAGAGAAAGGTAATGTCATAGGATTTGAGAAAAGCTTAGAAGCCACATTAAGGGCTTTCTTCAAAATTACAAGTGGACAAGTCTTAGTTAATTTCATATGGTATAATAATAGTTGTTTAGTATGATAAAATAGTTTTAAAAAATGACAAATATTTACCTTTTACTAATTGATCATAGACATTTTCTCACTTAATGTACATCAATTTTCATTGTTTATATTTTACAATTTTTCCAATTAAAATTTCTAGTTTCACAAATTTTATCATGATATACATCAAGTAAGCATTTATTTTAAGTAGGAGAAATTAAAGTTAATAGAACAATCAGGAATCCCAAAAAAATAACTAGGCATTGTTTTTCTTAAACAGTGAAATTTTTATAATCGACATTGTTACTTAACTCCAACTTTATAAGTCATTTGCATTGGGCATCAGACAATAATTATTAATGCAAACAATGATTTCATCTTGTCTTTCGATATGAATCCTTAGTAAGGTTTAAATCATTTTTATAAATTATTGTTTTATCGTTACATACAAGGTTTGACTTATCGATCCGTACCGGTGTACCAATATATTATTGGTACCGATATGGTACTAGTACTGGGCAGTACGCACAGTGCATCCCACCTAATATATTAAAATATAATATATTATTATTATATTATAATACTAATATATTAAATATATTTTTAAAAAAGAAAAGAAAAGGGACGACGTCGCCTCGATCTTTCTCCCCGTGTGGGGAGACATTCTCCTCGCAGAGAGAAAACAGGCGACGGCGCTTTCTGCAGACGCAGCGACCCGTGGGCGCGACGCGACCCACGAGGCGCGCCGCGGCGCTGGCACCGGCGGCACGTGCACGTGGGCGGCGGTAAGCGAGGGCGAGAATGATGCGCGGGCGAGGACAACGCTAGGTTTTCTTCTTCTCCTCTTCTGTTTTCTTCTTTTCCTCTTCTTCTTCCTTTTTTCTCCCTCAATCAACTCGATTTCTCCCTCAATCGACCGCTGACGACCAAAATCGACCGTCGACGATCAATTTTTGGCGGTACCGCCCGATGGCAAGCGATCCGCATCGACATTCGTGGACCTGTATGTACCGCCAGACGAGAAGTTTGTCCTCGTCTTCAGACTGCATCAAGCAGACAGGTCAAAATTACAAACCTTGGTTATATATGTCCTACAATAACAATAACAAAGTCATAAGTCTTGATTATTTGGAGTCGGCTACATGAATCTTTTGCTGTCATTAAAATAAGTAAAAAGTCATATATATAGTTAAGTTCACAATATTTAAATCTTTATATATAGTTAAAGCTATATGCTAGTTAAGTTCAGAGTACTTAAATCATTGTATATGCCTTAGCAAACTAAATATAATAAATTATTATCATCTTTATTATACACTTTTAACGTCCATTATGTTGATTTACCCATTTCTTTGTACCTTGCATATCAATTTCATGTTATATCAGCCACGGACTACAGTTTGACTCGTACCAACTAGTATTTATGTCCGAGCCCAAACTGAGACACTTTAGAACAAGGATTACAGTTTCGACATGTACCACCCGGTATGGGTGGTACGTACCAGTCCGCCATGTCACGAACGGTCGTCGCTCAACCGCAACTCTTCGCTCAGCGAACCGTTCGTCGCTCAACCGCAACTCTTCGCCAACAACCGCTCCGCTGATTACTGCATGATGTTCGCGTAATGTTTTGCCTTGTTTTTATGTGATTTTGCCTCGAAATGCGAGCGTAAAGCTTTATAAGGTTGCGAACGATCACCGTGTGAAGTTAAACAGCAAAACCGCTTTGCCGCGTTACGACGACTCCAACCAAGCGACGAAAACGTCACCATCTCCCTCGAACCCTCCGTGGCATGGCTAGATGGGCTTCGGATAGCAATGCGTGCATTCAAAACAAGTTGAAGTGTTTCGTCCGACACCCTTGGGAACCGTCGTGATCGTCTTTCATTTCTAAAGTCCTGTTCGCCTCTCTTTTTTCTATCGCACTCAAGGTGTTCACGAATTGCTTGTAAAGCTTCCTTCTTCGTGAGACGCCGGACTTGTCCGCCGCTTTCAACTTAATCAACTTCTTTGCATCCTTCGGACCAATGAGGTTGCAATTGGGTAACCCTTTACGACGCATAACGCTTGGGCGTTTCTTAACTTAGGCAATCCCACTAAGTCCCAACATCAAGGTTGGTTTACGACTTGGGCACAATACCAAGTCTTTGAGTTTGCCGCAAAGGTGCCACACGGCTTAGGTAAATTCAGCTAAGTCCGTGACATTGTAGTATCAAAGCAAGCAAATCGAACAAGCGAAGAGGATTCGCAAGCTTGCCATGGCAAAGCACCATGGTGAATCGAGCAAGACGGGCAAGTTTGACCTCGCCTGTGTGGGTCAGAAGTGCAAACTCGCTCGCAAATTGTTTGAGTCGCTCATGAGTAGCGCGGCAGTGAACAAGACAAGCGTGGAGTTGGGTACTCTCCACGAGCGAAGGAGGCGCAATCTACTGTGCCAACTGGAAAAAGGAGCCACAAAGAGAGACTTTCAACGATGGAAACTCGCCTCGATGTTCTTGAAGCGAGCTTAGAGGAACTCTACCAAGGCCAAGGAAGGCTCCTTGGGATAGAGAGCTCGCAAGAAGAAGCTAAATCTCGGATCGACAGGGTCGAGTCCCTGGTCGACCGACTAACGGAGCGCAGCAAAGACTCTGTACGACATCTACATGAAGTTGTGGTGGAACTCACAGCCAAAGTGACATTGCTCACTAGAACTCTTAATGCGGGAGGGAACAACCACGTTGCACCGCCACAAAACTTCAGGGCACCAAAGCCGCATTACTACGGGGGCGCTAGAGACGCCAAAGAGCTCGAGAATTTCCTGTTCGACATGGAACAGTATTTTTGTGCTACGAGACCCAATTCGAAGGAAACCAAAGTTTCTATAGCAACCATGTACTTGAATGAAGATGCAAGGTCGATGTCGAGTAGATACATGGGAAGACCTGAAGCGTGAGTTGAAAACTCAGTTTTTGCCCGAGAACACAGAGTTCGTCTCAAGAAGGAAACTGAGACAAGTCCGCCAAAGTACATCCATACGAGACTATGTGACGTAATTTTCGGCATTGATGTTGGATATACAAGACATGTTTGAGAAAAACATACTATTCAGCTTCTTCAATGGCTTAAAGCCATGGGCACAACAAGAACTAAATCAGACGAATGTCACTGACGTGGTCGGGGCAATTGCAGCCACAAAAAGGCTAACTGATTTCGTTTCTTCCGAGGACTTGGGAAAGAAGAAACAATCCTCGGGAAATCGCCCAACAAAATACTCTTATGCAAAGGAGTCTGGGGGTGAACCAAAGAAGAAGAGCTTCCATAAGGGACCAAGCTCGAAAGGCAAAGCCCCGAATGGGACGCTTCTTGTGAGGATCAAGACACGGTGAGGGAGTGCTCAAAGGTGCACTCAACGCTTTAACAGCATCAATACACCTCCACAAGTCGGATAAGGGCAAAGCTGTCGCCCTTAGTTCCGAATGGGAGCGATGCGCTTGTTGAATGCATTGCGGGGTCAAGTGGGGGAGAACACAAAGACAAAAGCATAGAAGGCAGCGAGCTGATGTATGTGGACATCAAGCTTAATAGCCGAACAACCTGCAATGGTAGACACAGAAGCTACCCACAATTTTATTGTCGATTGTGAAGCAAAGCGACTTGGACTTATCTTAGAGAAGAACCCAAGTCACATGAAGGCTGTGAACTCGGAGGTCAAGCGGATATCCGGACTAGCAAAGGGGGTCCCTATCAAGATTGGAACGTGGAGCGGGTGCACAAACATGATGGTGGTGCCACTAGATGACTTCCAAGTAATTCTTGGAATGGAGTTCATGCACGAGGCGAAGTTAGTGCCGATATCGTTCCTAAACTCTTTATGCCTAATGGGAGGCGACAACCCATGCGTGGTTCCAGTTTCTAGAGGAAGAACCAAGGACCCACAACAAATATCGGCACTACAATTGAAGAAAGGGGTACGGAAAGGCGAATTAACATTCGTGGCTGCTGTAAAGCTGGAGCCACTTCACGGGGAGGCCATTCACGAACTCGCTACGATGGCGAACGTTCTCAAGGAGTTCACAGACGCCATGTCACCCGAGTTGCCGAAGACTCGCCACCACACAGAGGCATGAATCATAATATCGAGTTGGGGCCGGGAGTTAAGCCTCCAGCGAGACCACCATAGCGCATGGCCCCTCTAGAATTGGCAAAACTAAGGAAGCAATTAGATGAACTGCTAAGCGATGGTCTCATCTATAACTCAAAAGCATTGTTTCGAGCTCCAATACTCTTCTAGAAGAAACAAGATGGGAGTCTCCGATTATGCGTGGATTATCGAGCCCTTAACATGGTGACGGTGAAGAACAAGTACCCCATCCCGCTCATTGCGGACTTGTTCGACCAACTGGGCAAGGCAAAGTACTTCTCCAAACTCGACCTTCAGTCGAGGTACTGGCAAGTGCACATTACAGAAGGCGACGAAGCGAAGACTACCTGTGTGACCAAGTATGGAGCGTTTGAGTTTCTAGTGATGCCTTACGGCTTAACCAACGCTTCGGCCATATTTTGTACTCTGATGAACCAGCTTTTCAAATAATATTTGGACAAGTTTGTAGTCATCTACAGCCAGATGCTCGAGGAGCATGTTGAGCACCTTCGGACGATCTTCAAAGTTCTCAGGGAGAACACCTTGTTTGTGAAGAGGGAGAAGTGCTACTTTGCACAGACAGAAATTCTATTCTTAGGACATCAAATCGGCGGTGGTTCCATTCGAATGGACAAGTCAAAGATACAAGTTGTGGCAGAATGGCGAACACCAAAGAAGGTACCTGAGCTGAGATCCTTCCTTGGTTTCGTCAACTATTATCGGCGCTTCATCGCTGGATATTCGAAGTGAGCAGCTCCACTGACGGACTAAAGAAGGAACAATCTTGGAGATGGTCGGACAAGTGTGAAACGGCTTTCCAAGATCTAAAGACTGCTGTGTTGGAGGAACCAGTACTCAGATTACCAGACTATAGGAAGTCTTTTGAAATCCATACAGATGCTTCTGACTTAGCTATTGGAAGAGTACTTATGCAAGAGGGTCGTCTAATGGCCTACGAGAGTCATAAGCTCAACGAAACTGAGTGGCGATATCCAATGCATAAGAAGGAGATGACATCAGTGGTCCACTATCTACGAGTCTGGCGACACTACCTTTTAGGAGCACCATTCGTGCTAAGGATGGACAATGTCGCATTGAGTTACTTCCAGACTCAAAAGAAGCTCTCCCCGAAACAAGCACGATAGCAGGACTTCTTTGCCAAGTTCGACATGGTAATGGAGTACAAGCCCGGAAAGACAAATGTCGTGGCTGATGCATTGAGTTGAAAAGTTGAATTGGTGAATGCTATACAGTTGGAAGGTGGAGGCCAAGCAAGCCAGTTGCACTCCAACTTCCTTTCCAGGATCAGGGATTAACTGTACAGTGATCCTCAAGCAGTAACCCTGATGCAACTCATCAAAGAGGGCAAGGCACGATGGTTTTAGGTCCAGGAGAGGCTCATCTACACTAAAGGGAATAGGTAACGTCTCTTACAAGTTGTAACTGCCGGCATGGCTCAAAATTCATAATGTCTTCCATGCAAGCAACTTGAAAGCCTATCATTCAGATCCGCAAGATGCTTCACGAAATATTTCAACTCGACTACCCCAATCAGAGCCTCCTACGAGGCGAGTTGAGGCTATTCCGGCGGATCGAAAGACTAAGCTACCCAACGAAGCAGAGCAAACGGAGTACTTAGTGAAGTGGCAAAAGCTTCCCCGAGCAAAAGCTAGTTGGGAGCCAGAAGATGCCCTACGACATGAAGAAGCCCGCGTCAAAGCCTACCAACAAGCGTCGATGAGGGCATCGATAGTTTAAGTGGGGGAGAATGTCACGAGCGCCGCTCAACCGCAACTCTTCGCCAACAACCGCTCGTCGCTTTTGTTTTCTTGTACCGATGTTCGCAACATGTTTTACCTTGTTTTATATCTCGTAAATGCGAAAAAAGCTTTATAAGGTCGATCGATCGCTCAACGCTGGAGCCAAACAGCCAAACGACCCAATTTTAGGTCGTTGCGTCGACGACCGCCGAGCGACGAACGTCACCATCTCACCGAACCCCGTGGCACAAGGTCGGATGGGCTTTAATAGTAGTCGTGAGCATTTAAAACAAGTTGAAGTGTTTTGTGTCCGAAACACTTGGGAACCGTCGTTCTTATAGCCCTCTAATGTCCTATTTCGCTCTCTTTCTCTCTTTTTCTGTTGCACTCAAGGTGTTCGACGAATTGCTTGTGAAAGCTTCCTTCTTCACAAGACGTCGGGACTTGTCAACCGCTCGCCTTCAACTTAATCAACTTTGCAGTCCTTCAGACCAAAGACGAGGTCAGAATCTGACCTTCATAAGCATAACACTTAGGCGTTTCTTGACTTAAGCAATCCCAGCCAAGTCTGGAACATTGGACAAGATTGCTTTACGACTTGGGCAATAACAGCCAAGTCTTTGAGTTTATCGCAAGGGTGCCACACAGCTTAGGCGAATTCAGCTAGGTCCGTGACAACCAGCTAAATGGTACACGAACCGCTCGCTACCATGTCACGGACAATAATGTAAACAAGGTGTTCGATGAAATGCTCGTGTTTGTCCGTGTCCTTCGGTTTATGTACATATCTCAGATGAAGAAGTTAGCTTGCAGAGGCTTAGCCTAGTTTGGTTTGCTTTGAGCCAATTTTGGCTCAGAACACGAGTGTGTCTTGTAAGCACTGGGGACTTTCAGTAGTGAACCATTATCCTCTGGCAACATTTCGAGTCCGTAATGTCCATGGGTGTAATTTGTATTTGGCTTTATAAAGTGTTTTCTTGAGCAGCTTGTGGATCCCGTGGAATTGCTTCTTCCGCCCGCTTTGTTAGTCTAAGGGACTCTAGGAGATCTCGGGAGGGTCGACCATGACGGACATGCATGGGTGCCGCACGGCCAGTAAAATCAGCTAAGCCCGTGACAATGTGGTATCGAGCGGACAAGCACACGAAACACTTGTCATACAAACGTGGGGACCTGGATCAGATGGAGGACAACCAAAGACGCAACCATTTGGGGGAAATGGACATTGAGATGCAGGGAAATGAGTCGCTTAAAGGAGCGGGCATCCAGGTTTGGCATTCAAGGAATGGCCAACCCTTTGCGCAGGAGGCACCACGAGGACAAGCAAGTGAAGAAGAATGCGTAGCACACAAAGATTAGGATGGTTGAGTTCGAGCTACAGCTCGATGTTGGCAACCAAAACTTGACGGTGCTCAAGGCAAAGCGGGGCACTTGGTGAAAGATGAGACCGCAAGGTGGGAGGTGTTGCGAACGACCAAAGAGTTGTCTGCAAAGCTCACAGAGGTGAGAGGAATTGCTAACTCAAGGATTCGAACTCATACAAGGGCTCAGACACTGACAACGAGTGTTCGTGGCCATCCTAAGGTGCGATCGAACTCGGTGTCATGGAGCATCGTAACTTTCTTCGATACGAAAGGATACGCCCATAGCTGAAATGCAACAAGTTCAAGACATTGCTAGACCTCAAGGGTGCGGGAGATTGGCAAAGAGTTGCAATCTAGCAAGTGCATTCATGGCGAATAAGGCACAAGTTCAAGAAGACGGAGTAGTCCAACAGGGATGGTGGTCTCCAAAACTTCTAGTGGGAAGTATGTAAAGAGAAAAGTGGCTCCAGTAGGACAGATATCCAAGAGGGATAAGTCCTGGTTCTAGTGAGAGAAACAGCTGACGACGCATATTCGTGAAGAGTTCCTCAAGGCTATATCTCCATAAAGCTCAACGGACCGAGCGAGTGACGTAGAATCGTCGCATGATCTCGAATGAGGTAATGCATTGGTGGATTCATTTCGAGATCAAGTGGGGAAGCAATCCAAGGCAACATCATATGAAGGCACACTTAGAGTCGATCGTCGAACTCAACAGAGGGCTAACCGTGGAATAGTGGACGCGAGGGCCACTATCAACTCAATACAAATCGAGAAGCGAGCGACTGGTGGAACTCTGAAGTATCCAAGCCGCGTGAAGGGGTCGACATAGAAGACGGAACATGGCGGAGGAACGAGCTTTCCTCGACAGAGGTCAAGGGCACGAACTCTTGTAGAGGCAAGAGTGGGATCGTCGTTCCACGGGTTCTTCATTCGATGGGATGACTTATTTTGCATGGTGCCAAAGACGAAAGGAGCTTGAGGCACGCAAGCTACCTCGAGATGCATTTGACGGAGTAACTAAGGTGATTCAACTTGCAGAGGCAAAGTTGCAATCAGAAGACCTTAGCACGGGGCAAGAGGACCCAGAGGCGAGTACTCTTGAAGAATATGCCACAGTGTTGCAATTCGAGTTGTCAGGAACAAGTGGTGCATAGCAAGATTGTGCTGGTAGGGGATAGAGGCCCTAGTAGTGCTATGGGCTTGGCAGCACCATGGTACAGCAGATGTGGGACTTCCGTGGAGTCATCGATCCCTTACTCTCATGGAGGGAGAGCATTAGTCGTAAAAGGGGTCGAGGAGGTGGAGAATGCAAAGGCAAACCCAAGTACCAAGACAGGGCGAAAGGACGAGGCCAAGAAACTTCATAAGACCAATGTCGATGGGCTTCTCATCAAGATAACCGAAAGCGAGGGACTACGGGTTGATGCAGGAGTGCTCGACCAAGGAACGAAGTAGGCAGTACACACTACTGTACCTTTCTACTCCGAGGAGTAGGCGACAAAGGTGATGGAGAAGACGACAATCCCGAGGCAACCGGATCTATCAAAGACTTACTCCAAGTTGGGGACTCCAAGTTAGGAAAACTTTTTGCTCTTTTCGGGCAAAACTTCTTGCATTTCAGGAGTTCAATGGCAGTGGGAAGGCGAATCATAATAGCTAACTCAACGCAAAGAGTGCAAACACTTCAAGTGCTTGAGTGTGAAGCGAGCGAATGTTAGTAACCATCGATGCATAAGTACAAACTCGAGGCGGTAAATCGAGTAACCTTTGCCTTCTCAACTCGAGAGAATGGGCGGCGAGTACCCCAATTCTCTTAACTGAGGAGGTGAGCAGTAACCTTACCTTCTCAACTACGAAGAAAGGGTGAAGTCAAGTATCCCAGTTCTCTTACTTATCCAGCAGGGGAGCTCTGCACAAGTTCAGTGACCCTTCAAAGAAAGTTTATAGAAGACAATAGTTGTCAAATCCTACTACTGAAAGTAGATTTTCTACTTCATGTCCCAATTGACTAATCGAAAGCAGGAGTGATGAGAACATACTTGGAAGTGACAACTAACAGTGGAAGAAGGTTCAATAGGTAAACATTGTGGAGGAAGGACCTTAAAAACTTCAAAGTCTGCGAGGCGATGCTCGTTAAAGCTCCAACAAGCATCCACCCGCTTTAAGCAATATGAGTATACCGCGATCATCGCGTAATAAGCGTGTCTTTTCCTTCATCGAGGGATCCGCGAGAACCAACAAGGATCAAGACAACTCACCCCCCACATTGATCATTGGTGAGTCAAGGGCGTGGCGGATCGAGTTCAACTACTCAACAACAATGGGAGAGCTCGGAGCAAAGGCATGTTGCAAAGCGTAAGATCAAGATTCAAAGAAATGCAAGGAGATGCAGCGTCTACAGTGGCTTCGACGAGGACGTCGAAAGAATAAGTGGGGAGAATGTCACGGACAATAATGTAAACAAGGTGTTCGATGAAATGCTCGTGTCTGTCCGTGTCCTTCGGTTTATGTACATATCTTGTACAGCAAGAAGCGAGCTTGCAGTAGGCTTAGCAACCCTAGTTTAGTTTGCATTGTGGCCAATTTTGGCTTGTAAATACGAGTGTCTTGTAAGCACTTGTGGGGACTTCGGTTTGTAATGGACCATTATCCTTTGTGTGCAACCTCTCTGAGTTTGTAATATCCATGGGTGTAATTTATATTTAGCTTTATAAAGTGTTTTCTTGAGCAGTTGCTTGTGGATCCCGTGGGAATTGCTTCTTCTGGCCCGTTTTCTCTTTTGTGGATCTAGGAGATCTCAGGGAGGGCTGACCTTTGCGAACGGACACGCATGGGTGCCGCACAGCTTAGGCAAAATCAGCTAAGCCTGTGACAACCGAGCAGTACCGCCAATTGGGGTTGTTTTGTCCCGTTACCACCCGAAATCGACCGGTAACGATTGATTTCGACCGTCGAACGATCGATTTCGGGCAGTATCAACCGAGGGAGGGAGAAAGAAGAAGAAGGAGAAGAAGAAGAGGGAGAAGAAGCGGGAGAAAAAAAACTTGGAGTCCGTCGATCCATCGCCCACAGTAAATTTCTTCTCCTCGCGCGGGGAGAAGAAACGTCTCCCCGTGGGGGGAAGGAATGCGGCGACGTCGCCTCGATGACGTCACCCCTTTTTTTATTTTTAACTTTTATTTTATATTAATATTATATTATATTATATTATATTATATATATCAAGTGGTATGCCTATATGTACCGCTCGAAAACGGTATCCCATACCATACCGAGCAGAGCTCAATACATCGATACGGACCGATATGACAAAACCTGGCTTTAGACCACTGCCATTTTGGGTGGTCTGATCCGGTCTATTAATAAAGAAAAACTTAAAGGTTTCTATTTCAATTAGGGTTTGCGAATGTTAGCCCTCTTCTCCATACGCAATAAGCACGAAACCACACCCGACTGCCTACCTCCATGCTGTCAACCTCGACAATACTTACTCTTCTACTCTTCTTCTGCCTCTTCCTCCACCATCTCCTATTTCTTCCTTTTCCTCCTTCCTCCTCTTCTTCTATTAACTCTTTCTTCTTCCTTCCTCTTCCTCCTTCCCCTTCTTTGTTCTTCCTACTCCTCTACTACCTTCATCATCTCCTCTTCTTCCTTCCACTTCCTCTTTTTCCTTCTTCCTCCTTTTTCTACACCACGTTCTCTTCTTTTTTATGTGAATTCATACCCTATTCTTCTTCATCTTCGGTTTATACTAGTGCACTGAATGTTGGTACACCATAACCAATGATACATACTAGCTCGACCACACCCTATACGATATCCTGATAAGAAATCGAAATCATTGGTATTATATCCTTTGTCACCAAGAATTTTAATTTTAGATACTAAACCTGCACAAATATTGACTCACAATATTTCAGTTTCGTTTACCAGACCTGCACTATCTTGGCTCGGACCACCATGGATCCAATCCATATTAGCATACCATATGATGTTCAGTGTGTATTAAGTTTAAAAAAAAATGTAAAAATGATGAAAATTAAAAAAAAAAGTTACCACATGGTAGAAGCCTATACCGCCTATATTGGGTGGTATAAGCCTTATACCAAGTGGTAAAAACCTTGTCCTAACAGGTATGTTGGGTACATGCCCCATACAAACTGATAAAAACCTTGTCCTGACAGGTATGCTAGGTACATGCCCTATATCAAGTGATACACTTGGTAGTTGGTACAAACCCATAATGAGTGGTACATCGGTACAAGGTAGTATCGGGGGTATGACTTATTCTGAGTTCTGCTCGTTTTACCCTACTTCATGTATCGGCAAGCTGCTAGACAAGTAAATACTGTCTATACGGAACCATTCTGCATGGTATTGTCAAACTTACTTGTCAGTGTCCATGCTCAAATAAATGTAAATGCGATATACTGTTAAATGTTTGTCTGCATGTGACCATTTTACAAAGTATTACATCTAAAATCATATCTACAAAAGAATTACAAAGTTCAAGTACAAAATGCAAGACCACATCATAAATAATATCAAATGTGTCCAGTTTATTTACAACATTTCTTGTCAATCTCTTACAAGGACATGAGCAATCCTTCTTTTTTTCTTGAATAGATTAAATCACCAAGCATGCACATGCATGTGTAAAGCCATGTTAAGGACTCTTTTTGTGACACTAAAAAAGGATAAGTTACCCAAAACATTTTTTTTATGACAAGCTCGATCTTTCTTTTGCTCTCATATGTAAACTGAATCACCAAGCATGTGTGTACATGTATAGAACAAAGGTAAAGCATTATCGTAGATCTTATTTTAGTTGCAACCAGGGAATTTCTGGTACAAAAGTACCAAAAAGTTATCAGTCAAACAAAATATAAAGCATGGAACATGTTTAAAGTTCCTATTAACGAGAACCTAAGAAAACAAAAGAAGCAGATCTCTAAAGCACAGTACACTACCTCATCTACTAAGTCTGGCACAGAACCTGGTTTCAAGTCTGACAAAGTAACTTGCAATCTTTGGCGTTCCAGAATTTCAACATCAGAAGAACTACCGCTGTCTGTGCAATCTTCTACCTTGACCTTTAAATTAAATTGAGGTAAAAAGCATAAAAATAAAACCAAAATGTAACAGAAAGGACGCCACAAAAAGGACGCCATTCCTGATTCCACCAATTACCATTTTGCTGCAACTTTGCGCTCTTACATACGAAACTTGGAATAGCTTTTGCAAGATCGACCTTCTACAAGACCAAAAGAAGCACAAAAGACCCGTCTCAGTAACAAAACATCAGGAATGGCTCATAATTCAACCTTCGGTAGCACAAATGTAGATTTTTATATTTGGGAACCCATTTACTAAAATCATAAAAAATAATTTATCGGAAAAAATACAAAAGAAACCTTTACTGTAATCAACCATGCAAAAGAAGGAATCGTAGTTTACAGGAACAATGCCGTGAAAAAATAAGATACATTAAGAAGATGAACCAACCATTTGTGGTTTATAGAAAGCACGAGACATTGCGGTTCACAGGAACGAAGCAGTAACACAACGGCAAGAAACCATTCTTTCAATCATCCCATAATTCTTCAAAACAAAAAACAATGGCAAATGTATTATCGCTAAAATAACAAATAAAAGAAAAAAGAAAACGCACAAGGACGAGAAAACTCTGTCTTTTATGGGTTTCAGAAGCTAAAATACCACGAGAAACCGAAACCCTTGTACTGCAAGAAACGGAAATCCAACAATCTTCAATAATACATCCGAACGATGCGCAAAAAAGAATTAACGACGAAGCGGCAAGTAAATGGGATCCCAGGAGGGAGAAAGCCAGCAACTAAAAGAGATCGGTAAGAATAGCGGACGATGGACAAATCCGATGAACCTCAATTTTGGCACTTCGGTCGGTGAACTGACGTCTCGTTTTGGGCTATTCAAGGTACATAAATATAAAGAGGTCGAACCCTTATAACGAAATGACTCTAGTACCCACCAACACTGCTTGTATTACCTAAATAAACCTCCAGGTAGAGGGTCGTGAGCTGTCTAAACTAGATAGAGTCAGTTCGGTCACTTTAAGTAGGTCTCAGACTGAGACTCGGAACACAAACCCGGATACCAACAATCGAGGATTGGTTCGTCCAGTGGGTCTGCGGAAAGCTTTCCATAATGCGTAATTAGAAAGCATAAATCTTTTCTATCCATAAAACTAAATAAAATATTCAAAAAAATCTACGTTGTTTTTTTTTTTTTCAAGGGGCAGAACGTTCTTCATTTTTATGTTATTTCCGTATAATATCCCTTTCCTAATCAATCTGTATCACTTTACTCTTAGATCTTTTTCCCAGTATGACCTGCTCTATCCCATCGTGAGGTCTCTTACAGGATAGAAAAGAGAGAAATTAAGGCAAAAAACTTGAAGTGGAGAGGGCTTCTTCCCTTGTGCTGGGAAGGATGGGAACGGAGATCGTAACGATGAAGAAAGCTAGTTAAGTGGAAGAGGGCATTGGGGTGGTCACTAGCAACACAGGATATGAGAATAAACGTTTTTAAATAAAGCTAAAAGTAGAGGAGAAGAGGAGTGAGACTATAGGCATCGCAGATACAGTGAAGATAAGAGAGTCACCTTTTAACCTGACATGGGCAACGATGGGACACAAGGTTAATATCACCTTTTTACATTTTAGATTCTATAAAATAGAAATTATAACTCATGATGTTTACACTTTATAGATTCTGTAAAATAGGAATTATAACTTATGATTTTTTTATTATAAAATCATTAATAATTCTATGCAGAGATCTTCAATTTATATGAGACTTATTTTATTTGAAACTAAATTGATTTATCTTTTGAACAACACCTTTTTGAGTAATTTAGAACATCTTTGATTATCTGAATAACTTTGTAATTTACCTTCAAAATTATATCAGAATAGGGATTATATCAATTATGTCTATATTTGCTTCATCTATTTCAAAACTTAAATCTCTAATACTTTTATCCTTAACTTCCTTACATATTAGAATATATTATGTATTAATAGATGTTACATCATATTATTTTATTTAGGTGCATGTATGATTTATTGCTCTGCGTGTGCTTCCGATATATACCAAATTCATTACTCATATCCTTTTGTACTCCAGTGTTTGTGGGACAATATGAACCTTTACCAGAAATGATAAAAAAAATTATACTTAGAGCTCGCATACTATGTCAGCCTCCTATGACTTCACTCAGACGTGAATTAATAGAGCTCCCAAACATGGGAGACTTATGTTTGGTGATCATTTAGTGATGGATGTTCTACATTATGTTTATGGTCCCACTTCGCCCTTAATATCTTAATATGATATCCAAAGCATTGCTTTTGAGTTTGTTTATGTGCTTTAGATAAGAATGAAATGAATGTTATATCTAAATAATATTTAAACTTATGTTCGTTATTTGTTCATTTGATAAGCTTTTGGGATTATTCATACACCATTAATATGCTTTCGAAATATGTCATATGCATTTTTGATATGTTCTGAAATATTTTATTTGTTATTGATATATTTTGAAATATTTAATATATCATTGATGTGTTCTGAAATGTCCTATACCTCCTTGATATACTCAGAAATATTTCATATTCTCATTTATATGCTCCAAAATATTTTATTTGTCATTGATATGCTGCTTGGCATACTTACGCCTATGATATTCATCCAACTTCAAATGTGACATATGAGCTTAAGTTTGATATTTGTTCCCTTGACATGTTCAGAATTATATCATGTGTTATTGATATATTCCTAAAACTTCATATGACATTGATATATACCAAAATGCTTCTAATTGTCATATATATACTCCAATTACTTTTCTAAATTGTTATGGATTTAAGTATGCTTTGAACGAGATGAACCTTGTGATTGTAAATCTGATTTGATGCTATATGTGAATACTTTTATATTCCCTACCTTGCACTCTTATATCAGGTTCAATTTGAAAACACTTTTCCTTGCCTTGAACCTATTTGATACTTGTTGGGCTTCTTAGCTCACTTTGTTACTATATAATCTTCTTCAGGTTAGCTTGACATTTATTGAAATACTTGATACGAGACTAAAGCAATGGGAAAGCAATAAGTTCTTGGGCTAAATCTTTATTAGATAATATATTATCATTGTATGTGTATTCCTGGTGTCTAAAGTAAAGTTGTAGACATATTTTGAAGAGGGATAACTATGTAATAGTTTTAAAAGTACCTGCTTGTTTATGATCTTGAATGTTAAACTTGCTGTATAATATATGAAGTGGTGGTATATGGTTGTTTTCAAAGTCATATAGATTTTATCGTACTGGTGGACTTTATGAATGTGAATTATATTTAGCTACGTTGGTTTCGGATCGATTTTGTGATTCATTAGGAGAATATGAAGAGATTATAGTCTACATAGGTTTCTATGAAAGTGATTGAATGACTCTGCATAGTTTTCTTAGTATCCTTAAATGTTTGTTTGGATCCTGGATGGATTATGTTGTTGATAATATTATCGATTTTTAAGATAAGGTCACACCTATCGTATGTGATATAATCCGGGGGGGTATGACAGAGATGGTATAAGAGTATGGTTTGAAGATCACTAAGACATACTAATAGATATATCATATTGGGAATATACGTTGAGGTTTAGTGATTTTTTTGCGTGATTAACAAACAAAAAGATTTTAGAGAGGTCTAAGACCGATGATAAGGAGTCGTTATTAGCCTTAAAACTTCCTTCATATGATGATGTGATAGAAAATGCCTTAATGATTGAAAGAGACTTAGAGGAGATATAGGAAATTGTGGGTATGAACTACAATGACAAATTTACAAGCAAAAGTAAGAGAGTGGATGGATATGAAAATAGTAATAAAAGGGTCAAGATGTTAGGATTAGGGAAAGGAAAGCCACCACAGAGAACTCAGTTATGTGCAAAATGTGGATATAAGCATGAAACAAGTAAATGTTTTCAGGTGACTGGAGCTTGTTTTGCTTGAATTATTAGATAAAGGTTTTATTCGACCCAACATTTCACCATAGGGTGCTCTAGTACTATTATTTAAGAAGAAGAATGAGACATGGAGGCTTTGTATTGATTATAGATAATTGAACTAAGTGATAATAAAAAAATAAGAATCCTCTACCCATAATTGATTATTTGTTTAATCAATTATAGGGTGCCCAAGTATTCTCCAAGATCGACTTGAGGTTAGGTTATTATCAATTGAATATTAATAAAAAAATATATCCTTAAAACTGCTTTCAGAACTCGATATGGTCACTATGATTTCGTAGTAATACCTTTTGGTTTGACTAATGCCCCTATAGCTTTCATAGAATTAATGAATATGATATTTCATCCACTCTTTAATAATTGTATGATAGGACTCTAGCAAGGTTGAGTTCTAATCATTTCAGTATAAGTCAATAAAAACTCTGCTAGATTATAATAAGGCTTCTCCTATCTTATAAAGGAGTATGGCCAGGGTTTGGATTAGCCCTTAGGGCTTAGTAGTCGCCGTCCCCCTTACTAGGCAAGTCGGCTAGGGTTTCCCCCTGCTAGGTCAGCTATAAAGCCAACCTAGCTGCCCCTTGTTCCTATTAAGGCAGTTTCACGAGCTTAGCTGA
The DNA here is from genome assembly GCA_021527575.1 of Ensete glaucum. Lineage (NCBI taxonomy): Eukaryota > Viridiplantae > Streptophyta > Magnoliopsida > Zingiberales > Musaceae > Ensete > Ensete glaucum. The sequence goes on from CM038556.1 coordinate 7,743,353, forward strand.
TATTGCCTAAGCCGTGCAGCACCCATATGTGTCCGTCCGCAAAGGTCAGCCCTCCCCGAGATCTCCTAAAGTCCCATAGACTTACAAAAAGAGAAAACGGGCCAGAAGAAGCAATTTCCACGAGATTCACAAGCAACTACTTAAGAAAACACTTTATAAAGTCAAAATACAAATTATACCCATGGACATTACAAACTCAGAGAGGTTGCACACAAAGGATAATGGTCCATTACAGACCGAAGTTCCCATAAGTGCTTATAGGACACACTTGTATTTACAAGCCAAACTTGGCCATAAAGCAAATCAAACTAGGGCTGCTAAGCCTACTGCAAGCCCACTTCTTGTTGTACAAGATATGTACCTAAACCAAAGGACACGGACTAATATATGCATTTCATCGAATACCTTATTTACATTATTGTCTGTGACATTCTCTCTCACTTATTCCTTCGACGTCCTCGTCGAAGCCACTGTAGACGCTGATCTCCTCGCATTCTGCTGAATTTTTAATCTTCGCTTTGCAACACGCCTTTGGCTCCTAGCTCCGCCGAGTAGTCAAACTCGATCCGCCATGCCGCTTCAACTCACCAATGATGAATCGTGTGGGATTGGTGAGTTGTGTTGATCCTTGTTGGTTCTCGTGGATCCCTCTCGATGAAGGAAAAGACCGCTTATTATGCGCCAAGATCGCAAAGATACTCATATTGCTTGAACTGGGTAGATGCTTGTTGGAGCTTTAACGAGCATCGCCTCACAGACTTTGAAGTTTTTAAGGTCCTTTCTCCATAATGTTTGCCCATTGAACCTTCTTTCACTGTTAGTTGTCACTTCTAAGTATGTTCGCATCACTCCCTCTTAGTCAATTGGGAAATGAAGTAGAAAAACTACTCTTAGTAGTACTGATCACCAACGGTGAGGATTTGACAACCATTGTCTTTCATAAGCTTTCTTTGAAGGGTCACTGAACTTGTGCATAGCTCCCCTGCTTGGATAAGTAAGAGAACTGAGATACTTGACTTCACCCATTCTCTTTGTTGTTGAGAAGGTAAGGTTACTTGGCTTCGCTCACCTCCTCAAGTTAAGAGAATTGGGGTACTCGATTTCGCCCATTCTCTCGAGTTGAGAAGGCAAAGGTTACTTGATTTCGCTTGCCTCCTTGAGTTTGTACTTCATGCATTGAGCTGGTTACTAACATTCGCCCGCTCTTTGCTCACACTTCTGAAGCACTTGAAGTGGTTGCACTCCTTGTGTTGGGTTAGCTACTGTGATTCGCCTTCCCACTGCCATTGAACTTATGGAATACAAGAAGTTTTGCTCGAAAAGAGCAAAAAGTTTACCACAACTTGGAGTCCCCCAACTTGGAGTAAGTCTTTAATAGAACTGGTCGCCTTTGGGATTGTACCGTCTTCTCCATCACCTTTGTCGCCTACTCCTCTTGAGTAGAAAGGTATAGTATCATGTACTGCCTACTTCGTTCCTTACTCGAGCACTCCTGCATCAACCCGAAGTCCCTAAATTTTAGCTATCTGGATGAGAAGCCCATCGACATCAGTCTTATGAAGTTTCTTGGCCTCTGCCCTTCTGCCTTGTCTTGGTACTTAGAGTTTGCCTCTGCATTCTCCACCTCCTCGGCCCCTTTTACGACCAATGCTCTCCCTCCATGAGAGCAAGGGATCGATGACTTCACGGAAGTCCCGCATCTGTGGTACCATGGTGCTGCTAAGCCCATAGCACTACTATCCGTTATCTTACATCTTCATCCCTTCCTTCGCAATCTACCTCTGTGGCACTGTGGAGCTCCTCCGAGTCCACCTCCTTTCTAACCGACGCTTTTCTTTTGGGTAGCTGAGCCCCGCTGGACTCATCGCTTCCTCACCCCTTTCGACCACTTGCTTCGACACCACCGTGTCCTCCTAGCAGTTCTCCTTGGTCGAGGGAGAGACAGACTGCAACTCTCATGCATGGCCTCCGCCATCTTATTGCAGGGCTCGCGCCGATTCTGTTCTCTTTAGCTTCCTTGGTAGCAACGTTCACTTACTCGGCCTTGTCCTCTGACTTACCGGGCTCCCTTAAGCGAATGTGAGCACTCAAGCAGTCCGACTCTCCAACTGCTCCGATTAATCAAGTCCCCTCCATGAGCTCACTAATACTTGTAATCTGACTACTCTCTCGGTGGTACATAGCCCCCATATGCTGACGACCAAGGCTTTCATCTGATACAAGCTTTGATATATACATATGGAAGACCCGCCTCTACGGTACTGTGACATTCATTCCTTGAATCCACAGCCCTTCTTGCCGTTGCATTGTTCACCGAAGTGGAGCTCCCAACAGCTCATGATCATTCACATGATCACGTCCCCCTCAATGGGACTCACTGGTACTTGCACTTGGACTTCTTCCTCGGTAGTATACAGCTCCCATACGCTGATGACTAAGGCTTTCATCCAATACAAGCTTCGATGCACACACGAAGACCCGCCTCTGCGGTACTACGACATTCACTCCTTGAATCCATAGCCCTTCTTCTTGTTGTGTTGTACACCAAAGTGGAGCTCCCAGTAACTCCTGATAATATCTCCGCATGATCTTTGTCCCTCACGGGACAAGATTGCCTGTATTGCATTGCCACGAACTATTCCACCACGATCCGCTGCACCCTCCTGGTGACATCTTCATTGCATACAGATTCTCGTATGATGAACTCGGATTACGACTTCTCCACATATGGCCTCTGCCAATACATCGTAGGGCCTCCGCTATCTCTGATTTTTAGTTCGCTCCCTTGGCAATTCCCCTTCGTCCCTCCCACTCTTGGGTTACACCTAGAAAAGCATAACTTTAGGACAGTCCATCGCCTAATAGCTCCTGAAGTCCCCTGAATTCGCTAGAGTTGGTGCACCATTGTCTGAATCTTGGGCCTCTATCCCCTACTAGCACAATCTTGCTATACACCTCTTGTTCATGACAACTTGAACGGTAACACTGTGGCATATTCTTCAAGAGTACCTGCCTCTATATCCTCTTGCCCCGTACTAAGGTCTCATGATCCCAACTTTGCCTTTGCAAGTTAAATCACCTTAGTCACTCCATCAAATGCATCTCTGAGGTAGATTGCATGTGCCTTGAAGCTCCCTTCATCTTTGGCACCATGCAAAATAAGTTTGTCCCATCAGAATGGAGAACCCATAGAACGACATGATCTCACTCTTGCATCGACAAGAGTTCATGCCTTTGACCTCTGTCCAAGGAAAGCTCCGTGCCTCCGCTCCATATTTAATCTTCTATGTCGACTCCCTTCATGCGGCTTGGATACTTCACCGAGTTCCACCCAAGTCGCTCTGCTCCTCGATTTGCACTGAGTTGATAGTGACCCTCACGTCTACCATTCCACGGTTCAGCCCTCTGTTGAGTTCGATTTCTGCATCGACTCTAAGTGTGCCTTCATATGATGTTGCCTTGGATTGCTCCCCCACTTGATCTCGAAATGCATCCACCAATACATTACTTCCTTCGAGATCATGCGACAACTCTTCGTCGCTCACTCGGTCCGTTGAGCTTTGTGGAGATATAGCCTTAAGGAACTCTTCCTCAATATGTGCAATCTATTGTACATGATTCTCCCACTAGAGAACTAGGACTTATACCTCCTGGATATTTGTCCTGCTGGAGCAACTTTTCTCTTTACATACTTCTCACTGGAAGTTTTGGAGACCATCATCCCCTTTGGACTACTCCGTCTTGTTGAACTTGTGCTTTGTTCTACCCCCACAAATGTACTTGCTAGATTGCGACCCTTCTCCAATACAGTCTCCACTGCACCCTTCAAAGTTTAGCAACATGCTGAACTTATTGCATATTTCAGCCGCCTATGGACATATCATTTCCATGTCGAAGAGAAAGTTCTGATGCTCTATGGCGCCGAGTTCTAATCGCGCCTTGGGATGGCCATGAACACTCTGTCATCTGTGTACATGCCCTTGCATGAGTTTCAAATCCTTCGAGTTAGCAATTCCCCTCACCTCTGTGAGCTTTGCACAACTCTTTCGGTCGTTACATAACACCTCCCACCTTGCACGGTCTCATCTTTCACCAAGCATCCTGCTTTGCCTGGAGCACCGCCATGTTTGGTTGCCAATGTTGAGCTATAGCTCGAACTCAACCATCCCAATATTTGTGTGCTACGCATTCTTCTTGGCTTGCTTGTCCTTGTGGTGCCTCTCGCGCAAAGGGGTTTGCTATTCCTTGAATGCCAAACCAGGATACTCGCTCCTCTGAGCGACTCCTTTTCCTACATCTCAATGTCCGTTTCCCCCAAACGGTTGCGCGTGCTGGCTGTCCTCCACACAGCCTAGCTAGGTCCCCCACGTTTGTATGGCAAGTGTGTCTGCATGCACTTGTCCCGCTCTGATACGACATTATCACGGGCTTAACTGATATTGCCTAAGCCGTACGGCACCCATGCGTGTCCGTCCACAAAGGTCAGCCCTCCCCGAGATATCCTAAAGTCCCATAGACTTACAAAAAGAGAAAACGGGCCAGAAGAAGTAATTCTCACGGGATCCACAAGCAACTGCTCAAGAAAATACTTTATAAAGCCAAAATACAAATTACACCCATGGACATTACAAACTCAGAGAGGTTGCACACAAAGGATAATAGTCTATTACAAACCGAAGTTCCCACAAGTGCTTATAGGACACACTTGTATTTACAAGCCAAACTTGGCCATAAAGCAAATCAAACTATGGCTGCTAAGCCTACTGCAAGCCCGCTTCTTGTTGTACAAAATATGTACCTAAACCGAAGGACACGGACTAACACAAGCATTTCATCGAACACCTTGTTTATATTATTGTCTGTGACAATAGGGTGGCTATAAAAGGGGTAAAAGGGTAATTCTACTTAGATAAGTGCCCCCTTATGTTAGGACTTTGATCACTATTTAAGATGTGGCCACCCTCCCTCTTTTAATCAAGAAATTATCATCTTTAATTTAGCATTTATGTCGAGTCTAGGAGGGAGGAACCCCTATAGTGTTCCAAGGGTTGTTCCCCCTCAAGGATCAAAATCCATATGGCTCATTCTGGGGTCTTATCATATAGTATTAGAGCTATGTTCCTGCTGCATTGTAGCCATCTTAGCCGCCTCCACCTTCCTAAGTAATTCTCATAATTGCTATGACACACGCCTTCACCTTCCACCCTAGTAGTAGATCAAATCAGTCTACCGTTGCCCCTGGTGCTTAATTTGGAATTCTGATATATTTTTATAACCCATACCTCTTCAATACTGCAAGTTCCTTCGTATTATATGTGGGAGAAGTTTTTCAAAGTTTTCTTGCTGTAATTTTTTTACCATTGCAAACGTTATCATCGTTGCAAAGGAAAAATGCTGTAGAAAATTTTCAGTCAATTGTTGCTACTTGAAACTGAACTTATGTTCATCGGTTCTAATCAAAATTTTTATACAATTCTCAAGATCAAGTTGGCCTTGCATCTTTTACCCTATTTTCCTACCGATATGCTGCTAAAATTTCATCAAAATTTCTATTGGTATTGACAGTATCTAAATCAAAGGTTTCTGTATAATTTTCTTAAACTTTCCCCTGGAATTTATGTTGAGAAATCATCGTTTCTCCGACATAAAAATCGGTTCAACAGGATAGCACATCGCAGCACTTCTTTTCACCGAATTCTATCAGATTTGAGTGCTGTTTTTTGTAGGATTTTGGACTCTCCTTTCCTCATCACCAAACCTACCATCCTCACTAAAAACCCATCTAAATATTACCCTAAATCGAATCTAAATAGCTCTTAAATCAGCCACCAAAATCAGCCTATTTCCTTATCGATCCACTTACCTTTTTAGAAAACTTTCCTTACCAAGACACCTACCTTTGCTGCCATCTATCCCAGATCTAAAACTTATTTTCCTAACCTTCATCTACTGCTATCACAGCCCTAAAACCACACCAATTTGCAACCTCAACTCCACAAAACTGATCTGCCCTAAACCATAACTTACTTTTAACCAACAATCTACATATAAACATTGACTTCCCAAGATGGGAAGAAGGAGATCCGATCGGATGGATTTCGCATGCAAAGCACTATTTTCAATTCTACCGAACTGTCGATGCCACATGGGTGGAGATCGTTGCCAAACACCTCAAGGGAGATGCCGTTCAGTGGTTCAATTAGTTTGAACACACCCATGGAGGACTCTCTTGGCAGCGGTTCAAGGAAGGGCTTTTAAACCGCTTCGATCTGACTGATTTTGATAACATCGATGGACAATTAACAAAGATTCATCAAACTTCTATAATACAAGATTACTAAATGAAGTTTGAGAGTTTATCTAACCAAACTGAAGATTGGTCTAAGAAACAACTTTTAGGTACTTTCATTGAGGGCTTAAAGCCAGAAATCTGAGAAGAAGTCAAAGCATGGCAACCGTACACCCTTATTGTCACGGACTTAGCTGAATTTGCCTAAGCCGTGTGGCACCCTTATTGGCTGAAGATGGAGATAGATGTGGAGGAGTATGTTCAAACATGCCTTACTTGTCAATAGGACAAGATAGAGCAGTAGAAGCCAGTGGGACTTTTGGAGCTGCTGCCCGTACCAGAAAGGCCATGGGAGAGCATTTCTTTGGACTTCATATCAAGCTTGCCTGTAGTAGGGGGACTTGGATCGATACTCGTGGTAGTTGATCGATTTTTGAAGTATGCAACATTCATTGCTGCACCCCTACATTGCTCAGCGGAGGAGGCGGCTAAGTTGATGATGAAGAATGTGGTTAAGTATTGGGGAGTCCCACACAACATCATTAGTGATCGAGATTCTCGATTCTTGGGATGATTCTGGACTGAGTTGTTCAAGTTATTGGGGTCTAAATTATACTTCTCCACAAGCCTCCACCCTCAAACGGATGGCCAAACAGAAAGAATTAACTCGCTCTTGGAGTCATATCTTCGGCACTACGTGAGTGCCAACCAACGAGATTGGGTGAAGCTGTTGGACATAGCCCAATTCTCCTATAACTTGCATCGGAGCTTTGCATCCAACAAGAGCCCATTTGAGTTTATTACGGGACAACAACCATCAACTCCTCACACCCTGGTTATTGGTTATACAAGGAGTAGCCCATCAGCCTATCACTTTACAAAGAAATGACATCACAATGCAGATATTGCGCGGGCTTACTTGGAGAAGGCTGCCAAAAAGATGAAGAAGTGGGCAAACTTAGGAAGGAGACCACAAGAATTTAAAGTTGGTGACATGGTGTTGGTGAAGCTCCAATCAGCATCACTCCAGTTCTTTAGACACAAAATGCACAAAGGATTGGTACGCAAGTATGAAGGGCCTTTCCCAATCATCAACAAAGTAAGCAATGTCTCATACAAGTTACAACTGCCAGCATGGCGTCTTCCATACAAGCAACTTGAAAGCCTATCACTCAGATCCGCGAGATGATCCTTGAAATGTTCCAACTCGACTACCCCCCACCAAAGCCTCTTACGAGAAGTGAGTTAAAACTATTCTAACGGATCATAAGATTAAGCTACCCAATGGAGCGCAACAAATAGAGTACTTGGTGAAGTGGCAAAAGCTTCCTCAAACAGAAGCTAGTTGGGAGCCAGAAGACGCCCTGCGACATGAAAAAGCTCGCGTCAAAGCCTACCAACAAGCGTCGACGAGGGCGTCGACAGTTTAAGTGGGGGAGAATGTCACGAACGGTCATCGCTCAACCGCAATGCCTTTGCTCCTTGAACCGTTCATCACTTTTTCTTGCTTGTACATATGTTTGACAGCTTGTTTTGCCTTGAGTTTATGTGTTTTTACCTAAAAAATATGAGCGGAAGTAGTGTAGAAGGCTGCAGAACGATCGCTCGCTGCGCGAAGCCAAAACAACCTTGTTTTTGGGTCTTTTTCGTGTGCTGCGGGAACCTTTCTGAGCGGTATGAAATGTCAGCCATTTCAGCACCTTGGAACCCCCGGGTGGCATCGGGCTGGATGGGGTTCTGAGTATATGTCGGACGTAGGCGTTCATCAGCAATTGAACTTGTCTTGCATCTGATACCTTGGGAACCGTCATTTGTGGACTTGCAACCATTCCTACAACCCTCCAAAGTCCTATTTCGCTCTCTTTTTCTCTCTTTTCTTTGCTGCACTCAAGGTGTTCGACAAATTGCTTGTATAGCTTTCTGCTTTGCAAGACACCGGGACGTGTCCGTTGCTCGCCTCTAAGCTAATCAACTTCTTCTTTGCAGGTCCTACATGACCTTAAGAGGTTGTAAGAGGGCTGACCATTTGCAGACAGATAATGCGTTGGGTGTTTCATGACTTAGGCAATCCCAGCTAAGTCCGGAATAATGGGCAAGGTTGCTCCACGACTTAGGCAATTTCAGCTAAGTCTTCGGGAGTGCCGCGAGGGTGCCGCATGGCTTAGGCAAATTTAGCTAAGTCCGTGACAATAGGGCACTACACGTGAGACTCGAAGGACTTACGCTATAAAGACCGAATTGTTGTTGTTCCTTCTTCTCCTCACATTCAAGTTATTTTGCATGAAATGCACTCTTCACCTTCGATATGGCACTCTGGATTTCTAAGGACTTATAAAAGGGTGAAGCAAAACTTCTTCTGGAAGGGCATAAGAAAATTAATTTATGACTATATATCCAAATATGATGTATGTCAGTGGCATAAAGGGGAAATAATGGCAAGTCCCGGTAAACTACAGCCTCTACCTATACCAGATTCGACTTGGATGAACATCTCCATGTATTTCGTCAAAGGACTACCACTATCTCAAGGTAAAAGCATGATCTTTGTGGTGGTAGATCGTCTAAGTATGCTCATTTTTGTGCTGTGAGACATCCCTATACTGTTGCCACTATTGCCCAGATTTTTATAGAAAATATTGTGAAATTGCATGGGATGCGAAAATTCATCCCGTCTTCTACGTATCCCTACTAAAATGGAAATTGGGTGAACATGAACTGGCTCAGACTCAGCTACTGAGCACTATAATTGAAGGTGAAATCTAAGCTAACCTGAAGCTATACTTGATCGAAGAATTTTGATGCACCGACAAAGCCCCTCCACCGAAGTACTTGTGAAGTGGAATAACTTACCATCGGAAGATGCAACATGAGAGTCACACGAAGAGCTGAAGACCCAGTTTCCAAAGTTTATGAACCCTCAGCCTTGAGGACAAGACTGATTCTGAGAGGGCGGACTTGATAGGACTCCAACAGGGTTTAGTCCTAATCATTTCAATAGAAGTCAATAAAAACTCTGCTAGATTATAATAAGGCCTCTCCTATCTTATAAAGGAGTATGACTAGGGTTTTGATTAGCCCTTAGGGCTTAGTAGTCACTGCCCCTCTTACTGGGCAAGTCGGCCAAGGTTTCCCTGCTTAGGTTGGATATAGAGCCAACCTAGCCGCCCCTTATTCCTATTAAGATAGGGTGCCTATAAGAGGGGCAAAAGGATAATTTCACTTAGACAAGTGCCCCCTTAGGCTAGGACTTTGATCCCTATTTAAGATGTAATCGCCCCCCCACCTAGCCTGCCCGCCCCCTCCTCTTTTAATCAAATAATTATCATCTTCAATTCAGCCTTTGTGCCAGTCTAGGAGGGAGGAACCCCTATAGCATTCCAAGGGTTGATCCCCCTCAAGGATCAAAATCTATAAGGCTCCTTCTGGGGTCTTATCACTGTGTTATCATATTCATTAATGATATATTAGTGTATTCAAGGAATGACTTGGAGCATGAGGAGCACTTGAGAAATGTATTGTTCATACTAAGAGAAAAGAAGTTCTATGCAAAGTTCAATAAATGTATATTTTGGTTAAATGAAGTAACCTTTATAGGCCATATAATTTCAGGCAAGGGCATCTATGTTGATCCAAAGAAAGTTAAAGTAGTAGTTAAGTGGGAAGTACCAACAAATGTAACCAAAGTTAGAGGTTTCTTGGGCATGACAGGTTATTATAGGAGATTTATGGAGGGATTTTCTCGAATTACTAACCTCCTCACCAAGCTAACTCGAAAGAATGTGATATTTGAATGGGTTAATGAATATGAACAAAGATTTCAGGAGTTAAAAAGAAGATTGACTAGTGCTCCTATTCTTACAATTCCCAGTGGTAACGAAGGATTTGTAGTTTATACCGATGCTTCAAGGAAGGGCCTTGGATGCGTTTTGATGCAAGAAGGGAAATTAATTGCTTATGCTTCTAGACAACTGGAGAGTTATGAACTAAATTATCCAACCCATGATTTGGAGTTAGTAGCGATTATTTTTGTACTGAAGATTTGGAGACATTATTTATATGGGCGAACGTTTAAAATATTTACCAATTACAAGAGTCTAAAGTATATCTTTACTCAAAAGGAGTTAAATATGAGGCACTAAAGATGGATAGAACTTTTAAAGGATTATGATTGTATTATTCGATATCATTCGGGCAAGGCCAATGTTGTAGTTTATGCACTTAGTAGAAAATCTATAAATTTTATGGCTAGTTTGGTTGTGAGGCAATGAAGATTATTGAAATAAAATGGTGATGAGGATTCTATCAGGAATGAGCAAAACTCAATGATATTGATGGCCTCTATCGAGGTTCAATCTAATTTCATTCAACAAATTAAAGAGAGACAGCTACGAGATCTACATTTAATCAACTTGAGGAAAGAAGTAGAAAAAGGATCAAAGCCTAGTTTTCGTGTTTTAGTGGATGGCTTATTGAGAATGGGGAATAGAGTATGTGTTCCAGATAACCCATATATCAAGGATCAAATCCTAAAGGAATGTCATAGTTTCAAATTCACCTTGCACCCGGGTAGCACAAAAATGTATAAAGATCTTAAAAGTCATTACTGGTGGGAAGGCATGAAAATGGAGATTGCAATATATGTATCAAAATGTTTAACTTGCCAACAAATCAAAGTTGAACACCAATGACTTGGGGGGTTGTTACAACCTTTAGATATTCTTGAATGGAAATGAGAAAATATCACTATGGATCTTGTTTAAGGTCTACCTAGAACCTCCAGAAAGCATGATGCTATATGGGTGGTTATTGATAGGTTAACCAAATCGGCACATTTCCTACCGATCAATATGACATATTCTATGGATAGGCTTGTAGAGTTATATATTGGTGAAATAGTAAGACTTCATGGTGTTCCAAAGGAGATCATCTCTGATAGAGACTCCAGATTCCTTTCTAGATTATGGAGAAGATTATAGGAATCTATGGGCACTAAAGTCAAGTTTAGCACTATTTATCACCCTCAAACTGATGGGCAATCAGAAAGAATAATTCAAACACTTGAGGATTTGCTTCGAGCATATATAATGGATTGGGAAGGTGAGTGGGATAAAAATACTTCTCTTGTTGAGTTCACCTATAATAATAGTTACCGGTCTTGTATTCAGATAGCTCCTTATGAAGCTTTGTATAGGCGTAAGTGCAGAATACCTATTTGTTGGTAGGAAGTTAGCGATGAGAAATTGTTAGCACACGATAAAGTATAGGAGACTACCAAAAAGATTCAAGTTATAAGAGAAAGACTAAAGAATGCTCAGAATCATCAAAAGAGCTATTCTGATAATAGAAAATGAGAAATTAAATTTCAAATAGGGGATTTTGTATTCTTGAAGGTCTCTCCTTCCAAGGTCATAGTAAGATTTGGGAGGAAAGGAAAGTTAAGCCCTGGATTTATTAGACCATTTGAGGTCATTGAGAGGATTGGTTATGTCACTTATAGGATTGCCTTGCCACCATCCTTGGGTCGTATCCATGACATATTTTATATTTCAATACTAAAAAAATATATTCATGACCCTTCTCACATCATTCAGTATGAGCTGATTGTAATCGATCATAACTTATCTTATGTGGAAGAACCCATACAGATTATTGATAAGAAAAAAAAACTAAGGAATTAGATCATTTCCCTAGTTAAAGTGATATAGAGGAATCACTCTATTGATAAAACAACTTGGGAGCTAAAGGAAAAAATAAAAAAAATCTATCCTCATCTTTTCATCGATAAAGGTGTGATAAATTAGAGGACTAAAATTTTATTTTAAGAGGGGGAGAGTGTAATATCCCTTATTTCTGAAAAATTTATAATGATATATTTTAAATTATTTATGAGGACCCATTTATAAATTGGAGGATTTGTTTATTAATTCTCTTAATTAAATAATTTTATATTGAAAGTTGATTGTAGGGACCTAAGTGTGAATCTTAAAAATATAAAATGAATCATAAAAGATTTATATTAAGTTAAAAAAATATATGATGAGGACTTGTGTCACTATCTTGTTTAATATAATATCACTTATGCATGTGCTTAGGTGACACATAAGCACATTGCATGCATGTTTGCCACCGATCAACCCATATGTTAGCTTAAATAATTAATAATTAGAGAAAAAAAAAGGATTTTGGCTGCAATGTGATCTTAAGGAGAAGAAGAAGGAAGAGGAAGAAGAAGATGAAGAGAAGGAAAGAAGAAGAAATTTGGGGATTTTGATATTGTGATCTAATCCATATCTTTGGGATCAAAATATTCAAAGGCAAGTATTCTATCTTCCTCCTACTGAAATTTATCTTTATTTTTACCTTGATTTATAAAGAAAATTTTGAACAAATTTGAAATCTTTTGTTGGCTGCCTAAATATGAATTTGTAATATTGTCAAGATTATGATCTATCTGCCTTATTCTTGTTGTAACTTTTAAGACAGACCTTAGATTTGGACAAAACTTAGTTTTAAAAAAAAATTAAATATCTTTCTTTTGAACCTAAGTCTGAAGAATTTAGAGTTAATTTGCTAGCCCAAATATTTATTTCAATTGAGCATATGAAATCTATAAAGCAGAGTCTGTAGGTCCTGACCTTTCATGACTATATTGCTTATATCTTCTTGATTTATATAAAACTTAATTTATTAGAAAATAGGCTCATAGATCTTTTATTTGATGTTAGGATTGAAAGATTTAGAGTCCAAATTACTATCAAAATTTTTATTTTGTTAGACCTTATAGATTCTATAAAATAGGGATCATAACTCATGATCTTTGGTTGCAAAATCATCAATAACTCTTTGTAGAGACCTTCAATTTATATGAAACTTATTTTGTTTGAAACTAGATTGATTTATCTTTCTAAAAATACCTTTTTGAGTAATTTAGAATATGTTTGATCATCTAAATAACTTTGTAATTTACTTTCAGAATTCTGCCAGAATAGGGATTGTATCAATTCTACCTATACTTGCTTTATCCATTTCAAAACTTAAATATCTAATGCTTTTATCCTTGACTTCCTTATATATCAAAATATATTATGTATTAATTGATGTTATATTATATTATTCTATTTAGGTGTATGTATGATTTATTGTTTTATATGTGCTTTCAATATATGCCAAATTTATTACTCATGTCCTTTTGTACTCTAGTATTTGTAGGACAATGTGAACCTTTGCTAAAAATGATAAAGGGAGTTATGCTTAGAGCCCACGTGTTCTATCGACCCCCTATGACTTCATTCAATGAGTGGATGAAGCTCCCAGATGTGCAAGACTTATGTTTGGTGGTCATTCAGCAATGAATTTTTCACATTATGCTTATGGTCCCAATTCACCCTTCATATCTTGATATGATATCCAAAGCATTGCTTATAAGTTTATTTAGGTACTTTAGATAAGAATGAAAAGAATGTTATGTCTAAATGATATTTAAGCTTATGTTCGTTACTTGTTCATTTGATAAACTTTTGAGATTATTCATATTAATATATTTTAAAACTTTTCACACGTTATTGATATGTTCTAAAATGTCCTATACCTCCTTGATATGCTCTGAAATATTTCGTATTCTCATTGATATGCTCTGAAATATTTCATTTGCCATTGATATACTGCTTGACATATGCTATGATATTCATCCAACTTCAAATGTGATATACAAGCTTAAGTTTGATATTTGTTCCCTTGACATGTTCAAAATTATTTCATGTGTTATTAATATGCTCCTAAGACTTCATATATCATTGATATATACCAAAATGCTTATGATTGCCATATATGCTCCAATTACCTTTCCAAATTGTTATAGCTTGAAGTATGTTTTGAATGTGATGAACCTTGTGGTTGTGAATCTGATTTGATGCTATATGTGAAAACTTTTGTACTCCTTACCTTGCCCTCTTACATCAGGTTTAATTTATAAACACCTTTCATTGCCTTGAACCTATTTGATACTTGCTGGGTTTCTTAGCTCACTTTGTTGCTATATAATCTTCTTCAAGTTAGCTTGGCATTAATTGAAATGCTTGATATGAGGCTAAAACAATGAGAAAGGAAGAAGTTCTTGGGCTAAATCTTTATTAGATAATATGTTATCATTGTATATGTATACCTGGTATCTAAAGTAAAGTTGTAGACATATTTTGAAGAGAGATAACTATGTAATAGTTATAAAAGTATCCGCTTGTTGTAGATCTTGAATGTTGAACTTGTTGTATAATATATAAAGTGGTAGTATATGGTTGTTTTCAAAGTCATATGGATTTTATCATATTGGTGGACTTTATGAATGTGAATTATATTTAGCTGCATTGGTTTCAGATCCGTTTTGTGATTCGTTAAGAGAATACAAAGAGATTATAATATGCACATATTTCTATGAAAGTGATAGAATGACTTTACATGCTTTTCTTAGTATCCTCAAATATTTTTTATTTTTGATCTTGGATGGATAATGTTGTTTATAATATATTGGGGGGAGGGCGTGACACAATAACTGAGGACAGACCGGTCCATTGGATTTGATCCTCTGTATCAATTGGGGACTATGGCATAGTGGCCTAGTACTTACATAGTCGATGAGTTAAGTGAATTATTATGAGATAATAATTCACTGAGTTAGAAGGAATTATGATAAGTAGGATTCACGGTTAGCTCGGTATTGGACCTAGAAAGTCACACACATATGTTGGATGTTTCAGCGAATAAAGGATTATATATGAGTTATCTAATTAGCTCCTGTTCTCATTGGATGAGACCCAACATTGATGGACTACTTGCATGAGGCCTAATTAGAGGCCAATTAAAATTATTGGATACAAATCCAATAATTCAAGAGAAGTGGGTAATTAGATGGAGATCCAATACCCACTAAGGCGGGTTCCATTAGGGTTTTTTGGTGGCTCTCTATAAATATAAGACAGGGGTGGCACATTAGTGATAGACTATACTTTTGGCCTCCCCCTCCTAGTCTCCTTCCTCCCTCATCTTCTACACAAGAGTTACAAGATTTTGACTATGATTGGAGGAGTATTGCTACAACGATCTATCATGTGGAGACCGCTAGAGAGGAGGACATTTGACTTCCTTCATCCTCTCCAACTGGATCTGGATTTTCAGGGATATATGATCTCTCTAGTTAATCAATCTCTTACGTATCATGATTTTTAATTTTATAGATTTTTTATGCACTAATCTTTACACGATGATTTGATATACGTAGGAAACCATTTTTATTTTGTTTCTTCCGCTATGCATGGATTCTCTCGCTGGATTTCTCAACACCTTTGTGGGAACAATTTAAGAGAGGATTTCTTATTTGCTTTGGACCATCTGAGTATAAGAATGTTGATGGGCAACTTGCAAAAATCCATCAAACTTTAATAGTAAAAATATTAGAACATATTTGAACAATTATCAAATCAAGCTAGAGATTAGCTCGAACGATAATTGGTGAGAATATTTATCGAAGGACTTAATTCAGACATTTAGTGTGAAGTCAAAGCTCGCTAACCCCACATTATGATACCTGCGATCTCTTTTGCATATGTGCATGAGGAAAAAATCAGTAAGGAGTATCACCAAAATATAAATGACAATCTATAGATGATTAGCAAGCCACCCACCCTGTCTAATCTCAGCCAAAACTCGGACACCTGAAAACTAACATGAGAAGAACTCAAGGAAAGATCAGCAAATGATTTAAGCTAGCATTGTGATGAAATGTGGAGTAAGGAGCACTGATGCAAACAAGTAACTTTTGATAATTGAACCAATTAAGGAGGAACCAGAAACTGACTCTCTGGAGTCTAATCATGAAGGCTGTGACAAATTCAAGGTTGCTAATGGATGAATCCTAACTTTTGATAATAAGTGTTCAAAGATAAACCTGATTACACAAGACAAAGAATTACTTATAGAATTACCACTAGCTATCAAGTGGAGAGGGTTTTTCAAAAGACCGTAATGACTACTACATTAGAATACTGGTCCATTGCTTACACTATCACTAAATGGAGATGATACTTAATTAATCAACAGGTTGTAATATGCTGCAGATATCCTATAATTGAAGTGCTCCTAGAATTTAACTCTACGCACCCTTGATGATAAGGATGATTTGAAGAAGGGAGGAATTATTAGGAATTTGACTGGTATCAGAGCAGTGATCATCAGCATTCCTATTGTGATTCCACCATCGATCTTTGTTGTGACTTCTCCTCGAAGATCTTATGGCCATCCCTCTTCCTAGCCATAAGAAAGATTAGTCTCTCGTAGCCTTCCGCTGTTGTCGCCGTCACCCCTACCGTCTCCCATATCTGCCTGTATGTCTATCACTAGCACCTCTATAGCACTGCGGCTCCGGTGCTCTGAAGTTTTATGGTGGTGCAACGCGGGTATTATTCCCTTCCACATCAAGAGTCGTTGTTAACACTATCACCTTAGCCGTGAGTTCCACCACAACTTCATGTAGATGTTATATGGAATCTTTGGTGTCCTTTGTTAGTTGATTAATAAGGATTCAACATTCTTGATTCGAGATTCAGCTTCTTCTAGTGAGCTCTCTACCCCAAGTAGCCTTCGCTGGCCTTAGTAGAGTTCCTCCAAGCTCGCTTCAATAACATTAAGGTGGGTTTTTGCCATTATAATTCTCTCCTCGTGACTCTTTTTCCCGGTTGGCACTCCAGATGGCGCCTCCTCTTCTCATGGAGAATACCCAACTTCATGCTCGTCTTGTTCATTATAGCGCTCCTCATGAGCGGCTCCCATAGTTTGTGAGCGAGTTTGTAGGATTCATAAACTCGCTATGGTGAAACATCATGGTGAATCGAGCAGGGTGGGGCAAGCCGAACCCTTGCTCCAAGTAGCCGTAGGTGGGCTACAAGTGCAAACTCACTCACAAACTGTTGGAGCCGCTCATGAGGAGTGTGGCAGTGATTAATCTGCTTATGGAATATTATATCGTTAATGAACCTAATGTCAGATAGCGAATCCAAAGTTCTAGTTGTGTGTCTGGTCCTTAGACTTGAGATACCAATGATGTCTTATTTGGAAGAGTGATTCTATAGTCCCAACGATTCCAAGTTGTGACCAAGACGGACATTAAAAGATGAACAATAAGGACTATCTTACAGATAAGGTGAAATAAAAGCTTGGAGAAGCTTCAGGCATATTTATGATCAGTCTCCACTTATTAGATTTTCATAATAACATGTGGGTATTGGATACCAGGAGTAGTTATTATATCTATAATTCGTTGCAGGTTCTAGCAAAACCTAGGAGATTGGCTAAAGGTGAGGTAGACCTCAATATGGGCAATGGACCAAGAGTTGTTATAGTTACTATTATGGAGGTCATCCTACACTACCTGGTGGAGCTATTATTGCATTGGATGCATATATTTTGTTCCCTCTATTATCAAAAACATTATTTCTATTTCCTGTTTGACAATTAGTAGATATAAATTATTTTTTGAGAATAATAGTTGTTCAATAATTATGGGTGATGAGTTCATTAGTAGAGGGACCCTGATAAATGACTTACATATGTTAGATACTTCTCCATATATCATGAATATAAATACATCTAAGAGGATAAGAGATGAGGTGAATAATGCATATACCTACGGCATTGTAGGCTATGTTATATATATGAGGGAAGGATTCAAAAGTTGTTGAAAGATGAATATTTAGATCCATTTGACTATGAGTAATATGCAACTTGTGAACCTTGCCTTCATGAGAAGATGACCAACTCTCCTTTTAGTGGAACTAGAGAGAGAGCCACTGAGTTATTAGAACTCATACATAGTGATGTATGTGGTCCCATGTCGACTCAGGCTATAGGTGGTTACTCATAATTTGTTATAATCATTGATGATTTCTCTAGGTATGGATACATGTACTTGATGAAATACAAGTCTGAAGCCTTTGAGAAGTTTAGGGAATATAAAAATAAGGTAGAGAACTAGATATGAAAGAGTATTGAGACTCTTCAATCAGATTAAGGAGGAGAATACTTGAGTATAGAGTTCACCCATTTCCTCATGGACAATGGGATTCTATCCCAGTGGATATCTCCTTATACACCTCAGCTCAATGGTGTATCAGAAAGGAGGAATCACATGCTATTGGACATGGTGCAGTCCATGATGAGTTTCGCTGACTTACTTATCTCATTCGAGGGATATGCCCTAGAGACGACAACTTACCTTTTGAATAAAGTTCTATCAAAGTCGGTAGTATCTATACTATATGTGATATGAAAATAAAAGAAGCCTAGTCTTAAGATGGTTAAGATTTAGGGTTGTCCTGCCCATATTAAAAGATACAATCCCGACAAGTTGGAATCAAAGATAAAATGGTGCAACTTTATGGAATACCCCAAGAAAACTTGTGGGTTCTATTTCTATCATCCTGAGAATTAGAAGGTCTTTATTGCCAAGATATCATGAACGATCATTGCTCAACCGCAACATCTTCGCTCTGCGAACTGTTCGTCATTTTTTCTTATTTGTACATATGTTTAGTAGCTTGTTTTGCTTTGAGTTTATGTGTTTTTACCTACGAAATGTGAGCGAAAGTAGTGTAGAAGGCTGTAGAATGATCGCTCGCTACGTAGAGCCAAAACAACCCTATTTTTTGGTCTTTTTCATGTACTATGGTAACCATTCTGAGCGGTATGAAATGTTAGCCATTTCAGCACCTTGGAACCCCCCGAGTAGTACCAAGCTGGATGGGGTTTCGGGTATATATCGGGTATAATTGAACTTGTCTTGCGTCCGATACCTTGGGAACCGTCATTTGTGGACTTGCAATCATTCCTACAACCCTCCAAAGTCCTATTTCGCTCTCTTTCTCTCTTTTCTCTACTACATTTAAGGTGTTCGACAAATTGCTTGTATAACTTTTCACTTTGCGAGACGTCAGGACTTGTCCGTTGCTCGTTTCTAAGCTAATCAACTTCTTCTTTGCAGGTCCTACGGGATCTTAAGAGATTATAAGAGGGCTGACCCTTTATAGACAGATAATGCTTTAGGCATTTCATGACTTAGACAATCCCAGCTAAGTCCAAAATAGTGGGCAAGGTTGCTTCACGACTTAGGTAATTTCAGCTAAGTCTTCAGGAGTGCCGCATAGCTTAGGCAAATTCAGCTAAGTCCGTGATAGTGTGGTATCAGAGCAGGTAAGCAATTCAAATAAATATCGAAAAAGATTTATAAACTCGCTATGGTGAATCGAGCAAGATGGGGCAAGCCAAACCCTTGCTCCAAGCAACCGCAGATGGGCTGCAAGTGCAAACTCGCTCATAAATTATGGGAGCCGCTCATGAGGAACACTATAGTGAACAAGTCGAGCGTGAAGTTGGGTATTCTCCACGAGGGGAGGCGGCGCCATATGGAGCGCCAACTAGGAAAAAGAGCCACAAGGAGAGAATTACAATAGCGGAAGCCCACTTTGCTGTTCTTGAAGCGAGCATGGAGGAACTCTAGCAAGGCCAGTGAAGGTTACTTGGGGTAGAGAGCTCGCAAGAAGAAGCTGAATCTCAGACCGAGAAAGTTGAATCCCTGATTGATCAACTGACAAAGGACACTAAAGATTCTATATGATATCTACATAAAGTTATAGTGGAACTCACGGCTAAGGCGATGGCGTTAATAAGGACTCTTGATGCGGGAGGGAATAATACTCGCGTTGCGCTACCACAAAACTTCAGGGCACTAGAGCCGTAGTGCTACTGGGGTGCTAGGGATGCAAAAGGGCTTGAAAATTTCTTGTTCGACATGGAATAATATTTTCATGCTATAAGGCTCGATTCTGAAGAGACCAAAGTTGCTATAGCAATAATGTATCTGAATGGGGATGCAAAACTTTGGTAGCGAACCCGTTGGGAAGAGATCTAGCAAGGCTGATATTGAGTGGATACATGGGGAGACTTAAAGCGATAGTTGAGAACTCAGTTCTTGCCCGAGAACATAGAGTTCGTCACAAGAAGGAAATTCATACAACTCCGCCAAAATACAATAATCCAAGACTATGTAAAATAATTTTCAGCATTGATGCTAGATATACAGGACATGTCTAAGAAAGATAAGCTATTCAGCTTCCTCGATAGCTTGAATCTATGGGCACAACAAGAACTACATCGGAGGAATGTTACTAATGTAATCGGGGCAATTGTAGCCACAGAAGGCTAACTGACTTTGTTTCTTTAGAGGATTCGAGAAAGATGAAACAATCTTCAGAAAATCACCCATCTAAATACTCTCGAGCGAAGGAGTCTGGGGGCGAACAAAAGAAGAAGATTTTTCACATGGGATCGAGCTCAAAAGGTAGAGTCCCAAAGTCTGATGGATGCTTCTTGTATGGAGGACTGCACATGGAGAGAGAGTGCTCGCAAAAATAGGCATTCAATGCTTTAACTGGATCGATTCAGCCCCAATGTCATAGACAACAATGTAAACAAGGTGTTCGATGAAATGCTTGTGTTCGTCCGTATCCTTCGGTTTAGGTATATATTTTGTATAACAAGAAGCGGGCTTGCAGTAGGCTTAGCAGCCCTAGTTTAATTTGCTTTATGGCCAAGTTTGGCTTGTAAATACAAGTGTATCTTATAAGCACTTGTAGGGACTTCAGTCTATAATGGACCATTATCCTTTGTGTGCAACCTCTCAGAGTTTATAATGTCCATGGGTGTAATTTGTATTTTGGCTTTATAAAGTATTTTCTTGAGCAGTTGCTTGTGGATCCCGTGGGAATTGCTTCTTCTAGCCCGTTTTCTCTTTTTATAAGTCTGTGGGACTTTAGGAGATCTCGGGGAGGGCTGACCTTTGTGGACGGACACGCATGGGTGCCACACGGCTTAGGCAAAATCAGCTAAGCCCGTGACAATGTGGTATCAGAGTGGGATAAGCATACGCAGAAACATTTACCATACAAATGTGGGGGACCTAGCTAGGCTGTGTGGAGGACAGCCAACACGCACAACCGTTGGGGGAAACGGACATTGAGATGTAGGGAAAGGAGTCGCTCAGAGGAGCGGGCATCCTAGTTTGGCATTCAAGGAATAGCCAACCCCTTTGCGTGAGAGGCACCACGAGGACAAGCAAGCGAAGAAGAATGCGTAGCACATAAAGATTGGGATGGTTGAGTTTGAGCTATAGCTCGACGTTGGCAACCAAACTTAATGGTGCTTAAGGCAAAGCATGGCGCTTGGTGAAAGATGAGACTGTGCAAGGTGGGAGGTATTGTGTAACGACCGAAAGAGTTGTGCAAAGCTCACAGAGGTGAGGGGAATTGCTAATTCGAAGGATTCAAAACTCATGCAAGGGCTTGTACACGGATGACGAAGTGTTCGTGGCCATCCTAAGGTGCGATTAGAACTCGACGCCATGAAGCATCAGAACTTTCTCTTCAACATGGAAAAGATATGTCCGTAGGCGGCTGAAATGTGCAACGAGTTCCGTATGTTGCTAGACATTGAAGGGTGCAGTGGAGATTGTATTGGAGAAGGGTCGCAATCTAGCAAGTATATTTGTGGGGGCAGAACAAAGCTCGAGTTCAGCAAGACGAAGTAGTCCAAAGGGGATGATGGTCTCCAAAACTTCCAGTGGGAAGTATGTAAAGAGAAAAGTTACTCCAGTAGGACAGATATCCAGGAGGGATAAGTCCTAGTTCTCTAGTGGGAGAATCATGTGCAACGGACTGCACATATTGAGGAAGAGTTTCTAAAGGTTATATCTCCCTAAAGCTCAACAGACCGAGTAAGCGACGAAGAGTTGTCGCATGATCTCGAAGGGGGTAATGCATTGGTGGATGCATTTCGAGATCAAGTAGGGGAGCAATCCAAGGCAACATCATATGAAGGCACACTTAGATGCAGAAATTAAACTCAATAGAGGGCTGACCCGTGGAATGGTGGACGTGAGGGCCACTATCAACTCAGTGCAAAGCAAGGAGCAGAGCGACTTGGGTAGAACTCAGTGAAGTATCCATGCCACATGAAGGGAGTCGACATAGAAGATGAAACATGGAGCAGAGGCACGGAGCTTTCCTTGGACAGAGGTCAAGGGCATGAACTCTTGTAGAGGCAAGAGTGGGATCATGTCGTTCCATAGGTTCTCCATTCTGATGGGACAGACTTATCTTACATGGTGCCAAAGATGAAGGGAGCTTCAAGGCACATGCAACCTCAGAGATGCATTTGATGGAGTAATTAAGGTGATTCAACATTCGGAGGCAAAGTTAGGATCATGAGACCTTAGTACGGGGCAAGAGGACGTAGAGGCGGGTACTCTTGAAGAATATGCCACAGTGTTGCCATTCGAGTTGTCAGGAACAGGAGGTGCATAATAAGATTGTGTTGGTAGGGGATAGAGGCCCAAGATCCAGACAATGGTGCACCAACTCTAGCGAAGTCAGAGGACTTTAGGAGCTACTAGGCGACAGACTGTCCTAGAGCTATGCTTCATCCAGGTGTAACCCAGGAGTGGGGGGGACGAAGGGGAATTACCAAGGGAGTGAACTAAAAATCAGAGATGGCGGAGGCCCTACGATGTGTTGGCAGAGGCCACACGTGGAGAAGTCATAGTCCGAGTTCATCACACGAGAATCTGTGTGCAATGGAGTTGTCACCAGGAGGCGACATGGTGTAGCGGATCGTGGTAGAATAGTTCGTGGCAATGCAATACAAGCAATCTTGTTTCATGAGGGACAAAAATCATGCGGAGGTATGATCAGGAGTTACTGGGAGCTCCACTTTGGTGTACAACACAACAAGAATAAGGGCTATGGATTCGAGGAGTGAATGTAGTAGTACCGCGGAGGCGGGTCTTCGTGTGTGCATCAAAGCTTGCATTGGATGAAAGCCTTAGTCATTAGCATATGGGAGCTGTATACCATCGAGGAAGAAGTCCAATTTCACGTACCAGTGAGTCCCATGGAGGGGGACATGATCATGTGAATGATCAGGAGCTACTGGGAGCTCCACTTCGGTGAACAATGCAAGAAGGGCTGTGGATTCAAGGAGTGAATGCCACAGTATCGCAGAGGCGGATCTTCCGTATGTATGCACTGAAGCTTGCATCAGATGAAAGCCTTGGTCGTCAGCATATGGGGGCTGTGTACCACCGAGAGAGTAGTCAGATTGCAAGTACCAGTGAGTCCCGTGGAGGGGACTTGATTAATCAGAGTAGCGGAGAGTTGAACTGCTTCAGTGCTCACATTCGCTTAAGGGAGGTCGGCAAGTCAGAGGACAAGGCCGACTAAGCGAACGTTGCTACCAAGAAAGCTAAGGAGAACAGAATCGGCGCGAGCCCTGCAACAAGATGGCGGAGGTCATGCATGAGAGTTGTAGTCTGTCTCTCCATCGACCAAGGAGAACTACTAGGAGGACACAGTGGTGTCGAAGCAGGTGGTCGAAAGGGGCGAGGAAGCGACGACGAGTCAACGGGGCTCAGCTACCCAAAAGAAAAGCGTCGGTTAGAGAGGAGGTGGACTCGGAGGAGCTCCACAGTGCCACAGAGGCAGATCTACCGATCGCGAAGGAAGGGATGAAGATGCATGGTAACGGATAGTCGTGCTATGAGCTTGGCAGCGCCATGGTACTGCAGATGTGGGACTTCCGTGAAGTCATCGATCCCTTGCTCTCATGAAGGGATAACATTGGTCGTAAAAGGGGCCTAGGAGGTGGAGAATGCAGAGGCAAACTCCAAGTACCAAGACAAGGTAGAAGGGCAGAGGCTAAGAAACTTCATAAGACCGATGTCGATGGGCTTCTCATCTAGATAGCCAAAATTAAGGGACTTCGGGTTGATACAGGAGTGCTCGACCAAGGAACGAAGTAGGCAGTACATGGTACTATACCTTTCTACTCAAGAGGAGTAGGCGGTAAAGGTGATGGAGAAGATGGTACAATCCCAAAGGCAACCAGATCTATCAAAGACTTACTCCAAGTTGGGGGACTCCAAGTTGGGGTAAACTTTTTGCTCTTTTCGGGCAAAACTTCTTGCATTCCAGAAGTTCAATGGCAGTAGGAAGATAAATCACAGTAGCTAACCCAACGTAATGTCACAGACTTAGCTGAATTTGCCTAAGTCGTGCGGCACCCTCGCGGCACTCTCGAAGACTTAGCTGAAATTACCTAAGTCGTAGAGCAACCTTGCTCATTATTCCGGACTTAGCTGGGATTGCCTAAGTCATGAAACGCCCAATGCGTTATCTGTCCGTAGAGGGTTAGCCCTCTTACAACCTCTTAAGGTCCCGTAGGACCTACAAAGAAGAAGTTGATTAATTCAAAAGCGAGCGACGGACACGTCCCGACGTCTCGCAAAGTGGAAAGCTATACAAGCAATTTGTGGAACACCTTGAGTGCAGCAAAGAAAAAAGAGAGAGAGGGCAAAATAGGACTTTGGAGGATTGTAGGAACGGTCACAAGTCCACAAACGACGGTTCCCAAGGTATTGGAGGCAAGACAAGTTCAATTGCTGATGAATGCCTACGCCCGAGATATACCCGGAACCCCATCCAGCTCGGTGCCACCCGGGGGGTTCCGAGGTGCTGAAATAGCTGACATTTCACACCGCTCAGAAAGGTTGCCGTGGCACATGAAAAAGACCCAAAAATAGGGCTGTTTTGGGCTATTTTGGCTCCGCACAACGAGCGATCGTTCTGCAGCCTTCTACACTAGTTTCACTCACATTTCTTAGGTAAAAACATATAAACTCAAGGCAAAATAAGCTGCAAACATATGTACAAGCAAGAAAAAGTGACGAACGGTTCAAGGAGCAAAGGCATTACGGTTGAGCAGCGACCGTTCGTGATATTCTCCCCCACTTAAATGGTCGACACCCTCATCAACGCTTGTTGGTAGGCTTTGATGCGAGCTTCTTCGTGTCGCAAGACGTCTTCTGGTTCCCAACTGGCTTCTATTTGAGGAAGCTTTTGCCACTTCACCAAGTACTCTATTTGCTACGCTCCATTGGGTAGCTTTATCTTACGATCCGCTAGAATAGTTTCAACTCGCTTCTCGTAAGAGGCTCTGGTGGGGGGGTAGTCGAGTTGGAACATTTCAAGAATCATCTCGCGGATCTGAGTGGTAGGCTTTCAAGTTGCTCGCATGGAAGACATTATGAATTCTGAACCATGCTGGCAGTTGCAACTTGTATGAGACATTGCCTACTCTACTGATGATTGGGAAAGACCCTTCATACTTGCATACCAATCCTTTGTGAACTTTGTGTCTAAAGAATTGGAGTGATGCTGGTTGGAGCTTCACCAACACCATGTCACCAACTTTAAATTCTTGTGGTCGCCTTCCTAAGTCTGCCCACTTCTTCATCTTTTTGGCCGCCTTCTCCAAGTAAGCCCGCGCAATATCTGCATTGCTATGCCATTCCTTTGCGAAGTGATAGGCTGATGGGCTACTCCCTGTATAACCAATAACCAAGGTATGAGGAGTTGATAGCTGTTGTCCCGTAATAATCTCAAATAGGCTCTTGTTGGATGCAGAGCTCCGCTGCAAGTTTTAGGAGAATTGGGCTATGTCCAACAGTTTCACCCAATCTCGTTGGTTGGCACTCACGTAGTGCCGAAGATATTGCTCCAAGAGCGAGTTAATTCTCTCTGTTTGGCCATCCGTTTGAGGGTGGAGGCTTGTGGAGAAGTATAATTTAGACCCCAACAACTTGAACAACTCAGTCCAGAATCGTCCCAAGAACCGAGAATCCCGATCACTAATGTTGTGTGGGACTCTCCAATACTTAACCACATTCTTCATCATCAACTTAGCCGCCTCCTCCGCTGAGCAATATAGGGGTGCAACAATGAATGTTGCATACTTCGAAAATTGGTCAACTACCACGAGTATCGATCCAAGTCCCCCTACTACGGGCAAGCTTGATATAAAGTCCAAAGAAATGCTCTCCCATGGCCTTTCTAGTACGGGCAATGGCTCCAAAAGTCCCACTGGCTTCTGCTGCTCTATCTTGTCCTGTTGACAAGTAAGGCATGTTCGAACATATTCCTCCACATCTGTCCCCATCTTCAGCCAATAAAAGGCCCTCTCCATGAGAGCCATTGTTCGGTGGATACCCGGATGTCCAGCCCAAAGGGAATCGTGACACTCTTTCAAGAGTTCACGCCTCAAGTTATCCACTCGTGGGACATAAACTCTGTTCCCCTTGGTGTAGATGAGTCCCTCCTGGACCCAAAATCATCATGCCTTGCCCTCTTTGATGAGTTGAATCAGAGTTACTGCCTGAGGATCTCGGTACAGTCCATCCCTAATCCTAGAAAGAAAGTTGGAGTACAATTGACTTGCTTGGCCTCCGCCCTCCAACTATATAACATTCACTAGCTCCACTTTCTGACTCAATGCATCGGCCACGACATTTGCTTTCCGGGTTTGTACTCCATCACCATGTCGATCTCAACCAAGAAGTCCTGCCATCGTGCTTGCTTTGGAGAGAGTTTCTTTTGAGTTTGGAAGTAACTCAATGCGACATTGTCTGTCCTTAGCACAAATGGTGCTCCCAGAAGGTAGTGTCGCCACACTCGTAGACAGTGGACCACCGCTGTCGTCTCCTTCTCATGTCATGGATATCGCCGCTTGGTCTCGTTGAGCTTGCGACTCTGAGGCCCGGATGACCCTCGCATAAGAACTCCTCCAATAGCAAAGTCAAGCATCGATGGACTTCAAAAGACTTTCCATAGTCCGGCAATCTGAGTAGTGTTCTTCTAACATAGCAGTCTTCAGGTCTTGAAATGCCACCTCACATTTGTCCAACCATCTCCAGGACTGCTCCTTTTTTAGCAACTCTGTCAGTGGAGCTGCGCACTTCGAATATCCAACTATGAAGCGCCGATAATAGTTGACAAACCCAAGGAAGGATCTCAACTCTGGCACATTCTTTGGTGTTCGCCAGTCCACCACAGCTTGCACCTTAGCCTTGTCCATTCGAATGGACCCATTCCCAATTCGATGCCCCAAGAATAAAATCTATGCTTGGGCGAAGTAGTACTTTTCCCTCTTCATGAATAAGGTGTTCTCCCTGAGAACTTTGAAAATTTTTCGGAGGTGTCTAACATGCTCCTCAAGTGTTTGGCTATAGACGATGATGTCGTCTAAGTAGACGACCACAAACTTATCCAGATATTCTTTGAATAGTTGATTCATGAGAGTGTAGAATGTGGCCGGAGCGTTGGTTAAGCCGAAAGGCATCACCAAGAACTCGAATGCTCCATACCTAGTTACACAGGTAGTCTTCGCCTCATCACCTTTTGCAATGCGCACCTGCCAATACCCTGATCGAAGGTCGAGTTTGGAGAAGTACTTTCCTTTGCCCAATTGATCGAACAAGTCTACGATGAGCGGGATAGGGTACTTGTTCTTCACCATCATCTTGTTGAGGGCTCGATAATCAATGCATAATCAGAGGCTCCCATCTTGTTTCTTTTGAAAGAGGACTAGAGCTCCGAAAGGTGCTTTGGAACTGCAGATGAGACCACTGCTTAGCAGTTCATCTAACTGCTTCCTCAGTTCTGCCAACTCTGGAGGGGCCATGCGGTATGGTGGTCTCGCTGGAGGCTTAACTCCCAGCTCCAGCTCAATCTGATGATCCACGCCTCTGCGTGGTGGTAGAGTTCTCGGCAACTCTGTTGGCATCACATCTGAGAACTCCTTCAGGATGTTCGCCACAACAGCAGGTTCTTGAATGGTCTCCCCGTCAAGTGTCTCTAGCTTCATAGCAGCTATAAAGGTTAATTCACCTTTTCGCACCCCTTTCTTCAATTGTAAAGTTGATATTTATTGTAGGTCTTTGGTTCCTACTCGAGAAACTGGAACCATGCAGGGATCATCGCCTCCCATTAGACACAAGAAGTTCAGGAACGGTATTGGCACCAACTTTTGTGCGTGCATAAACTCCATTCCGAGAATCACTTGGAAGTCGTCCAATGGCACCGCCATCAAGTTTGTGCTCCCGCTCCATGTCCCGATCTTGATGGGGACCCCCTTTGCTTGTCCAGAGATCCACTTGGCCTCCGAGTTCACCGCCTTCATACGACTTGGGCTCTTCTCCAAGATTAGTCCCAGTCGCTTAGCTTCGCGATCGGTAATAAAATTGTGGGTCGCGCCCGTGTCCACCATTGCACGGGTTGTTCGGCCATTAAGCTTGATGTCCACATACATCAACTCGCTGCTTCCTGCCTTCAGTGGCTTTGCCTTTGTATTCTCCCCCACTTGACCCTGCAATGCATTCAACAAATGCATTGCTCCCATCCTAGGTCCTTGCGACGCCTCACTGTCGCTACTGGAGTCAGAACTACTCGAACTAAGGGCGATAGCTTTGCCCTTGTCTGACTTACGGGGTAGAATCGATGCCGTCAAAGCATTGATCTGCTTGGTGGAGCTATTATTGCATTATATGCATGTTATTTTGTTCCCTCTATTATCAAAAATATTATTTCTATCTCTTGTTTGACAATTAGTGGATATAAATTAGTTTTTTAGAATAATAGTTATTTAATAATTATAGATGATGAGATCATCACTAGAGGGACCCTTATAAATGGCTTATATATATTAGACACTTCTCCACATATCATGAATATAAATATGTTTAAGAGGAAAAGAGATTAGGTGAATAATGCATACCTATAGCATTGCAAGCTAGGTCATATATATGAGGGAAGGATTCAAAATTTGTTGAAAGATGGATACTTAGATCCATTTGACTATGAGTCATCGAGTTATTGGAACTTATACTTAGTGGGAAGATGACCAACTCTCCTTTTAGTAGAATTGGAGAGAGAGCCATCGAGTTATTGAAACTCATACTTAGTGATGTATGTGGTCCCATGTTGACTTAAGCTATAGGTGGTTAGTCATACTTCATTACATTCATTAATAATTTCTCTAGGTATGGACACGTGTACTTAACAAAGTATAAATCTAAAGTCTTTAAAAAATTCAGGGAATATAGACTAAGGTAAAAAACCAAATTGGAAAGAGTATTAAGACTCTTCGATCAGATTGAGGAGGAGAGTACTTGAGTATGGAGTTCACCCATTTTCTTAGAGACAATGAGATTCTGTCCCAGTGGATACCTCCTTATACACCTCAACTCAAAGGTGTATCAGAAAGGAGGAATAACACATTGTTAGACATGATATGGTCCATGATGAGTTTCATTGATCTACCCGTCTCATTCTAGGGGTACGCCCTAAAGATTGTAGCTTACCTTCTGAACAGAGTTTCATCAAAGTCGGTGGTGTCTGTACCATATGAGATATAGAAAGGAAAGACGTCTGATCTTTATATTATTAAGATATGGGGCTGTCCTACCCACATTAGAAGATATAACCTCGATAAGTTGGAATCAAGGATAGAATGGTGCACATTCGTAGGATACCTAAAGGAAATTTATGGGTATTATTTGTATTATCCCGAAGATCGAAAGATCTTTGTTGCCAAGAGAGCTGTGTTCCTTGAGAAGGAACACATTCTTGGTGGAAACAGTGGGAGTGAGATAGAATTAAGCGAGGTTGGAGAATATAGCTCAAGCACCATTCTAGAGTCCGAGTCTATTCAGGTTTCTAACACATAAATTCTAATTTTACATAGGTCAAGTAGAGTATCTCACCCTCTTGAAAGATATGTGGGATATATCAGTGGAGATGACTCTTATAATATTGATCTTCAGACCTACGAGGAGGCTTTTATAAGTATAGACTCTGGGAAGTATTAAGAAGCCATAAATTCTGAGATGGATTACATGTACTCTAATAAGGTTTGGAACTTTATGGATGCACCTGAGGGTATTGTACCCATTGGCTATAAATAGATCTTCAAGAAGAATATCGGAGTGGATGGAAAGGTAGAGACTTATAAAGTAAAACTGGTAGCTAAAAGATATCGTCAAAGACAAGGAGCTAACTATAATGAAACTTTTTCACCTATAGCCATGCTTAAGTCCATTAGAATTATTTTGGCTATTGCAGCACACAATGACTATGAGATCTGACATATGGATGTCAAAACGGCATTCCTCAATGGCAACCTCGAGGAAGAGGTGTATATGATATAGCCAGAGGAATTCATATCCAAAGAGAGTATGAATAAAGTGTGCAGGTTGCTTAGATCTATTTATAGATTAAAGCAAGCTTCCCGAAGTTGGAACATAAGATTTGATAAGGTGATCAGATCTTACGACTTCGTTAAGAACAAAGATGAGCCTTGTGTGTATAAGAGGGTAAGTGGGAGCACTATCATCTTCTTGGTGCTATATATGGATGACATCCTAATAATTGGGAACTTTTCTATGAAAGACTTAGGGGAAGCATCCTATATTTTGGGGATCTGGATCTATAGAGATAGATCTGAGACGATGCTTGGCTTGTCCTAGTCTAGGTACATAGACTTTATTGTCAAAATGTTTGGCATGGAGAATTCTAAGAAAGGTCTCAAACTGATGAGACATTGAATACCACTTTCTAGGAGTATGTCCCTCAAGATTCCTAAAGAAAGGGTAGACATAGATAAGATACCTTATGCCTCAGTGATAGGGTATATCATGTATATGATGCTATGTACCCAGCCTGATATAGCACATGCTCTGAGTTTCATGAGCAGGTATTAGGTAGATCCAGGTTTAGAACATTAGAACGCAGTAAAGTGTATCCTTAAGTATTTGAAAAGGACCAATGATCTTTTACTGGTATATGGAGGAGATAGCCTCCAGGTTGAGGGCTACAATGTCACAGACTTAGTTGAATTTGCCTAAGCCATACGGCACCCTAGCGGCACTCTCGAAGACTTAGCTGAAATTGCTTAAGTCGTAAAGTAACCTTACCCACTATTCTAGACTTAGCTGGGATTGCCTAAGTCATGAAATATCCAAAGTATTATCTATCTACAAAGGGTCAGCCCTCTTGCAACCTTATGCAGTCCTGTAGGACCTGCAAAGAAGAAGTTGATTAGCTTAGAAACGAGCGATGGACAAGTCCCGACGTCTCGCAAAACGAGAAGATGTATAAACAATTCATTGAACACCTTCAGTGCAATAAAGAAAAGAGAGAAAGAGAGCAAAACAAGACTTTAGAGAGTTGTAAGAATGGTCACAAGTCCACAAACGATGGTTCTCAAGGTATCGAATGCAAGACAAGTTTAATTGTTTATGAAAGCCTACGCCCAATATATACCTGAAACCCTATCCAGCCCGGTGCTACTCGGGGGGTTCCAAGGTGCTAAAATGGCTATTATTTCACACCGCTCAGAGTGGTCACCACAGCACGTGAAAAAGACCAAAAAATGGAGCTGTTTTGGCACAACACAATGAGCGATCGTTCTGTAGCCTTCTACACTACTTTTGCTCACATTTCTTAGGTAAAAACATATAAACTCAAGGCAAAATAAGCTACCAAACATATATACAAATAAGAAAAAGTGATGAATGGTTCACGGAGTGAAGATGTTGGGGTTGAGCGACGATCATTCATGACATTCTCCCCTACTTAAACTGTCGACGCCTTCGTCGACGCTTGTTAGTAGGCTTTGACGCGGGCTTCTTCATGTTGTAGGGCACCTTCTAGCTCCCAACTGGCTTCTGTTTGAGGAAGCTTTTGCCACTTCACCAAGTACTCGATTTGCTGCGCTCCATTGGGTAGCTTTATCTTGCGATCCGCCAGAATAGTTTCAACTCGCTTCTCGTAAGAGGCTCTGGTGGGGGTAGTCAAGTTGGAATATTTCGAGAATCATCTTGTGGATTTGAGTGGTAGGCTTTCAAGTTACTTACATGTAAGACATTATGAATTCTGAACTATGCTGGCAGTTGCAACTTGTATGAGATTGCCTACCCTGCTGATGATTGGGAAAGATCCTTCATATTTGTGTATCAATCCTTTATACACTTTGTGCCTAAAGAACTGGAGTGATGCTGGTTGGTGCTTCACCAACAGCATGTCACCAACTTTAAATTCTTGTAGTCACCTTTCTAAGTCTGCCTGATGGGCTACTCCCTGTATAACCAATAACCAGGGTGTGAGGAGTCGATGGCTGTTGTCCCGTAATAATCTCAAAGAGGCTCTTGATGGATGTAGAGCTCCGCTGTAAGTTATAGGAGAATTGGGCTATGTCCAACAGCTTCACCCAATCTCATTGGTTGGCACTCACGTAGTGTCGGAGATATTACTCAAAGAGAAAGTTGATTCTTTCTTTTTGGCCATCCATTTGGGGGTGGAACATAAACTTTATTCCCTTTGGTATAGATGAGTCCCTCCTAGACCCAAAATCATCATGCCTTACCCTCTTTAATGAGTTACACAAAGGTTGCTGCTTGAGGATCACGGTATAGTCCATCCCTGATCCTCGAAAGGAAGTTGGAGTGTAATTGACTTGCTTGGCCTCCGCCCTCCAACTGTATAACATTAATTAGCTCTACTTTCTGACTCAATGCATCTGCCATGACATTTGCTTTTCTTGGCTTATACTCCATTACTATATCAAACTCAGCCAAGAAGTCATGGCACTGTACTTGCTTTGGAGAGAGTTTCTTTTGAGTTTGGAAGTAACTCAATGCAACAATATCCGTCTTTAACACAAATGGTGCTCCCAGAAGGTAATGTCGTCACACTTGTAGATAGTGGATCACCACTGTCATCTCCTTCTCATGCATGGGATATCGTCGCTCGATCTCATTGAGCTTGTGACACTCGTAGGCCACTAGATGACCCTCTTGCATAAGAACTCCCCTAATAGCAAAGTCAAAAGTATTTGTATAGACTTCAAAAGACTTTCTATAGTCTGGTAATGTGAGTACAGGTTCCTCCAACACAACAATCTTTAGGTCTTGAAATGTCGTCTTATATTTGTTGGATCATCTCCAGGACTCCTCCTTCTTTAGCAACTCCGTCAACGAAGCTGTGCACTTCGAATATCGAACTATGAAGCGCCGATAATAGTTGACAAACCTAAGGATCTTAACTCTGGCATCTTCTTTGGTGTTCACCAGTCCACCATAGCTTGCACCTTAGACTTGTCCATTCAAATGGAACCATTGTCGATTCAATGCTCTAAGAATAAAATTTTCATTTGGGCGAAGTAGCACTTTTCCCTCTTCACGAACAAGGTGTTCTCCCTGAGAACTTTGAAAATTGTTTGGAGGTGCTTAACATGCTCCTTAAGTGTTTGGCTATAGATGATGATATCATCTGAATAGACGACCATAAACTTGTCCAAATACTCCTTGAACAGTTGATTTATTAGAGTGCAGAATGTGATCGGAGCATTGGTTAAGCCGAAAGGCATCACCAAGAACTCAAATGCTTTATACCTGGTCACACAAGTAGTTTTTGCCTCATCACCTTCTGCAATGCGCACCTACTAATATCCCGATCGAAAGTTGAGTTTGGAGAAGTACTTTGCCTTACCCAATTAATCGAATAAGTCCACGATGAGCGGGATAAAGTATTTATTCTTCATCGTCATCTTGTTGAGGGCTCGATAATCAATGCATAATTGGAGGCTCCTATCTTATTTCTTCTAGTAGAGGACTAGAGCTCTGAAAGGTGATTTTTAACTACGGATGAGACCACCACTTAGCAGTTCATCCAACTACTTTCTCAATTCTACCAACTCTGGAGGGGCCAGGTGGTATGGTGGTCTCACTGGAGGCTTAACTCCCGGCTCCAGCTCAATCCGATGATCCACGCCTCTGCATAGTGGTAGAGTTCTCGATAACTCTGTTGGCATCACATCTGAGAACTCCTTCAGGATGTTCATCACAATAGCAAGTTCTTGAATGGCCTCTTCGTCAAGTGTCTCAAGCTTCAAAGCAGCTACCAAGGTTGATTCACCTTTTTGTACCCTTTTCTTCAATTGTAAAGTCGATATTTCTTGTGGGTCCTTGGTTCCTCCTTAAGAAATTAGAACCATGCAGGGATCATCGCCTCCCATTAGACATAGGAAGTTCAGGAACAACATTGGCACTAACTTCATCGTGTGTATAAACTCCATTCCGAGAATCACTTAGAGGTCATCCAATGGCACCGCCATCAAGTTTGTACTTACGCTCCATATTCTGATCTTGATGGGGACCCCCTTTGCTCATCCAGAGATCTGTTTGGCCTTCTAGTTCACCGCCTTTATACGACTTGGACTCTTATCCAAGATTAATCCAAGTCACTTAGCTTCACGATCGACAATAAAATTATGGGTCGCGCCCATATCCACCATTACACGGGTTGTACTGCCATTAAGCTTGATGTCCACATACATCGACTCTCTGCTTCCTATCTTTGGTTGCTTTGCCTTTGTGTTCTCCCCCACTTGAACCTGCAATGCATTCAACAAATGCATTGCTCCCATCCTAGGTCCTTGTGACGCTTCACTATTGCTACTGGATTCAGAACTGCTCGAACTAAGGGTGATAGCTTTGCCCTTGTCTGACTTACGGGGCTGAATCAATGCAGTTAAAGCATTTAGTGCCTGTTTTTGTGGGCACTCCCTCATCATGTACGGTCCTCCACACAAGAAGCATCCAAAAAACTTTGGGACTTTACCTTTTGAGCTCGGTCCTTTATGGAAATTCTTCTTCTTTTGTTCGCCCCCAGACTCCTTTACTCGAGAGTATATAGCTAGGCAATTTTTCAAAGATTGTTTCTTCTTTCTCAAATCCTCTGAAGAAATAAAGTCAGTTAGCCTTTCTGTGGCTGCAATTGCCCCGACTACATTGGTGACATCCCTCCGATGTAGTTTTTGTTGTGCCCATGGCTTCAAGCTATTGAGGAAGCTGAATAGCTTATCTTTTTTAGACATATCCTATATATCCAGCATCAATGCTGAAAATTATTTCACGTAGTCTCAGATTATAGTACTTTGGTGGAGTTGTCTCAGTTTCCTTCTTGCGACAAACTCTATATTCTCGAGCAAGAACTGAGTTCTCAACTCTTGCTTTAAGTCTCCCCATGTATCCACTCGACATCAGCCTTACTGGATCTCTTCACAACGGGTTCGCCACCAAAGTTTTGCATCCCCACTCAACTACATTATTGCTAGCAACTTTGGTCTCTTCAGAATCAAGCCTTGTAGCACGAAAATACTGTTCCATATCGAACAAGAAATTTTCAAGCTCTTTGGCATCCCTAGCACTCCCATAGCAATGCAACTCCAGTGCCCTGAAATTTTGTGGTGGCGTAGTACGGGTATTGTTCCCTCCCGTATCAAGAGTCCTTATTAACACCATCACCTTAGCCGTGAGTTCTGCTACAACATCGTGTAGATGTCATATGAAATCTTTGGTGTCCTCTATCAATTGATTAATCAGGTATTCAACTTTCTTGATCTGAGATTCAGCTTCTTCTAGCGAGCTCTCTATCCCAAGGAGCCTTCGTTGGCCTTGGAAGAGTTCCTCCAAGCTCGTTTCAAGAACATCAAGGCAGATTTCTGCCATTGTAAGTCTCTTTTTGTGCCTCTTTTTCCCAGTTGGCGCTCCAGATGGCGCCTCCTCTGCTCGTGGAGAATACCTAAATTCATGCTCAACTTGTTCACTACCATGCTCCTCATGAGTGGCTCCAATAGTTTGCGAGCAAGTTTGCACTTGCAGCCCACCTATGGCTGCTTGGAGCATGGGTCCAACTTATCCCATCTTACTCAATTCACCATGATGTTTCACCATGGTGAGTTTACGAATCTTCTTCGTTATTTGTTTGAATTGCTTGCCTGCTTTGGTACCACACTATCATAGACTTAACTGAATTTGCCTAAGCCGTGCGGCGCCCTAGCGGCACTCTCGAAGACTTAACTGAAATTGCCTAAGTCGTGAAGCAACCTTGCCCGCTATTTCAGACTTAGCTGGGATTGCCTAAGTCATGAAACGCCCAAAGCGTTATCTATCCGTAAAGTGTTAGCCCTCTTGCAACCTCATGCGATCCCGTAGGACCTGCAAAGAAAAGGTTGATTAGCTTAGAAACGAGCGATGGGCAAGTCCCGACATCTCACAAAGCAGCAAGCTATACAAGCAATTCATCAAACACCTAGAGTGCAACAGAGAAAAAGAGAGAAAGAGAGTGAAACAAGACTTTAGAGGGTTGTAAGAACGATTGCAAGTCCACAAACGATGGTTCCTAAGGTATCGGACGCAAGATAAGTTCAATTATTGATGAAAGCCTACACCTGACATATACCCAAAACCCCATCCAGCCTGGTACCACTCGAGAGTTTCTATGGTGCTAAAATGGCTGACATTTTATACCGCTCAAAGTGTTTATTGCAGCACGTAAAAAAAAACCCAAAAACGGGGCTATTTTGGCTTCGTGCAGTGAGCGATCATTTTGCAGCCTTCTATACTACTTTTGCTCACATTTCTTAAGTAAAAACACAAACTCAAGGCAAAATAAGCTGCCAAATATATATATATAAATAAGAAAAAGTGATGAATGATTCGCGGAGTGAAGATGTTGGGGTTGAGCGATGACCATTCGTGATAACATTTACTCAAGTTTTCAGTTTGATATTATTGATAGCAAGTCAAATTTAGGGTATGTTTTGACCCTAAATAGAGGAGCAGTAAGCTGGAAGAGTTCCAAGTAAGATACTACTGCTAACTCGACCATAGAGGCAGAATACATTGGTACAGCAGAAGCAGCAAAGGAAGGGGTGTAGATGAAGAAGTTCATCAAGGATTTGGGAGTCATAACAAGTAGCATAGAGCTGACTCCCATATATTTTAACAACAATAAGGCGATAACTCTAACAAGGGAACCCAGGTCTCATCAGAATTATTTAAAGGAGGTTCCATCTAATTAGAGCGATCATAACCCGAAAAGATATAACAATGGAAAGAGTTTCATTCGAAGATAACATTGTAGATCTATTGATGAAGCTGCTAGCTTAGATTATATTTGAGCGTCACAGGGTTCTAATGGGGATTAGACACATAAATGATTAGCTTTTGGTTAAGTGGGAGATTGCTGGTTACAAGTGTCCTACAAGCCAATCACGTGAGTGATGGCAGGTGTGACACACTCTATGATGTTTTTGCTTATGATTAATATTGGCATATTCTTACATTATATTATCTATTGCATATATATTGTGATGTCCTTAGTTCTGTGTAATGGGAATATATATTGAGATAATCGGATAGATTAGTGTACTATATACCCCATCAGGTACCTAGTATAAAAAAAGTTCCAACTTTGGGGAGGTCTAGCAGAATATCTCACCCTCCTGAAAGATACGTAGGACATATCAGTAGAGAGGACTCTCAAGATATTAATCTCTCAGACCTACAAGAAGACTATTATGATATAGAGTCTAAGAAGTGGTAAGAAACTATGAATTATGAGATGAATTCAATGTACTCTAATAAGGTTTAGAACATTGTGGATGCACTTGAGGGTATCATACCTATCAGCTCCAAATGGATCTTCAAGAAGAAGATCAGAGTGGATGGAAAGGTAGAGACCTATAAAATAAGGCTAGTAGCTAGAGGATATCATCCAAGGGCAGGGGCTGAATATGACGAGACCTTT
This sequence comes from Ensete glaucum, assembly GCA_021527575.1. Lineage (NCBI taxonomy): Eukaryota > Viridiplantae > Streptophyta > Magnoliopsida > Zingiberales > Musaceae > Ensete > Ensete glaucum. The sequence continues at coordinate 7,781,219 of CM038556.1, forward strand.
TCACCCATAGCCATACTTAAATCCATCATATTTCTTTTGGCCATTGTAGCACATTGTGACTCTAAGATCTGGCAGATGGATTTGAAACAATATTCCTCAATGGCATCCTCGAGGAAGAGGTGTATTTGATACAACCAGACGGATTGATATCTAAAGAGAGTCCAGATAAAGTGTGTAGGTTGCTTAGATCCATTTATGGATTGAAGGAAGCTTTATGAAGTTGGAACCTTGTGTGTACAAGAGGATAAGTGGGAGCACCATCACCTTCTTGGGGTTGTATATGGTTGACATCCTAATCATTAGGAATGATGTATGAATGCTCTCGTAGTAAAGGCTTGGCTATACAGAAACTTCTCCATGAAAGACCTAGAGGAAACATCTTATATTTTGGGGATCTGAATTTATAGAGATAGATCTAAGTGGATGCTTGGCTTGTCCCAGTCCAAGGGCAGTAAGGCCACAAGGATAGCTGCTTGCAGCTAGGGCTACCGCTGCTCTCCATAGTAAAGACTTGGCTATCTAGAAACTTTTCCATGAAAGACTTACAGGAAGAATCTTATATTTTGGGGATCTGGATTTATAGAGATAGATCCAAAAGGATGCTTGGCTTGTCCCAGTCTAAGGGCGACAAGGTCGCAAGGGCAGCCGCTCGTAGCCAGGGCTACCGCCAGCAAGGGCGATCGACTATAGTGACAACCGCCTGTGGCCAAGGGTGCTCACAAGTGCCATCACCTACGGGCCATGTGGTGCACACAACCGCAACGGCTTTTGCCAGTGGCCTTGCCGCTTGCAGGGGTGGACAGTTGTGGATGCGATGCCCGTAGGTAGGCCGCCTATAGGCAAAGGCAATGCTCATGAAGGCACCGCCGACGAGCACACCACCCACCGATAGGGGCGATCACTAGAGGGCAGTGGAATCCACCTGCAGGAAAGGGCAATAACTGCCTACGCAAGGGCGGTGATGACGGTGGCCCATTGGAGGTGGGCAGAAAGGGCTAGGGTTTTTTTTTGGTAAAAGGATGATTTTACCGCCTCAAAATTTAATAAATTCATAGATCTATCTTTTTGTCTAGAATTTCAAAATACACTTTATAATCTTGGAAATTCATGACATGCCTTGAGTTCTATAAAAATAATTAATTAAATAGTTTAATTAATTATTTATTATCTAATAATCTTACATGGTAATGTGTATATATGATGTATGATGTAGATGGATAATCATGAGCTATATGATGTGATGTGTGTACATGTGATTATTATTATAATTGGGGCCTACGAGCCTTCATTTTTCTCATTTATTGTCGGGCCTACGTACTTGTGATTATTTTGTAATTACATGAAGAGGCGCGATGGGAGTGTGGTGGTGACGGTGGGACCCACAATGCTATGGCGGGGGATCACGATGCATGGTGATGCGGTGAGGATCCGACGGAACCGATGATGATGAAATGAACGATCACAGGCATGAAGATGCTGAATCATATTAGGTGATGGCTTATGATCATCCGGTGAGGCTTGCATATGTGATATGTGTTATACACTAGTATATATATATGTATATATATATATATATACATGTGATGTAGATATATATGAAATATGTATGTGAGTGACATGACATATTAAAAGATCGATACAAAATAAAAACCTCTCCTATGATAATATTAAGTCGTTGAGCATGAAGCGATAAGATTGACTCACGTGACCTTATATCGTTATAAGAAGAAATTGAATCACAATGTAGGTTGAGTTGGTCGAGTCTCTCGAATCTCGCGTATCTACGTGATCGAGATTTTGCCAACTACATAGAGATGTCATCGGTGACATAAGGACATAGTATGTTTGATCGAGTCCCTCGAGGGTATATCATCAAATCAGACTCATCTTATAACAATGCTGATAACTTAACAAAACATCATAGTTGGTCGAGTCCCTTGAGACCATGATGGTTCAGAAGCTGAACATGACGGGAATCATAAAAAGTCATGATTAGCAAGAGTTGACTACCTTTTGGGCTTAGTGTAATTGGTCAAGTCCCTCATGGTTGCACTAAGATGTTAATTAGATCCGGATCCCCACTAAAGTCTGTCGGGGACTTTCACTTTTCATGCTGAAGGTGTCACTTGATTCGCTAGAAAAATTAGTGGGAGTAAATTAAGATAGAAGTCCTTAATTAATTTTTCTGTAAAATCTATATGTTATTAATTTATGATATAGCTTGTTTGTCAGAAACATATCGCTCACAAACCCCCTACGTGGCATACTTGATGCAAACCGCCTCACTGGTCCAAACTACATGGATTGGTTTCACAATTTGAGAATTATTCTTGATGGAGAAAATCATATACATCCTTGATACGATTGTACCCTCATCAGAGGAAAGGGTAAGCGAGGATGAGATTGCTCGCTATGTGAAGTATATAGACGATTTCAGTTTAGCAAAATGCTATATGTTGGCCTCCATGACTCCCTAGTTACAAAGGCAACACAAAAGCATGGATGTCAATTTCATCCTTCTTCATCTCCGCCATCTATTTGAGGAATAGGGGAAACTCAAAGATATGAGATATCCAAGAGTCTCTTTCGAGCCAAGATAACAAAAGGGACATCATTTCATAACCATGTCCTAAAGATGATATAGTGGATCGAGAAATTCATAGGTCTAGGAATAGTCCTAGAGGATAACCTATGTGTTGATCTTATACTTCAGTCCTGGCCAGATTCCTTTTCTCACTTCATCATGAATTTGAACATGAGCAAGTTTGAGGTAACTCTCCTTGAGCTTCTCAATATGTTGAGGGAAGCTAAAAGTGTCATCAAGAAAGAGAAGCTAGTTCTCTATATTGGTGAGACCAAGAAGAAAAGGAAGGCTAGTAAGACCCTTAAGAAGGGCAAGGACAACAAAAGACTGAGTAAGGCAAAGTTTGCTAAGAAAGACCCAGTAAAAAATAAAGGATAGTGCTTCCACTACGGTAAAGATGGGCACTATAAGAGGAACTATAAAGATTACCTTGCAGACAAGGCAAAACAGAAGGTTGGAGAAGCTTCAAGTATATTTATGATCAGTCTCTACTTGTTAGATTTTTATGATAACATATATGTATTGGATACTGGAAGTGCTCATCATATCTGCAATTCATTGCAAATTCTGGCAAGACCTAGGAGATTGACCAGAGGCGAGATGGACATCAAGATGGGCAATAGAGAAAGATTTATTGCAGTTGCTATTAGGGATGTCACCCTACATTTGCCTACTAGAGCTATCATTGCATTAGATGCATATTATTTTATTCCCTCTATTGTCAAAAATATTATTTTTATTTCTTATTTGACAATTAGTAGATATAAATTAGTTTTGAAGAATAATAATTATTTAATAATTCTGGATGATGAGATCATCACTAGAGGGACCTTGATAACGTTGTCCTACCCACATTAAAAGACACAATCCCGACAAATTGGAATATGGGATAGAATGGTGTAAGTTCGTGAGATACCCTAAGAAAACTTGTGTGTACTATTTCTATCATCCCGAGGACCAAAAGGTCATTGTTGCAAAAAGGGCTAGTTTCTTGAGAAGGAACATATTCTTGATGGAAATAGTATGAGTGAGATAGAGTTGAGTGAGGTTGGAGAACCTAGCTCAATCACTATTCCAGAGTCCGAGTCTGTTCAGGTACCTACCATATAAGTTCCAACTTTACGCAGGTCTAGTAGTGTATCTCACCTTCCTGAAAAATATATGAGACATTAATGAAGAAGACTTTCAAGATGTTGATCCTTAGACCTATGAGGAGGCTATTATGAGTATAGACTCTGGGAAGTGACAAGAAGCCATAAATTCTAAGATGAATTCCATGTACTCTAATAAGGTTTGGAACCTTGTGGATGCTCTAGAGGGTATCATACCTATCAAATGTATATGGATCTTCAAGAAGAAGATCGAAGTAGTTGGAAAGGTGGAGACCTATAAGGCAAGGCTGGTGGCCAAAGAATATCATCAGAGGCAAGGAGTTAACACATAAGATTTGGTGAGGTGATTAGATCTTATGATTTTATTAAGAATAAAGATGAGCCTTATCTGTATAGAAATGTAAGTTGAAGCGTTATGATAGAATCCTAAAGGATTCTAATGTTGATAGGTGATCAGTATAGAGGATCAATCTTCATTGGAACTCTATAGAGGTTCTTCCCTCTTGGTATTCTGCCACATAGTTGAAAAAAATAGTTCTATTGCTTGAGAAAAGAGGTAGGCACCTACATGCTTTTATAGGGCCTCTAAACCCTAACCCTAGAGAAACTCCTATTTCTAGTGAAATACTCTTAGTAAGACCCCTATTTCAAGTGAAACACTCTCATCCCAATCCTAGCCGACTTTCCGTTAAGGTAGGTGGCCAATTAAGGTTGATTATAATCATGACTAGGATCTTGACTCTGCTCTAACTCATATTCCTAATCAAATCTCAATTTAGTTGAATCCTAATCCTATTAGGCTTCATGCTAATTTATTCAAATTGACTCAACTCATCTCCTAGCTGACTTAATGTTAAGTCTAGACCAACCAACAATGCCTAATCTACGGACTCGACTCAATCGATTAGGACCCAACGCAGCTAGGGTCCTATTAGACGCATCCTCTTCAAATCAGTCTTGTCCTCATGAATGAGCCTACATAGACTTTGGAAACTTTAGCTTCAATTTGCCATAGGGCTTCCAGGTAGCATCCTTAGTGGGCAAGTGGGTCCACTACACCAGTACTCCTATAGAAGGCCATCGATGACATATCACGATCCTGTGATCCAATATGATTATCGATTGAACCTGGGTCTCTCCATCAGTCGAGATGTTAGGTAGATGCTCTAGGCTAATTCATCCTCTCTAAGCATCAATTTGAGGTAGGACACGTGGAGGATCAAGTGTCCTTTGGAGTTGGTGCATAGATCCAATATGTAGGGCATGAATCCGATGTGCTCTCCAATTTTATGGGATCCAAAGAAACAAGGAGACCACTTCCTTGATGCTCTAGTCTTTATGGTGTTCTGTTGGTTAGGCTGAAGATGAAAGAATACTCAATCTTCAATAACAAACTTCCTGTCACGGACAATAATGTAAACAAGATGTTCGATGAAATGCTTGTGTTAGTCCGTATCCTTCGGTTTAGGTACATATCTTGTACAACAAGAAGCGGGCTTGTAGTAGGCTTAGCAGCCCTAGTTTGATTTGCATTATGGCCAAGTTTGGCTTGTAAATACAAGTGTGTCTTATAAGCACTTGTGGGGACTTCGGTCTATAGTGGACCATTATCCTTTGTGTGCAACCTCTCTGAGTTTGTAATGTCCATGGGTGTAATTTATATTTTGGCTTTATAAAGTGTTTTCTTGAGCAGTTGCTTGTGGATCCTGTGGGAATTGCTTCTTCTGGCCCATTTTATCTTTTTGTATGTCTATGGGACTTTAGGAGATCTTGGGGAGGGCTGACCTGTGCGGACGGACACGCATGGGTGCCGCATGGCTTAGGCAAAATCAGTTAAGCCTGTGACAATGTGGTATTAGAGCGGGATAAGCACACGCAGAAACACTTGCCATACAAATGTGGGGGACCTAGCTAGGCTGTGTGGAGGAGACCAAGACGCAACCGCTTGGGGAAAACGGACATTGAGATATAGGGAAAGGTGTCGCTCAGAGGAGCGGGCATCCTGGTTTGCATTCAAGGAATAGCCAACCCCTTTGCGCGAGAGGCACCACGAGGACAAGCAAGCGAAGAAGAATACGTGGCACATAAAGATTAGGATGGTTGAGTTCGCGCTATAGCTCGATGTTGGCAACCAAACTTGACGGTGCTTAAGGCAAAGCAGGGCGCTTGGTGAAAGATGAGACCGTGCAAGGTGGGAGGTGTTGTGTAACGATCAAAAGTGTTGTGCAAAGCTCACAGAGGTGAGGGGAATTGCTAACTCGAAGGATACAAAACTCATGCAAGGGCTTGTACACGGATGACGGAGTATTCATGGCCATCCCAAGGCGCGATTAGAACTCGGTGCCATGGAGCATCAGAACTTTCTCTTCGATATGGAAAGGATATGTCCGTAGGCAGCTGAAATATGCAACAAGTTCCGCATGTTGCTAGACCTTGAAGGGTGCAGTGGAGATTGTATTGGAGAAGGGTCGCAATCTAGCAAGTACATTTGTGGGGGCAGAACAAAGATCGAGTTCAGCAAGACGGAGTAGTCCAAAGGGGATGATGGTCTCCGAAACTTCCAGTGGGAAGTATGTAAAGAGAAAAATTGCTCCAGCAGGATAGATATCCAGGAGGGATAAGTCCTAGTTCTCTAGTGGGAGAGTCATGTGCAACAGACTGCACATATTGAGGAAGAGTTTCTCAAGGTTATATCTCCATAAAGCTCAACGGACCGAGTGAGCGACGAAGAGTTGTCACATGATCTCGAAGGAGGTAATGAATTGGTAGATGCATTTCGAGATCAAGTGGGGGAGCAATCCAAGGCAACATCATATGAATGCACACTTAGAGTCGAGCCAGAAATCAAACTCAACAGAGGGCTGACCCGTGGAATGGTGGATGTGAGGGCCACTATCAACTCAATGCAAATCGTGGAGCAGAGCGACTTGGGTGGAACTCGGTGAAGTATCCAAGCCGCATGAAGGGAGTCGACATAGAAGATGGAACATGTAGCGGAGGCACGAAGCTTTCCTTAGACAGAGGTCAAGGTCATGAACTCTTGTAGAGGCAGGAGTAGGATCATGTCTTTCCATGGGTTCTTCATTCTAATGGGACAAACTTATTTTGCATGGTGCCAAAGATGAAGGGAGCTTCAAGGCACATGCAAGCTACCTAAGAGATGCATTTGATGGAGTAACTAAGGTGATTCAACTTGCGGAGGCAAAGTTAGGATCATGAGACCTTAGTACGGGGCAAGAGGATGCAGAGGCGGGTACTCTTGAAGAATATGCCACAGTGTTGCCATTCGAGTTGTCAAGAACAGGAGGTGCGTAGCAAGATTGTGTTGGTAGGGGATAGAGTCCCAAGATCCAGACAATGGTACACCAACTCTAGTGAAGTCAGGGGACTTCAGGAGCTACTAGGTGACGGACTGTCCTAGAGCTATGCTTCGTCCAGGTGTAACCCAAGTGGGCAGACGAAGGGGAATTGCCAAGGGAGCGAACTAAAAGTCGGAGATGGCAGAGGCCCTACGATGTGTTGGCAGAGGCCACACGTGGAGAAGTCGTAGTCTGAGTTCATCATATGAGAATCTGTATGCAATGGAGATGTCACCAGGAGGCGACATGGTGCAGCGGATCGTGGTGGAATAGTTCGTGACACTGCAATACAAGCAATCTTGTCTCACGAGGGGCAAAGATCATGCGGAGGTATGATCAGGAGTTACTGGGAGCTCCAATTTGGTGTACAACACAACAAGAAGAAGGGCTATAGATTCAAGGAGTGAATGTCATAGTACCGTAGAGGCGGGTCTTCGTGTGTGCATCAAAGCTTGCATTGGATGAAAGCCTTAGTCATCAGCATATGGGAGCTGTATACGACCGACGAAGAAGTCCAAGTGCACGTACCAGTGAGTCCCATGGAGGGGACATGATCATGTGAATGATCAGGAGCTGCTGGGAGCTCCACTTCGGTGAACAATGCCACGGTAAGAAGGGCTGTGGATTCAAGGAGTGAATGCCACAGTATCACAGAGGCGGGTCTTCCGTGTGTATGCATCGAAGCTTGCATCAGATGAAAGCCTTGGTCGTTAGCATATGGGGGTTGTGTACTACCGAGAGAGTAATCAGATTACAAGTACCAGTGAGTCCCATAGAGGGGACTTGATTAATCGGAGTAGCTGGAGAGTTGAACTGCTTTAGTGCTCACATTCGCTTAAGGGAGCCCGGCAAGTTAGAGGACAAGGCCGACTAAGCGAACGTTGCTACCAAGAAAGCTAAGGAGAACAGAATCGGCGCGAGCCCTGCAACAAGATGGCGGAGGTCATGCATGAGAGTTGTAGTCTGTCTCTCCATCGACCAAGGAGAACTACTAGGAGGACACAGTGGTGTCGAAGCAGGTGGTCGAAAGGGGCGAGGAAGCAACAACGAGTCCAACGGGGCTCAGCTACCCAAAAGAAAAGCGTCGGTTAGAGAGGAGGTGGACTCGGAGGAGCTCCACAGTACTACAGAGGCAAATCTACCGATCGCGAAGGAAGGGATGAAGATGCAAGGTAACGGATAGTAGTGCTACGGGCTTGGCAGCGCCATGGTACCGCAGATGCGGGACTTCCATGAAGTCATCGATCCCTTGCTCTTATGAAGGGACAACATTTGTCGTAAAATGGGCCAAGGAGGTGGAGCATGCAGAGGCAAACTCCAAGTACCAAGACGAGGCAGAAGGGCAGAGGCCAAGAAAATTCATAAGACCGATGTCGATGGGCTTCTCATCCAGATAGTCGAAATTAAGGGACTTCGGGTTGATGCAGGAGTGCTCGACCAAGGAACGAAGAAGGCAATACATGGTAGTGTACCTTTCTACTCAAGTGGAGTAGGCGACAAAGGTGATAGAGAAGATGATACAATCCCAAAGGCGACCAGATCTATCTAAGACTTACTCCATGTTGGGGGACTCCAAGTTGGGGTAAACTTTTTGCTCTTTTCGGGCAAAATTTCTTACATTCCAGAAGTTCAATGGCAGTGGGAAGGTGAATCACAGTAGCTAACCCAATGCAAGGAGTGCAACCGCTTCAAGTGCTTCAGAAGTGTGAGCAAAGAGCAGGCGAATGTTAGTACACAGCTTAATGCATGAAGTACAAACTCAAGGAGGTAGGCGAAATCAAGTAACATTTGTCAGGCGAAATTGAGTAACCTTTGCCTTCTCAACTCGAGAGAATAGGTGAAACCGAGTATCCTAATTCTCTTAACTCGAGGAGGTGAGCGAAACCAAGTAACCTTACCTTCTCAACTACGAAGAGAATGGGTGAAGTCAAGTATCCCAGTTCTCTTACTTATCCAAGCAAGAGAGCTCTGCACAAGTTCAGTGACCCTTCAAAGAAAGCTTATGGAAGACAATGGTTGTCAAATCCTCACCGTTGGTGATCAGTGCTATTGAGAGTAGTTTTTCCACTTAATTTCCCAATTGACTAAGAGGGACTGATGCGAACATACTTGGAAGTGACAACTAACAGCGGAAGAAGGTTCAATGGGCAAACATTATGGAGAAAGGACCTTAAAAACTTCAAAGTGTGTGAGGCGAGCTCGTTAAAGCTCCAACAAGCATCTACCCAGTTCAAGCAATATGAGTATACTGCGATACTAGCACATAATAAGGCAGGTCTTTTTCTTCATCAGAGGGATCCGCGAGAACCAACAAGGATCAGCACAACTTAGCCAACCCCACACCAGATTCAGTCATTGGTGAGTTGAAGCAGCATGGCGGATTAGAGTTCGACTACTCAACAACAACAGTAGAGAGCGACTAGGAGCCAAAGGGGCGTGTTGTAGCCAAAGCAAAAGATTAAAGATTCAGTAGAATGTGAGGAGATGCAGCATCTACAGTGGCTTCGACGAGGACGTCGAAGGAATAAGGGGGGGAGAATGTCACGGACAATAATGTAAACAAGGTATTCGATGAAATGCTTGTGTTAGTCTGTGTCCTTCGGTTTAGGTACATATCTTGTACAACAAGAAGCGGGCTTGCAGTAGGCTTAGCAGCCCTAGTTTGATTTGCTTTATGGCCAAGTTTGGCTTGTAAATACAAGTGTGTCTTATAAGCACTTGTGGGGACTTTGGTCTATAGTGGACCATTATCCTTTATGTGCAATCTCTCTGAGTTTGTAATGTCCATGGTGTAATTTGTATTTTGGCTTTATAAAGTGTCTTCTTGAGCAGTTGCTTGTGGATCTAGTGGGAATTGCTTCTTCTGGCCCATTTTCTCTTTTTGTATGTCTATAGGACTTTAGGAGATCTCGGGGAGGGCTAACCTGTACGGACGGACACGCATGGGTGCCGCACGGCTTAGGCAAAATCTGTTGGTTAGGCTGAAGATGAAAGAATACTCAATCTTCAATAACAAACTTCTGTTGGCTCTTGTATTTGTTAGCTTGTAGTTTTTATTTTTACTTGGGTTATCAAGGGGTTGTCCTTTAATAGTCTTTTCTTGAGATGATGGTAGCCCCTCGGAATGTTGGTTAAAGCTGAAACTGAAGTGGGTAGGGCTGAGAATTTGTTGTTGTCTCTCTTGCAAACTTCTTTTGCTCTTGCATTTGTCAAGTGGCTATTTCGTTCTTGTGTGGGCTGCCATGTGGTTGTTCTTCAATGTTTGCTAAACTTTTCTCTGATATGGTAGCAGCCCTCTGATGAGGTCTATAGAGATGTCAGTCCAATCTAAGTCCAGAGTGGTTAGAGGCTGTAATTTTTTCAGGCTTGCTACTATCTCACCTTTATGTCATTGAACAGTATCACACTAGGCCACAAATTCAACAATGACCAGCATCTCCTCGTCATAGATTGATAGCTTCAGGTGGAATGGAGAGAGGGCTTTGCTAATGTAAGCGGGGGGTCGGTCATCTTGCATGAGGACAACACTAATGCCAGCTCCCGATATGTCTATTAGGACTCTAGCTAGGGGGTTCAAATTTAGTTTCATTGAATTGAGCAAACATGTAAATCCTAAGGGCATTCATGTAGATCTAATCTAGCCAAACCCTATTAAAGAGGTGAGGAGGCGGGCTAGGTTAGGATTAATTTGGAGGAAGATATTTGAGGGAAGAATAAGATACATGTCACCTTAATTAACCACCCCTTATCCTAGTTAAAGAGGGGCTGGTTGAGGAGGGGTTAAGTTAGAATAGGATTAGGATTAGTCTAGAGGTTACTTCTTAGAGTTGGAGTTGGAGTTGTTGGAAGTAGGAGTCGCTTCTTAGAGTTAAGTAGGAGTTGTTAGGAGTAGGAGTCTTAAGTAGGAATCCTATTAGGAGTTGGAGTTTAGAAGCCCTTTAAATAGCCTTGTATTCTCCCCTCTTTCATCATCAATAGATCAATTATGTTTCAATCATAATGTATCAAAATAGAGGGAGGAACCCCCATAGAGTTCCAAGGAGGCTGATCCCCTATAGAGATCACCCCAAGCTTAGAATCCACAAAGGTTCTAACACCCGGTATCAGAGCAATGTTCTTAGTATCTCACTACCCTTCCATAGCCATCCATCAGCCCCCATAGCCGTCGAAAGTAATTCTCATAATTGCTTGAAGATCATCACCAAATTCCATTCTCATCTCCTTTGATCACCCCATAAATTGCAGCAGGTTTTGGTTTCCTACCTTACTGCTCCTGCAATTTAGTTATCCCTATTCAAAAAATCTACAAAAATTCATTCATATTTGCTGCACAAACTTTTTGTCATAAAGTTTCCTTCATTACGACGAAAGTTACACTGCGGAATTCCAACCACACACCCTTGACTATTTGATTTGTTGCTGTGCTTTTTCTGATCCAATTAATACAAAATTTTTATGACAGCTTTAGAACTTCCTATCTTCATATCTCCCTTTAGTTTCATTAAAAAATTATCAATATAACCTGCTGATCTTTTATGTCCAATCTACTACACTTTAGATGTAAAAATCTGCTGATGTACTTCTTCATGATCTTTGATTTTGTCAAACCTATTATTGTTGTTTCTTTCCACAAAATTTTTGACACCATTACCATTCCTTTACTAGTAGATTCTCTTTGAGTTTTACTCAAATTTTTATTTTAAACTACTAGAAAAATTTCGTCTATGCTCTTGAAATCTTTCGATAAAAATTTTTTTACCGTAGCAACTTCTCATAATCTTTGATCTGGCCAATCTTTTAAAATTTGTCATAGTATTACTTTTCCCTTGATAGAGTTTTACTCAATTTCTTATTACAAACTGCTACAAAAATTTTTGACTGTACTATTGAAACCTTTTGCTGAAAAAATTTTGCAGCAATACCTTCTTCCAATCTTTGATTTTATCGAAACTTTTGCTATCATTTCTTTCCATGAAATTTTTGATGATATTTCCTCTCCCTTACCAGTAGATTCCCCTTAAGTTTCACTTGAATTTTTATTGAGAATTTCTAGAAAAAATTACATTTTCACTACTAAAATTTTTTTGACAAAAAATCTGTTACTGCACCTTTGTCTTTCTTCTTCTCCTTAACCCACCAAAAACCAACTATCTTACTGTTGCTGGTCATAGGTGCCTTGCAAACCAATTACGTGAGTGATGGTACATGTGACATGCTATGCGATCATTTTGCTTATGATTAATATTGGCATACTCTCACATTATATTATCTATAGCATATATATTATGATGTCCTTGGTTCTATGCAATAAGAATTGGATCGTGATGAGATCACAATAATGAGATCGATTCACCTTTAAATATAAATCCTAAATAATTTCGGTCATAGGTTACTCAAGAGGGACATCAAGATAACCGGAGAGATCGGTGTATCATATGTCCATCTATATGATGGAGGTGGTTGGTCACATAGCCACTTATATAGAGACACTAAGGATATAGGACAACTGCTTATTAGGGAATGAGTTCACTGATTGATCCACTTATGGAATGCTGTATGGTTGATGATACCAAATGTTAGATAGTGATTCTATAGTCCCAGTTGTATATCCAGTCCTTTGTCTTGAGACATCAAGGATGCCTTATATGAGTACTCCTTTCTTTGATGCCAGACTTACAAGTTTGGAAAGTTCTAGATCTAGTACAGTTGGTTATCAGGATTGGTAGCTAACCTTATGAAGGCAATTGAGTATCAATAGAGGATCATCCACTCTCGGTATCATGAGAGGAATATCCCATATATTCTTGCTCAAACAAATCTCTTACCAAGGTCATTCAGACTGAGAGAGAAAGAGTTCTCCGATAGAATATGATTAGAGCAAGGCAAACTAATTTCATATGTAACCTGACATTACCATATCCAATATATAGTCTTTAGGATATTAGTTGGATGAGGGATTATAGATACACGATAACTATGGACAGATAGGTCCGATGGATTTTATCCCCTGGTACCGTTTGGGGACTATGGCATAGTGGCCTAGTACATCCATAGTCAATGAGTCGAGTGAATTATTACGGAGATAATAATTCACTATATCAGAAGGAGTTCTGATGGGAGCAACTCACGACTAGCTCGATATCAAGCCTAGAGGGTCACACACATATGGTGGATGCTTCAGCGAATATAGGATTGAATGGAGATCCAATTAGCACCTATTCTCATTAGATGAGACCCTATGCTAATGGGCTCCCTGCTTAAGGCTAAATTAGAGGCCTAAGGAGATTATTGGATAGAGATCCAATAATGCAATGTTAGTAGGTAATTGGATAAAGATCCAATACCCACTAAGGCAGGAGCCCTAGGCTTTTTAGTGGCTCTATAAATAGGAGGGGAGACTTTGGTTGATAGGCTGCAGCTTTAGCCACCACCTCTAATTCTCCTCTCTCCCTCTGCATAAGAGTTACAAGATCATATTGGAGGAGTTTCGCTATAGAGGTCCATCGTGTGGATACCACTAGAGAGGATAACACTTGACCTCCTTCATCCTCTCCATCTGGATATGGAAATATAGAGATATATGATCTCCCTAGGTAAAATCAATGAAATATAGAGATATATGATCTCCCTAGGTAAAATCAATCTCTCATATATTATGATTTTTTATTTTTATAATTTTCTCATGACCCCAATCTTTTGCATGATGATTTGATCTACGTGAAAAACTACTTTTTATTTTGATTTTCATTGTGCATGTGATGCTCCCACTATGGTTTTCCAACAATGGTATCAGAGCTAAGGTTTTCATGTGAAAGATTAGTTTTGAACTATGTGTAGTGCATAGAACTGTTCTACATGTTTGTTACAGTGATTGGCAACAAAAATAGGTGCTGCCTGCAAGCGAAGGGCAGCCAACTATATGTTGTCTACATGTAGAGGCGGCTGGCCATGGCCAGGCCCCCTGCAAGGGCAGCCGGCGACCACCTGGCCACCTACAAGGGAGCGGCTTATTGTGGCCAAGGCCCCCTCCTGCAAAGGGGTGGACAGCTACGGCTAGGGCTAGTCCAAAAGGGGTGATACCTACCTGTGGCCAGATCGTAGGGGCAGTTGCTCGAGGGTGGCCGACTACAGCTCGACGCTCGCAAGGGGTGACAACTGCCCGCGGCTAAGCCGCAGGGGCTGCTGCCAGCCGCCTACAGATGGCCGCCCATAGGAAGGCAGCCTGCGGGCAAAGGCACCGCCCGTAAGGGCTGCTGCCTATAAGGGCAACGACTCATAGGAGCTGTTGCCAGTAGGGGCAGCACCTACAAGGGCGGCCCCCCTTAGCAGGGCAGCTACATGCAGGCAAGGGTAGTCGTCGCCTATGTAGGGGCAGCGGCGACGTAGTGAGGGTGAGAGAAGAGGGCTAGGGCATCCTTTTGAGAAAGGATAATACTACCCCTTGGACTTTAAGAAATTTCGAAGGGTGTCCTATGCCCAGAATATCAAAAACACCCTCGACAATTCTAAAAATTTCGAGGACTATCCTCTTATCTAGAATTATGAAAATACCCTTGATAATTCTAGAATTTTTTAGCATGTCCTGATTTCCAAAAAATAACTAATTAAATAGTTTAATTAATTATTATATATATCTAGTAATCCTACATATGATATGGTGTACATGTGATGTATGATGTGAATAGATAATCATGAGTCATGTGTTGTGATCTGTGTAATTGTGATTATTATTATTATTATTATTATTATTATTATTATTATTATTATTATTATTATTATTATTATTGGAGCCTACAAGCCTTTGTTTTTCTCATTTATTGTCAGGCCTGCATGCCTATGATTATTTGTAATTACATAGAGAGGCGTAGTGGGAGCGTAGAGGTGACAGCGGGACCCACGATGCCGTGGCGGGAGATCACGATGCATGGTGATGTGACGAGGATTCGATGGAATTGATGATGATGAGAATAATGATCACAGGACATGGAGATGCACTGATGCACACATAGATCCTATTGTGAGTGATTATGCTCATTGACTCGAGTTTACTCATATTAGGTGACTGCTCATGATTATCCGGTGTGGCTTGCATATGTGATGTGTTATAAACCTACTATATATATATATATATATATATATATATATATATATATATATATATATATATATATATATATATATATATATATATATATATATATAGATATATATTAAATATGTATATGTATGACATGACATATTAGGAGATCGATATAAAACAAAACCCATCCTACGATAATATTAAGTCAGTAAGCATGAGGGGCAATAAGGTTGACCCACGTGGCCTTTCATCATTATAGGAATAAATTGAATCACGACATAGGTTTAGTTAGTTGAGTCACTCGAGACTCACCTATCTACGTGTTCGAGTTTTTGCTTATGACATATATCTATCACTAGTGACCTAAGGACATGGTATGACTTGGTTGAGCAGCCGAAAGTATATCCATCAAATCAGACTCATCTTGTAATGATGGTGATAACTTAACTGAACTTCATGGTTGGTCGAGCAGTCAAGACCATGATGATTTGAAGGCCGAACATAACGGAAATTACAAGGAGTTGTGATTGACACAAGTTGTCTACCTTTCGGGCTTAGTGTAATTGGTCGAGTCCCTCGAGGTTGCACTAAGTTGTCGATTAGATCCCGATCCCCACTAGGAGTCTGTCGAAGACTTCCATCTCATGTGTCGATGGTGTTGCGTGATTTATTAGGAAAATAGTAGGAGTACATTAAGATAGAAATCCATATCTTAATTAGTATTTTCTACAAAGTCTGCATGCTATTTATTTACGCTATATCTTGTTTGTCACTTGCAAAACCCCTATATGACATACTTGATGCCAACCACTTCATTGGTCCAAAAGCTCTATAATTTTAAAATTGTTCTCATGAAAGAGAAAATTGTATATGTCCTTAATATGATTGTGCCCACATCGGAGGAAAGGGTAAGTGAGGATGAGATCGCTTGCTTTGTGATGTATAAAGATAGTCCTAAAGGATAACTTGTATGTTGATCTTATACTTCAGTCCCTACTAGATTCCTTTTCACAGTTCATTATTAACCTTAATATGTCCAAGTTTGAGGCAACTCTACCTGAGCTCCTCAATATGATAAGGGAAGCTGAGAGTACTATCAAGAAAGAGAAGTTAGTTCTCTATATTGGTGAGACCAATAGGAAAAGGAAGACTAGTAAGACCCTTAAGAAGGGCAAGGGCAAAGAAAGATCAGATAAGGCAAAGGTTGTCAAGAAATACCCGGCAAAAGATAAAGGGTAGTGCTTCTACAATGGCCAAGATGGGTATTGAAAGAGGAACTATAAGGACTACATTATAGATAAGGCAAAACAGAAGCTTGGAGAAGCTTCAGGTATATTCATGATCAGTCTCTACTTGTTAGTTTTCCATGATAACACAAGGGTGTTGGATACTGGAAGTGCTTATCATATCCATAATTCGTTGCAGGTTCTGGCAAGACCTGAAAGATTGGCTAGAGGTAAGATGGATCTCAAGATGGGAAATGAAGCAAGAGTTGCTGCAGTAGCTATTGGGGAGTTCACCCTACATCTGCCTGGTGGAGTATCATTGTATTAGATACATGTTATTTTTGTTCCCTGTATTATATTCATCTCTTGTTTGACAATTAGTGGATATAAATTAGTTTTCGAGAACAGTAGTTGTTCAATACTTATGGATGATGAGATCATCACTAGAGCGATATTGATAAATGACTTATATGTGTTAGACACTTTTCCACACATCATGAATATAAATATGTCTAAGAGGAAAAGAGATGAGGTGAATAATGCATACCTATAGCATTGTAGGCTAGGTCATATACATGACAAAAGGATTCAAAAGTTGCTAAAAGATAAATACCTAGATCCATTTGACTTTGAGTCATATGCAACTTGCAAACTTTGCCTTCATGGGAAGATGACCAACTCTCCTTTTACTAGAATTGGAGAGGGAGAGTTACTGAGTTATTAGAACTTATACATAGTAATGTAAGTGGTCCCATGTCGACTCAGGCTATAGGTGGTTACTCATACTTTATTATATATACTAATGACTTCTCTAGGTATGGATATGTGTACTTAATGAAGTACAAATCTAAGGCCTTTAAGAAATTCAGGGAATATAAGAATGAGGTGGAGAACCAAATTGGAAAGAGTATTAAGACTCTTCGATCAGATCGAGGAGGAGAGTACGTGAGTACAGAGTTCACCTATTTCCTCAAGGATAATGAGATTCTATCCTAGTGAACACCTTCTTATACACCTCAGCTCAATGGTGTATCAGAAAGGAAGAATCGTACGCTATTAGACATGGTGTGGTCTATGATGAGTTTCACTGACCTACCGATCTTATTCTAGAGGTACACCCTAGTGACCGTAGCTTACCTTCTGAACAAAGTCCTATCAAAGTTGGTAGTATCTACACCATATGAGATACGAAAAGGAAAGAAGCCCGATCTTAAGGTAGTTAAGATTTAGGGCTATCCTACCCACGTTAGAAGACATAACCCCGATAAGTTGGAATCAAGGATAGAATGTTGTACATTCATGAGATACCCTAAGGAGACTTTGGGGTATTATTTCTATTATCCCGAGGACCGAAAAGTCCTTGTTGCTAAGAGAGCTGTGTTCCTTGAGAAAGAATACATTCTTGGTGGAAACAGTGGGAGTGAGATAGAATTGAGCAAGGTTGGAGAACTTAACTCAAGCATCATTCCAAATCCCGAGTCTGTTTAGGTACCTAACACACAAATTTTAACTTTGCGTAGGTCTAGCAGAGTATCTCACCCTCTTGAATGATATGTGGGACATATCGGTGGAGAGGACTCTCAGGATGTTCAGCGATCTTTTTGCTTATGATTAAGATTTGTATGTAGATGACATCCTAATCATTCGGAATGATATAGGAATGCTCTCCACAATAAAAACTTTGCTATCCAAAAACTTCTTCATGAAGGATTTAGGGGAAGCATCCTATATTTTGGGGATCTAGATAGATCTAATAAGATATTTGGCTTGTCCCAATCTAGGTACATGACTCCATTGTCAAAAAGTTTGGCATGAAGAATTTCAGGAGAGGTCTCATACTAATAAAACATGAAATATCACTTTCTAGGAGTATGTCACTAAAGACTCTTGAAGAAAGAAAAGACATGAATAAGATACCTTATGCCTCAGTGATAGAGTCTATCATGTATATTATGCTATGTGCCAGGCATAATATAGCACCTGCTCTAAGTGTCACGAGTAGGTATCAGACAGATCTAGGTTTAGAAGACTAGAAAGCAGTAAAGCATATCCTTAAGTACTTGAGAAGGACTAAGGATCTTTTACTGATATATAGAGGAGGTAGCCTCCGGGCCGAGGGCTACACGAACTCAAGTTTCTAGTCCGACATTGATGATAGCAAGTCAAACTTAGGGTATGTTTTCACCCAAAATGGAGGAGCAGTAAACCAGAAGAGTTCCAAGTAAGATACTACTGCTAACTCAACCACAGAGGTGGAATACATTGCTATAGTATAAACAGCAAAAGGAAGGGGTGTGGATGAAGGAGTTCATCAGGGATTTGGGAATCATTTCGAGTAGTGTGGAGTCGATTCCTATATACAGTGATAGCGATAGGGCGATAGCTCTAGCAAGGGAACCCAGGTCTCATCAGAATTATTCTGAGGAGGTTCCATCTGATTAGAGAGATCATAGCCCGTAAAGATATAACAATAGAAAGCATTCTATCTGAAGATAATATTGCAGATCCACTAACAAAGCCGCTGGCTCATATTGTATTTGAGCGTCACAGGGGTTTGATGGGGATTAGACATATAGGTGATTGGCTTTAGGTCAAGTGGGAGATTGCTGGTCATAGGTGCCCTACAAGCCAATCACGTGAGTGATGACATGTGTGACACGCTAAGCAATCTTTTTATTTATGATTAATATTGATATATTATCATATTATATTATCTATAGCATATATATTGTTATGTTCTTGGTTTTGTGCAATGCGAATTAGATTGTGATGAGATCACAATAATGAGATCGATTCACCTTTAAACATAGATCATAAATAATCCTGGTAATAGGTTATTCGAGAAGGGACATCAAGATAACCGGACAGATCAGTGTACTATATACCCATCCATATGATGGAGATGACAGGTCTCATAGCCACTTGAGTGGAGACACCAAGGGTAGTATAGGTGCTCATTAGAGAATAAGTTCACTGATTGTTTGGCTTATAGAATGCTGTATAGTTGATGATACCAAATGTCAGAAAGTGATTCCATAGTCCCAATTATGTATCTAGTCCTTTGACTTGAGACACTAAGGATGTCTTGTATAAGTACTCCTTTCTTTAATGCCAGACATATAGGTTTGAAAAGTTCTAGATCTAGTAGAACTGGTTATCGGGATTAGTAGCCAACCTTACGAAGGTAATTAAGTGTCAATAGAGGATCATTCACTCTCTGTATCATAAGAGGAATATCCTATGTGTGCTTGCTCAAATAAATCTCTGGCCAGGGTTATTCAGATTGAGAGAGAAAGAGTTCTCCGATAAAATCCGATTATAGCAAAACAAATTGATTTCGTATGTGACCTGACAGTACCATATCCAATATACGGTCTCTGGAATATTAGCTGGATGAGCGATTATAGATACACGGTAACTATGGACAGACAAGTCTGATAGATTTGATCCCCCTTATCGTTTGGGGACTGTGGCATAGTGGCCTAGTATATCCATAGTCGATGAGTCAAGTGAATTATTATGAAGATAATAATTCACTATATCAAAAGGAGTTCTGATGGGAGTAACTCATGACCAGCTCGGTATCTGGCCTAGAGGGTCACACACATATGATGGATGCTTCAGTGAATAGAGGATTAGATGGAGATCCAATTAGCCTCTATTCTCATTAGATGAGACCCTATATTGATGGGCCCCTTACTTAAGGCCCAATTAGAGGCCTAAGAAAATTATTGGATAGAGATCTAATAATGCAAGTTTAGTGGGTAATTGGATGAAGATCCAATACCCACTGAGGCAAGAGCCCTAGGATTTTTGGTGGCTCTCTATAAATAGGAGAGGAGACTCATGGTTGATAAGCTGCAACTTTAGCTACCGCCTCTTATTCTCCTCCCTCCCTCTATGCAAGAGTTGCGAGATTAGATTGGAGGAGTTTCACTGCAAAGATCCATCGTGTGGACACTACTAGAGATGAGAATGCTTGACCTCCATCATCTTCTCCATACAAATCTGGAAATATAGGGATATATGATCTCCATAAGTAAAATCAATCTCTCACATATCATGACTTTTTTGTTGTATTTTTCTCGCGACCCTAATCTTTTGCATGATGATTCGATCTGTGTGGGAAACCGTTTTTTTATTTTGATTTCCTCTATGTATGTGATGCTCCCGCTACGATTTCCCAATAGTTGACACCACCCAAGACATCTAGGGCATCCCTTTAGCCTTAAGAAGCAACCATTGTAACCTATTTTTATAACCTAAATAGCACCCAAAACTATAGCCCAAAACAATGACCTATCATAGCCTATCGACATAGAAGCAGCACTACCTTTCGATGTTTTTTGTTGCACCAATATCTGATCCTTATCAAAATTGTTATTTCTACCCATGTTATCTTTAGGGCACCCTTCTAGCTATAAGATGTAGCCATTATAACCTATTTCTAGAATCTATAGCCAACTCAAAATTGTAGCATAAACAGCGGTCTTCTGCAGCCACCGAACCTTCCACTGATCCTTACCCTCTGTAGCCACCAATCCTACGAAACCGATTGCTACCATTAACACAACCCTAAGCTATCCCTCTAAACCTAAACCTTTATCACCAAACCCTCCTTACAGCCCCTACAATAGCCCTAAATCATAGCCCCAATAGCAAAAAAAAAAAAACAACCTATCAGCCCCAAACCATAGCCATCTACCCATGATCTACGATCCCTTTTAGCTACCAAACCATCCAACCGTTACATACCACTAACCCAAAAGCAGGAGAGGGACATTAGCATCTTAGATCTGGAGGTACATGCAATGGCATCTCAAGGTTTAATTGATGCCAAGTTGTAGGAGTTTGAATCATGCATAGAGGATAGATTGCGCGTCTTATTTGTCGAATTCGGATTAAGCCAATCTCTGAGCCCAATAAAATTCTGAAAAGGTGAAAGTTTAGAGAGGCCTCCTAAAAAGAAAGAATGAGCCACTAATATGAGCTAGCAATGCAAGAGGGTGGACTTCCCTCGATTGGAAGAAGGAGACACGACGGGATAAATTTCGTGCGCCAAATGTTACTTTCATCATCATCGAACACCGGAGGATTCCATGGTGGACACCATTGTCATCCACCTTGAAGGAGATGCTATACGATGGTATAATTCACTTGAATACAACTATCAAGCTCTGACATAGATACAGTTCAAGTATACGCTGCTGAACCGCTTGGGTCGACCAAGTACGAGAATATCAATGAACAACTTGCCAAGATCCAATAAACCTCCACAATCCAAAAATACCAGACTATGTTTGATGAATTATCTTACCTTACTCATGATTGGTCTAATAAATAATTATTAGGGCATTCATCGATGAACTCAAGTGGCAAATTAAAGGAGAGGTTAAAGTGCGGCAGCCCCACACTGTGAAGGTCGTAATCTCTTTCACCTAAATCCAAGAGGAACGACTCAACCACGATGCTCGGAGGATGAGAATAACTCCTAGACACACGACAAATAAACCTCCTACTTCTAGCCATCCTTTTCTGCCAAAAAATTTGGCAAGAGAAGAACTACACGATCGATGGGTCTTTATTGGCATTACGACGAATCATGGGGCCTCGATCATTGCTGCAAAAAGGGTCGCCTCCTACTGATTGAACCTCTTGAAGACATGGAGGAGAAGATCCAAAAGCATCAGGAAGAGGTCATAGATGAAGAACACTAGCTAGTTGATTTTATGATGCATACTCTTGCCGGTTATGCGAACCCACAAACGATGAAAGTAGGAGGACTTCTAAAGCAACAACCGATCACAATTCTTATTGACAGCACAAGCACCAACAGCTTTATGAATAGTACGGTTGCTGCCCAATTAATGCTCCAAAATAAAGATTACAGTGGGTTAGATGTTGAGGTCACCGACAGTCAAATTTTGAAGTGCGACGAAAGATGTCCGTGGGTGAAATTATTGCGATAGGACCAAGAGATACTTGCTAATTTCTTCCACCTTACTCTTGATGATTATGAGGCCATGCTTGATATCAAATGGTTGACTACAGTAGATGATGTTCCTTAGAGTTTTTCTAAATTTATTATGAAATTTTCAGCGATGAGAAATAGTAGATCCTACACGGGAAATGCGGGATCGATGTAGCGATGACTTGCATGCAGTAAATGGAGAAAGTTTTGAACAAAGAAAACAATGGCTTCCTGATGCAATTTTAGCAGCACTCTATGGGGGAGCCAACAAAATTTGAAGACCCAAATATACTATAATTATTTGTTGAATTTTTGGATATTTTCGTCGAACTGTGCAACCTACTTTCTAACTACTGGCATGACCATCGAATTCTTATTCTCCTAGGCAAACCAGCAATAAACTCTTGGCCATATCATTATCCTCACCTCTAAAAGATTGAAATAGAGAGGTATGAAGATGAGATGCTTGAAATAGAGGTCATTCAGCCAAGTTGCAACTCTTACTCTTCATCGGTGCTAGCTTTACCCGACTTCGACAAAGTGTTTATTATTGATGCATCAGGAGCTAGAAATTATGTTATCCACATGCAAGATGGTCGACCCTAGCTTATATCAGCAAAGCTCTCACTCCAAATCACCTAAAGCTACCAATTAATGATGAGGAAATGCTAACTTTGGCTAAATTTGTGGCTTGGTATGATATAGGACAACAACACGAAGAGGAGATGAAAGTAAGTCCTAAAAAATTATAGCTTCTGCTCTCTCCAAATTCAGATCGAGCTCACCTTACTATGAACTTCACTAAAAGATAACTACCATCACAGAGGAAGGCTTGACTATCATTAAAGAACAACTATATACTAGCTCGTATAAGAAAGAAACATAAGTCTGGCAAATGCTAGAGTAGAAGAAAGTTTACTATTGAATATTGAGTTTTCCTTCATCTCCAACCCTACTAGTAGAAAATTCGAGCCTCACGGAAGTGGTCCCCATGCTACTTTGGCCCTTATAAAATTGGGGATCACAATGGAGCTATGACTTATGGATTAGATTAGTACATCAATTTAAAAATATAATTGATCCTCCAAGTATCTCATTGTAAATGAAAGTTTAGAGAGGATAACTCAACCCCGATTTATCAACCCAACACTTAAGTTGATAAGGAGGACTAGGTTCAGTTGATGATTATATGGGATCACGTGATCGTGGCACATCACCATCCAGTCACTACTACTGATATTGGACCCTAGGAGCAGGATATACCTACTTGTCAGGGGCTTAGCTGAATTTGCCTAAGTCGTGCAATACCCATGCGTGTTCGTCCGCAAAGGTCAGCCCTCCTCGAGATCTCCTAGAGCTCCTCCGAGTCCACCTCCTCTCTAACCGAGGCTTTTCTTTTAGGTAGCTGAGCCCCGTTGGACTCGTCGTCGCTTCCTCGCCCCTTTCGACCACCTGCTTCGACACCACTGTGTCCTCCTAACAGTTCTCCTTGGTCGATGGAGGCAGACTGCAACTCTCATGCATGGCCTCCACCATCTTGTTGTGGCTCGTCCGATTCTGCTCTCCTTAGCTTCCTTGGTAGCAACGTCGCACTCGGCCTTGTCCTCCGACTTGCCGCTCCCTTGCGAATGTGAGTCAAGCATCCAACTCTCCAATTGTTCGATTAATCAAGTCCCTCCATGGGACTCATTGGTACTTGCAATCGACTACTCTCTCGGTGGTACACACCCATCTGCCGACGACCAAGGCTTTCATCCGATGCAAGCTTGATGCATACACATGGAAGACCCGCCCTCTGATCGTGGCATTCACTTCTTGAATCCACGCCCTTCTTGCTGCATTGTTCACCAAGTGGAGCTCCCAACCTCCCGATCATTCACATGATGATGTCCTCCTCCATGGGACTCACTGTACGTGCACTTGGACTTCTTCCTCGGTGGTATACTCCCATATCGATGACTAAGGCTTTCATCCAATGCAAGCTTTGATGCACACACAAACACCCGCCTCTGCGGTACTATGACATTCACTCCTTGAATCCATAGCCCTTCTTCTTGTTGTGTTGTACACCAAAGTGGAGCTCCCAGTAACTCCTGATCATACATCTGCATGATCTTTGTCCCTCACGGGATAAGATTGCCTGTATTGCATTGCCATGAACTATTCCACCACGATCCGTTGTACCATGTCGCCTCCTGGTGATATCTCCATTACATACAGATTCTCGTGTGATGAACTCGGACTACGACTTCTCCACGTGTGGCCTCTGCCAACACATCGTAGGGCCTCCGCCATCTCCGATTTTTAGTTCGCTCCCTTGGCAATTCCCCTTCGTCCCACCCACTCCTGGGTTACACCTGGACGAAGCATAGCTCTAGGACAGTCTGTCGCCTAGTAGCTCCTGAAGTCCTCTGACTTCACTAGAGTTGGTGCACCATTGTTTGGATCTTGGGCCTCTATCCCCTACCAACACAATCTTGCTATGCACCTCCTGTTCTTGACAACTCGAATGGCAACACTGTGGCATATTCTTCAAGAGTACCGGCCTCTGCGTCCTCTTGCCCCGTACTAAGGTCTCATGATCCTAACTTTGCCTCCGCAAGTTGAATCACCTTAGTTACTCCATCAAATGCATCTCTTAGGTAGCTTGCATGTGCCTTGAAGCTCCCTTCATCTTTGGCACCATGCAAAATAAGTCTGTCCCATCAGAATGAAGAATCCATGGAACGACATGATCCCACTCTTGCCTCTACAAGAGTTCATGCCCTTGACCTCTGTCTAAGGAAAGCTCTGTGCCTCCGCTCCATGTTCCATCTTCTATGTCGACTCTCTTCATGCGGCTTGGATACTTCACCGAGTTCCACCCAAGTCGCTCTGCTCCTCGATTTACACTGAGTTGATAGTGGCCCTCACGTCTACCATTCCACGGGTCAGCCCTCTGTTGAGTTCGATTTCTGCCTCGACTCTAAGTGTGTCTTCATATGATGTTGCCTTGGATTGCTCCCCCACTTGATCTCGAAATGCATCCACCAATGCATTACCTCTTTCGAGATCATGCGACAACTCTTCGTCGCTCACTCGGTCCGTTGAGCTTTATGGAGATATAACCTTGAGAAACTCTTCCTCAATATGTGCAGTCCATTACACATGATTCTCCAACTAGAGAACTAGGACTTATCCCTCCTGGATATCTGTCCTGCTGGAGCAACTTTTCTCTTTACATACTTCCCACTGGAAGTTTCGGGGACCATCATCCCCTTTATACTACTCCGTCTTGTTGAACTCGAGCTTTGTTCTGCCCCCACAAATGTACTTGCTAGATTGCAACCCTTCTCCAATATAATCTCCACTGCACCCTTCAAGGTCTAGTAACATGCGGAACTTGTTGTACATTTCAGCCACCTATGGACATATCCTTTCCATGTCGAAGAGAAAGTTCTGATGCTCCATGGCGCTGAGTTCTAATCGCGCCTTGGGATGGCCACGAACACTCCGTCATCCATGTATAAGCCCTTGCATGAGTTTCGAATCCTTCGAGTTAGCAATTCCCCTCACCTCTGTGAGCTTTGCACAACTCTTTCGGTCGTTACACAACACCTCCCACCTTGCACGGTCTTATCTTTCACCAAGCGCCCTGCTTTGCCTTAAGCACCGTCAAGTTTGGTTGCCAACGTTGAGCTATAGCTCAAACTCAACCATCCCAATCTTTGTGTGCTACGTATTCTTCTTCGCTTGCTTGTCCTCGTGGTGCCTCTCGCGCAAAGGGGTTGGCTATTCCTTGAATGCCAAATCAGGATGCCCGCTCCTCTGAGCGACTCCTTTCCCTACATCTCAATATCCGTTTCCCCCAAACGGTTGCGCGTACGGGCTGTCCTCCACACAGCCTAGCTAAGTCCCCCACATTTATATGGCAAGTGTTTCTGTGTGTGCTTGTCCCGCTCTGATACCACATTGTCACGTCCTTAGTGGATTTTGCCTAAGCCATGCGGCACCCATGCGTGTCCGTCCGCAAAGGTCATCCCTCCCCGAGATCTCCTAAAGTCCCACAGACTTACAAAAAGATAAAATGGGCCAGAAGAAGCAATTCCGACGGGATCCACAAGCAACTGCTTAAGATAATACTTTATAAAGTCAAAATACAAATTACACCCATGGACATTACAAACTCAGAGAGGTTGCACACAAAGGATAATGGTCCACTACAGACCGAAGTCCCCACAAGTGTTTATAAGACACACTTGTATTTATAAGCCAAACTTGACCATAAAGTAAATCAAACTAGGGCTGCTAAGCCTACTGCAAGCCGCTTCTTGTTGTACAAGATATGTACCTAAACCGAAGGACACGGACTAACAAAAGCATTTTATTGAACACCTTGTTTACATTGTTGTCCGTGACAATGGTGCTGAGTTCCGATCGCGCCTTGGGACGGCCACGAACACTCTGTCGTCTATGTATAAGCCCTTGCATGACTACCAAATCATTTGAGTTAGTAATTCCCCTTACCTATGTAAGCCTTATACGGTCTCATCTTTCACCAAGCATCCCGCTTGCCTTAAGCACCATCAAGTTTGGTTGCCAACGTCAAATCGTAGCTCGAACTCAACCATCCCAATCTTCATGCGCTATGCATTCTTCTTCGCTTGCCTGTCCTCATGGTGCCTCTCGCACAAAGGGTTGGCTATTCCTCTGAATACCAAGCCTAGATAATCGCTCCTCTGAGCGACTCCTTTTCCTACATCTCAATGTGCGTTGCCCCCAAACGGTTGCACGTGATGGCCATCCTCCATACAGCCTAGCTAGGTCCCCCACGTTTGTATGGCGAGTGTTATACACATGCTTGTCCCTCTCTAATACCACAATGTCACGGGCTTAGCTAATTTTGCATAAGCCATGCGGTACCCATATTTATCTGTCCGCAAAGGTCAGCCTTCCTCGAGATCTCCTAGGGTCCCTTGAACTTACAAAAGAGAAAATGGGCTAGAAGAAGCAATTCCAACAGGATCCATAAGCAACTGCTCAAGCAAATACTTTATAAAGCCAATACAAATCACACCTATAGACATTACAAACTCAGAAATATTACACACAAAGGATAATAGTCCATTACAGACTAAAGTACCCACAAATGCTTACAAGACACACTTATAAGCCAAAATCGATCACAAAGCAAACCAAATTAGGGCTGCCAAACTTACTGCAAGCCCACTACTTGCTGTATAAGGTATGTACATAAATTGAAAGATATAGACAAACATGAGTATTTCATCTAACACCTTATTTATATTTTTATCCATGACAACGTGGTTACTCTGTAATAGTAATTGTGCCTTCTTTTAGAGTGAGAGTTGTCCTTTGATAAAATCTATAGTGGTGTGAGCCTGATCGGAGTTTGAGGTGGGTAGGAGTGGTGATTTTTTAGGGTATATTTTTACTTCTTCATGCTGCTGGTCATTTTGCATGAGGATGGTGCTAACCCCTACTCTGGATGTATATGCTCCAATAGTAAACATCTGGTCACGATTTGGTGTCGACGACATCGTGGTCATGAGGGCTATAGTTCCACTCGACTAAAGTGGTGCATCTTTTTTTATAATGAGAGGGATGATGTTCGTGCTTCATTGATTCCTACGAATGATTCTTTCCCTTTTCTGATTTTGCCACTGGTGGGACTCAATTTTCTCGTGGTCTTGGGCTGTAGATCAGAGGTCATCATCAAGGAAATCTTTAAGCATCATGGTCTGATCTTGGGGAAAGTCATGGAAGTCACTTGAGATCTGGAAGTGTTGCATTAGTAACCATGGTGAGTTTGGCAGGATGTAACATTTTAGAAGTAGTTTATATCCGGGAAAAAGGATGTAGGGATATGTCACAGCGGGAAATAAGTACAACCGAACAATCTATGTCTCTATCATCTCTTGGGTGACCCTTTAATCTTCGACCTTCTATGGTTGTAGGAAGCAATTGGCCAAGTAACAATTGGTAGAAGTTTTGGCCAGTTCAGCATAGGGGGGTCGGATAGCTTCAGACGAAGTGGTCAACTCAGTTTGGTGAAGATGTCCAAAATTTTAGCAAGATGTGGGAGAGGGTTCTTATCTTCAATCTCATGAAACTCTTGAATTTGAGTTAGGAAACCATTGGATTCTTCTTTTGGTAACCTCTCCAAGTGTTGCGCTGTGGTCATAGTCGCTTGGCTCCCTCGTAGAACAACCTGTTTTCCTATGCTGAAAAATTTTATGGTTAGCTTTGAAAAATTTCATAAAATGTCTCCAATCGTGGACAACCAATCAATGCCAAGCACTATATCAAAATCATCGAGAGGGAGGAGGAAAAAATTAGCAACTATGTCTTGTTCCTGTAGGATCAGTTTAACCCGTGGGCACTTCTGGTTGCACTTCATAATTTGGCCGTTAGCTACCTTGACTTCGAACTCGCTGTAATATTTGTTCAATCTTGGATTTTGATGATGAAATCAATTAATAGATTATTGATCTAACATGATTATTTAAAGTTGATTGATGCAGGATTAATTACGATAGAAGAATTATTATAATTAGGATTGGCCAAAGTCAAGTTCATAATTAGGAACTCGCCAAGAGTGCGTTGGAAGCTCGTCGAGGGTATCAGGAGCTTGCTAGGATGGCGCAAGGGAGTTCGTTAGAAGAAGACCAAGACTCGTTGGAAGATTGTCGAGGGTAGCCAAAAAGCTTACCGAGAGTTAGGATGGTCTTATAATGGATGTTTAACCATTATGATTGTATTTAATTAAGTCATAATTAGCATCATGTATGACTAACTATGATAGAATTAATGGAGTTACAATCAGATGATGGGCCAAGATAAAGCTTAGGCATCGGGCCATGTTCGGACGATGCGGTGGGATCTCACCGGAAGTTCACTGAGGAGATTCACCGAAGGAATCAGGAAGCTCACTGGGAACATAAAAGGAGATTGCTAGGAAGAAGACTAGAGGATTTGCTGCAAGATTGCCGGAGGTTGCCTGATTATACAGAAGTTAGGTCTTATTTAAGCTTAATTGGTCATTGAGTCTTAGTTAGATGTTGAGTCCTAATTGAGTTTGATTTGGAAGGAATCCAAATCAACTTAATAAGGCAACCAGATCCACTATTGGGTTTGGTTAAGCTCAAGTTGAGCTCAATCAATTAACCAAAGAGCTGGTCAATGTAAAAGTCAAGCCAGAATTCAAAAGGTGGAGGGAACTACTTTTATGAAAATTCCGACGGGTAAACCACCGTTGAGCGGTGGTTGGATCGCCCGTACCACAGAATCCAGGTGGCGGGTAGCACCTTTCAACAGGTAAACTGCCCAAATGGTGGGGTAAGTTGCCCGTACTACAAAATTTGGGCGGCGACCAACGGCTGACGGTGGGTAAACCGCTTGGGATGGTAAGTAAACCGCCCGTATCTAGATTTTTTGAGTATGTTGGATTTTGGCTCCGGTTTTGAAGCCAATTTATGGGCATATATATTGTTTTGGAAACCTTAGCGAGTGCATCACATGCGTGGTAAAAATTAAAACAAAATACCAATTTCCCACGCAGATCAAATCATCGTGTAAAATATAGGGGTCATGAGAAAAATGTAAAAACTGATAAAATCGCGATGTGTGAGAGATTGATTTTACCTATGGAGATCATATATCCCTATATTTCAGATCCAGATGGAGAAGATGAAGGAGGTCAAGCGTTCTCCTCTCTAGCGGTATCCATATGATGGACCTCTAAAGCGAAACTCCTCCAATCTAATCTTGCAACTCTTGCTTAGAGGGAGGGAGGAGAATAGACGGTGGTGGCTAAAGCTGCAGCCTTTCAACTATGAGTCTCCCCTCCTATTTATAGAGAGCCACCAAAAAACCCTAGGGCTCCTGCCTCAGTGGGTATTGGATCTCCATCCAATAACCCACTAACCTTGCATTATTGGATCTCTATCCAATAATCTCCTTAGGCCTCTAATTGGGCCTTAATCAAGGAGCCCATCAACATAGGATCTTATCTAATGAGAATAGGGGCTAATTGGATCTTATCCAATCCTCTATAGTACACCGATCTGTTCAGTTATCTCAATGTCTCTCTTGAGTAACCTATGACCGAGATTATTTAGGATCTGTGTTTAAAGGTAAATCGATCTCATTATCGTGATCTCATCACGATTCGATTCCCATTGCACAGAACCAATGACATCACAATATATATGCAATAAATAATGTGAGAATATACCAATATTAATCATAAGTAAAAAGATTACGTAGTGTATCACACGTGCCATCACTCACGTGATTGGCTTGCAGGGTACCAATAACTAGCATAAATACCCCAAGTTTTCTTACACTCTAAACAATAATTCTAGAGATTATATTCTAAGAAAATATTATGTGAGAATTGTAAGAAAAAAAAAGGAGTAAGAGATACGGGCGAACCACTATAAAATTGTGAGTTATTTCTTTGCTTTAAATTTCTTACATTTTCTTGTTTTGACGTTTCTGATTTAACTTACTCTTTGAAAGTAAAATTTTCATGTTGCCTATCTTTCGAGTTTACTTATCAACTTAGCAACTTTCATTCAAATACATTCATTTTTACCAAAGACTAAAAGCTTCTATTTTCATACATTGGTTTAATTAAAATGATTTCATTTAAAACAAAAATCTATACTTGCACTAATTCACCCCCTCCCCCCTTAGTGCCAATTGCTCTTAACAATTGGTATCAGAGTAAGGTTATTACTCTTTGGATTAACACCCACTTGAGTAAATGACTTGTTATGGCATAAATGAGGGATATTCTATCTTACGTCCTCCCGTGTTCAATGGGACGAATTACACATATTGGAAGACAAGGATGCATATTTTTCTTATCTCTTTGGACCTTGATCTATGAAATATAATTCAGAATGGATTTAATAAATCTTCCAAACCAATGAATGAGCTAAATGATTTGGAAAGGAAGAATTTTTCTTTAAAAGCGAAGGCTATGAATGTCTTGCTTTGTGCTATTGATATGAATGAGTTTAATCATGTTTCCACTTGTGATTCGGCTTTCGATATTTGACATACTTTGAAAATCATACATTAAAGTATAATTAATATAAATGAATCAATTAATGAAATATATTACAAAAATGAACTTGAAGAATACCTTGCAAAAAACATGAAGGATTGTGAACTAAGAATGACATATGACTCCTCGAGTGAAATCTTTGAGTGATGAGAATGTTGGACATGAACTTTTGACAAATGAACCGGAAAAATTAATAAACTTGAACCATATAAAAATTATGGACACAACCTCTAGTTATGAATGCAAGAAGCCAAGGAGCTCCAAAGATCAAATGCTCAAACTAAAAGTGGAGAACCTTGCTTTAATGGCGATTGAAGATGCGGTTAGTGAGTCTTTAAATATTTTATTTTTATAATTATTAAATATATTTGATGATTTGTTCAATGAGTTTAGAAAACTTAGCAAGTCTTTTAAGTCACTTAAAGTTGATCATGATTTGATAGTTAAAGGACTTGATAAAATGCATGACTCCTTAGCATCACTTAAACCATGTTTAAAATGTAATATGTTAGACAATATTAAAGAAGATAATTTCATGCTTAAAACAACACTAGAGAGATTTGAGATAGGGAATAAATCCCTAAATATGATCCTTGCCAATAAGGGTCATATTAATAATAGACATGACATAGGCTTTGTTGGAAATATTCAACAAAAGCCAACTATCTTTATAAAATAACCTACACTAAATGTGCCACCAAAAGTTAAGTGTAACTTTTGTAGCAAATTAGGATATAAGGCAAACAAATGACTTTTTAGAAAATATAGTCTACACCAGCTTATTTGGGTTTCAAAGAAAACTTTACACAATGAAAGCAAACTAGAAAGAAAAGATAAAGTTATTTATGAAGGACCCAATGTAAAATAGATGCCTAAATAAAATATATCTTTCTTGTAGGTTTGTGTCAAAATTAAAGCTAGGAGCCTCAAATAATATTTTAGATGTCAAGATATATAACTTGAGATCTAACATTCTTTCAAGCTTACTAGCCTAAATATTAACAAGATTAATAATAAAAATAATTTTCATAATGGTTAATCTTGATGATACATGACTATTGCACACTATAATTAGAATAAAGAAATGTTAATTATCTTGAATAAAAATCATATGTATGAAATAAGATTTTGATGATGATTGAAAATAATTGATTTGGATGTAAAGACTATTATTAAATACTTTAAATATTGACTAAGTTTTTGGAATGATTGTTATCTTGATTGAAATGACTTGATGATTGAAAGCTTATGTTGAATGTTATAATATAGAAAATCGATATACTTCATTTTTAAGTAGTTTGAAAATGAGTTTGTCAACTCCTTGCACTATGTGTAAAGAGATACACTCATTTAAATGTTGAAATTGAGATAGGTTAAATTTATGATTTATGTCTTATAGTAATGATGTGTTAAAATGAAATTTGGTTTCTAGTCTTAAACAAAAAATCATTGATTTAAAAATTATTCATAAAAAAATCATATGAAACAATCAAAAGGAGAATAAATAATCTTAAAAATATTTCTCTCCTATGAATCCTTCAACGATAAAATGATACTATTATTGTTGAATCTCTTTAACTATAAAAATGAATTAGAAAACTTTTAGCTATTTTCTTTTAGAAAATAATATATGATGATTTTATTGAAATTTTTCAAAAAGTGATTATTATTTTGGATATGTTTTCAAGTGATTTTATTTTAAAGAATGGATATATTTGAATATATCCAACATTATTGATATTTTGATAACTTAAATCACGATCATGAAATCTTAAAAATTAAAATTGAGATATTGATATAAACCAAGATTGTTTACTAAGATTCTTTCTTTCTATTAAAGAAAAACTTTCATCCTAATCATAATCTTGATTTCTCAATATTTAAAATTCATATTTCTATAAGAATCAAGATCCTTCTTACTTGATCTCCTAAGATTGCAAAAGCCTTGAAATTTCATCTATGGAGAAATGTGTTAAAATAAATCATGTTCTTAGCATTTATGATTTGATAATAATATTCTTTATGATATGATTACTTATGACTTTATTCTTAGTATAACTTTTCACCAAAATTAGTATTTCTTAAATTTATGATATGTTGAAAATTAAAAGATATTTGTATTATCATAAATATTCCCTTAATTTCTTGACTTGATTTATATGTTAAGGGAATCACATTATTGATCTCTATGAATTTTTTAATGAAAAGGAGATTTATGATCTTAACAATAATAATTAAAATTTTCTATCAAGATCATTCTTTTTTATTATTAAAAAGATTTATCTTGGATGAATTGAGATTATCCCCTAAGACTCATTCTCATTATTTATAAAAAAACTTATTAAATAAAATCATGTCTTTTGATATTTAAAATTTTGATTTTATCTTTAATGACATGATCTTCTACTTTTTGACGTAATTTGAATATGGATGTTAAGAAGAAATTATGCAATCATATTTTTTTTGACATTAATAAAGAGAGAGATAAAACTATCAATAAGTCTAGAAGCAAATTAGATATAATAACATTGAATGAAAATCAATTTGCTTAGAAGTAAATGTAGGATATTAAATTTTCTAAATACATGCAAAATGCGAGCTTGATTTACTATTTTTCTTTGGATTTCTTGGACTTTATAAATTGGACTTCTTATCAAAATTTGTATGCTAAATCAATAGTTTACTTGATTTGCTAGCTTGCTTGAAATTTGCATAAGATAAATTAAAATACATGAGTAGCTCTTGATTTTTTAGATTTTGGTATAAAATTTACATCTTTAAAATTGAGTATTTTAGTGATAGAATGTTTTTTTATTTCTCTACCTTGATTCTACCTTCTTGCTCACACATGTGGAGGAAAAAAATTACTAGCATTTCAAGAGACTAATAAGTCTATTAATTTTATTTTGAATATCTTGAAAATAATTTTTATGATTTTGATTATTAGAAATTAAATGAGTTCTTTACCTATATCATGATTTTGATTCATCGGAATTATAACTTGAAATCTTTAATAAATCAAATCTCTTATGTCTTCTTATATTATTTAAAATAATATTTTTGCATAAATCATGATCTTGACAACTTGAGAATTATTATGCATAAACCAAGATATTCTATGATTTGTTTCTTGATATTCATAATTTGTTTCCACAAATTGAATATCTCATCACCATGTTAATTGTTCTTGATATATTTCTTATGATAATTAATATATTTCTTGATATATTTATTAAAAAGTGATGTAATGGGAAAAGTTTTATACTATTATAATCATCCCCTCTTTTTGACAATGACAAAGGGGGAGCAAAACTTGTTAGCTTGTAAAATTGCTAGCTTGAACAATGTAAAAGAAGCAAAAAATTGTTAGCTAACACTTCCCAAAATAGAAGAAGGAATTTACTAGCTTGCATGTTCTAAAGTGATAAAAAATTTACAAAATTGCTAAGCCTTCATATCTCACAAAATTACTAATTGCACTTCTCCTTTTTATTGATAACAAAGGGGGAGAAGATATGATAATATGAAATCATGACAATGTATATTAAGTTTGAAAATATACATGATGATTTGGAATAATACTTGTGATTTTAATGATATGATATGATTAAAATTAGTTTCAACTTGGATTTTTGAGCTCATCTTAATATTCTTTTTAAAAAATTTATTAAGAGCTCTTCTCAATGATGAAATGATTCAACAACACCTCCCTTATTTCTCTCCTTATTAAAGGGGAAGAAAATTTTACAATGCATATACTAAGGGGGAGTAATGTCATCATGTGCTTTGAAATTATTAGTTGTATTTGATCTTTTTGTTGATGACAAAGGGGGAAAAATATATATTAATGACACATGATATTTATTAATGAATACATTGATGACAAATGTTCTTGTTGAAATATATGGATATCTTAGATTTGGATATAAGTGAAAATTTATGTTAAAATTTACATAAAATGTTGATTGCTTGAATTTAAGAGTGTGTAATTCTCTTAAATTTAAGTGGTATGGATTTAGCGGGAGTTAAGATTGACTCCTGTCATCAATTGATTATCATTATTAAAAAGACATAGATTGTTGAATCTCGAATTTTGATGATGAAATCAATTGATGGATTATTGATCTAACATGATTATTTGAAGTTGATTGATGTAGGATTGATTACAACAGAAGAATTATTGCAATCAGGATTGGCCAAAGTTAAGTCCATGCATCGAGTCGATGCAGTTAGGAACTCGCTAGGAGTGCGTCGGAAGCTCACCGAGGGTATCGGGAGCTTACCAGGATGGCGCAAGGGAGTTCACTAAAAGAAGACCGAGACTCACCAGAAGATTGTCGGGGGTAGCCGAAAAACTTACCAAGGGTTAGGATGGTCTTATAATGGATGTTTGGCAATTATGATTATATTTAATTAAGTCATAATTAGCATCATGCAAGACTAACTATGATAGGATCAATGGAGTTACAAATAGATAATGGGCCAAGATAAAGCTTAAACATCAGGCCAGTTTCGAACGATGCGGTGGGATCTCACCGGAAGTTCGCTAGGAGATTCACCGAAGGAATCAGGAAGCTCGCTGGGAACACGAAGGGAGATTACCGAGAAGAAGACCTGAGGACTTGCTGCAAGATTACCATAAGTTACCAGATTATATGAAAGTTAGGTCTTATTTAAGCTTAATTGGTCATTAAGTGTTATAATCATTGAGTCTTAGTTAGAAGTTGAGTCCTAATTGAGTTGGACTTGGAAGGAATACAAATCAACTCAATAAGGCAATTGGATCCACTACTGGGTTTGGTTGAGCTCGGGTTGAGCTCAATCAGTTGACCAAAGAGCTGATCAACATAAAAGGCAAGCTGAAATTCAAAAGGTGGAGGGAACCACTTTTATAAAAATTCCAACGTGTAAACCACCGAGAGTGGTGGTTGGACTGCCTGTACCATAAAATCCAGGTAGCGAGTAGCACCTTTCAGTGAGTAAACTACCTAAGTGGCAGGTAAACCGCTTGTATAACAAAATCCAATTGGCGGCCAGCGGCTAACGGTGGGTAAATCGCTTATACCCGACTTTTTCGGGTATGTTATATTTTAGCTCTAGTTTTGAAGCCAATTTGGGACCTATAAATATCTCAAGTTTTCTTACACTCTAAATAACAATTCTGAGGATTATATTCTAAGAAAATATTGTGTGAAAATTGTAAGAAAAAAACGGATAAGGGAGAGAGCTTAGAGTTGTAAATCTAGTCTCCCTTGTAAGCTTAAGTATAAGGGTTTAATCTTTACCCGAAGAAGATTGGTAGTAGACACCGGTGTGCCTCAAGAAGGAAGACTCAGGAGTGGATGTATGCCTTTGGCGCTGCACCACTATAAAATCGTGAGTTGTTTCTTTTCTTTAAATTGCTTACATTTTCTTGCATTGACGTTTCCGATTTAACTCACTCTTTTAAAGTAAAATTTTCACGTTACTTATCTTTTGGGCTTTCTTATCAACTTAGCAACTTTCATTTAAACACTCAATTCATTTTTACCAAAGACTAAAAGCTTTCATTTTCATACTTTGGTTTAACCGAAAAGGATTTCATTTAAAACAAAAATCTATACTTGCACTGATTCACCCCACACCCACCCACCCCTTCTTTTAGTGTCAATTGATCCTAATAATATTCTTTTTAGAGCATTAAGTGGGTAGCAACCTTACAGCTCTTGAGGTTATGTGTGCTCCCAACATTGATAAGGATGATGACAAACTATTGCTCAAGAAATCCTTCAATCTTTAATTTTTGCAGGTTGGTGTAGCCGATTAATGTAGGGACCATGCGGGTGGCCGGTAGTGGTGTATCATTCTCCTTGGGCTCGAGAGTCATATCTTTAAATTTGGATTCTTCAGTACGTGGAATTTATAGCAATGTCTCCTTTTTACATTGGTCTTCTAGGCTCTACTATTTATCACAATTCCCACATAGGTCCTTTGCCGATCTGTCATGAAGCTCTTCTCCTGTTAACTTTTTTGGTTGAGGTGACTAACTCTTCAACATATAAGTTAAAGGATTTTATGGTATCGAAGAGGTATGGGTGATAAAAATATACCAGATCTCTAAATCAAATACAGAGGGCAGAGGCAGATTGATTTGATCTGCGCTTGGGGTGGAAGGTGGAGGCATGTGTCGCAGCATTGTGAGAATATACTTGGGAAGGTAGAGGCTGCTGAGATAGTTACAGGGGCAGTAAGATCACTGCCCTAATACCAGATGATAGAATTCTAGATGGAGCTTAATAGATTTTGATCTTTGAGAGGGATCAACCCTTGGAACGCTATAGGAGGTTCCTCCCTCCTAGTAGTCAGCTAAATGGCTGAATTATAGATTAATCTTATTTTTTTAAAAGAGGTGGAGGCTATATGCTTATATAGGGCTCTAAACCCTAACCCTCGGGGGTACTTATTAAGTGAATTCCCCCTTTTGCCTCATCTATAGCTATCATGCATAAATAAAGAGGGCGACGGCCTAAGTGGCTGTACAAGCTATGCCCCTCTACTAGAAACCCTAGCCAACCAACCCAGTAAGGGCGGGTGGCGCTAGAAAGCCCTGAAGCCCCAAATTAAACCCTAGCTACACTTCTTTATAGGATAGAAGTGACTAGGTTGAGTTTTATTACAATCTCATAGGGTTCTTATTAATTACTTCTAGGGTGATTAGGACTCAACCCTGCTGGAGTCCTATAAGAGTGGATAGCCATTCGACATCAAGTATCACTTCATAGTTGTCCATCAGCAATAGGAAGAAATCTACAGTGATCTCTTGGCCCTACATGATTAGTTTCACTCATGAAAACTTGTGGCTGTAGTTAAGGATTATGCCATCTACAACTTTCACATCAAATCTACTGTAATCTTCAATCCGGAGCATCAATCGGGTAGCAACTTTACTGTCCATGAAGTTATTAGTGCTTTCGGTGTCAATAAGGATGGTGATAGGTTGATGCTTGAGGAACCCATCAATCTTCATGGTCTGCGGGTTCTTGTAGCCGACTAAAGCATGTAATGTGTTGACGACTAACTGCAGTTCCTCCTCTATATCCTCCTCGGATTTGAGATATGCATCTTCTTATTCTAGTTCTTCAATAGGTTTGATCACCAAGAGTCTACCTTTTTTGTAATGGTGGTCGCGGTTCCATGACTCGTTGTAGTGCTAGTATAACCCCTTTGCAGATCTTTCACAAAGTTTTTCTCGAGTCAACTTTTTGGGCTGTTAGGGTTGGTTGGCAATAGAGGGTCGAAGGCTTAGGAGATACTAGTCCGGTTGATCTTCGTCTGTAATACCCCTTATTTCTGAAATATTTATAATTATATATTTCAAATTATTTATGAGGACCCATTTGTAAATTTGAGAATTTTTTATTATTTTTAAATAATTTTATATGAAAAATTGATTGCTAGAGACCTAAATCTGAATCTTCAAAATATAAAATAAATTATGAATAATTCATATTATGTTAATAAAAAATTAAAAAAAATATGGTGATGACATGTGTCACCACCTTGTTTAAAGTAGTGCCACTTGTGCATGTGCATAGGTGACACATAAGCACATTGTATGCATGTTTGCTACCTATCAACCCATATGTTAACTTAAATAATTAATAATTAGAGAAAAAAAAGGTTTTGGATGCAACGTGAACTTGAGGAGAAGAAGAAGAAGAAGAAAAAGAAGAAGAAGAAGAAGAAAAAGGGAAGGAAAGAAGTTGGAATTTTGATATTGTGATATAATCCACACCTTTGGGATCAAAATTTGTAAAGGCAAGTGTTCTAACCCTATCCTATATATTATCTTCTATCCTTTTTCTGCTGAAATTTATCCTTATTCTTACTTTAATTATGAGAAAAATCTGGGATAAAACTGAAATATCTTTTGTTGGATGCCTAAGTATGAATCTGTAATATTGTCAAGATTATGACCTATCTGCCTTGTTCTTGTTGTAACTTTTATTACAGACATCTGATTCAGGCAAAACTTACGTCTTCAAAAATAGATTCACATATCATTTTTTTGAAACTAAGTTGAAGAATTTAGAGTTCATTTGCTAGCCCAAACGTTTGTTTCAATTAAGCATATGAAATCTGTAAAATAGAGTCTATAACTCTTGACCTTTCATCACTATATTGCTTATATTTTTTTGTTGGAGTCTTTGATTTATGTAACACTGGATTCATTAGAAAAAGGCTCATGGATCTTTCATTTGATACTAGGATTGAAAGATTTAGAGTCCAACTGACTATCAAAATTTCTATTTTGTTAAACTGTATGGATTCTGTAAAATAGGGACTATGATTTCAGACCTTTGGCTGCCAAATCATCTATAACTTTTTGTAGAGGCTTCTAATTTGTATGAACTTATTTCATTTGAAAGTATATTAATTTAGCTTTACAAAATACTATTTTTGAGTAATTTGGAGTATATTTGGTTATTTAAAATAACTTTGAGATGCACATTATGAATTTTACTAGAATAGTGATTGTATCAGTTCTGCCCATTCCTGCTTCATCCATTTTAAAATTGAATTCTTTGATGCTCTTACCTTTGATTTACTTATATATCTGAATATGTTATATATTAATTGATGTTACACCATATTTTTTTATTTAGGCACATGCATAATTTATTATTCCACATGTGCTTCCGATATAATTCAAATTTATTGCTCATGTCCTTTTATACTATGGTGTTTGTAGGATATTCTGGATCTTTATCAGAAATGATAAAGGGTATGTTATGCTTGGAGCTTGTGATACTCTACTGTATTTGGTGGTCAGATGGACTAATTATGTTTGTGATCCCACTTCACCATCTATATTTTTAATATATTATCAGATCATATTATGTCTATGATCCAATTAAAGCCCATCCTTCAATTGAGCCTTACAGTATTGCTTAAATTCTTATGCATTCTTGTTTTCTATTCTTTGACTATCTGAATACAAATTATGAATATTTATGTTGACATCGTATTGCTTCATATTAGCACATGTATATTTTATTGTGTCGCATATGCTTCCGATATATATCACTTTTATTGCTTATGTCCTTTTATACTCTAGTGTTTATGAGATTTTCTGGACCTTTGGCGACAGAAATGGTAAAGGGTATTATGTTCAGAGCTAGCTAATGCTCTTGTCGACCCTACTGATTTCACTCAGACGTGGGTGGATGGAGCTCCCAAATGTGGGAGACTTATGTTTGGTGGTTATTCAGCGATGGATGATCCACATTCTGTTTATGGTCCCACTTCACCATCTACGTCATTGATATGATATCCAGAGTATTACTTATGAGTTTGTTTATGCGCTTTGAATAAGAATAAACGAATGTTATGTCTGATATGATACTGAGCTTCTATTCCTTAATTGTTCATTTGATAAGCTTTGAGATTATTTCTACACCATTGATATGTTTCGAAATATGTTCTATGTATCTTTGATATGCTCCGAATCATTTCACATTCCATTGATATATTCCGATAATTTTTATGCATCCTTGATATACTCTGAAATGTTTCATTTGCCATTGATATATTCTGAAACATTTCATATGTGTTTGATATGCTCCTAACTGTTTTGAATGTCATTGTTATGTTTCTGAAATATTTCATTTGCTAATGATACATTCTGAAATATTTCACATGCCATGGACATGTTCTGAAATGTCCTAAGCATATATCTTTTGAAACACTTTATATATCTTTGATATGCTTTGAAATGTTTCGTATTCCCAATGATATGCTCTAACTACTCTTTCTTTACTGTTATGATTAAAGTATATTTCGAATAAAATGATTTGTCATTATGTATATACGAGATACTCTCTATGGATTCTTATACCCTTGCCTTGCCATTCAATATCAAGTTTGATTTGAAAGCTATCCTTCTTTGTCTTAGATATGTTAGTCACTTGCTGAGCTCTGTATGCTCACCCTATTGCTATATAAAATTTACAGGTTATATTATCGCTTACAGAAA
Organism: Ensete glaucum; assembly: GCA_021527575.1. Classification (NCBI taxonomy): domain Eukaryota; kingdom Viridiplantae; phylum Streptophyta; class Magnoliopsida; order Zingiberales; family Musaceae; genus Ensete; species Ensete glaucum. Next base: position 7,822,642 of record CM038556.1, read on the forward strand.
AAGTTAGAATTGAGCTGAGATAGTAGAAAGCTATGTAAATCTTAGACAAGTCTTGCTGGGAGAAGTTGTATAAGAATATTTTGTATGTAATAAAATATTATAGATAAATATGAACTGATGTATCTTGTAAAAATGTTAGAAAACCTCTTAGTGTAGAATCTTTGAATGTAAAGTTTTACAATCATATGAAGTGGTGGAAAATGGTTGGTTTTGTATTTGCATAGATTTCTGAGACTGATGATTTTATAAGTGTAGTTAATATTTTTGGTTAAGTTAATCTTATAGTTTTATGGATTATCGAGTGATATGGTATAAGATTTATAAACTGTATAGGTTTTCTGAATAGATGTGAATAATCTTTAAAAATGTTTAATTAGTATCCTCAAATTTAGTTTGGATCCTGGGTTCAGATTGTGGATGAATTATATTATATTTCTGATTAAGACAGGGTAACCCCTCTCGAATGCGATGTAATTCGGGGGGCATGACATCATCCTTTGGGTGTCATTGTTCAGCCGCTCTTCTTGGATTCGGGCGAAGGAGATGTCCGCCATCAGTGTATAGGGTTGACGCACTTTAACTTATTGTCTGATCTTTGGCTTCAATCCTTCAATGAATGTTCCTAATAATTGCTTTTCCTACCAATCTCTAGTTTGATTTGAAAGTTGTGTAAACCTAGTTTGATAATCTTTGACGGTAGAGGTCTAACGAATCTTTGCTAGTTGACCATCGATATTCTTGTATTCTAAAGGTCTGAAGTGGATCAACAACCCGCTTTTAAATTGCCTCTATGTGGGAACTCCATGAGTGTGCTCAAATCAGTTATTCCATTGGATCACATCTCCTTCGAGGTGTATCATAGCAATGTCTACCATAGTGCATATGAGGTCTCATGATAGCGGAAGTATTATTCTGCACATGAGATCCACTTGGTCATGTCTTCATCTTCCCATCTAAGGAAGTCCATTCTCATGCGTAGGCACAAGGAGTCCAACACTTGATCTCCTTTCTCCGTTGGGTTCTCCATACAATATGAACTTTCCTCACAATGATATTTTTTTGAGCACCTTAATCAGCCCAATCTAAATTCTTCGAAGAGTGCATGCAACTTGTCCTCCAGGTGGGCCATGATGGCTTCAAGCTTTACGTCAATTACATTATCTGAGGCCATCATGTAGGATTGCTGATTGGCAATGTTCAAGCTCTTCTTTTGTTAATTTGTTAAAGGCATGAGATAGTTGTTGCAGATGATGGCAGCAACAGGGGTTGATGGCAGTGGCTACAACGGATGAAGATGGCAGCGGTAGTAACTGAAGAAGATGACAACGATAACAATCAAATAAAATGGCAGTGACAGCAATCGAAGAAGATGACAGAGAATAATCTCTGAGGAAGATGGCAGCGGCATCAACCAAATAAGATGGCAGCGGCAACGACCAAAAAAGATAGCAGCAGCAGCAACCGAGGAAGATGGCAGTGGCAACAAATGAATAAGATGGCAGCGATAGCAACCGAAGAAGACGGCAGCATCAGTCACTTTAAAAGATGGTAGTGGTAGCAAATAAAGAAGATGACAACAGTAGTGACTAAAGAAGATGGATTGGCAACAACAGGAGAAGACAACAATGGTAGTGATTTAGGGAAGAAGGATGCAATATGTGCTGCTATTGGCTACAATTTGTGCTTCTGTTTGGGCTAGCTGTAAGGGGGTAAAAGAGGACTGCGATGGCTATGTCTAGGTTAAATGGTTGCCCTAGGGTTGCCAGTGATTGTAGTAAGAGGTTCGGCAGCAACAAGATATGGATGCAGCAAGTTTCGATGAAGATAGTAATAATATGAATATAGCAGCAATGCGTCATCAAAGATGGCAATAGTATTTTGACCAAGATCGTAGCAATATGGCAACAATACTTCGACGATTATGATGGTAATAATTATGACGAGATGGTAGCAATAATAGATGAGGACAGATGCAGCAAATAGATCTATTGCTAGAGAAAAGAGGTACGTGGCTACATGCTTTTATAGGGCCTCTAAACCCTAACCCTAGAGAGACTCTAACTTCTAGTGAAATACTCCTTGTGAGACTCCTACTTAAAGTGAAACACTCCAATCCCAACCCTGACTGACTTTCTTAATCAAGGTGGGTGATCAATTAGAGTTGATTATAATCATGACTAGGATCTTGATTGTACTCCAGCTATTATTCCTAATCGAAACCCAATTCAATAGAACCCTAATCCTACTAGGATTTGGGCTGATTTATTCAAATTGACTCAACTCATCTCCTAGCCAACTCAATGTCAGGTCTAGGCCGGCCAGTAAGGCCCATTCTTCGGACTCGACTCAATTGATTAGGTTCCAACACAGCTAGGGTCCTATCACGCTATCACGTCCTTTGTGTTGTATGTGGATGACATCCTAATCATTGGGAATAATGTAGAAATATTTTTTATAGTAAAAGCTTTGGCATGGAGAATTCCAAGAGAGGTCTCATACTAACGAGACATGGAATATCACTTTCTAGGAGTGTGTCCCCAGAGACTCCCAAAGAATGGGTAGACATAGATAAGATATTATATACCTCAGTGATAGGGTCTATCATTTATCCAATACTATGTACCAGGCCTAATATAACGAATGCTTTGAGTGTCACAATCAGATATTAGGTAGATCTAGGTTTGGAATATTAGAAGGTAATAAAGTGTATCCTTAAGTATTTGAGAAGGATTAAGGATATGTTACTGGTATATGGAGAAGGTAGCTTCCAGGTTGAGGGCTACATAGGCTCGAGTTTTCAGTCCGATATTATTGATAGTAAGTCAAACTCAAGATATATTTTTATCCTGAATGGAGGAGCAGTAAGCTAGAAGAGTTCCAAGCAAGATACTACTATTGACTCGACCACAGAGGCGGAATACACTGATGTGGATGAAGAAGTTCGTTAGGGATTTGGGAGTTGTACTAAGCAACATGGAGCCGATTCCCATATATAGCGACACCAATAGAGTAAAAGCTCTAGCAAGAGAACCTAGAGCTTATCAGAATTATTCTTAGGAGGTTCCATCTAATTAGAGGGATCATAGCCAGTAAAAATATAGCAATGGAAAGAGTTTCATCCTAAGATAACATTATGGATCCACTAACAAAGTCGTTGGCTTAGATTATCTTTTAGCGTCATAAGGGTCTGATGGGGATCAGATATATAGGTGATTGGCTTTAGGTCAAATAAGAGATTACTGGTTACATGTGCCCTACAAGCCAATCACGTGAGCGATGGCACGTGGGATACGCTACATAGTCTTCTTGCATTATTATTTATTGGTATATTCTCATATTATATCTGTTAAGTATATATATTATGATGTCCTTGGTTTTATGTAATAGGAATCGGATCATGATAATATCACAATGATGAGAATGATTCACTTATAAATAATCTCGATCATAGGTTGCTCGAGAGAGACATCATGACAACTAAATAGATCGATGTGTTGTATACTTGTCTATATGATGGAGGCAGCTAGTTGCTTATGCGAAGATACTAAGGATATAGTACAAGTGCTAATTGGAGAATTAGTTCACTGATTGATCCGCTTATGAAATGTTGTATGATTAATGATAGCTTATGTCAAACGATGTTTTCGTAGTCTCAGTTATATATCTGGTCTTTAGACTTAAGATACCAAAGATGTCTTGTTTGAGTACTCTTCTCTTTAATGTTGGACTAACATGTTTAGTGTTAGGACCCTAAATGAGTTGGGTCCTAATCAATTGAGTCAAATACTTAGATTGGGCCTTTTCAGACCATCTAGACCTGATATTAGGTTGGCTAGGAAAAGATTTAAGTCTATTGTAATAAATCAACCCAAATTCTAGGAGTTCGATTAGGACTTAGAGTTGGATACGGGTCAGAGTCAATTGAGTCATGAATATAATAAACCCTAATCTAGCCACCACCCCCTAGTAAAGAAATGGTTGGCTAGGGCTAGGGAGGAGTCCTTATGGGATGAGAGTCTCTTAAGAGAGGCAGGCTAGGGCAAGAGGGGGAGTGTCCCACTTAGCTTGGACTTTCTCTAGGGTGGAACGAGAATAAAATTAGAAGTTGGATACCCTTATAGCCACCAGTCACATCATGGTTAGGAGTTGGCTAGGGGTTAGGAGTTGAGGGGAATAAGAGTCTTAGTTTAGTAGGAGTCTTAGTTTACTTGGAGCCAAAGTTGATTTGAAGTTGGAGTTTGTTGGAGTAGAAGTCCAATTAGGAGTTAGGGTTTAGATTCCCTATAAACAGCTTGTATTCTCTCCTCTTTTCATCATCAATAGATCAATTATCTTTTAGCTTTTGTGTAGAAAACTAAGGAGGGAGGAACCCCTATAGAGTTCCAAGGAGGCCGATCCCCTATAGAGATCACCCAAAGCTTAGAATCTTCTAGGGTTCTAAAACATGGTATCAGAGTAGTGTTCTTGGTGTCTTGCTGCCCTTCTACAGTCATCTATCACCCCCCACAACCACCCAAGTAATTATCATAATTACTTAAAGATCATCACCGAATTCCACCATCAGCTCCACTACCGTAGATTATCCTTTGATCTCCTCGTGAATTACAATAGGTTCTAGTTTCCTACCTTACTACTACTACAATTTAGTTATCTTTATTCCAAATAACTAAAAAAATTATTCCTATCTTGCTGCATAAATTTTTTGACATAAAGTTTTTATCTCTATAACGGAAGTTGTGTTGTAGAATTTCAGTCACATAGCACTACCTATTTGATCTTGCTACTATGATTTTTCTATCCAATCCTCTACAAGTTTTTTATGATGGCTTTAGCACTCTTTAATGGCAGATTTTATTATGGTTTCATCAAAAAATACTCAATATAAATTATTGATCTTTTACATCCAATCTGTTGCACTTTAGATGTGAAAATATGTCGTAGTACCTTTTTGTAATCTTTGATCTTGTTAAATCTTTTACTGTTGTATTCTTCCACCAAATTTTTGTTGACATTCTCTTTACCTAACCAATGGATTCCCATTGAGTTTTACTCAAATCCTTATTTTAAACCACTAGAAAAAATTACATCTATACTGCTCAATTTTTTTGACGAAAAATTTTGCTATTGTACCTTTGTCATTCTTCTTCTCACAACCCATCAAAATCCTACCAATCTTGCTACTACCAACTATGTCATCTTTAGGGCACTCCCCTTGCTTTAAGATGTAGTCATTGTAGCCTTTTTTTTTATTTTCATGGACAACCCAAACCACAGCCAAGTCCACAGCCCAAAATAGTGAACCCTCGTAGCTACAACCTTCCACCACCGATCTTAACTTCCACTGTCACCCATCCCTACCAAACCGATTGCTGCCATCAATAGCAACCCTAAGCCACCCCTTTAACTTTAAACCTCTATCACTAAACTCCCCTTATAGCCTCTACAATAGCCCCAAACAATAGCATCAATTGCACCCTTCTTGTAGAAAAATTTGTTAGAACCCTTACGGATTCTACAATTAGGGTGATCTCTATAGGGGATCAGCCTCCTTGAAACTCTATATGGGTTTCTCCCTCTTTGTTTTTCTACACAATGACTGAAAAGAATATTGATCTATTGTTAATGAAAAGTAGCTAAATATAAGACTATTTATAGGGCTTCTAAACCCTAACTCCTAATAGGACTCTTACTCAAAGACTCCCACTTCTAACAACTCCAATCCTTCTTTAAGAAGCAACTTAAAACAACTCCAATATCTTCTCTAAGAAGCAACCCCTAGCCGACCCTAACTAAGGGAGGCCGACTATTGAAGTTTCCTAATTCTCCTCCAACTTAAACCTAACCCTAGTCAACTCCTTTTACTAAAGTAGGGAACGGGTAGTTAGGGTTTACATACGCTCCAACTCCTAACTCAATCCCTCATCCTAGCCGACCTCTCTTAAGAGGATGAGGGGCTAGGAGACTCCCATCCCATAAGGACTCCTCTCTAACCCTAGCCGACCACTTCTTTATTAGGGGGTGGGTGGTGGCTAGATTAGGGTTTATTATATTCATGATACAATTGAATTTAACTTGTATCCAACTTTGACTTCTAACCCAACTCTAGTTTAGTTAAATCATAACCTTACTAGGATTTAAACTGATTTATTATAATGGACTCAAAACTTCTTCTAGTTGACCTAATGTCAGGTTTAGGTTGGTCAACAAGGTCTAATCTAAGAACTCGACTCAATCGACTAGGACACGACTAAACTAGGGTCCTAATAGGCCTGCCATCTTCAAATCAGCCTTGTCCTCAAGGCTGAGCTCCATGTCTTTGGGTTCCTAATCTATAACTCCTCAAGAGGCTCCCTCGTGGTCCCTATAGTAGGCATATCCTGCTCCTATGATCCAGCCTCAGTAATAGTGACTAGACAATGATATATCACGATCCTGTGATCCCATACAATCATCAGCTGAACTTGAGCCTCCTCGTCAACTTGGGTGTTAAGTGGATAGATCTGAGCTAAGACATCCTCCCTAAACTTCCATTTGCAATGATATTCCTGAATGATCAATTGTAATTTTGAATTAGTATGCAGATCCGATCCATAAGTTATGGCTCTAATATGATCTCCAATTTTGTAGGGTCCAAAAAACTAGGAGACCACTTCTATAAGGCTCGAGTCTTCATAAATTTCTTCTAGTATGGATGAAGATGAAGGAAGACTTGATCTTTAGTAGCAAAATTCCTTCTACTCTGGTGTTTGTCGGGCGATTATTTCTTTCTTGTGTAGGCTGGCATATGGTTGTTCTTTAATGGTAGTTAGGCTTTCCTTTATGATTGTAGTTTTCCTCTAGTAGAGTACATGGTAAGGTGAGCCGAATCTGAGTTTGAAGGGATTAGAAGGTATAATTTTTTAAGACTTATTTTTATCTCCCCTTTGTGTCATTGTCTTATATCATGCCAAGCCACAAATTCAACAAAGGTTAACATTTTCTCATCATTGACTAGTAGTTTCAAGTGATATTGAGAGAGGGGTTTGCTGATGTAGACTAAGGGTTAGCCATCTTGCATGTAGATAACACTAATTCGAGCTCCCAATGAGTCAATCATAAACACTTTGTCGGAGTCAAGTAAAGATAGCACTGACGAGGAGTAGGGACTACAACTTAGCTGAATGACCCTTGTTTCAAGCATTTCTTCTTCAATCCTCTCTATTTCAGCTTTTTGGATATGAGGATAATGATATGGTTGAATGTTTATTGTTGGTTTTCCTGAGAGAATCAAAATTTGGTGATTATGCTATCGGGTAGGAAGTAGGCTGCGCGGTTCTATAAAAATGTATGAAAATTCAACAAGCAATTGGAGTAGGTTTGAGTCTTCAAATTTTTGTTGGCTCCCCTATAGAATGCTATTGAAGTTGTATCAAAAAACTGTTATTTACTTTATGCAAAACTTTCTCCATTTGCTACGTGCAAATCGTCATTACATCGCTCCCGCGTTTCCCACATAGGATCTCATATTTCTCATGGCTGAAAAATTTCATGATAAATTTGAAAAATTTTCAGGGAATATCACCTAGCATAGTTAGCTATTTGATGTCAATTACGACCTCATAATCATCATGAGGAAGGAGGAAGAAATCAATAAGTATCTCCTGGTCATGCCGCAATAATTTCACCCGCAGGCATCTTTGGTTGCACTTTAAAATTTGATCGTCGGTGACCTTAACATCAAACCTGCTATAATCTTTGATATATAGGGCCATCAGAGCAGCAACCTTGCTATTCATGAAGTTATTATGCTCTTGGTATTGATAAGGATAGTGTTTCACTACTACTTAAGTAGTCCTCCCACTTTCATCATTAACGGGTTTTGGTAGCCTGTAATAACATGCATCATACAATTGGTCAGCTATTGTTCATCTTCCATGCTTCTAGACCTCCTCCTTTAAATCTTCAATAGGTTCAATAAGTAGAAGGTGTTCCTTTTTGCAATGATGGCCATGGCTCCATGGTTCATCGCAATGCCAATAAAGGTCCTTCATCGATCTATCACATAGCTCTTTTCTCATCAAATTTTTTGATAGCAAAAGATGGTTAGGGGCTCGGGGAGGTTTATATGCTACTGATCTAGGAGTGGTTCTCATCCTTTAAGCATTTGGTTGAGCCATTCCTCTTATATTTTGGCGAAAGAGATTGTAGCTGTCACGGTGTGGGGCTATCGCGCTTTAACTACTCCTTTAATTTTCGGCTTGAGTCCTTTAACAAATGTCCCTAATAATTATCTGTCAGACCAACCATGAGTAAGGTAAGATAATTCCTTAAACTTGGTCTGGTATTTTTGGATCGTGGAGGTTTGTCAGATCTTGGCAAGTTGTCTGTTGATATTCTCATACTTGGTTGGCCCAAAGTGGTTTAGTAGAACATTCTTGAATTGTTTTCACGTCAGAGCCCCATGGGTGTATTTAAGCCAATTGTACCATCGTATATCATCTCTTTCTAGGTGGATGACATTGGTTTTCACCATGGAATCCTCCGGTGTTTGATAGTAGCAGAAGTAACGTTTGACACACGAAATCTATCCTGTCGAGTCTCCTTCTTCTCATCGAGGGAAGTCCACCCTCATGCATGGTTGCATCATCTTAGTAGCTTGTTCTTCCTTTTTGGGAGGCCTCTCTGAACTTTTACCTTGCTAGAATTTTGTTGGGCTCGGAGATTGCCCAATCTGAATTCAGCGAATAAGGTACGCAATCTATCCTCTATGCATGATTCAAACACCTCCAACTTGGCATCATTGAACCTTGAGATGCCATTATGTATGTCTCCAGATCGGAGATGTCAATATCCTTCTCCTACTATTAGGTCAGTGGTATGAAACAGTTGGGTGGATTGGTGGTTGAAAGGGATAGTGGATCATAGGTAGATGGCTACGGTTTGGGGCTGGCAGGTTGCTATTTTTTTGTTGCTATTAGGGCTATGATTTAGAGTTGTTGTAGGGGTTGTATAGGGGGTATAATGGCCAAGGTTTAAGGTTAAAGGATTGGTTTAGGGTTGCCAATGATGACAGCAACAGATTTGGTCAGGATCAGGTGTGGATGTAACATGTAGTACCAAAGGTACTACAGCAACATTTTTTGACAAGAAGGGTGCTATTGATGCTGCTATTTGGGGCTGTTGTATAGGCTGTAAGGGGAGTTTAGTGATAGAGGTTTAGGGTTAGAGAGGTGGCTTATGGTTGCTGTTAATGGCAGCAACCAATTTGGTAAAGATTAGTGGTCAAAAGGGTGATAAATCAAAGTCATAGTTTAGTGTTGATAACTTATGATTTAGGTTGATGTTGGTGCTGCAATTTAAGGGTGTTGTGGGGGCTAGAAAGGATTTTAATGGTAGTGATTTGAGGCTAGGAAGGAAGGTTTAGAGTTACTATTGGGGGTAGCAATCAATTTTGTTACAGACAATAATGTAAATAAGGTGGTTCATGAAATGCGCATGTTTGTATACATACCTTGTACAGCAAGTAGCGAGTTTGCAGTAGGCTTAGCAGTCATAGTTTGGTATGCTTTATGGCCAATTTTGACTTATAAATATGAGTGTGTCTTGTAAGCACTTGTGAGGACTTCGATCTATAACGGATCATTATCCTTTGTGTGCAACCTTTCTGATTTTATATTGTTCATGGGTGTAATTTATATTTGGCTTTATAAAGTGTTTGCTTGAGAAGTTGCTTGTGGATCCCGATGGAATTACTTCTTCTAGCTTGTTTTCTCTTTTGTAAGTCTAAGGGGCCTTACGAGATCTCGGGGAAGGCTGACTTTTGTGGACGGACACGCATAGGTGCCGCACGGCTTAGGCAAATTCAGCTAAGCCTGTGACAGTGTGGTATCAGAGTGGGACAAGCATACGCAGAAATACTCACCATACAAACATGAGGGACTAAGCTGGGCTATGTGGAGGATAATCAGCATGTGCAACCGTTTGGGGGAAATAGACATTGAGATGTAGGGGAAGGAGTCACTCAGAGGAGCGGGCATCTAGGCTTAGCATTCAGAGGAATGGCCAACCCTTTACAGGAGAGGCACCACGAGGACAAGCAAGTAAAGAAGAATGCGTAGCACACAGAGATTGGGATGGCTGAGTTCAAGCTACGGCTCGACATTGGTAATCAAACTTGATGATGCTCAAGGCAAGCAGGGTGTTTGGTGAGAGATGAGACCGTGAAATTTGAAAGTGTTACATAACAACCGAAAGAGTTGAGCAACGCTCACAAAGGTGAGAGAAATTGCTAACTCGGAGGATTCAGTACTCATGCAAGGGCTTGTACACAGACAATGGAGTATTCGTGGCCATCCCAAGATGCGATCAGAACTCGATGCCTTAGAGCATCATAATTTTTTCTTCTATAAGGAAAGGATACGTCCGTAGGTAGCTAAAATGTGCAACGAGTACGACACATCGCTAAACCTTGAAGGGTACAGTGGGGACTATATTGACAAAGGATCGCAATCTAGCAAGTGCATTTGCGGGAGCAGAACAAGGCATAAGTTGTTCAGCAAGACGGAGTAGTCTAAAGGGGACGGTGGTCTTCGAAACTTCTAGTGGGAAGAATGCAAAGAGGAAAGTTGCTCCAACATGATAGATATCCAAGAAGGATAAGTCCTAGTTCTCTAGAGGGAGAATCATGTGCAACAGATCGCACATATTGAGAAAGAGTTTCTCAAGGTAATATCTCCACAAAGCTCAACGGACTGAGTGAGCGATGAAGAGTCGTCGCATGATTTCGAATAAGGTATGCATTGGTGGATGCATTTCGAGATCAAGTGGGGGAGCAATCCAAGGCAACATCTTATGAAGGCACACTTAGAGTCTATGTGGAAATCGAACTTAATGGGGGGCCGACTTATGAAATGGTGGACGCGATGGCTATTATTAACTCAATGCAAATCGAGGAGCGAAGCGACTTGGGTGGAACTTAGTGAAGTATCCAAGCCGCATGAAGGGAGTCGACGTAGAAGATGAAACATGGAGCGGAGGCACGTAGCTTTCCTTGGACAGAGGTCAAGGGCATGAATTCTCGTAGAAGCAAGAGTGGGATCATGTCATTCCATGCATTCTTCATTCTAATGGGATGGACTTATCTTGTATGGTGCTAAAGATAAAGGGAGCTTTGAGGCACATGCAAGTTATCTCAGAGATGCATTTGACGGAGTAACTAAAGTGATTCAACTTATGGAGGTGAAGTTGGGATCAGGATACCTTAGCATAGGGCAAGAGGATACAGAGATGGGTCTTTATATCAGAGCTTATATTAGATGAAAATCTTAGTCATCAACACAACAAGAACAAGAGCAATGGTTTCAAGGAGTGAATACCATAGTACCATAGAGGTGGGTCTTCATGTGTGCATCGAAGCTTGCATTGGATGAAAGCCTTAGTTATCAGCATATGGGGGTTGTATATCACCAAGGAAGAAGTCCAAGTGCAAGTACCAGTGAGTCCCATGGAAGGGGATATGATCATGTGAATGATAAGGAGCTGTCGGGAGCTCTACTTCGGTGAATAATGCAATGGCAAGAAAGTCTTTGGATTCAAGGAGTGAATGTCATGGTACCGTAGAGGTGGGTCTTCCGTGTGTATGCATTGAAGCTTGCATCAGATGAAAGCCTTGGTCGTCAGCATATGGGGGCTATGTACTACTGAGGGAGAAGTTATATTACAAGTACCAGTGAGTCCCATAGAGGGGACTTGATTATACAAAGGTATGATCAGAGCAGCTAGAGAGTTGGACTGCTTCGGTGTTCATATTCACTTAAGGGAGCCCGATAAGTCAAAGGATAAAGCCGAGTATGCGAGCGTTGCTACTAAGGAAGCTAAGGAGAACAAAATCAGCGCGAGCCCTACAACAACATGGCTGAGGCCATGCATAAGAGTTACAATCTGTCTTTCCATCGACTAAGGAGAACTGCTAGGAGGACATAGTGGTGTTGAAACAGGTAGTCAAAAGGGGTGAGGAAGCGATGATGAGTCTAGTAGGGATCAGCTACCCAAAAAGTAAAACGTCGGTTAGAAGGAAGGGATGCAGATGTAAGGTAATGAATAGTAGGGCCATACTCTTAGCAGCACTATGGAATGCAGAGGTGGGACTTCCGTAGAGTCATCGATTCCTTGCTCTCATGGAGGGAGAGCATTGGTCGTAAAAGGGGCTGAGGAGGTGGAGAATGCAAAGGCAAACTCCAGGTACTAGGACAAGGCGGAAGGGTAGAGGCCAAGGAAATTCATAAGACCAGTGTCGATGGGCTTCTCATCAAGATAGCCAAAAGCGAGGGACTTTGGGTACATTACTGCGTAATGTCTACTTCGTTCCTTGGTTGAGTACTTTTGCATCAACTAAACGTGGAAGAAGGATCAATGGATAGACATTATGGAGGAAGAACCTCAAAAACCTTAAAGTCTGTGAGGCGATGCTTGTCAAAGTTCCAACAAGCATCCACCCAGTTTAAGTAACATGAGTATACTACGATACTTGCACATAATAAGGCAGGTCTTTTCTTTCATCAGAAGGATCCGTGAGAACCAACAAGGATCAACACAACTCAACCAACCCCACACCAGATTCAGTCATTGGTGAGTTGAAGCTGCATGGTGGATTAGAGTTCGACTACTCAACAACAGCGGCAGAGAGTGACTAGGAGCCAAACGGGTGTGTTGCAGCCAAAGCAGAAGATTAAAGATTCAGTAGAATGTGAGGAGATGCAGCATCTACAGTGGCTTCGACGAGGACGTCGAAGGAATAAGTGGGGGAGAATGTCACGGACAATAATGTAAACAAGGTGTTCGATGAAATGCTTGTGTTAGTCTATGTCCTTTAGTTTATGTATATACCTTGTACAGCAAGTAGCGAGCTAGGCTTAGCAGCCCTAGTTTGATTTGCTTTTTGGCCAATTTTGGCTTGTACATATGAGTATATCTTGTAAGAACTTGTGAGGACTTTGGTCTATAATGGACCATTATCCTTTATGTGCAACCTTTCTGATTTTGTATTATTCGTGGGTATAATTTGTATCTGGCTTTATAAAGTGTTTGCTTGAGCAGTTGCTTGTGGATCCCGATGGAATTGCTTCTTCTAGCCCATTTTCTCTTTTATAAGTCTAAGGGACCTTAGGAGATCTTAGTGAATGCTGACCTTTGTGAATGGACACATATAGGTGCCACACGGCTTAGGCAAATTCAACTAAGCCTATAATAGTTTGGGAAGGTTTAGGTGGTACTGAAAGTTAAGATAAGTGGTGGAAGGTTGTGGCTACGAGGGTTCACTATTTTGGGCTGTGGTTTTAGGTGCTATTAGAGTTATGAAAATAGGTTCTAATGGCTGCATCATAAGGCGAGAGGGTGTCCTAAATATGTCATGGTTGGTGGCAACAAGATGCTTAGGATTTGGTGGGTTGAGAGAATAAGAAAGACAAAGGTACAATAATATATTTTTTATTAAAAAAAATTTAAGAGTATAGATGTAATTTTTTCTAGCAATTCACAATAAAGATTCAAGTAAAATTTATAGGGAATCCACTGGTAAGAGAAAGGTAATGCCGTCAAAAATTTCATAGAAGAAAACAACACCAAATGATTCAGCAAGATCAAAGATCATGGGAAGGTACTATGACAGATTTTTACGTCGAAAGTACAGCAATTTGGATGTAAAAGATCAATGGTTTATATTGATAATTTTTCAATGAAACTAAAAGAAAATCTATTGTTAAAGAGTGACAAAGCTGACGTAAAAACTTGTGGAGGATTGGACAAAAAAATCATAGTAGCAAGATCAAAATAGGAAGTGTTATGCGGCTGAATTCTTCGTCATGAAGATGGAGAGTTTATGACGAAAAGTTTATGCGGTGAGATAGGAATAATTTTTTTAGGTTTTTGGAATAAGGATAACTAAATTGCAGTAGTAGTAAGGTAGGAAACCATAACCTATTATAATTCACAGGGAGATTAAAGGATAATCTACAGTAGTGTAGATGATGGTAAAATTCAATAATGATCTAAGCAATTGTGTGAATTGCTAGGGTGGCTGTGGAAGGATGATGGGTGGATGTGGAAGGGTAGTGAGACACCAAGATCACTGCTTTGATGCCAAGTATTAGAAACCTTATGGATTTTAAGTTTGAGGTGATCTCTATAAGGGATCGACCTCCTTGGAACTCTATAGGGGTTCCTCCCTCTTTGGTTTTCTGCACAATGACTGAAAAGAATATTGACCTATTGATGATAAAAAATGACTGAATACAAGGCTACTTATAGGGCTTCTAAACCCTAACTCCTAATAGGACTCATACTTAAAGACTCCCACTTCTAACAACTCCAATCCCTTCTCTAAGAAGCAACTTCTAACAATTCCAATCTCTTCTCTAAAAAGCAACCCCTAGCCAGCCCTAACTAGGGGAGGTTGGTTGCCAAAGTCTCCTAATTCTCCTTCAACATAATCCTAACACCTGCCGGCCTCTTTTGTTGAATCTCGGATTTTGATGATGAAATCAATTGATGGGTTATTGATCTAACATATGTTGGTAGAAGTTGATTGAAATCAAAACTTCAAAATCAAGCACTTCACTTATGACATTACCTATCTCATTATTGGGACTTGCTTGTTCTTTTTGAGTCATCTTTAAGTAAGAAGCTTAGCACTTCTCTATAAGATTCACTTGCTTAACTTAAACGAAAAGCTTCAGATTTTCTATTTTGCTTCAAGCAAAATGTTCTTTGTTTATTGGTATAAGAGCCACATTTTTCTCATTTGGTTTAACACCTAAGAGAAATGGCTCTTTTCGGTATTAACAAGGGTTAATGCATCTCAGGTCCTCCTATGTTTAATAGGATGGACTACACATTTTGGAAAATTTGAATGTGTATCTTTTTATTTCAAATGATTTTGATTTGTGATGTATTATTGAAAAAGATTTTCAAAAGTCATAAAATCCAATAAATTATTGGAATGATTATGAAAAATAAATATTTTTATTGAATGCAAAGGCTGTGAATGACTTATATTGTGCTCTCGATAAAAATGAATTTAATCGAATTTTTTATTTTGATTCGACTTTCGATATATGGCATGCATTAGAAATGACATATGAAAGCACAACTAATCTAAATAAATCATTAAATAAAAATACTTCTAAAAATAAATTTAAAGAACACCTTCCAAAGAATATGAAGAAACTTGAACTGAGAACATGTGACTCCTCGAGTGAAATCTCAAGTAATGAGGACTTTGAACCCTTGACAAATGAACTAAAAATATTAATCAACATGAACCATAAAAATGATTTAAAGATGGATAAAACTGCTTGCTATGAATGTAAGAAGCCGAGGCACTCTAAAGATGAAGAACACAATTAAGAAGTAGTGGAAGATCTCGCGCTAATGGCCAACCACGATGAGGTAAGTAACCCACCCGAAAGCTTTTTTACTTTTAATGAGTTATTACTTTCTTTTATTGAGCTTTATGATGAATTTAGAAAAATTAGCAAATTCTATAAATTACTTAAGGTAGGGCAGACATCATTAGTTAGTAAATTTGATGAAATGTATGAAGTAGTACCATCACACAATACATGCACCAAATATGAAACCTTACATGATACTTTACGATTACAGAATATTTTTCCTAAATGTGATATGCTAGATAGTGTTAAAGAAGAAAACATCATGCTAAAATAAACCTTAACAAATTTTTTCTAAATCCCTTAATATGATTCTTACTAATAAGGGTGATATTAATAGAAGAAATAGATTAGGTTTTATGGGCAATACCTAACCAAAGCCAACTACTTTTGTTAAAGGACCAACCTTAAATCTACCATCAAAAGTTAAATATAATTTTTGGGGAAGATTAGGACATATGGCTTATAAATGTCCACTTAAAAATTATAGTCCTCATAAATTAATTTTGATTCCTAAAGGAACCATAAATAACCTTAAGCCATTAGAGAAAATATGAAGAGCATATCATGAAGGACCCAAACTAAAATGGGTACCTAAATCAAAACTTTCCATAATATAAAATTGCTTCGTAACAAGGCTAGGAGTACCAAGTTATATTTTGAAAGTAGATGCTCAAGGCACATGATTTGAGATCTAATATTCTTTAAAGGCTCACTAGCCTAAGTAATAACAAGAAAATTATTAAAATTAAAATTATTAAAAATGAATATTTTGATGGTTCATCATTATACAATTAATATTGATGATGCATATCTAGAGCATACAAGGATGAAAATGACCTAAAACTAAAGAACCTTAGCTTTTGATAAATATATTTATTGAAACTTACATAAAAATGATACTTTTGATTGAATGCTAAGATCAAAATTATTGGCTTGAATATTTGAAAAGATTATTGTTGAATGACTTAAATGCTATGGTTATTGAATGATTGATTTAAATGGTTGAATAGTTATACGACTGTGTGTTGATAAATGATAGATTACTTTTGAATTTGAATATAAAAAAATAAAAATTTAAAAATAAGTTTGTCAATTCCTTGCACTATATGTAAAGAGTTAGACTCTTTTAAAAGTTGAAATTAAGATAGGTTAAATTTTGATTGAAGATATCTTATGAAACCATGCTTGATGAATTAATGATGGATTGTGACCATACTTAATTAGTTTATATTTTAAAATTATGTATAACGATCTTTATGATTTATAGCTTATTGATATTTGCCATAATGAAAGCTCTTTTTTGATTTTAAATAAAAATACATGTTTTTATTTGACTTAAAAGACAAAAGCATGCTTGTATGAAATAAAAAGAGAATATATTTTTCTTGCAAATTTTTCTATCTTATAAAATTTTTAAAAAGAGATTAATGAATCAAATATGTTATTTTTTATGAACCTCTTGAACTATGAAACTGATTTTTGATGATTTGCTGATTTGAGCTTGAATAAGCTATTATCATGATTTTTGGCAAGTTTAGAAAATGAAACTTGAAATCTTTACATGAATACTTTGATTGTAAACTTTACATAAATTTCGTAATTGCTACTTTGATAATGACAAAGGCAGAAACAAAAGTGATATTTTCCAATAACGAATTTAAATACTTTGACTATGAAAAACCTTCATAGTTGGAGAAGGAGTGATTTGTTAAAAAAAATTATAAATTTTAAATACATGAGATTTACATGTTTGAATTTTTATTTTACTTGGAATTTTGAATACATAAGATTTTTTGATTACTTTTGTTGAAATTTACAAACAATAAGGAGGGACAAATTTATTAATTTAAATCATCTATTTTGATACTTAAAGATTTGATTTTATGACATGATCTCCTTGTACTTTTGGGCGTAATTTGAATATGAATGTTAAGAAGAAATTATATAATCATATTTCTTCTTGATGATAATAAAGAAGGAGATAAAATTATTAATATGATAAGAAGCAAATTAAATATAATAACATTGAAGGAGAAACAATTTGCTTAAATGGAAATTTAGAATTTTAAATTTTCTAAATACATATGAAATACATAATTTATAATTTGAGTTTAATCTACTATCATTTTTCTTTTAGAATTCTTGATGATTATTATCAAAATATATATGAGATATGATTTGCTTGATTTGCATTTGAAATTTGCATAAGATGAATTAATTATATGGGTAGCTCTTGATTTTTTTTCTTGGATTTCAAAATTTATATCTATAAAATTGAGTATTTTTATGATGTTTTTCATTTCTCTACCTTGATTCTACCTTCTTATTCATACAAAGGGGAGAAAGGAAATCACTAACATTTCAAGATACCAATAAGCCTATTAATTTTATTTTGAATCTCTTGAAATTGATTTTGATGATTTTAAAATTGAATGAGTTCTTTATCTATATCATGATTTTGATTCCTTGAAATTATAACTTGAAATCTTTTATGAATCAAAATATATTATTATGTATTCTCGTAATATTTAAAAGAATATTTTTATATACATGATCCTAACAACTTGAGATTTCTTATGCATAAATCAAAATATTTTATTCTCTTATGATTTGTCTTTTGATATTCAAAATATATCTTCATGATTTGTATATCTCATCACCATGTTAATTTTTTTATATATATTTCATTTGATGACTTGAAAGTTGATGTATGGGAAAAGTTTTGCTCTATTGTAACTATCCCTTCTTTTTGACAATAATAAAGGGGGACCAAAACTTGTTAGCTTGCATTATATAAAATTGCTAGCTTGAATATTACAAAAAAAGTAAAAATTTGCTAGATTGCATTTCTCAAAAGAGCATAAAGAACTCACTAGCTTACATATTCTAAAGTGATGAAAAATTTGCTAAATTGCTAAGCTTTCATATATCAAAAACTTGCTAATTGCACTTCTCCTTTTTGTTGATAAAAAAGGGGGAGAAGAAATGATGATGAGAAATAATATATGATGATAATGTATGTTGATTTTTGAAAATATATATGATGATTTAAAATAATAAGTATGATTTTATTATAATGATATGATAGTGTGATTAAAATAGTTTCAACTTGGACTTTTGAGATTATCTTAATATTTTTTTTTGAAATTTATTAAGAGCTCTTCTAAATGATGTTTTTGTAAAAACTCATGTTCCTTAAAAATTCTTAGGCTTATATTTCACCTTTTTGTTGATGACACATGACATTGAGAAATATACATTGATAACACATGATACTAATCTTGGATATCTTTGATATCTTTTTGAAACTTATTCAATGATATGATATAAATTTATGTTAAAATTTACATAAAATATTGATTACTTGAATTTTAGAGTGTGTGATTCTCCTAAATTTAAGTGCCATGGATTTAGGGGGAGTTAGGATTAACTCCTGTCATCCATTGATTGTAATCATTAAAAAGGGAGAGATTGTTGAATCTCATATTTTGGTAATGAAATCAATTGACAGGTTATTGATCTAACATGGGTTGTTAGAAGTTGATTTACGCATGATTAATTATGACAGAGAGAATATGACAATGAGGATTGGCCAAAGTTAAGTCCATGCATCGGGCTAGGGTTCGGACGATACGGTTGGGAACTCTCCAGGAGTGCAGTGAGAGCTCGTTAAGGATATCGAGAGCTTGCCAGGATGGTACAAGGGAGTTCAATAGAAGATGACGAGACTCGCTGGAAGATTATCGGGGGTAGTCGAAAACCTTACCGGGAGTTGGGAAGGTCTTGAAATGGATATGTTTTGTAATTATGATTGTAATTAATTAAGTTATAGTTAAACATCGCACAAGTATAACCACGACGAGAGAAGGAGTTACATATCATACTTAGACCCATGATCAAGCTTAGGCATCGGGTCAAGGATTGGACGATGCAGAGGGAGCTCGTCGGAAGTTTGCTAGGAGATTCATCGAAGGGATCGAGAAGCTTGCTAGGAACACACCGAGAGATTACCAGAGGAAAACCATGAGACTTGTTACTGTAGAATCCGGAGGTTGCCAGATTGCGAGAGTGAGGTCATAAGCTTGGTGGTCATGCTTGATTGTAATCTTTAATTTGTAGGTTAATAGTGAGTCTGATTTGAGTGTGATTTGGAAATCAACTGAAAGAGACAACTGGGTTCACTATTGGGGTTTAATTGAGCTCTAATTGAGCTTAATTGGTTAACCAAAGGATTGGTCAACGTCAGGTTCAAGCCGAAATTTGAAAAGTAGAGGAAACCACTTTTCTAGAGATTTCGATGGATAAACCGCTAGTAAGTGATGGTTAAACCGTTAGTAAGCGATGGGTAAACTGCCACTGCCAGGTTTCTAGGCATCTGACGATAGCTGAACCACCTAGGGACGACGGGTACTGCTCGTACCCAAGGTTTCGTGCAGTTGAGCTGCCTAAGACGATGAGTGAACTGCCCGTACTTGGATTTTCTAGGTATATTTAAATTTTTGATCCAAAAATTTTGAAGCCATTTGGGAATATAAGCACCCCAAGTTTTCTTTCATTGTATATAATAATTTTGAGGATTATATTCTGAGAAAATATTGTGTGTGAATTGTATGAAAAAGAAAAAGGGTAAGGGAGTGTTCCAAGAGTTGTAATCTTGTCTCCCTTGTAAGTGTTATAGGGGTCTAATCTTCACCCAAAGGAGATCAATAGTGGATGTTGGTGTCCCTCAATGAGGACTCAGAAGTGGACGTAGTTTGGTTAGTGTCGAACCACTATAATTGTATGTGTTCTTACTTCTTTGATTTAATGCTTACAATTGCCAAGTTCTTAATTGATTTCAAATCACAAATAAACGCTTCCAATTTTTTATTTACGTTTTGAAATCAAGGCTTCGAAATCAAGCACTTCACTTAGGACATTGCCTATCTCCTTATTTGGATTTGCTTGTCCTTTTCTAGTCGTCTTTAAGTAAGAAGCTTAGCACTTCTCTATAAGATTCACTTGCTTAACTTAAACGAAAAGCTTCAAATTTTCTATCTTGCTTCAAGTGAAAAGTTTTTTGTTTAAAATATTAATTTACCCTTGCACTAATTCACAACCCCTCCCCTCCGCCAACCCACCCCCCCTTTCTTAGTGTCAAATGATCCTAACACCTTTTACTAAAGTAGGGGGTGGCTAGCTATGGTTTACATAAAAATAAAAAAATCTCTCAAAGAGACATGAGAATAAAAGTATCATAAATTTGATTAAATAAACTTAGTTCTTCCATGAATATTAGGGGGTGATGGCTAGATTAAGGATTATTACACTCATGACGTAATTGACTTTAATCCGTATCCAACTCTGACTTCTAACCTGACTCTTGTTCAGTCGAATCCTAATCTTACTAGGATTTAGGCCGATTTATTACAATAGACTGAAATCTTCTCCTAAACAATCTAATATCAGGTCTAGGTTAGCCAACAAGGTTAAATTTAAGAACTCGACTCAATTGACTAGGACTTGACTTGACTAGGGTCCTAACAAAATTTTGCTACACTACCTTTGGTACTACTTGGTGCATCTACATTCGATCTTGACCAACTCCGTTGCTATTATCAACAATAACCCTAAACCAATCCTTTAACCTTAAACTCCTTATACGATCCTTACAGCAGCCCTAAATTATAGCCCCAACAGCAACCAAAAGATAGCAACCTGTCAGCCCCAAACCACAGCCATCTAACTATGATCCACTATCCCTTTCGGCCACCAATCCACCCAACTGTTCTATACCACTAACCCAACATCAGGAGAAGGATATTGACATCTCATATCTAGAGGCACATGCAATGGCATCTCAAGGTTCAATCAATGCTAAGTTGGAGGCGTTTGAATCATGCATTGTCACAGACAAAAATGTAAATAAGGTGATCAATGAAATGCTTATGTTTGTTCGTGCCCTTCGGTTTATGTACATACCTTGTATAGCAAGTAGCAGGTTTACTGTAGGCTTGGTAGTCCTAGTTTGGTTTGCTTTACGGCCAATTTTAGCTTATAAATATGAGTGTGTCTTGTAAGCACTTGTGGGGACTTCGGTCTATAATGGACCATTATACTTTGTGTGCAACCTCTATGAGTTGGAATTGCTTCTTCTAGCCCATTTTCTCATTTATAAGTCTAAGGGACCTTAGGAGATCTCAGGGAAGGCTGACCTTTGCGAACGGATACACATGGGTGCCACACAACCTAGGCAAAATCAGCTAAGCCCGTGATATTGTTGTATTAGAGCGGGACAAGCATACACAGAAACACTCACCATACAAATGTGGGGGGCCTAGCTAGGCTATATGGAGAATAGCCAACACATGCAACCATTTGGGGGATATGGATATTGAGATGTAGGGAAATGAGTCACTCAGAGGAGCAGGCATCTAGGCTTGGCATTCAGAGAAATGGCCAACCCTTTGCGCGAGAGGCACCATGAGGACAAGCAAACGAAAAAGAATGCGTAGCGCACAAAGATTGGTATGGTTGAGTTCAAGCTATGGCTCGATGTTAGCAACCAAACCTGATGGTGCTTAAGGAAAAGTGTGACACGTGGTGAAAGATGAGACTGTGTAAAGTGGGACATGTAGCTCAATAACCGTAAGTGTTGTGCAAAGCTCACAAAGGTGAGGCTTAGCCGACAGTCCTTTTTTTTTTTTTTTTTGGTAGTATCCACCCACCACATCTTTTTCCAAATCATGTATGTAGCTTTCTTTTCTCTCCTTTTTTTATCTAAAAACATTAGTGGATTTTCTCTTTGATTTGTATGATGGTGTCGATGTGTAGTCGCCCTATGCTATAAATGAGAGATACTAACCGCCTTGTGCTACTTTCTGCAATTCCAATATGATGATGCTATTTATTACACTTAAAAGTACTACCTCTCCTTCGTGTCGCACGAATACTTAGAATATGTTTTTACTTCCGGGTATCAAGTAACTTTAAACACCCACCCAAAAGTAAGAGACCCATCGTTCATTGCAATAGAAAACTTAGGGTTTTAGACTGAGTTTCCCTAATCAAATAGAAGAGAATACTAATCAAATGTATTAGTAGTGAACGGAATCATTAAACTAAGTTAACTGAATCCTTACATTTCAGAATACAAAAGTCAAGCGAAAAGGGCAGTCAAGTAAGGCTTAGAGTCGGGAAAGGAAGACTTCAGTACAGTAGCGCTAGATCCTACCTAGCTCTAACTCGGGAATGTCATACGTGTGTGGAAGCCTACTAAATCGGAGGAAAAGAATAAAGAATCCAAATCGGTAGTGGCAGGTTATAGAGCTAACAAACTAAAGTGGAGTTCGTTAGTCACAGGTCGATAATGTTCCCTCGTTAGTCAGAATAAGTCCAATAAGTAGGGGGTTGGGCGGTTGAGCTTAGGTCCTATACCTATAAGTGAATTCTGAGTTTCAGTTTATGTCTTGTGTCGGGTGTTTCTTCCCGGGTTCAATTCTAATGGAGTAGGTTATTCGTCCGGTTTGCTTCTTGTATTCCCTAGGTTGATCCTTGCTTTGGGTAAGATTCCATTCTTTCTTTCTTTTTCTAAGTTCAATTCTCTCTTTAGCGAGTAGTATAGTACGGGCTTGTGACAGTGACCAAGCAACTTCTTTCATTGCACCCAACCCCCTGTGCTACCACTTCTTGAACCAACCCTAGGTTCCAATTAATTGTAACATAAGCACACTAACGTTGATGTTGAAGTTTTTGAATCATAAGCTGGATTTTTAAATGCAATTCCCTGGGGGGAAGCTACCTCGAAAGAAGTTAGCCTGAACTGTGAAAGAAAAGAGATCTGTTTTGTTTTGGCTTTCACTCAATGAGGGTTCTCCTCCTCTTGTTATGTAATAGGTGATCTAAAAAAATCCAAAAGCAAAGCAAAGGATGATCTACCACTACCACGTAGTGAGGTGGCACTCAATCCATATCTATCGACCAATAAATTACGCTGCTATTCCATGTAAGCTTATGCCTTGCCTTATGTAAAATCCATATCTATAAAGCACTAGCTTGCCTTAAGGGTTTGCCTTGTGTTGGTACGGTCGGCAAGTTTCGGTACTCAGTTTCAGTCGGTTTGTTTTCCAGTAAGGTACTCCATCAAGCAAGCGGATCGTAGAAAAACCACTTCTATTGCGTGTCCTCCTTCTCATGGGAATAGGCACCAGTATACAAGGGACAGCGTGTCAGGGGCTTCGGCTCTTGGAAACCCGTACACTGACTGCTCCTGTACTTCCTGAGAAAGAAGTCGTCTTGGTATTGGATCTGCTTTTATCTCGTGCTCTTCTGGGCGGTACAAAGGAATTAGGAATGCTGCACGCACACCGACAGACAGTTTTCTTTTGGCAATGCACTAATCTTAATGGATGAGGGGCAGCTGACCGAAAGGAAAGAAAACAATTTGAATGAGGTCCATTAAGTACGCTCTATAAGTGAAGTGAAGTGAAGTGAAGTGAAGTGAAGGAGACAGGGAGCTGAAAGCGTAGAACGGTCCCTAGGCCGGACATAGGTTCTGGGAGAAACCCACAGAGAGAGGCTTTAGTATATATATATATTTTATTTTTTCTTTGGTCAATTCCTGCATAAAGGTAATAATAAGGCTGGGCAGTAGCTTTATCCGTTGTCAGAATCGAATGTATCCGTCTACAATGAATTATAGAAGAGTAAGCTTCCGTTTAAGAAAGAAATAGAGTAAGGTCTGTCTTTACCGATCTATTCTATGAAAAGTATTTGGATATATGACTTCCCGAAGAGAGGTTGTGTCTTTCCCGACCTCACATCCGTACCGTATTGGGAGATGCAGAATTGACACCACTGGGAGCGAGAAAATGCAATCACTGCTTCTCAGAATCAAACAAAGCAATAGGGAGGGATATATGGGGAGTAGAACATGGAACCAACCTGGAAATGCAAGAATGAAATAATCCACTAGAAGACAAAACCCCAGGAGTAGGAGCTGGGAAGTCCACCGCTACCTCTCTAAGACTTTTACTAATGCTTTTAAGGATACCCTGTCTTACTTTGAGTATGCATTGCCCCTCTTCCGCTCTTAAACCCTAAAGCATGAATCAAACGAACAACTAGTAGGGACGCTAAGCACGGGTATCCCATCTAAGTCTAGCGCCTAAGTAGTTGAATAAGAGAATTCAAGCAAACAAAACAATCCTTAGATTCTTATCAAGAAAGTAAGACTTCCCCTATCGACCCTACAATAGAACCCTGCTCTACTGGCTATGAGACTATGATCTACGCCCCAACAGATAGGCCCTACAAACATAGTTATCAAACGAAATCTTATTATACTATTCGGATCTCCATTCCTTCGTTGAAGCCCTGCTTGACCCTATCAGAGGTTAGTCGAACGCTGCTACCTCTTCTCGCAGTCCTGATCAAAGCGGAGTTAAGCAGATAAGTTAGCCTGCCACCCCATATGACCGAGTGAATCTATCTACTTTCTTTCTTGAAGACAGGCTGAGTTACCCTACCTTGTAAGCAAAACACAAGCTTATTTGTGTTGCCACAAGATTGATTGCTCTTACCTGCAGGCTGAATTGATGAACTAACAGAACGAGTGAGTGAATGGCCCTACCGTGCTTTATTGAAGACCGAGTGAACTACCCCTTCTTTATTGCCCTAGCCCAGTTGCTTGTACCTTTGTCTGCGGTCGATGAACTTAACTATACCACTACTGGAATTCAACTGCTATTAGCAACACTACGACTAGAACACTGCCCAGCAAGACCTATATGCTACTAACAAGACTCTAGATAACTAACGCGTATCCTCCCTAGCCTAGTTTGGTTCTATATGTGCTATGAGCTGTTCACTTATTGTTATTACTCGTATTACCATATGCGCCTATAAGAACATACCCAATAACACTTTTACAAGAATGAAAAGTGAAGTACAGGAACAAAAGCAAGGCAGGCAAGGTTTTATTTAGTTCACCCCGTTAGCAGTGGGTTCTATTATAATGTCTCTTGTTGTAGTTTCTCGCATTTGATAGTGGAGTTCTTTAGCTCCGTTTTCATTATTCCCGGTAATAGCTGCACAATAAGATAAAGCACAGTCTCTGGGATAAAGCAGTGCCAGACCGGTGGAAGGGTAGTTTGGTGAGATAAAGCAAAGCAAGGTTTTTTTTTTACGACATTAGCTTCAGAGTTCAAGAAGGCAGTGCAGTGTCGGGCTACGTAGTAGTTCAAGTATCGGTTTCCATGGGTCCATTCTCTCTGGGTGCAAGTTTAGCCTACTAACCAACTATCTTTATTTGAAACCTAAAACTAGCGCTGACAAGACGTACCGTACCTACCAACTAGGAAATCCACCAAATACTACCTTACTTCTACTACAAAAATTGGGTAATCTGAAAGTGAAGTTGAGGACAGATCGAGGCAGAAGAAACCCGAAAGGAAGCTCAAAATAGGAAGTAGACTCGGGAAGGTAGATCTTTCTTTACAAGGGGGAATCCAAATACCAAATAAGGGAATGAAATACAACAAGTGTAATCTCTGCTGTATGGGATAACAAGTAGTGTTCTTTTCCAAGGTCATACGCTGGGTGGGTATTTTTTTTTTTTACCTGAATCTATAACGGGTGCACTAAATTCTGAGTACTTAATATACTTATAGCAATTTCAATAACAGGTTTCAAGTTCAATTACAGGTTTTGACTGTTTTACTTTACTAAGGGCTCAATCAAACTCAGTTAGCTTCTACCTTTTTCCGCACTCTCCATTCCCTGTTTTCAGACGAAGGAGGAGAGGTAGTTGTTGCCGGAGAAGACATGGATCACAGGGTTACAAACCTAGCGCTCTTAACTTAAAGTGAAATCCTGAGTTCGTCTACTTGAAGTTTGAAAGTGATAATTAAGGTGCGTTCTTTAGCGCAAGTAAAGTAGTCAGTTTGTTGGAGTTGAATCCATCTCTGGCACCGGGCAAGGTAAGTAAAAAGCGCCAAAGGTAAGAATTTGCTAATAGAAATTATGACTTAAAGCATAAAGCTAGCACTCTTTTAAACTAGGAAAGACGGAAAATTCTAGTAAAGAGCACATGGAGACGGGGCATCTAACAAAAAGTCAATAAATACGCGACGCCAACCAACTCCTTCTTATTCCTGAAAACAAAACTCGACTGCAACTTGATTTTTCTCCCTTTTTATCCGGATCTTTATTTATTCTGTTGGGAAAGAAAGAGCAAAGAAACGATAAAACATAATACTACGATCTAATTAACGGAAAACGCTTTCAATCAAGAAAACGACGTAGTATTAAATAGGAGATAAAAGAACAAAAACACTAACAAGATTATCTCCAAATGGACACACTCTCTTTTCTTCACTACTACTTCATTCACTAAGGTCCTATTTATATGACATAATAATAACTACCTCACACCACTTCCTTCATCACACTATCTCACTATCTCACCCATCATTAATGACTATCCCCACTAACTCCTAAACTATCTCCATAACTCCTAAACATGAACCACTACTCCTAAGCATGTTAACTATGTAACTACCATGAATCAATTCTCAACACTCCCCCTTGATTCATAGTTACATACACCAATCTGAGACATAAAATAAACATACTTCTGAACTGGAAGTGACGGTGAGAATATCTGCAACTTGTTCATCTGTGCCACAGTACTTCATTGTTATAGCTCCATTTGCTACAAGATCTCAGATGAAATGATAGCGTATCTCTATATGCTTTGTTCTTCCATGAAATGTTGGATTCTTCGTCATTGCAATTGTAGCTTTGTTGTCACAAAATATTTATGTTGCTTCTTTTTATTCTTAATGAAGATCTTCAAGAAGTCTTCTAAGTCATATAGCTTGACATGCTGCTGATGTTGTAGCTACATACTCCGCTTCTGATGTCGATAATGCAGTTGTTTCTTGCTTCTTTGAACTCCAAGATATAGCTCCTGATCCAAGGCTAAAAATATTACCTGAAGTACTCTTTCTATCATTCAAATCTCCTACCCAATCACTATCAATAAAACCAAATAATTTACATTTAAAATTATGAGAATACCAAATTCCATAAACTGTAGTTCCAGCAATATAACGTAAAATTCTTTTAACAGCTCCGAGATAATGTTTACTTGGGCTTTGCATAAACCTGGATACTACACCAACAGAGAAGGTAATATCTGGTCGAGTATGAGTTAGATAGATCAAACCTCTAACTAAACTTATGTAGTATCTTGTATTTGTCAAACTTGTACCATCTTCAAGTTTCAATTTCTCATTTACATTCATGGGTGTAGCTGCAACTTTGCATTTAATCATGTTAGATTTTTTTAGCAGATCCATTGCATATTTTCTTTGTGAAATAAAAATTTCATCTGATCCTTGCTTCACCTCCAACCCGAGAAAATAGTGCAATAGACCTAAATCTGACATTTCAAACTTATTCATCATCCATTTTTTTAAATTCTGCCATAACAAAGACAGATGAACCTATATATATAATATCATCAACATAAAGGCAAACCATAAGAATATTATGTTCACCTTCTTTCTTCAGATAAAGTGTAGATTCATTATCACTCCTTTTAAATCCATTTTGATGAAAATAAAAATCAATTTTATTGTACCATGCTCTTGGAGCTTGTTTAAGCCCATAAAGTGCTTTCTTTAGCTTATATACCTTTTCTTCATATCCTTTAACCAAAAAATCTTCAGGTTGAGTAACAAAAACCTCTTCTTGTAAATCTCTATTAAAAATACAGATTTCACATCAAATTGATAAACAGGCCAACTCAAATAAGCAGCTAAAGCCAAAATGGTTCTCACAGTTTCGAATCTAGTAATTGGAGAAAAAGTATCATCAAAGTTAATACCTTGTTGTTGCGAATATCCTTTTGCTACAAATCGAGCCTTATGTTTTTGGATACTTCCATCTGCATTATACTTTGTTTTGTACACCTATTTTAAATCAATAACTTTCTTTTCTTTTGGTAGATCCATTAGCTCTCAAGTTTTATTCTTCTCAATTGACTTAATTTCCTCATTCATTGCTTTTCGTCATTCCTCTTTTTCAACTGCTTCCTCAAAACTTATAGGATCTGAAATAAATAAAGCAAATATTGAATCATAAATCTCTGTTAGTGATCTAAACCTTCATGGAGGGGTTTCATCTGAGAAATCATTTGCTGAATTTGAGCTACTACTGGGTGAGGTTGATGTTGAACTTGTTGGAGCAGGATCTGTCACTTGATTCGATGGAGTAACTAGTTCTGTTGGAATACGAATTTGTGTTTCACCTTCATTGATCTCCCAATTCCAACTTGCCCTTTCATCAAATACAATATTTCTGTTAATAATAAATTTACCACTTACAGGATTATATAATCGATATGCTTTGGATTGTGTAGAATATCCAATTAAGATATATTTTTCTGATTTTTCATCAAGCTTATGATGATTTTGTGAATTTACCAAAGCATAAGCAATACAACCAAAAATTTTTAGATGGCTTACAGTTGGCTTTATACCATACCAAGCTTCAAAAGGAGTTCGATTCATAATAACCTTTGTAGGTGAAATATTCAACAAATAAACTGCTATTGCAACTGCTTCTACCCAAAACTGATTTGGAAGATGCTTTCCTTTAAGCAAACTTGTTGCTATTTCGACAACAGTTCGATTTTTACATTCAGCTACACCATTTTGCTCCGATGTATATGGTGCTGTCAATTCCCTACGAATACCATTTTCTTCACAAAAGGAATTAAACTCATTAGAGATAAATTCACCACCTCTGTCTATCCGAAGTGTCTTTATGCATCTACCACTTTGCCTTTCTACAAGTGCCTTGAATTTTTGAAAGTTATCAAATACTTCAGATTTCAATTCCAAGAAATATACCCAACTCATGCGGCTATAATCATCAGTAAATAATAGAAAATATCAACTTCCCCCAAAAGATTTTGTATTCATAGGTCCACATAAGTGATCATGAATTAATTCAAGACAATTAGATACTCTCAATGCTTTTCCAACAGGAAATGGTTTCTTACTTGGTTTGCCATAAATACATCCTTCATATACATCAAGTGTATTGATTTTAGGCAATCCATAAATCATTTATTTTTTATTTAACAACCTTAAACCTTTAATGTTAAGGTGTCCATATCTCAAATACCATAAATTTGTCCCATTCTTTTGATTTGCAACAAGGGCATATTTCTCAATATTTGAAACATCAATTGGAAACATCTTATTTTGCGTCATGCAAATATTTGCTATAATCAAGCCATATTTTTTATCTTTAATAGTGCATGAACCATCATCAAATATAACTGAATATCCAATATATATCAATTGTCTAATGCTCAACAAGTTATGTGATAAGCTAGGAATATAGAAAACATTATCAAGGTATTTTACCTTCCCTTGATTTGTCTTCACCTCAATTGTTCCTTTTCCTTCTACTTGGATTTGCTTGTTATCTCCAAGTTTAACTTTCAACTTGTGAGTTTCATCAATATCTCTAAATATTGATCTTATGCCTGACATATGATTAGAACATCCACTATCCAAAAGCTAAATATTATCTGAGATATATTTAACCTGTGAATAAGTCATAAATAACTTACTATTGTCTTCATTTTCTTCCACATAGCTTGCTTGCTTTTCTCTTTTCCAGCAATCTGCCTTCATATGACCAAACTTCTTACAATAGTGACATTGAATTTCACTCTTGTAGTTTTTCTGATCATAGTTTGATTGTCTTTAATCATGCTCGTCAAAGTGTCCTCTTCCTCTTCCTCTTCCATTTCCTCTACCACGAAATCCTCCTCTGCCACATCCTCTTCCTGTTGATTTTTTGTCTTCTTTTGAAGTATAAGACTCCCCCTTAACTTGAAATGCTTTTTCCTCACTTTTTTCAAGTGACCTGTTCAACCTTGTTTCATGTACTTGCAAGGAACCCATTAGTTCATCAAATGAATAAGTAGATAAGTCCTTTGACTCTTCAATTACCGCAACAACATGATCAAATTTCAGAGTTAAACTTCTCAAAACTTTTACAATAATTATATGATCATGAAGATGTTCACCATAGGATTTTATTTGACTAAAAATTTCAATCACTCGAGAAAAAAAATCTTACACTGATTCATTGCTTTTCATAAACAAAATTTTAAACTCACGGCGAAGGGTTTAAAGTTTTACCGTAATCACCCTCAATGAGCCTTGAAATTCATTTTGAAATATCAACTAAGCTTGTCTTGAGGTTGTCGCTGCTGCAATTCTTGAGAAGATTGTCTCATGCATAACTTGTTGAATGAAGAACAATACGTTTGAGTCCTTCTTTCTATTCTCTCTCAGCCTAGTTTCTTCATCTGGATCTGCATATCTATTTTCTATCAAGTCCCAAAGATCTTGAGACTTGAATAGAGTCTTCATCTTGATACTCCAAAATTCATAGGATTTGCTCTAGAAGATTGGAATAAGGGGTTGAGACATAGAATTGCCATTAAAAGCCATAATGTTTAGTTTAAATTGAAACAAAGCTCTGATACCACAAATGTCGGGGAAGGAGGAGCAAGAAAATGATAAAATAGAATACTACGATCCAATTAACGGAAAACACTTTCAATCAAGAAAACGACGTAGTATTGAATAGGTGGTAAAAGAACAAGAACACTTACAAGATTATCTCTAAATGGACACATTCTATTCTCTGCACTACTGCTTCATTCACTAAGGTCCTATTTATAGGACATAATGGTAACTACCTCACACCATTTCCTTCATCCCACTATCTCACTATCTCACCCATCATTAATAACTACCCCCACTAAGTCCTAAACTATCTCCATAACTCCTAAACATGTTAACTATGTAACTATGATGAATCAATTCTCAACATATTAAACTATGATTATGAAATACTATTGAGCTATTATTCCTGATTACTATTGAGAATATCAGCTATATTCACTCCAAAGCTACCCGGAGACATAGTTGGTGAGCAGACAGTTTCAGTTCTAAAGTGGGCATGTATTGTATTTAATTATTATATAAGAGGTGCTCGATACTAAAGATAACATTCATTCCTCTGTTAAGGGGGCGGAAAGGTGTCAAGAAACAGTTTTGTCTTTCTTCTGGTGGAGGTCAAGTTGAAAGTTTCAGTTCGGGTTTCATTTTCAATAGAATCTATTAATTGCTCGGTACTTAAACTCGTACTTTTACTATACAGTACTATACTTTCGGAGACAGGCTCTCCACTCCAGGGCATGAGAATGCGTTTTCGTGCTCATTTGCTTCCTTTTTTGTGAGGATTCTCTTAGCTAAGGTTTCGTTTTGGATAGGAGACTTGTATTCCTCATCTGTTTCGTTTCCCGCATCGTTATTGTTCTACTCCCTATAAAAGGCGACATTCCAGGACTCCCTTATTCCCCAATGCTTAGCTTCAATTTAGCTCCTAGGCGAGTGAGTGGCTAAGCCGAAAAGGTGGAGGTGGACTTGGTAACTGAACTGGAAAAAAAAGCACTAACGTCGTAGGTTATTCTCTTTATCTGCCATAAAAAACCAGAAGAAGCTTCTTAGAATCCGATCTTTCAACCGCACTTCATGGCAAAGTGGTCTTCTTTCAAAGAATCTCTGTCCCTAGTCCATACATACCCACACGTCTAGGGAACTTTTGACTTCATGTGAACATCTTTGTCTCCCTCTTTTCAAGTGAGTTCAGTTAACCTAGTAAGAAGAGATCTCATCTTTCTTTACTTCCTTTACTCTATCAAGCTGCTCTATATTTCGAAGGGATTACTACTTCTTCTTCTTATTAACTTTTTTATTGACCACCCTATTGAATGAAGATGCTATCATCTATAATGGGACTCATGGATCACAGGTAAAAAGGGCAGATCTAAAAGAAAAGAAGATAGCCATGGGAGGAAACAAGCAACTCCCTTTGTCACTCTACTCTATCATGGGTATGTATCGGGCTGAAAGTGCTACCGCGCTCTACCTTAGCGCAGGAGTTTTATTGCTGGAAGGAGAGCAGCGGATGATTGAACACTATCCCAATCTCTAGCAATAGTATCTACACTTACTGATTCAATTGTAAGTGGTGGATAGCTTTACTCTTGATTCAATTCTATCATGATCTTGTTAGAAATGAAAATGAGAAAATAAAAACTTGATATTATTGATAAATACATTGTCTATTTATACACGGATGAGGAAAGATTTTCCTCAACTAATGAAGATTTTCCTCAACTAATGAACGAGATTTACTCGTTCAGTTACAGATTTGGCGGTAGACTTAGTCAAAAGATTTCCCTCAACTAATGAGGATTTCCCTCAACTAATGAACGAGATTGGCTCGTTCAGTTATAGAGTTGGCGGTAGACTTAGTCAGCTAACATGCCCCCGCAAGATCGAGCTTCTGTCAAGGATGCCGATCTTGGACCGATGCAATAAAAAGGGCTTGCGAGCTAAAGACTTTGTGAGGGAGTCAGCAAGTTGATCAGCCGTGTGAACATGAGAAACACGAAGCTGCTGACGAGCAACTTGATCCCGCACAAAATGAAAGTCGATAGCCACATGCTTCATGCGAGAGTGAAAAACCGGGTTCGCACAGAGGTAAGTTGCACCAAGGTTATCACAATAAATAACAGGCAGAGTAGAAGAAGAAACGTGAAGCTCCTTAAGCAAGTTGGAGATCCAAATGAGTTCAGCAGCAGCAACAGCTATAGCTCGATATTCAGCTTCAGTCGTAGACCTGGCAACTGTCTTTTGTTTCTTAGAACTCCAGCTGATCGGATTAGCACCAAGAAAAACAATATAGCCAGATGTGGAGGTTCGATCGTCAACATTGCCGGCCCAATCAGCATCAGCAAAGACATGAAGCTGAGAGGGAGAATGTTTGCGAAGAAAAATACCATGATCAATAGTCCCTTTAAGATAACGCAAAACGCGTTTGACAGCAGTCCAATGGAGAGCAGATGGCCGATGCATGAACTGAGACAGTTTATTAACTGCAAAGGAAATATCCGGGCGAGTAAGGGCAAGATATTGTAGGGAGCCAACTACCTGTCGAAACTGAGTAGGGTCCGTAGCAGGACTACCATCACATAACTTCAGTGATTCACTGGAGGATAGAGGAGTGGCAACCTCTTTTGCATCCTGCATAGCCGTCTTGAACAACAAATCAAGAATATACTTTCTCTGTGAGAGAAAGAGACCAGAAGACGTAGATGTAGCCTCGACTCCGAGAAAATAATTTAGGTGACCAAGATCCTTAAGAGAGAATCGGTCGGCCAATTGCTGAATAAATGCTTGAACCGCCATAGAGTTATCACCGGTAATAATAATATCATCCACATAAACCAGAAGATAGATAGTAAACCCATGTTGGTGGCGTAGAAAAAGAGAGACATCAGATTTAGAGTTAATGAAGCCAACCAAGACAAGTGGAGACTAAGCTCGATACCGTGCTCGTGGAGCTCGAAGGCCATAAATGGCTTTTCGTAATTTACAGACATGCCGGGGATACTGAGGATGTATAAAACCTGGAGGCTGTTGCATGAAAACGTCTTCAGTAAGTGTTCCTTGCAAAAAGGCATTGTTAACATCGAGTTGGCGTAAGCACCAGTCGTTGGAGACGGCCAAACTCAGGATAAGCCGAATGGTAGTAGGTTTGACGACAGGACTAAATGTCTCAGTGTAGTCAAGACCAGGACGTTGATGAAAACCCTTAGCCACAAGTCGAGCTTTATAGCGAGCAATCGAGCCATCAGGGTTTCGCTTAATGCGATAGACCCACTTACACCCTATAATGTTTTGCGTGGGGTGAGAGGGGGTGAGAGTCCATGTACCATTACGAAGAAGCGCATCATACTCATCACTCATGGCTGTACGCCAGTGTGAGAATTTTTGGGCTTGAGTAAAAGATGATGGTTCAGTAGAGGCTAGAGAAGAGTTGGTGCTGACATGTAAATTAAGAACTTGACGGGGTTTAAAGATACCACTTTTGGAGCGGGTTTGCATTGGATGGCTTGAGACGATAGGAGTAGCAGAGGGTATGGATTGAGGGTGATCACTAGTGGAGGTGGACACATGGACTATAGAGGAACCAGGACAAGGTAAGGACAGAGGCATTGGCTCTGGAGGAGAGGAAGAAGCCGGAGAAGAAGACGAAGGAGGAATGTGCGGAATCGAAATAACAAGTGAGTACGGATCTTGTAGAGGCACGGGGGAGGAGGAAGATGTAGTAGAGGAACTCAATGGGATGGCACAATGACCTTGATCTCGAAAGGGAAAGACAGACTCCACAAAAGTGACATGTCTGGAGACAAATACCTTAGTAGATAGAGGATCATAACACCGAAAAGTATTATGTTCAAGAGAATATCCGATGAAAATACAAGGGCGAGATCGAGGTGCAGCTTTATGAGAATTGTAGGGCGTAACCAAGGATAACACATACCAAAAACTTTTAATGTGTGTAAGTTAGGGCATTTTGAAATAGCTTTTCAAATGGTGATAATCAAGAACTGGAGTGGGCATACGATTAATGAGGTACACCGCATTTGAAAGGCGACGACCAAAAGGCAGAAGGCATAGATGCTTGATGAAGCAGAGTTAGACCAGTTTCAACAATATGACGATGTTTACGTTCAGCAGAACCAACCAGTTGAGGAGTATACAGAGGTGACTTAAGATGTTGAATACCACAAGTAGATAGATAAGATGCAAGAGCTTGATATTCACCTCCGCCATCAGAATAGATGGTTTTAATAGTAGTTTGAAAATAGTTCTCAACTAAGTTCTTAAATTTAGAGAATACAACAACGACATCAGATTTTTGACGAAGAGGATAGAACCATGTATACTTCGTAAAATAATCTACGAAGATAACATAGAATCTAAACTTGTCAAAGGAAACAACCGATGCAGGACCCCAAACATCAGTATAAATAACCTCAAACGGCTTAGAGCAAGAAAGAGAGGAAGTACTAAAAGGTAATTGATGACTTTTATTACTAAGAGCATTACTGAGTAAGAACATTCTGGATTTAAAAACAGGAATAGAATAATGAGAAAGCAATTTTTGTTGAATAGAGTTTGAGGGATGACCAAGACGACGATGCCATATATCGACTGGAGCTGCAGTGGAAGTGTTTGCTGTGGGCTGGGTGAGAAACACGGTAGACGGCCATTCGTAGATGTTGTCTTTATTCGGGCCGCGAACTAGAGATGCCCCCGTGCTCAAGTCCTTAACAAGAAAATAATCAGGAAAGAACTCAATAGAAGTATGATTTTGTTGACAAAATTGAGAAACAGAAATAAGATTTCGCTTGATGTGAGGGGCACACAAAACATTATGAAGTGTAAAAGAAGAGTCGTTAGAATGTAATGTCTTAGAACCAATATGAGTAATAGGGATTCGATTACCATCACCAACGATGACGTCTTCATGGCCGCCATAGCCATTATGGAGTGATAAATTCTGGAGATCAGAGGTGATATGGTGGGAAGCGCCAGAATCCACAATCCAGTTAGACGGACCTTGAAGAAGCAGATATTTGCTTGAGGCCAAGTTGATGGTGCTGGAAGACGCGATCGACAAACTTTGGCAGTATGACCGATTTTGTCACACAATTGACAGACAACTGGTTGTAGAGACATAGGTGGGGGGCGACGAGGTGAAAAGGAAACATTTGGACGAGAATTAACGGACGAAGGATATGGAGGAAGAAGTGATGGATGAAAACTCATAGTAGTAGGAGGTTGGGTGACTACACCTTTTGAAGTATTATTGTGGTATTTACGGCTGGGCTTTTTGAGTTTTTGGGTGAACTGAGCTGTGATGGGAGGTTCTGACAAAGGTCCCGATAGCTTGGTGTCCCGCTTTAAGTAAGCTTCATAATCCGTCAGCTTGTCATAAAGTTCTTCAAAGAGGGTAGGAGAGTCACGCGCCCGAAGAGCAGCTGTAAGTTCTTTGTACTCAGGATTTAAGCCATTGAGCGTGTGAACCAGTATCTCTTCATCAGTAAGAAGATGACCTATCAAAGCCAGGTCATCGATAATGACTTTGATATTTTGTAAGTAATCAGCAATACAACTTCCCTCTTGCTTGAGAGTCATAAGATTGGAGAGTAGTCCAAGCATGCGAGTCCGAGAGCGGTTCGCCAGGGTAGTCTGTAACTTGTTCCATGCTTCCGCAGCAGTGGTACAGGAGGTCACAAGCGGAGCGATGGATCCAGCAACAGAGGCCTGAATGGCTTGGAGAATTAGTCGATCCTGCCGAAGCCATAACTTGTAGGCAGAATTGGGTACTGGGCTAGGGTCTCCTGGGACATGAATCATGGCTGGTGGACAACTAAGTGAACCGTCAACATAGCCCAATAAATCATAACCAATCAAGAGGTTAGAGAATTGAGCACGCCAAGAGGCATAATTGCCATTTTTAGATAACTTAAAGGGGATTAAAGATGCAGCATTAATGGAAATAAGACCGGACGATGAAACAGAATTATTAGTAGGAAAAAGAGTAGGGACATCAGAAGTGGATGAGAAAGACATTAGGAAATCACAAAAGCCGTTGCACAGAGTTGAGAACAGTAACACAACTGGTGATCAAGAAAAGGAAAAGAAGAAAAGAAAAAGAAAAGCAATTAATGGCTATAAAGTTGTAGGTAGTAGCATAGATCAGAAGGTGGCTAACAAAACCGAATCAAATAGTATAGAAAACACCGTAGAAGTGAGTGGCGAATGAGAATATCCAACGGTACTCAATAGGTACAGTGCAGCAGATGGGAATCGCGCCGTTGGAATACGAGACGAAGCGGAGAACGGTGGTAGCAACGTCGGACACGAGGAGAAGCGCTCTGCGTGAGCTATAAAGCTCGTGGATCCTGGAGCGGTGATAGTAGATTTGAAAGATCCAGCAAGTAGCGTTGCCTCGGTAATGAGATAGCAGTAGAGGAGGCAGCATGTAATGACAACTATTTTTCTGTCGTTTGACAGAGAGAATAATTTCTCTTATGACTCTGATACTATGTTAGAAATGGAAATGAGAGAATAAAAACTTGATATTATTGATAAATACATTGTCTATTTATACACGGATGAGGAAAGATTTCCCTCAACTAATGAAGATTTCCCTCAACTAATGAACGAGATTTACTCGTTCAGTTACAGATTTGGCGGTAGACTTAGTCAAAAGATTTCCCTCAACTAATGAGGATTTCCCTCAACTAATGAACGAGATTGGCTCGTTCAGTTATAGAGTTGGCGGTAGACTTAGTCAGCTAACAGATCTGACCCATTTTCCAGAGCTTATTATAGTGTAAGAACAGATTCCGCATTACATTTTATTCTCGAACAAGAAGAGCAAACCCTTAGGCATTCAGTACGACCGCTTCTATCACCTTTGCATTATGTATTTTTCACCTCTTTGATTATCACTTTAGGTTTAGTCCGCCCAGCACACCTACTAATAAGAAAGAATAATAATGTGCTCCAAATCTTATACAATGCCTAATTTAATAAGGATCGAACCAACATGGAGAAGAAGCAAACATATAACTTTAGGCTTTCGCTACTACAAATAAGGATCCAACATTGCCCTTTGAATCAAACTACGAATAAGGAGTATATAAATGTTAGGGTATGGTGTAGCGCATCTCAGGCCTCACTCCTGACTTAAATGACTCATTTGCACTTCAACTCTTCCGCTACTGATCTGATCTCACATCTGTATTTGTCCCCGGTTTTGAATTCCGAAATTCAGTATTATCTTCACTTATATTAGAATTGGGAAGGTAGTAAATCCATCATAGAATATATCTTTCAAGTAGTAAGGCGAGAATGAAACCATCAAGTAGTAGACCGCTTAATAAACTAAAGCAATTGACCTAAACACAGAAGTCTGTCTGTCACTGATGGAATCAAATCTAATATAATAAAAGAATACTTACATGCAACAAAGTAGTGAACAAGCGGGAATGCAAGAAAGGGAATCCAACTCAAAATACATAATGCAGGATATCACACTGGTCTACTGCACTACAAGAAAAATAAGATCAATAGAGAAAGTTGAACCCCCGGACTTATACCCGGAGCTGGGCATTCCACTGCCCAATAGAAGCAAAAAGCAAAATGAATATATGAAAGAGTGTAGCGGTACACCTCGCATCAAAGAAAGAATAACATCTACATATATGCATACAAACATGATATCTCCATCAATGTTAGATTTTGTATAGAGAGCATGTTAATGTGGACATTTAGAAAAACCGTTTTAAATAAAATAAGCATCTATCCGAGAATTTCATGCTCGTGGGGCTTGTTTAAGCCCACAAAGAGCTCTCTTTAACTTGTATATTTTGTCTTCTTGTTCATAAATAATAAAACCAGGGAGTGGTTGAACATATACCTCTTCTTCAAGAACTCCATTAAGGAATGCTGATTTGACATCCATTTGTAAAATTTTCCATTTCATTTAAGCTGCTAAGGAGATAAGTAATCTTACTGTCTCCAATCGAGCAACTAGTGCGAACACTTCTTCATAGTCGATCCCATATTGTTGTTTATATCCCTTTACAACCAATCGTGTTTTATATTTTTCCACTTCTCCTTGTGCATTTTTTTTTGTTTTGAAGATCCACTTAACACCGATCGCTTGGTGGTCTTCTGGAAGTGTAGTAAACTCCTATGTATCATTTTTATTAATTGCATTAATCTCCTCCTTCATAGTTTGTCTCCATTTTTCTTCTTTACAAGCTTCTTCAAAAGTTAATGGATCATATCCTCTAAAAAGATAAAATAAAGAAAGTTCATCATTGTTAGTATCAATTCTCTAAGTCACATCATATAGCTCCTGGATCGGTCTTGTCCTTTTTATAATCGGACTTCTTGAATCATGTGACCTAGTTGATCTCGGTAATGATTCTAGTAAAGCCTCTTCTATGCTTGCTTGTATTATATCATCCTCTTCTGATGATATAGCTTTCCTATGCTGTTCATTACTTTTCTAGTCCCAAATCTGTTGTTCATTAAACTCAACATCTCTTGACATCATAACTTTATTTGTGATAGGATTGTAGAGTTTGTATCCACTGAAATTTTTAGCATAACCTAATAAAATGCATTTCTGACTTTTATCTTAAAGTTTTGTTCTCTTTTCTTCTAGTATCTTAGCAAATGCAACACTTCCAAAAATTCTTAAATGATTAACTCTTGGTTTCTGCAGGCTCCATACTTCTTCTAGTGTAGAATTACCAATTCGCTTTGTTGGAAACCTATTAAGCAAATAAACTGCACAAGCAACAGCATCCCCCCAAAATTCTTTAGGAATATTTCTTTCCCTTAACATACATCGAACCATATTAAGTATAGTCCTATTGTTCCTTTCTGAAACACCATTTTGTTGAGGTGTGTATGGCATAGTAAGTTGATATAAAATTTTATTATTTCTACAAAAACATTAAAATTCATTTGATGTATATTCACCACCTCTATCTGTTCGTAAATATTTAATCTTGCAACCACTTTTCTTTCAATTAAGTCTTTAAATTCTTTGAATTTATTTAACACTTCTTTCTTTTCCTTTAAAATATAGACCTAAGTTTTGCCACTATGATCATCAGTGAAGGTAAGAAAATACCTGCTTCCTCCAAGTGATACTGGGCTAATACGGCCACAAACATCAGAGTGTACCAGATCAAGTTGGTGTCGTGCCTTTTTGTTCTACTAATTTTGAAAGACTTTATTTCTTACTTACCCATAACACATACTTCACATAATTTTGATGGGCGATCAATTCTTGGCATTCCTATCACCATATTAAACTTCTCTAGAAGTTTTAAAGCTTTAAAATTTAAATGTGCATATCTAAGATGTCATAATATAGAAATGTCATCAATATCAGTCTTAAAATAACTTGATCGATCAAAAATGTATAAATATAGAGGAAACATTCTATTCTTGCCATTTTCACATGTGAGATTAATGTCTTAGTCTTATCATAAATTGAAAGAGTCATATCTTTCATCTCAATATTATAACCTTTTTCAAGTAATTGTCCCAAGTTAAGAATATTATTTTTCATATCAGGTACATAATAAACATCTGAAATGCATAACTCTTTGCCATTATGGAGTCCAAGAACAATTTTACCTTTATCTCTTACTGGTCTTCGAGATAGATCACCAAATGTAATATTTCCAGAATAGCTTATATCCATTTCTGAAAATAATTCTTTAATGCTACACATGTGATTTGAAACTCCTGTATCTAGATATCTTGTCATAAACTGATCTTACTTCAAATTATTATAAGTCATTAATAAAACTTGATTTTCATTCTTCTCTTCCTTTCTAATAAAATTTGCCTTATCACCTTGATTGTTAGGATTATAATAGCATTCAAAGGAGTAATGCTCATACCTTTTGCAAATACAGCATTGTATTTCAGACCTTTTAGAAATTCTACCACGTCCACGGCCTCGGCCACGTCCTCGACCATAACCTCAACCTCTTTGGCTAGAATTTTCTTTATCTCTTTCATTGTTTGGAGATTCTTGATAGGTTTAATTTCTGCCTCCCCTTCCTCTTTGTCCATGACCTCTTCCTTTTTGAAAATTTGATTCACCTTTATTTTCAAGAGTAAGCTTGGTCTGTAGTGCTTGTTCCACAGTTCTTTCTTCTGCTCTTTTTGTAATCTTTTGTTCATGAACTTGAAAGGAACCCATAAGTTGTTCTAAAGATATTTCTTCCAAATCTTTAGACTCTTCAATCGCAACAGTAATAAAATCAAATTTTGAATATAGTGATCTTAGTATCTTTTCTATCACTCTTTGATCACTTATTTGTTCACCATTTCTTCTCATTTGATGAATAATAGAAATAACTTTTGTGAAATAATCAGAAATAGTTTCAGAGGTATCTTGTTGTAATTTTTCAAAATCGGCTCATAAAACTTGTAGACGGAGTTTTTTTACCTTATCAACACCACCAAATGCTTTTTGAAGTATTTCCCAAGCCTCTTTTGAAGTATTTGCTGGAGCGATAATCTCGAACATCGTATCATCAAGCCCTTGGTAGATTGTGAACAAGGCCTTTTTCTCCTTCTTTCTTCTATCTTTGAGTTGCTCTTTTGCTTTTGTATTCATCCCTCCTTCTTCTGCTGGACTTGGTTCAATAAATCCATCTTCTACAAACTCCCATACATCTTGGGAGCCTAGAAGAACCTTCATTTGGATGCACCATATGTCATAATTTTCTTTTGTCAATCTAGGGATTTGGAGTTTGAAGGTGCTTGAGGATGAAGCCATAGCTCTGATACCAATTGTTGAAGTTGATGGGAAGAAAGGATAGAGTTAGCACACTAAGGAAGAGTAGGAGAAGGCTAAATCTTCTGTATTTCTCTCAATATTTTTATAATTTCACAAACTCTATATTTTTCATGACTTAACATATGGGGTTTATACAGTTCCCCAAGATACATTATATTTATGTAAATTTATGTAGTAAGAATGAATCTTTATTTCAATAAACTCTTTCAAGAATCAATAACCAATTTGACTTGTCATTCCATAAATATTTTCTCTTGAAGAAATGAACCTTTCTTTTGATGAAATTAATCTCTTCATGATAATTGCACAAGTTTAATTCCAACACTAATTGACTGATTGTGGTCGAACATCTGTGGTGATAGCTGGGATGGATGCTCTAAATATCATATAGTGTATTTTGCTATTCTGACAGAAGAAGTTTCCACTTAGCATAGCCAGTTAAAAGGCGATTGGGTTTTCGCCAATCTGCTATAGAGTCCTATCTCTTTCTCAAAAATGGAAACTTTGGTATTGTTTGTTAATTTTGTTGATCTATATCGATTATCTCTTGATCATATGTCCTAGTTCAGTAGGTAGTAATAATAAAGTTCCTAGTTCAAGTACTGGTAGTAAAGCTGGAGTTAGCGGATCACCTTTACCTATAGTAAGAATCCGTAGAAGAATGAATTGCAAAAGCCAGATTTGAACCAATACCAATCATAATTAACTGACAGCAGCTCAAGCCTACTCAGTAACTTCAGAGCCCTACAACACGCCTACAAGACAAGAGAAAAGCCTTATTACTTCCATCAAGTGTCGAGCCCTACTTCATAGCTTCCGAGCCCTATTGCCTCTTCCACCGTAGCCTTCTACTCCGGATCTACAATATGGATTTGCCCACTAAACTCCTATGTCCCCAATATAAGCTAACTAAATAATGAATGGAATAATAATAGAATCAAGGAGCAAAGAAAGGTAGGCCGAATCTACTAATACAGACTTATAGGAGTGAGACAAAGCCAGAGCTAGTAGTTGCTTTCGAGTTCTATTATTATAGTAGTCATTAATAAGGTCTTATGAGATAGTTAATAAGTTCTTATCGGATAATCCCTTGAGTGGGTTCGTGATCTGGTGTATCATAGCTCTCAGACTAAGGTAGTTGGGGCCTATGGCATTCTAAGACCTATAGTCGTAATAAAAGGTTTAGAGTGAGACACAGAAGTCAGAACTCAATCCATTGGTATAAGAATGGGGTATTGATGAAATCAATAATAATTGTATGAGTAATCGCCCGAACTGCTTGCTACTAACAAGGCTATATCTCTTGTGGGAGACTATGGAATTGACACACTGCCCAGCAACACTGTAACAAATACTATTTACTATTAGAATCGAACTGGTGTGGTGTCCAACTACCCTTTTAATGGAAACTAGGGCTTTCCTGCCAGGCCGGGGAACTAACTCTTATCTTACTTCCTATGAAGCCTGTCTTTACTCACTTTTATACTCCTCTTATTCTCCATATCAGACTTATCCTAGAGGACATGAATAAGAGTCAATGTTATTTGATTTGATTCTCT
Source organism: Ensete glaucum (assembly GCA_021527575.1). NCBI lineage: Eukaryota > Viridiplantae > Streptophyta > Magnoliopsida > Zingiberales > Musaceae > Ensete > Ensete glaucum. The sequence continues at coordinate 7,865,972 of CM038556.1, forward strand.
GACTTCTGCTTCTGCCGTTCCGTATTTGGATACAACACTATTCTATGTTGACAACTTGGGCTAAGGGCACCCCGTCGTGAAGTCATTTTGAGTTAAGGCCCTGTTAGAGCCCAGGTTCATTCTCCCCCTATGGAAACTTGTTCTTTATTCTATTATACGATGTGCTACTATACACCGTACTCTAACTCACAATACGAATAACCCGCAGTCAAGGAATGGATAGCAAGCGCTAGGCGTAGATATAATCAAAGTAAGTAGTTCTGGGTTCGGGTATTACCTAGTAGTGAGTTTTATTCTATAGTAAGTATCTGTGTTCTGATAGCATTAGGTTGATTCTTCCCCTTACATGTAAGTTTTATTTACATTGATAGCAGTCTTTTCTATTATTATAGTTGAATCACGTCACGAGAAGCTCTAGGAAAATTCTGCAATGGACCTTGTTATGCATAGAGGAATCCTTATTTGTGTGGCAAGTTTGGTATCCTTGGCATTAGTTAAAGGATCCCCGGTCTAAAGCCCTTAACTCGCAAGTCATAATTGAAGTATCCCGATTTCAAATATGAAGAACAAGTCCAATCCCTAGAGCGGAAAGTTGGATTTCACCTAAGAAGTAAAGATAGAAACATTGCACTAAAGAATGAAACCAAGAGCATAAGGATTCAACTAGTGTTTTAGGAAGTAAACTCATAAGTGGGAACTCAACTAGAGGGAAAGTACTCAATCCATAAGATCCGGATCCTTTAACTGATATGATAGAACAAAACCTTGCTTTGTTGCTTCTAAGCCCCGCGCTCGCTATCAAACTTGGATTGCTTATTGTAATTCTTTAGTTCAGGAGTGATTCTTCTATTTACTTGAACCCAATAGTTACCTTGTCCACTCTTATACTCGTTACTGGAAGTCTTCCTTTCGAGCTTCATCGGTATTAGTAGTTGCCTATCTTTGCTTTGAGTATGGCTTTCCCAACTACTAGGCTTTACTACCAAACCAGCAACTCTTGCTTTAAAGCTGATGCTCCTCCCCTTTTAGGCGGATTCATCATCGCAAACCTCTTACTTTCCCTTTGAAATATGAAACTCCCATCAAAGAAAGCGTCTATAGCTGCTGATCCGGATACCCTATATTCCTTTATTGGTATGCCCCTCATGTCCTTTACTCTAGTAGTTACTTATTTCAATCTAGTTTTAGTAGTTGTCCCTCCAGGGCTTAGACCCCCTCTTACTTTAATGTATCTTAGCTCTTGTGCCTTACTCTTGACTTTCACTCTCCCTCTCCTCGACCTATATCTTACTTATGAGTGTTAGTATCAAGGTACGATCTATCACATATAGGTATAGATCTATCACATATGGGTATAATAGTGAGTAGCAAATATCAGAATAATAGCTAACATACTCATTGATAGAAGGCTGAGAAGAGGAATAGGGAATAGAACACCCCATAAAAATACTGAAGATTAGAATAAGTAATTAAACTGTGACTGATAAGGCTATAGCTCAAAACTGTTCCTCTATGCACTGTATTTTAATTGCCCTCCCTTGCGAAAAGAATCGAAATAGGCATCCGGATCCTATGACAGTGATACTAGCCACCGAGCAACTACCCTATGCCACTACTAGGCTCCCGTCCCTTGCTTTAAAGCTGCATTTGACTTATCGTCCCCATCATCCATCATCCATCCTATAAATAAGCTGCCCTGTATCTATTTCTTCAACTACTACCTTGGAGCCTTCCCTTCCTTGATGAAAGTCCGTAGTTCACTTTGCTTCGTCTACCTATTCTAGCTCGCAAACTAACACCCCTTGCTTCAAATCTGATATCCCTGTTACCCAGGCCGACTTCCCTAGCTTTCTTTCTTCCTTAATCGCAGACTAAACCAATAGCTATAGTACTAGAAGCACTTGTTCCATCCTCTCCAGTAGTTAAGTTAGTAGTAGTAGTAGTCCTATTAGCACCAGTGCATTTCTTTGTTATTAGTCCAAGTCCGAGAAGCACCGGTTGCATTCTTTCCAGTATAGGTATTAGTTAGGTCCTGTTAGCCCTTGCGACATTCTTAGAAACAGTAGGTAATTCCCACTTAGCGGGGGGAGTTCCCAACACAGGTTTCATTAAGTCCTAGATATACTAGTTGATTTCTGTGTTTCTTACTTGATTCTATTAAGTGGTGTGATATCGGCCTTGTTAGTTTGATTCTATCCCTTTTATAAGATATATCAGTGATAGTCTGACCATTGACTAAGAAGAAACTCGGGTAAGGACAGGTAGACTAAAAGGCTCAATATCATAGTAAATAAAGAGCATGTAAGTACTATAGAATTCAAGTAAGGATTAGGGGGGGTAGCTACACAGAACCAAAGCAAGAGGATATAGGCTAATAGCAAGCATAGCTAGCATGGAAGCGAGAAAGGTATAGTTAAAGTAACAGGTGGCTGAGTCCAATTCTAATAGCAGCGCATAAGAAACTGGTTAAGAGCGTACTACTTAGGTGTACTACTGACTTTTGAACCAAGTGATTCAATCGAGGCATCATAAACTCAACATGAGTAGAACTAGCTTAGCAGTACAAGAATAGGCAGGAGTCCCATAAGAACCAATCCGTCTAGAACATCAAAATGAAAACACAACCGACAAAAGACTGCTACTGGCAACCAACCGGGAACCCAACTACTACAGATGAGACTGCTATTCCCCCTAACTACGGGCATTGGATCATTCATTGCTTGTACGTTTTTTAACCTTATACTATTACTAAATAGAATTGAGTTAGCGCTTCTCGGAACCAACCTCATAATACTTTGTACACCTACTGCTTCTACTACCTTAACTAGAAAAGGGGAAGTGCGCTGCTGACTAAAAGACTTAACTACAAACTAGGGCTTTAACTGTTGCACTTAAGGCTTTCTCTACTGATCCAAATCTTTTAACCAATCATAACAAGGATCGAATTAGGGCATATGAGACTGGACCACTGTCCCCGATCTAAAGCTTTATCAATAACAACTTGGGATTGGACTACCAAATACAGAATAGCGCTACTAGTAAACAGCCTTACTTTGAATCCTGTTATTCCCCTTAGAGCCTTGCTTACTAGCTTCGTTCTTCCCTCCTATCCTCAATAACAATAGAAATAGAATGAGTGGGTGCCCACACAAGGAGGGATTCGACTCTACTGCTCCTTACTAGCAAACTAACAAGCGTAATGTTGGAATTAAACTTGTTCAAGTATCATAAAGAGGTTCATTTCATCAAAAGAAGTTCATTGCATCAAGAGAGAGATTTATTACATCAAGAAGAAAAAATGGATTAAAAGACTATAGAAGGATAAGTCAAATTGGTTATTGGTTCTTGAAAGGGTTTCTTGAAAGAGAATGGTTCATCTTGAATACAATTAATATAATGTATCTTTGGGGACTATATAAACCCCATATGTTGAGTCATGAGAGAAGCAAGAGAGTTTCTGAAATTTGTAAAGAGTTTTTTCTTGAGAGAAATATAGAAGATTGAACCTTGTCCTACTCTTCCTCTGTTTCATACCTCTATTCCCTCTTCCTATCAACATCAACATCTGGTATCAGAGCATAGGTTAAGCTATGACCTCTTCCTCAAGTGCCATCCAACTCGATCCCAGTTAACAAAAGAAAATTATGACATATGGTGCATCCAAATGAAGGTTCTTCTAGGCTCCCAAGATGTATGGGAGTTTGTAGAAGATGGATTCGCTGAACCAACTCCAGCAGAAGAAGGAGCAATGAATGCAGAAGGAAGAAAGCAACTCAAAGAAAGAAGGAAGAAGGAGAAAAAGGCTTTGTTCACAATCTACCAAGGGCTTGATGATACAATGTTTGAGATCATCGCTCCAAAGAATACTTCAAAGGAGGCTTGGGAAATACTTCAAAAGCATTCGTGGTGTTGATAAGGTAAAGAAACTTCGTCTACAAGTTTTACGAGTTTGAAAAACTACAACAAGGTACTTGAAACTATTTCGATTACTTCTCAAAAATCATTTCTATTGTTCATCAAATGAGACGAAATGGTGAACAAGTAAATGATCGAGAGTAATAGAAAAATATTAAGATCCCTAGACCAAATTTGATTTTATCATTGCGATTGAAGAATCTAAAGATTTGGAAAAATGTCTTTAGAAGAACTTATGGGTTCCTTCAAGTTCATGAACAAAGAATTACAAAAAGAGGAGAAGACAAAACTATGGAGCAAGCACTACAAGCTAAGTTTGCTCTTGAAAATAAAGGAGAATCAAATTCTCAAAGAGGAAGAGGACGAGGACAAAGAGGAAGAGGAGGCAGAAATCAGACCAATCAAGAATCTCCATATAATGAAGAGGCTAGAAAAAATTCTAGCCAAAGAGGCCATGGTTATGGTCGAGGACGTAGCCGAGGCCGTGGACGTGGCAGAAACTCTAAAAGGTCTGAAATACAATGTTATGTTTGCAAAAGGTACGGACATTACTCTTATGAATGTTATTATAATCCTAACAATCAAAGTGGTGAGGCAAATTTTGTTGAGGAAGAAAAAAAGGAAAATCAAGTTTTGCTAATGAGTTATGAAAATTTGAAAAATGATCAATCTATGACATGGTATCTAGATACAGGAGCCTCAAATCACATGTGTGGCATCAAAGAGCTATTTTCAGAAATGGATACAAGTTATTCCGGGAACATTACATTTGGTGATTTGTCTCAAAGACCAGTAAGAGGCAAAGGTAAAATTCTCCTTGAACTTAATAATGGCAAGGAATTATGCATTTCAGATATTTATTATGTTCCTGATATGAAAAATAATATTTTAAGCATTGGACAATTACTTGAAAAAGGTTATGAAGTTGAGATGAAAGATATGGCTCTCTCAATTCGTGATAAGAATAAAACATTGATATCACATGTGAAAATGGCAAGGAATAGAATGTTTCCTCTACATTTGAGTATTTTTGATCAATCAAATTGTTTTAAAGCTGATATTGAGGATATTTCTACACTTTGGCATCTTAGATATGCTCACTTAAATTTTGAGGCTTTGAAACTTCTAGAGAAGTATAATATGGTGACAGGAATGCCAAAAATTGATCACCCAGCAAAATTATGTGAAGTATGTGTCATGGGTAAACAAGAAAGAAAACCTTTCAAAGTGAGAAGAACAAAAAGAGCATGGCATCGACTCGATCTGGTGCACTCGGATGTTTGTGGCCCTATCAATCCAGTATCACTTGGAGGAAGCAGGTATTTTCTTACATTCACTGATGATCATAGTGGCAAAACTTGGGTTTACATGTTAAAAGAAAAGAAAGAAGTTTTAAGCAAATTCAAAGAATTTAAGGATTTGGTTGAAAGACAAAGTTGTTGTAAGATTAAATGTCTAAGAACAGATAGAGGTGGTGAATATATATCAAATGAATTTGAAAGTTTTTGTAGAAATAATGGAATTCTACATCAATTCACCATGCCATACACACCTCAACAAAATGGTGTCTCGGAAAGAAAAAATAGGACTATCCTTAATATGGTCCGATGCATGTTAAAGGAAAGAAAAATTCCGAAAGAATTTTGGGGTGATGCTGTTGCTTTATTTGCTTAAGTCCGACAAAGCGAATTGGTAATATTACACCAGAAGAAGCATGGAGCTTACAAAAACCAAGAGTTGATCATTTGAGGATTTTTGGAAGTGTTGCATTTGCCAAGATACCAGAAGAAAAGAGAACGAAATTGGAGGATAAAAGCCAAAAATGCATTTTGCTAGGTTATCCAGAGAATTCCAGTGGTTACAAACTCTACAATCCTATCACAAATAAAGTTGTGATGTCAAGAGATGTTGAGTTTGATGAACAACAGATTTGGAACTGGAAAAGTGATGAGCAGCATAAGAAAGTTGTAGCTTCAGAAGAAGATGATATAATACAAGCAAACACTGAAGTGACTTTGCCAGAATCATCACCTAGATCAGCTAGGTCACATGATTCAAGAAGTCCAATTATAAGAAGGACAAGACCGATTCAGGACCTATATGATGTGACTCGAAGGATTGATACTAACAATGATGAACTTTCTTTATTTTATCTTTTTGCAGGATATGATCCATTAATCTTCGAAGAAGCTTATAGAGATGAAAAATGGCGACAAGCTATGAATGAAGAGATTCATGCCATTAACAAAATAATACATGGGAGCTTATTACACTTCTAGAAGACCACCAAGCTATCGGTGTTAAGTGGATCTTCAAAACAAAAAAAATGCAAAAGGAGAGATGGAGAAATACAATGCTAGATTAGTTGCAAAGGGATATAAACAACAATATGGAATTGACTATGAAGAAGTATTTGCGCCAGTTGCTCGATTGGAGACAGTAAGATTACTTATCTCTCTAGCAGCTCAAATGAAATGGAAGTTTTTACAAATGGATGTGAAATCAGCATTTCTTAATGGAGTTCTTGAAGAAGAGGTATATATTCAACAACTTCGAAAGAAACTTGGCATGCTAGATGGAACAAGTTTAAGGGGGGAAAATGTTGGAATTAAACTTGTTCAAGTATCATAAAGAGGTTCATTTCATCAAAAGAAGTTCATTGCATCAAGAGAGAGATTTATTACATCAAGAAGAAAAAATGGATTAAAAGACTATAGAAGGATAAGTCAAATTGGTTATTGGTTCTTGAAAGGGTTTCTTGAAAGAGAATGGTTCATCTTGAATACAATTAATATAATGTATCTTTGGGGACTATATAAACCCCATATGTTGAGTCATGAGAGAAGCAAGAGAGTTTCTGAAATTTGTAAAGAGTTTTTTCTTGAGAGAAATATAGAAGATTGAACCTTGTCCTACTCTTCCTCTGTTTCATACCTCTATTCCCTCTTCCTATCAACATCAACACGTAACTCCTACTTTTGATACTATACTTAATCGCAGAGTGGGTATTCGATTCCAGATCTTCTTCTTAATATGGAGAAAACTCGAACTAGATAAAACAGTGGATACTTTTGATATCTAACAGGGTACGTACCTTGGGTACGTAACTGGATACCTCTTCGAGACGAACTGCTTCTTAAACTATAATAGGAACATAACCCATTGTTGCAATAAAAACTCTACGGCTTAACTCTTTCTTCGGTCATTGCAAACACGGATGAAAGTATGGATTCCAAGTAGGGATTCAACTATCACTGCTATAGACACTGCTACAGATTCAAGTCGAACAGAAGGAAGAGAGACTCATTGCTTACTGCTGACTTTTATTAATATCCTGTTGCCCATGCTCGAACTTCGAAGAGCTATTAGAGCCCAAGTAAGGAGACTAATAGTGCAGAATGGTTAATTAAATTAAAGTTTCAACTAGGAATAACAATACTTCTAAGGTAACAAAGAATATAAGACGCTCTCGCAAAGGAACATTGATTCAATTGACATTGACTCCTCGGCAAGTATACTATTCCAGCCACCCAACCAATCCTGTTGATCCTGACCTAAAGAAAGGGTTTAATAAGGTAAGAGAAGCCCTCGTCTGTGTGTGTTTCGGTGACCAAGAAAGGAGGGAGAGTCAAAGAGGTTTGAGCACAAGAAAAGAGATTGTAATAGAATTAGGAAGTCTTTGACAGACCGGTAAAGGAATGAGAGACCCTCTTCATTCTTAGTGAGGTTTTAAGTAGAGAAAGATAGGAGATAGGTCACTTAGGGTATTTACTGGATTATTAATCTGGTGCAACAAATACTGAATTGAATCTTGAGAGCGCATAACTAAAATACGTCCTGTTCTCTCGCACCGCAGATGAAACAAGGTCAGCGTTAGCTGGTAAGATGGGCAAAAACTGCACTTTCTTTCCTTCCCGCTTCAAAGCTAGCCTGCTCTATCTTCTTCCCTGGTTGACAAAAATGAACTTAATTCTTTCTTATCTTGGTGCTGGTGCCTATGGAACTCCGCTTTCAGATTCTTACTTAGATACAAGCAATACAATCACCAACCCTAGACTTAACAACCACCTTTTATTCTAATGCTTATGATATTGATTCTACTCTATCTTATACTGGCACTCTACACTTGCACTTTAAGAACGTCTTGCACCATAAAGCAGGACAGCACAATAATCTCTCTTCTGACTTCGAGGAAAACAGTATTGATCTTAATACTTCGAGGAAAACCCAAATTAGAAAAAATTAATTTTGATAATAATTTTGATCTTAATACTTTAAATTTGAATGAGAAACCTCATCTCTAAAACAACTTGGATGCATCTACTTCCAAGGAATCCTTACCCAAAGAATGGAAGTATGTAGATGCTCATCCTATGGAGTTAATAATAGGAGATACATCAAAAGGTGTTTAAACTCATTCATCATTTAAGAATTTTTGTGCTAATATCATATTGTTATCTCAAATTGAACCAAAATGCATTGAAGAGGCCCTAAAAGATTATTCTTGGGTTCTTTCAATGCATGAACTAATTTGAGAGAAATGAGGTATAGGAGCTTATTCCTAGACATAATGACTATTTAGTGATTGGTACTAAATGGGTCCCTAGAAACAAGCAAGATGAAAATTGTATCATTGTTAGAAGCAAGGTTAGATTAGTGGCCAAGGGTTTCAAGTAAGAAAAATAGATCGATTATGAAGAGACCTTCACTCCTGTGGCTAGACTTGAAGCCATAAGGATGCTCCTTGCCTTTGTCTCTTTTAAGAATTTTAAATTATTTCAAATATATGTCAAAAGTGCTTTTCTTAATGGTTTCATTTTGGAAGAAATTTATGTTGAACAACTCCTCAGTTTTGAAAATAATTTTTTTCGAATCATGTTTTTAAATTATCTAAGGCTCTTTAAGGATTAAAACAAGCCCCTAAGGCTTGGTATGAAAGACTTAGCTCTTTCCTTATTTCAAACATTTTTTTGAAAGGCAAGGTTGATACCATATTATTTTTAAATATTTTAAAAATAATGGTTTAGTTATTCATATTTAAGTTGATGGTATTATTTTTGGTTCAACAAATGAATCATTATATGAATCTTTTGCCAAGAGTATGAGCCAAGAATTTGAAATGACCCTAATGGGTGAATTAACCTTTTTCTTATGATTATAAATAAAATAATTAAATCATGGTATCTTTACAAGTCAAACTAAGTATACCTTAGATTTGTTAAAACATTTTAGTATGGATAATTCTAAGGCTCTAAACACACCCATGAGCACTTTTACAAAATTAGAATTGGATAATAAAGATGAAAATTTTGATAAAAAACATATACAAGAATGATATGTAGTTTATTGTATTTAACTATTACTAGACCGGACATAATATTTAGTGTTAAATTATGTACAAGGTTTTAATCCAATCCTAAATATTCTCTTTTTAAGGTGATTAAACGAATATTTAGATATTTAAAAGGAACTTCTAATTTAGGATATCCTAAGTCTAAAGACTTGCCTATGCGGATGTCGATTTTGGAGGTTGTAGAATAGATAAAAAGAGTACAACCAGGACACGCCAATTCTTAGGGCATGCTCTTGTTTTTTTATTTTCTAAGAAATAAAATTCGGTTACATTATCTATAGTTGAAGCTGAATGCATAGCAGTTGGTGCATGTTGTGCAACAAGCCATTTAGATGAAAAATACATTAGAAAACTATGGAATTCACTTGAAAAATATTTCTATCACATACGATAATACTAGTGTAATATGTTTAACTAAAAATCTCATTCAACACTCAAAAACTAAACATATTGACATTAGGCATCACTTTATAAGAAATCATTTAAATAATCATGATATATTCTTAGAATTTATTGATACGAAGTATCAATTGGCTGATATCTTCACCAAGCCATTAAATAAAGAATAATTTGACTTTATTAGAAGAGAGTTGAGAATATTAAACCATCCAAATGCATGATTTGCTATTTTTCAGATTTCTTGAGCTTTTGCTTGAAATTTACATGAGATGATTTCGAATAAATGAGTAGCTCTTATAGCCTTCTTGAACTTTTCAGCTTTTTTAGCTCTCTTTCGAAATGATTATATTTGAAATTGATATTTATAAGAGAGAAAATGAGATTCAAAGTTATTTTTGAGATAAGATTAATTTCTATCCTCTTTCAAAAATTATTTTGATTCATTTATATATATATATATACTTGATGAATAATTTTAAGTATCCCCCCTACTTAATATTTCATTGTTTTTGGGATACTAATCTTTTGGATCTTTGACACCTCCCTCTTCTTCTATTTTAGTTACAAAGGGGGAGAAAGAAATTTCTTTATGTGATAAATGTTAAAGAATCTTTAAATATAAGTTAAGCATTTCTTTTTTTTGTTGATGACAAAAGGGGAGAAATGATATAATTGATGACATAAGAGAGATATTTATTTTGAGATATTTGAAATAGTTGAAATAAATGTTATATCATAATTGATGATATTGTTATCTTATAAACATAATGACTAAAATTTTTATATAATACCAAGAAGATGAATGTTTGAAAATTTTATCACGTAAGGTATCATATATGGTTAAATTATAAACAATTGTTAAAATGCTTGAATTTAAAAGTGAAGGTACTTTTGAATTCAAGTTTGTTTTATTTATCTTATGGCATATACATAGGGGGAGTTACGGTTAACTTCCATCGTCAATTGGTTGTCATCATCAAAAAAAGAAAGATTATTGAATCTCATATTTTGATGATGAAATCAATTAATGGGTTTTATAATCTAACTTATGTGTTAAAGAAAATGATGTAGGATTAACTATGATAGTAAATAACATTACAATTAAATGTTGGGCTAGAGTCAAGTTCCAGCATCGGGTCGAGGTTCTGACAATGCAATGAGAGCTCGCCGAGAGTTCGCTGGAGGTCGGTCGAGATTTGTGTTAGGATCAATTGGTAGTAAGAGGGGGGGTGAATTAGTGTAAGTGTAAGTTTTTTATTTTAAACAAAAGCTTTTCGCTTAAAGTAAGATAGGAAATCTGAAACTTTTCACTCAAGTAAAATAAGTGAGAAAATTGTTAAGTTAATAAGCAAAGCCAAAAAATTAGCAACGTTGAAGGGCAGTATTTGATGTGAAACTTTCAAAGAGTGAATTCAATCAGAAGCATCAATACAAAATTCGTAAGCAATAAAAGCAAGGAAAGAACTCATAAGTAATATAATAGTTCGGCACCAATGGCCTGCGTCCACTCCCGAGTCCTCCTTGAGAACACACCTGCATCAATTACTGATCTTCTTTGGGTGAAAACCAAACTCTTACACTTTGTTTTATAAGGGAGACTTAAGAATTTTCTAACTCTAAGCTCTCTCCCTTAGCCTTTTTCTTTTTCTTACAATCCACACAAGTTTTTCATAGAATTTTATCCCCCAAATTATTGTATACAATACAAAAAAACTTAGGATATTTATAGGCCCCAAATGGTTTCAAAATTTGGAGCCAAAAATCAAAGTCACCTGGAAAATCCGGGTATAGGTGGTTCACCCACTGACCTAGGTGGGTCAACCGCCGAAAGTGCCTAGATTCCTGGGTATAGGTGGTTCAGCCACCTTGCCTGGGCAGTTTAGCCATTGACAGCTGCCTAAAATCTTAGGTGGCATCAATTGAACCATTGTTCACTAGTAGTTTCCTCATTGAAATCTTTGGAAAATTGGTTCCCTTGACTTTTCGAATTTTGGCTTGAACCTGATATTGGCCAACTCTTTAGTCAACCAATTAAGCTTAACCTGAGCTCAATCAAACCCCATAGTGGACCCGATTGCCTCTTTGAGTTGATTTTCAAATCACACTCAAATCGGACTCACACTTAACATACGACTTAAATATTATAATCAAAGATGACCATCAAGCTTGATGACCTCACTCCCGCATTCCGACAATCTCCGGAATCTCCAATGGTGAGTCTTACAATCTTCCTTCAGTGATCACCCAGTGTGTTCCTAGGGAGCTTCCCGATCCCTTCGGCGAATCTCTTAGTGAACTCCCGGTGAGCTCCCACCGCATCGTCTAATCCTTAGCCCAATGCCTAAGCTTGATCCCAGGCCATGTCTGATCTGTAGCTCCTTCTTCTATTATGGTTAAACCTACATAGTGCTAACTATGACTTAATTAATTACAATCATAATAGCCAACACATCCATATCATGACCTTCTCAACTCTTGGTAAGTATTTCGGCTACCCCTGATAATCTTCCGGTGAGTCTCGATCTTCTTTTGGTGAACTCCCTTATGCCATCCTAGCAAGCTCCCAATACCCACAGCGAGCTCCTGACGCACTCCTAGCGAGTTCCCAACCGCATCGTCTGAACCCTAGCTCGATACATGGACTTGACCTTGACCAATCCTGATTGTAATAATTTCTCTATTAAATTAATCATATATCAATCAACTCTAACAATGTATGTTAGATTAATAACCCATCAATTGATTTCATCATCAAAATCCGAGATTCAACTATCTTCCCATTTTTTATGATGACAATTAATTGATGATAGAAGTTAATCATAACTCCCCCTAAATCCATACTACTTAAATTTAAGAGAAACATACACTCTTAAATTTAAGCGATCAATATTCAACGTAAATTTCAACATAAATTTGCATCAAGTCATCAAATCATGCGTAAAAAAAATTATGCACTCATATATATATCCAAGATATATCAATCCATATCCATATCAAGATATTCATATATTTCAATAATATCATGTGTCATTAATATATTCATCAATTAATATCATGTGTCATCAAGGTATATTTCTCCCCCTTTGTCATAGCAAAAAACTGAAATGTATAGCTAATAATTTCAAAGCACATGATGAGATTTACTCTCCCTTAGTATATGTATTATAAAATTTTCTTCCCCTTTATGATTAATAAGGAGAGAAATAAGGGAGGTGTTGTTTAATCATTTTATCATAGAGAATAGCCCTTAATAAATTTTAAAAGCAATACTAAGATGAGCTCAAAAGTTCAAGAGATTTAAAGACTACTTATGTATTTCAAATGTAGCAAAAATCATCTCTTGATTTCAAAAAGTCTCTTGTAAATTTCAAATGTGGCATATCTTCAAGCAATTTTTCTTATTTTTTTTAAAACAATAAGATAACATCATAGAGAAAGTTTCCAAAAATGTTATCACAAAAAAACTTTATTTCATGACATCTATATTAGCAATTTATATATTTTCATGATTTAATGTTTCTAGCTCAACCTCAATCTTGTATATATAAAATTTTGAATATGAGCTCAACAAATCTTTCTTATGTAAATTTCAAGAAAATGTAGCAAATAAATTCGAACAGTAACAAATCATTATCTTCAGGTAGATTTTTAAAATCATCATTACATGCATAATCATCATACATGATTTTACATCATCATATCTTCTTCACATTTGTCATCAACAAAAGGGAGAAGTGCAATTAGCAAGTTTTTGATATATGAAAGCTTAGCAATTTAGTAATTTTTTCATTACTTTAGAACATACAAGCTAGTGAGTTATTTCTTTTCTTTTGAGAAGTGCAAGCTAGCAAATTTTTGCTTCTTTGTTATGTTCAAGCTAGTAATTTTATATCATTCAAGCTAACAAGTTTTGCTCCCCCTTTGTCATTGTTAAAAAGAACGGATGGTTATAATAGTGTAAAACTTTTACCATTACATCATTTTCTAAATCATCACTTAAAATATATCAAAAAAAAATAACATAGTGATGATATATACAATTCATGAAGACAAATTGTAACTATCAAGAGAAAAATAATAAGAGAAACAAATAAAATCTCTTGATTCATTCATAGGAAATATCAAGTTGTCAAGTCCATGATTGGTATAAAAATCTCATTTTAAATAATACGAGAACACATAACAAAATATTTTGATTCATGAAAGATTTAAAGTTATAATTCCAAGAAATCAAAATCACGTAAAGAACTCATTCAATTTTAAAATAATCAAAATCACTTTCAAGATATTAAAATGATATTGATAGTCTTATTGATCTCTTGAAATGCTAGTTATTTTCTTTCTTTACTTTGTATGAATAAGAAGGTAAAATCAAGATAGAGAAGTGAAAAATATCATAAAAATACTCAATTTTATAGATGTAAATTTTATAGATGTAGATTCCAAAATCCAAGAAAAAAATCAAGAGCTACCCATTTACCTTATGCAAATTTCAAGCAAGGTAGCAAATCAAGCAAATCATATCTCATGTAAATTTTGATAATAATCATCATTAATTCCAAAAGAAAACATGATAGTAGATTAAGCTCAAATTGTAAATCCAATATTTTGTATGTATTTAGAAAGTTTTAATTTTCTTCTAAACACTTGTTCCTCATTCAAAGTTATTATATCCAATTTTCTTCTAATCATATTGGTAATTTTATTTTTTATTTTTGGTCATTGTCATGAAATTTGATGGTATAATTTCTTTTCATTTATGTTCAAATTTACACTAAAAAGTACAAGAAGATCATGTCATTAAATATAAAATCAAATTTTTGAATATCAAAAGACATGATTTTGTTTAATAAGTTTCTTTCCCTTTTTTTGTAAATAATAAAAATTAGTCTTAGGGCATAATCTCAATCCAAGATAAATTTTTTAATAAAAAAGAAGAATGATCTTGAAAAAAATAATTATAATTGTTAAGATCATAAATCTCCTTTTTATTAAAAAGAGAAAATCATAGAGATCAATAACATGATTTTCATAACGTCAAAGTAAAGTCAAAAAATTAAGAGAATATTCATGATATTACAAATCTCTTTCAATTTTCAACTTATCACAAATTTAGGAAATACTAATTTGGTGATAAGTTATGTTATTCATGACTTTTAAAATAAATCATGTCAAGAAAGATATCAATATCAAAAGACATTCATGAATATTGAAGACATGATTTAATTTAATAAATCTTCTCATAGATAATAAAAATTTTAGGAGATCAATTTTGTAAGCAAAATCCTAATACAAAAAAATTATCAAGTTACAAGTATGATTTTGTAAAATAAGATATAGAAATATTGGATCTCAACTTATATATGTGATTTCAAATCATCATTATCATTGTTTAGATTCATATTATTATTTCAAAAATATAAACTTATGATTCATTTAAAACTTCTCCAAACAAACTTGATTTATTTAAAGATTTCATATTGCAATTTTTCAACTTGTCGAGATCATGATAAAATCATCAAAAATATCAATAACGTTGGATAGATTCATTAATATTTTTTTAATATAAAATCATTTAAAAACTTATCCAAAATCATCATCAAAAATTACTTTTTAAAAAATTCGATGAAGGCATCATAGATTATTTTTAAATAGATAAAGTTCTCTAATCTATTTTTGTAGTTTAAGAGATTAAACAATAATAGTATTATTTTATCTCTTGTTGAAGGATTAATAGAGTAAAATTTTTTCAAGAATAATTATCCTTCTTTGGAAATTTATTTCAAGAATGCAATGTCATTTTAAAGTCAAAAATAAAATTTTATTAAGATCATTGCAATAAAATATTTTCAAATAAAAACTTTGATTTATTTTAATTTTAATAATTTTTAGACTTAGTGTAATGAGTTACCATGCTCATTTCATTCTTATTAAATATATTGTTAATTTATAAAAATACTAGACAATGAAGTATGATTTTTTCTCCCTTTTTTTATATTGTTCTATGCTAAAATTTTATCATTCAACACATTCAATCATAGCATTTCAATCAATATAATATTTAAATCAATCATTCTATAGGCTTTATTAATATTTAAATCATTTAACAATAGTCTTTACATTTAAACCAATATCCAAGCTAATTATTTTGAACTTATTATTCAATCATCATCAAAATCTCATTCATGTAAATTTCAACATATTTTGCAATAAGTAAGGTTTTTTTGGTTCTAGTTCATTTTAATACTTGTCATTAGTTTTCTTATTATTACCTAGGCCAGTGAGTTTTGAAAGAATATTATATCTCAAGTCATGTGCCTTGAGCATCTACTTTTAAAATATAACTTAGTGCTCCTAGCCTTGTTAGGACATAACTTTATATTGTGAGAGGTTTTGATTTAGGTACCCGTTTGAGTTTGGGTCATTCATGATATGTTATTCCCATTTTCTCTAATGGGTTAAGGTTATTTATGGTTCCTAACTAAATTAATATATGTGGAATATAATTTTTAAATGGACATTTGTAGGCTTTATGTCCTAATCTACCATAAAAAAATATATTTCGGTGGCAAATTTAATGTAGGTCCTTTCACAAACATGGTTGGCTTTTGTTGAATGTTACCGATAAAGTCTATATCATTTCTTCAATTAATATGACCCTTATTGGGTGCGTGAATTAGTGCAAGTGTAAGTTTCTTATTTTAAATAAAAGCTTTTTGCTTAAAGCAAGATAGAAAATCTAAAGCTTTTCGTTCAAGTAAAACAAGTGAG
This sequence comes from Ensete glaucum, assembly GCA_021527575.1. Classification (NCBI taxonomy): domain Eukaryota; kingdom Viridiplantae; phylum Streptophyta; class Magnoliopsida; order Zingiberales; family Musaceae; genus Ensete; species Ensete glaucum. The sequence continues at coordinate 7,882,410 of CM038556.1, forward strand.
AAAATTGCTAAGTTAATAAGCAAACCCAAAAGATTAACAATGTTGAAGGGAAGTGCTTGATGTGAAAACTGTACTTTCAAAAAGTGAATTCAATCGGAAACATCAATACAAAATTCATAAGTAGTGAAAGCAAGGAAAGAACTCACAAGTTTTATAGTAGTTTGGCACAACGGCCTACATGCACTCCCGATCAATACAAAATTCATAAGACCAAACCCTTACATTTTGCTTTACAAGGGAGACTTGAGAATTTTCTAACTCTAAACTCTCTCCCTTAACCCTTTTCTTTTTCTTATAATCCACACAAGTTTTTTATAAAATTTTATCCCCCAAAGTATTGTATAGAATGCAAGAAAACTTTGGGTGTTTATAGGCCCCAAATGACTTCAAAATTTAGTGCTAGAAATCAAACTTACCTAAAAAATCCAAGTATGGGCGGTTCACCCACCGACCTGGGAAAGTCAACCATCGAAAGTGTATAGATTCCTAGGTATGGGTAGTTCAGTCACCCAGCCTGGGCAATTCCGCTGCTGACAGCCACCAGAAATCCTAGGTGGCACCGGTTGAACCGTCGCTCACCAGTGATTTACCCACCAGAATCTCTAGAAAAGTGGTTCCCCCAACTTTTCGAATTCCAGCTTGAACATGATGTTAACCAACTCTTTGGTCAACTAACTAAGCTCAATGAGTTCAATCAAACCCCATATTAGACTTAGTTGTCTCTTTGAGTTGATTTCTAAATCACACTCAAATCGGACTCACACTTAACCTACGACTTCAATATTACAATCAAATATGACCACCAAACTCAATGACCTCACCCCCAATCCTAGAGGTTTTGGTAACCTCTGGAATCTCCAATGATGAGTCTCATAGTCTTCCTCTGGTGTTCTCCAAGCGTGTTCCTAGCGTGCTTCTCGATCCCTTTGGTGAATCTCCTAGCAAACTCCCGATGAGCTCCCACCGCATCATCCAATCCTTAGCCTGATGCCTAAGCTTGATCCTGGGTCTATGTCTGATCTGTAACTCCTTCTCCCATCATGATTAAACATGTACAATGCTAACTATGACTAATTAATTACAATCATAATGGCCAATACATCCATGTTATGACCTTCCCAACTCCTGGTAAGTTTCAACTATCCCCGATAATCTTCCTACGAGTCTCGGTCTTCTTCTGATGAACTCTCTTGCGCCATCCTGGTAAGCTCTCGATACCCTCGGCGAGCTCCCGACGCACTCCTAGTGAGTTCCCAACCATATAGAAAATCTTTTTGCTTTTTGCTTAAAGCAAGATAGAAAATCTAAAGCTTTTCGTTCAAGTAAAACAAGTGAGAAAATTGCTAAGTTAATAAGCAAACCCAAAAGATTAGCAATGTTGAAGGGAAGTGCTTGATGTGAAAACTGTACTTTCAAAAAGTGAATTCAATCGGAAACATCAATACAAAATTCATAAGTAGTGAAAGCAAGGAAAGAACTCACAAGTTTTATAGTAGTTTGGCACAACGGCCTACATGCACTCCCGATCAATACAAAATTCATAAGACCAAACCCTTACATTTTGCTTTACAAGGGAGACTTGAGAATTTTCTAACTCTAAACTCTCTCCCTTAACCCTTTTCTTTTTCTTATAATCCACACAAGTTTTTTATAAAATTTTATCCCCCAAAGTATTGTATAGAATGCAAGAAAACTTTGGGTGTTTATAGGCCCCAAATGGCTTCAAAATTTGGTGCTAGAAATCAAACTTACCTAAAAAATCCAAGTATGGGCGGTTCACCCACCGACCTGGGAAAGTCAACCATCGAAAGTGTATAGATTCCTAGGTATGGGTAGTAGTTCAACACCCACTGGCAATTCACCGACACCACGAAATCCTAGGTGGCACCGGTTGAACCGTCTCTCACCAGTGATTTACCCACCAGAATCTCTAGAAAAGTGGTTCCCTCAACTTTTCGAATTCCAGCTTGAACATGATGTTAACCAACTCTTTGGTCAACTAACTAAGCTCAATGAGTTCAATCAAACCCCATATTAGACTTAGTTGTCTCTTTGAGTTGATTTCTAAATCACACTCAAATCGGACTCACACTTAACCTACGACTTCAATATTACAATCAAATATGACCACCAAACTCAATGACCTCACCCCCAATCCTAGAGGTTTTGGTAACCTCTGGAATCTCCAATGATGAGTCTCATAGTCTTCCTCTGGTGTTCTCCAAGCGTGTTCCTAGCGTGCTTCTCGATCCCTTTGGTGAATCTCCTAGCAAACTCCCGATGAGCTCCCACCGCATCATCCAATCCTTAGCCTGATGCCTAAGCTTGATCCTGGGTCTATGTCTGATCTGTAACTCCTTCTCCCATCATGATTAAACATGTACAATGCTAACTATGACTAATTAATTACAATCATAATGGCCAATACATCCATGTTATGACCTTCCCAACTCCTGGTAAGTTTCAACTATCCCCGATAATCTTCCTACGAGTCTCGGTCTTCTTCTGATGAACTCTCTTGCGCCATCCTGGTAAGCTCTCGATACCCTCGGCGAGCTCCCGACGCACTCCTAGTGAGTTCCCAACCATATAGAAAATCTTTTTGCTTTTTGCTTAAAGCAAGATAGAAAATCTAAAGCTTTTCGTTCAAGTAAAACAAGTGAGAAAATTGCTAAGTTAATAAGCAAACCCAAAAGATTAGCAATGTTGAAGGGAAGTGCTTGATGTGAAAACTGTACTTTCAAAAAGTGAATTCAATCGGAAACATCAATACAAAATTCATAAGTAGTGAAAGCAAGGAAAGAACTCACAAGTTTTATAGTAGTTTGGCACAACGGCCTACATGCACTCCCGATCAATACAAAATTCATAAGACCAAACCCTTATATTTTGCTTTACAAGGGAGACTTGAGAATTTTCTAACTCTAAACTCTCTCCCTTAACCCTTTTCTTTTTCTTATAATCCACACAAGTTTTTTATAAAATTTTATCCCCCAAAGTATTGTATAGAATGCAAGAAAACTTTGGGTGTTTATAGGCCCCAAATGGCTTCAAAATTTGGTGCTAGAAATCAAACTTACCTAAAAAATCCAAGTATGGGCGGTTCACCCACCGACCTGGGAAAGTCAACCATCGAAAGTGTATAGATTCCTAGGTATGGGTAGTTCAGTCACCCAGCCTGGGCAATTCCGCTGCTGACAGCCACCAGAAATCCTAGGTGGCACCGGTTGAACCGTCTCTCACCAGTGATTTACCCACCAGAATCTCTAGAAAAGTGGTTCCCTCAACTTTTCGAATTCCAGCTTGAACATGATGTTAACCAACTCTTTGGTCAACTAACTAAGCTCAATGAGTTCAATCAAACCCCATATTAGACTTAGTTGTCTCTTTGAGTTGATTTCTAAATCACACTCAAATCGGACTCACACTTAACCTACGACTTCAATATTACAATCAAATATGACCACCAAACTCAATGACCTCACCCCCAATCCTAGAGGTTTTGGTAACCTCTGGAATCTCCAATGATGAGTCTCATAGTCTTCCTCTGGTGTTCTCCAAGCGTGTTCCTAGCGTGCTTCTCGATCCCTTTGGTGAATCTCCTAGCAAACTCCCGATGAGCTCCCACCGCATCATCCAATCCTTAGCCTGATGCCTAAGCTTGATCCTGGGTCTATGTCTGATCTGTAACTCCTTCTCCCATCATGATTAAACATGTACAATGCTAACTATGACTAATTAATTACAATCATAATGGCCAATACATCCATGTTATGACCTTCCCAACTCCTGGTAAGTTTCAACTATCCCCGATAATCTTCCTACGAGTCTCGGTCTTCTTCTGATGAACTCTCTTGCGCCATCCTGGTAAGCTCTCGATACCCTCGGCGAGCTCCCGACGCACTCCTAGTGAGTTCCCAACCATATCATCCGAACCCAAGCCCGATGCATGGACTTGACCTTGGCCGATTATGATTGTAATAATCTTTCTATCGTAATTAATCTTGCATCAATCAACTCTAATAATATATGTTAGATTAATAACCCATCAATTGATTTTAATCCGAGACTCAATAGTTTGGACGATGTTTTCGGGAGCTTGCTGAGAACTCACCAGAGTTTTGCTGGGAAGTTCATTGGGAGTTCGTCGATAGGTTGTCGGGAGCTTGCCGGGAGTTTACCAGAAGAATGCTGGGAGTTGTCGAGAGTTTGCCTGAAGAAATCAGGAGCTCACCAATGGTTCACCAAAAGGATGCTGAGAGTTCATTGAGAGTTTGCCGAGTGATCAGTTAATGGTCAGACAATGAAGATTGTGTTTTAAGTGTCATAGTTAGCATCATAATGAGAATTAGTTTACTAACTCAATTAAGAAGTCATTAGGCCTTAATTGGGGTTGATTTGGACTTATTATAAAAGTCATTTTAGTAACCCAGTGTTAGAAAAGACACGATCTTTGAATATATAATCTCCAAGATGACACAGTCTTTGAAGGTGTGTTAGGCAGTTGTACCGCTCAGACTAGCGGTACAATCATCAGAATACAGTCTTCGAGATCAGCACCTCGGGAACTCTTAAAATTTAAATTTTGGCTCTAATATTGAAGCCATTTGGGGCCTATAAATACAACCCAATCCACTCCCCCCCCCTCCCCCCCCCCCCCCCCCAATCCTTGCTTGAGATATACAAGCATTAAGAGCAAAAATCTTGTAAAAACACTGTTGCAATTCTTTGAGAGCTTCTCCTAATTTCGTCTTATGTATTTTTTTTGTTTAAGGGAGAGCTTAGAGACTTGTAAAGGTTATCTCCTAAAACTATAAAAGGAAAATAGAGTTGTAAGAGAGTAGTTGATCTTCACCCATTAAAGGAAAATCAATAGCAGAAGCTAGTGACCTCAACGGAGGAGGAATTGGGAGTGGACGTAGGTCATGAGACTGAACCACCGTAAAATCAATTTGCTTCCTCTTCTTTGCTCTTTATCTTCATTGATTTCTTATTTAACTGTCTACTACCTTTTCTTGCACTATTACAAATATCTTTATGCTTAAACATGTTTCTGATATAGTTTTTATTGAGCAATATTTAAATCGATATAAATTTTTTATAAGCACTAATTCACTAAACACCCCACCACCCAAACCCAATCCCCCCCCCCCCCCTCTTAGTGCCGCTTTGATCCTAATAGAGTCAGTAGTAGTATCTTACTTAGAAATCTTTCATCTTATTACTCCTTCATTTAGGGTGAAGACATACCTTGAGTTTGACTTGCTATCATCGATATCGAATTAGAAACTTAAGTCCGTGTAGCCCTCAACCTAGAGGCTACCTTCTCCGTATATAGTAAAAGATCCTTAGTCCTTCTTAAGTACTTAATATGCACTTTACTATCTTCCAATGTTCTAAACCTAGATCTGCCTGATACGTGCTCGTGACACTCAAAGCATGCGTTACATTAGACCTGGTATATAACATAATATATATGATAGACTCCATCGCTGAGGTATAGGGTATCATCTACCCTTTCTTCAGGAGTCTTTGGGGATACATTCCTAGAAAGTGATATTTCATGTCTCATCGATATGAGACCTTTCTTGAAATTTTTCATACTAAAACTTTTGACAATGGAGTTAATGTACTTGGACTGGGACGAGCTAAGTATCCTCTTAGATCTATCTCTAAGATCCAAATCTCCAAATTGTAAGATACTTCCCTTAAGTCCTTCATGGATAAGTTTCTAGATAGCCAAGCCTTAACTATGGTGAGTATTCCTACATCATTTCTAATGATTATGATCTCATCCACATATAGTATCAAAAAGATGATAGCACTCCCACTTACCTTCCTATACACACAAGGTTCATCTTCGTTCTTCACGAACTCATTAGATCTGATTCCCTTATCAAATCTTATGTTCCAACTTCAGAAAGCTTGATTTAGTCCATAGATGGACCTAAGCAATCTGTACACCTTATCTGGACTCTTCTTGGATACGAATCCCTCTGGATATATCATATACACCTCCTTCTTGAGGTTATCATTGAGGAATGTGGTTTTCAGATCCATCTGCCAGATCTCAAAATCATAATGTGCATTAATAGCAAAAAGAATTTTGATGGATTTTAGCATGGCTACAAGCAAGAAGTTCTAATGGGAGTAACACACGTTTAACTCGATATCAGGCCTAGAGGGTCACACACATACGGTGGATGCTTCAACGAATAGAGAATTAGATGGAGATCCAATTAGCCTCTATTCTCATTAGATGAGACCTTATGCTGATGGGCTCCTTGATTAAGGCCCAATTAGAGGTAGGAGCCCTAGTGTTTTTCAGTGGCTCTCTACAAATAGGAGGGGAGACTCTTGGTTGATAGACTGTAATTTTAGCCACCACCTCCTATTCTCCTCCCTCCCTCTGAGCAAGAGTTGCAAAATCAGATTGGAGGAGTTTCGCTGTAGAGATCCATCATGTGGATATCGCTAGAGAGAAGGACGCTTGACCTCCTTCATCTTCTCCATCCAGATCTGGAATACAGGGATATACGATCTCCTTAGGTAAAATCAATCTCTCATGTATCGCAGTTTTATCAATTTTTATATTTTTCTTGTAACCCCAATCTTTTGCATAACGATTTGATCTACGTGGGAAACTAGTTTTTGTTTTGATTTTCGCTATGCATGTGATGGCCCCGCTGTAGGTTTCCCAACAGTGGTATCAGAGCCAAGGTTTTTGTGCGAAAGATTGGTTTTAAACTGCGTGTGATGAGATTAAATCGCGTACAATCATTCTACGCGTTCTTGCTGCATTTTCGCAGTGAAGGAAGCCCTTGCAAGGGGTAGCCGGCCATGGCCACGCCACCCCTTGTGGGCTGTCGGTGGCTGTGCCCCTACAAGGCGACCGAGCCAAGGCCCTTGCAAGGGGCGACCGGCCATGGCTGCCCCAAGGGCGGCCTAGCCAAGGCCCCACGCCGTAGGGGCAAGCCACAGCACGACCGTGGCCCCAAGGCCGCTGCTGGCAGTTGCAAGGGCCTCCGCCTGCCCGCAGTGGCGGCTGCCCACTACAAGGCCGCAAGGGTAGCCGTGACTAGTGTTGCCACTGCAAGGCGGCCGCGCCAGGGCGGCCGCGAGGTGGCACCGCCACCGCGAGGTGTCCCGAAGGTAGCAACGCCCGCAGGGCGATGCCATAACGGCGTGCAACACGCCACCGCAGGTCACGCATAATAATATAAACAAGGTATTTGATAAAATGCTCATATTTGTCCATGTACTTCGGTTTGTGTACATACCATGTACAGCAAGTGGCGGGTTTGCAGTAAGCTTAGTAGCCCTATTTTGGTTTACTTTATGGCCAATTTTGACTTATAAATATGAGTGTATTTTGTAAGCACTTGTGGGGACTTCAGTCTATAATAGACCATTATCGTTTGTATGCAACCTCTCTGAGTTTGTAATGTCTATGGGTGTACTTTGTATCTGGCTTTATAAAGTGTTTGCTTGAGCAGTTGCTTGTGGATCCCATGGGAATTGCTTCTTCTGGCCCATTTTCTCTTTTGTATATCTAAGGGACTCTAGGAGATCTCAGGGAGGGCTGACCTTTGCGAATGGACACGCGTGAGTGCCGCACAACTTAGACAAAATCAGCTAAGCCTGTGATAGTGTGGTATCAGAGCGGGACAAGCACACATAGAAACACTTGCCATACAAACATGAGGGACCTAGCTGGGCTGTGTGGAGGACAGCTAGCATGCGCAACCATTTGGGAGAAAACAGATATTGAGATGTAGGGAAAGGAGTCGCTTAGAGGAGTGGGCATCCAAGTTTGGCATTAAGAGGAATGGCCAACCCCTTCGCGTGAGAGGCACTACGAGGATAAGCAAGCGAAGAAGAATGCATACGCATAAAGATTGGGATTGTTGAGTTCGAGCTATAGCTCGACGTTGGCAACCAAACTTAACGGTGCTCAAGGCAAAGCGGGGCACCTGGCGAAAGATTAGACCATGCAAAGTGGGCGGTATTGCGTAATGACTGAAAGAGTTGTGCGAAGCTCACATAGGTGAGGGGAATTGCTAACTTGAAGGATTTGGTATTTATGCAAGGGCTTATACACGGATGACAGAGTGTTCATGGCCATCCCAAGGCGCGATCGGAACTCGGCACCATGGAGCATTAGAACTTTCTCTTTGACATGGAAAGGATACGTCCGTAGGCAGTTGGAATGTGCAATAAGTTCAACACATTGCTAGACCTTGAAGGGTGCAGTGGAGACTGTATTGGCGAAGGGTTGCAATCTAGCAAGTGCATTCATAGGGGCAGAACAAGACATAAGTTGTTTAACATGACAGAGTAGTCCAAAGGGGATGATGGTCTCTGAAACTTTTAGTGGGAAGTATGTAAAGAGGAAAGTTGCTCCAACAGGATAGATATCTAAGAGGGATAAGTCCTAGTTCTCTAGAGGGAGAATCATGTACAACAGACTGCACATATTAAGGAGGAGTTCCTCAATGTAATATCTCCATAAAGCTCAATGGACCGAGCGAGTGACGAAGAATCATCGCATGATCTTGAATGAGGTAATGCATTGGTGGATGCATTTTGAGATCAAGTGGGGGAGTAATCCAAAGTAACATCATATGAAGGCACACTCAGAGTCGATGCAGAAATCAAACTCAACGGAGGGTTGACCCGTGGAATAATGGACGCAAGGGCCACTATCAAATCAATACAAATCGAGGAGCGGAGCGACTTGGGTGAAACTGGGTAAAATATACCAAGCCCCATGAAGCGAGTCAACACAGAAGATGGAACATGGAGCGGAGGCACACAACTTTCCTAGGACGGAGGTCAAGGGCATGAACTCTTGTAGAGGTAAAAGTGGGATCATTTCGTTCCATGGGTTCTTTATTATGATAGGGCAAACTTATCTTGCATTGTGCCAAAGATGAAGGGAGCTTCAAGGCACATGCACCTTACCTCTGAGATGCATTTGACGAAGTAACTAAGGTGATTCAATTTACAAAGGCAAAGTTGAGATCAAGAGACCTTAGCATGGGGCAAGAGGATGCAGAGGCAGATACTCTTGAAGAATATGCCACAGTGTTGCCATTCGAGTTGTCAGGAACAAGTAGTGTATAGCAAGATTGTGCTGGTAAGGGATAGAGGCCCAGGATCCAAACAATAGTGCACCAACTCTAGCGAAGTCAAGGGACTTTAGGAGCTATTAGGCGATGGACTGTCCTAGAGCTATGCTTTGTCCTGGTGTGACCCATGAGTGGGTGGATAAAGGTGAATTGTCAAGGGAGTGAACTAAAAATCAGAGATGGCGAAGGCCCTACGATGTGTTGGCAGAGGCCACACGTGGAGAAGTCATAGTCCGAGTTCATCACACGAGAATTTGTATGCAATGAAGATGTCACCAGGAGGTGACATGGTGCAGTGGATCATGTTAGAATAGTTCGTAGTAATGCAATACAGGCAATCCTGTCCCGTGAGGGACAATATCATGCGGAGGTATGATCAGGAGTTACTGGGAGCTCCACTTTGGTGTACGATACAACAAGAAGAAGGGCTATAGATTCAAGGAGTAAATGTTGTAGTACTGTAGAGGCGGGTCTTCATGTGTGCATCGAAGCTTGCATTGGATGAAAGCCTTAGTCATCAGCATATGGGGGCTGTATACCACCGAGGAAGAAGTCCAAATGCAAGTACCAATGAGTCCCATGGAGGGGGACGTGATCATGTGAATAATCAGGAGCTGTTGGGAGCTCTACTTCGGTGAATAATGCAACGACAAGAAGGGCTATGGATTCGAGGGGTGAATGTCATGGTACCGTAGAGATGGGTCTTCCGTGTGTGCACATTGAAGCTTGGATCAGATGAAAGCCTTGTTCATCAGCATATGGGAGCTATGTACCACCGAAGGAGAAGTCATATTGCAAGTACCAATGAATCCCATGGAGGGGACTTGATTATACAAAGGTATGATCGGAGTGGTTGGAGAGTTAGATTGCTTTAGTGCTCACATTTGCTTAAGGGAGCCCGACAAGTTAGAGGATGAAGCTGAGTAAATGAACGTTGCTACCAAGGAAGCTAAAGAGAACAGAATCAGCGCGAGCCCTGCAACAAGATGGCAGAGACCATGTATGGGAGTTACAATCTGTCTTTCCATCGACCAAAGAGAACTGCTATGAGGACACAATAGTGTCGAAGCAATTGGTCGAAAGGGGCAAGGAAGTAACGATGAGTCCAGTGGGGCTCAGCTACCCAAAAGCAAAGCGTCGATTAGAAAGGAGGTAGACTCAGAGGAGCGCCACAATGCCATAGAGGCAGATCTACCGATCACAAAGGAAGGGATGCAGATGCAAGGCAATGAATAGTAGTGCTATGGGCTTGGCAGCACTATGGTACCACAGAGGTGGGACTTTCGTGGAGTCATCGATCCTTTGCTCTCATGGAGGTAGAGCATTGGTCATAAAAGGGGGGCCAAGGAGAGGGAGAATGCAAAGGCAAACTCCAAGTATCAAGACAAGGTAGAAGGGCAGAGGCCAAGGAACTACATAAGACCAGTGTCGATGGGCTTCTCATCAAGATCGCCGAAAGCGAGGGACTTCGGGTTGATGTAGGAGTGCTCGACTAAGGAACGAAGTAGGCAATACATGGTACTGTACCTTTGTACTTAGAGGAGTAGGCGGCAAAGGTGATGGAGAAGATGATACAATCCCAGAGGCGACTAGATCTATCAAAGACTTACTCCAAGTTGGGGGACTCTAAGTTGGGTAAACTTTTTGCTCTTTTCAGGAAAAACTTCTTGCTTTCCAAAAGTTCAATGGCAGTGGGAAGGCGAATCACAGTAACTAACTCAACGCAAGGAGTGCAAACACTTTAAGTGCTTCAGAAGTGTGAGTAAAGAGCGGGCGAATGTTAGTAACCAGCTCAATGCATGAAGTACAAACTTGAGGAGGCAGGCAAAATCGAGTAACCTTTGCCTTCTTAACTCAAGAGAATGAGCGAAACTGAGTACCCCAATTCTCTTAACTCGAGGAGGTGAGCGAAGTCAAGTAACCTTGCCTTCTCAACTACTAAGAGAATAGGTGAAGTCGAGTATCCCAATTCTCTTATCTATCCAGCAGAGGAGCTCTGCATAAGTTCAATGACCCTTCAAAGAAAGCTTCTGGAAGATAATAATAGTTGTCAAATTCTCACCATTGGTGATCAGTCCTACAGAGAGTAGATTATCCATTTCATTTCCCAATTGAATGCTAACCGAAAGCAGAAGTGATGCAAACCTACTTGGAAGTGACAACTAAACATGAAGGAAGGATCAATGGGCAAAGATTTTAGAGGAAGGACCTTAAAAACCTTAAAGTCTGCGAGGCGATGCTCAAAAAGTTCCAACAAGCATTCACCCAATTCAAGCAACATGAGTATACTACGATACTGGCGCATAATAAGGCAGGTCTTCTCCTTCATCAGAAGGATCCACGAGAACCAACAAGGATCATCACAACTCAGCAACCCCACACTAGATTCAGTCATTAGTGAGTTGAAGCAGCATAGTGGATCAAAGTTTGACTACTCAACAATAGCGGTGGAGAGCGGCTAGGAGCCAAAGGGGTGTGTTGCAGCCAAAGCAGAAGATTGAATATTCAACAGAATGCGAGGAGATACAGCATCTACAGTGGCTTCGACAAGGACGTCGAAGGAATAAGTGGGGGATAATGTCACAGACAACAATGTAAATAAGATGTTCAATGAAATGCTCATGTTCATCCGTGTACTTCAGTTTTTGTACATACCTTGTATAGTAAGTAGCGGGCTTGCAGTAGGCTTAGCAGCCCTATTTTGGTTTACTTTGTGGCTAATTTTGGCTTGTAAATACTAGTATGTTTTGTAAGTACTTGTGGGGACTTCGGTCTATAATGAACTATTATCCTTTGTGTGCAACCTCTCTGAGTTTGTAATCTCTATAGGTGTAATTTGTATCTGGCTTTATAAAGTGTTTACTTGAGTAGTTGCTTATGGATCATGTGGGAATTGTTTCTTCTAGCCTGTTTTCTCTTTTGTACGTCTAAGAGACTCTAGGAGATCTCGGGGAGGGCTGACCTTTGTGGATGAATACACATGGGTACCGCATGACTTAGAGAAAATCAGCTAAGCCCGTGATAGTAGGGCAGCGACGACAGCGCAGATGGGGGGTAAGGTGAGGGCTAGGGCATCATTTTAAGAAAAAGGATGATCCTACTTCTTTGATTTTTAAAAATTCTAAGGACTGTCCTCATGTACAGAATTCCAAAAATGCCATTAGTAATTCTAAAAATTTCGAGGATTGTCCTCTCATCCAGAATTACAAAAATACCTTTGACAATTCTGAAAATTCTGAGCATGTTTTGATTTTTTTAAAAAATAATTAAATAGTTTAATTAATTATTATATATATCTAGTAATCCTATATATGATGTAATATACATGTGATGTATGATTTAGAGGGATGATCATGAGCCATGTGTTGTGATGTGTGTAATTGTGAATATTATTATTATTGAGGCCTGCGAGCCTATGTTTTTCTCATTTATTATTGGGCCTGCGTGCCTATGATTATTTGTAATTATATGGAGAGGCACAGCGGAAGTGTGGAGGTGACAACAGGACCCATGATGCCGTGGTGGGTGATTACGACGCATGGCGATGCGACGATCCGATGAAACCAATGATGACGAGATCAAAAATCACAGGGTATAGAGATGCGCCAATGCATACATAGATCCTATTGTGAGTGATTAGGCTTATTGGCTCGGGCTTAATCATATTAGGTGACGGCTCATGATCATCCGGTGTGACTTGCATGTATGATGTGTTACACACCTACTAGATATATGTGTATATATATATATTTACATGCGATATAGATATATATTAAATATGTATGTGTGTGACACAACATATTAGGAGACCGATAGAAAACAAAAATCCCTCCTAAGATAATATTAAGTCGGTAAGCATGAGGTAATAAGATTGACTCATGTGGCCTTCCATTGTTATAGGAAGAAATTGAATCACGACATAGGTTGAGTTAGTCGAGTCCCTTGAGGCTCGCCTATCTACGTAATCGAGTTCTTGCCTATGACATAGAAATGTCACCGGTGACCTGAGGACATAGTATGCTTGGCCGAGTCCCTCGAGGGCATATTATTGAATTAGACTCATCTTGTAACGATGGTGATGACTTAACTGAACGTTATGGTTTGTCGAGTCCCTTGAGACCATAATAATTCGGAGGTTGAATGTGACGAGAATCATAAGGAGTTGTGATTGGCAAGAGTTGCCTACCTTTTGGGCTTAGTGCAATTGGTCGAGTCCCTCGAGGTTGCACTAAGACGTCAATTGGATCTCGATCCCTACTAGGAGCCTGCCAGAGACTTCCATCTCACGTGTCGAGGGTGTCGCATGATTCACTAAGAAAATAGTGGAAGTACATTAAGATAGAAGTCCACATCTTAATTAGTATTTTATGTAAAATCAGAATGTTATTTATTTACACTATATCTTGTTTATCATTTGCAAAACCCCTATATGGCATACTTAATATCAACCGCCTTATTGGTCCAAAAGCTCCACATTTTGAGAATTGTTCTCGTATAAGATAAAATCGTATATGTCCTTAACATGATTGTGCCCACGCTAGAGGAAAGTATAAGTGAGGATGAGATCACTCATTTTGTGAAGTATATAGATAATTCTAGATGATAACCTGTGTATTGATCTTATACTTCAGTCACTACCGGATTTCTTTTCACAGTTCATTATTAACTTTAATATGAACAAGTTTGAGATGACTCTCCATAAGCTCCTCAATATATTGAGGGAAGCTGAGAGTGCCATCAAGAAGGAGAAGTCAATTCTCTATATTGGTGAGACCAAAAAGAAAAGGAAGGTCAACAAGATCCTTAAGAAGGACATAGGCAAAGAAAGACTAGGTAAGACAAAGGTTGCCAAGAAATACCCGACAAAGGACAAAGGACAATGCTTCTACTATGACCAAGATGGACATTGGAAGAGGAACTGTAAGGACTACTTTGTAGAGAAGGCGAGACAAAAGCTTGGAGAAGCTTTAGGTATATTCATGATCAGTCTCCACTTGTCAGATTTTCATGATAACGCATGGGTATTATATATCACTTTCAAGAGAGGTCTCATCCTGATGAGACATGGAATATCACTTTCTAGGAGTATGTCCCTAAAGACTCTTGATGAAAGGGCAAACATGGATAAGATACCTTATACCTCAGCGATAGGATCTATCATGTATGCGATGCTATGTACTAGGCCTGATATAGCATTTGCTTTGAGTGTCATGAGCACGTATCAGGTAGATCTAGGTTTAGAACATTGGAAGGCAGTAAAGTGTATCCTTAAGTACTTGAGAAGGACTTAGAATCTTTTACTAGTATATAGAGGAGGTAGCCTCCAGGTTGAGGGCTACACAGACTCAAGTTTTCAGTTTGACATTGATGATAGTAAGTCAAATTCAAGGTATGTTTTCACCATGAATGAAGCAGCAGTAAGCTGGAAGAGTTCCAAGCAAGATACTACTACTGACTCGATCCTAGAGGCGAAATACATTGCTGCAGTAGAAACAGCAGAGAAAGGGGTGTGGATGAAGAAGTTCATCAAAGATTTGGGAGTCATACCAAGCAGTGTGGAGCTGACTCCCATATATTGTGACAGCGACATGGTGATAACTCTAGCAAGGGAACCCAGGTCTCATCAGAATTATTCAGAAGAGGTTCCATATGATTAGAGCAATCATAACCTGTAAAGATATAGCAATGGAAAGAGTTTCATCCGAAGATAATATTGCAGATCCACTAGCGAAACCGTTGGCTCAGATTGTATTTGAGCGTCATAGGGGTATGATGGGGATTAGACACATAGGTGATTAGCTTTAGGTCAAGTGGGAGATTGCTAGTTACAGGTGCCCTGCAAGCCAATCACGTGAGTGATGGAATGTGTGACACACTGTATAATCTTTTTTGCTTATGATTAATATTGGTATATTCTCATATTATATGTACCATATATATTGTGATGTCCTTAGTTCTGTGCAATAGGAATCGGATCGTGATGAGATTATGATAATAAGATTGATTCATATTTAAACACTGATCATAAATAATCCCGATCATAGGTTACTCGAGAGGGACATCGAGATAACTGGACAGACCGGTGTACTATCTATCCATATGATGGAGGCGACTGATCTCATAGCCACTTGTGTGGAGACACTAAGGATATAGTATAGGTGCTCATTAGAGAATGAGTTCATTGATTGATCCACTTATAGAATGCTGTACAGTTAATGATACCTAATATCAGACAATGATTCCATAGCCTCAGTTGTGTATCTGGTCCATGGATTTGAGACACCAAGGTTGCCTTGTATGAATACTCCTTTCTTTGATGCCAAACTTACAAGTTTAGAAAGCTTCAGATATGGTATAGCTGGTTATCGGGATTGGTAGCCAACCTTATGAAGGCAATTGAGTGTCAATAGAGGATCATCCACTCTCGGTATCATGAGAGGAATATCCCATATGTGCTTGCTTAGACAAATCCCTGGCCAGGGTCATTCGGATTGAGAAGGAGTTCTCCGGTAGAATCCGATTAGAGCAAGACAAACTAATTCCATATATGACTTGACAGTACCATATCCAATATACGGTCTCTGGGATATTAGTTCGATGAGGGATTATATATACACGATAACTGTGGACAGAAAGGTCTGATGGATTTGATCCCCCTTGTACCATCTGGGGACTATGGCGTAGTAGCCTAGTACGTCCATAGTCGATGAGTCGAGTGAATTATTATGGGGATAATAATTTACTATATCAGAAAGAGTTATGATGGGAGAGACTCACGACCAGCTCGGTATCGGGCCTAGAGGGTCACACACATATAGTGGATGCTTCAGCGAATAGAGGATTGGATGGAGATCCAATTAGCCCCTATTCTCATTAGATGAGACCCTATGTTGATGGGCTCTTTGATTAAGGTTCAATTAAAGGTCTAAGGAGATTATTGGATAGAGATCCAATAATGCAAGATTAGTGGGTTATTGGATGGAGATCCAATACCCACTAAGGCAGGAGCCATAAGGTTTTTAATGGCTCTTTATAAATAGAAGGGGAGACTCATAGTTGAAAGGCTGCAACTTTAGTCACCACCTCCTATTCTCCTCCCTCCCTCTGAGCAAGAGTTGCAAGATCAGATTGGAGGAGTTTCACTGCAGAGATCCATCGTGTGGATACCGCTAGAGAGGAGGACGCTTGACCTCCTTCATCTTCTCCATCCGGATCTAGAATACAGGGATATACGATCTCCCTAGGTAAAATCAATCTCTCACACATCGTGGTTTTTTTATTTTTACGTTTTTCTCGCGATCCCAATCTTTTGCACAACGATTTGATCTGTGTGGGAAACTGATTTTTGTTTTTATTTCTGTTGTGCATGTGATGCACCCACTATAGGTTTCCTAACAAATTTGACACTGAGAATAGGAAGGATATTGAACTGAGAACAAAAAAGACTCCTTGAGTGAAACCTCAAGTGATGAGGACTATGATATTGAACTTATGACAAAAGGACCTAAAAAATTCATGAAAAGTAATAAAACAAAACAATACATTATAAACATAAATGAACTCAAGGAAGACACAACCTCTTGCTATTAATGCAAGAAGTCGAGGCACTCCGAAAATCAAGATGACAACAAAGAAGAATTAGTGAGCCATACGACCATGGCCATCCATGACGAGGTAAAAAAGGATCATGTATTACTTGTTAGTAAACTTGAAACCTTACATGAAGCATCAACACCATGCATTTCTTGCTCTAACTGTGAGACACTAGATGTAATTAAAAAGGAAAATATCAAACTACAACAAACCTTAGAAAAGTTTAAAATAAGCAACAAATATTTAAACATGATCATTGCCAATAAGGGTCTTGTTCATAGTAAGGAAGGTATTAGCTTTATGACTAATACTCAACAAAAGCCAACTATCATTGTTAAAGGACCCATATTACATTCTTCGCCCGAAAATAGATGTAATTTTTGTAGTAGACTTGGACATTTTGTCAATAGATGCTCATTTAGAAGGTATAGTCCACACAAGTTGGTTTGGGTTCCTAAAGAAACCATAAATAACCAAATACTATTAGTAAAATGAGGAAGAGCCTTCATAAGAGACTCGAAGTCAAATGGGTTCCTAAACTAAAACCCTCTTTATTATAGTTTTATCTCTAAATGGAGGTTAGTAGCACAAAATGGATCATGATGGGTGGTATGAATGAATGTATGACTATTCTTAAAATGAGGCTTGAAATAAAATAAAAAAAGATCATGCTTCTCTTCCTAATGTTTTTTAAAAATTAATTTTTTTAAATAAGAATGATAATTGTATGTTAACACCTTGCACTAAGTAAAGAGAGTTAGATTTATATAAGAAGAAAATTGTATTACTGTTAAATCAAATCTTTTGTTTGAAGATATTTTATTATTTTAAATATGTTATATTAATGATCATGATAATTTCTTTTGAAATAAAACTTGGTTTTTGTTTTAAACGATAATGCATAGATTTGACATAAAAGATAAATACATTCTTATAAGAAATAAATTACATGAATTGAAACAAATAAAAAAAATTCTTTGAAAATTTCTCAATCAAGTTTTCAATAAGAGATAAAGTGATGAATCTATGTTTATCATTATTGTTGAATCTCTTAAACTACAAAAGTGATTTTGATGATTTGAAATATAAATGAGATTTTATTCCGACCGAATCATGAATTTTTCTTTGATTTCTTGACTTAAGGTATTCCTTATGAGAATAAAGTTTTCAACCTCTATGATTTCTTTCTTTTACCATTGACTAGAAAAGAGATTTATGATCTTGAAAAGTATAATCTGAGATTTTTATATGAATCAAGATCGTTCACTATAATTCTTATGTTTTATTAAAAAAAGAGAGTTATCTAAATGAATCATATTTTTTTGGGGATCTCTCCTTTATAAATTAAGATTATTTACTATTTGATCTCCTAAGACTCATTTTCATTATTTACTAAAAAGAGAATATTTGTTAAAAATAAATAATATCTTTTAGTACTTACAAATTGATCTTTTATATTATATCTTTAATGACATAATTTTCATCATATAATCCCTTTGTATATATAGTTGTAATTAGAACATTCATTTTAAAAAAAGAATTTGTACTCTTCTATTTTACAATAACAAAAGGAGAGAAAATTGCTATCTTGCATCAAAATCATTAAATATGGAAAAATTGTATTAGAAGAAGGAATGTTAATCTTCCGAATGCATGAGTTGCTCTCATACATTTCAGATTTCTCATTTTTGTAAAATGTGATTCTTCTTATAATTTACATGAGATGATTTTAAATCTTCCAAATACATGAGTTGCTAGCATATTTTTCGGATTTCTTGTTCTTGCAAAATGTTTTTCTTCTTAAAATTTATATGAATCTTATGAATGCATGAGATGAGTCTTTCCTCTTGAAACTTACAGATAGAAATGTAATCTTTGATCTTTCTAGATGATTTTATATCATTCTTTCCTCTTGAAATTTACAAAAGAAAAAATATGATTCAAGAACTTTTTATGATGCTAGATATGTGAATCATCAGCTCTCTTTTGAACCCTCCCTCTTAATATTTGATTCCTAGATTTTTGGTCCATGAGCTCTCTTTCTAATCCTCACTCTTAATATTTGATTTTTAGATTCATGAATTTTTGATGCAATATTTTCAAATGAATCCCTCCTCTTGATTTTTGATACTTGATTCTTTGATATACTTGACTCCTCCCTTGTGATTTGATCCATGGACTCTTCTACTTATATATTTTTATAAAGGAGGAGAAAGAAATTTGATGTGATACTTGTGAATTGATTCTTTTTGTGATGAATAAATTCTATCTTTTTCTTTTTCTTATTTTATAAAGGGGGAAAAATGGTATGATGATATATCATAAATATTTATGATAAATGTTTAAATATGTGATGAATATTTCTCCTTTTTGTTGATAATAAAGGGGGAGAAATTGCATGATTGATGACATATGCTAAGTTTTATGTTTGAAATTTTTATCATATGATGAACATTTGTTTTGAACATTTGTTTAGAAATAGTATATTGAACATTTCTCCTTTTTTGATGATGAGAAAGGAGGAGAAATGATATAAGAAATGGTATATTGATGACAAACAATGAGTATTTGTAATAAATATTTAAATATGAGTAGAACGTTTCTCCTTTTTGTTGATGACAAAGCGGGAGAAATGGTATATTGATGACGCTTGAAATATTTATTATATGAAACATATTTTGTTTGAAACTTTTATTATGTGATACAAAAAAGATGAATGTTTATTATTAAAAAATTTATCATGTATGGTACCATGGTGATGAATGGTTAAATTGTTAAAATTTTAATGTTTAGTCAATATAGTCAAAATGCTACCTTGAATTTTCAAAGCTGATTGGTTCTTTTAAATTCAAGTTTGCCCTATTTCAAATATGACATATAGATAAAGGGAGTTAAAGTTAACTTTGTCATCAATTGGTTGTCATAATAAAAAAAAGAGAGATTGTTGAATCTCGAATTTTGATGATGAAACCAATTAATATGTTTATAATTTAGTATATGTATTGGAGATAAGTGATGTAGGATTAACTATAATTAAAAAAAGATAAAATAATTAAGAAAGAATATATCATTGGGCCAGAGTCAAGATCAAGCATCGGGCATCGGGCATCAGGCATCAGGGATCGAACATCAGGCTGGAGTTCAGACAATCCGATGGGAGCTTGCCGGGAATTCACCGGAGGTTGACGAGTGTTCGCCGGGAGTTCGTCGATAGGTGGTAGGAAGCTCGCTGGGAGTTCGTTGGAGGTTTACCAGGATTTCGCTTGGAGTTTGCCAATAAGAGATCAGTAGCTCACTAGGGGTTTACCAGAAGGATGCTAGGAGTTTGCCGAAAGATCAATTGATGTGCTGGATAACGAAGATGCATGTTGTAATTATTTGTCTTAAGTGTTATAGTTAACATCTTGATTTGAGTCCTAATTTGAGTTAGTTTTGGAGAAATCCTACTAACTCATTTAGGGGCCAACTGTATCCAATTTGGATCTATTGTTTGTATAATTAAAATACCACATAAATAGATTTATGATTGCCTTAAGAAGTAATAATATGTATACTATTGACATTGATAATTTTTTTGATGGAATGTGTTTTTCAGCCTTAAATGATGATGCATGGATTTGGCATAGGAGACTAGGGCATGCTAGTATGAAAATATTAAACCAAATCTCAACTAAAAATCTAGCAAGAGGATTACCTAGTATTAAGTTTGTCAAAGACAGTTTATGATGCATGCCAAATAGGAAAATAAATAAAAATAGTTTTAAATAAAAAATTAAATAAGCACCTCTAGGCCACTACAATTGATCTATATGGATTTATTTGGATTAATTGATACTACAAGCTTAGGAGGTAGTAAATATACATTTGTTATTGTAGATGATTATCGTAAATACAGTTAGACTTATTTCTTAGCACACAAAAGTGATTCTTTAAATATTTTTTAAAATTTTATAAACTTGTTCAAAATGAAAAGGATTTTATGATTTTATCTATACGTAGTGATCATGGTGATGAGTTTCAAAATCATGACTTTCAAACTTTTTATGAGTCAAATGGGTACAACCTAATTTCTCTACTCCTAGAAATCAACAATAAAATTGAGTAGTGGAAAGAAAAAATTGGAGCTTACAAGAAATGACTAGAACCATGTTAAATGAACATAGCCTACCCAAATATTTTTTGCGCCGAAGCTGTTAACATGACATATTATATTATGCATAGGGTTTTTATAAGACCATTACTCTCTAAAACTCCCTATAAATTATAAAATAATAAAAAACCTAATATGTCATATTTCAATGTTTTTGGCTGTAAATGCTTTGTTTTAAATAAAAAAGAATGCCTTAGGAAAGTTTGATGCAAAATCTGATGAAGGCATTTTTCTTGGTTATTCTTCAACTTCAAAAGCTTATCATGTTTTTAATAAAAGAATATCAGTTATTGAAGAATCTATTCATATTATTTTTAATAATATTTTTGAATTTAAGAAAATTGATTTTGAAGATGATTTTGATTTCGATATTTTAAATTTGAATGAATATCCTCTTAAAAATAACTTGGATGAATCTATTCCAAATCCTTACTTAAGGAATGGAAGTATATAAATGCTTATCCTAAGGAGCATATAATAGGAGATACATCAAAATGTGTTTAAACTCGTTCCTTATTTAATAATTTTTATGCTAATGCTTGATACAGGAATGCCTAATATGCTATAATTAGCTCATGTAAATCTTACCGATCCTCTGGTATTCTCTACAACCTATAATGTTTGTCTAATAGCTTTTAATCTAGCCTACTAAAATATGACAGCTCATAAGCATATTCCTTAGTCAAAGTTAAAGGTGTTTTTCTTCATGACCAAAGAATGAATTAAAGGGGGGTAGTTTCCGGCTATAAGGCACTTACTTTTATAGTTCTCTATACACGAAGGATTGTTCCATACACTAGTACTTATTTTGGTATTTTAGTATTTGATGAAACTTTAGAATTTGATGATATTGTCAGAAGCTCTTTGAGTTCTCTCTTAAACTCTGTATCTCTTCGATGCTTCCTTGAGTGGTAAATCTTAAACTTTGTTTAATATTCTTGGGATGGTAAATTTTATGTATCCTTTTGTGGTTTAAAACTTGGTAGTGAACTATTTATTGATTTTATGTAAGTTCTATCTTGAGTTTGTTTCTTTTCTACAACTGAACTATCGGTTTCTCTTTCTCTTTTAATTTCATTCCTCTTTCTTCCTCTCCTGGTATCAGTTTGATATCAGAATTAAAGGCTAGAGATCATGTTAAGGTAGAATAGAAAAGTAGTTAGTGAAGGTAGTGGCTATAAAGATGATGTTGAATCCTTAAGATTGCAGCCACAAAGATTGCTACACAATCTATAAGAAAAAAATAAAATTATTGAAGAGCTTCGGAGTAGAAACAATTAGCATGAAAATGATGCCTAAATGTTTGGTTCTGATGATGATACACGTCCTTACCCAAGGGAGTTTAGAAGATTTCATGCAATATATAGAGACCAAGTCGAGTGGCAGAATAAATACAACTCAAAGTTGGATATTCTAGAATTTAAAGGTAAAATCAATATTGATGACTTTATTGATTAGCTTCATATGATTGAAAGAATATTCAATGAACCACTAGAACACAAAGGTAAAGCTTGTGGCACTCAAGCTCAAAAGTAATGCATCTTTTTGGTGGGAAAATTTGAAGAAACAAAGAGAACGTGAGGGGTGAATAAGATCATGACATGGGAGAAAATGACAATGGAGTTGAAAAGAAAATACTTAACTGACAATTATAAGCAAGGGATCTTTCTCAAAATCCATAATTTCAAGAAAAAAAGATCTTAATGTGGAGGAGTATACATCAGAGTTTAACAATCTTATGTTAAAAGGAGAGCTTACGGAACCAGAAGAATAAACCATTGCAAGATACTTAGGAGGTCTGAAATATGAGATTACCAAAGTGGTTCAACTCCAACCATATTAGTTTTTGAATGATGTAAGTAAGTTGGCTTTAAAAGTGGAGAAGCAGTAAATGTTTGAAAAGGGTTCTCAATACGGGGCGAAAGATGGTTATATGAAAGGGGAAAATTTCAAGCCTACTATCCAAAGCAAAGTAGTGTCGAAGGTGCAAGACAAGGGTGAAGGATCAGTTGACAACAAACAATCACATATTTCTTCTACACCAAGTGGCCAAAAATACTTTATCATAGTTTTAGGCATATTTCTTCAGATTGTTCAAATATGAGGGTTGCCATATTAGTTGAATAACATAGTGATGGAGAAGGAAATGAAGCCAATGACGAACCAAAATATGATGATGATGATGATGAGGAAGAGGTTACTTATGTTGATCATAGTTTGTCTATTATATTACAATGTAGCTTACAAGTATCATATGTGGCTGAGGATAAAAATTGGGTGAGAAATAATGTATTTCATACAAATGCACTTTTCATGGCAAGGTGTGCTTAGTGATCATTGACAGTGGAAACTTTGAGAATGTGGTATCTATGGAGATAGTGCAAAAGCTAAAGTTGGATACAATCCCTCGTCCACATCCTTACCAATTATACTAGCTACAAAAAGAAAATGACATCAAGGTAACTAAAAGATGTTTAGTTTTATTTTCTATTGGCAAGTATTATAAAAATGAAGTATGGTATGATGTTGCTCATGTGGATGTGTCATTTTCTATTTGATAGACCATGGCATTATGATAGGAGGGTATTTATATTATGGCTGCAAACATACTTATTCTCTTAATGTGAATGAAAAAAATATTATTTTAGCTCCATTATAACATTTTAAAATTACTACACTAAAGAAGGAAGTTAGTGCTTTTATGTCATCTGGTGAATGCAAGGGTGAATTAGAAAGGGGTGGTCATGTTTTAACTCTAGTAGCAGTATAGGATAATGAATATCACAAGGAGCCACCAGCAAATATGAAACCAATCCTGGAGGAATTTCAAGACATTTTATAGGAAGAGATTTCACATGGCTTTCCAACCTGTAAGAGACATTCAACATTACATTGATCTTATTCCAGGGGCTATCCTACCTAACAAGGCAACATATAGAACGAGTTCTAAGGAATATAAAGAACTTCAAAGGCAAGTAGATGAGTTGGTAAAAAGGGGGTTGATTTGGGAGAGAATGAGTTCTTGTGTGGTTCCAGCCTTGTTGGTGCCTAAGAAGGATGGTTCTTGGAGAATGTGTATAGATAATCACACCATTCAACAAAATCACAATCGACTATCATTTTCTATTCCAAGGTTAGATGATTTACTTGATCAATTGTATGGTGCTTCAATTTTCTCTAAAATTGATTTGAGGAGTGGCTATCACTAAATAATAATGAGGCCTAGAGATGAGTAGAAAATAACATTTAAAACTCGCGAAGGCTTATATGAATGGTTGGTTATTTCATTGGGCTATCTAATGCTCCTACCACTTTCAAGAGATTTATGAATCATATACTTAAACTGTGCATTAGGACTTTTATTATAGTTTACTTTGATAACATATTAGTGCACAATAAGAATGAAAAAGAGCATATGAATCATCTTAAGAAGATCTTTCTTATTTTGAAGCAGCAAAAGCTTTATGCTAATCTGAAGAAGTGTGATTTTTTACTCCTAGTGTGGTATTTTCAGGATATATTATTTAAAAAATAGAATCGTGATGGATCAAAGTAAGGTAGAAGCTATTCTTTATTGGCCAGCACTTGCTTCATTATATGATGTAAGGAGTTTCTATAGTTTAACTTCCTTTTATAGAAGATTTACTAACGATTACAGCTCGATTGTTACTCCAATCACCAAATGCCTTAAAAGGTGAGAAACTCAAGTGGACTAATGAGGCTGATAAAGCTTTTGAAATATTAAAAAAAAAGGTGTCCTAAGCTCCTATTTTGGTACTATCCAATTTTGATAAGGTGTTTAAGGTTAAATGTGATGCCTCTAATGTAGGAATTGGTGCTCTTTTGAAACAAGAAGCAAAACTTATTGCCTTTTTGAGTAATAAGTTGAATGATACAAGGAGATATTCTATATATGACAAGACATTTTACGTAATTTATTGAGCTTTATCTCATTAGAGTTAGTATCTTCTTGCCAAGTCATTTGTCCTATATTCTAATCATGAGGCATTAAAGTTTATTAATCACTAGCACAAATTAAACAAAAGGCTTGTAGCTTGGGTAGAGTTTTTACAATCTTATAACTTTATAATTAAGCACAAATCTGGTGTTCAAAATATAGTTGCTTATGTATTAAGCAGAAAATATTCTTTGTTAACATCCATGGAAGTCAAGGTGCTTGGATTTAAGACATTCAAAGATCTCTATGAGGATGATATAGATTTCAACTCAATATAACAAAATTGTAAATCAGGTTCTTTTCAGTAATTTTCTATCCTTGATAGTTTTCTTTTTTGAACTAATGCCTTATGTGTTCCATCTTGTTCTTTGAGACAGGTAATTCTGGCTAAAGCTCATGGTGGTGTTTTGGGAGGACATTTAGGTAGGGACAAGACTCTAGTTCTTGTTCAATTAAATTTCTATTAGTCTATAATATTCAGAGATGTAGAGAGACTTATAAAGTAATACCAAGTGTATCATTTAGTAAAACAAGAAGCCAAAATTCAGGTTTGTACAAAACTCTATTGCTAATGACTAATGCTCCATTGGAAGATATAAGTCTTAATTTTTCTTAGGACTATCAAGAAGTCAAAGGAATAAAGATTCTATCATAGTTATTATTGACAGATTCTCGAAAATGTCTCACTTTATTCCCTGCAGTAAATCAAATGATGCATCTCATATTGTTGATTTGTACTTCGAGAAGATTGTTAGATTATATGATATTCCAAGAACTATAGTGTCTGATCAAGACTCAATATTTCTTAGCCATTTTTTGAGAACTCTATGGAGGAAGCTGGATATATTTTTGAATTTTAGTAGCTCTCATCATCCATAAACTTATGGGCAAACAAAGGTAACAAATAGAAGCTTGGGAAACTTGCTTAAAAACGATGTTGGCAAGAACATTAAGCAATGAGATCTCATTCTTCCATACATTGAGTTTATTTGTAATCGTTCCCTGCATCATACCGTTGATAGAAGTCCTTTTGATGTTGTTTATGGCACTAATCCTACTAATCCTTTAGACTTAATCCCTCATTCTACAACTAAGCAATTTAGTGGAGATGATGATGAGAGGGCTAAGTAGATAAAGAAGTTGCATGAGAGTGTTAAAGCAACCATTGATAAGCAAAATGAGAGTTACAAGCAAGCTGCCAACAAACACAAAAAGCATATGGAGTTTAATATAGGTGATTTGATCCATATTCATCTAAGGAAGGAGAGGTTTCCACCAGGTAAATTTAGGAAATTAAAACCAAATGCTGATAGTATATTCAAGGTGCTTAAGAGAATTGGTAAGAATGCTTACAAGATCGAGCTACCTGAAGATTATGAGGTATCCTCAACATTCAATGTGATTGAATTAAGTCCTTATCATGGTGGTAGTTCAAATTACGACTTGACATGAGAGTGCCTAATTAGCTACAATTAGCCCATGTGAATCTTACTAATCCTATAGTATTCTCTATAACCCACAATATTTGTCTGATAGCCTTTATCCATCCCATTCAAATATGACAGCTCATAAGCATATTCCTTAGTCAAAGTTAAAGGTGCTTTTCTTTATGATCAAGAAATGCATTAAAGGAGGTAGTTTTCAGCTGTACACTTAATTTTGTAATTCTCAATGCATGAAGAGTTGTTTCATGCACTAGTACTTATTCTGGTATTTTAGGGTTTAAAGGAATTTTAGAATTTGATGATATTGGCAGAAGCTCTTTGAGTTCTCTCTTAAACTCTATTATCTTTTGGATTCTTCTTTGAGTGGCGAATCCTTTGTTATAGTTCTATATCCTTATCTAATATCCTTAGGGTGGTGAATTTTCTATATCCCTTTATGATTTTAAACTTGGTGGTTAACTATTTATTGATTTTATATAAGTTTTATCCCGAGTTTGTTTCTTTTCTATAACTCGACTATTGGTTTTTTTTTCGAATTTCATTCATCTTTCATCCTTCCCCGGTATCAACTCCATATTTTTATCTCAAATTAAACCAAAATAGATTGATAAAGCCCTAAAAAATTATTCTTGGGTTATTACAATGCATGAAGAGTTAAACCAATTTGAGAGAAATGAGGTGTCGAAGCTTGTTCCTAGACCTAGTGACCATTTAGTGATTAGTACTAAATAGATCTTTAGAAATAAGTAAGATAAAAATGGTATCGTGGTTAGAAACAAGACTAGATTAGTGGCCAAACGTTTCTACCAAGAAGAAGGAATTGATTATGAAGAAGCATTCGCTCCTATGACAAAGTTGAAGCCATAAGGATGCTCCTTACATCTACTTCTTTTAATAATTTTAAGTTATTTTAAATGGATGTCAAAAGTGCTTTTCTTAATGATTTCATTTCTGAAGAGGTTTATATTGAACAACCCCCTAGTTTTGAAAATAATCCCTTTCTGAATCATATTTTCAAATTATCAAAGGTTCTTTATGATTTAAAATAAGCCCCTAGGGCTTGGTATAAGAGACTTAGTTATTTTTTATTTCAAATAATTTTTTAAAAGGCCAGGTAAATATAATATTATTTATTAAGTATTTTAAAAATAATTTTTTTATTATTTAAATTTATGTGGATGATATTAATTTTTGT
Organism: Ensete glaucum; assembly: GCA_021527575.1. Lineage (NCBI taxonomy): Eukaryota > Viridiplantae > Streptophyta > Magnoliopsida > Zingiberales > Musaceae > Ensete > Ensete glaucum. The sequence continues at coordinate 7,909,882 of CM038556.1, forward strand.
TCTTCTAATGAATCCTTAAGTGGATCTTTCATCAAGAGCATGAGCCAAGAGTTTGAAATAAGCTTAGCAGGCAAATTAACCTTTTTCTTAAGACTACAAATAAAATATTTAAATAATAATATTTTTATAAGTCAAACTAAGTATACTTTAGATTTGTTAAAATAATTTGGTAAGGACAATGCTAAGACGATAAACACCCATGAGTACTTCTACAAAATTAGATTTAGATAATAAAGGAAAAAATTTTGATAAAAACACCTATAGAAGAATGATAGGTAGTTTGTTATATTTAACTGCTAATAGACCAGATATAATGTTTAGTGTTGGATTATATGTAAGATTTTAATTCAATCATAAATATTCTCATTTTAAGATAGTTAAATGAATATTTAGATATTTAAAAAAACTTTGAGTTTAGGATTATGGTATCCTAAATCCAAAATTTTTGATTTACTTATCTATTCGGATGTCGATTTTGGAGGTTGTAGAATAGATAAAAAGGGTACAACCAAGGCATGACAATTCTTAGAATACTCACTTGTTTCTTGGTGTTTCAAAAAATAAAATTTGGTTACATTATCTACAGCCGAAGCTAAGTACACAGTAATAGGTGCATACTGTGTATAAGTTGTTTAGATAAAAAAAACCCTAGAAGAATTTACTTAAAAAAATAATCCTATAAAATGTGATAAAATTAGTACAATATGTTAAACGAAAATCTCATTCAATACTCAAGAACTAAATATATTGACATTATGTATCACTTTATTTGAAGAGAATTAGGAATGTTAAATCTTCCAAATGCATAATTTGCTATCATATTTTTAAAACTTAGTTATTGCAAAGTGAGCTCTCTTTTGAAATGATTTTACATTATTCTTGAAATTTACAAAAGAAAAAATGTGTTTCATGAATTTTTGTGATGCTTGATATATGATTCATGAGCTCTCTTATGAATCCTCCCTCTTAATATTGATCCTTGGATTGTTGGATTTATAAACCCTCTTTCGAATCCTCCCTTTTAAGAAAAATATTTTGATTCTTGGATTCATAAATCTTTGATATAATACTTTCAAATATAACCCTCCCTCTTGATATTTGAATTTTTTTCGATACTTGACTCTTGATTCTTGGACTCTTTAATATACTTGACTCCTACCTTCTTCTCATACTTCTATATTTTTACAAAGGGGGAGAAAGGAATTTGATGTGATACTTGTGATTTGATTCTCTTTATGATGAACAAATTCCTCTCTTTTTCTTCTTATTTTACACAGGGGGAGATATGGCATGATTGATGACATATGCTAAATGTTATGAAAAATGGGGAGATATGGCATGATTGATGACATATGCTAAATGTTATGAAAAATGTTCACATATGTGTTAGACATTTCTCCTATCTGTTGATGACAAAGGGGGAGAAATAACATGATTGATGACATATGCTAAATGTTTGGTCTGAATATTTTTTGTTTAAAATGTTTATCATGTGATACCAAAAAGACGAATGTTTATTATTAAAAATTTTATCATGTATGAGTATCATGGTGATGAATGGTTAAATTGTTAAAATTTCAATAATTAGTCAAAATGGTCAAAATGCTATGAATTCAAATGTAATTATTTCTTTTGATTTCAAGTTTTTCAATTATGGCATATAGATAGGGGAGTTAAGGTTAACTCTGTTATCAATCGGTTGTCATCATAAAAAAAGAAAGAGATTGTTGAATCTCGGATTTTGATGATGAAACCAATTGGTGAGTTTATGATCTAATCAATATCTTGGAGCTAAGTGATGCAGGACTAACTATGCTTGTAAAAAGGCAAAACAATCTGATGTTGCGCCGGAGTCAAGATTGGACATCAAGCTAGGGCTTCGGACAATGCAGCAAGAGCTCGCCAGGAGTTTTTTCTAGGCGTTTGTCGAAGATGATCGGGAGCTCGTCGGGAGTACACTAGGAGTTTTCCGAAAAATGATCAGGAGTTGCCTAGGAGTTCACCAGAGGGATGTCAGAAAGTTTACCGGAAGTTCGAAAGATCGATTGACATGCTGGACAACAAGATCGATTGCAATTGTTTATCTTAGTATGTTATAATTAGCATCTTGATTTGAGTCCTAATTTGAGTTAATTTCGGAGAAACCCTACTAACTTAAATTAGAGGCCAACAGGATCCACTTTAGGTTTTATTTGAGCTCATGATAGAGCTCATTTCGTTGACCTGAAAGGAGGTGAAAATGAGGTACAAGTAGGGTACAAAATATTAGGAAACCTCAGTGAGTGCATCACATACACAGAGGAAATCAAAATAAAATCTGATTTTCTCATATAGATCAAATAGTCATGCAAAAGATTAGGGTCATGAGAAAAATCACAAAAACTGAAAAACTGCAATGTGTGAGAGATTTATTTTACTTAGGGAGATCGTATATCCCTATAGTAGTATCCACACAATGGAGAAGATGAAGGAGGTCAAACGTCCTCCTCTTTAGCGGTATCCACACGATGGATCTCTACAGCGGAACTCCTCCAATCTGATCTTGCAACTCTTGCTCAGAGGGAGAGAGCATAATAGGAGGTGGAGACTAAAGCTATAGCCTATCAACCATGAATCTCCCCTCATATTTATAAAAGGCCACCAAAAACCCTAGAGCTTTTGCCTTAATGGGTATTGGATCTCCATCCAATTACCCACGAATCTTGTATTATTGGATCTCTATCCAATAATCTCCTTAGGCCTCTAATTGGGCCTTAATCAAGGAGCCCATCAGTATATGGTCTCATATAATGAGAATAGGGGCTAATTGGATCTCCATCCAATCCTCTATTCGTTGAAGCAACCACCATATATGTGTGACCCTCTAGGCTCGATACCGAGCAGACCGTGAGTCTCTCCCATCAGAACTCCTTCTGATATAGTGAATTATTATCCTCATAATAATTCACTCGACTCATCGACTATGGATGTACTAGGCCACTATGCCATAGTCCCCGAACGGTACAAAAGGATCGAATCCATTAGACCTGTTTGTCCTGAGTTACCGTGTATCTATAATCCCTCATCCAACTAATATTCCAAAGACCATATATTGGACATGGTACTGTCAGGTCACATACATAATCCGTCAATGTCTCGCTCTAATCGGATTCTCCCGGATAACTTTTTCTCTCTCAATCCGAATGACCCTGGCTACGGATTTGTCTGAGCAAGCATATATGGGATATTCCTCTCATGATACCGAGAGTGGATGATCCTCTATTGACACTCAATTATTTTCATAAGGTTGACTTCCAATCCTGATAACCAGTTGTATCATATCTGGAGCTTTCCAAACCTGTAAGTTTGGTGTCAAAGAAAGGAGTACTCAAACAAGACATCCTTAGTGTCTCAAGTCCAAGGACCAGATACACAACTGGGACTATGGAATCACTATCTGACATTAGGTATCATTAACCATACAGTATTCCATAAGCGGATCAATCAGTGAACTCATTCTCCAATGAGCACTTGTACTATATCCTTAGTGTCTCTACACAAGTGGCTATGAGACCAGCCACCTCCATCATATGGACGGGTATATAGTACACCTGTCTGTCCGATTATTTCGATATCCCTCTCGAGTAACTTATGACCAGGATTATTTAGGATCTGTATTTAAAGGTAAATCGATCTCATTATCATGATCTCATCACGATCTGATTCTCAATACATAGAACCAATGACATCACTATATATATATATATATATATATATGCAATAGATAATATAATATAAGAATATGTCAATATTAATCATAAGCAAAAAAAGATCACACAGTGTGTCATACGTGTCATCACTCATGTAATTGGCTTGTAGGACACCGATAACTAGTAATCTCCCACTTGACTTGAAGTCAATCACCTATGTGTCTGATCCCTATCAGACCATTGTGATGCTCAAATACAATCTGAGCCAACGGCTTCGTCAGTGGATCTGCATTGTTATCTTCGGGTGGAACTCTTTTCATTGTGATATCTTTATGGGTTATGATCGTTCTAATCAGATGGAACCTTTTCAGAACAATTCTGATGAGATATGGGTTCCCTTACTAGAGTTATCACCCTATTGCTATCATAATATATTGGAGTCAGCTCCACACTGCTTGATATGACTTTTAAATCTTTAATCAACTTCTTCATCCACACCCCTTCCTTTGCTGCTTTTCTTGTAGTAAAGTATTCTGCCTCTGTAGTTGAGTCAGTAGTAATATCTTGCTTGGAACTCTTCCAGCTTACTACTCCTCCATTCAGGGTGAAAATATACCCTAAATTTATCTTGCTATCATCAATGTCAAACTAAATACTCGAGTCTATGTAACCCTCAACCTAGAGGCTACCTCCTCTATATACCAGTAAAAGATCCTTAGTTCTTCTCAAGTACTTAAGGGTACACTTTACTGCCTTTCAGTATTCTAAACCTGGATCTGCCTGATACCTACACGTGACACTTAGAGTATGTGCTATATCAGGCTTGGTACATAGCATTGCATACATGATAGACCCTATCGCTGAGGCATAAGGTATCTTATCCATGTCTGCTCTTTCTTCAGGAGTCTTTGGGTACATACTCCTAGAAAGTGATATTCCATATCTCATCAGTATAAGACCTCTCTTGGAATTCTCCATGCCAAACATTTTGACAATGAAGTCTATATACCTAGACTGGGACAAGCCAAGTATCCTTTTGGATCTATCTCTATAGATCCGATCCCCAAAATATAGGATGCTTCCCCTATGTCTTTCATGGAAAAGTTTTTGGATAGCCAAGCCTTTACTGTAAAGAGCATTCCTACATCATTTCCAATGATTAGGATGTCATCCACATATAGCATCAAGAAGGTGATAGCGCTCCCACTTACCTTTATGTACACACAAAGCTCATCTTTGTTCTTAACGAAGTCATAAGATCTGATCACCTCATCAAATCTTGTGTTCCAACTTCAGGAAACTTACTTCAATCCATAAATGGATCTAGGCAACCTATACACTTTATATGGACTCTCTTTGGATACGAATCCCTCTGGCTGTATTATATAGACCTCCTCCATGAGGTTGCCATTGAGGAATGCCATTTTAACATCCATTTGTCAGATCTCATAGTCATAGTGTGCTACAATAGCCAAAATAATTCTAATAGACTTAAGTATGGCTACAAGTAAAAAGGTTTCGCATAGTCAACTCCTTGTCTTTGACGATATCCTTTAGCTACCAGCCTTGCTTTATAGGCTACTACTTTTTCATCTATTTCGATCTTCCTCTTGAAGATCCATTTGCAGCTGATAGGTACAATACCCTCAAGTATATCCATAGGGTTCCAAACCTTGTTAGAGTACATGGAATCCATCTCAGAATTTATGGCTTCTTGCCACTTCTCGAAGTCTATACTCATAATCGCCTCTTCGTAGATATGAGGATCAACATCTTGAGAGTCATCTCCACTGATATATCCTATATATCTTTCAGGAGGGTGAGATACTTTACTAGTCCTACTCAAAGTTAGAATTTGTGTGTTAGGTACCTAAACAAACTCGGGCTCTGGAATGGTGCTTGAGCTAGGTTCTCCAACCTCGCTCAATTCTATCTCACTCCCACTATTTCCACCAAGAATGTGTTCTTTCTCAAGAAACACAACTTTCTTGACAATAAAGACCTTTCAGTCCTCGGGATGATAGAAATAATACCCCAAAGTCTCCTTAAGGTATCCCACGAACATACACCGTTCCATCCTTGATTTCAACTTGTCGAGGTTGTGTCTTCTAACGTGGGCAGGATAACCCCAAATCTTAACCACCTTAAGATTAGGCTTCTTTCCTTTCTATATCTTATATAATATAGATACTACCGACTTTGATGGAACTATGTTCAGAAGGTAAGCTGCGGTCTCTAAGGTGTACCCCCAGAATGAGATGGGTAGATCAGCGAAACTCATCATAGACAGCACCATGTCTAACAGGGTGTGATTACTCCTTTTTGATACACCATTGAGCTGAGGTGTATAAGGAGGTGTCCACTGGGATAGAATTCCATTGTTCATGAGGAAATGAGTGAACTCTGTACTCAAGTACTCTCCTCCTCAATCTAATCAATGAGTTTTAATACTCTTTCCAATCTGGTTCTCCATCTCATTCTTATATTCCCCGAATTTCTCAAAGGGCCTTAGATTTGTACTTCATTAAGTATATATGTCCATACCAAGAGAAATCATTAGTGAATGTAATAAAGTATGAGTAACCATATATAGCCTGAGTCAACATGGGACCACATATATCACTATATATGAGTTCCAATAAGTCAGTGGCTCTCTCTCCAGTTCTACCAAAAGAAGAGTTGGTCATTTTTTCATGAAGGCATGGTTTGCAAGTTACATATGACTCATAGTCAAATGGATCTAAGTATCTATCTTTTAGCAACTTTTGAATCCTTCCCTCATGTATATGACCTAGCCTACAATGCTATAGGTATGCATTATTTACCTCATCTCTTTTCCTCTTAGACATATTTATATTCATGATATATAGAGAAGTATCTAACATATATTAACCATTTATAAGGGTCCTTCTAGTGATGATCTCATCATCCATAATTATTGAATAATTATTATTCTCAAAAACTAATTTATATCCACTAATTATCAAACAAGAAATGAAAATAATATTTTTAATAATAGAAGGGATAAAATAGCATGCATCTAATGCAATAATAGCTCCACTAGGCAAATGTAGGATGCCTCCACCCCCCCAACAGCAACTGTAGCAACTCTTGCTCCATTGTCCATTTTGAGGTCTATCTCGCCTCTAGCCACTCTCCTAGATCTTGCCAGAACTTGCAATAAATTACAAATATGATAAGCACTCCCGGTATCCAATACCCATATGTTATTATAAAAATCTGACAAGTGAAGACTGATCATGAATACACCTGAAGCTTTTCTAAGCTTCTATTTCACCTTATCTGTAAGGTAGTCCTTACAGTTCCTCTTCCAGTTCTCGTCTTAGCCGTAGTGGAAGCACTATCCTTTGTCTTTTGCTAGGTCTTTCTTGGCAACCTTTGCTTTACCTAGTCTTTCTTTGTCTTTACCCTTTTTAAGGGTCTTATTAGCATTCCTTTTCCTATTAGTCTCACTAATATAGAGAACTGACTTCTCTTTCTTGATGGTACTCTCAGCTTCCCTCAACATATTGAGGAGCTCAGGTAGAGTCACCTCAAACTTATTCATATTAAGGATAATAATAAACTGTGAAAAGGAATCTGGTAGGGACTGAAGTATAAGATCAACATATAAGTTATTCTTTAAGACTATCTTTATACTTCACAAAGTGAGTGATCTCATCCTCGCTTGTCCTTTCCTCCAGCATGGACACTATCGTATTAAGGACATATATGATTTTCTCCTTCATGAGAACAATTCTTAAATTACAGAGCCTTTGGACCAATGAGGCGATTGGTATTAAATGTCACATAGGGGTTTTGCAAGTGACAAATAAGATATAGTGAAAATAAATAACATATAGATTTTGTAAAAAATACTAATTAAGATATGGACTTCTATCTTAATATACTTCTACTATTTTTCTAGCGACTCACGCAACACCCTCGACACGTGAGATGAAAGTCTCCGGCAGACTCCTAGTAGGGATCGGGATTCAATTGGCATCTTAGTGCAATCTCGAAGGACTCGACCAACTACACTAAGCCCAAAAGGTAGACAACTCTTGTCAATCACAACTTCTTGTGATTCCCGTCATGTTCGACCTCTGAATCATCATGGTCTCGACTGCTCGACCAACTATGAAGTTTAGTTAAGTCATCACCATCGTTACAAGATGAGTCTGATTCGATGAATATGCTCTTGATTGCTCAACCAAGTCATATTATGTCCTCAAATCATTGGTGACATATATATGTTGTAGGCAAGAACTCGATCACATAGATAGGTGAGCCTCGAGTAACTCAACAAACTCAACCTATATCGAGATTCAATTTCTTCCTATATCGATGGAAGGTCACGTGAGTCAATCTTATTGTCTCACGCTTACCGACTTTATATTATCGTAGGAGGGGTTTTTGTTTTCTATCGGTCTCCTAATATGTCGTGTCACATACATACATATTTAATATATATCTACATCACATGCAAATATATATATACATATATCTAGTTAGTGTATAACACATCACACATGCAAGCCATAATGGATGATCATGAGCCATCACCTAATATGATTAAGCCCGAGCCAATGGGCCTAATCACTCACAATAGGATCTATGTGTGCATCGGCGCATCTCCATGTCCTGTGATTGTTGATCTCGTCATCATCGATTCCGTCGGATCATTACATCACCATGCGTTGTAATCTCCCGCTACGGCATCGTGGGTCCCATTGTCACCTCCACGCTCCCACCATGCCTCTCCATGTAATTATAAATAATCACAGGCACGTAGGCCCGATAATAAATGACAAAAATGGAGGCTCGCAAGTCCCAATAATAATAATAATCATAATTACATGCATCACAACATATGGCTCATGATCATCCATCCACATCATACATCATATGTACATCATATCATATATAGGATTACTATATATATAATAATAATTAATTATTTATTTTTTTGGAATCAGGACATGCTTGAAATTTCTAGAATTGTCAAGGATATTTTCATAATTCTGGATGAGAGGACAGTACTCGAAATTTTTATAATTATTGAGGGCATTTTTGAAATTCTGTACATGATGACAATCCTCGAAAATTTTGAAATTTAAAGGGGCAGGATCGTTATTTTCTCAAAATGATGCCCTAACCCCTCTTGCCCCATCTGCCGTCGCCCGCCTCGGATGGCGGCGGGGCTTCCCTCATGCCACCTTTTTACGGGCCGTCATGCTGCCCTGAGCACTTCCGCCTGGCTGCTGCCCATGGCGCCTTGGCCACGGCCATGGTGGCTCCTCCTCCATGCTGCCTTCACTGCGAAACATAGCAAGAATGCGTAAAATGATTCTACATGATTCAATCTCATCACAAGCAATTTAAAACCAATCTTTCACACGAAAACCTTGGCTCTGATACCACTGTTGGGAAACCTCAGCAGGTGCATCACATGCATAGCGAAAATTAAAACAAAAATCAATTTTCCCATACAGATCAAATCGTTGTGCAAAAGATTGGAGTCACGAGAAAAACTATAAAAATTGAAAAACCATGATGTGTGAGAGATTTATTTTACCTAGAGAGATCGTATATCCCTGTATTCCAGATCTGGATAGAGAAGATGAAGGAGGTCATGCGTCCTCCTCTCTAGTGGTATCCACATGATGGATCTCTGCAGCAAAACTCCTCTAATCTGATCTTGTAACTCTTGCTCAGAGCGAGGGAGGAGAATAGGAGGTAGTGGCTAAAGCTACAACCTATCAACCATGAGTATCCCCTCTTATTTATAAAGAGCCACTAAAAACCCTAGGGCTCCTATCTTAGTGGGTATTGGATCTCCATCAAATTACCAACTAACCTTGTATTATTGGATCTCTATCCAATAATCTCCTTAAGCCTCTAATTGGGCCTTAATTAAGGAGCCCATCAGCATAGGGTCTCATCTAATAAGAATATGAGCTAATTAGATCCTTATCCAATCCTCTATTCGCTGTAGCATCCACCATATGTGTGTGACCCTCTAGGCCCGATACCGAGTCGGCTATGAGTCTCTTCCATCAGAACTCCTTCTGATATAATGAATTATTATCCCCATAATAATTCACTCGATTCATCGACTATGGATGTACTAGACCACTACGCCATAGTCCCTAGATGGTACCGGGGGATCGAATCCATCAGACCTGTCTGTCCTGAGTTACCGTGCATCTATAATCCCTCATCTAACTAATATCCTAAAGACCATATATTGGGCATGGTACTGTCAGGACACAAACGGAATTTGTTATAGTCTCGCTGTAATCGGATTCTCCCAAAGAACTCTTTCTCTCTCAATCCGAATGACCTTGGCTAGGGATTTCTCTGAGAAGTATATATGGGATATTCCTCTTATGATACCGAGAGTGGATGATCTTTTATTAATACTCAATTGCCTTTGTAAGGTTGGTTACCAATCCTGATAACCAGCTATACCAGATCTGAAACTTTCTAAACCTGTAAGTCTGGCGTCAAAGAAAGGAGTACTCTACAAGGCATCCTTGGTGTCTCAAGTCCAAGGATCAGATACACAACTGGGACTATGTAATCAATGTCTGACATTAGGTATCATTAACCATACAGCATTCCATAAGCAGATCAATCAGTGAACTCATTCTCCAATGAGCACCTGTACTATATCCTTAATGTCTCCATACAAGTGGGTATGAGACCAGCTGCCTCCATCATATGGATGGGTATATACTACATCAGTCTATTCGATTATCTCAATGTCCCTCTCGAGTAATCTATGATTGGGATTATTTAGGATTTATGTTTAAAGGTGAATCAATCTCATTATCATGATCTCATCACGATCCGATTCCCAATGCACAAAATCAAGGATATCACAATATATATATATATATATATATATATATATATATATATATATATATATATATGTAACAGATAATATAATGTGAGAATATGCCAATATTAATCATAAGCAAAAAAAGATCACATAACGTGTCACACGTGCCATCACTCACGTAATTGGCTTGTAGGGCACCTGTAACCAGCACAAAATAGTACTAAAAATATTATTTTTGAGTTTCTCAGTGGTAATACTATACTATCGCCACCCAAAATCTCTAGGCACTTTCAATAGTAGTATTGTCGGTAATACCACCTGTACCCAGATTTTCCGGAGAAGGATTGAATTTTGGCTCTAATTTCTGAAACAAATTGGGGTCTATAAATACCCCAAGAATAAAGCAAGAAATTACTATAAAAGTGAACAAAATCTTTTAGAAATTTCTATAAAAATCAATTGAGAGCTTCCCTTGTGTCCTTCAAGTCTAAAGTGAGTTTAAGGGAAAAGGTGAAAGATTTAAATGTTCATCTGTTGAACCTATGAAAAGAAGAAAAGTGTGTAAGGGGTAGTTGATCTTCGCCCTTCAATGAAAATTATTAGTGGACACTGGTGGGCCTCGATGAAAGAGTACTCGAGAGTGGACGTAGGTCAAGATTGACCAAACCACTATAAAATTCTATGAGCTTCTCTTATTTATCTTCTTTCAATTTCCTCTTGATTTTAGTAGTTCATAACTAGTTCTAAGATAAGCTCAAGCTTGTCCATTCAGTTATAAATCGGTCTTTAATTTGCTCTTAATGAATTCCAACCAAAAGTGCTTTCGATTTTGATTTTAATATAAGCAAAATTTTTCACTAATTCACACAAACCCCCCCGCCCCCCCCCCCCCCACCCCGTTTAAATTCAATCCTAACACCTCAAACACTTGATTATTAAGAAATATGATCTTTCATTTGACATCTTTGTTTTTGAGTTTAAGTAGGTAAGTATAAGTTTAATTCACTATAAAATAGTAGCCATATCAATTATCTTATATATAAAGTATTTTAAAAAGTATGCTTCTAATTGTATGATCATCATGAGCTAAATATGAATATATATATATATATATATATTTTACAAGCATAAAAATATATAATTTAAAATAAAAATATCTTGTATGCATGCATATAGGATGGTGGGTGGTGTGGGAGTACATGTGTTTTCTATTATGTGTGTTGTGTGAATGCATGAATATGTAATGACGTATGTTGAATTATAGATTTTGATGATGAAATCAATTGATGGGTTATTGATCTAACATGCGTGTTAGAGATGATTGATGCAGGATTAACTACGGTGGAGAGAAAATTATAATCAGAGGTTTGGCCAAAGTCAAGTCCAAGCATCAGACTAGAGTTAGGATAATGCTAGGGAACTTGCTTGGAATATGTTGGGAGCTTGCTGAAGGTATCAGAAACTTGTCGGGGGTTCGACAGAAGCTTGTCGAAGGAGATCAAGAGCTTGCCAAGATGACGCAAGGGAGTTCACCGAAAGAAGACTGAGATACTCGCTAGAAGATTGTTGGGGGTAGCCAAAAAGCTTATCAGAATTTAAGAGGGTCTTGAGTTAGATTTGGAAGGGATCAATTTAACTCAAGTGAAGCAAACCAGGTCCACTTTAAAGAGTGGATTGAGCTTAAGTCGAGCTCAATTAGTTGACTAAGGAAGTGATTAATTGAAGGTACAAAATAGGATTGGAAAAGTGTAGGGAATCACTTTTCCGAGATTCCCGACGGTTGTATCGCCACTGCCCAATTTTTTGGATTGCTTTTGGCGATAGTCTGGCGCTAGCAGTGGTACCGCTTGTACCTGGCTTTTTCGGGTGTGTTTAAAATCTTGGCTTTAAATTCTGAAGTCAATTGGGGGTTATAAATATCCCAAGTTTTCTTGTATTTAATATAATAATTTTGGGCTAAAAATTTTGAGAAAAAAAATTATGTGCTAAACTTGTAAGAAATAAAAAAAAGGTTAGGAGAGTGAGGAAAGTCTTGTAATACTTGTAAATCTCTCTTGTAAGGTTGTAAGGTTCATCTCCTAAGCCTAGCAAAAGGAAAGAGAAAGCTGTAAAGGTTTGATCTTCACTAAAATAAGATTAATAGTGGACGCAAGTGAGCCTCAGAGAAAAGGACTCAGGAGTGCATATAGGCCTGGTTGAGACTGAACCACTATAATTGTGAGTGTCTTTATTTGCTTTGCTTTTTACTTTTTAATGCTCTAAATTTGCTTATTATCAAAACTGAGCTTCAATCTCTCTACTTCTTTTAAGTCGGCTTTAAATCGATTTTATCGAAATATAAAAAGAAGCTTTCATTTTTTCTTCACTTTTTGAAATCAAAGGTTTTTAAACGAGCTCAATTAATCTTGACTAATTCAAACCCCCCCAGTGCCAATTAATCCTAACAATTGATATCAGAGTGAGATTCTACTCATTGGACTAAAAACATAAGTGAGTAAATAGCTTCGTTTGGCATGAACAAGTGACATTCTATTGCATGTCCGCCCATGTTCAATGGGACGGATTACACTTATTGAAAAACTAAAATATGTATTTTCTTGATTTCCATGGATTTTGATTTATTGTATATAGTAGAAAATGGTTTTGAAAAATCTTCTAAGCCCATGAATGAATGGAACAAATTTGAAAATAAAGCTTTTTCATTGAATATGAAGATTATGAATGTCTTATTTTATGCTCTCAACAAAAATAAATTTAATCGAGTTTCTGTTTGTAAAATTGCTTATGATATTTGGCATACATTAGAAATCACACACGAAGGCACCAGTAGAGTTAAAGAATCTAAGATTAATATTTTAGTTCATAGTTATGAATTGTTTAGAAGGAAACCAAGTGAGTCCATTGGAGATATGTACACCCATTTCACGGATATCGTCAATGGTCTAAAAGCACTTAGCAAATATTTTTCTAATTTTAAACTTGTTAGTCAAATTTTAAGATCTCTTCCTAAATATTAGAGTCCTAAGGTAACTGCTATGTAAGAGGCCAATGATCTTAATAATCTTCCTCTTTAAAAACTTATTGGATCTCTTATGACATATGATCTAAACTGTAAAGCTCATGACAAGCTTGATAAAACCTTTTCAAAGAATAGGAAAGATTTAGCACTGATAACTGTAGATAACTCCTCGAGTGAAACATCGAGTGATGAGGACCATGACATTGTACTATTATCTAAAAAATTTATAAAAAAGCACAAAAATTATAAAAATAAAAATAAACTAGAAAAGAATAATATTATATACTTTGAATGTAAAAAAAAATGATATTTTAAATTTAAATATCCTCAATTAAAGAAGAAGACACCATATAAGAAGAAAGCTCTTTCAATAACATGGGATGACTCATACTCATTAGATGAAGAGGAGCATAGCAGAAAAGAAGTAGCCAACTATGCTCTCATGGTCATCTAAGACGAGGTTAGTGAATGCTCAAGTATTTCTTTTACTAAATTGCTAAATATGTTTCGTGAATTATTTGATGAATTTTAAAAATTATTAAATCTTATAAGTCACTTAAAAAAGAATATGATTCTTTAGTTAGTAGATTTGATCAAATGCATGATACTTTTTCATTACATAATCTTTGCTTTAAATATGAAACACTAGAAAATGTTGAAAAGGAAAATATCATGCTAAAACAAACATTAGAAAATTTTAGAATAGAGAATAAATCCCTAAATATGATCCTTAACAATAATGGTCATGTTAATAGAAAAAGAGGTATAGGCTTTGTTGGCAACACTCTGCTAGTTACAAGTGCCTTGCAAGCCAATCACGTGAGTGATGGCTTGTGTGACACGCTATGTGATCTTTTTGCTTATGATTAATATTGGTATATTCTCACATTATCTGTTACATATATATTATGATGTTCTTGGTTCTGTGCAATGGGAGTCGGATCATGATGAGATCATGATAATAAGATCGATTCACCTTTAAACACAGATCCTAAATAATCTCGGTCATAGGTTACTCGAGAGGGACATTAAGATAATCGGACATATCAATGTACTATATACCCATCCATATGATGGAGGAGGCTGGTCTCATAGCCATTTGTGTAGAGACACTAAGGATATAGTATAGGTGCTCATTGGAGAATGAGTTCACTGATTAATCCACTTATGAAATATCGTATAGTTGATGATACCTAATGTCAGACAGTGATTCCATAGTGCCAGTTGTGTATCTGGTTCTTTGACTTGAGATACCAAGAATGCCTTGTATGAGTACTCCTTTCTTTGATGCTAGACTTACAAGTTTGGAAAGCTCCAGATCTGGGACAATTGGTTATCGAGATTGGTAGCCAACCTTATAAAGGCAATTAAGTATCAATAGAGGATTATCCACTCTCGGTATCATGAAAGAAATATCTCATATATGTTTGCTCAAACAAATCCCTGGCTAGGGTCATTCGAATAGAGAGAAAGAGTTTTTCGATAAAATTTGATTAGAGCAAGACATACTGATTCCGTTTGTGACCTAACAGTATTATATCCAATATACGGCCTCTAGGATATTAGTTGGATAAGGGATTATAGATACACGGTAACAGAGGACAGACAAATTTGATGGATTCGATCCCCTTGTACCGTTTGGGGACTATGGCATAATGGCCTAGTACGTCCATAGTCGATGAGTCGATTGAATTATTATGAAGATAATAATTCACTATATCAGAAGGAGTTCTGATGGGAGTAACTCACAGCTAGCTCGGTATCGACCCTAAAGGGTTACATACATATAGTGGATGCTTCAGTGAATAGAGGATTAGATGAAGATCTAATTAGCCTCTATTCTTATTAGATGAGACGTTATTCTGATGGGCTCCTTGATTAAGATCCAATTAGAGGCCTAAGAAGATTATTGGATAGAGATTCAATAATGCAAGGTTAGTGGGTAATTTAATGGAGATCTAATACACACTAAGGCAGGAGCCCTAGTTGGTGGCTCTCTATAAATAGGAGGGGAGACTCATGGTTGATATGCTGTAGCTTTAGCCACCACCTCCTATTCTCCTTCCTCCCTCTATGCAAGAGTTACGAGATCCGATCAGAGAAGTTTCACTATAGAGATCCATTGTGTGGATACCGCTAGAGAGGAGGATACTTGACCTCCTTTATTCTCCATCTAGATCTGAAATATAGGGATATACGATCTCCTTAGGTAAAATCAATCTCTCACACATCGTGATTTTTCGGTTTCTACGCTTTTCTCGTGACTCCAATCTTTTGCACCACAATTTGATCTACATGGGAAACTAATTTTTTGTTTTGATTTATATTGTGCATGTGATGCTCCCACTGAGGTTTCCAACACACTCAACAAAAGTCAACCATTTTTGTTAGAGGACCCACTCTTAACTTACCACCAAAAATTAAATGTAACTTTCGTGGCATATTATGACATATAGCCTACTGATGTTCATTTATAAAATATAGTCTACATAAATTAATTTAGGTTCCTAAAGGAAGTATAAACAACCTCAAGCCAGTAGAGAAAATGGGAAGAACCTTTGATGAGGGACCCAAACTCAAATGGGTACTTAAATCAGAACTCCTCTTGTAGAGTTATCTCCTAACAAGACTAGGAGCACTAAATAATGTTTTGAAAGTATATGCTCAAGACATATTACTTGAGATATAACACTCTTTAAAGCCACTAGCCTAAGTAACAGTAAGAAAAATTATTAAAAATAAAATTATTAGTAATGAATCTTTGGATGATTCATCATTATAATTAATCTTGATTGCTCTCAATTATGCATAACTTTTGTGTAGCCAGAGCATGCTAAAATTAGAACAAAGAAAGTTTAGCTATTTTTTATGATGATTATGCTTGTATGCTTGTATTGACATGTAATGAGTGTAATGAGTGTACATTGTCTTGAGATAAAATTGAATAAAATAATTCAATATTAAATTTGAACTTAAAAATTATATATATAATTATGCTTTATTTTCTAATATAGTTTAAAAATAAAAAAAATTAAATGAGAAGGAAAATTTCTTGGTAATATATTAAACTCATTTAAATATTGGAATTGAGATAGGTTAAATTTTTATTTGAAGACGTTTTATTGGTTTGTTATAATAATGACCTTGATGATTTCTTCTAAAATGAAATTTAGTTTTTGGTCTTAAATGAGAACTCATTGATTTGAAAAGCATTTTTGAAACAAATCACATAAAACAACTAAAAAGGAGGATAATTCTTCTTGAAAATATTTTTATCCTATCAAGCCTTCAACTAGAGATAAAATGATACAATTATTATTGAATCTCTTAAACTATAAAAATAATTTGATGATTTAAATTTAAAAAGGTTAATTTCCAAATCATGATCTTGATAACTTGAAGTTTCCTATATATAAATCAAGATCTTCTATCTTTTCTTTTTTGCAATGTATTCATGATCTTGATATTTATACTTTGATACTTTTATGAATAAAGACTATTCTTGGATCTCCTAAGATTTCTAAAGCCTTGAATCTCATCTAAGAAGAAATTTGTCAAAATAAATTATTTCCTTTGGATTCATGATATGATATTAATACCTTTCATAGCATCATTTACTTATGACTTCCTTCTTAGTATAATTTATCACTAAAATTAATATTTCTTAAATTTACGATAAGTTGAAGATTAAATGAGATTTATTTTATTATGAACATTCTCTTGATTTCTTGTCTTTACTTTATCCTTTATGGAATTATGTTTAATCTCTATAATTTTTTTAATAAAAAGGAGATTTATGATCTTAACAATTATAATTGAGATTTTTATCAAGATCTTTCTTCTATTTTATTAAAAAGACTTGTCTAAATAAATTGAGTGTCTTAAGATTTATCTTGGGTGAATCAAGAGTATTTAATCCCCTAAGACTTCTTTTTATTATTTAGAAAAAAAAGGGGGGGAGGGGAGGAGAGATAATTCTTAAAAGAAATCATGTCTTTTGGTACTTACTTTTGATTTTTTATCCTTAATAATATGATTCCTTTGTACTCATGATTATATTTAGAATATAGATGTAAAAAGTAAAATTATACTATAATATTCTTTCTTGACAACGACCAAAGCGAGAAATTTGACAACGACCAAAGGAAGAAATAAAATTATCAATATGATTAGAAGAAAATTGGATATGATAAATCTTACAACATTGAATGAGGAAAATTTTGCTTAGAAGAAAATTTAGAATTTTAAATTTTCTAAATATATGTAAAATACATAATTTACAATTTAAGCTTGATTTACTATCATATTTTCGTTTAGATTTCTTGACCTTTATAAGTTGCACTTCTTAAAATTTAGAGAAGATCATCAAAATGCATGATTTACTATTTTTCAGATTTCTTAATTTGCTGCTTTTGCTTGAAATTTACATAAGATAAATTTAAATCCATGAGTAGCTCTTAGCTCTTCTTGGATTTTTCAGATTTTTGAGCTACCTTCGAAATGATTTAACTTGATATTGACATAATAAGACTAAGATTCAAAGTTCATTTATGACAACATTTTTATTCTTTCTCAAAGATCATTTTAATTCATGATGAACATCTACAAATGAAAAAATATGTGACAAACTTCTATAATGCTTGATATGAGCTTTTGATATTAAATGTTTGATGAATATACCATTTTTTTAATGTTTGAATCTTTGACATCCCCTCCCCTTTCTTGTTTCTACTTTCTTACTTACAAAAAGGGAGGAAAACTTTCATTAGAAAAATTAGGTTTTTATCCTATTTTACTAAGGGGGAGTAATGAAGTAATTAAACATTTAATCATATTTATTTTGTATAAATATGCAAAATTTTGATATATGATGACCTTATATATCATGAAATTACTTATTTGTTATTTCACCTTTTTTATGATGACAAAGGGAGAGAAATAACAAATTGATGACACAAAATGATACATACATGTCAAAGGAGAAGAAATAGCTCATATGACAAAGAAGGAGAAATAACACATATAACATAAACTGGAAGAAATAGCCTTTTCTGAAAGAAGAATTTTTTCAATAATGCATGAAGTTCTTAGAATGTTCTTAACTATCCTTTAAAGAAGAAAATGTTTAAATTCATTATATGAATAATGATTCATGATTTGTGGAAATTAATATTATCATGATATTTGAAAAAATAAAATTTTGCATGAATTTTAAAATTCTTGAAATATTCTTGAAAATTTAATGATTGGTTGAAATTAATGTGATATCATTGATGAATTCTTAAATTCAAAACTTGATAAATGGATATTATGATACTTGAATTCAAGAGTGTGTAGTTCTTTTGAATTTAAGTTTTCCTTATTTGGATTATAGCATGGATTTAGGGGGAGTTTAAGTTTAACTCCTAACATCAATTGATTGTCATCATAAAAAAGAGAATTTTAAATTTTAATGATAAAATCAATTGATGGACTATTGATCTAATATGTATGTTAGAGATGATTGATACAGGATTAACTATGATGGAGAGAAAATTACAATCATGTCTTTTGGTACTTACTTTTGATCTTTTATCCTTAATAACATGATTCCTTTGTACTCATGGTTATATTTAAAATATGGATGTAAAAAGAAAAATTATACTAGCATATTCTTTCTTGACAACAACCAAAGGGAGAAATAAAATTATCAATATGATTAGCAAAAAATTGGATATGATGAATCTTATAACATTGAATGATGAAAAATTTGCTTAGAAGAAAATTTAGAATTTTAAATTTTCTAAATATATATAAAATACATAATTTATAATTTGAGCTTTATTTACTATCATATTTCATTTTGGATTTCTTGACCTTTATAAGTTGCACTTTTTATCAAATTTTACATGAGAAGATCATCAAAATGCACGATTTACTATTTTTCAGATTTCTTAATTTGCTACTTTTGTTTGAAATTTATATAAGATGAATTTAAATGCATGAGTAGCTCTTAGCTCTTCTTGGATTTTTCAGATTTTTGAGCTACCTTCCGAAATGATTTAACTTGATATTGACATAACAAGAATAAGATTCAAAGTTCATTTATGACAACATTTTTATTATTTCTCAAATATCATTTTAATTCATAATGAACATCTACAAATGAAAAATATGTGACAAACTTCTATAATGCTTGATATGAGCTTTTGATATTAAATGTTTGATGAATATACCATTTTTTTAATGTTTGAATCTTTAACATCCCTTCCCCTTTCTTGTTTCTACTTTCTTACTTACAAAAAGGGAGGAAAACTTTCACTAGAAAAGTTAGGTTTTTATCCTATTTTACTAAGGGAGAGTAATGAAGTAATTAAACATTTAATCATATTTATTTTGTATAAATATGAAAAATTTTGACATATGATGACCTTATGTATCATGAAATTACTTGCCTACTATTTCACCTCTTTTTGATGATGACAAAGGGAGAGAAATAGCAAATTGATGATACAAAATGATACATAAATGTCAAAGGGGAAGAAATAGTACATACGACAAAGAAGGAGAAATACCACATATAAAATAAAGGGGAAGAAATAGCCTTTTCTTAAGAAGAATTTTTTCAATAATACATGAAATTCCTAGAATGTTCTTAAATATCCTTTAAAGAAGAAAATGTTTAAATTCATTGTATAAATAATGATTCATTATTTGTTGAAATTAATGTTATCATGATATTTGAAAAAATAAAATTTTGCATGAATTTTAAAATTCTTGAAATATTCTTGAAAATTTAATGATTGGTTGAAATTAATGTGATATCATTAATGATTTGATAATTCTTAAATTCAAAACTTAATAAATAGATGTTATAATACTTGAATTCAAGAGTGTGTGGTTCTTTTGAATTTAAGATTTCCTTATTTAGATTATGACATGGATTTAGGGGGAGTTTAAACTTAACTCTTGTCATCAATTGGTTGTTATCATAAAAAAAGAATATCTTAAATTTTAATGATAAAATCAATTAATGGGCTATTGATCTAACATGTATGTTAGAGATGATTGATGCAAGATTAACTATGATGGAGAGAAAATTACAATCAGAGGTTTGATTAAAGTCAAGCCAAGGAATCGGATCGAAGTTAGGACGATGCTATTGGGAACTCGCTTGGAGTACATCGGGAGCTCGCTGAGGGTATCAGAAGCTTGCTGGGGGTTCGCCAAAATCAAAAGAGATCGGGAGCTTTTTAAGATGACGCAAAGGAGTTCGCTAGAAGAAGATCGAGAGACTCGCCGTAAGTTTGTTGGAGTAGCCGAAAAGATTGTCAGGAGTTGGAAAAGTCTTAATTTGATTTGTTGGCCATCGTGATTATAATTAATTAAGTTATAATTAGCATCGATTAAAGTTAAGTCCTACTTGAGTTAGATTTAGAAGAGATCCAAATTAACTCAAGTTAAGCAAACCGAGTTCAATTTAGAGAGTGGATTGAGCTCAGGTTGAGCTCAATTAGTTAACTAGGAAAGTGATCAACTAAAGGTACAAGATGGGATTGGAAAACTAGAGGGAATTACTTTTTTGGGATTACTAATGGTACTATCCAAATTGATGATTGTACCATCGTTGCCCTATTTTCTGAGCTGCTTTCAGTATTTCTTAGTGCAATTGAAATTTTGGCTCCAAATTATGAAGGTAATTAGGGCCCATAAATACTCGATGTTTTCTTATATTTCACATAACAATTTTGGCTAGAAATTTTGAGAAAAAAATTATGTGCTAAACTTGTAAGAAAAAAAAAAGGGATAGGGGATTGAGGAAAGTCTTGTAATACTTATCAATCTCTCTTCTAGGGTTGTAAGATTCATCTCCTAAACCTGGTAAAAGGAGAGAGGAAGCTGTAAGGGTTTGATCTTCACCCAAAGAAGATTGATAGTTGACACCTGTGGGCCTCGGAGAAAAGGACTCGGGAGTGGACGCAGGCTAGTTTGAGGCTGAACCACTATAACTGTTAGTATCTTTATTTGCTTTGCTATTTTACTCTTTATTGCTCTCAATTTGTTTATAGTTAAAATCGAGCTTCAATCTCTCTACTTCTTTCAAATTGGCTTTAAATCAGTTTTGTCAAAATATAAAAAGAAGCGTCCACTTTTCCTTCTTCACTTTCCAAAAGCAAAGGTTTTTAATTGAGCACGATTAATCTTGCACTAATTCACCCCACCCCTCCACACCCCCCCCCCCCTCCCCGTCTTAGTGTCAATTGATCATAACATAATATATGTATCTGCCATGACGTGTGGTGTGAGAGTGCACATATGTAATATGACATGTAGTGTGAGAGTGCACGTATATATTATGATGTGCAGTATAGTAGTACATGTATATATTATGACATATAGTGTATAAGTGCATATATGTATTATGACATGCGTATAGGAGTGCATGTATATATTATATTGGCATATGGTGTGGAAGTGTACATATATTCTATGATATGAGATGTAGAAGTCCATAAATTTACTATATTTTCTATATATGCACATAAACATTTGAATTATTTTGATGTTGAATTTTACCTCCTTATTGTGCATATTCTATGTAGTAGGATTATGCTTACTAAAGAAGTCATAGGATGATATGTCTATCGTTAAATATTTTTAATTTTGAAATATTATATACATGACATAATGTATGCTCACTTGAATAAATCTATAAAGGCTTATACCTACTAAGTGATTATTCACTATAGACCCTATTTCTAGCATCTCACCTAAGTGATTTGATAATAAAGTGAGTACTGGTTACAGGTGCCTTGCAAGCCAATCATATGAGTGATGGCATGTGTGACATGCTGCATAATCTTTTTACATTATTATTATATATTGTCTGTTGCATATATATTATGATGTCTTTAATTATATGCAATGAGAATCAGATCATGAATAGATCACGATAATACGACTGATTCACCGTTAAAGATAGATCCTAAATAATCTCGGTCATAGATTACTTGGGAATGACAATGAGATAATCTTATAGACAGGTGTATTGTATAACTATCTATATGATGGAGGCAATTAGTTTCATAGCCACTTGTGTGGGGACACTTAGTATATAGTATATGTGCTCATTAGAGAATGAGTTCACTGATTGATCCACTTATAGAATATTGGATGGTTAATGATACTTGACTCAAACAGTGATTTCATAGTCCCAATTGTGTGTCTAGTCCTTAGACTTGGCACATCAAGGATGTCTTATTTTAGTACTCCTTTCTTTGACGTCAGACTTACAGGTTAGGAAACTTTAGATCTAGTATAGTCACTTATCGAGATTAGTAGCGAAACTTATGAAGGCAATTGAGTATCAATAGGGGATCATCTACTCTTGATATCACGAGACGAATATCTCGTGTGTTATCACTTGGACAAATCCCTAGCTAGGGTTGTTTAGATTGAGAGAGAAAGAGTTCTCCAAGAAAATCCGATTAGAGCGAGATTCAGATGGATTTCGTTTGTGGCCTGACAATAACATGCCCAATATATAGTCTCTAAGATATTAGATGGATGATAAATTATACATACACGATAATTGAGGATGACAGGTTAAATATATTAGATCCTATGTTGTCATAGGCTTAGCTAATTTTGCCTAAACCGTGCGGCACTCATACGTGTCCATCCGCAAAGTCAGCCTTCCCCAAGATCTCCTAGGGTCCCTTAGACTTACAAAAGAGAAACGGGCCAGAAGAAGTAATTTCAACGGGATCCACAAGTAATTACTCAAGCAAACATTTTATAAAGCCAGATATAAATTACACCTATGGACAATACAAAATCAAAAAGATTGAACACAAAGGATAATGGTCCATTACAGACCAAAGTCCCCACAAGTGCTTACAAGACACACTCGTATTTACAAGCCAAAATTGGTCACAAAGTAAACCAAACTAGAGCTGCTAAGCCTACTGTAAGCTCACTACTTGTTGTACAAAGTATGTATACAAACCGAAGGATATGAACAAACATGAGTATTTCATCGAACTCCTTATTTATATTATTGTCTGTGACATTCTCCCCCACTTATTCCTTTGACGTCCTCGTCGAAGCCACTATAGATGCTGCATCTCCTCGCATTTTGTTGAATCTTCAATCTTCTGCTTTGGCTGCAGTATGCCCCTTCGGCTCCCAACCACTCTCTACCGCTGTTGTTAAGTAGTCAAACTCTAATCCGCCATGCTGCTTCAACTTACCAATGACTGAATCTGATGTGGGGATAGCTGAGTTGTGTTGATCCTTGTTAGTTCTCATGGATCCTTCTGATGAAGGAAAAGACCTGCCTTACTATGTGCCAGTATCGTAGTATACCCATGTTGCTTGAATTGGGTGGGTGCTTATTTGCCCATTGATCCTTCTTCCACATTTAGTTTTCACTGCCAAGTAGGTTCGCATCACTCCCGATTTCAATTGACATTCAATTGGAAAATGAAACGGACAATCTACTCTCAGTAGTACTGATCACTAATGGTGAGGATTTGATAATTATTATCTTTTATAAGCTTTCTTTGAAGGATCACTGAACTTATGCAGAACTCCTCTGCTAGATAAGTAAGAGAACTAGGATACCCGACTTTACCCATTCTCTTAGTAGTTGAGAAGGCAAGGGTACTTGACTTCGCTCACCTCCTCAAGTTAAGAGAATTAGGGTACTCATTTTCGCCCATTCTCTTGAGTTGAGAAGGTAAATGTTACTCAATTTCGCCTGCCTCCTCGAGTTTGTACTTCATGTATTGAGTTGGTTACTAACATTCGCCCGCTCTTTGCTCACACTTCTAAAGCACTAGAAGTGTTTGCACTCCTTGCGTTGAGTTAGCTATTGTGATTTTCCTTCCCACTGCTATTGAAATTCTGGAATACAAAAAGTTTTGCCTGAAAAGAGCAAAAAGTTTACCCCAACTTGGAGTCCCCCAACTTAGAGTAAGTCTTTGATAGATCTGGTCACCTCTGGGATTGTACCATCTTCTCTATCATCTTTGTCGCCTACTCCTTTGAGTAAAAAAGTTATAGTACCGCATACTGCCTACTTCGTTCCATGGTCGAGCACTCCTGCATCAACCCAAGGTCCCTCGCTTTCAGGTATCTTGATGAGAAGCTCATCGATACCAGTCTTATGAAGTTCCTTGGCCTCCACCCTTCCATCCCGTCTTGGTACTTGGAATTTACCTTTGCATTCTCTACCTCCTTAGCCCCTTTTATGACCAATGCTCTCCTTCCATGAGAGTAAGAGATCGATGACTCCATGGAAGTCCCGCCTCTGCGGTTCCATGGTGCTATCAAGCCTACAACCCTACTATCTGTTGCCTTGCATCTGCATCCCTTCCTTCGTGATTAGTAGATCTGCCTCTGCGGCACTGTGGTGCTCCTCCGAGTCCACCTCCTTTCTCACCGACACTTTGCTTTTTAGGTAACTGAGCCCCTCCAGACTCATCATCGCTTCCTCGCCTCTTTCGACCACCTGCTTCAACACCACTGTGTCCTCCTAGCAATTCTCCTTAGTAGATAGAAAGACAAACCATAACTCTCACGCATGGCCCCCGGCATCTTATTGTAGGGCTCATTCGATTTTGTTCTCCTTAGCTTCCTTGGTAGCAACATTCGCTTAATCAGCCTTGTCCTTTGACTTGCCGGGCTCTCTTAAGCGAATGTGAGCACTGAAGCAATCCAACTCTCTAGTCACTCTAACCATACCTATATATAATCAAGTCCCCTCTATGAGACTCACTAGTACTTGCATTTGACTTCTCTCTCGGTGGTACATAGCTCTCATATGCTGATAACTAAGGCTTTCATCTGATGCAAGCTTCGATGCGCATACATGAAAGACCCACCTCTACGATACTATGACATTCACCCCTTGAATCCACAGCCCTTCTTGCCATTACATTGTTCACTGAAGTGGAGCACCCAACACCTCTTGATCATTCACATGATCATGTCCCCCTCCATGGGATTCACTAGTACTTGCACTTGGACTTCTTCCTTAGTGGTATACAGCCTCCATATGTTGATGACTAAGGCTTTCATCTAATACAAGCTCCGACGCACACACGAAGACCCGCCTCTGCGTTACCATGATATTCACTCCTTAAATCTATAGCCCTTCTTCTTGTTGTGTCGTACACCAAAGTAGAGCTCCCAATAACTCCTGATCATACCTCTATATGATCGTGTCCTTCACGGGACATGATCGCCTGCGTTACACTACCACGAACTATTCCACCATGATCTGCTGCACGATGTCGCCTCCTGGTGACATCTCCATTGTATACATATTCTCGTATGATGAACTCGGACTATGACTTCTCTATATGTGGCCTCTTCCAACACATCGTAGAGCCTCCACCATCTCCAATTTTTGGTTCGCCAACTTAGTAATTCACCTTCGTCCATTGACTCTTAGGTCATACCTGGACAAAACAAAGCTCTAGGATAGTTCGTCACCTAGTAGCTCTTGAAGTTCCCTGACTTCGCTAGAATTGGTGCACCATTGTCTGGATCCTAGGCCTCTATCCCCTACCAGCACAATCTCTACTATGCACCACTTGTTCCTAATAACTCGAATAATAACACTGTGACATATTCTTCAAGAGTACCCGCCTCTGTATCTTCTTGCCCCGTTCTAAGGTATCCTGATCCCAACTTAGTCTCCACAAGTTGAATCACCTTAGTTACTCCGTCAAATGCATCTCTAAGGTAACTTGCATGTGCCTCGAAGCTCCCTTTGTCTTTGGCACCAAGCAAGATAAGTTCACCCCATTAAAATAAAGAACTCATGGAACGATATGATCTCACTCTTGCTTCTACAAAAGTTCATGCCCTTGACCTCTGTCCAAGGAAAGCTCTGTGCCTCTACTCCATGTTCTATCCCCTATGTCGACTCTCTTCATGCGGCTTGGATACTTCATCAAGTTCCACCCAAGTCGCTCTGCTCCTCGATATGCATTGAGTTGATAGTGGCTCTCGCATCCACTATTTCACGGGTCAGCCCGCCGTTGTGTTTGATTTCTATATCGACTCTAAGTGTGCCTTCATATGATATTGCCTTGGATTGCTCCCCCACTTGATCTCGAAATGCATCCACCAATGCATTATCTTATTCAAGATCATGCAATGACTCTTCGTCGCTTGCTCGGTCCATTGAGCTTTGTGGAGATATTGTCTTGAGGAATTCTTCCTCAATATGTGCAGTCCGTTGCACATAATTCTCCCTTTAGAGAACTATGATTTATCCCTCCTGTATATCTATCCTGTTGGAGCAACTTTCCTCTTGCATTCCTCCCACTGGAAGTTTTGGAGACCACTATTCCCTTTGGACTACTTCGTCTTGCTGAACAACTTGTGCCTTGTTCTGTCCCCATAAATACACTTGCTAGATTGCGACTCTTCGCTAATACAGTCCTCACTACACCCTTCAAGGTCTAGCAATATGCCAAACTTGTTGCACATTTCAGCCGCCAACGAACGTATCCTTTCCATGTTAAATAGAAAGTTCTAATGCTCCATGGAGCCGAGTTTCGATCGCGCCTTTGTCACGAACAATAATGTAAAAAGGTGTTTGATGAGATACTCATGTTTGTTCGTATCCTTCGATTTGTGTACATACCTTGTACAACAAGTTGCGAGCTTGCAGTAGGCTTGGCAGCCCTAGTTTGATTTGTTTTGTGGTCAATTTTAGATATAAATACTAGTATGTCTTGTAAGCACTTATGGGGGCTTTGGTTTGTAACGGATCATTATCATTTATGTGCAACCTTTCGGAGTTTGTAATGTCCATGGGTGTAATTTGTATCTGGCTTTATAAAGTATTTGCTTAAGCAGTTGTTTATGGATCCCGTTGAAATTGCTTCTTCTGGCCTGTTTTCTCTTTTGTAAGTCCAAGGGACCCTAGGAGATCTTAGAGAAGGCTGGCCTTTGCTGACAGATATGCATGGGTGTCACACAGCTTAGGCAAAATCAGCTAAGCCCGTGATAGTATGGTATTAGAGTGGGACAAACATACGCAGAAACACTCACCTTACAAACATGGGGGATCTAATTGGGTTGTATAGAGGATAGCCAGCACGCATAATCATTTGAGGGAAACAGACATTGAGATGTAAGGAAAGGAGTCACTCAGAGAAGTGGGCATCTAGGCTTGGTATTCAGAGGAATGACCAACCCTTTATACGAGAGGCACCATGAGAACAAGCAAGCGAAGTAGAATGAGTAGCGTACAAAGATTGAGATGGTTGAGTTCGAGCTATGGCTCGACATTGGCAACCAAACTTGATGGTGCTCAAGGCAAAGCGGGGCGCTTGGTGAAAGATGAAACCGTGTAAAGTAGGATGTGTTGCTCAATGACCGTAAGAGTTGTGGAAAGCTCACAGAGGTGAGAGGAATTGTTAACTCGAAGGATTCGGTACTCATGCAAGAGCTTGTACACGGATGACAGAGTGTTCATGCCTATCCCAAGGTGGGATCAGAACTTAGTGCGATGAAGCATCAGAACTTTCTCTTTGGCATGGGAAGGATACATCCGTAGGTGACTGAAGTGTGCAACAAGTTCAGCACGTTGTTAGACCTTAAAGGGTGCAATGGAGACTGTATTGGTGAAATGTCATGGGCTTAGTTGATTTTGCCTAAGCCGTGCAGCACCCATGCGTGTCCGTCTACAAAGGTCAGCCTTCCCCGAGATCTCTTAGAGTCCCTTAGACTTACAAAAGAGAAAACGGGCTAGAGGAAGTAATTCCAACGAGATCCACAAGCAATTGCTCAAGCAAACACTTTATAAAGCCAGATACAAATTACACCTATAGACATTACAAACTCAGAGAGGTTGCACAGAAAGGAAAATGGTCCATTACAGACCGAAGTCCCCACAAGTGCTTACAAAACACACTCATATTTACAAGCCAAAATTAGTCATAAAGTAAACCAAAATAGGGCTGCTAAGCCTACTGTAAGCCCGCTACTTGCTGTACAAGGTATGTACACAAACTGAAAGACATGGACAAACATGAGCATTTAATCGAGCACCTTATTTACATTATTGTTCGTGACATTCTCCCCCACTTATTCCTTCGACATCCTCGTCGAAGCCACTGTAGATGCTGCATCTCCTTGCATTTTGCTGAATATTCAATCTTTTACTTTGGCTGCAATATGCCCCTTTAGCTCCTAGTCGCTCTCCGCTACTATTGTTGAGTAGTCAAACTCTGATCTGCCATGATGCTTTAACTCACCAATGATTGAATCTGGTGTGAGGTTGGCTGAGTTGTACTAATCCTTGTTGGTTCTTGCGGATCCTTCTGATAAAGGAAAAGACCTGCCTTACTATATGCTAGTATCATAATATACTCATGTTGCTTGAACTGAGTAGATATTTGTTGGAACTTTGACGAGCATCGCCTTGCAGACTTTAAGGTTTTTGAGGTCCTTCCTCCACAATGTTTGCCCATTGATCCTTCCTCCATGTTTAATTGTCACTTCTAAGTAGGTTTGCATCACTCCCGCTTTCGCTTGGCATTCAATTGGAAAATGAAGCGAACAATGTACTCTCAGTAGTACTGATCACCAATGGTGAGGATTTGACAACTATTATCTTCCATAAGCTTTCTTTGAAGGGTCATTGAACCTATGCAGAGCTCCTCTACTAGATAAGTAAGAGAAATAGGATACTCGACTTCACCCATTCTCTTAGTAATTGAGAAGGTAAGGTTACTTGACTTCGCTCACCTCCTTGAGTTAAGAGAATTGGGGTACTCAGTTTCGCCCATTCTCTCGAGTTGACAAGGCAAAGGTAACTCGATTTCGCCTGCCTCCTTGAGTTTGTACTTCATGCATTAAGCTGGTTACTAGCTTTCGTCCGCTCTTTGCTCACACTTCTGAAGCACTTGAAGTATTTGTACTCCTTATGTTGAGTTAGCTACTGTGATTCACTTTCTCCCTGCCATTAAACTTCTGGAATGCAAAAGGTTTCACTCAAAAAGAGCAAAAAGTTTACCCTAACTTGGAGTAAGTCTTTGATAGATCTGGTCACCTCTGGGACTATACCGTCTTCTCCATCACCCTTGTCACCTACTCCTCTGAGTAGAAAGGTACAATACTATGTACTGCCTATTTCGTTCCTTAGTCGACCACTCCTATATCAACCCGAAGTCCCCCGCTTTCAGCTATCTTGATGAGAAGTCCATCGATACTAGTCTTATGAAGTTCCTTGGCCTCTGCCCTTCCGTCCTGTCTTGGTACTTGGAGTTTGCCTTTGCATTCTCCACCTCCTTGGCCCTTTTTACGACTAATGCTCTCCCTCCATGAGAGCAAGGGATCGATGACTCCACGGAAGTCCCACCTCTACGGTATCATGGTGCTGCCAAGCCCATAACCCTATTATCTGTTGTCTTGTATCTTCATCCCTTCCTTCGCGATCGGTAGATCTGCCTCTATGGCACTATGATGCTCCTCTGAGTCTACCTCATTTCTAACCTACGCTTTACTTTTGGGTAGCTGAGCCCCACTGGACTCATCGTCACTTCCTCGCTCCTTTCAACCACCTGCTTCAATACCACTGTGTCCTCCTAGCAGTCCTCCTTGATCGATGGAAAGACAGACTACAACTCTTATATATGGCCTCCGCCATCTTGTTGTAGGGCTCGTGCCGATTCTGTTCTCCTTAGCTTCCTTGGTAGCAACGTTCACTTACTAGGCTTTATCCTCTAACTTGTCGGGCTCCCTTAAGTAAATATGAGCACTGAAGCAGTCCAACTCTCTAGCCGCTCTGATCATACCTTTATATAATCAAGTCTCCTCCATGGGACTCACTAGTACTTGTAATCTAACTTCTCCCTCGGTGGTACATAGCCCCCATATGCTAACGACCAAGGCTTTCATCTGATGCAAGCTTCGATGCATACACACGGAAGACTCGTCTCTACGGTACCATGGCATTTACCTCTTGACTCCACAGCTCTTCTTGTTATTGCATTGTTCACCGAAGTGGAGCTCCCAGCAACTCCTGATCATTCACATGATCATGTCCCCCTCCATGGGACTCACTGGTACTTGCACTTGGACTTCTTCCTCGGTGGTATACAGCCCCCAAATGCTGATGACTAAGGCTTTCATCCAATGCAAGCTTCGATGTACACACGAAGACCCGCCTCTGTGGTACCATGGCATTCACTCGAATCCATAGCCCTTCTTCTTGTTGTGTCGTACACCAAAGTGGAGCTCCCAATAACTCCTGATCATACCTCCGTTTGATCTTGTCCCTCGTGGGACACGATCGCCTGTGTTGCATTGCCACGAACTATTTAACCATGATCCGTTGCACCATGTCACCTCCTAATGACATCTCTATTGCAAATAGATTCTCGGGTGATGAATTCAAACTACGACTTCTCCATGTGTGGCCTCTGCCAACACATCGTAGGGCCTCCACTATCTCCGATTTTTGGTTCGCTCCCTTGGCAATTTACCTTCGTCCATCCACTCTTGGGTCACACCTAGACGAAGCATAGTTCTAGGACAGTCCATCGCCTAGTAGCTCGTAAAGTCCCCTAACTTCACTAGAATTAGTGCACCATTATCTGGATCCTGGGCCTCTATCCCCTACCAGCACAATCTCCACTATGCACCACTTGTTCTTGATAACTCGAATGACAACATTGTGGCATATTCTTCAAGAGTACCTACTTCTGTGTCCTCTTACCCCGTGCTAAGGTATCCTAATCCCAACATGGCCTCCGCAAGCTAAATCACCATAGTTACTCCATCAAATGCATCTCTGAGGTAACTTGCATGTGTCTCGAAGCTCCCTTTATCTTTGGCACCATGCAAGATAAGTCCGCCCTATCAAAAGAAAGAACCTATAGAACGACATGATCCCACTCTTGCCTCTACAAGAGTTTATGCTCTTGACCTCTGTCCAAGGAAAGCTGTGTGCCTCCACTCCATGTTCTATCTTCTATGTCGACTCCCTTCATGCGGCTTAGATACTTCACTGAGTTCCACCCAAGTCACTCCGCTCCTCAATTTGTATTGAGTTGATAATGGCCCTTGCGTCCACCATTCCATGGGTTAACTCTCTGTTGAGTTCAATTTCTACATTGACTCTAAGTGTGCCTTTGTATGATGTTGCCTTGGATTGCTCCCCCACTTAATCTCGAAATGCATCCACCAATGCATTACCTCATTCGAGATCATGCGATGATTCTACGTCACTCACTCGGTCCGTTGAGCTTTATGGAGATATTACCTTAAGAAACTCTTCCTCAATATGTGTGGTCCATTGCACATGATTTTCCCTCTAAAGAACTAGGACTTATTCCTCCTGGATATTTATCCTGTTAGAGCAACATTCCTCTTTACATACTTTCCACTGGAAGTTTCGGAGACCACCATCCCCTTTGGACTACTCCGTCCTGCTGAACAACTTATGCCTTGTTCTACCCCTACAAATGCACCTGCTAGATTGCGACCCCTCGCCAATACAGTCTCCACTGCACCCTTCATGGTCTAGCAACGTGCTGAACTTGTTGTACATTTCAGCAAGTAGGCTTGGTAGCCCTAGTTTAGTTTACATTAAGGTCGATTTTGGCCTATAAATATGAGTGTATCTTGTAAACACTTATAGGGACTTCGGTCTGTAACGGGTCATTATCATTTATGTGTAACCTTTCGGAGTTTGTAATGTCCATGGGTGTAATTTGTATCTGGCTTTATAAAGTGTTTACTTGAGCAGTTGCTTGTGAATCCCATTGGAATTCCATTTTCTAGCCTGTTTTCTCTTTTATGAGTCTAAGGGACCCTAGGAGATCTCGGGGAAGGCTAACCTTTACGGACGGACACACATGAGTGCCGCACGACTTAGGCAAAATCTACTAAGCCTGTGACACCTTGGGATGGGCACAAATACTCTGTCATCTATGTACAAGCCCTTGAATGAGTACAGAATCCTTCGAGTTAGCAATTCCCCTCACCTCTATGAGCTTTACACAACTCTTTCGGTCATTGCGTAATACCTCCTACTTTGCACGGTCTTATCTTTCACCAAGCGCCCCACTTTACCTTGAGCACCATCGATTTTGGTTGCAAACATTGAGCCATAGCCTGAACTCAACCATCCCAATCTTTGTGCACTATGTATTCTTCTTCGCTTGCTTGTCCTCGTGGTGCCTCTCGCGTAAAGTGTTGGCCATTGCTCTGAATGTCCAAACCTAGTTGTCCGCTCCTCTGAGTGACTCCTTTCCCTACATCTCAATATATGTTTTCTCCTAAATGATTGTGCATACTGTCTGTCCTCCATACAGCCCAACTAGGTCGCCCATATTTGTATAGCGAGTGTTTCTGCGTATGCCTGTCCCGCTCTTATACCACAATGTCACAGGCTTAACTAATTTTGCCTAAGCATGCAGCACCCATGTGTGTCCGTCCGTGAAGGTCAGCCTTCCACAAGATCTCTTGGGGTCCCTTAGACTTACAAAAGAGAAAACGGACTAGAAGAAGCAATTCCAACGCGATCCATAAGCAACTGCTCATGCAAACACTTTATAAAGCTAGATACAAATTACATCTATGGACAATAGAAAATCAGAAAGGTTGCACACAATAATGGTCTGTTACAGACTGAAGTCCCCATAAGTGCTTACAAGACACACTCGTATTTACAAGTCAAAATCGATCATAAAACAAATCAAACTAGAGCTACTAAGCCTACTACAAGCCCACTACTTGTTGTACAAGATATGTACATAAACCAAAGGACACGAACAAACATGAGCATTTCATCAAACACCTTGTTTATATTATTGTCCATGATAATATATCGTCTGGGGACTATGGTGCAGTGGCCTAGTACGTCCATAGTCGATGAGTTAAGTAAATTATTATAGGATAATAATTTACTGAGTCAGAAGGAGTTCTGACATATATGACTCACGACCAGCTCGGTATTGGGCCTAGAGAGTCACACATATATGATGGATGCTTCATCGAGTAGAGGATTAGATATAACTTATCCAAGTAGCCCTTATTCTCATTAGATAAGACCAAGCATTAATAGGCTCCATGCATGAGGCTCAATTGGAGACCAATTTAGATTATTGGATAGAGATCCAATAATCCAAGAGGAGTGAGCAATTGAATAGAGATCCAATCCCACTAAGGCAGGATCCATTAGGGTTTTGGTGGCTCTTTGTAAATAGGAGGCAAGGGCGACACAATAATGATAGGTTGCACATTTGGCCACCCCCTCCTATGTCCTTCCTCCCTCATCTTGTCAACCAATCAGCCCTTCCCTACTGCTAGAGGGCAACGAAGAAGATAACAGATCTTCTTCTATAAGTGCTGCGAGAAGGTGCGCAAGAGTTGTGGGATTTTGGACTATGAATGGAGGAGCAACGCTGTAATGATCAATCATGTGGATACCACTAGAGAAGAGAATATTTGACCTCCTTCATCCTCTCTATCTAGATCTGAAATTTCAAGGATATACGATATCCCTAGATAATCAATCTCATATTAGTCCCAGTTTTCGAGTTTTATGATTTTTTGCACACCAATCTTTGCACGATGACATAATAAATGTGGGAAACCAGTCTTGCTTTCATTCTTCCACTACGCATGTGATGCTCTGATGGTTTACCAATAGTGGTATCAGAGTCAGGTTGCTCGTGCAATGATTTGGCTTTTTAAATTACGTGTGATGAGATTAAATCGCGTAAAACTATTCTACGTGTTGTGGCCCCGTGAAGCACCGCTGCGAGATGGGGTGGCCACCTAGGCAAGCACCCTCTGACAGTTGCTCATGGGCGTGCCATGCACCAGGGGAGGCCACCGCGGCCAAGGTTGCTAATAGGGGTGATTGCCCACAGCTACGCTACCTACAATAGTGACACCCACGGAGTTAGCACCAGCAAGCACAGTGCTCACCATAAGGGCTACCACCTATGTCATGGGCGGCCACTCATGGGAAGTAATAATCACTATGGTAGGCTGCGTATAGGTAGAATTGACGCCAGCTCGTAGGGGCAATCTCCCGAGGGCATGGGCCACCAACTGTGGTAGTGTACCATCGATCGGCAATTACTGCTGGGCGTGGCCCGTCGAGGCAGGGCAAAGGCAAAGAATTTGATTAGAGTGAGGTTCAAACGGATTCCGTATGTGGCTCTAGGATATTAGATGGATGATGGACTATAGATACACGATAATTGATGATATTAGATGGTTGTCCGACATATCATTGGTACATCTGGCGCTTCGTCCAACCCTTCGGTGCATCATCCTCTCTTACGATATATTGCCCAATCGACATGTTGACCTCTGTAATCTAATCTCCTTGGTGTAAAGTTCGATCCTTCTGGCCTGATGCTCGAACTCATTACACGAAGCCTTCTACCAATATGTCGATTAATCTTCTGGCATGTTCTACTTCGGCCCAACAATTGATTCTTCTTGCTGTAATCAATTTGCCTCTTCTTAACCAGAGCTAGTCCTACGTCACTCAAACGCTAATTAAATTATAACTTTATCAATTGATTTTATTATCAAAATCTGAGATTCAATAATCTCTCCCTTTTTGATGATGATAACTAATTGATGATGGAGTTTAACTAAACTACCCCTATCAATATGTCATATTGATAGAAACTTTGAATTTAGAAAATCATGAGTATTGAAAGAATTAATTGGTCACATCATTACATGCATCATAAAATTATACCTAATAAAAACATCAAAGTATGTGATCAAGGTTGAAGTATTGCATGCATAATTACAAACCATCGTACATACTAAAATTTCATTATGCATGATTATCATTATACTTTCTCCCTCTTTGTCATCAATAAGAAGGAGAAGTACAAATAACAATTTAAAATTTTTGAGATATGTAAGCTGGTAATTTAGCAAATTCTTTTCTTTTTTATCACTTTAGAACATGCAAGTTAGCAAGTTTCACTTTTATTTGAAATATGAAAGCTAGCAAGTTTTTGAAAATGTGAAGTTAAGCAAAATTTTGTTTCTCTTGATATAACAATATTTTGCTTCTCTTTGCAATGCGCAAGCTAGCAAATTCTTTGCATCTCTTTGTGATGCGCAAGCTAGCAAATTGTACTTCTCTTTGCAAGCTAGCAATTTTTGTTTTTGGTGAGATATGCAAGATAGCAATTTTCTCTCCCCCTTTGTCATTGTCAAAAATAATATGGTACAATTTTTACATTAATGCTCTAATCACAACCATAAATACAAAGAGACTGTATAATGAAAATCATATCATGAAAGAGATAATATAAGAGATCAAGTCATAAATACCAAAAGACATGATTTATTTTGATAAATCTCTTCTTTTGTAACTAGCAAGAAGAAGCATATGAGATCAAATGGTAAAATATCTTGATTCATGCAAGTCAGCAAGATCATGATTCATAAAAAATAAATCTCAATTTATAAATATCAAGATCATGATTGGTTTGCATAAGTCTCCTCTTTAGTAAATGGTAAAAAGAATAAATCATAGAAGATAGAAAAGATTTTGATTGCCATAAAAGATACATCAAGTAGAGAAATCAAGAGAAAGTTCATAATTCGGTTAGAAAAATAATCGCATTCAAATTCAAATTATCAAAATTACTTTTATAGTTTAGGAGATTCGAAAATATCATGAATAGATTTATCAATCTCTTATAGAAAACTTGATAAGATAGATATTGAGAAATTTATATATATATATATATATATATATATATATATTTCTCTTTTTAGTTGTTTCAATTCATGCGATTGATTTTGTACAAGTATGCCCAAATTTTTTTTATGTCAAAACTATGCATCTTGTTCAAAACAAGAATTATCACAAAATTTATCAAGATCAATAACCATTAACTAATAAGACATCTTTAATCATAAGATTTGTTACCAATAATTCTAATTCCAATAAATTTTCCTTTTTTTTCTTTTTATTAACTAATTTAAATTTTATTAAGTTAGGGAAAGCACTAAGTAATTTCATCAAAAGATAAATGAGTTTCGGTTGAGTCACTTACCTTATCTTCGGATGCACTCGATTTGTCCCAAGTCATCTTGAGTGTTTTTTCTTCTTTAAAAATGCGAGCACATTCTTCTTTAGTTGTGGACATTTGCTTTTGAAGTGTCCCGGCCAATTGCATTCATAGCAAGTTATTTTATTCTTTTTAAGTTCATTTTTATTCTTTGATTCTTGTTTTATGAACTATTTAAATTTTATTGTTAGGAATTCAAGGTCATCATCATCACTTGAGTTTTCTCCCAAGTTGTCTTCTTTTGTTCTAAGTGTCAAATCTTTTCTGTTCTTTGGAAGGTTGTTCTCATGTTTGTCATATATCAAATAAGTCATTTCATATGTCATCAATGAATCGATGAGTTCTTCTCGTGGAAAATTATTTAAGTCCTTTTCTTCTTATATTGTAGTTACTTTTAGATCCCAATTCATTGGAAGGGATCTAAGAATCTTATTTACAAGTTCAAGATTAGAAAAACTTTTATCAAGTGCTTTTAAATTATTGACGATATCCATAAACCGAGAGTACATGTCTCTAATGGTTTCGCTTGATTTCATTCGAGATAATTCAAAACTATATATTAAAATATTAATCTTAGATTCTTTAACTTTATTGGTGATTTCACATGTAACTTCTATTATGTGTCATATATCATATGCAAAATCACATGTAAAGACACAATTATATTCATTTTTGTCCAAGGCAGGCATAAAACAAAGCATTCATAGTTTTAGCATTCAAAGAAAACATTTTCCTTTCAAAATCATTCTAATCATTTATTGGATTGGAAGATTTTTTAAAGTCATTTTGAAAGAAATAAAACTCTTATTCAAGTTTTCCAATATATGTAGTTCGTCCTATTGAACATAGGAGGACGAGTGATAGAGTAACCCTCTTGATAGTCAGAAAAAGTCATTTAGTCTCTTTTGCGTGTTAAACCAATTGAGAAAAACTTGGCTCTGATACTAACTGTTAAGATTGAATCGACACTAAGAGGGGGGAGGGGGGGGGAGGTGTGAATTAGTGCTATTGTAAAAATGTCGATTTGTAAAACTTCATTCGATGAAATCCAATATCAAAAGTGAAACCTAGAGTAAGTATAAAGTAAAGTGCGCATCTAAGTAAGCATCAAAAGTAAACATCAAAGAAGAGAAGGCATACCAATTTTACAGTGGTTCGGTCCATGTGACCTACTCCACTCCCAATTCCTCTTCACTCGAAGCCATCTGCTTCGACTATTCATCTTTTTCAATAGGCGAAGATCAACTATCCTTTACAACTCTTTTCTCCTTTTCATAGACTCAGATAGAATCTTTACAACCCTTTACAAGTATTCCCTCACACTCTCCCTTAAAACTACCTCTAAGCTTCTAGAGAAGATAATTCAACTCTCTAATAAGGTTTTCTCAAAAGTTTTTTGATATCAATTCTTGCTCTTTTCTTACTATTCCAAGCAAAAATACCTAGGGTATTTAACATCTCCAAATGGGCTCAAATCTTGGAGCCAAAATTCAAATCCTCGGGATTTCGGGGTACTAGTGCTAGTTACAAATGCCCTGCAAGCTAATCACATGAGTGATGGCACGTGTGACACGTTGTATAATCTTTTTACATTATTATTTATTAGTATATTCTCACATTATATTAATTATTAAATATATATATTGTGATGTCCTTGGTTATGTGCAATGTAAATCGGATCATGATAAGATCATGATAATGAGACTGATTCGCCTTTAACCATAGATCCTAAATAATCTCGATCATAGTTGCTCAAGAGGGACATCGAGACAACCGGATAGACTGGTGTGCTGTATACCTGTCATATGATGGAGGCAGCTGGTCTAAGAGCCACTTGTGTGGAGACACTAAAGATACAGTACAGGTGCTCATTGGAGATTAAGTTCACAGATTGATCCGCTTATAGAATAATATATGATTAATGATACCTGACATTAGACAATGATTCCATAGTCCCAATTGTGTACTTGGTCCTTAGACTTGAGACACCACAGATGCCTTGTTTGAGTACTCCTCTCCTTAACATTGGACTTATAGGTTTGGAAAGTTCTATATCTGGTACAATGGGTTATCGGGATTGGTAACCAACCTTCTGAAGTCTATTGAGTTTCAATAGAGGATCATCCACTCTTGGTATCATGAGAGAAATATCTCATATGCTCTCGCTTAGGTAAATCCCTGATCAGGTTGGTCGGACTGAGAGAGGAGTTCTCCGAGAGAATTTGATTAGAGCAAGACTTAGATTCCGTATGTGGCTTGATAGTACCATGCCCGATATATGATCTCTAGGATATTAGATAGATGAGGGATTATTGATATATGATAACTGAGGATAGACAGGTCCAATGGATAAGATCCCTTATACCGTTTGGTGACCATAACACGATGGCCTAGTATGTCCATAGTCAATGAGTCGAGTGAATTATTATGAGATAGTAATTCACTAAGTCAGAAAGAGTTCTAACATGTAGGACTCATAGCCAGCTCGATATTCGGCCTAGAGGGTCATACATATATCGTGGATGCTTCAGTGAATAGAGGATTGGATATGAGTTATCCAATTAGGCCATATTCTCATTAGGTGAGACCTTACATTGATGGAGTCCTTGCATGAGGTCCAATTAGAGGTCAAAGGAGATTATTGGATACAGATCTAATAATCTGAGATCAGTGGATAATTTGATGAAGATCCAATACCCACAAAGACAAAATCTATTAGGGTTATATGGGTGGCTCTCTATAAATAGGAGGGGAGGCATATAGATAATAGGCTACACCTTTGGTTGCCCCCTCCTGTTCTCCTCCCTCTCTCTACGCAAGAGTTATGAGACTTGGGGCTGTGATTGGAGGAGTATCGCTACAGCAATCCATCGTGTGGATACCGCTAGAGAGGAGAATATTTGACCTCTTTATCCTCTCCATTCAGATTTGAAAAAACAGGGTTATATGATCTCCCTAGGTAAATAATCTCTCACACATGCGATTTTTGATTTTATGACTTTTTCTGCACACCAATCTTTGCACAATGATTTGATTTATGTGGGAAATCGATTTTGTTTTGATCTTCTGCTGCTCCCACTAAGGTTTCCCAATAATGATATCAAAGTATAGGTTGCTCGTTCAAAAGATTGGATTTTAAACTATGTGATGAGATTGAATTATGTATAACTGTTCTATGCATTCTTACTGCGATTCACAGTGAAGGCAGTGAGGAGAGGGGCAGCCACCTACAGGCAGGCCCCTTGTAGGGGAGGCCACCCACAGCCAGGCCACATACAGGGGCATCCAAAGCCCCTACAAGGGCGACCGCATACGACAAGGGCTGCCTGCAAGGGCGGTCGCCCACGGCTAGAGCTGACGCCTGCAAGGGCAATGCTTGTAGGAACAACTACCTCGGGCGCACCTCTGAGCACACGGCCGTGACAGTCGCCTATGGA
This sequence comes from Ensete glaucum, assembly GCA_021527575.1. Taxonomy (NCBI): domain Eukaryota; kingdom Viridiplantae; phylum Streptophyta; class Magnoliopsida; order Zingiberales; family Musaceae; genus Ensete; species Ensete glaucum. The sequence continues at coordinate 7,949,949 of CM038556.1, forward strand.
CACGGCGCCCGTGGCGGCCACCTGTGGGCACGACACTCGCCCGAGGGCAGTGGCGGCTACCCAGGCGGGAGCGATGGCGACCAGTTAGATGTGGACAAAAAGGGCTAGGGCTTCTTTTTGGCAAAATAATGATTCAACCCCTCATAATTTAAGAAATTTAATTTTCCTTAATAATTTTAAAAATTCCTAGCATGTCTTGATTTCTAAAAAATAATTAATTAAATAATTTAATTATTTATTTATTATCTAGTAATTCTACATAGTGATATGTACATGTGATATATGATGTAGATGGATGATCATGAACCATATGATGTGATGTGTATATATGTAATTATTATTATCATTAGGACTTGCGAGCCTCCATTTTTCCCCTATCACCTCCACGCTCCATATGTACATGTGATGTATGATATGGATGGATGATCAGACCTACGTGCTTGTAATTATTTAGTAATTACATAGAGAGACGAGATGGGAGCATGGAGGTGATAGAGGGACACACGATGTTGTCGCGATCAATACATATGGTGACGCGACGAAGATCTGACAGAACCGATGATGACGAGATCAACAATACATGCATGGAGATGAGCCAAAGTAAACTTAGATCTTATTGTGAGTGATTATATATATGTATATATATACATATAAATATATATATATATATATATATATATGGTGACGTGACGAAGATCTGACGGAACCGATGATGACGAGACCAACGATACATGCATGGAGATGAACCGAAGCAAACTTAGATCTTATTATGAGTGATTATATATATATATATATATATATATATATATATATATATATATATATATATATATATATATATATATATATATATATATATATATATATATATATATATATACATACATACATACATACATACATACATACATACATACATACATACATACATACATACATACATACATACATACATACATACATATATATATATATATATATATATATATATATATATATATATATTTGCATGTGCTATAGATATATATTAAATATATATATATATGACATAACATATTAGGAAACTAATACAAAACAAAAAACCTCTCCTACGATAATATTAAGCTACTGAGCGTGAGGTAATAAGATTGACCCACGTGGCCTTCCATCGTTATAGGAAGAAATTGAATCACGACATAGGTTGAATTGGTCGAGTCCCTTGAGGCTCACCTATCTACACGGTTCGAGATCTTACATATAATATAGAGATGTCACTGATGACTTGAGGACATAATATGTTTGGTCGAGTCCCTCGAGGGCATATCATCAAATCACTTATCTAGTAACGATAGTGATGACTTAATTGAATATTATGGTTGGTCGAGTTCCTCGAGACTATAATGGTTCGAAGGTTGAACAGGACGGGAATTATAAAGAATTGTGAATGGAAAGAGTTGTCTACCTTTTTGGACTTAGTGTAATTGGTCAAGTTCCTCGAGGTTACACTAAGACGCCGATTGGATCTCAATCCGCACTAGAAGTTTACTGAAGACGTATGTTTCACATGCCGAGGGTGTCACGTGATTCATTAAAAAAATAGTGATAGTAGATTAAGATAGAAGTTTGTATCTTAATTGTTAATTTTCTGTAAAATCTGCATATTATTCATTTACGCTACATCTTGTTTGTCAAAAATATGTCTCTTGTAAAACCCCTACATTGCATACTTGATGCCAACCACCTCATTAGTAGTCCAAACTACAAAAATTGGCTCCGTCATTTGAGTATTATTCTCACGATAGAGAAAATCACATATGTCCTTAATATAATTCTGCCTAAGAAAGAGAGTCAGTTCTTTATATTAGTGAGGCCAAAAGAAAAATGAAAGATAATAAGTCCGTTAAGAAGGGCATGGGCAAGAGCAGACTGCGTAAGACAAATGTTACCAAGAAAGAACTAGTAAAGGTCAAAGGCCAGTGCTTCCACTGTAGCAAAGACAAGCAATAGAAGAGGAACTGCAAGGATTACCTTGTAGAGAAAGTGAAATAGAAGCTTAAAAAAGCTTCAGATACATTCATGATCAGTCTCCATTTGTCAAATTTTTATGATAACACATGGGTATTGGATACCGAGAGTGCTTATCATATCTATAATTCGTTGCAGATTCTAGCAAAGCCTAGGAGACTAACGAGAGGCGAGATGGACCTCAAGATGGGGAATGGAGTAAGAGTTGCTACAGTAGCTATTGGTGAGGCCACACTACATCTACCTAGTGGAGCTACTATTATATTAGATGCATGCTATTATATTCTTCTCTATTATCAAAAATATTATTTACATTTATTATTTGACAATTAGTAGATATAAATGAATGTAAATATGTCTAAGAGGAAACAAGATGAGGTGAACAATGCATACATATGACATTATAAGCTAGGTCATATCTATGAGGAAATGATTCGAAAGATGCTGAAAGATGGATACTTAGATCCATTCAACTATGAATCGTACACAACTTGTGAACCTTGCCTTCGTGAGAAATTAACCAACTCTCCTTTTAGTGGAATTGGATAGAGAACCACTAAGTTATTGGAACTCATACATAGTGATGTATGTGGTCCTATGTCGACTCAAGCTATAGAAGTTACTCGTACTTTATTACATTTACTGACGATTTCTTTTAGTATGGACACATATACTTGACGAAGTATAAGTTCGTGGCCTTCAAGAAATTTAGAAAATATAAGAATTAAGTAGAGAACCAGACTAGAAAGAGTACTAAGACTCTTCGATCAGATCGAGGAGGATAGTACTTGAGTATAAAGTTCACCCAATTTCCTAGGGACCATTGGATTTTGTCTCAATAGCCACCTCCTTATACACCTCGGCTCAATGGTGTATTAGAAATGAGGAATTGCATACTGTTAGACACAGTTCGGTCCATAATGAGTTTCGCTAACCTACCTATCTCATTCTGGGGATACGCCTTGAAGACTATAGCTTACCTTCTGAACAAAGTTCCATCTAGGTCGGTAGTGTCTACACAATATGATATATGAAAATGAAAGAAGTCTGATCTTAATGTTGTTAAGATTGTCAGGATCGAGTTAACATTAAGTAGGGGGTGGGGGGGTGCATTAGTGCAAGCGATAAAAATTGGATTTGAAAATTTTCACTTGAAGTAAAATCGAAATCAAAAGTGCTTTTGTTAGAACTCATGAAGAGCAAATAAGTTGAAGAGCAATTTTAAAGAAACCGAAAGGAGAAGCACAAGCTTTTCTTAGAACTAGTTAATAGCAGATAAGTTTAAGAGCAAAATTAAAGTAAGACATCATAGATATGCTCACAATGTTTTTATAGTGGTTCAGTCAAACTAACCTACGTTCACTCCCGAGTCCTTTATCGAGGCCTACCGATGTCCACTAATGATCTTCTTTCAAGGGCGAAGATCAACTACCCCTTACACACTTTTTTCCTTTTCACGGGCTCAAAAGAACAACCTTTATACTCTCTTTTTCTTAGGCTCAAGAGATCAACATTTACACTCTCCTTTTCTTAGGCTAAGGACATCAATCTTTATAACTCAGTTTCAGCCCTCCTCTTAACCACAATTCACTCCTACACAATAAGGAGGGAACTCTCATAAATTCACTATAATTTTCTCTTTTTTTTTCTCTTTTATTTCCTTTTTCTTGCACTTTCTTACTTTCTCATGCAAGAATACTTGGGGTATTTATAGACCCCAATTGGCTTCCAAAATTGAAACCAAAATTCAAACCTTCTCAATATATAATCATCAAGATCCTTAATCTCCTTTTTTAGTAAATTAAAAAAGAAAAATCATAGAAGTTAAAAATTTTGATTCCTATAAGAGATAGCTCAAGTTAAGAAATCAGAATAAACTTTATGATTCAGTTGAGAAAAAAATATCATTCATATTAATCATCAAAATCACTTTAGTAGTTTAAGAGATTCAAAAAATAATGATATACATAGATTTGTCACTTTATCTCTTATTAAAAATTTGATATGATAGAGACATTTTCAAGAGAAATGCATTTCACTTTTGTGTTTCAATTTATGTAATTTATTTCATGCGCCTTTATCTTTTATGCCAAATCCATGCATTATCATTTATAACTGAAAACCAAGTATCAAAATAAATCATCAAGATCATTAATATAACACATTAAAATAATAAAATATTTTCAAACAAAGGTTTCAATTTATTTTAATTCCAGTGATTTTTTCTTCTTAAGTGAATTTAACTCTTTAGACTTAGTACAATAAGTTACTATACAATTGCCATGCTAATTTCATTTTTTATTTATTTTACTTTATTTTGAGTCCCAATTCAAGAACAATATAGCATTCAATTATACAACATATAACCGATTTTAAGTCAATATACAACCCATCTAACATTTCAGTTAACATAACATTCAAATCAATCATTCAATATACAAGCCAATCATATTCAAGTCTAGTGATATATCATGGTGTATATGGATAAATATTTTTTATAGTTAATACCAAGAAGAATTGTAGGGGAGTGATTAATGAAACACCTAGACTCATATAAAATGAGATTTATTTGGATAAATATTTTTTAGAGTCAAGAAGGTTGTTTAATACATCTCAAATTGCAGACACTAATATATCATCTCTTTAGAAAACATCATATGAAAACATATCCAATCAAAATCACTTTTCGGAAAATTTTAATAAAGACAACGTAAATAGTTTCTCATTAAAAATGGCTAAGTTTTTTTAGCTCTAATTCATTTTTGTACTAGCATACTATAGTTATACATCATTGAAAAATAAACAAGATTAATTATATAACCATGAACCATCTTAAAAAGATTTATTATAACCAAAACAAAGATCATCAAGTTTCAATTATCTTGATTCAAATAATATTTTCTTATTTTTTTTATTTTTAGCTCGTAAGCTTGAAAAATATGTTAGATCTCAAGTCATATGCCTTGAGCTCGAAACAAAAGGCATTCTTCTTTTGTTCACAATTCAATGTCCTTGTTTTTTGGAAGGTTGTTCTCTATGTTCATCTTTGCAAGTCTTTTCATGATTATGTTCTAAGAGATTTATTTTTTATTTATTTATTTTATTTGTGCTTTCTTGTGTGACTTCTAATGTCTGCCATATATCAAAAGTAGAATCACAAGCATAAATTTGATTAAATTTATTTGTCCAAAGTACAAAACAAAGAATTCATAGCTTTGACATCTAATGAAAATATTTCTTTCATAATCATTTCAATCAGTTATAGGATTGAAAGACTTCATAAAGTCATTTTTAACTAAATTCCATAACTCAAAATCCATAGAAATTAAAAAGATTTTCATCCTAGTTCTCTAGTAGTAGTTCGTCCCATTGAATATAGGAGGACGTGTAACCCTCATTACTACCAGGAAAAGTCATTTAACTTACTTGTGTGTTAATCTAATTGAGTGAACGTAGTTTTGATACCAACTATTAGGTCGGAGATAGCACTAAGAGGGGGGGGGCTGAATTAGTGTAAGTGATAAAAATTCGATTCGGAAAAAATTTTGCTTGAAGTAAAATTGAAATCGAAAGCGCTTTTGTCAGTACTTGTCAAGAGCAAATAAGTTAGAGAGCGATTTTAAAAATGAAACTGAAAGAAGAAGCTCAAGCTTTTCTTAGAACTAGTTAATAGCAACTAAGTTCAAGAGCAAAATTAAATTAAGACAAGATAGACATGCTCATAGTGTTTTTATAATGGTTTGATCAAACTGACCTACGTCCACTCCCGAGTCCTCCTTCGTCGAGGCCCACCGGTGTCCACTAACGATCTTCTTTCAAGGGCGAGTATTAACTACCCCTTACGCATGTTTCTACTTTTCATAGGCTTAGGAGAACAATCTTTTCACTCTCTTTTTCATAGGCTCAGGAGATCAACCTTTACATTCTTCTTTTCTCAGGCTCAAGAGATCAACCTTTATAACTCAATTCAGCCCTTCCCTTAACCATAATTCATTCTTACACATTAGGGAGGGAACTCCATTCACTATAATTTTCCCTTTCTTTCTTTCTTTTTTCTTGCACTTTCTTACTTTCCCATGCAAGAATACTTGGGATATTTATAGACCCTAATTGGCTTCAAAAATTAGAGCAAAAATTTAAACCTTCTCTAAAAAATTTGAGTACGAGCGGTGCTACCACCGGCACCGATAGTACTACCATTGAAAGTGCTCAGAGATTCTGGGCGATAATGGTACTACCGTCGGAAAACTCATAAATAGTAATTTTTAGTACTATTTTGTACCCGAATCATACCTCATTTTGACCTCCTTCTAAGTCAACGAAATGAGCTCTATCACGAGTTTAAATCAAACCCAAAGTGGACCCAGTTGGCCTCTAATTTGAGTTAGTAAGATTTCTCTAAAACTAACTCAAATTAGGACTCAAATCAAGATGCTAACTATGATGCATTATGACAAACAATTACAATCGATCTTGTTGTTTGGTACGTCAATCGATCTTTCAAACTCCCGAAGGGCTTCTCGGCATCCCTCCGGTGAACTGGTAGTAAGCTCCCGACCATCTTCTAGTGAACTCCCAATGTAGTCCTGGCGGGCTCCCGATTATCTTCGGCAAACTCCTGGCGAGCTCACGTTGCATCGTTTGAAGTCCTAGCCCGATGCCCGATCTTGACTTTGGCCCCACATAAGATTATTTTGTCTTTTCACAGTCGTAGTTAATCCTGAATCACTTAACTCTAACACATCGATTAGATCATAAACTCACTAATTTGTTTCATCATCAAAATTCGAGATTCAATAATCTCTTCCTTTTTGATGATGATAACCAATTGATGATAGAGTTAACTTTAACTCCCCCTATCTATTTAGCATAATTGAAAAACTTGAATTCAAAAGAAACAATTGTTGAATCTCGAATTTTGATAATGAAATCAATTAATGGGTTTTATTATATAATCTATGTGTTAGAGATGAATAATGCAGGATTAATTATGAGAAGGCAATACAATCAGATGTTGGGCCAGAGCCAAGTTCGGGCATCGGGCCAAGGTTCGGACGATATAATGGGAACTTATCGGAAGCTCATTAAAGGTATCGGGGGCTTGCCGGGAGTTCGTTGAAAGCTCGCCGAGGGTGATCGGGGGCTTGTTGGGAGTTCATCGGGAGCTCGCCAAAGGTGATCGAGAGTGTGCCAAGAGTTTAGGAGCTCACCGAAGGTGATCGGGAGCTTGCCAGGAATGCATCGAGGTTCACCAGAAAATGACCAAGAGACTTGTCGGGAGTTCGCCAGAGGTTACTAGGAATATCACTGGGAGTCAGGAAGGTTACTTGACATGTTGGTCAAATTAATTGTATTTGTATGCCTTAGTATGTCATAGTTAGCATTGGTTTGGTTTAGAGTCCAAATTGAGTTAGATTTGGAAAGAATCCAAATTAACTCAATATGAGGCAATCGAGTCCACCTTAGGTTGGATTTGAGGTCAGGTTGAGCTCATTTCGTTGACTTGGGAGGGGGTCAATAGGAGGTATGAGTCGGGTGCATAAAAGTACGAAAAAAAGTGACTTTTGTTAGATTCCCGATGGTAGTACTATCGGTGGGCAGTGGTAGTACTGCCCAAGCAACGGTAGTACTGCTTAAGCGGTCGTAATACCACCACCGCCCCTGTTTTAAGGGTGCTTTCGGTGATAGTACCATCGACGCTAGCGGTAGTATCGCTAGTACCCAGATTTTTCGGGATTGGTTGGATTTTGGCAATCTCTATTGGTGGATTTCCTTTTGGTTTTGTGCAAAAATTGTTGATACAAACCACTGATCTTTTATTTCTAAATTGCTGCACTTTAGATGTAAAAATCTGCCACAATACCTTCTCATGTTTCTTGATCTTGTCGATTTTTTTGTTGTCGTATTCTCCCACAAATTTTTCAATGGCATTACCTTTTCCTTACCAAAGGATTCCCATTGAGTTCTACTCGAATCTTTGTTATGAACTACTGGAAAAAAAATTGCATCTATACTGCTGAATTCTTTTGACGAAAAAATTATGTCGCTATACCTTTTGTTGTTCTTCTTCTCGTAAACCATCAAATCCTACCGAACTTGCTACTACCAACTATATCATCTTTAAGGCAACCCTCTAACCTTAAGACATAGTCATCATAACTTATTTCCAAAATCCACAGCCACCCCAAACCGCAGCCAAAGTCGCAGCCCAAACAATTGCCTGTCGCAATTGAAATCCTCCACCACCAATCCTTATGTTCCTAGCCATCCTTGCCAACATGACAACTATCGATATTTCTATTTACTTGCTATCATCCTCATCTATTTATTGCTGCCAAAATGGCCCTAAAACCTTAAGAATACTGCTAGAATTCTTTCGTCGTAAAATCGTTGTTCTCGATGAAAAATTCTGCAACAACACCTCTTTGGTACTTTTTATCACATTCTTACCAAACCGATTGCTGCCACCCATAGTAACCTTAACCCATCTTCCTATCCTTAAACCACTACCATCAAACCTCTGTTACAGTCTCTACAACAATCCCGAACAGCAACATCAATAGCATCTCCTGTTGAGGAAAAAAGTTTGCTGCAATACCCTTAGGATTGTTTGTTGCATCCACTCCTGATGCTTATCGAACCGGTTGCTGCCATCCACACCCACCCTAAGTCACCCCTCTAATCCTAAAAACCTCTGTCACCAAACCCCCCTTACCGCCCCCCTTACCGCCTCTACAGTAACTCCAAACCACAGCCCCAACAGCAACACCCTACAACAACCCTAGACCGCAACCCAGTTAGGTCCTTTAGGAAAATATAACTATACATAAGACTCTTCCATATATCAAAAGAAAAGAATAACAAAACATAGCCCAAAACCTAAATTTCTTAGCATTTTCTTCAGAAATCTTAGTTTTTTACTTCAGAAAGCCCATTATGTCACTTAACTCTGTTTGATCTTCAAACTATCGAATTTAGATTATTTAAGAAGTTTTTTATTCTAACTTACAAAAATATGGATTTTATAGAGTTATGATATTAACTTTCCTTTCATAATGGACCTCCGCATAGTCCCTCCCACATAGCTAAGGGAAAAATAATGGGTACAATGATATCGGTATATAATTTGTTTTATTGTGAACTCACAAAGCATCACAACTTGATCATAATTTATGACTTCAATACAACGTTCTACATAAGAAATCAATTGATATTCTCTCTCCTCTAGGAGCGAAGAAAGGCAGACAGTCAATACTTGAAACTGCAACTATAGAGTTTGCAACTAGTGATGGCCGCGCTACACTTCCAAAATCATGCACTTTGAATCGTTGGTAGCATTAACTTTCTGTCTCTACTGGAGAGCCGATTAGAGTCAGAGTGATGGCAATCAGCAGGAAATAAAGAAACATTAAGAGGTTTAGGATCACTCAACTCTTAAGTTTTTTTATTACTATTATTTTTTATTTGTAGACATGCAACTGTTGACTTTCATTGCTTTTTAACTTACAATTCTGTTCAATGTTCCCTCCCCACTGTGAAGGGACTGAACTTGTTCAAGTCTGAGTACAAACATCCACTTGGCATCTGCCTCCGAGCATCATATTGTGTAAACAATATGCTTTTCTTTTCTTGTGCTTGAGGGGTGCTGAGGTCCTACTGATCCAGCAGCAGAACTGTGTTGTTTGAACGATCATCGCATGTGCAACAAGAGCAACTCTGGCTTTTCGATCAGAAGCTTCCATTCATTGCAGAATTTAGCAACTGTAGCTCCATCCACGATCCTATGATCAGCTCCAATTGTGACCTGAAGCCAGAGGGGTCATGTTCTGAGCATGAAAGAATTAAAAACAAAGGCAAGTGTCTAGAGGTTTTGAGATCTCCTTCTCTGGTTGCTTATCCAGTTGTGTCATATGTTTCACCAGAATACCAATTGTCTGGATTGGTAAGCAACCACCTATCTTTCTTATCCTCAACAGTAAAATGCATTCATGGTGGTTGAAGTGCTATTTTATGCAACTGGCTCGAACCAAAGTACTTGTTTGACAAAATTATGGCAAAGTCAACTGGCCAGGTTTAACTCTAGTTGATTGGTTTTCGACCAACAATAACAGGGGTATGGAGAATGAGGTATTCTGGGGACCAAATTGTCCAGCACTCAAACTTGTGGTGTCAGGTTGGTCTATCCAAGTAAAGTTTGTCCTGTCAAACTTGTAAAAATATGATGTAACTGCAGCAAATACAGGAACACAAACAGATCTTGATGACCAAATTGTCCAGCACTCAAGCCCATGTGTATCTACTAGAAAATGTGGTAAAGAAAAATTCAGCTTTTCCAACATCAGAAGCTAAATCATAAAATCCTAATTTCAAGATTTTATGGGTCAAGTTATTTCAGATACCATCATACCCAACCCATTATATCCAGTTGGATTTGGGTAATCCAAATCAAATCCAGATATCAAAATCCTCACCCAAACCCAAATTAACTTCTGTTTACTGTCAATTTATGGTAAAAAGTTCCTACCCCTATCTACACTATATTCCATGGATTATCCAAACTATACTGAAAAATATACTCATATATACTCAAATTATTGCTAGCACTCCTAATATAGGATAAGGGTGTTCTTGTTGTCATTGTAATGATACATCCATTCACCAAAATATTGACATCAATATTCCCACTAAAATTGAGGGAATGGATCTAAAATTGATCCTAACCAGCAAGAGAATTGTTACAGGTACAGAGGGCTTTTGATTAAATAAAGGGTTGGAGTGTAATTTTTCCAAAACAAAGTATGCAACTATTTATATATAAGTGCATGCTGAATAATCAAAGTCAAAATGGCTGAATTGAAAACTTACGTTGGCTATTGAAGCTGGATAAATATTATCAGCATCATCATAACGGGGAAGTTTTCGAATTTGTCCAATAGCAATGATAGCAACTTCAGGTAAATTAAGAAGTGGAGAACCAAACATGCCACCAACTGCTCCAATGTTGCTCAAGGTTATTGTTCCGCCAGTAATATCTTCAGAATTTAGCTTGTTGTTTAATGCCATCAGTTGCAATCTGGCCAATTCCTTCATAATCTAATTAGAGAACAAGCATCATTGAGAATGATTTTGCATTAGATGCACATGAAATAAGTGAGATGAGATTAAGAGTAAAAGATTAAAAATTAATCCAAAACCATTGCAACAAGTAAAACATTAAGGTATTATAGGATGTGAAGAAAAAATGATGAAGTATTTCAAAATAAGATAAAGTATGTAAGCTAGTGACAAAATGTCTTATCATGACAAGACCACCCAGGATTGGCAACAAACTCAACAATCTTGAACATAAGTATCAGCGTGCCCAAACATGACTACTTATTCATGTTGTCAAATAATAAGAGTCAAACAGGGCATTTTGCTCAGTTAAATAAGAGCTAGAGAGTCAAAATATACCAATTTGATACACTGAATGTGATCAGTAATTTGGACTTATCCACTATAATAAAAAGACACATCCGAACACACGTTTGTCCTTTTACCAATTTTGCTTGCATCTTTTTTGTGTACACTGCAGATAGTAGATTCCTCATAGAGTGAAAATTCATATCTTCCATTGTTTGTATTTCTTAAAAACAAATCAAGGTCATCTTTCTTACTAGTGTTAAAGGGATGCTACCCCTATGAAGATGCAAATGATAAATGTTCAAAATTTCAAATGGGTAGTGCTTATGTCAAATAACATATTTCCTTATGCTGAGGTGATACATCATCCAACTTGGACTGATGGCCTAGCTCATGAACTTGGTAGGCAAAGTGGACCTACCACCAACCCAAGATGACATGACTCACAACAACCAATAAGTATCAACACATGAAAGATCCTGCAGATCAGCTCTAGTTTAAAATGGGTCTCCCTACCCAACACTGACAGCTGTGATAGTGCAGGCATCAAGTTGGATGGTATCCAGGTTGCAATGAAATATTTTCCAACGAAACATAGCCAATGATGAAAGATTTGTTCACTTTCTTTTACCTCTGTTGAAAAAAATTTACCGAAACTTGTCATAAGCTAGAGCACTACGAAATAATATTTTAGAGCTGAAAAGAGGTAATGCAATTTGGTACATCTGATTATATGTGAGCTTATTGCGACTATTACACGCCCACATAAAACATATGAAAATTATCCTGATCTCTAACAAAATAATGCCTATTGGTCAGATCATCTTTGATAATAACTAAATGAATTTTACATGCCAAATTGTGTGTGACTAACAAAGATTTACTCTATACACATGAAGACTTCAAAAATTCATTTTGCATGTAGAGGAATGACAACTCAAGTCCACAATAGGCTCATTTTCCATCAAATATGAAGTTGACCAAGACGTTTTCCCACCAACTAACATGGAACATATCAGATCAGATATTATACCATAAAGTCGATTTCCGGCCAAGTGAAAAAGACATCTATAGATTCGTGACTATAGATATAATACGACTCCAATCGAAATGGATACATTTGTCTCATACACTACGGACACAGAGAAAAGATATATTTTACATCTCAAAGGGGTTATAATTGGATATACCATTATTTCTAATATAGGAGTTCCTATATCAATGGGAAATGTTCTATCTCTGAGTGCAGTTTGAATTATTAATTTATGTAATTGGAAGTAACTAATTAGGTTTGCAACAAAACCTAGAAATTGATCACTGATCTAATTTTACCTCTTTGGAATAGAACTCAACAGAACGGTTTACCATCAGCAAGTGATTAAGTAGTTCCACAGAGAAAATTATTGACTAGATATGGCAATACAGAGAAACAAAATTGTTTGAAGCACACAACCGAAAGCGCCCCTTCTTTCAAAGAGGATGATGGATTATTCACTACAAACTGAAAGCTAAACTGTGATAATAAAGATCCCAGGGAAAAAGAGATGTCTCAAGATTTTTGTTAAAGTAATAGGCGTAAGTTCATAGAATCATTCAGTTTGAATACTATGTCGACAGAGTTTTTAAAAAAAGCTTCCTATTACATTGTGAACATATTTTGTAGAGATTATTTCCTCTTTTGTTGGAGATTTCTTTCCCGATTTTGATAAGATTATTCTTTTGATTCTGTGAAGATTTGTTCCTATCCTTTTCTGGCTGTTAGTTTCCAGATTTTTGTACGATTTAGTTTCTCCATTTGTCAAACCTGTACCCCTATAAATTCTGTAAGGTTCTCATAATTGAAAGCATCAAGAAGTATTCCTTCATAAATGGTATCAAAGCCTATCCTTACAAGGCCAAAAGTTCTTTTCTTCATTGCCCAAAAATCTCTCTTTCTTCCTCAAGTCCTCTTCAACCCAAACCTCTATTGGTTCTATCCGTATCCCTTGTGAACTCCAAACTATTCATCCCTCCATTGGACTCAATGGTCAAAACTATTTGGAATGGTCCCAGCTTGCATCCATTTCTCTAAAAGGAAAAGGAAAATTGAGCCACTTAATTGGACCAATACCAAGCGAAGATGACCCGCATTAGTTGCTCTGGATGAAGAAGATTTGATGATCTTGACATTGGAACTCAATGCAACCAGAGATCAGTGGAACGTGCATGTTTCTATGTTTCTATGTTTCCATGTTTCAGTGTATGACAAAGCACAAAGTCAATGGTGTTGCTCAGATCTACAAGATCAATTCTAAGATACATTCCACAAAGCAAGGTACTTTGTCTGTGATTGAGTACTACAATATTATGAAATGATTGTGGCTTGGATTTGATTATCATCAAAATGTTAAGATGAAGTATAGGGAAGATGCTGCTATGTTACTAATGATTCTTGAAAGAGAAAGGATCATTTTTAGTCGGACTTAACATGTAATATAATCAAGCACAAATGCAAGTACTTAGAAAGTAGGAAGCACGACCATGGTGGTTTGGGTGGCATACCCATGTCCAACACGTGTCAGACAAAGATTCATCATCAACATGACCGGACACATGTTAGACGTGTCCAGTCATGTCTCGTTTTTTCTTGATTCTTTTAATTCGGTTGGATACGGCATTCGTGTGTCAGACTTCGGATTTCTCAATGCTCGCGTGCGGTGACATCATGAAACCTCCAGAATCCTTCCTCACAGATTCAGGGAGGGTTTCTTACCTTTTACAAACGGATCATCAGCGTTAAATACACTTGTGTCCTACCCCGACCAAACCCTTTCTTCCTCACTAGCGGAGCCTTTACCCTTACTCCACCTATAGAAGAGGAGGCTCTTCCCCTGCCTCCAATGCCTCTAGACCACCACCACCCACCTCTACTCAAACTCTCGAGCGAACTAGAGGTTTCACAGTTAAGCAAACCCTTCTTCCTCAAAAAAACGAAGCCTCTGTCCCACACCTAGTCCATCATCAGGGTCTAATGAAGCATCCTCACCGATGTCAACTGAAAACTATGCCCCACTTGTGTCCAGTCGATGTCACGTCAGCATCCCCTGGCCCCTGCCCATCAACGCCCCACCTATGTCACCAGGCACTAGCGAAGCCTTTGTCGTCGCAATATCGAGCCCTCCTCCTCGGGTGCCCCACCATTGACCATCATCACACTATCGTGCCTTCTGCCCTAAGTGCCCCACCTAAGACTTGACAGCTGTCACGTGCTCCTAGGCCCTCCACAACGTGCTCCTAGGCCCTCCGCCCCAAGCACCCCTCTATCGCCACGCACTGTCATCATGCATAGCTTCTTCCTCGGTCGTGTTGCGTCGTAAGGTTTTAGATTTTTTTACTAATAAAAACACTTATTTTGATTATTAACATATTATCAACCTTTTTTTTTTATTTTTTTTATTTTCTCATCTAGGCTTTTTTACTACTTTTGATTAAATTGTTAGAGCAATTTGAGTAAACTATAAAATATAATAATCTGAGTAATATATATTATATATTATATAAAACTCATTAATCTAATATTATATATATATATTAAAAAATACATGTGTCCTCCCTATGTCCGTATCCTAATTTTTTAAAAAATGGTGTATCGTCATGTCCCTGACCTTTGTTTGTGCTTCTTAGTTTGGAAAAGTCCTACCATCCCTAAACGAAGACTTTTCAATCAACAGCACCAAGGAAGAAAGAAGGAATGTAGTGTTGGAAAATCTAGCTATTGAAAGTTTTACTAAGTCTTCTCTATGCATAGAAGCTCGATGTCTAGTAACTCCGAGATTGAGGGACTAAATAAGGAGGATATTGAAAAGCTTCGAAGTTTTCTCACTTCACTATATAAGCCTAGTGCCATTTGTTCTCTAGCTCAATCAAGTTAGTATTATAATTCTTATTTTAAATGCTTCCAAAGACTATCGATATGGATCTTGGGTAATAGATTCAACAGTCCCATTGACCATATGACCAACTCCTCTAACAACTATCTACTTTATAACCCATCCAAAAATCAAAAAATTAAAGTAGAAGACTATAGCAGGCCAAGGCACAATTACACTAATACCCTCCATTTCCTTAAAGCCTGTATTATATGTACCTAGTCTTTCAGTAAGCCTTCTATCAATTCATTAAATTCCTACAGATTCAAAATGCAGTGTAACTTTCTTTCTGTCCCATTGTATTTTTCAAGATCAAGTTAAGGAAAAGGAGGGGCTCCACTATCTTGAAAAATGGCAATAACTATTTACCATCATCCTATCTTTCAAAAAAGAATTATTTAATAAAGTTCAAATTTGTCAATGAATCTTATTGCGATATTTCAGTTGGCTAATCACCAATGTGTTTCCGTTCCATTGAGTAAAAAAATCATCTCATCTATTTTCATTGATTCATACCAATGCTCAGGGTCCCTCACAGATCCCAAATATTACTAAACTCATTGATTTGTTTCTTTCATTGATGATTATTCTCAAGTGACGACGTCATCTTTTGAAAAATAAATCTGATGGTAGTTTCATTTTCATTACATTTCATAAGATGATTCAAACTCAGTTTAGTTTTAACCATATTTTGTCCTCAAAAAAATCGAAGGAATAATACGTCAATAATTGGATACTCCACAAAAAAAGACAATGTTGCTAAAAGAAAGAATGATCATCTTGAGGTAACAAGTGTTACCTTATCTTCTGAAGGTAACACCTGTTACCTCTCCTTCTCGAGGTAACATGGGCAATACTATTTCAGAAAAGATGCCCAAGACATACTGGGGAGAAGCAGTACTAACTACTACTTATTTAATATTACCATCAAAAGTTTTAGAAAATAAAGCTCCGATTACAATTCTCTCAAATTTTTTTCCAATTTTCATGGTTTTAGTCGCATCCCACCAAAGATATTTGGTAGCATCTCTTTTGTTCATATTCATTCTCAACGTCCTGATGAACTTGATCTTCAAACTCTTAAATATATATTCCTAAGTTGTTTCTCCATACATATATAATTAAGAGTTATCCTGCTTCAAAGAAATTTTTCACTTCTATGGATGTTACTTTTGCTAAAAATCAATTCATTTTATAAACTCTTCTTGTCGAGACGAATCCTTGAGTTTTGAACTTTGGGATCTTGATCTCCCTACATTAAACCTTTCCATAGTCCTAACAACTATATCGAAAACGCCATGAATGAGGATGAGATAAATGGTGTTATCAGTACATTGCCACTGCAAGTTTATTCAAGAAAAGTTTCTACTCCTGAATCCAAGCATGACCAAAAATCTCGTAATAGATACTTAAATTAGTTTTAGTCTTACTCCTTTATCTTTATCCACTACAGAGCCCATGAACCCAAACAAAATAGCCATTTTCCAAAGTTTAAACCAAGGTTTGCAATTTCGACCTGCACCGCCCGGTATGGGCGATACATACCGTCCTCCAGTTTACCGGTACGCGAACCGCCTGCTACCCGACGATTCTACCAAAAATTGATAGTCGGCGATCGATTTCGGCCGTTGGTGGTCGATTTCGACCGTCGGCGGCCGATTGAAGAATAAATCGACCTTCAACGGTCGATTGAGACAAATCGACCATCGGCGGTCGATTGAGAGAGAAATCGACCGTCGGCGGTTGATTGAGGAAGAAAAAGGGAAGAAGAGGAAAAGAAAAAAAAGAAAGAGGACAAGAAAGAATACCTCACCCGCGCGGGGAGAAAGATCGAGGCGTCGTCGCCCCCTTTTCTTTTTTTTAATATTTTAATTTTTTTTAATATTATATTATATAATATTATATTATAAAAAATATTATATTATATTTTAATATCGGGTGGTACACACTGTGCATATCGCCCGGTACCAGTACCGACAATATGTCAATACACCGGTATGGACCGGTAAGTCAGACCTTAGTTTAAACACAAATCTATCTGTTATCATATGGGAACGAGAAAATGAACCCAACATCATATCTCCAATTATATCTCATTTGATAAATTAAATCCAGTTTTCCTTACACATATATGTCCAATTGAAATTTCAGAAACAGTTCAAGAGACATTTAGAGATGAGAATTTGAGAAAAGCCATGATGGAAGAAATGAGTGTACTAAAGAAAAAACAAAACATGAAAAATCATTTAACTTCCTAAAGAAAAGAAATTGATTGGATGCAAGTGGGTATTCACTAATAAATATAAAGTTGATGATACTTCGGAACAGGGTTCATAATTTCGTGCAATACAGCTTGGTACGGTACAGGCATACCAAGCAATACACTAGGGTGTATGTATATATATATATATACACACACACACACAAGGTTTGCAATATCGTATCGCACCGCTCAATACATACCGATCCGATAGAGGACCGGTACACTCGATACAGCTCAGTACCCTAGTGTACCATATGTTAATAGGCTCGGTATAGCTTGGTACAGCTCTGTATATACCATACCAATAGCTAATCGATACACCGGTACGATACAAGATTGCAAACCTTGTGTGTGTGTGTGTGTGTGTGTGTGTGTGTAAGGAGGCAACGTCAATGACATCGCCTCCTTATCTTCTCCGAACATTGCCACCTTTTATATTCCCGGCGCAGATGAGGAGAAGCCTCGAAGACATCACCTCCTCTTCTCCTCGTCGCCTCAGACGAGAAGAAGAGGCGGCGTTGCCGAGGCTTCTCCTCATTCACGACGTTCGTCGTACGATGAGGAGAAGAGGAGGTGATGTCTTCGAGGCTTCTCCTCATTCACGACGTTCGCTGTAGACGTCAAAGGCCGTAGACATCTTCAGCCTTCGACAAAGAACACCACGAAGAAGAACCCGAACCACCGCTTGCCATTACCTACTAGATCGGGACCGTCGAGGGAGGGCCACGTCGAGGTTCTCCCTCTTCTTCTCCTTCTTTCTCTTTCTTCTTCATTCTCCCTCTTTGCTCTGGTTACAAAAATGAATACCATGCATGTATATCTTTAGCATCTAATCTTTGTTGCTCTCTACACCAATTTGACATTAAAAATGTTTTCTTACATGATCTTAAGGAAGAAGTTTATATGGAAGTACCTCCACGATTTGATAAAGGATTTAAAAATAATAATGTCTAGAGATGATGATATGATATAATTGTTTTTAGTGATGATCTTGAAGAAATTAAGAAACTCCAAGATTTACCAACCAAAGAGCTTGAAATTAAAGATCTGGAAAGCTGAAATTTTTTTGGGTACGGAGACAGCTCACTCAGAAAAAGGAATTTTTGTTTTACAACAAAAATATATCATTGCTCTTTTAAAATAAAGAGAAATGCTTGGATGCAAACAAGCTGATATACCTATTGAGCAAAATCAATGTTGCAGAAGACATGATGATAGATGGGGGATATTTCAAAGCCTTGTTGGGAAACTCATTTATTTATCTCAAATAAGACCTAATATTGCTTATGCGATGAATGTAGTAAGTCAATTCATGCATTCTCCTAAAGAGGTTCATTTTGAAGTAGTTCATAGAATTCTACGATATTTGAAGTCTATGAAAAGGCATTTTATTTACAACAAATGGGCATTATATTTGAAGTCTAGGAAAAGGCATCTTATCAGAAAAAAAAATGGGAAATTGAGTGTAGAAGCCCATTATAGGAGTAAATTTGGTGACAAAGAGAAGAAACAGTTGCTTGATCTACTGCAGAGGCAGACCATGACACATGGAATTCGTGAATTATTGTGGTTGAAAATAATCCTTGATGATCTGGGAGTAAGATGAAAAGGAAATATGAAACTATATGGAGATACTAAGCGAGCATTTAATCCAATGCCGATGTAGATTGGCTCGATATGTAGTAGTTGATCCAAAATCATCCTCTAGTTATTTTACCATCTTAGGTGGAAATTTGGTGACAAAGAGAAGTCAAGAAACAATTGCTTGATCTAGTGCAGAGGCAGAACTCAGAGCCACGGCACATGGAACTCATGAGTTATTGTGGTAGAAAATAATCCTTGATGATCTGGGAGTAAAATGAAACGGAAATATGAAACTATATGGAGATAATAAGTTAGCATTTAATCCAGTTCAACATGATTAAACAAAACATGTTGAAGTGGATCAATATTTTATTAAAGAAAAGTTAGATAATAGATTGATTTGTATTTCTATGTATCAACAAGTAGACAACTCGTAGCTAAATGTCTTTCAAGTCATTCCTTTTAAGATGTTACTGGCAAGCTGGGAATGGAAAATATTTACTCACCAGCTTGAGGGGGAGTGCCGACAAATAAAGAAAAAAAGCTACATATTTTGTTGTGAACATAGCATCTATTTGTTGAAAATTATTTTTCTGATTCTGAGAAAATTAGTTTCCCGATTTCAAAGAAATTATTTTCTTGATTCTGTGATGATTAGTTTTCTATTTTTTCTATTTTTTTCAGGTGATCAGTTTCCTAATTTTTGTATGATTTAGTTTTTATATTTGTCAAACCTATACCCCCTATAAAATAGGTAAGGTTCTTATAACCAAAAGCATTGAGAAGATATTCCTTTCTCCAGAGTCCAGACTATATGAAGAACGGAAGCCAGATGACAAAAGGGGAAGATCTAGGCTGTAGAATATAATAACAGTGACTTAGCAAATCTAGATCACTAAATATCCACTCATGGGGTACCTCATCATATGATTTATATAAGATCTATCAATCTAGATATCATATACATCTAACAGTCCAATTGCTTCGGAAGAAATTTGACCAAATAAATGACTAATCGAATTAGGTTTTGGGCAGACAGTTTCCATTGACCCATGTCCCAACCCTTCCCGATAGGGTAATACATCTAAGAAATCATTCCATGTGATATACTGTCCCATGGATCCTGAAATAGTGACAAGAACTAAATGTCCTGCCCATGCCAAAGAACTCACTTCAAAAAGCCATGAGAAATGATGATTTAGATGAGATTCAACATTTTTGAACCACAAAAAGTTTGGTTTTCCATTTTGGTTGGCCAACCAACCTGCTATTAATGTCTTTAATAGTGCCTTTTTATACCACTAATAAACATCAGAATAAGCGATATTCACTGGTTTGATATCACCTCCTCGAATAAATGCTTCGATAATTGGTTGATCAAAATGAGGATACTAAATTGCATGAGTAGTAGGTCTAATATGTAAAGGGTCTTGTATCCATGACCAGTGTTTTTAAAACCGCTGGGTGCCAAAAGGTGCCAGGGTCCCAAAATGCCCGAGGGGCTAGGTGCTCACCTAAGCATCCGCCCAAGCAAAGAGAGGCTTTCCAGAATATTAAATTTTTAAAAATATATATATACTATAATGTTCTAAGTAGTGTTTTCAAAAGGAGGTGAAATTTGAGGTGGGTGTTAATTGCGAAGTAGTGTTTTCCTAATAGCTGTTATGTTATAAGCAATGCTTTCATATCAATATGATGTTCCTACCTAGGTGAACTTAGAACTTTAAAGTTCTATAATAGTGCACCACCTCAAGTTGGTGGAGCAAGTTAATCAACGAAGTAGTATTACCTAAAAAATGAGAAAGAGAGGACTAAGAAGATGCAAGAGTAATTGACAGCTATGGAAGAAAGTGGAAACTGGTGGTGTACCAAGCAAGGTTTGCAATTTCGACTTGTACCGCCCGGTACAGGTGGTACATACTGGTCCGTCAGTTCCGGTATGTGGATCGCCCGCTACCGGGCGGTTCCGCCAAAAATCGACGAGCGGCCGATTGAGGGAGAAATCGATAGCCAACGGTCGATTGAGGGAGAAATTGACCATCGGCGATCGATTGAGCGAGAAAAAGGGAAGAAGAAGAAGAAGAGGAAAAGAAGAAAAGAGGATAAGAAGAAAGACCTGGCGCCGCGTCGCCACCGGTCGCCGCCACGCCGCCCACAGTGCGAGCGCTTTTTCTCCGCTAGGAGAAAGATCAAGCGACGCCGCCTTTCTCTTTTCTTTTTAATACTTTAATATATTAATAATATATTATATAATAATATATTATATAATATTATATTATAAAATATTTATATTAATATTTTAATATACCGAGTGATACACCGTACATACCATTACCGATCACGGTAACTCGATACAGATAAGTCAAACCTTGGTACCAAGCTACAATGGTGAATGGACGAAGTGAGCAATAGGGGTTCCGCTTCTAGTTTCTTTCACTAGGTGAAGAAAGGCGGTGGGGGTGGTGGCGTGGAGCACCGGAAGGGATGGTGTTATGGTAAAGTGACATTAGTTGGTTCGATTGAACCAACTTACTCACCTAGGCTTAAAGTCGACCCGATTTAGCTCGGATACATGCCTAAGCAGTGCTTCATTGAAATGCCGCACCGTTTTGAAAACATTGTCCATAAAACAAAGATTTAGATAATTGTACAAAGTGAGAAGCAAAAATGTTCCAAAATTATGTTCCTCAATGACTCCCAAGGTCGTGTGGTAACAATACTAAGCCAAATACGACGAGTAGTGGAGTTTTAAGCTACGCCTTGGCTAAACCTCGGAAACCTTGATGCCATAATGCCCTTCAAATCCTCCTAGCCATTATGGGAAGTGGCTTGAGTGTCGAGCACATTTAAGACCCTTGGAAAATAAATTTAGATCAAATATAGGTACCCTCTCATGGATTGCAACATGCTAAAGTAGGAAAGATCAAACTTCATTGAAGTTGAACATGGTCAGATATAGCCGACTATCTTTAGTCAATTAGGTCAAGTAGATCACTATGTTCAAAGCAGGTTAGTCTATTAACTTTTGGAAACTTCTTCAGTAAACCTTTTTTGACCAGATTCTTTTTCTAGCAGCATGGGAGAAATGACAGTAAATTAGAAAATCAAATTAATATTTATGCAGCAAATGCACAAAAGAAGGAAACCTTGATCCAGAGTTCTTTTTTGAAAAGGGTAAGTGATGAAGGCAAAATTAGAGCCCAGGACCTTATGATAATTGTGATGACATATCAAAGACTACCAGTTAGGCTAGTCAGTACATTCAAAATATATCATGTGAAGTTTCGATCTCTCAACCTTTGGTAAGTGGATCTGGTACACCGTTACCAAGACAATGTTTTAGGTGTAAAATATGTCAAATGAGTTTTAAACCCTTTACCCTTGGTAAGTGGGTCTGGTACAATACCACCAGACCGTGTCTTAGGTGCAAATAATATATTGGATGAAGTTTTGAGCCCTCAACTCTTGATAACCAAGTTCAGTACACCATCACCAGATCAATAACTTAGGTGTCAAATATCTCATCCGAACCCTCGGCCTTTGATAAGTAGATCTGGTACAACGCACTAAACCAATGTTTTAGGTGTAATAAAAATAAAAAAGAACCTTGATCCAGTGATCAATCACATGCAATCCACATAAGGTTGAGTCCCGCCATCCAGTTTGGGATAAACTAAAATTTCAACTCAGTGTGTCTAGCAAACTAGTGTTCACCATATGAAATATAGACCGCACTCTTCTGACTATTTTGTTCTTTTCATTTCATTTCTCTTCCTCAATTTTATTTCCACTTTAAGTAATTACTAGTTTACTACCCTTACTGATACTTCACATTCAGGAAGATTACGATAATTATTGCTCACAACAATATAAAGTACCATAATTTCAAGAGGAGGTATAATGAGTTAAATCTTGAAAATCTCTATCAGTAATTGCAACAAACCTCCAATATTGTAAGTGATTGAACCTTCTTTATGTTTGGCACAACTAGACCATAAGGAGTCGCCATTGCTACACCAATGTTATGGCAACCTACATAAATCAGAAAAGACATTAGGCACAGAGCAACAGAACAAGAACAATCACACAATGGCAGTAATAATAGTATCCAATATGACGATAACAATCAGAAGTTTTATCAATTGCTAAATTGGAATGAGCAAATACCATGAAATTACCACAATATAGTGACAATACATATGAAAAAGCATCAAAATAGTTCACTTTGATCCTGCAAATTTTTGTTGCAAAAGTTGGATGCACGAAAAATCCTAACCAATTTTGAGGTCTACGATATACTTGATGATATAAAATTGCAAGGTTTGACGTACCGAAGCGTACTGCTCAATATAGGCAGTACATACTGATCCAATAGAGGATCAGTATGGGTGGTACATTGATACATCTCAGTGTACTGTGTCGGTACAGCTCGATATATACCATACCGATAGTTGATCAACACATCGATACGGACCGGTAATGCGAACCATGCAAAAAATGCACATAATATCTACATATATTTCAACTTAGCTACTTAAGATTCACAATCATCGAGACTCTTGTTTTCAGTATCGACACAGCTTATATTAGAAACTTTTCCTTCTGTCAACTAGGTCATGATGGATAGTCACACGAATCCAAAGTGATGGATTACCTTTTTCCTCGTATCTGTTCTCTATAATGTAACTCCCACCATTCATTGGCCATATTTAACATTGATATTCACAATACTATTGATTAATGACTTTATAGTTTCTATTACTGTTAGGTTTGAAGTGTAAAATATGACTTCAAGAGTGGAAGTGTGCTATAAAAAATGGCATTGAATTTTTTTTCCCAAGTATCATGAAAATAGCCACCTGTGTGAAAGCATCCTAGCTACCTCAGTTACTCTTTCATCCAACATGTAGCATCTTCTGGATAACTCTTACTTTGTTATCCATTTAACATGTATAATCATGCTTTATATATCAGAGCGTTGGATATTTAAAGAAACTACACATGCAACAAGTTTGTGTAGCTGAATGAAAAATAAGATGGTAGCATGAGTTTACATATAAACATAGAATGAGACATGTTTCATTCAATTAGACAAACACTAACAGAGGATAAAAGTAAAACAAATTGAAAATGATATAGGCATACCTATAAATATCATGGTTAGATAATGTAAATCAATAAGTATAATGGTTGAAGAAGAGGTAAATAAAGACAATCAAATCTTAACCATGAACAACAGAAGATTAAGTGCTTTTGATTTAACTGGAGATTTTTTTTATAACAGAGGCCAGTGCAGGAAAACAATCAACATAAACAACCGAAATAGTTGGGACATCCAGCCTGTTGCCGCTGCTGCTGTTGGGACAACCAAAACGTAAACAATAACATCTTGGTTCCAGTGACAACTCACTACTGAGACTGCTATTCTCCTCATTGTTTAATTATTTGCTCATTATCTCTTAATAAGCATCTAGCATGGTACCATTTTTCTTCCCCCAATCTTTGACCACCACATCCCCACCACTATTATAGCATAGGATAATCTGATACCAGTCTCCACTTAACTTCTGTTTTCCCACCATTTTCATCATTCAAGTCCTCCCTCATTCTCTTTATCAATTCCACCAATGCACCTGAATCCAACACAACCAAACATTTGACATTCAATTCTCAGATAAATTCAGCAGTTCCAATGGACAATTACAACATCAAATACTTTTTCCAATCTGCACCTACTGTATCAGTAGCATGCCCTACATAGGTCCTTCAGAAGTTCTTGAATTGGGTGAACAAGAGCAACTGAGTTGCAGTGACCACTAACTCAATGCTGAGGATGCTATTCATATATTTTAATTACTTGCTCATGATAACTTAATAAGCATCTAAATGGTTTTATTTTCAGGCTGGTGTCATCCATAGTGACACTCTTGTCTTACCTCTCTTTCCATCTCTTATCGCCATGACAGAAAAGTGGTCGAAGGTGGCAATGGTGTTTAATAGGAATATGGACATACGATTAGATTGGTGATTAATAAATAAGGAAGAAAAAGACAAAGCAAAAGGGTGAGGATGGTAACATCTTGTCTTATGAGGTCTACTAAATCTCTTAGATATAGGTGGTGGATTGCTGTATCATGTACTGAACTCATATTTGTCATGCTCATATGCCCAATATGACATTAATATAATAGCCATCCTTTTCAATTCTTTTTTATTTTTTGATGATTTAATAGGTTTTAGATTATTTTGTTCAATTTTTAATATGTATCATGACTATACATAAAGTCTAGGACCATACTAACGTGTGTGAACATAGTATCTAAAGAAAAACTAGTACATGATAATTCATTGAATCAAGCACACACATCATAGTACATCATAACTTAATTAAAACAGTACATATTATCCTACTGGTACAAATACGATGTATCTAGTTTCATAAATAACAAAATCCTATCAAATAAAACTAAAACCAGATTGAGTGGTATGTGGGACTAAAGAGTCTAATAACACCAGGATCAAGGTTACAGTTTTGACCAAAATGTTATTAATACTAGCCTTATGTCAAGATATGTTGTAGATCTTGTGCTGTACGATATGCAACCATATTGAATTAGGTTCTACAAATCGACTTTAACTTTATGATGCATGTGGATGAAGCAAGAAGTCCCGCATGAAGCAATGATTGTCGCTTCGGATACTGGACCCATTTCAGTGAATCTGGTAGGATGGGTATACCAGTCAGTATAGGTGTACCATGTGTATCTAATCTGTACCTACTTGTCGGGTTGGTACCAGTTTGTACTTGTCGGTATACCATAGCCATTTTGGTTTGAGTCTGACCATCAGTTGGTATACCATAGTTATGGATCACTTCTCAATACTTCATTGAACCAACAGATACAAGCCGTACTGAGCAGCAAGAAGACTTGACCAAAATTTCATTTATAATTTTATATGGTAACCACTCCATCCAAAACTGATGGAAAGGTAACTAAAGACAATGTTAAACATGAGTTAGCACATGCAAAGACACACAATACATGTTGGTCCTGGTACTTCAGCAGTTTGAGCCACCACTTGAACCAATATTCACAATATTGTTACTTGACATACTATGCATGTTTATTAATATTTGTCATCCACCTTTAATTGATTAGTTCTTGAAATATATTTATTAAAGATCTTTTATATTTAACTTTTTAACAGAAAACTGCATATTCATCCACATAAGGTATATCAACTATAGAGTGTGACATGACCCATTGATAGGACCCTAACAGGGTTGGGTCCTATTCACCTTAGTAGAGTCAATAAAACTCTGTGAAATGCAATAGAACTCCCACCTAGTCACTTCTATCCTATAAAGAAGTGTGGCTAGGGTTTACTTGGGGCCTTAGAGCCTTAGGGCTAGGGTTTTGAGCCACATATAAGTTGTAGCCTCCACCTCTTTTCAATCAAGCAAGAAGCATCTTATTTCAGCCTTTGTGCCGAGTTATAGGAAGGAGGAATCCCTATAGTGTTCCAAGGGTCGATCCCCCTCAAAGATCGAATTCTATAGAGCTCCTCTTGGGATTCTATCATTTGATATCAGAGCAGCATTCCTGCTACCCTTGGTGCCATCTCTGCCGCCTCCACCCATCCAAGCAATTCCTACAATTGCTTCAAGGCGTCGCCTCCACCGTCATCCCCAAACCGCAGATCCATCAATCTGCTGCTACCCCCTCTGCGTTTGCTTTGAAGATCTGGTAAAAATTCCATCACCCACACCTTGTTACTACTGCAAACCTTTATCCTTGCATTCCAAAGAAAATATTATATCCTTGCTTCACTGCGAATTCTTTCCGTCGCAAACTTGATCATCATTGCGAAGGGGAATTGCTGCAGAAAATTTCAGCCACAAAGAGGCTTATTGAAACCGGTCCTTTGAGTATCCTCTGTGAATGAAATTTCTATATATTCTCATAGATCAACCTAGCCTCCATCTAAGATTGATCTATCATGAAAATTATCTCAGAAACCGATTCTATATTGCTGCAATTCTTCGCTGCGTATTGCTGAAATTTAGGATGAAGAATCTGCCTTTTTTCCTTGCATCGATTTTTCTACCGTTATGTTGCCAAAATTTTGTCAATCTAAATTGCTGCTACTATTCACATCTGAACCGAGGACTTGTTGACAAATTGCTGCATATTTTCCTCGGGTTTTTCTCTGGAATTTACATCGAGAATCCATTGTTTCTCCGACGCAAATTCTGTTCGGCAAGACAGCACATACACAGCACTTTCTTCATCGAATTCCATCAGATTTGAGTGTTGTCTCTTTCGGTTTTTTTTTTACTCTCTTTCTCTCATCCTCAAACCCTACCATAACCACCCAAAAAACCTATCAAACCGCAGCCAGAAACCAATCCCAATCAGCCCCAAAAACAGCCCTAACCACAGCCTACTTCCTTACCAATCCACCTACCTTTTCAGCCAACCTTCCTTACCGATCCACCTACCTTTTCAGCCACCCTTGCTCCAAAACCCAATCCCAATCAGCCCCAAAAACAGCCCTAACCGCAGCCTACTTCCTTACCGATCCACCTACCTTTTCAGCCAACCTTCCTTACCGATCCACCTACCTTTTCAGCCACCCTTGCTCCAAAACCTCTCATGCCTTTAACCTGACAGCAAAAGAAAAGCCTCAACATTACAGATCTAGAGGCTTATACCATGGCAATGGAGGAGGCTATCGATGCCAAGTTTGAAGACTTTGAGACCCGCATGGAGGAAAAAATTTGCGCTATCTTTGCCGAACTCAGCATCGGCCGACCACCGAGCCCAAGGAAATCACAGCAAGGGGAAACTTCAGATCGGAGAAAAGAACTCCAAGAACGAGGAGGCACTACAACCGATCCATACAATCCACACATGAGGGTGGACTTCCCTAGATGGGAAGAAAGAGACCCGATCGGTTGGATCTCGTGAGCGGAGCACTACTTTCGGTTTCACCAAACCGACGACACTGCCATGGTGGAAATTGCAGCCACCAATCTCGAAGGAGACGCAACTCAGTGGTTTGATTGGTTCGAGCACACCCATGGAGGCCGAACCTGGCGGCAATTCAAGGAAGGACTATTGAACCGCTTCAGACCGACAGACTACGAGAACATCAACAGATACTTAGCAAAGATCCAACAAACCACCACCGTACAAGAGTACCAAACGAGGTTTAAACAATTATCTAACCAAACCCGTGACTGGTCAGAAAAGCAACTTCTAGGAACTTCTATTGAAGGCTTAAAGCCGGAGATACGAGGAGAAGCAAAGGCGCAACAACCAAACACTCTGATGGCGGCTATCTCCTTCGCACAACTACAAGAAGAACGCTTGAACCACGAAGCCCAAAGGATTAGGGTCACTCCCCGATCAGCAATGTCGAAGCCTTCAGCCCCCTCTACTGCCAACCAAGCCCCTGCACCCAAAAAATTGACGAGAGACGAACTTCGGGAGCGATTCGCGAAGGGACTATGTTGGCACTGCGAAGAGCTGTAGAGCCGCGAACATCGCTACAGGAAAGGCCGACTTCTTGTGATAGAACCAGTAGAGGATGAAGATATTAAACTACCTGAAGAAAGCCTCAAATCCGAAGAAGTCACGGAGGAAGAGCCCCAACCGGCCGACTTTACGGTGCACACTCTAGCCGGCTACTCCAACCCGTAGACAATGAAAGTGGTGGGACTTCTCAAGCATCAATCCATCACCATTCTCATAGATACGGGCAACACAAATAACTTCCTCAACAGCAAGGTTGCTACACGTATGGCGCTTCAAATCGAAAGTTGCAACAAATTCGATGTAAAGGTCACCGACGGCCGAATTCTAAAGTACGACCAACGGTGCCCACAGGTGAAATTGCTCCTACAAGACCAAGAAGTAGTAGCCAACTTCTTCCTCCTACCCATCGACGACTACAAAGCTGTGCTCGGGATTAAATGGCTCACAACATTATGTGACATTTCTTAGAATTTCTCTAAGTTAATCATGAAGTTCTATTGTAAAGGCAGACAGGTCACTTTACAAGGCAAGCGTGGGAGCCATATCTTCACCGTTTCGATGCAACGGATGGAAAAAGTTTTGCACAAGACACATAGCAGCTTTTTGATGCATATCCAGTAGCCATCAGAGGAGAAGAACGTGCAAGTTACATATCCTAAGCTTGCCCAATTGCTGGAGGAATTCGCCGACGTTTTCGTCGAGCCGCATGGACTTCCTCATACCCGTGACATGATACCATACCTATACTCCCGGGCCAACCTCCAACAAACTCAAGGCCGTACAGCTAACCTCACTTGCAAAAGGACGAGATTGAGAACATAGTTAAGGAGATACTCGACAATGGAGTAATTCGGCCAAGTTGTAGTCCCTACTCCTCGCCGGTGTTACTAGTGCGCAAGAAGGATGGTACGTGGCGGATGTGCGTTGACTACCGAGCTTTGAACGCTATCACCGTCAAAAATAAATATCCAATACCAATAGTGGATGAGCTATTGGATGAACTGAAAGGAGCCCGAGTCTTCACCAAATTGGACCTCCGCTCCGGGTACCATCAGATTCGAGTATGCACTGAGGATATTCCGAAAACGGCATTTCGTACACATAATAGCCACTACGAATTTTTGGTAATGCCTTTCAGATTTACAAATGCTCCTTCTACCTTCCAAAGCCTGATAAACCATATTTTTCGAAGGTTTTTACGCAAATTTGTGCTGGTATTCTTTGATGACATTCTCATCTATAGTCCTACGCTTGACATACATTTTCAGCACTTACAAATTGTTCTAACGACTCTTCGAGAGAATATCCCCTACGTTAAACAATCAAAGTGCAGTTTCTTACAACAGAAAGTCGAGTACCTTGGGCACTTTATATCAGAAGATGGAGTGGCAGTAGACCCGGCAAAAATCGAAGTAATGCAAGGATGGCTGAGGCCTATGAACGTAAAATCGCTATATGGCTTCCTCGAACTTACGGGCTACTATCGAAAGTTCGTGAAAGACGACGGCAAGATCAGTGCCCCACTCACTTCCTTATTGAAGAAATACTCCTTCCAATGGTCAGACAAGGCATCCACAGCCTTCGAACAGCTCAAGGCAGCCATAACGACGATGCAGATTCTAGCGCTGTCTGATTTCAACCAACCCTTCGTGATTGAGGCCGACGCATTTGGAGTTAGAATTGGAGCAGTCCTAATACAAGATGATCGACCCCTCGCCTATACCAACAAGGCCTTGTCTCCCTCTCATCACAAAATGTCCATATACGATAAAAAAATGCTTGCAATGATACATATCGTCTCAAAATGGAGACCATACCTGATCGACAGATGATTTCAAATGAAGACGGACCACCGGAGTCTCAAATACTTCTTGGAGCAGCAAAGATGGGTAACTAAACTCCTTGGTTTCAATTATGAAATTATCTATCGAAAAGGGAAAGAGAATGTGGTTGCAAATGCGCTATCACGGCTACCGGAGCAAGCCGAACTTTCAGTTGTCTCCCTTCCTTCCACCGACTTTCTTGAAGACATTAGGGGGAAATTGAAGAAGAGCCCAAAGACCCAATACATCATAGAGAAATTGGAGAAGGATCCGGGTGCCATTAGCCACTACACTTGGAATTCAAGGGACCTACGCTACAAAGGCCGAATTGTGCTTATTCCCTCTTCTCCTTGCATCAAAATTATTATGCATGAATTGCACTCCTCACCATGAGCAGGACACTCCGGCTTCTTGAGAACATACAAAAGGGTGAAGAAAAACTTCTATTGGAAAGGCATGAGGAAATCTATTTGTGACTATGTGGCCAAATGCAATATGTGCCAACAGCATAAGGAAGAAACAGTGGCCAGTCCGATAAAACTACAACCACTACCTATACCGGACTCAGCATAGACAGACATTTCCATGGACTTCATCGAAGGGCTACCACTATCGCAAGGTAAAAGTACGATCTTTGCGATGGTAGATCGCTTAACAAAGTACGCTCATTTTTGTGCTGTAAGACATCTTTATACTACTGTTAGTATTACCCAACTCTTTGTGGAAAATATTATTAAACTACATGGGATGCCAAGGTCAATTGTGAGTGAGTGTAACAAAGTATTTACAAGTAAATTTTGGACCAAGTTGTTTCAACCAAGGTTTGACTTACGGTCCGTGATATCGACATCAGAGGTACCGATGCGATCTACTAGTAGCGGTATAGTGCATACCGCTCGGTATTAAAATATAATATAATATAATATTAAAATATTAAAAAATAAAAGAAAAGAGGCGACATTGCGTCGCCTCGATCTTCTCCCCACACGGGAGACGCCGTCTCCTCGTGCGAGACAAAAAGCGGTCGCGAACGCGGCAGCCAGGCGACCAGCGGCGAGCGCGGTATTCTCTTCTTTTTCTTCCTTTCCTCTTATTCTTCCCTTTTTCTTCCTCAATCGATCGCCGACAGTCGATTTCTCTCTCAATCAACCGCCGACGATCGATTTCTTCTTCAATCGGCCGCCGACGGTCGAAATCGACCGCTGATGGTCGATTTTTGGCAGAACCGCCCGATAGCGAGCAGTCCGCGTTGTCACGGACAATAACGTAAACAAGGTATTCGATGAAATGCTCGTGTTTGTCCGTGTCCTTCGATTTGTGTATATACCTTGTACAACAAGTAGCGGGCTTGCAGTAGGCTTAGCAGCCCGAGTTTAGTTTGCTTTATGGCCAAGTTTGGCTTGTAAATACAAGTGTGTCTTATAAGCACTTGTGGGGACTTCGGTCTGTAATGGACCATTATCCTTTGTGTGCAACCTCTCTGAGTTTGTAATGTCCATGGATGTAATTTGTATTTGGCTTTATAAAGTGTTTGCTTGAGTAGTTGCTTGTGGATCCCGTGGGAATTGTTTCTTCTGGCCCGTTTTCTCTTTTATAAGTCTAAGGTACTCTAGGAGATCTCAGGGAGGGCTGACCTTTGCGGACGGACACGCATGGGTGCCGCAGCTTAGGCAAAATCAGCTAAGCCCGTGACAATGTGGTATCGAACGGACAAGCACACGTAAACACTTGCCATACAAACGTGAGGGACCTAGGGTGTGAAGAAGACGGCCAATCGTTTGGGGAAAGCGGACATTGAGATGTAGGGAAAGGAGTCGCTCGGAGGCGAGCATCCGTTTGGCATTCGAGGAATGGCCAACCCTTTCGAAGAGGCAAGCGAAGAAAATGCGGCGCACAAATATTGGGATGGTTGAGTTCGAGCTATAGGCTGGCCACCAAACTGACTGCTTAAGGTAAAGCGGGCGCTGAACGAACGACAAGGAGTGTGCAAAGCTCACAGAGGTGAGGGAATTGCTAACTCGAAGGATTCGGAACTCATGCAAGGGCTTGTACACGGACGACGGAGTGTTCGTGGCCATCCCAAGGCGCGATCGAAACTCGGTGCCATGGAGCATCGAACTTTCGACACGGAAAGGATATGTCCGAGACGAATGTACAACAAGTTCAGACATTGCTAGACCTTGAAGGGTGAAGGGTCGAAGCAAGTGCATTTGCGGGGGCACAACAAGGCACAAGTTGTTCAGCAAGACGGAGTAGTCCAAAGGGGATGGTGGTCTCCGAAACTTCCAGTGGGAAGTATGTAAAGAGAAAAGTTGCTCCAGCAGGACATATATCCAGGAGAGATAAGTCCTAGTTCTCTAGTGAGAGAATCATATGCAACGGACTGCACATATTGAGGAAGAGTTCCTCAAGGCTATATCTCCGTAAAGCTCAACGGACTGAGCGAGTGACGTAGAATCGTCGCATGATCTCGAATAAGGTAATGCATTGGTGGATGCATTTTGAGATCAAGTGAGGGAGCAATCCAAGGCAACATCATATGAAGGCACACTTAGAGTCGATGCAAAAATCGAACTCAACAAAGGGCTAACCCGTGGAATGGTGGACGCGAGGGCCACTATCAACTCAATGCAAATCAAGGAGCGGAGCGACTTGGGTGGAACTCGGTGAAGTATCAAAGCCGCATGAAGGGAGTCGACATAGAAGATAGAACATGGAGCGGAGGCACGGAGCTTTCCTTGGACAGAGGTCAAGGGCATGAACTCTTGTAGAGGCAAGAATGAGATCATGTCGTTCCATGGGTTCTTCATTCGATGGGACAGACTTATTTTACATGGTGCCAAAGATGAAGGGAGCTTGAGGCACGCAAGCTACCTCGAGATGCATTTGAGTAACTAAGGTTATTCAACTCATGGAGGCAAAGTTGGGATCAAGAGACCTTAGCACGGGACAAGAAGACGCAGAGGCAGGTACTCTTGAAGAATATGCCACAATGTTGCCATTCAAGCTGTCAGGAACAAGAGGTGCATAGCAAGATTGTGGTGGTAGGGGATAGAGGCCCAAGATCCAGCCAATGGTGCACCAACTCTAACAAAGTCATGGAGACTCCAGGAGCTACCAAGCGACGGACTGTCCTAGAGCTATGCTTCATCCAGGTGTGACACAAGAGCGGGTGGACGAAGGTGAATTGCCAAGGGAGCGAACTAAAAATCGGAGATGGCGGACGCCTTACGATGTGTTGGCAGAGGCCACACGTGGAGAAGTCGTAGTCCGAGTTCATCACACAAGAATCAGATGATGGAGATGTCACCGGGAGGCGACATAGGCGGATCGTGGTGGAATAGTTCATAGAATGATTACAGTAATCTTGTCCGTGAGGGACAAGATCACGCGAGGTATGATCGAGTTCTTGGGAGCTCCACTTTGGTGTACGACACAACAAGAAGAAGGGCTATGGATTCAAGGAGTGAATGTTGTAATAGTAGAGGCGGTCTTCATGCATCAAGTCAGATATGAAAGCCTTAGTCATCAACATATGGGAGTCATACCACCGAAGAAGTCCAAGTGCAAGTACCTGAGTATCATAGGGGACGTGATCGTGAATGATCGAGGCGGAGCTCCACGTGAACAATGCAAGCAAGAAGGGTTGTGGATTCAAGGTGAATGTCACGATCGCAGAGGCGGGTCTTCCGTATGCATCAAGTCAGATCGATGAAAGCCTTGGTCGTTAGCATACGGGTACCACCGAGGGAGTAGTCAGACTGCAAGTACCAGTGAGTCCCATGGAGGGACTTGATTATACAAAAGTAACCGAAGGCCATGCATGAGAGCTGCAGTCTGCCTTTCCATCGACCAAGGAGAATTGCTAGGAGGACACAGTGGTGTCGGTGGTCGAAAGGCGAGGAAGCGGCGACGAGTCCAGGGGCTCACCCAAAAGCAAAGCGTCGGTTAGAAAGGTGGACTGAGGAGCACCACGGTTACAGTGCATCTACCGATCGCGAAGGAAGGGATGGAGATGCAAGATAACGGATAGTAGGCTTGGCGACCACGGTACCGCAGGCGGGACTTCCGTGGAGTCATCGATGCCTTGCTCTCGTGGAGGGAGAGCTTGGTCGTAAAAGGGAGGAGGTGGAGAAACGAAAGGCAAACCCAAGTACCAGGAAGGGCGAGGCTAAGAAACTTCATAAACCGATGTCGATAGGCTTTCATCAAGATAAAGCGAGGGACTTGGGTGACGCAGAGTGCTCGACTATGAACGGTAGGCACGATCGCACTTTTCTACTCGGAGGAGTAGGCGAGTGGTCGAGAAGACGCCACAATCCCGAGGCGACGGATCTATCAAAGACTTACTCCAAGTTGGGAGACTCAAGTTGGGGTAAACTTTTTTTGGACAAAACTTCTTGCGTTCCGAGTTCAATGGTAATGAGAAGGCGAATCACGAGCTAACTCAAAGGAGTACAAACACTTCAAGTGCTTGAGCAAAGAGCGAATGTTAGTAACCACCAACGATAAAGTACAAACTCGAGGAGGCGAAATGAGTAACCTTTGCCTTCTCAACTCGACGAACGGGCGAAACCGAGTACCTCGATTCTCTTAACTCGAGGAGGAGCGAAGTCAGTAACCTTACCTTCTCAACTACGAAGAGAATGGGTGAAGTCAAGTATCTCGGCTCTTACTTATCCAGCAGGGGAGCTCTGCACAAGTTCAGTGACCCTTCAAAGAAAGCTTATGGAAGACAATAGTTGTCAAATCTTCATCATTGGTGATCAGTACTACTGAGAGTAGATTTTTCACTTCATTTCCCAATTGACTAATCAAAAGCGGGAGTGATACGAACATACTTGGAAGTGACAACTAACAACGGAAGAAGGTTCAATGGGTAAACATTGTGAAGGAGGACCTTAAAACTTGAAATGCTGAGGCGATGTCCTGTACCCAACAAGCATCCACCCAGTTCAAGCAATATGAGTATACTACGATACTAGTCCATAATAAGGAAGGTGTTTTCCTTCATCAGAGGGATCCGCGAGAACCAACAAGGATCAACACAACTCAGCCAACCCCACACCAGATTCAGTCATTGGTGAGTTGAAGCAACATGGCGGATCGAGTTCGACTACTCAACAACAACGGCGGAGAGCAGCTGGGAGCCAAAGGGGCGTGTTGCAGCCAAAGCAAAAGATTGAAGATTCGGCAAAATGCAAAGAGATGCAGCGTCTACAGTGGCTTCAACGAGGACGTCGAAGGAATAAGTGGGGGAGAATGTCACGGACAACAATGTAAACAAGGTGTTCGATGAAATGCTCGTGTTTGTCCGTGTCCTTCGGTTTGTGTATATACCTCAGAAACAAGTAGCGGCATAGAGCTTGTTCGAGTTTGGTTTACTTTATGGCCAAGTTTGGCTTGTAAATACAAGTGTGTCTTATAAGCACTTGTGGGGACTTATCAGAATGGACCATTATCCTTTGTGCAACCTCTACGAGTTTATAATGTCCATGGGTGTAATTTGTATTTGGCTTTATAAAGTGTCTTCTTGAGCTTGCTTGTGGATCCCGTGGAATTGCTTCCGCTCGCTTTTCTTTTGTAAGTCTAAGGGACTCTAGGAGATCTCGGGGATGGTGACCTCATGGACGGACACGATGGGTACCGCACGGCCAGCAAATCTAAGCTCGTGACAGCATCGAACCGACGGTATGTACCACCGTGTCGCAGACAGTCGAAATTGCAAACCTTGATTTTAACTACAGGGTACCCAGCTTAAAATGAGCACAGCATAACATCCACAAATAGATGGTCAGATAGAAGTGGTGAACATAGGCCTAGAGACTTATATACGATGCTTCACCAGTAATCGGCCAAAAGAGTAGATAAAGTGGCTCCCCTGGGCCGAATGGTGGTACAACACGACCTATCATTCCTTCACCAAATGT
Organism: Ensete glaucum; assembly: GCA_021527575.1. Taxonomy (NCBI): domain Eukaryota; kingdom Viridiplantae; phylum Streptophyta; class Magnoliopsida; order Zingiberales; family Musaceae; genus Ensete; species Ensete glaucum. The sequence goes on from CM038556.1 coordinate 7,986,405, forward strand.
ACACCCTATGAGGCATTGTATGGTCGAGCCCCCATGTAATACCCAAATATGTAATCGGTGCAGCCAAAGTAGAAAAGGTTGACCAAAATCTAATGGACAGAGATAAGCTCCTACAATTGCTGAAGAACAACTTAGCAATCACCCAAGCCCGTATGAAGCAACAAGCCGACACTCATCAAAGCGAACGAGAATTTTCGATAGGAGATTGGGTCTACCTTCGCCTACAACCATACGAGCAATTGTCCATCAATACAAAAACCTCAATGAAACTATCTCCTTGATTCTACGGAGCATATCAAATCACAAAGCGTATCGGAGCTGTGGCATATAGACTAAATCTACCGGAAGATGCCAAGATTCATCCCATCTTCCATGTGTCTTGCTTAAAGCCCAAACTGGGAGAACATGAGTCGGCCCAGACCCAACTGCCAAGCACCACAAGTGATGGAATTATTAAAGCCCAACCACAAGCCATCCTCGATCGGAGAATTATGATGCGCCGACGACACCCTTCAACCGAAGTACTAGTGCAATAAAGCAACTTACCTTCAGAAGATGCCACATGAGAGTCTTACGAGGAGTCAAGACTCGGTTCCCAGAGTTCATAGACCCTCAGCCTTGAGGACAAGGCTGATTCAAAGAGGGCGAGCTTAATAGGACCCTAGCAGTGTTGGATCCGATTCACCTTAGTAGAGTCAATAAAACTCTATGAAATGTAATAAAACTCCCACTTAGTCACTTCTATCCTATAAAGAAGTGTGGCTAGAGTTTACTTGGGGCCTTCGGTTTAGGAGTCGCCGCCCCCTTTACTGGGCTAGTCGGCTAGGGTTTTCCACCTGTTAGAGTCGGTTATGCAACCAACCAAGCCGTCGCCTACCCTATTAAGGCAAGTCGGCTATAGGAGGGACAAGGGGGTAAATTCACTTATTAAAGCACCCCCCTACGACTAGGGTTTTGAGCTCCCTATATAAGCTGTAGCCTCCACCTCTTTCAATCAAGTAAAAATCATCTTATTTCAGCTTTTGTGCCGAGTTCTAAGAGGGAGGAACCCCTATAATGTTCCAAGGGTCGATCCCCCTCAAAGATCGAATTCTATAGAGCTCCTCTTGGAGTTTTATCATCCACGTACCACTTTCCCTTATTAGAACCTTCCCATAGATATTATTGTTAGAACCCTTAGGGATTCTAAGCTTGGGATTAATCTCTATAGGGGTCAGCCTCAAGGAACTCTATAGGGGTTCCCTCCTCCAATGTATCCGGCCAAGGGCTGAAAGAAAATTGATCTTATTCATGATGAAATAGTAATAGCTACATGAGCTTATATAGGGACTCAAAACTCTAACTCCTAATAGGACTCCTACTCCATGAAGACTCAAACTCATAATGAAACTCCTACTCCAACTAAGACTCCCAACTCTTAGTGAAACTCCTACTCCGAGTAAACTAAAACTCCAACTCCTAGTGAAACTCCTACTCCAAGTAAACTAAGACTCCAACTCCTAGTGAAACTCCTACTCCAAGTAAACTAAAACTCCAACTCCTAATTTAACTCCTAATCAACCTTAGAGAGAGTCCTAACTAAATGGAACTCTCCCTTTCTTACCTTAGCCGCCTCCTCTCAACCCTAGCCGACTTCCCCTCATCAAGGTAGGCAACCAATTGGGTTGATCACAAGATTGACTTAGTTGACCTGACCCGAATCCAACTCCGACTCCAAACCCAACTTCAGTTCAATAGAATCCTAATCCTACTAGGATTTGGGCTGACTTATTACAATGGACTCAAATCTTCTCCTAGCCGACCTAATGTCAACTCTAGGTTGGCCAACAAGCCTAAACTAAGGACTCAACTCAATCGACTAGGACCCAACTCAGCTAGGGTCCTAATAAACCTGCCCTCTTCAAATCGGCCTTGTCCTCAAGGCTGAGACTTCATGACTCCGGGTCCTGATCTGTAACTCTTGATGAGGCTCCCTTGTGGCTCCTATAGTGGCCACATTATGATCCTGCGGTCCAACATTGTCTTATGTCTTTCTATCAGCAATATTATCTGGACAGTGATGCGTCGCAATCCCACGATCCTATGCGATCATCAATTGAACTTGGGCCTCCTCATCAACCGAGATGTTAGGTTGGTGGATCTTGGTTGAGTCATCCTCTCTAAACTTCCATTTGCGGTGAGATACTTGGAGGATCAGTTTCATTTTTGAATTGGTGCACAGATCCAGCCCACAAGTCATGGCTCAAATGTAATCTCCAATTTTGTAGGGTCGAAAGAAACAAGGAGACCACTTCCTTGAGGCTCGAGTCTTCTCCATAGATTCCTGCTGGTAGGGCTGAGGACAAAGGAAGACTCAATCTTCAATAGCAAACTTCCTTCTACTCCGGCGTTTGTCAGGCGATTGTTTTTTTCTTGCATGGGCTGGCGTGTGGTTGTTCTTTAATGGTAGCCAGGCTTTCCTCTAAGATGGTGACTACCCTTTGGTAGAGTCCGTGGTAATCTGAGCCCGATCTAAGTTTGGCGTGAGTAGAGGCTACAATTTTTTTGGGCTTAAATTCGTCTCTCTTTGTGTCGTTGACCTGTACTATGTCAAGCCACAAATTCAGCAATGGTCAGCATTTCCTCGTCAGATATTGATAGCTTCAAGTGATATGGAGAGAGGGTTTTGCTAATGTAGGCTAATCTTGCATGAGGACAACACCAATTCCAACTCCCGATGCATTAGATTTAGTCATGAACACTTTGTCGGAGTCGGGTAAGACTAGCACCAGTGTAGATGGAATCGCAGCTGTGAGGGCATCAAAGGTTGTTATAAATTCATCCGGTCAGAGGAAGACCTCCTTTTTTAGCAATATCATGAGGGGGGCGCTGATCTTGCCATCATCCTTCACGAACTTGCAGTGGTCATGCGGCCAGGTATGGGGCAATTTTGTCGGTTCAACAAACTCATCCGAAAATTCAGTAAACAATGAGGGGATGTTTGGATCTTCGTTCATCATTGATTCCTCTGTTGGCAGCCCTTGAAGTTGTATTAGGAAGCCGATATGCGATTTCTACATTTTCTATAGGACTTTCTCCATACGCTGCAATGAAACCGTTGTTACGTCACTCCCATGTTTCTCGCACAGGATCACCTATTTCCCTTTGCTGAAAACTTTCATAATTAATTTCAAAAAATTCTAGGAAACATCACCTAACGTTGACAGTCATTCAATGTCGAGCACGGCTTCGTAATCATCGAGTGGGAGGAAGGAGTCAGCAATAATTTCTTGTCCTTGTAGCACCAATCTCACCTGCGAGCACTTTCGGTAGCACTTCAAGATGCAGCCATCGGCCACCTTTACGACAAACCAACTGCAACCCTCAATCTGAAGCGTCATCCGGGCAACATGTTGCCCACAGGCTGCTGCTTGAGGAAACCTCCAATCTTCATCATTTGTGGGTTCGCGTAGCCGACAAGAGCATGAACCATACAATCGGCCGACTGTAGGTTCTTCCTCCGTGTTCTCCTCCTCATGCCCAAGGTATTCCTCTTATTGTTCAAATTCATCAAGTTCAATCAGGAGAAGTCGTCCCTTCTTGTATCGGTGGTCGCGGCTCCACGACTCATCGCAATGCCAACACAATCCCTTCGCGGATCTGTCGCGAAGCTCTTCTCTCGTAAGTTTCTTTGGCTAAGGGGGTCGTCTGGAAGTTGATGGAGGTTTGTATGCCGCTGGTCGTCGTGTCGTTCTTGTCCCCCGAACATCTTGATTAAGCTGCTCCTCTTGAAGTCGTGCGAAGGAGATCATCGCCGTCATCGTGTAGGGTCGACGCGCCTTGACTTCTTCTCGAATTTCCGGCTTCAACCCTTCAATGAATGTCCCTAATAATTGCTTCTCAAACCAATCACGTGTTTGGTTAGATAATCTCTCAAACCTGGTCTGATATTCTCGGATTGTGGAGGTTTGTCGGATCTTCGCGAGTTGATCATCAATGTTCTCATATTCGGACAGTCCACAGCGGACCAATAGCCCACTCTTGAATTGCCTCCACGTCGGACTCCATGGGTGTGCTCAAGCCAATTGTACCATTGTATTGCATCTCCCTCGAGGTGGATGGTAGCGATGTCCACCATAGAAGCCTCCGGTGTTCGGTAATAGTGGAAGTAGCATTCCGCGCGCGAAAGCCATCCCGTCGGGTCTCCCTCTTCCCATCGAGGGAAGTCCACTCTCATGCGTGGTTATGTTGAATCCATGGCTTGTTCTTCCTTTTCGGGAGGCCTCTCTTTGTGATCTGAACTTTCACCTTGCTGCGATTTCGTCGGATATGGAGATCGGCCAATTCTGAATTCTGCAAATAAAGCGTGCAATTTGTCCTCTATGCATGATTCGAAGGCCTCTAACTTGGCATCGATCAGATCTATCGATGCCATGGCATAAGACTCCAAATCTGTAATGTCAAGGTCCTTCTCTTGCTGTTGGGTCAATGGCATGAACTGGTTGGGTGGATTGGTGCCGAAAGAGGTAGTGGATCAAGGGTAGATGGCTGGAGTTTGGGGCTGATAGGTTGCTGTTGGGGCTGTGGTTTGGAGCTACTGTAGAGGCTATAAGGGGGGATTGGTGACAGAGGTTTAGGGGTAGAGGGGTGGCTTAGGGTTGTTGTTGATGGCGACAATCAGTTTGGTAGGGATTGGTGGCCGAAAGGGTGATAGATCAAGGTTGCGGTTTAGGATTGATAGATTGCGATTTAGGTTGCTGTTAGTGCTGCGGTTTGAGGGTGTTGTGGAGGCCGAAAAGAATTTCAATGGCAGCGCTTTGAGGCTGAGAAGAAAGGTTTAGGGTTGATGTTGGGGGGCAGCAACCGGTTTGGCAAGGTTCGAGTATTGGTGCAACAAGATATGCCAAAGGGTAATGTTACATGATTCTTTGTCAAGGAACAACAATTTTATGATGAAAGAATTCCAACAGTACGCCAAGGGTTTTGGGATGGTTTGACAGCAAGAAATAGATGATGATTAAGGCTAGATCAATGCTAAGTATTGAAGAGAATATGGCAAAAAATATGGCAGCGATTTTTTGGCAAAAACACAGAAGCAAAGTAGTGGGTGGCTGTTTTGGCTGCAGCTTTATGCTGCTGTTTGGGCCGGCTGTAAAAATTGAAAAAAGGCTACGACAGCTGCGTCTTAAGGTTAGAGGGGTGCCTTAAAGACAATCTGGTTGGTGGCAGCAAAGTTGGTTAGATCTGGTGGTTTACGAGACGAAGAATGACAAAAGATATAGCGACAGAATTTTTCGTCGAAAATTTCAGCAATATAGACGTAAAATTTCCAGCAGTTCATAACAAGAATTCGAGTAAAACTCAATGGGAATCCGCTGGTAAGGAAAAGGTAATGCTGTCAAAAAATTCATGGAAGAATATGGTAGCAAAAAATTCTGCAAGATCAAAGAGTTCAAGTAGGTGCTGTGGCAGATTTTTACATCTAAAGTTCAGTAGTTTGGATGTAAAAGATCAGCGGTTTGTATCAACAATTTTTGCAGAGACCCAAAGGAAATCCGCTGATAAGGAGTGTCAAAGCCGTCATAAAAAACTTGTAGAAGATAGGGCAGCAAAATAGTAGCAGCAAGATCAAGAAAGGGCAGTGGTATGCAGTTGAAATCTGCCGCATAATTTTCGTCGTAAAGATGGCAACTTTGCGACGATTAGTTTCTGCAGCATAAAAGAGGAACATTTTTTTTGTTTTTGAGTTTAGGATAACCAAATTGCAGCAACAGTAAGGTAGATACCAGAACCTGATGCAATTCTTGTGAAAACTACAGGGGGATCTACGGCAGTGGTGATGACGGTGGAGTTTGGCGATGATCTTAGCAATTGTGGGAATTTCTTAGGCGGCTAGATGAGGATGATGGACGACTGTGGAAGGGCAACGAAGCACTAAGGAACGCTGCTCTGATACCAAGTGTTAGAACCCTTGCGGATTCTAAGCTTGGGATTGATCTCTATAGGGGATCGGCCTCTTGGAACTCTATAGAGGTTCCCTCCTCCAATGTATTCGGCCAAGGGCTGAAAGAAAATTGATCTTATTCATGATGAAATAGTAGTAGCTACATGAGTTTATATAGGAACTCAAAATCCTAACTCCTAATAGGACTCTTACTCCATGAAGACTCCTCCCTAATGGAAGACTCCAACCCCTAATGAGACTCCTACTCTAAGTAAACTAAGACTCCAACTCCTAATTTAACTCCTAATCAACCTTAGAGAGAGTCCTAACTAGATGGAACTCTCCCTTTCTTATCTTAGACACCTCCTCTCAGCCCTAGTTGACTTCCCCTCATCAAGGTGAGCGGCCAATTGGGTTGATTACAAGATTGACTTAGTTGACCTGACCCGAATCCAACTTCGACTCCTAACCCAACTCCGGTTCAGCCGAATCCTAACCCTACGAGTATTTAGGCTGATTTATTACAATGGACTCAAATCTCCTCCTAGCCAACCTAATATCAGGTCTAGGTTGCCCAACAAGGCCCAATCGAAGGACTCGACTCAATCGACTAGGATCCGACTCAGTTAGAGTCCTAACAGTTCTTTTGGAGAAGGGATTGGCAATTAGTCACCTATTCAGAGAGCAATTCAGAAAAATGCAGTTTATGTCCCATCATAAAAGAAAATTGCAGCACCTATTCAGGGACTGCAGTTTCACTAGCTGGGGATACAGTTACAGAACAACATATCTCTAGCATCTTGTATGTTCGAGATTCTCTGAGTACCTTTTGTCTATATTAAGACCACTGCAACATATCTGGCATTCCCAAGCTGTACATTGGTGTTGAAATTTATGGATGGAATGTGATCAAAGAACTTTTGATTCCATGGAATGTGTATACCAAAAGGTAGCAAGGGTCACAAAGTTGGAGTTTGCCCTTCCTACCCTGAAATTGCTACAGCAGGTCACCCTGCTAACAGTTAGGGGATGGTTTTTTGCCTCCATTCATGAGAAATTATTATTCTCAAAATGAAATCCTAACCTGAGAAGCATACCAGATCTTGAAAATTTTATGATAAAGAAACACAAATTTGTGCCTTGGAACAAAAGCTAATTCTTCTAAATCCTATACATTAAGCAGGAAATGTCAAACTGGAGACCAACATAAAATCACTAGAGTAATCATGGGAAAAAAGGAAGTTTGTCACCTTTCATGATGATTTCATTGAATTCCTCATGGAAGGAGCTGTTTAGTAGGGGATATTTATTCAATGTCATTGACAGAGACTTTATCAGAAACGGAAGAACTGTAAGCTTCACACTCTGATCCTTATTTTCTTTCTTCAAAGCCGCTTTAAGTTCTACAAGGGCATTACAATTTACTTCTTCAAAATAATGGAAGTGCGGAATTTTTGCAGCCATGGTCATCGATCTAACCATAGGCCTCTGAAATCCCCTGAAATAACATTAGCATTTGGTCATGTTCACCATAAACATTCTATCAATGAAGTTAAATAAAGAAAACAATATGAACTCATAGTAGCCCAACTATTTAGGATTGGCTACAAGGATCCTTTCCCACCAATTTTCAATAGTCAAATCAAAAGCAATCAATATATTTATTATTTCTAATAATGTTTCATAAGTCTCCCTCCATCTCTTCATCATACTATAATCATTGAGTTGAGACCAAGTTTTCAAATATAGGCCAGACCAGCGCATGTTGATGGGTAGTCACTGTCCAATAAATTATAAATGATTAGTACCAAATCATATAGGTTCTTTTTTCTTGTGAAAACTTATTCTTCAAGTTGGTAGTTCATCGCATATATTGGTACAGAACCAATCTAACTAGTTGCCGAAAGCAATGTTGAACCAATATCTAAAACCTTGGTGGAAGGCCCCTATAATTTGGGCCTATTCATACCATCTTATATAGTTCTTCCTAATCTTGGAGCTACACCTTTGTATCATTGTAAATATTTGTTCTTCTATCTTTCTTAATAATCACATATATCTGTTGTACTAGCACAACCTTATATATTTGTTGTGTGCACATATGTGTGTTGTACTAGCACAAGCTTATATATTTGTTGTGTGCACATATGTGTGTGTGTATATAATATATATATATATATATATATGTAAGTATATCGCATTAATATTATTATAAATTTGTTTCCTTCATAAAATATTAGCAACTCTGCTATAGAGCTTTGATAAGTTAATAAAAACCAAGGTTTTCCTTACCTGAAACTGCATCGCAGGTATCGGTCCCAGCCTAACCAGGAAGGATCGACCGCAGGCGGTACTATCAGGTGACCGTTCCGGTCGTAACGGTGGTCAATTTCGCCATCGGTCGATTAAGGAGAAATCAAGAAGGGAAGAAAAATAAGAAAAGAAGAAAGAAAAGAAGAAGCGAAGAGAAAAGGTACCTCGAGCCGCCCTCCTCCGCCACCCGGATCAATCCCGCCATCGCCGCGCAGTCACCCACAGCAATTTTTCTCCCATGCGGGAGAACAAATCGAGGCGACGCCTCTTTTCTTTTCTTTTCATAATATATTAATATTAATATTATATTATATTATATTTATATTATATTATAAATATATTATAATACAAGTAAGCATTGCATACCGCCGACATCGGCACCATACCGACCAACAAATGACCGTATGAACCGGTACGTGAATCCTTATAAAAAACCAAACTAATTTTCAAAAACACTCATCTTTAACTGAGTCCTTGTTTAATCAACTCTCCCACTATTCCAATGGTGCATGGCTCACTAGCTTATTTATTCTATATTTTACAAAACATTTAATTATCTCTAAATTTGATGCAACATGATTCCTCATAAGTTATCAATCTAGATGATGTTTTGTATAGCATCAAATAGAAATGTTCTTTATGGGTCATGGTTCAACATGCAGCCAACAGAGAACTCCATATGAATTATAATTTTAGTTAGCTAGGGAATGCCTTTTTCTTTACCTGAGAAGAATTTTCTTATCTTCATAACATATTGCAGCACCAATATCCACACGAAATCCTTTCCCATCTTTCAACAGCTCAAGTTCTTCAGTATGCTCATCAACAACATCCAAAGTATGCTCATCAACAACATCCAAAAGTAATGGTCCTTTGCAGATATTTTTGCTAGCAGCATATTTCAGAACATCTTCTTTCAAAACCCTTCCATTCCTTCCAGTTCCACAGATATCATTTATGTCAACACTGTATTGTTTTGCGAGATTCCTGACAGCAGGAGTAGATAGGACTCCCCCTGAAGCTTCTGGTTTCCTTGATGTACTTTGAGAATCTAAGCCAGATGATCCAACATTCAGAGATGTCATATTTTCATCATCCTCAGATCCCGAAGGAGTTTGAGCACCATCAACAACTATCTTCACCAATGTTTCTCCAACCTGAAAATTTTAACTGGAACACTAAAGGATATTCCAAAATTTAAAAATCCAGGAAGTATACATTTGCATGCATATTTATGCATTGGTTTCTTTGACTTCTGGGTTGATAATAAGCAAGGTTATTTTGCTAACATCACATGATCAGCTAAGAAGGCAAATACTACTGAAGTAGGATAGTGAATCAAGATAAAAGAAAAGGTAATACTGACAAACAAAGCTGCTGTTAAACACTAATCAACAACCAGGATAAATCTTCAGCGAACTAGATCACACTAATTATGAAATATGTTTAACTCCAATAGATGCACTATTTAGGTAGTGCTTCAAACTGGCAGCCACATTTTATTTGATTTTAGTGCCTCCCACCATGGTCACCTATCCATTTGTAATAACTATTTTTATACTATATGCAACAATAACTTATTTCAAAATGGTCAATGGTGCGTAGCACACAACATAGATACTACACATAAAAAACATGAAGACCACAAATAAATATGACAAATGAGAGAAAATTTGGTTTATCACTACCAGTATGAACTTTGCCCTGTTAAATTGACTAAAAATTTACCTGTACTGGTGTCACCAATCCAATTCAATTCATTCATTTTTTTTCAAAGGAAGACTGATCTTGGGAAAATTGTACTCTTACTTTCTGCAGTACAGTGATTTTGGGATTCTACATTCAAAACAAATTGGAGATGTTCTGTATTTTCTGAATCTACATTCACAGTAACAAACATTTGAAGTTAATTTACCTTGGTGCTCACTCCCATCTTTTCAGTTTAATGCCTGTATTGCCAAAACAGTATAAACTGAAACAAGATAGCCAAGATGATCAGATTAAAAGCTTCATTTAAGTAATGTCAGATAATCAAACTAAATTTCCTAGTTCAAGTGGTAGAAAAGTATATTATTCAATTTTGTAATAATGTTTTCCACCATATCTTTAATATCATAGGCATTACTCCTAGCCTGTAAGCTCTAGATTTTTGCAGCTGCATATAGTAATGTTGGTCATCAAAATCCCAATTAAAGACTTTATAGTGACAGCTGGAAAGGTCAATTGACAATGATTATTAGGTCATCGATGTTCAACAGAACACCATGTAATTCATTACATTACCCCTGAAATGAGAAAACAGAATTTATTAATGAATGACAAGGCCATTTGAAGCCAATTAGACATGTCAACCCACCTTCACAATGTCACCAGGAACATAAAGCATCTGAACGACTTTCCCCTTGAATCGGCTGGTAATTTCTATAGTTGCCTTATCACTCTGTACTTCACATAGCCTTTGAAATTCTTCTACTAGATCACCCTGCACAAAAATCATTTTCAAAATTCATCTATTACATGACTAAATTATTAGATGAATATGATTTTAGCTTTTAACAAGTACCAAAAATCATGTACTGTTAGAAATTGTGAACTCAATCAGCAATATAAGTAATATCTGATTCAGACAAAAGAATAAAGGGTCCATGTGAGATGCAAGCACCTTACAACCAACTCGAGTATGAGTTCATATGAAGGAATCATCATGTTCCATTATCAATGGAAGAGAAGTAATGTTTTCCACTTAAGTTTACATGATCTGTTGCCTTAAGGGACAAAGTTGGTTATGCAAGTAAAATGACATATCTTCTTGTACTTAGACTAAAGAATATGGCAGTACCAGCCAAAAGTAGATCCACAAAGATGTGATCAATCCTGCTTTTATTAAAGGAAATTGCATGCTTATTTTGCCAAAAGGAAATTCCAAAAAATATCTAATAATTTAAGGTCTATAATTTGCTTCACTTAGTTCCAAACAATTCCAATTTTTTAAACTGTTGAATACTGGTGGACATTATCATTTTCATGCATGAAAACAAAGTCCATGAGATGAAAACTTGAAGCTCCTTGAATATTATCTGACATAATTACAATTAACAAGCAGCCATTTTAAAAGATTATAGTGAGTTAACTAGTTTCTTTATTGTGACCAGGTATTAAGGGTTCAAATCCAGCAGCTTACATATGTAAGGAGCCTCCACGAATCTCACATTGCCAGAAGAATGTTGTAGTATACATACAAACTGTTGCTTATGTTATACACTTTAAGATGTACGAAACATAATATATTGCAGTGATAAAAATAAAAGCAGCTTACATTAGATTATGTATCACTGTCTTATCATAATTTTGATGAATAATAGTTTGCACATTCTTTTTGACTCCTGTAACCCTTTATGTTTAATAAAGACCCAACATCTCTTTTTTGGCCTATCACAGTATATTGACAATTTTTTTCTTAACAATAATTCAGACCTCCAATGGATATTCAACAGCCTTCTCTAGTGTCAAAATAGTTGACACTCCATTACAATTGAATAGAAAAACAACTCCAAATAACATTAATAAAAATTGATCGACTTGTAAGTTTCGAAATTGTGATTTAATTACAGTTTACGTTAATTCCAAAATATGTGCAGCTATTGGCTATCATAAAATTCATATTCTTTCGAACTACTGACAGAACCACAACCATGGTGAAAAATGCGACTACCAATCTACCAACATAATCACCTTCATCTTATAAGGTCGCATAATAATCTACGCAAGGAAACAGCCATTTACAATAACAAGAGAATAAACCTATCTCACCTCACTCACAAACCATTTCAGGAGCTCGCACTCGGCAATCCCTTCCCCGGTCTGCGCTAGAGTCACGTCCACCACTTCGCCTCGAGGAACATCAACCCACGCCTGACTCGAAAACCGCCGATTCGTAAATCTCGCGCGAAAACCCTCCACCTGCGCAATCAGTTTGAGCGAAGAAAACCCGTCAAGGCGCATCCTCGGAATGAACTAGAACAAGGAAAACGAGTGTAGATGCCCACAGAAGATAGACAGGCGAAGCTCCGACCACCGGCGTGGAGCGGCGAGAAGGGGAGAAGAGAAGACAGATCCGACCTCGAGGGTCCCGATTCGGGCGGAGGCGACCGCTCCGGTTGCCGGAGTGCTGCGGCGTAGACCGGAGTACGGGCCGGAAAGCGCCGGAGCGGCAGGCGAGAGACGCGCATCGAGGCCGCAAGGAAAAGACGATTTGGCGATCGCCTCGGTATCATGTTGGCAGGGATATAGAGAGATGAAACGAGAAAATCACATCCGGTTTTTATAGATAACCATCAATTAGGAGGCGTGGGCGAAACGTGTAATAATTTTTTGTGGTAGGAACATTTTCGTAACTGCATAGTCCAAAGTTTTGGGGTGGCGATGGCGCTGACGCTGACGCGGCATCGTGTATGCAGATTTATCAACGAGGCTTTCCCAAATAAAATAGTATATTTTTTTTACTGTTCTATTTTTACCAAATAGTACCTTTATAATTTTTTTTATTAATTTAATAAAAATGTCTCCCTCCCACTACCCACAGCCGGTCATCATATCTTCGCAGCTACCATACCTTGTTCTGATACTTTTCTTTTTGACCTTTTACTCCCTTTCCCTTTTCATAATTTAATAAAGTTTATAGAATCTTCTCTTCCTCTCTCTCATTTTCCCGTTTACTCTCTTCCCCTTTTCATAATTATCCCCTTTCCACTCTTTTTTCATTCCTTCTGTGAAGCATCATTCCAATTATAGCTTTTTCTCTTTCTCCGAACAATGTTTCCCTCGTCTGTCACTTGCCTGGTCGTCCATGCCACTACGCATCACCATACCCATGAGCACCTCATCCCCACCACATTCATTCTCTTCTCTTCTCTCTTCTAGTCCTGTCTTATTTTTATGTTGCCTATATTGCTAGTGATCTCATCGCCTGCCTTAGTTCTATCTAAATTATGTTGATAATAGATGATAAATAATAAAAAAATATTTTGGTACCACCCTATAGTGACAATTGATGATCACCTCAAAACCGACTTAGCATCTCATAGTCGATGTAATACATGCATCTCAAAGCAGTTTAGTCATCTGTTTCTTGAAATGACACTACAAAACTCAGAAATAATGCTCGCATGAAGCGACACCTGAAAATGAGAAGGCAACCCCCTATAGTACGAGATCAAAATAGTCAACCTAGAATAAACGAATTGCATGCCTAGAATGTTGATGGAGGATAACATCTTGCGTAAAACTGACTCTCGATGAGAGGTATAAGACCCACCCCTAGACAGATGCTGAGGGACATTGCTCACTACTCCCGGAAACTAAATTAAGTTTCGGAGCAGTCAAGTCGGGAATCCTCCTTCCCAATGTCAACTTGTTGTGTAAGGGCTTGGTGTTAGAAGCAACTCCTAGTTGCACCACGGATCATCGCAATAGACACTAACGACGGTCTTCTATTTTTTTTTCACTAATCCCTCCCTCCAAACAACTATGTGGACGCCCTTGCACTATCAAGTCCGGACCAAGCTGTGCCTTTTCTCGAGCCATGGCATAAAAGACTATAATATTTTTTATACTAAAAGGAGAGCTCGATGTCGTAAGAACATCCACCAATAAAATAATCTCAGCGAATGACTTTTTGAGTACTGGTTACAAGTGTCCTACAAGCCAATCACGTGAGTGATGACACATATGACATGCTCACAATCTTTTTGTGTAATTATTATTATTGATATTTTCTTATATTATGTATATTATTTGTTGTATATATATTGCGATGTCCTTGGATTTGTGCAATAAAAGTCAGATTATGATGATATCATGATAATGAGACTGATTCACCTTTAAACACATATCCCAATAATCCCGGTTATAGATTACTCGAGAGGGACATCAATATAACTGGATAGGCCATGTATTGTATGTCCATCCATATGATGAAGGCAACTGGTGTAATAGATGCTTGTGTGAGGATACTAACGGTACAATACATATGCTAATTGGAGAATAAGTTTACTAATTGATCTATTTATGGAATGGTAGATGATTAATAACACTTAATATTAGACAGATTTTATGGTCCTAGTTGTGTGTCTAGTCCCTAAACTTGAGACACCAAGAATACCTTATTTGGGTACTCATTTCTTTGACGTCGAACTTACAGGTCTGAAAGTTCTAAAGCTAGTACAATCGGTTTTCAAGATTGTTAGCCAACCTTATAAAGTCAATTGAATATCAATAGATAATTGTACACTCTCACTATCATGAGAGCAATATCCTGTGCGCTCTCACTTAGGCAAATTCCTAGCCAGGGTCATTTAGATTGAGAGAGAATGAGAGAATCTAATTAGAGCAAGACTTCGATTGATTCTATATAAGGCCTAACAGTACCATGCCTATTATATGGATTCTATGATATTAGATGGATGAGGGACTATAGATACATGATAACTAAAGATAAACATGTGCAATGGATTGGATCCCGCTATATCGTTTGAGGATTATGGCATAGTGGCCTAGTATGTTCATAGTCGATGAGTTGAGTGATTTGTTATAGGATAATAATTTATTTAGTCAGAAGGAGTTCTGATAGATGTAACTCACGACTAGCTCGGTATTGGGCCTAGAGGGTCACACACATGGTGAATGTTGATGTCAAAATTGTTGATGCAAAAGAGAGCAAAAGAGCAGCAACTATTGTTGCCCTAAGGTTTGGTCGAAAGCTTTTTTCAGCCTTTGTCGAGGCCCCAAGAAGAGGCTCTCAGTCATGGCCACTTGCTGCAAACCGATAGCAACCATGCTGCCCTCAGCTAAGCAACAACCCCCACGCAGCCAAGGAGTTAAGGTCGCATGGGGAACCCCTTGTTAGGAAACCTCGGTGGGAGCATCACATGCGTAGTGGAAATAAAAAAAATTAGTTTTCCACGCAGATCAAATCATCATGTAAAAGATTAGGGTCACGTGAAAGCCTCAAAAAATGATAAAACCATATCATATGATTGATTGATTACCTAAGGAGATCGTATATCCCTGTATTTTCAAATTCGGATGGAGAGATGAAGTCAAGTGTCTTCCTCTCTAGTGATATTCACATGATGGATCTCTTCAGTGGAACTCTTCCAATCTAATCTCGTAACTCTTGCGTAGAGGGAGAGAGGAGAATAGGTAGGAGAGGCCAAAGCTGTAGCCTATCAACCATAAGTCTCCCCTCTTATTTATAGAGAGACACTAAAAACCCTATGGCTCCTGCCTTAGTATGTATTAGATCTTCATCCAATTAACTACTAATCTTATATTATTATATCTCTATCCAATAACCTCCTTAAGTCTCTAATTGGGCCTCAATCAAGGAGCCTATAAGCATAACGTCTCATCTAATGAGAATAGGGGCTAATTGGATCTCTATCCAATCCTTTGTTCATTGAAGCATCCACCATATTGTCACAGACAACAATGAAAACAAGGTGTTCGATGAAATGCTTATGTTAGTCCGTGTCCTTCGGTTTAGGTACATATCTTGTACAACAAGAAGCTGGAGGCTTAAGCGCTAGTTTGATTTGCTTTATGGCCAAGTTTGGCTTGTAAATACAAGTGTGTCTTATAAGCACTTGTGGGGACTTGAGTAGTGGACCATTATCCTTGTGTGCAACCTCTCGAGTTTGTAATGTCCATAGGTGTAATTTGTATTTTGGCTTTATAAAGTATTTTTCTTGAGCGATTGCTTGTGGATCACGTGGAATTGCTTCTTCCGCCCATTTTCTCTTTTGTAAGTCCGTGGGACTTTAGGAGATCTCGGGAGGATCGGACGGACACGCATGGGTGCCGCATGACTTAGGCAAAATCAGCTAAGCCCGTGACAATGTGGTATCGAGCGGGACAAGCACACGCAAATACTTGCCATACAAATGTGGGGACCTATAGTAGTGTAGAGGACAAGCCAGAACCGCTTGGGGAAACGGATATTGAGATGTAGGGAAAGGAGTCGCCGAGGAGCGAGCATCCTAGTTTGGCATTCAAGGAATAGCTAACCCTCGCGAGAGGCACCATGAGGACAAGCAAGAAGAATAATAGCACACAAAGATTGGGATGGTTGAGTTTGAGCTATAGCTCGACGTTGGCAACCAAACTTGACGGTGCTTAAGGCAAAGCAGGACGCTTGGTGAAAGATGAGACCGTGCAAGGTGGGAGGTGTTGTGTAACGACTGAAAGAGTTGTGCAAAGCTCATAGAGGTGAGGGAATGACTAACTCGAAGGATTCAAACTCATGCAAGGGCTTGTACACGGATGACGGAGTGTTCGTGGCCATCCCAAGGCGATTAGAACTCGGCGTCATGGAGTATCGAACTTTCTCTTTGACATGGAAAGGATATGTCCGTAGGCGGCTGAAATGTGCAACAAGTTCCGTATATTGCTAGACCTTGAAGGGTGCAGTGGAAACTGTATTGGAGAAGGGTCGGAATCTATCAAGTACATTTGTGGGGGCAGAACAAAGCTCGAGTTCAGCAAGATGGAGTAGTCCAAAGGGGATGATAGTCTCTGAAACTTCCAATGGGAAGTATGTAAAGAGAAAAGTTGCTCCAATAGGACAGATATCCAGGAGGGATAAGTCCTAGTTCTCTAGTGGGAAAATCATGTGCAACGGACTGCACATATTGAGGAAGAGTTTCTCAAGGTTATATCTCCACAAAGCTCAACGAACCGAGTGAGCGACAAAGAGTTGTCACATGATCTCGAAGGAGGTAATGCATTGGTCGATGCATTTTGAGATCAAGTAGGGGAGCAATCCAAGGCAACATCATATGAAGGCACACTTAGAGTCGATGCAGAAATCAAACTCAATAGAGGGCTGACCCGTGGAATGGTGGACGTGAGGGCCACTATCAACTCAATGCAAATCGAGGAGCAGAGGCATGGAGCTTTCATGGAGCGGAGGCACGAAGCTTTCCTTAGACAGAGGTCAAGGGCATGAACTCTTGTAGAGGCAAGAGTGGGATCATGTTGTTCCATGGGTTCTCCATTCTGATGGGACAGACTTATCTTGCATGGTGCCAAAGATGAAGGGAGCTTCAAGGCACATGCAAGCTACCTCAGAGATGCATTTGATGGAGTAACTAAGGTGATTCAACTTGCGGAGGTAAAGTTAGGATCTTAAGACCTTAGTACGAGACAAGAGGATGCAGAGGCGGGTACTCTTGAAGAATATGCCACAGTGTTGTCATTTGAGTTGTCAGGAACAGGAGGTGCATAACAAGATTGTGTTGGTAGGGGATAGAGGCCCAAGATCCAGACAATTGTGCACCAACTCTAGCGAAGCCAGAAGGCTTCAGGAGCTACTAGGTGACGGACTATCCTAGAGCTATGCTTCGTCCAGGTGTAACCCAGGAGTGGGGGGGGGACGAAGGGGAATTGCCAAGGGAGCGAACTAAAAATCGGAGATGGCGGAGGCCCTACGATGTGTTGGCAGAGGCCACACATGGAGAAGTCATAGTCCGAGTTCATCACACGAGAATCAGATATAATGGAGATGTCACCAGGAGGCGACATGGTGCAGCGGATCATGGTGGAATAGTTCATGACAATGCAATACAGGCAATCTTGTCCCGTAAGGGACAAAAATCATGCGGAGGTATGATCAGGAGTTATTGGGAGCTCCACTTGGTGTACAACACAACAAGAAAAAGGACTATGAATTCAAGGAGTGAATGCCATAGTACCGTAGAGGCGGGTCTTCATGTGTGTATCAAAGCTTGCATTGGATGAAAGCTTTAGTCATCAGCATATGAGAGCTGTATACCACCGAGGAAGAAGTCCAAGTGCACGTACCAGTGAGTCCCATGGAGGGGACATGATCATGTGAATGATCGAGCGGAAGCTCCACTTGTGAACAATGCACCAGAAGAGGTGGATTCAAGGAGTGAATGCCACAGTACCGTAGAGGCGGGTCTTCCGTGTATAGCCTATATTGTATTACCACGAATTATTTTACCATGATCCGCTACACCATGTCACCTCCTAGTGACATCTCCATCACATACAGATTCTCATGTGACGAACTCAGACTATGACTTCTCCACATATGGCCTCTACCAACACATCACAGGGCCTCCGCCATCTCTAATTTTTAGTTCACTCCCTTGGCAATTCACCTTCGTCCCCCCACTCTTGGGTCATACCTGGACGAAGCACAGCTCTAGGATAGTCCGTCGCCTAGTAGCTCATGAAGTCCCCCTGACTTCACTAGAATTAGTGCACCATTGTATGGATCATGGGCCTCTATCCCCTACTAGCATAATCTCTGTTATGCACCACTTGTTCCTGACAACTCGAATGACAACACTGTAGTATATTCTTCAAGAGTACTTGTCTCTGCATCCTCTTGCCCTGTGCCAAGGTCTCTTGATCCCAACTTTGCCTCCGCAATGTCACGGACAATAATGTAAACAAGGTGTTCGATGAAATGCTCATATTTGTCTGTGTCCTTCGATTTAGGTACATATCTTGTACAACAAGAAGCGAGCTTGCAGTAGGCTTAGTAGCCCTAGTTTGATTTGCTTTATGGCCAAGTTTGGCTTGTAAATACAAGTGTGTCTTATAAGCACTTGTAGGGACTTCGGTCTGTAATGGACCATTATCCTTTGTGTGCAACCTCTCTGAGTTTGTAATGTCCATGGGTGTAATTTGTATTTGGCTTTATAAAGTGTTTGCTTGAGCAGTTGCTTGTGGATCCCGTGGGGATTACTTCTTCGGCCTGTTTTCTCTTTTGTAAGTCTAAAGGACTCTAGGAGATCTTGGGGAGCGCTGACCCGTGTGGACGTACACACATGGGTGCCGCACGACTTAGGCAAATTAGCTCAGCCTGTAACAATGTGGTATCAGAGCGGGACAAGCACACGCAGAAACACTTGCCATACAAATGTGGGGGATATTGCTGGGCTGTGTGGAGGACAGCCAGCACGCGCAACCGTTTGGGGTAAACGGACATTGAGATGTAGAGAAAGGAGTTGCTTAGAGGAGCATGCATCTAGGTTTGGCATTCAGAGGAATGGCCAACCCCTTTGCGTAAGAGGCACCACGAGGACAAGCAAGCGAAGAAGAATGTGCAGCACACAAAGATTAGGATGGTTGAGTTCGAGCTATATCTCAACGTTGGCAACCAAACTTGATGGTGCTCACGGCAAAGTGGAGTGCTTGGTGAAAGATGAGACCGTGTAATGTGGGAGGTGTTGTGTAACAACCGAAAGAGTTGTGCAAAGCTCACAGAGGTGAGGGGAATTGCTAACTCGAAGGATTCGGAACTCATGCAAGGGCTTATACACGGATGACGAAGTGTTCGTGGCCATCCCAAGGTGTGAACGGAACTCGGCGCCATGGAGCATCAGAACTTTCTCTTCGACATAGAAAGGATATGTCCATAGGCAGCTGAAATGTGCAACAAGTTCAGTATGTTGCTAGACATTGAAGGGTGCAGTGGAGACTGTATTGGAGAAGGGTCACAATTTAGCAAGTACATTTGCAGGGGCAGAACAAGGCACAAGTTCAGTAAGACAGAGTAGTCCAAAGGGGATGGTGGTCTCTGAAACTTCCAGTGGGAAGTATGTAAAGAGAAAAGTTGCTCCAGCAGGACAGATATCCAGGAGGGATAAGTCCTAGTTCTCTAGTGGGAGAATCATGTGCAATGAACTACATATATTGAGGAAGAGTTCCTCAAAGCGATATCTCCACAAAGCTCAACGAACCGAGTGAGAGATGAAGAGTTGTCGCATGATCTCGAAGGAGGTAATGCATTGGTGGATACATTTCGAGATTAGGTGGGGGAGCAATCCAAGGCAACATCATATGAAGGCACACTTAGAGTCGATGTAGAAATCGAACTCAACAGAGGGCTGACCCGTGTAATGGTGGACATGAGGGCCACTATCAACTCAATGCAAATCGAGGAGCAAAGCGACTTGGGTGGAACTCGGTGAAGTATCCAAGCCGCATGAAGGGAGTCGACATAGAAAATAGAACATGGAGCGAAGGCACAGAGCTTTCCTTAGACAGACGTCAAGGGCATGAACTCTTATTGAGGCAAGAGTGGAATCATGTCATTCCACGGACAACAATGTAAATAAGGTGTTCGATGAAATGCTTGTGTCAGTCCGTGTCCTTCGGTTTGGGTACATATCTTGTACAACAAGAAGCGGGCTTGCAGTAGGCTTAGTAGCCCTAGTTTGATTAGCTTTATGGCCAAGTTTGGCTTGTAAATACAAGTGTGTCTTATAAGCACTTGTGGGGACTTCGGTCTGTAGTGGACCATTATCCTTTGTGTGCAACCTCTCTGAGTTTGTAATGTCCATGGGTGTAATTTGTATTTTAATTTTATAAAATGTTTTCTTGAGCAATTGCTTGTGGATCCCGTGGGAATTGCTTCTTCTGGCCTGTTTTCTTTTTTTGTAAGTCTGTGGGACTTTAAGAGATCTCGGGGAGGGCTGACCTTTGCGGATGGACATGCATGGGTGCCACACGGCTTAGGCAAAATCCGCTAAGCCCGTGACAATGTG
Source organism: Ensete glaucum (assembly GCA_021527575.1). NCBI lineage: Eukaryota > Viridiplantae > Streptophyta > Magnoliopsida > Zingiberales > Musaceae > Ensete > Ensete glaucum. The sequence continues at coordinate 8,007,219 of CM038556.1, forward strand.
GTATCAGAGCGGGACAAGCACACGCATAAACACTTGCCATACAAATGTGGGGGACCTAGCTAGGCTGTGTGGAGGACAACCAGCACGAGCAACCGTTTGGGGGAAACGGACATTGAGATGTAGGGAAAGGAGTCGCTCAGAGGAGCGGGCATCTTGGTTTGGCATTCAAGGAATAGCCAACCCCTTTGCGCGAGAGGCACCACGAGGACAAGCAAGCGAAGAAGAATGCGTAGCACACAAAGATTGGGATGGTTGAGTTTGAGCTATAGCTCGACGTTGGCAACCAAACTTGACGGTGCTTAAGGCAAAGCAGGGCGCTTGGTATAAGATGAGACCGTGCAAGGTGGGAGGTGTTGTGTAACGATCGAAAGAGTGTTGATGATCGATGGGCTTCTCATCAAGATAGCCGAAATTAAGGGACTTCGGGTTGATGCAGGAGTGCTTGACCAAGGAACGAAGTAGGCAGTACATGGTACTGTACCTTTCTACTCAAGAGGAGTAGGCGACAAAGGTGATGGAGAAGACGGGACAATCCCAAAGGCGACCAGATCTATCAAAGACTTACTCCAAGTTGGGGTAAACTTTTTGCTCTTTTCGGGCAAAACTTCTTGCATTCCAGAAGTTCAATGGTAGTGGGAAGGCGAATCACAGTAGCTAACCCAACGCAAGGAGTGCAACCACTTCAAGTGCTTCAGAAGTGTGAGCAAAGAGCGAATGTTAGTACCCAGCTTAACGCATGAAGTACAAACTCGAGGAGGCGAAATCAAGTAAACTTTGCCAGGCGAAATTGAGTAACCTTTGCCTTCTCAACTCGAGAGAATGGGCGAAACCGAGTACCCCAATTCTCTTAACTCAAGGAGGTGAGCGGAGCTAAGTAACCTTACCTTCTCAACTACGAAGAGAATGGGTGAAGTTAAGTATCCCATTTCTCTTACTTATCCAAGCAGGGGAGCTCTGCACAAGTTCAGTGACCCTTTAAAGAAAGCTTATGGAAGACAATGGTTGTCAAATCCTTACCGTTGGTAATCAATGCTATTGAGAGTAGTTTTTCCACTTCATTTTCCAATTGACTAAGAGGGAGTGATGCGAACATACTTAGAAGTGACAACTAACAGCGGAAGAAGGTTCAATGGGCAAACATTATGGAGAAAGGACCTTAAAAACTTTAAAGTCTGTAAGGCGATGCTCGTTAAAGCTCCAATAGGCATCTACCATGTTCAAGCAATATGAGTATACTGCGATATTGGCACATAATAAGGCAGGTCTTTTCCTTCATCAGAGGGATCCGCGAGAACTAACAAGGATCAGCATAACTCAGCCAACCCCACACCAGATTCAGTCATTGGTGAGTTGAAGCAGCATGGCGGATTAGAGTTCGACTACTCAACAACATGGAGAGCTAGGAGCCAAAGGGCGACAGCAGAAGATTAAAGATTCAGCAGAATGCGAGGAGATATAGCGTCTATAGTGGCTTCGACGAGGACGTCGAAGGAATAAGTGGGGAAGAATGTCACGGACAATAATGTAAACAAGGTGTTCGATGAAATGCTTGTGTTAGTCCGTGTCCTTCGGTTTGGGTACATATCTTGTACAACAAGAAGCGGGCTTGCAGTAGGCTTAGTAGCCCTAGTTTGATTAGCTTTATGGCCAAGTTTGGCTTGTAAATACAAGTGTGTCTTATAAGCACTTGTGGGGACTTCGTTCTGTAGTGGACCATTATCCTTTGTGTGCATCCTCTCTGAGTTTGTAATGTCCATGGGTGTAATTTGTATTTTGATTTTATAAAGTATTTTCTTGAGCAGTTGCTTGTGGATCTCATGGGAATTGCTTCTTCTGGCCCGTTTTCTCTTTTTGTAAGTCTGTGGGACTTTAGGAGATCTCGGGGAGGGCTGACCTTTGCGTACGGACACGCATCGGTGCCGCACGACTTAGGCAAAATCCGCTAAGCCCGTGACAATGGGTTCTCCATTCTAATGGGATAGACTTATTTTGCATGGTGCCAAAGATGAAGGGAGCTTCAAGGCACATGCAAGCTACCTCAGAGATGTATTTGATGGAGTAACTAAGGTGATTCAACTTGCGGAAGCAATGTTGGGATCATGAGACGTTAGTATAGGGCAAGAGGACGTAGAGGCCGGTACTCTTGAAAAATATGCCACAGTGTTGCCATTCGAGTTGTCAAGAACAAGAGGTGCATATCAAGATTGTGTTGGTAGGGGATAGAGGCCCAAGATCCAGATAATGGTGCACCAACTCTAGCGAAGTCAGGGGACTTTAGGAGTTACTAGGTGACGGACTATCCTAGAGCTGTGCTTCATCCAGGTGTAACCCAAGAGTGGGTGGACGAAGTGGAATTGCCAAGGGAGCGAACTAAAATTTGGAGATGGCAGAGGCCCTACGATGTGTTGGCAGAGGCTATATGTGGAGAAGTCGTAGTCCGAGTTCATCACACGAGAATTTGTATGCAATGGAGATGTCACCAGGAGGTGACATGGTGCAGCAGATCGTGGTGGAATAGTTCATGGCAATATAATATAGGCAATCTTGTCCCATGAGGGACAAGATCATGCGGAGGTATGATTAGGAGTTACTGGGAGCTCCACTTTGGTATACAACACAACAAAAAGAAGGGCTATGGATTCAAGGAGTGAATATCGTAGTACCATAGAGGCAGGTCTTCGTGTGTGCATCGAAGCTTGTATTGGATGAAAGCCTTAGTCATCAACGTATGGGAGCTATATACCATTGAGAAAGAAGTCCAAGTGCAAGTACCAGTGAGTCCCATAGAGGGGGACGTGATCATGTGAATGATCAGTAGCTGCTGGGAGCTCAACTTCGGTGAACAATGCAATGACAAGAAGCGCTGTGGATTTAAGGAGTGAATGCCATAGTACCGCAGAGGCGGGTCTTCCGTGTGTATGTATCGAAGCTTACATCAGATGAAAGCCTTGGTCGTCAGCATATGGGGGCTGTGTACCACCGAGGGAGTAGTCAGATGGTAAGTACTAGTAAGTCCCATGGAGCGGACTTGATTATACTAAGGTATAATCGGAGCAGTTGGAGAGTTGGACTACTTCAGTGCTCATAGTCGCTTAAGGGAGCCCGGCAAGTCAGAGGACAAAGCCGAGTAAGCGAACGTTGCTACCGAGGAAGCTAAGGAGAACAGAATTGTCGCGAGCCCTGCAACAAGATGGCGGAGGCCATGCATGAGAGTTGTAGTTTGTCTTTCCATCGACCAAGGAGAACTGCTAGGAGGACAGAGTGGTGTTGAAGCAGGTGGTCAAAAGGAGGTGGACTCGGAGGAGCTCCACAGTGCTGTAGAGACAAATCTACTGATCGCGAAGGAAGGGATGAAGATGTAAGATAACGGATAGTAGTGCAATGGACTTGGCAGCGCCATGGTACCACAGATGCGGGACTTTCGTGAAGTCATCGATCCCTTACTCTCATGGAGGGAGAGCATTAGCCGTTAAAGGGGTCGATGAGGTAGAGAATACAGAGGCAAACTCTAAGTACTAAGATGGTACAATCCCAAAGATGACCAGATCTATCAAAGACTTACTCCAAGTTGGGGGACTCCAAATTGGGGTAAACTTTTTGCTCTTTTCGGGCAAAACTTCTTGCATTCCAGAAGTTTAATGGCAGTGGGAAGGCCTTGCATTCCAGAAGTTTAATGGCAGTGGGAAGGCGAATCACAGTAGCTAACCCAACGTAAGGAGTGCAACCACTTCAAGTGCTTCAGAAGTGTGAGCAAAGAGCGGGCGAATATTAGTAACCAGCTCAATGCATGAAGTATAAACTCGAGGAGGCAGGCGAAATCAAGTAACCTTTGCTTTCTCAACTTAAGAGAATGGGCGAAACCGAGTACCCCAATTCTCTTAACTCGAGGAGATGAGCGAAGCTAAGTAACCTTACCTTCTCAACTACGAAGAGAATGGGTGAAGTCAAGTATCCCAGTTCTCTTACTTATCCAAGTAGGGGAGCTCTGCACAAGTTCAGTGACCCTTCAAAGAAAGCTTATGGAAGATAATGGTTATCAAATCCTCACCGTTGGTGATCAGTACTACTGAGAGTAGATTTTCCACTTCATTTCCCAATTGACTAATCGAAAGCGGAAGTGATGCGAACATACTTGGAAGTGACAACTAATAGTGGAAGAAGGTTCAATAGGCAAACATTATGGAGAAAGGACCTTAAAAACTTCAAAGTCTGTGAGGCGATGCTCGTTAAAGCTCCAACAAGCATCTACCAGTTCAAGCAATATGAGTATACTGCGATACTGGCGCATAATAAGGCAGGTCTTTTCCTTCATCAGAGGGATCCGCGAGAACCAACAAGGATCAACATAACTCAGCCAACCCCACACCAGATTCAGTCATTGGTGAGTTGAAGCAGCATGGCGGATCAGAGTTCGACTACTCAACAAAAGCGGCGGAGAGCGGCTAGGAGCCAAAGGGGCGTGTTGCAGCCAAAGCAGAAGATTGAAGATTTAACAGAATACGAGGAGATGCAGCGTCTATAGTGGCTTCGACGAGGACGTCAAAGGAATAAGTGGGGGAGAATGTCACGGATAATATTGTAAACAAGGTGTTCGATGAAATGCTTGTATTTGTCTGTGTCCTTCGGTTTAGGTACATATCTTATAGCCCTAGTTTAATTTGCTTTACGGCCAAGTTTGGCTTGTAAATACAAGTGTGTCTTATAAGCTTGTATTTATAAGCTAAAATTAGCCATAAAACAAATCTAAATAGGGCTGCTAAGCCTATTATAAACCGGCTACTTGTTGTATAAAGTATGTACACAAACGGAAGGACACGGATAAATATGAGCATTTCATCGAACACCTTGTTTACATTGTTGTCCATGACAATATGGTGGGTGCTTCAGTGAACAGAGGATTGAATGAAGATCCAATTAGCCCATATACTCATTAGATGAGACCCTATGCTGACGGGCTCCTTGCATGAAGCCCAATTAGAGGCCTAAGGAGGTTATTGGATAGATATCTATTAATATAAGGCTAGTGGGTAATTTGATGGAGATCCAATACCCACTAAGACAGAAACCCTAGATTTTTTTGGGTAGCTCTCTATAAATAGGAGGGAGGTTCATGGTTGATAGCCTACAGCTTTGGCCACCCCCCTATTCTCCTTCCTCCCTCTATGCAAGAGTTGTGAGATCAAATTGGAAGAATTTCACTATAGAGATCCATGGTGTGGATACCGCTAGAGGGGAAGATGCTTGACTTTCTTCATCCTCTCCATCCGAATCTAGAATATAGGGATATATGATCTCCCTAGGTAAAACAATCTCTCACATGATGTAATTTTTCATTTTTTGTGACTTTCTTGCAACCTAATCTTTTACATGATAATTTGATCTACGTGGGAAATCTATTTTTTGTTTTGATTTCCGTTGCATGTGTGATGCTCTTGCTGAGGTTTCCCAAAAAAAATCAGGGATTTAAAATTTTGGCTCCAATTTTGAAGACATTGGGGGTCTATAAATACCTTGCCCATTCTTGCTTGATGAAACATGAATAAGAGGTGAAAAAAAGGTGAAAAAGAGAAAGAATCCTTGAGGAGAAAGTGTTATGAACTATTGAGTCTCTTTCTCCTTGAGTTTAGCAGTTACTCTAAGGAGGTGTAAGGTCTTATGTGAAAGAGTCTGTAAAGGTTCCCTCCTAAGCCTAGTAAAAGGAGAAAAGGTTGTATGGGTAGTTGATCTTCGCCCATTAGAAAGAAGATCAGTAGTGAAAGCCGATGGCCTTGAGAAAGAGGAATTACGAGTGGATGTAGGTCGGGATGATCGAACCACTATAAATTGGTCTACATTTTCTCTTCTTGCTTTTTCTTGTTATTGGTTACTAATTTACTTTACCTACTACTTCTCCTCACACTTTCAAGTTAAATGAATTTTTGATTCATATTCTCATTCCAACAATTTCGAATTGGATCTCTTTTCAATAATGGCTAATTCACCCCCCTTCTTATTGGTATCAGAATCTAGTTTCTCTAAGTTGGTTTAACACCCAAGTGAGTTTTAATGACTTTTTTTAGCAATCACGAGGGTCATTCTATCACTCGTCCTCCTGTATTCAATGTGACAAACTACACTTAGTAGAAAACACAAATGAGAATTTTTTTGATTTCTATAGATTTCAATTTATGAAACGTCATTGAAAATGATTTTAAAAGATTTTTCAATCTAATGAATAAGTGGAATGATTTGAAAAGAAAATACTTTCTTTGAACGCTAAAGCTATGAATGCTTTATTTTGTGTTTTAGATAAAAATGAGTTTAATTGTGTTTCTACTTGTGACATTACACATGACATTTGGCATACACTTGAAGTTACTCATGAAGGCAAAAGTAGAGTAAAAGAGTACAGTTAATCTCTTAGTATATAATTATGACTATTTAAAATGAAACTAAGCGAAACCATTGGTGACATGTACATCCATTTTATAGATATTATCAATGGTTTAAAAGCTCTTGGTAAATACTATACTAACCTTAAATTAGTAAACAAATTTTAAAATCTCTTCTAAAATATTGGGATCCAAAAGTATTAGCTATCTAAGAGGCAAATAACTTAAATAATTTTCCTCTTGAAGAACTCATAGGATCTTTGATGACCTATGAAATGACTTGTAAAGCACATGATAAAAAAAGGAAAACCTTTCAAAGAACATAAAGGATATTGCACTGGGAACCAAAGAAGATTCCTCGAGTGAAAGTTTAAGTGATGATGATGATGTCATATAACTCCTTACAAAAAAACTTAAAAATTTCATGAAAAAAAACAAAACTCATAATAATGAACCTAAAAGGATACTTTAATATGTTATGAATGCAAAAAACTAGGACACTTCAAAAATGAGTGTCCACAACTGAAGAACAAGTTGTTGACTCCAAAGAAGAAGAAAGCTTTCAAGGCAACTTGGGATGATTCGAGCGCATCAGAGGATGAAGAGCAAATCAACAAAGATGAAGTGAGAAACTATTTGTATTGATGGCCTTTAATGATGAGGTATATGACTCACCAAAAACATCTTTTTTCTTATGATGAATTACTTAATGCATTTCATGATTTATTTGACTAAAAAGGTTAGTAAGAAATATAAATTATTAAAAAAGGGATCATATATCTCTCTCTAATGAATTTGATAAATTAAAAAATAAACATGACAATTGTATGTTAACATCTTACACTAAAGGTGAAGAATTAGATTCACTTAAATAAAAGGAAAAATATTTTATTATAACAAACTTTATAAAGATTTAAATTTGGTAACAAATCAAATCTTATGATTCAGGATGCTCCTTTAGTAAATGATTTGAAACATAACTCATTAAGTATTAGACAATTGTATACAAGGAATATAATATTAAATTTGAGTCTAATGACATACCATATAAGAATAATTCTATGATTGTCTTAAGAAGTAATAATGTTTATGCCATTGATGTAGATGATTTTTATAATGAAACTTATTTTTCGATTTTAAACCATGATGCATGGCTTTAGCATAATATATTAAAATATACAAGTATAAAATTAATCTCACAAATCAGAATTAAAGAAGTTTAGTTATTTTCTATTGATATTTTTTTATAATAAATTTCATGAAGGTAAGAAAAACGATTTTGATGATGGTTTTGAATTTGATTAGATTTTTTTTAAAAGAATCATAATCTTTCACTTGACTTTTTGATATTTCTGACTAAAGATCTATCTCGTATGAATTATGACCTTTTATTAGGTATTCTTAATATTTAGCTTGAGATTTATTTTATATGAATCAAGATCTTTTACTATTTGTTCTCCTATAATTCTCTTTACTATTTATTAAGAAGGAGATTTATTCAAACAAATCATGATCTTGACTTCTCAATATTTAACTTGAGACTTATTTTATATGAATCAATATCTTTTACTATTTGTTCTCCTATAATTGTTTTTGTTATTTAAGAAGGAGATTTATTTAAGCAAATCATGATCTTGGCTTTTCGATATTTAACTTGAGATTATTACTATTTATTCTCCTATAGTTTTTTTTCCTTTTACTAAAGAGGAGATTCATCTTATTCAATTATTATCTTGATTTTAAATACATGAATAATGTGAGATTTATGTCATATGACGTCTTTGTATTAATATCATTTAATGGCGCATTGATATAAATAAAGAAGTAGCATCATGATAAAATGATATCATTCTTTTCCTTTTAATAATAACAAAGGAGGAGAGAAAATACCGACTTACTCATTTCTTTTTTCACTTTTTGTTGATAAAAAAGAGGATAAATAATGATAATTTTTTTGATGACGTAGCACTCACATGCATGTTATATTATGATGACATCAACTTATGATATTTGTCTGAGATATATGGATATGATGTGCAATTATGCATATGATTCTTGTAATAATCATTATTGAAAGTTACTATGATTTATAATTAAGGTTGTTTTAACTTAAATTCAAAGAATTGAAAGGTTATCATGTTTCCTTAAAAATTCAGAGAGTTCATTATGGCATATAGACAGGGGGAGTTTAGTTAAAACTTCATCATTAATTAGTTTGTCATCATAAAATAGGGAGAGATTATTGAATCTCGGATTTTAATGACAAAATCAATTGATGAATTTATGGGCTAATATATTTTCAAGATAAGTGATGCAGGAAAGACTTCGATCATGGACATGAACTATCATAGGGTAAATTATCGAAGTAGGAAAATCAAATGTTGGGCCAGTGGAGTATCATGTTAAAGATTAAATGTCGAGCTAGAGGATTAGTCGACGTGCCGCAGGATGGACTTCGTGCCATGAGTTTTGGGTATCAGGCTGGAAAGATCGAGTATTATGCCAAAAGATCTGATGTTGTGGAAAGTCAACATAGTGATAAGTCATGCGATACACTAAAGGAATAGACGATATGCTGAAGATTTGGATGAAATGCTAAATAATCATATGACATGTCAGAACGTTAGACAACGTGCTAATTGCTTCATGATTATGCTAGATATGTGAATGAGTGGTTAGGTCTTAATCACGGTTATTTAGAATCAAATTAAGTTGGTATTGGATCAAAACTATGCCAACTTAATTTTAGGCTCATTGGGCTTGAAATAGGATTGAATTGGGTCTAGTAAAAGGCCAATTCAATGACTTGGAAGTGACTTGGGTAGTGGTGGTACTGCCATATGCCCATAGTGACCTGGGTAGTGGTGGTACCGCTATAGGTACTGCCTATAGTGCCAGAAAGCACAATTTATGCTTTTCCGAGCTTTCTAACAGTGGTATCGCCATATGCCCATGATGATTCCACCTAGTCCAATTGTAGTATCGCTAGAGCCCAGATTCTCGAGCTCTGTTCAGTGATAGTATCGCTTAGTTCTGATGGTGGTACCACCAATATTATAAAAAATCGAGGATTTAAAATTTTGGCTCCAATTTTAATGCCATTGGGGGTCTATATATACCACACCTACTTGATGAAGCATAAATAATGAGTGAAAAAAAGGGTGAAAAAGAGAAAGAATCCTTGAGAATAAAGTGTTGTAAACTCTTGAGTCTCTCCCTCCTTGAGTTTAGCAGTTATTTTAAGGAGGTGTGAGGTTTTGTGTGAAAAAGTTTATAAAGGTTCTCTCCTAAGCCTGTTAAAAGGAGAAAGGGTTGTTAGAGTAGTTAACCTTTGCCCGTTAGAAAAGAAGATTGATAGTGAAAGTCGATGGCCTTGAGAGAAGAGGAATCAATAGTGAACGTAGGTCGGGATGACCAAACCACTATAAATCAGTCTATATTTCTTTCTTGCTTTTCCTTGTCATTTGCTTACTGATTTACTTTACTTACTACTTCTACTCATACTTTCAAGTTAAATGGAACTTTGATTTATATTCTCATTTGAACGATTTCAAATCGGATCTCTTTTCAATAAGCACTAATCCCCGCCCGCCCACTCCCCACACCACCCAGTGCCATTATAATAGATTCCACTTTGGCTAAGTGCTATATGTTGGCCTCTATGACTTCTAAGCTATAGAGGCAACATGAGAGCATTGATGCTAATTCTATCCTCTTTCATCTTCTTCAGCTATTTGAGGAACACGAAAGAACTTAGAGATATGAGATATCCAAGAGTCTCTTCCATGCTAGGATGATAAGGGGGACATTGGTTTAAAGTTATATCTTGAGGATGATTGAGTAGATTGAGAAACTCACTTGTCTAGGAATGGTCCTAGAAGATAACCTGTGTATTGATTTTATACTTCAATCCCTACCAAATTTATTTTCTTAATTCATTATGAATTTTAATATGAACAAGTTTGATATGACTCTCCCTAAGCTCTTTAATATGTTGAGTGAGGCTCAGAGCACCATCAAGAAAGAGAAGCCAGTTCTTTACATTGATGAGACCAAAAAGAAAAGGAAGGTTGATAAGCCTCTTAAGAAGGACAAGGGCAAGGGCAAACAAGGTAAGATAAAAGTTGCTAAGAAAGACCTAGCAAAGGATAAAGGCTAGTGCTTCCAATGCGATAAAGATGGGTATTGGAAGAAAAAAAATATAAAAAGTACCTTACAGAGAAGGCGAAACAGAAACATGGAGAAGCTTCAGGTACATTCATTATTAGTCTCAATTTATTAGATTTTTATGATAACACATGGGTATTGGATACCGAGAGTGTTTATCACATCTATAATTTATTACAGATTTTGGCAAGGCCTAGGAGATTGGTAAGAGGCGAGATGGACCTCAAGATGAGCAATGAAGCAAGAGTTGCAGTTACTATTAGTGAGGTCATCCTACGTATGCCTAATGGAGCCACTATTGCATTAAATACTTATTATTATATTCCTTCTATTATTAAAAATATTATTTCTATTTTAGGTTTAACAATTAGTGGATATAAATTAGATTTTAAGAACAATAGTTGTTCATTAATATTGGATGATAAGATCATCACTATAAAAATATTACATAATGGTGTATTTGTGCTAAACATTGCTTCACACATCATGAATGTAAGTATGTCTAAGAGAAAATGAGATGAGATGAATAGTGCATACCTATGACATTGTAGGCTAGGACATATCCATGAGATAAAGATTCAAAAGTTACTAAGGATGGATGCTTAGATCCATTCGATTATGAGTCATATGCAACTTACGAACATTGCCTTCATGAAAAGTTCACCAACTCTCCATTTAGTGAAACTAGAGAGAGAGTCACTGAGTTATTAAAACTCATACATAGCAATGTGTGTGGTCCCATATCGACTCAGGCTATAGGCGGTTACTCCTACTTCATAACTTCCACTAATAATTTCTCTAGGTGTGGACACATGTACTTGATCAAGCACAAATTTGAGGACTTCGAGATTCAGAGAATACAAGAATAAAGTGGAGAACTAGATCTTGTTAACACCATCACCTTAGCCGTGAGTTCCGCCACAACTTCATGTAGGTGTCGTACGGAATCTTTGGAGTCCTCTGTCAGTTGATCCATCATAGATTCAACTTTCTCGATCCGAGATTCAGCTTCTTCTAGCGAGCTCTCTACCCTAAGTAGCCCTCGCTGGCCTTGGTAGAGTTTCTCCATGCTCGCTTCAAGAACATCAAGGCGGGTCTCCGCCGCTATAATTCTCTCCTTGTGACTCTTTTTCCCGATTTTTCATGGGCTTAGCGGATTTTGCCTAAGCCGTGCGGCACCCATGCGTGTCCGTCCGCAAAGGTCAGCCCTCCCCGAGATCTCCTAAAGTCCCACAGACTTATAAAACGAGAAAACGGGCCAAAAGAAGCAATTCCTATGGGATCCACAAGCAACTGCTCAAGAAAACACTTTATAAAGTCAAAATACAAATTACACCCATGGACATTACAAACTCAGAGATGTTGCACACAAAGGATAATGGTCCACTACAGACCGAAGTCCCCACAAGTACTTATAAGACACACTTGTATTTACAAGCTAAACTTGGCCATAAAGCAAATCAAACTAGGGCTGCTAAGCCTATTGCAAGCCCGCTTCTTGTTGTATAAAATATGTACCTAAACCGAAGGACACGGACTAACACAAGCATTTCATCGAACACCTTGTTTATATTGTTGCCCGTGACATTCTCCCCCACTTATTCCTTCGACGTCCTCGTCGAAGCCACTATAGACACTGCATCTCCTCGCATTATGCAGAATCTTTAATCTTCTGCTTTGGCTGCAACATGCCCCTTTGGCTCCTAGCCGCTCTCCGTCGGTGTTGTTAAGTAGTTGAACTCTAATTCGCCATGCTGCTTCAACTCACCAATGACTGAATTTGGTGTGGGGTTGGCTGAGTTGTGCTGATCCTTGTTGGTTCTTGCGGATCCCTCTGATGAAGGAAAAGACCTGCCTTATTATGTGCCAATATTGTAGTATACTCATATTGCTTGAACTGGGTAGATGCTTGTCGGAGCTTTAACGAGCATCGCCTCACAGACTTTAAAGTTTTTAAGCTCCTTTCTCCATAATGTTTGCCCATTGAACCTTCTTCCGCTGTTAGTTGTCACTTTCAAGTATGTTCGCATCACTCCCTCTTAGTCAATTGGGAAATGAAGTGGAAAAACTACTCTCAATAGCACTGATCACCAACGGTGAGGATTTGACAACCATTATCTTCCATAAGCTTTCTTTGAAGGGTCACTGAACTTGTGCAGAGCTCCCCTGCTTGGATAAGTAAGAGAACTTGGATACTTGACTTCACCCATTCTCTTCGTAGTTGAGAAGGTAAGGTTACTTAGCTTCGCTCACCTTCTCGAGTTAAGAGAATTTGGGTACTCGGTTTCGCCCATTCTCTCGAGTTGAGAAGGCAAAGGTTACTCAATTTCGCATGGCAAAGGTTACTTGATTTCGCCTGCCTCCTCGAGTTTGTACTTCATGCATTGAGCTGGTTACTATCATTTGCCTGCTCTTTGCTCACACTTCTGAAGCACTTGAAGTGGTTGTACTCCTTGCGTTGGGTTAGCTACTATGATTCACCTTCCCACTGCCATTGAACTTCTGGAATGCAAGAAGTTTTGCCCGAAAAGAGCAAAAAGTTTACTTGGCTTCGCTCACCTCCTCGAGTTAAGAGAACTGGGGTACTCGATTTCGCCCATTCTCTCAAGTTGAGAAGGCAAAGGTTACTCAATTTTGCCTGGCAAAGGTTACTTGATTTCGCCTGCCTCCTCGAGTTTATACTTCGTGCATTGAGCTGGTTACTAACATTCGCCTGCTCTTTGCTCACACTTCTAAAGCACTTGAAGTGGTTGCACTCCTTGTGTTGGGTTAGCTATTGTGATTCGCCTTCCCACTGCCATTGAACTTCTGGAATGCAAGAAGTTTTGCCCGAAAGAGCAACAAGTTTACCCCAACTTGGAGTCCCCCAACTTGGAGTAAGTCTTTGATAGATATGGTCGCCTTTGGGATTGTACTGTCTTCTCCATCGCCTTTGGTTACTTGGCTTCGCTCACCTCCTCGAGTTAAGAGAATTGGGGTACTCGGTTTTGCCCATTCTCTCGAGTTGAGAAGGCAAAGGTTACTCGATTTCACCTGCCTCCTCGAGTTTGTACTTCATGCATTGAGCTAGTTACTAACATTCGCCCGCTCTTTGCTCACACTTCTGAAGCACTTGAAGTGGTTGCACTCCTTGCGTTAGGTTAGCTACTGTGATTCGCCTTCCCACTGCCATTGAACTTTTGGAATGCAAGAAGTTTTGCCCGAAAAGAGCAAAAAGTTTACCCCAACTTGGAGTCCCCTAACTTGGAGTAAGCCTTTGATAGGTTTGGTAGCCTTTAGGATTGTACTATCTTCTCCATCACCTTTGCCGCGTACTCCTCTTGAGTAGAAAGGCATGCATGTCGCCTACTTGCCTTGGTCGAGCACCCCTGCATCAACCCGAAGTCCCTTAATTTCGGCTATCTGGATGAGAAGCACATTGACATCGGTCTTATGAAGTTTCTTGGCCTCTACCCTTCTGCCTCGTCTTGGTACTTGGAGTTTGCCTCTGCATTCTCCACCTCCTTGGCCCCTTTTATGACCAATGCTATCCCTTCATGAGAGCAAGGGATCGATGACTTCACGGAAGTCCCGCATCTGCGGTACCATGACGCTGCCAAGCCCATAGCACTACTATCCGTTACCTTGCATCTTCATCCCTTCCTTTGCGATCGGTAGATCTGCCTCTATGGCACTGTGGAGCTCCTCCGAGTCCACCTCCTCTCTAACCGACGTATTTCTTTTGGGTAGCTGAGCCCCGTTGGACTCGTCGTCGCTTCCTCACCCCTTTCGACCACCTGCTTCGACACCACTGTGTCCTCCTAGCAATTCTCCTTGGTCGATGTAGAGACAGACTGCAACTCTCATGCATGGCCTCCACCATCTTGTTGCAGGGCTCGCACCGATTCTGTTCTCCTTAGCTTCCTTGGTAGCAACATTCGCTTACTCGGCCTTGTCCTCTGACTTGCCGGGCTCCCTTAAGCGAATATGAGAACTGAAGCAGCCCAACTCTCCAACTGCTCTGATTAATCAAGTCCCCTCCATGGGACTCACTGGTACTTGCAATCTGACTACTCTCTCGGGTACAGAGCCCCATATGCCGACGACCAAGGCTTTCATCCGATGCAAGCTTGATACATACACATGGAAGACCCGCCTCTGATGCATTCACTCAATCCATAGCCCTTCTTGCCATTGCATTGTTCACCGAAGTGGAGCTCCCAGCAGCTCCTGATCATTCACATGATCATGTCCCCCTCTATGGGACTCACTGGTACGTGCACTTGGACTTCTTCCTTGGTGGTATATAGCTCCCATATACTGATGACTAAGGCTTTCATCTAATGCAAGCTTTGACGCACACACGAAGACCCGCCTCTGCGGTACTATGACATTCACTCCTTGAATCCATAGCCCTTCTTCTTGTTGTGTTGTACACCAAAGTGGAGCTCCCAGTAACCCCTGATCATACCTCCGTATGATCTTTGTCCCTCACGGGACAAGATTGCCTGCATTGCATTGCCACGAACTATTCCACCACGATCCGCTGCACCATGTCGCCTCCTGGTGACATCTCCATTGCATACAGATTCTCGTGTGATGAACTCGGACTATGACTTCTCCATGTGTGGCCTCTGCCAACACATCGTAGGGCCTCCGCCATCTCCGATTTTTAGTTCGCTCCCTTGGCAATTCCCCTTCGTCCCCCCACTCCTGGGTTACACCTGGATGAAGCATAGCTCTAGGACAGTCCGTCGCCTAGTAGCTCCTGAAGTCCTCTGACTTCGCTAGAGTTGGTGCACCATTGTCTGGATCTTGGGCCTTTATCCCCTACCAACATAATCTTGTTATGCACCTCCTGTTCTTGACAACTCGAATGGCAACACTGTGGCATATTCTTCAAGAGTACCCGCCTCTGCGTCCTCTTGCCCCGTACGAAGGTCTCATGATCCTAACTTTGCCTCCGCAAGTTGAATCACCTTAGTTACTCCATCAAATACATCTCCTAGGTAGCTTGCATGTGCCTTGAAGCTCCCTTCATCTTTAGCACCATGCAAAATAAGTCTGTCCCATCAGAATGAAGAACCCATGGAACGATATGATCCCGCTCTTGCCTCTATAAGAGTTCATGCCCTTGACCTCTGTCTAAGGAAAGCTCCGTGCCTCCGCTCCATGTTCCATCTTTTATGTCGACTCCCTTCATGCGGCTTGGATACTTCACCGAGTTCCACCCAAGTCGCTCTGCTCCTCGATTTGCACTGAGTTGATAGTGGCCCTCACGTCCACCATTCCACGGGTCAGCCCTCTGTTGAGTTCGATTTCTGCCTCGACTCTAAGTGTGCCTTCATATGATGTTGCCTTGGATTGCTCCCCCATTTGATCTCAAAATGCATCCACCAATGCATTACCTCCTTTGAGATCATGCGACAACTCTTCGTCGCTCACTCGGTCCGTTGAGCTTTGTGGAGATATAGCCTTGAGGAACTCTTCCTTAATATGTGCAATCCGTTGCACATGATTCTCCCACTAGAGAACTAGGACTCATCCCTCCTGGATATCTGTCCTGCTAGAGCAACTTTTCTCTTTACATACTTCCCACTGGAAGTTTCGAAGACCATCATCCCCTTTGGACTACTCCGTCTTACTGAACTTGTGCTTTGTTCTGCCCCCACAAATGTACTTGCTAGATTGCGACCCTTCTCCAATACAGTCTCCACTGCACCCTTCAAGGTCTAGCAACATGCTGAATTTGTTGCACATTTCAGTCACCTACGGACATATCCTTTCCATGTCGAAGAGAAAGTTCTGATGCCCCATGGTGCCGAGTTCTAATCGCGTCTTGGGATGGCCACGAACACTCCATCATCCGTGTACAAGCCCATACATGAGTTCTGAATCCTTCGAGTTAGCAATTCCCCTCACCTCTGTGAGCTTTGCACAACTCTTTCGGTCGTTACACAACACCTCCCACCTTGCACGGTCTCATCTTTCACCAAGCGCCCTGCTTTACCTTAAGCACCGTCAAGTTTGGTTGCCAACGTCGAGCTATAGCTCAAACTCAACCATCCCAATCTTTGTGTGCTACACATTCTTCTTCACTTGCTTGTCCTCGTGGGTTCCTCTCGCGCAAAGGGGTTGGCTATTCCTTGAATGCCAAACCAGGATGCCCGCTCCTCTGAGCGACTCCTTTCCCTACATCTCAATGTCCATTTCCCCCAAACGGTTGTGCGTGCTGGTTGTCCTCCACACAGCCTAGCTAGGTCCCCCACATTTGTATGGCAAGTGTTTATGCGTGTGCTTGTCCCGCTCTGATACCACATTTTCACGAGCTTAGTGGATTTTGCCTAAGCCATGTGGCACCCATGCGTGTCCGTCCGCAAAGGTCAGCCCTCCCCGAGATCTCCTAATGTCCCACAGACTTACAAAAAGAGAAAACAGGCCAGAAGAAGCAATTCCCACCGGATCCACAAGCAACTGCTCAAGAAAACACTTTATAAAGTCAAAATACAAATTACACCCATGGACATTACAAACTCAAAGAGGTTGCACACAAAGGATAATGGTCCACTACAGACCGAAGTCCCCACAAGTGCTTATAAGACACACTTGTATTTACAAACCAAACTTGGCCATAAAGCAAATCAAACTAGGACTGCTAAGCCTATTGCAAGCCCGCTTCTTGTTGTACAAGATATGTACCTAAACCGAAGGACACGGACTAACACAAGCATTTCATCGAACACCTTGTTTACATTGTTGTCCGTGACAGGTTGGCGCTCCAGATGGCGCCTCCTCCCCTCGTGGAGAATACCCAACTTCACGCTCGTCTTGTTCACTGTAGAGCTCCTCATAAGTGACTCCCATAGTTTGCGAGCGAGTTTACACTTGCAGCCCACCTACGACTGCTTGTAGCAAGGGTCCGACTTGCCCCATCTTACTCGATTCACCACGATGTTTCACCATGGTGAGATTGCGAATCTTCTTCGCTGTTTATATGAATTGCTTGCCTGCTCTGATACCACACTGTCACGGACTTAGCTAAAATTTGCCAAAGCCGTGCGGCACCCTCGCGGCACTCCCGAAGACTTAGCTGAAATTGCCTAAGTCGTAGAGCAACCTTGCTCACTTTTCCGAACTTAGCTGGGATTGCCTAAGTCATGAAATGCCCAACGCGTTATCTGTCCGCAAAGGGTCAACCCTCTTACAACCTCTTAAGGTCCCGTAGGACCTACAAAGAAAAAGTTGATTCATTCAGAAGCGAGCGACGGACACGTCCCGGCATCTCACAAAGCGAAAAGCTATACAAGCAATTTATCGAACACCTTGAATGTAGCAAAGAAAAGAGAGAAAGAGAGCGAAATAGGACTTTGGAGGGTTGTAGGAACGGTCGCAAGTCCACAAACGACGGTTCCCAAGGTATCGGACGCAAGACAAGTTCAATTGCTGATGAACGCCTACGCCCGACATATACCCGGAACCCCATCCAGCCCGGTGCCACCCGGGGGGTTCCAAGGTGCTGAAATGGCTGACATTTCGCATTGCTCAGAAAGGTTGTCGCGACACATAAAAAAGACCCAAAAACAGGGCTGTTTTGGAATGTTTTGGCTCCGCGCAATGAGCGATCGTTCTACAGCCTTCTACACTACTTTCGCTCACATTTCTTAGGTAAAAACACATAAACTCAAGGCAAAACAAGCTGCCAAACATATGTACAAGCAAGAAAAAGTGACAAATGGTTCAAGGAACAAAGGCATTACGGTTGAGCGATGACCGTTCGTGACAACATGTAGTCAGAGGTCGCGAGTGGTGTCACCTACTATGTTGGATTCGGGCATGCCTTTGACATTACTCACACCTTTGGGCATAAGCTCAGGCATCTTGATGCATGGTCGGCCAATAATAATCTTGCTTGAGGATTTTATATGCTAGTGTCTAGGCGCTGATGTGTTCTCCGTATATTCCCTCATGCACCTCGTCCAAAGTAGTTTGTGCCTTGACAGGATGTAAACAGCGGAGTAGTAGTCGGTTGAAGCCTCTCCTATAGAGGCGTTCATTAATGATGCAATACCACATCTCTATTTTTCTAATTCATCATGTTGTTGCCTTATTGTCAGGTAGCGTGCCATCTTTTTTGAAGTAGAGAAGTTCATCGACCCAATTGTAGCTAACCTCTATCATGGCCACCTCGGTCAAGTCGGTGGTTGGTTTGGGAATCCTGGATATCCATGATGGCTGCTCGCCCGTTTTACGAGTAGAGGCTAATCTGGCTAGTGCATCTGCTTACAAATTCTTGGACCAAGGTACTTTGGTGGTGAAGTTAAAAAGGCATTGATCACGCATCATGTCTAGACCACATATTTGATCATCGACTCTTCTCGAGCTTCGAATTCCTTATTGATTTATCTGGCTACAAGCTAGGAGTCAGTAAAAACTTCAATTGCTTCCACGTGGAGTTCTATGGCTACTTTCAATTTGAACAACAATGCTTTATATTTTGCTTCATTATTCATGTCTTTAAATTCTAGCCGAAGTGTGTGCTCATAGACTTGGTCAGAAAGGCCATTAAGAACAAGCCCGACCCCTCCTCTCTTAACGTTAGCTAATCCATCAACATGCAACATCCAAGTTGAACTTAGGTATGATGGACTCTTTGGGACTACGAGTTTCGAGATGATGTTTGCTATTCATTGAGCTATCGCTGTTCTCGGAACATACTTAAGGTCGAATTCCTCGAGCTCGACTGACCATTTTAGCATCCGACCTACCACGTCGAATTTCGAAAGGATTTGACATAAGGGTTGGTCGATGTTTACTTTGATGGGGTGTGCCTGGAATTATGGCCTTAGCTTCCTTGCCGCTAGCACTAGGTCTAGGGCTAGCATTTTAATTGGGGGGTAGCGCTCCTCAGGACTATTTAGGATGTGGCTAGAGTAATACACAGGCCTCTACCCCTCCTTGCCGAGCTTGACCAGGACTAGTTGACTGTTGACTCTGATGCCATGAGATATAGCTTGAGAGACTCTCCAAGAGCGACTGATGTAAGCTGGGGTAGATGGGCAAGGTGTGCCTTTAACTGCTGGAATGCTTCTTCACACTAAGGAGTCCACTTGAAGTCTTTTACCCGTTTTAGTGCTCGGACGAAGGGCAAGCTTTTGTCTTTTGCTCGGGAGATAAATCGGCTCAACATTGTGTCACGGACTTAGCTGAATTTGCCTAAGCCGTGCGGCACCCTCGCGGCACTCTCGAAGACTTAGCTAAAATTGCCTAAGTCGTGCAGTAACCTTGCCCACTGTTCTGGACTTAGCTGGGATTGCCTAAGTCATTAAACGCCCAAAGCATTATCTGTCCACAAAGAGTCAGCCCTCTTACAACCTCTTAAGGTCCCGTAGGACCTGCAAAGAAGATGTTGATTAGCTTAGAAGAGAGCGACGGACACGTCCCGACGTCTCGCAAAGCGGAAAGCTATATAAGCAATTTGTCGAACACCTTGAGTGCAGCAAGAAAAAGAGAGAAAGAGAGCGAAATAAGACTTTGGAGGGTTATAGGAATGGTCGCAAGTCCACAAACGACGGTTCCTAATGTATCAGATGCAAGATAAGTTCAATTGCTAATGAACGCTTACGCCCGACATATACCCAGAACCCCATCCAGCCTGGTGCCACCCGGGGGGTTCTAAGGTGCTGAAATGGCTGACATTTTACACCATTCAGAAAGATTACCGTAGCACACGAAAAAAACCCAAAAATAGGGCTGTTTTGGGCTATTTTAGCTTCGTGCAGCGAGCGATCGTTCTGCACCCTTCTACACTACTTTCGCTCACATTTCTTAGGTAAAAACACATAAACTTAAGGTGAAACAAGCTACCAAACATATGTACAAGTAAGAAAAAGTGACGAACGGTTCAAGGAGCGAAGGCGTTGCGGTTGAGCGACGATCGTTCATGACATTCTCTCCCACTTAAATTATCGACGCCCTCGTCGACGCTAGTTGGTAGGCTTTAACGCGAGCTTCTTTATGTCGTAGGGCATCTTCTGGCTCCCAACTGGCTTCTGTTTGAGGAAGCTTTTGCCACTTCACCAAGTACTCTATTTGCTACGCTCCATTGGGTAGCTTTATTTTACGATCGGCTAGAATAGTTTCAACTCGCTTCTTGTAAGAGGCTCTGGTGGGGGGTAGTCGAGTTGGAACATTTCGGGAATCATCTCGCGGATCTAAGTGATAGGCTTTCAAGTTGCTCGCATGGAAGACATTGTGAATTCTGAACCATGCTGGCAGTTGCAACTTGTATGAGACATTGCCTACTCTGCTGATGATTGGGAAAGGCCCTTCATACTTGCGTACCAATCCTTTATGCACTTTGTGTCTAAAGAATTGGAGTGATGCTGGTTGGAGCTTCACCAACACCATGTCACCAACTTTAAATTCTTGTGGTCGCCTTCCCAAGTCTGCCCACTTCTTCATCTTTTTGGTCGTCTTCTCCAAGTAAGCCCGTGCAATATCTGCATTACGATGCCATTCCTTTGCGAAGTGATAGGCTGATGGGTTACTCCCTGTATAACCAACAACTAGGGTGTGAGGAGTTAATGGCTGTTATCCCATAATAATCTCAAATGGGCTCTTGTTGAATACAGAGCTCCGTTGTAAGTTATAGGAGAATTGGGCTATGTCCAACAACTTCACCCAATCTCGTTGGTTGGCGCTCACGTAGTGCGGGAGATATTGCTCCAAGAGCGAGTTAATTCTTTTTGTTTGGCCATCCGTTTAAGGGTGGAGGCTTGTGGAGAAGTATAATTTAGACCCCAATAACTTGAACAACTCGGTCCAGAATCGTCCCAAGAACCGAGAATCTCGATCACTAATGATGTTGTGTGGGACTCCCTAATACTTAACCACATTCTTCATCATCAGCTTAGCCGCCTCCTCTGCTGAGTTGTATACTTCAAAAACCGATCAACTACCACGAGTATCGATCCAAGTCCCCCTACTATGGGCAAGCTTGATATGAAGTCCAAGGAAATGCTCTCCCATGGCCTTTCTGGTATGGGCAGCGGATCCAAAAGTACAACTGGCTTCTACTGCTCTATCTTGTCCTGTTGACAAGTAAGGCATGTTCGAACATATTCCTCCACATCTATCCCCATCTTCGGCCAATAGAAGGCCCTCTCCACGAGAGCCATTGTTCAGTGGATACCTGGATGTCTAGCCCAAAGGGAATCATGACACTCTTTCAAGAGTTCACGCCTCAAGTTATCCGCTCATGGGACATAAACTCTGTTCCCCTTGGTATAGATGAGTCCCTCCTGGACCCAAAATCGTCGTGCCTTGCCCTCTTTAATGAGTTGAATCAGAGTCACTGCCTAAGGATCTCGGTACAGTCCATCCTTGATCCTGGAAAGAAAGTTGGAGTGCAATTAACTTGCTTGGCCTCCGCTCTCTAACTGTATAGTATTCACTAGCTCCAATTTCCGACTCAATGTATCGGCCATGACATTTGCTTTCCCGGGCTTGTACTCCATCACCATGTCGAACTTAGCCAAAAAGTCCTGCCATCGTGCTTGCTTTGGGGAGAGTTTCTTTTGAGTTTAGAAGTAACTCAATGCGACATTATCTGTCCTTAGCACCAATCGTGCTCCCAGAAGGTAGTGTTGTCACACTCGTAGACAGTGGACCACCGCTGTCATCTCCTTCTCATGTACAGGATATCACCGCTCGGTCTCGTTGAGCTTGTGACTCTCGTATGCTATTGGATGACCCTCCTGCATAAGAACTCCTCCAATAGCAAAGTCAGAAGCATCTGTTTGGACTTCAAAAGACTTTCGATAGTCCGGTAATCTGAGTACAGGTTCTTCTAACATAGTAGTCTTCAGGTCTTGAAATGTCGCCTCATATTTGTCCGACCATCTCTAGGACTACTCTTTCTTTACCAACTCCATCAATGGAGCTACACTCTTCGAATATCCAGCTATGAAGCACTGATAATAGTTGACGAACCTAAGGAAGGATCTCAACTCTGGCACCTTCTTTGGTGTTCGCCAGTCCGCCACAGCTTGCACCTTAGCCTTGTCCATTCGAATGGACCCATTCCTAATTCGATGCCCCAAGAATAAAATCTCCGTTTAGGTGAAGTAGCACTTTTCCCTCTTCACGAACAAGGTGTTCTCCCTGAGAACTTTAAAAATTGTTCGGAGGTGTCTAACATGCTCCTCAAGTGTTTGGCTATAGACGACGATATCGTCTAAGTAGACGACCACAAACTTATACAGATACTCCTTGAACAGCTAGTTCATGAGAGTGCAAAATGTGGTCGGAGTGTTGGTTAAGTCGAAAGGCATCATCAGGAACTCGAATGCTCTATACTTGGTCACACAGGTAGTCTTCGCCTCATCACCTTCTGCAAAGAAGAAGTTGATTAGCTTAGAAGCAAGCGACGGAGACATCCCGACGTCTCGCAAAGCAGAAAGCTATACAAGCAATTTGTCGAACACCTTAAGTGTAACAAGGAAAAGAGAGAAAGAGAGCGAAATAGGAATTTGAAGGGTTGTAGGAATGGTCATAAGTCCATAAATGATGGTTCCCAAGGTATCGGATGCAAGACAAGTTCAATTGCTAATGAACGCCTATGCCCGACATATACCCGGAACCCCATCCAACTTGGTGCCACCCGGGGGGTTCCAAGGTGCTGAAATGGCTGACATTTCACACCGCTCAGAAAGGTTGTCACAGCACATGAAAAAGACCCAAAAATAGGGTTGTTTTGGCTCCGCGCAGCGAGCGATCGTTCTGCAGCCTTCTACACTACTTTTGCTCACATTTCTTAAGTAAAAACACATAAACTCAAGGCAAAACAAGCTGTCAAACATATGTACAAGCAAGAAAATGTGATGAACAGTTCAAGGAGCGAAGGCGTTGCGGTTGAGCGACGACCGTTCGTGACAGTTACTAATCTCCCGATAAGTCGCTAGACCTCTTTCACTGTTTGGGGGGATTGCATCTGTAAGATAGTTTCCACCTTTTCAAGATTTATGTCGATTCCTCACTGATGTATGACGATCCAAGGAACTTGCCTGCGGTGATGTCGAAGATGCACTTAGCCAGGTTGAGCTGTATCCCATATTTCCTTAGGGTCAGGAACGTTTGGACCAAGTCTGAGAGGTGAGGTTGGTTGTTCGACTTTTGACTATCATGTCATCAATATAGACCTTAATATTTCTCTCTACTTGGTCCTTAAACAAATGATCTACCATCGGCTGATAGGTAGCTCTGGCATTCTTTAGTTCAAATGATATGGCTTTGTAATAGTATGTGCCATAGTGAGTGATGAAGGCTATGCTTTTCTGATCTCTCAATGCCATTTGGATCTAGTTGTATCCTGAAAATGCATCCATGAATGAGAGCAGTTCATATCCTGAGGTAGCATCCATCAGTTGGTCGATCCTTAGGAGGGGATAATAATCTTTCGAGCAAGCCTAGTTGAGGTCAGCATAGTCAATGAACATACACCAATTTCCCATTAGACTTTTTAATGAGTACAATATTGGACATCCAAGTTGGGTACTTAACTTCTGTGATGAATCTTGCATCCAATAACCGGGTGACTTCATCCTCAATAGCCTTCTGTTGATTTGGAGCAAACTTCCAGGGGCGTTTCTTTATTGGTTAAGCATCGGATGATGTGTTGAGGTGGTGTTGGGCCACTTCTCGACTGATACCAGGTATATCCTTTGGGGACCATGTGAATATGTCGGTATTCTTCTCGAGAAACTCCACCAGTAGGAGTCATTGTTCCTCCAGGAGTGCCGAGCCAAAATTTATAAGTTTGTTCAATATTTTGGGTCGACAGGAGCTTCTAGCACCTTTTCCATTGGTTCAAGATTTAGGGTGCCTTTATCCGGATACCTAGGGTCGATGGCTGTTGTCAGAGTCTTGAGCTTCTTAGGGAGCATCATTGACAGCTATCACTTCTTGCCTCGTCAACTCCTACTTTGATTGTGAATTTTATGGTATGGTAGGATATCGAAACAACGACCCTCAGTTTGTTGAGTGTCAATCGGCTAATGATTGCATTGTATATTGATAGGAGACCAACTACCATGAATGGAACCATTAGTGTTTTTTATCTCGGCTCCTCTACGACTATGCCCAAAAGGTGTTGGGAAACCTCAGCGAGAGCATCACATAAGTAGCAAAAATCAAAACAAAAAATTGGTTTCTCATGTAGATCAAATCATCATGAAAAAGATTAGGGTCACGAGAAAACCCCAAAAATCGAAAAACTGTGATGCGTTAGAGATTGATTTTACTTAGGGAGATCATGCATCCCTGTATTTCTAGATCCAGATAGAGAGTATGAAGGAGGTCAAGCATCCTCCTCTCTAGTGGTATTCATACGATGGATCTCTGTAGCAAAACTCCTCCAATCAAATCCCGTAACTCTTGCATAGAGGGAGGGAGGAGAATAGGAGGCGATGGCTAAAGTTGCAGCCTATCAACCATGAGTCTCCCCTCCTATTTATAGAGGGCCACCAAAAACCCTAGGGCTCTCGCCTTAGTGGGTATTGGATCTCCATCTAATTATCTACTAACCTTGTAATATTGGATCTTCTATCCAAAAATCTCCTTAGGCCTCTAATTATGCCTCAACCAAGGAGCCCATCTGTATAGGGTCTCATCTAATGAAAATAAGCGTTGATTGGATCTCTATCCAATCCTTTATTTACTGAAGCATCTACCATATGTGTGTGACCCTCTAGGCCCAATACTGAGCTGGTCGTGAGTCACTCCCATTAAAACTCCTTCTGATATAGTGAATTATTATCTCCATAATAATTCACTCGACTCATCGACTATGGATGTACTAAGCCACTATGTCATAGTCCCTAGACGGTACAGGTGGGATTGAATCTATCGGATCTATCTGTCCATAGTTACCATGTATCTATAATCCCTTATCCAACTAATATCTCGGAGATTGTATATTGGACATGGTACTACCAGGTCACATATGGAATCATTATCTTGCTCTAATCGGATTCTATCGGAGAACTTTTTCTCTCTTAATTCGAATGACCCTGGCCAGTGATTTGTCTGAGCAAGTATATACGGGATATTCCTCTGGGAATACCGATAGTGGATGAACCTTTATTAACACTCAATTGCCTTCGTAAGGTTGGCTACTAATCCCAATAATCAGTTGTACCAGATCTAAAACTTTCTAAACATGTAAGTCTGGCGTAAAAGAAAGAAGTACTCATACAAGACATCTTTGGTGTCTCAAGTCAATGGACCAGATACACAACTAGGACTATGGAATCACTGTCTGACATTAGGTGTCATCAATCATGCAGCATTTCATAAGTGGATCAATCAGTGAACTCATTCTCTAATGAGCACTTGTATTATATCCTTAGTGTCTCTATACAAGTGGCTATAAGACTAACCGCCTCCATCATATGGACGAGTACATAGTATATCAGTCTGTCTGGTTATCTTGATGTCCCTCTCAAGTAACCTATGATTGGGATTATTTAGGATCTGTGTTTAAAACTAAATCGATCTCATTATCATGATCTCATCATAATCTGATTCTCATTGCACAGAATCAATGATATTATAATATATATACTACAAATAATATAATGTGAGAATATGCTAATATTAATCATAAGAAAAAAGATCATATAACATATCACACATGTCATCACTCACGTGATTGACTTGTAGGGCACTTATAACTAGCAATCTCTCACTTGACCTAAAGTCAATCACCTATGTGTCTAATCCTCATCAAACCCCTATGACACTCAAATACAATCTGAGCCAACTGCCTCGTTAGTGGATCTTCAATATTATCTTCAAATGAAACTCTTTTCATTGGTATATCTTTTCAGGTCATGATCACTCTAATCAGATGAAACCTCCTTAGAATAATTCTTTTGAGACCTGGGTTCCCTTGCTAAAGCTATCGCCCTATTGCTGACATAGTATATGGGAATTAGTTCCATGTTGTTTGGTACAACTTCTAAATCCCTGATGAACTTCTTCATCTATACCCCTTCTTTTGTTGCTTCTGTTGCAGCAATGTATTCTACCTCGGTGGTCAAGTCAGTAGTAGTATCTTACTTGAAACTCTTCCAGCTTACTGCTCCTCCATTCAAGGTAAAAATATAACCTGAGTTTGACTTGCTATCATCAATGTCAGACTAGAAAGCCGAGTCTATATAGCCCTCAGCCTGGAGGCTACCTCCTCCATATACTAGTAAAAGATCCTTAGTCCTTCTCAAGTACTTAAGGATACACTTGACTGCCTTCTAGTATTCTAAACCTAGATCTGCCTGATACCTGCTCGTGACACTCATAGCATATACTATATTAGGCCTGGTACATAGTATAACATACATGATAGACCCTATTACTGAGGTATAAGGTATTTTATCCATGTCTGCCCTTTCTTCATAAGTCTTTAGGGATATACTCCTAGAAAGTGATATTCTATGTCTCATTGGTATGAGTCCTCTCTTGGAATTCTTCATATTAAACCTTTTAACAATAGAGTCTATATACCTAGACTAGGACAAGCCAAGCATCATCTTAGATCTATCTCTATAGATTCAAGATCCCCAAAATAGAGGATGCTTCCCCTAAGTCTTTCATGGAGAAGTTTCTAGACAACTAAGTCTTTACTATGAAGAATATTTCTACATCATTCTTAATGATTAGGATATCATCCACATACAATACCAAAAAGGTGATAGCACTCCCACTTACCTTCCTGTACACACAAGGCTCATCTCATTCTTAACAAAGTCATAAGATCTGATCGTTTTATCAAATCTTATGTTCCAACTTCAGGAAGCTTACTTTAGTCCATAAATGAACTTAAGCAACCTACACACTTTATCTGGACTCTCTCTGGATACGAATCCCTTTGGTTGCATTATATACACCTCCTCCTCGAGGTTGCCATTGAGGAATACCATTTTGACATCTATCTGTCAGATCTCATAGACATAGTGTGTTGTAATGGCCAAAAGAATTCTAGAATAAGCATGGCTACAGGTGAAAAGGTTTCGTCATAGTCAACTCCTTATCTTTGACAATATCCCTTAGCTATTAGTCTTGCCTTATAGATTTTCACCTTTCCATCTAGTCCGATCTTCTTTTTGAAGATTCACTTACAGCTGATGGTTATGATACCCTCAGGTGCATTCACAAGGTTCCAAACCTTGTTAGAGTACATGAAATCCATCTCAGAATTCATGGCTTCTTACCACTTCCAAGAGTCTATACTCATAATAGCCTCCTCGAAGGTCTACGGATCAATATCTTGAGAGTCCTCTCCACTGATATGTCCCACATATCCTTCAGGATGGTGAGATACTCTGCTAGACCTATACAAAGTTAAAATTTTTATTTTAGGTTCCTAAATAGACTCGGGCTCTCGAATGGTGCTTGAGCTAGATTCTCTAACCTCGCTCAATTTCATCTCACTACCACTATTTCCACCAAGAATATATTCCTTCTCAAGGAACATAGCTCTCTTAGCAACAAAGACTTTTATCCTTAGGATAATACAAATAATACCCTAAAGTCTTTTTAGGGTATCCCACGAACATGCATCATTTATCCTGGATTCTAACTTGTCGGGGTTGTGTCTTCTAACATAGGCAAGACAATCCCAAATCTTAACTACCTTAAGATCAGGCTTCTTTCCATTCCATATCTTATATGGTGTAGATATCACCAACTTTGATGGAACTCTATTCAGGAAGTAAGTTGTGGTCTCTAGGATGTCCCTAGAATGAGATCATGGATCGCACCATGTCTAATAGCATGTGATTCCTTATTTCTGATACATCATTGAGCTGAGGTGTATAAGGAGGTGTCCACAGGGATAGAATCCATTGTCCTTGAGGAAATGGGTGAACTCCGTACTTAAGTACTCTCCTCCTTGATCTTATCGAAGAGTTTTAATACTCTTTCCAATCTGGTTGGCCTTGTACTTCTTAAGGGTCTTGTTGGCCTTCTTTTTCTTTTTGGTCTCATCAATATAGAGAACTGACTTCTCCTTCTTGATGGTATTCTTAGCTTCCCTCAATATATTGAGGAGCTCAGGAAGAGTCACCTCAAACTTGCTCATGTTAAAATTCATGATGAAGTATGAAAAGGAATCTAGTAGACTGAAGTATAAGATCAACGCACATATTATCCTTTAGGACTATTCCTAGACCTATGAGTTTCTCAATCCATCTATTATCTTTAAGACATGGTTCTTAACCGATGTCCCTTTTGTCATCTTGGCATGGAAGAGTCTCTTAGATAAATTATATATTTGAGTTCTTCCCTGTTTCTCAAACAGCTAGCGGAGATGAAGAATGATAGAATCTACATCCATGCTCTCATGTTGCCTCTGTAACTCAGGAGTTATAAGGCTAATATGTAATATTTTGCTAACATGGAATCATCTATATACTTCACATGGTGAGCGATCTCATCCTTGCTTGCCCTTCTTCTGACATAGGCATAATTGTATCAAGGACGTATGTGATTTTCTCTATAATGAGAATAATTCTTAAATTACAGAACTAATCTATATAGTTTGGACTAGTGAGGCGATTGGCATCAAGTATGCCATACAGGGGTTTGCGAGCAACATGTTTCTGATAAAACAAGATATAGCAAAAATAAATAGTATGCAAATTTTATAAAAAATACTAATTAAGATATGGACTTTTATCTTAATGTACTCCAACTATTTTCCTAGTACACCCTCTACACGTAAGACGAAAGTCTCCGGCAAACTCCTAATGGGAAACGGGATCCCAATTGGCATCTTAGTGCAACCTTGAATGACACAACCAATTGCACTAAGCCCAAAAGGTAGGCAACTCTTGCCAATCACAACTCCTTATGATTCCCGTCATGTTCGACCTCTGAATCATCATGGTTTCGACTGCTTAACCAACCATGAAATTCAGTTAAGTCATCATCATCATTACAAGATGAGTTTGATTACTGCTCGACTAAGTCACACCATGTCCTCAGGTCACCGGTGACATTTATATGTCATAAGTAAGAACTCGATCACATAGATAAGTGAGCCTCAAGTGACTTGACCAACTCAACCTATGTCGTGATTCAATTTCTTCCTATAACGATGGAAAGCCACGTGGGTCAATCTTATTGCCTCATGCTTACCGACTTAATATTAATGTAGGAGGGATTTTTTTTGGTTTGTATTGATCTCCTAATATACCGTGTCACACACATACATATTTAATATATATTTATATCGTATATAAATAAATAAATAAATAAATATATATATCTAGTAAGTGTATAACACATCACATATACCAGCCACACCGGATGATCATGAGCCATTACCTAATATGATTAAGCTCAAGCCAATGAGCCTAATTACTCACAATAGAATCTATGTGTGCATCAGCACATCTCCATGCCCTGTGATTGTTGATCTCGTCATCATCGGTTCCGTCGGATCCTTGTCATATCACCATGCGTTGTGATCTCCCACCACAACATCATAGGTCCCGCTGCCACCTCTACGTTCTCATCGCGCCTCTCCATGTAATTACAAATAATCACAGGCATATAGGCCCAACAATAAATGAAAAAAATAGAGGCTCGTAGGCCCCGATAATAATAATAATAATAATAATCATAATTATACACATCACAACACATGGCTCATGATCATCCATCCACATCATACATCACATCATATGTAGGATTACTAGATATATAATAATTAATTAAACTATTTAATTAATTATTTTTTTAGAAATCAGGACATGCTCGAAATTTTTAGAATTGTCAAAGGTATTTTTATAATTCTGGATGAGAGAGGATAGTCCTCAAAATTTTTAGAATTGTTTAAGGTATTTTGAAAATTCTGTACACGAGGATAGTCCTCGGTATTTCCCAAATTCAAAGGGGTAGGATCATCCTTTTTACAAAAGGATTGCCCTAACCCCTCTTGCCTCCTCTGTGCTGCTGTCGTCACCCCTGTGTAGGCGATGACTGCCTTTGCCCGCTGGTAGCTGATCCTGCAGTTGGCGCCGCTACCCCTACTAGCGGCAGCTCTTACCGTTGGGGCCGCCCCTTGGGGGCTGGCCGCTGGCGGCCACTCCTTGCAAGCACCCTGAAGTCGGTCGGCCTTATGGGTGCCACGCTGTAAGTGGCTGTGCCCGCGGGTGGCTGCTATCCCTACCAGCATCTAGTCGCCCCCTTGCAGGGGGCCTTGGCCATAACCGATCGCCCCTTTGCAGGGGGACCTTGGCCATAGCTGGCTACCCCTCTACATGGGGTCTAGCCATGGCCAGCTACCCCCTGTCCTCACTGTGTTTGCTGCGAAAACATAACAAGAACATGTAGAACGATTCTATGTCATTCAATCTCATCACACATAGTTTAAAACCAATCTTTCGCATAAAAACCTTGGCTCTCATACCACTATTGGGAAACCTTAGCAGGAGCATCACATGCACAATAGAAATCATCGTGAAAAAGATTGGGATCATGAGAAAAATATAAAAACTAAAAAATATGATGCATGAGAGATTGATTTTACCTAAGGAGATTGTATATCCCTAAATTTCTAGATCCGGATGAAGAGGATGAAGGAGGTCAAGTATTCTTGTCTCTAGCAGTATCCACACGATGGATCTCTACAGTGAAACTCCTCCAATCTGACCTCGCAACTCTTGCACAGAGGGAGAGAGGAGAATAAGAGATGGTGGTTAAAGCTGTAGCCTATCAACCATGAGTCTCTCCTCCTATTTATAGAGGGCCACTAAAAACCCTAAGGCTCCTACCTTAGTAAGTATTGGATCTCTATCCAATTACTCGCTAAGCTTGTATTATTGGATCTTCTATCCAATAATCTCCTTAGGCCTTTAATTGGACCTCAACCAAGGAGCCCATCTGTATAAGGTTTCATCTAATGAGAATAGGGGCTGATTGTATCTCCATCCAATCCTCTATTCGTTGAAGCATCCACCATATTGTCACAAACGATCATCACTTAACTGTAATGCCTTCTCTCCTTGAACCATTCGTCATTTTTTCTTGCTTGTATATATGTTTGACAGCTTATTTTGCCTTGAGTTTATGTGTTTTTTTACCTAAGAAATGTGAGCGAAAGTAGTGTAGAAGGCTGCAAAACGATCGCTCGCTGCGTGGAGCCAAAATAGCCCTATTTTTGGGTCTTTTTCGTGTGCTACGGTAACCTTTCTGAGCGGTGCGAAATATCAGCCATTTCAACACCTTGGAACCCCCCAAGTGGCACCAAGCTGGATGGGGTTCCGGGTATATGTCGGGCATAGGCATTCATCAGCAATTGAACTTGTCTTGCGTCTGATACCTTGGGAACCATTCTTGTGGACTTGCGACCGTTCCTACAACCCTCCAAAGTCCTATTTCACCCTCTTTCTCTCTTTTCTTTGCTGCACTCAAGGTGTTCGACAAATTGCCTGTATAGCTTTCTGCTTTGCGAGACACCGGGATGTGTCCGTCACTCGCTTCTAAGCTAATCAACTTCTTCTTTGTAGGTCCTACGAGACCTTAAGAAGTTGTAAGAGGGCTGACCCTTTGCGGACATATAACGCTTTCGGCATTTCAGGACTTTGGAAATCTTAGCTAAGTCCAGAAGAGTGGGTAAGGTTGCTTCACGACTTAGGCAATTTCAGCTAAGTCTTCAGGAGTGCCGCTAGGGTGTCGCACGGCTTAGGCAAATTCAGCTAAGTCTGTGACAGTATGGTATCAGAGCAGACAAGCAATTCATATGAACAACGAAGAAGATTCACAATCCCACCATGGTGAAACATCGTAGTGAATCGAGCAAGATATGGTAAACCGGACCCTTGCTCCAAGCAGCTATAGGTGGGCTGCAAGTGTAAACTCGCTCGCAAACTGTGGGAGCTGCTCATAAGGAGGGCTATAGTGAACAAGACGAGCGTGAAGTTAGGTATTCTTCATGAGGGGAGAAGGCGCCATCTGGAGCACCAACTGAGAAAAAGAGCCATAAGGAGAGAATTATAATGGTAGAGACCCGCCTTGATGTTCTTGAAACGAGCGTGGAGGAACTCTACCAAGGCCAGCAAAGCCTACTTAGGGTAGAGAGCTCGCTAGAAGAAGCTGAATCTCGAATCCAAAAAGTTGAACCCATGATTGATCAACTGACAGAGGACACCAAAGATTCCGTACGACATCTACATGAAGTTATGGCGGAACTCATGACTAAGGTGATGGTGTTAACAAGGACTCTTGATGCGGGAGGGAACAACACCCACGCTGCGCCACCACAAAACTTCAGGGCACCGAAGCCGCTGTGTTACGGAGGTGCTAGGGATACCAAAGAGCTTGAAAATTTCTTGTTCGACATGGAATAGTAGTTTCATGCTATAAGGCTCGATTCTGAAGAAACTAAAATTGCTATAGCAATAATGTATCTAAATGGTGATGTAAAACTTTGGTGGCGAAACCGTTGGGAAGAGATCCAGCAAGGCCGATGTCAAGTGGATACATGGGGGGACTTAAAGTGAGAGTTGAGAACTAAGTTCTTGCCTGAGAACATAGAGTTTGTCGCAAGAAGGAAACTGAGACAACTCCGCCAAAGTACAATAATCTGAGACTATGTGAAATAATTTTTAGCACTGATGCTGGATATATGTGACATATCTAAGAAGTACAAGCTATTCAGCTTCCCCGATGGCTTGAAGCCATGGGCACAACAAGAACTACATTAGAGGAATGTCACCGATATAGTCGGGGCAATTACAGCTACGGAAAGGCTAACTGACTTTGTTTCTTCGGATGATTCAAGAAAGAAGAAACAATCTTCAAGAAATCGCCCAACTAAATACTCTCGAGTAAAGGAGTTTGGGGGCGAGCAAAAGAAGAAGAATTTCCACAAGGGATCGGGCTCAAGAGGTAGAGTCCCAAAGCCTACTAGATGCTTTTTGTGTGAAGGACCACACATGGTGAGGGAGTGCCCACAAAAACAGGCACTCAATGCTTTAACGGCATCGATTCTACCCCGTAAGTCAGGCAAGGGCAAAGCTATCACCCTTAGTTTGAGCAGTTCTAACTCCCGTAGTGATAATGAGGCATCGCAAGGACCCAGGATGGGAGCAATGCATTTGTTGAATGTGTTAGGGGGTCAAGTGGGGGAGAACACAAAGGCAAAGCCATCGAAGGTAGGAAGCAGTGAGTTGATGTATGTGGACATCAAGCTTAATGGCTGAACAACCTGTGCAATGGTAGACACGGGCGCGACCAATAATTTTATTATCGATCGTGAAACTAAGCGATTGGGATTAATCTTGGAGAAGAGCCCAAGTTGTATGAAGGCGGTGAACTCGGAGGCCAAGCGGATCTCCGGACAAGCAAAGGGGGGTCCCCATCAAGATCGGGACATGGAGCAGGAGCACAGACTTGATGGTCGTGCCACTGGACGACTTCCAAGTGATTCTCGGAATGGAGTTTATGTATGTAGTGAAGTTGGTGCCAGTACCATTCCTGAACTTCTTGTGCCTAATGGGAGGCGATGATCCCTGCATGGTTCTAGTCTCTCAAGGAGGAACCAAGGACCTACAACAAACATTGGCTTTACAATTAAAAAAAGGGGTGCGAAAAGGTGAATCAACCTTTGTAGCTATTATGAAGCAAGAGACACTTGACGGGGAGGCCATTCAGGAACCTACTATTGCGGCAAACATCCTAAAGGAGTTCTCAGATGTGATGCCAATAGAATTGCCAAGAACTCTACCACCACGCAGAGGCATGGATCATCAGATTGAGCTGGAGTCGGGAGTTAAGCCTCCAGCGAGACCACCATACCGCATGGCCCCTGCAGAGTTGGCAGAACTGAGAAAGCAGTTAGATGAACTACTAAGCAGTGGTCTCATCCGCAGTTCGAAAGCACCTTTCGGAGCTCTAATCCTCTTTTAGAGAAAACAAGATGGGAGCCTCTGATTATGAATTGATTATTGAGCCCTCAACAAGATGACGGTGAAGAACAAGTACCCTATCCCGCTCATTAGGGACTTGCTCGATCAATTGGGCAAGGCAAAATACTTCTCCAAACTCGACCTTCGGTCAGGGTATTGGCAGGTGCGCATTGCAGAAGGTGATGAGGCGAAGACTACCTGTGTGACTAGGTATGGAGCATTCGAGTTCTTGGTGATGCCTATTGGTTTAACTAACGCTCCGGCCACATTCTGCACTCTTATGAACTAGTTGTTCAAGGAGTATCTGGACAAGTTTGTGGTCATCCACTTAGACGATATCATCGTCTATAGCCAAATACTCGAGGAGCATGTTAGATACCTCCGAATAATTTTCAAAGTTCTCAGGGAAAACACCATGTTCGTGAAGAGGGAAAAGTGCTACTTCGCCCAAATGGAGATTTTATTCTTGGGGCGTCGAATTGGGAATGGGTCTATTCGAATGGACAAAGCTAAGGTGCAAGCTGTGGCAGACTGGCGAACACCAAAGAAGGTGCCAGAGTTGAGATCCTTCCTTAGGTTCGTCAACTATTATCGGCGCTTCATAGCTGGATATTCGAAGCGCGTAGCTACGTTGCTAGAGTTGCTAAAGAAGGAGCAGTCCTAGAGATAGTCGGACAAATGTGAGGTGGCATTTTAAGACCTGAAGACTACTATGTTGGAAGAACCTGTACTCAGATTACCGGACTACGGAAAGTCTTTTGAAGTCCATATAGGTGCTTTTGACTTTGCCATTGGAGGAGTTTTTATATAGGAGGGTCATCCAGTGGCCTACGAGAGTCACAAGCTCAATGAGACCAAGCGACGAAATCCTGTACATGAGAAGGAGATGACAGCGGTGGTCCACTATTTACGAGTGTGGCTACACTACCTTCTGGGAGCACCATTTGTGCTAAGGACAGACAATGTCACATTGAGTTACTTTCAAACTCAAAAGAAACTCTCCCCAAAGCAAGTATGATGGTAGGACTTCTTGGCTGAGTTCGACATGCTGATGGAGTATAAGCCCGAAAAAGCAAATGTCGTGGCCGATGCATTGAGTCGGAAATTGGAGCTAGTGAATGCTATACAGTTGGAGGATGGAGGCCAAGCAAGTCAATTACACTCCATCTTTCTTTCCAGGATCAGAGATGGACTGTACTGAGATCCTCAGGCAGTGACTCTGATTCAACTCATCAAAGAGGGTAAGGCACGGCGATTTTGGGTCTAGGAGGGACTCATCTATACCAAGGAGAACAGAGTTTATGTCCCACGAGCGGATAACTTAAGCCATGAACTCTTGAAAGAGTGTCACGATTCCCTTTGAGCTAGACATCCGGGTATCCACCCAACAATGGCTCTCGTGGAGAGGGCCTTCTATTGGCCGAAGACGGGGACATATGTGGAGGAATATGTTCAAACATGCCTTACTTGTCAACAGGACAAGATAGAGCAGCAGAAGCCAGTCAAAATTTTGGAGCCATTGTCCGTACCAAAAAGGCCATGGGAGAGCATTCCCTTGGACTTCATATCAAGCTTGCACGTAGTAGGGGGACTTGGATCGATACTCATGGTAGTTGATCGGTTTTCGAAGTATGTAACATTCATTGTTGCACCCCTACATTGCTCAGCGGAGGAGGCGACTAAGTTAATGATGAAGAATATGGTTAAGTATTGAGGAGTCCCACACAACATTATTAGTGATCGAGATTCTCGATTCTTGGGACGATTCTGGACTGAGTTGTTCAAGTTGTTAGGGTCTAAATTATACTTCTCCACAAGCCTCCACCCTCAAACGGATGGCAAAATAAAAAGAATTAACTCGCTCTTGGAGCAATATCTCCAGCACTACGTGAGTGCCAATCAACGAGGTTGGGTGAAGCTGTTGGACGTAGCCCAATTCTCTTATAACTTGTAGCGGAGCTCTGCATCCAACAAGAGCCCATTTGAGATTATTACGGGACAACAACCATCAACTCCTCACATCCTGGTTATTGGTTATACAGGGAGTAGCCCATCAGCCTATCACTTCGCAAAGGAATGGCATCGCAATGCAGATATTGCACGGGCTTACTTGGAGAAGGCGGCCAAAAAGAGGAAGAAGTGGCCAGACATGGGAAGACGACCGCAAGAATTTAAAGTTGGTGACATGGTGTTGGTGAAGCTCCAGCCAGCATCACTCCAGTCATTTTCATCCAGGTCGGACTTCACTACGCTAGGTTGGATTCTACTAGTTTGGACTTTCCTGTGCTAGGTCAGACTTGGGTGTGTGAGGTCAGATTCTGCTATGCCAGGTGGGCTGCCGACGTGGCACTTTATCTCAAACGCATGACAGTTGACTGGGCCGACCCAATATTTATCATAACAATAGTAAAGAGAAAAATGAAAGAAGATGCTCATGTTTTTCTTAAAATTAATTAAAAATAATCAAATTCGAATGCAATAGTAAAGAGAGGCAAGGACAGAGATGCTTACATATTTTATAGTGGTTCAATCAAAACTTTGACCTACGTCTACTCCCGATCCCTCTTCACTTGAGGCCAACCAATATCCACTATCAATCTTCTTTCACGGGAGAAGATCAAACATCCCTTACACCTTTCCCTTTTTCACAGGTTGAGGAGAACAACCTTTACACTCTCCTTTTCTTAGTGTTAGGAGATCAACATTTTTAATTCAATTTCAGCCCTTCCCATACATAATTCACTCTTGAAAGAAAAAAGAAAGCTCTTAATCCAATTCAACATAATTTTACAAAATTTTCTTGCTTTCCATACAAAAATACTTGGGGTATCTTTAAAAATTGGAGATAAAATTCAACCTTCTCTGGAAAATCCGATTACGGGTGGTACTACCACCGAAAGCTACCTAAAAACCTAGGTAGCAATGGTACTACTATCGGCAGCCAATGGTACCACCACTGGAATACCTAGAATAGTACCTTTTAAGTATTGTTTCATACCCAAGCATATCTTATGTTGACCCCTTTCCAAGTCAACAAAATGAGCTCTATCATGAGCTTAAATCAAGCCCAAATTAGACTCGATTGACTCCTAATTGAGTTAGTAAAACTAATTCTAATTATGATGCTAACTATAATACTTAATACAAATAATTACAAACACAATCTTTGTTGTCCAGCATATCAATCGATCTTTCAGCGAATTCCTGGCATCCTTTTGACGAATTGCCCGGCGAGCTCTCGATCTCCTTCCGGTGAACTCCAGGCATCCTTCCTGCGAGCTCTCGATAACCTATCGGTGAACTCCTGGCAACCTCTAGTGAACCCTCGAAAAGCTCTCGTCGCATTGTTTGAACCCCGGCCCGATGCCCGATCTTGATTCTGGCCCAATGATAGATTTTTCTTAGTCATAGTTAATCTTGCATCACTTGTCTCTAACACATAGGTTAGATCACAAACACATAAATTGGTTTCATCATCAAAATTTGAGATTCAATAATCTCTCTCTTTTTTATTATGACAACCAATTAATAACAGAGTTAGCCTTAACTCCTCCTATCCATATGTCATATATGAAATAGAACAATCCTGAATTAAAATAAATAATTACCTTTGAATTCAAGGTAGCAATTTGACTATTTTGACTAAACATTAATAATTTAACCATTCATCACCATGATACCCATACATGATAAAATTGTTAATAACAAACTTTCATCTTATTGGTATCATATGATAAAATTTCAAATAACATATATTTCACATGAAAAACATTTCAAAACAAGTGTCATCAATATACCATTTCTCCCCTTTTGTCATCAATAGAAAGAAGAAATGTTTAACTCATATTCGAACATTTATCATATTTGAATATTATCATATTTGAATATCTATCATAAATTTTCAAATACATCATTTGTCATCAATATATCATTTCTCTCCCTTTCTCATCAACAAAAAAGAAAAATATTCAATATACCATTTCTAAATAAATGTTCAAAATAAATGTTCATAACATGATAAAAATTTTAGGTTAAAATTTTTATTAATCCCCTGTACTATGCCTCACAATCAAAGTCACCCCTCGTATTTTAAAACTTATATAGGTGACCCTTCGTACTATGATTTTGCATCAAAGTGACCCCTCATACTATTCTATAGCCGTTAAACAAACCCCTTCTATTAATAAAAAGGGTAACAACTTTTATTTTTAAAATTAGGGGGGGTCTATTTGATTTTTAATATAGCCAAACTCATGAACTAAGATCGTCGCAGTAGGGGAGAAGAAAGACATAATGGAAAGACGAAGGGAAGCCAAGATCAAAGTAACAGAAACCAACACCGATAAAGGTGAAGAGAGGTGGGGGTAATGAAGATTGGAGAAGAAGGCAGAGAGGGGAGGATGGGTTAGGGCTTTGGGACTATTTATTTTTAATCTCCAAATCATAAACAACCCTCCAAATTATTTTACCTAATGGCGTAACCTTATTTCTAATAGAGGGAGTCACTTTAATGCGAAATTGTAATACAGAGGATCACTTATATGAGTTTTAAAATATGAGATGTGATTTTGATTTTGAGACATAGTACAGGGGTCAACAAGAATTTTAGTCAAAATTTTAAACAAGAATATGTTTCAAACATTTTAAAGATTATAATTTAAAACATAAATATATTTCTGATAAAACCCCAGAAGGAGCTCTATAGATTTTGATCCTTAAGGGGGATCAACTCTTGGAACACTATAGGGGTTCCTCCCTCCTAGACTCGGCACAAGGTTGAAATAAAATTAATAATTACTTGATAAAAAGAGATGGAGGCTACATGCTCATATAAGGCTCCAAACCCTAACCCTAGGGTGGTGCTTATCTAACTAAAATGATCCTTTTGCCCCTTCTATAGCCTACCTGCCTTAGAGAGAACAGGTGACGACTAGGTTGGCTATATAGTCGACCTAAGTAGGGGAAAACCCTGGCCGACCAACCCATAAATGGGGCGGCGACTACTAAACCCTAAGGCCTAATCTAAATCCTAACCACACTTCTTTATAGGATAAAAGTGGCTAGGTGAGGTTTTATTACAATCTCACGAGGTTTTATTGACTATTTCTAGGGATATTAGGACTCAACCCTATTGGATTCCTATCAACCCACCCTCTTAAAATCAGTCTTGTCCTTAAGGCTGAAGGTCCATAAACTCTGGGAATCAGGTCTTCAGCTCTACATCAGCTTGGGTATCAATTGGAAGAATTTGAGTTGAGTTATTGTGTTTAAATTTTCATTTGAGATGAGATACTTGGATGATTAACTGTAATTTTGATCTGGTGCATGGACCTGACCTTCATGTTAGTGCCCCAATGTGATCCCCAATTTTACAAGGCCTAAAGAAGTAGGGAGACCACTTTCTTGATGCTTGAATTTCATGTTGGTGAAGCTGGAGATGAAAGGGGATTTGATCTTTCTCAAGAAACTTTCTTATGCTCCGACGTTTATCAAGGGGAAGTTTCTTCCTTGCATGGGCTGCTACGTGGTTGCTCTATAATAGTAGTCGTGCCTTTTTTTAGAGTAAGGATTATCGTTTGATAAAATCTCTAGTAGTGTAAGCCTTATATAAGTCTGAGGTGGGTAAGAGTGGTGATTTTTCAGGGCTCATGTTTACTTCTTCGTGCCGTTAACCGTCTTGCATGAAGATGGTGCTGACCCCCACTTTAGATGTGTTTGCTCTAATAATAAATATCTGATCATAATTTGGTGTTGATGATATCATGGTCGTGAGGGCTATACTTCCACTCGGCCAAGGTGGTGCATCTTTCTTTATAATGAGAGGGATGATGTTTATGCTTCGTTGAGTCCTGCGAATAATCCTTTCTCTTTTCTGATTTCACTATTGGAGGGGCTCAATTTTCTCAAAGTCTTGCACCGTAGATTAGAGGTCATCATCAAGAAAGTCTTTAAGCATCATAGTCCGATCATGGGGAAAGTCATGGAAGTCACCTGAGATCAGCAACTATGGTGAGTTCGACGGGATGTAACACTTTAGAAGTAGCTTATCTCCAGGGAAAATGATGTAGGGATGTATCGTAGCAGGAAATAAGCATGACCAAATAATCCATATCTCTATCATTTCTTAGACGACCCTTTTCTCTTCGACTTTCTAAGGTTGTAGGAAATAATCTGGCCATGCAACAACTGGTAGAAGTTTCGACCTATTTAGCATAGGGGGCTCGGACAGCTTCAGAGGAGGTAATTGGCTCCATTTGGTGGAGATGCCCAAAACTTCAGCAAGCTGTGGGAGAGGGTTCTTATCTTCAATCTCATGAAGCCCTTGAATTTGAATTGGGAAACTACTAGAATTTTCTTTTGGTACCCCTCCAAGTGTTGTGTTGTGGTTGTAGTCACTGGGTTCCCTCGTAGAATCACCTGCTTTCCTTTTCTAAAAAATTTCATAGTTAGCTTCAAAAAATATTAGAAAACATCTCTAATCATGGACAACCAATCAATGCCAAGCACTATATCAAAAACATCAAGAGGGAGGAGGAAAAAATCAGCAACTATGTCTTGCTCCTGTAGGATCAGTTTTACCTATGGGCACTTCTGGTTGCACTTCATAATTTGGCTGTTAGCTACCTTGACTTCGAACCCATTATAATCTATTTTTTGGAGCATTAAGTGGGTAGTAACCTTACTGCTCATGAATTTGTGTGTACTCCCAGCGTCGATGAGAATGATGACGAACTACTGCTCGAGAAACCCTTCGATCTTCAATTTTTACAGATTAGTGTAGCCGGTTAAGGTATGGACCATGCGGATGGCCGGTTGTAGTGTATCCTTCTCATTGGGCTCAAGAGTCATATCTTTAAGTTTGGATTCTTTAGTGGGTGCAATCATCAGTGGTGTCTCCTTTTTATATTTGTGTTCTAAGCTCCACAGATATCACAACACCTACATAGGCCCTTTGTCGATTCATCATGAAGGTCTTCTCTTATTAATTTTTGTGGCTGAGGGGGTCGGCTAATAGTAGGAGGAGGTGAAAGCTTTGGTGCCGCTGGTCGAGGAGCAACTCTAGTCTTCTGAGCTTCATAGTTCAATCGCTCCTCTTAATGTCGCACAAAGGAGATAGCTATCTTAATTGTGTACGGCTGTCGCGCTTTAACTTCTTCCTGAATCTCTGACTTTAAGCCCTCAATAAAAGTCCTCAATAATGATTTTTCAGACCAATCATAAGTTTAATTAGATAATCTTTCAAACTTGGTTTGGTACACTTGGATGGTTGAGGTTTGATAGATCATTGCTAGTTCTTTATTAAGGTTCTTTTTACAATGCAAATTTGCACCACATTGTGATCTTATTGAGCTCAATGATTGACCCAATCCAAACTCCTCAAAGAGAGTGTGTAATTTAACATCCATATGCATCTCAAGAGCCTCCAATTTGGCTTCAAATATGCCCACCGATGTTATGATGTAAGGATCTCCAACCTGTCAAATCAAACCGATTAAAGAGTGTAGCTGCAATCTTCAGGTTGAAGGCTGCAATGGTAGCAATGTCAGAGCTATGGTGGCAAAGTCTTCAAGTGGAGAATGGTAG
This sequence comes from Ensete glaucum, assembly GCA_021527575.1. Taxonomy (NCBI): domain Eukaryota; kingdom Viridiplantae; phylum Streptophyta; class Magnoliopsida; order Zingiberales; family Musaceae; genus Ensete; species Ensete glaucum. Next base: position 8,049,289 of record CM038556.1, read on the forward strand.
CCAAGGATAGCAGCAAAGGTGGAGGAAGAAAATGGCAACAGTAACATTAGCTGCGGTCCTTCGATAATGCTGCAATGTTGACATGCAATGTCGTCGAGGCTATGATTTTTTAGGTAGCTGATATTTGTCGAAAGATGGTAGCCATGAGATCTGAGTTGGAAGGCAGTAGTGATGGCAGAGGAAGAATAGGGTAGTAGCAACATCGGCTATGGTTGCGGTGCGACTTCGTGGCTGCAGGTGGCGTCGGTTACAGCAAGGGTGTGGCTGTAATAGGAGGAAGACGGGGCAGTGATATATAAGGTTATTGCAGAGGAGGGTAGCAGCAGTATAGAGTGAGAGGCAGCTGCTATTGTGTTTAATTTATTGCTAGCTGCAATCAAGATAGTTGGCAGTGAACGACTGTTGTGGGCTGCGATGTAAATAGATTGTAGCAAAAGATCATTGCTGGTAGCTTTTTACCGCAAAGATCACTATTGGCTGCGATCAAGGAGGATTGTAGCAAGAGGTCACTGTTGGTAGCATTGGGTAGTAAAAGATGCATATTGCAGTTAAAGGGATAAGGGAGACTGGGTGACTGAAAGGTTGGTGGACTGAAGGGTTTGGTTTTTAAGTACGGTTTATGGCTATCTTGGGTGTGATTTGGGGCTGCAGTTTTAAGTATGGTTTATAATTGGTATGATTTTAGGGCTATGATAGCAGCAGATGAAGGTTAGGGAAATAGATTTTAGATCTGGGATAGATGGCAGCAAAGATAGGTGTCTCAGTAAGGAAAGTTGGCTAAAAAGGTAAGTGGATCGATAAGGAAGTAGGCTATGATTAGGGCTGATTGGGATAGTTGTTTGGCTATGATTTTGTTAGGGTTTTTTGGGGAGTAATAGTAGGAATTGAAGATGAGAGGGGGAGTCTCAAATTTGGAAACGATGGCAGCGAGATTCGATAAAATTTTGACGAAGGATCGCTGCGGTATACATTGTACTGCCGAACAGAATTCCCATCGAAGAAGCAACAATTTCTCAATGTTAATTCTAGCAAAAATCCAAGAAATTTATAGAGAACTTCAATATCAGAATCTCGATTCAGATGGTGATAGTAGTAGTAATGTGGATCAAGAAAATTTTGATAGTGCAACTGTAGAAAAATTGTCACAAACAAGATCACAGAATTCTTGTCATAAAATTTCAGCACCGCATGATGAAGGATCGCAACAATTTTCCAAAGATCAGTCTAGGATAAAAGCTAAGATGATCTATGAATTTGTGTAAAAATTTTGGCCAAAAAGGATAAACAAAAGTTTAGTTTTAAGATGCCAATAGGTGGAGGGCAAATTCTTTGTCGTAAAAATTCTAGCACTATGTGATGATGAAAGAAGGCACAATAAAATCAGTTCTAGAAGGAATTCTTTCCAGAAATCAATCTCATATGAAAGCTGAATTGATCTATAGAATGTTGGGAAACCTTAGTGGGTGCATCACATGCGTCGCGAAAATCAAAACAAAAACTGATTTCCCACACAGATCAAATTGTCATGCAAAAGATTGGGGTCGCGAGAAAAATCACAAAAATTAAAAAAATCACGATGTGTGAGAGATTGATTTTACCTAGGGAGATCGTATATCCCTGTATTCCAGATCTGAATGGAGAAGATGAAGGAGGTCAAGCATCCTCCTTTCTAGTGGTATCCACATGATAGATTTCTACAGCGAAACTCCTCCAATCTGATATTACAACTCTTACTCAGAGGGAGGGAGGAGAATAGGAGGTGGTGGCTAAAGCTGCAGCCTATCAACCATGAGTCTCCCATCCTATTTATAGAGAGCCACCAGAACCCTAGGGATCCTTCCTTAGTGGGTATTGGATCTCCATCCAATAACCCACTAACATTATATTATTGGATCTCTATCCAATAATCTCCTTAAGCCTATAATTGGGATTTAATCAAGGAGCCCATTAACATATGGTTTCATCTATTGAGAATAGGGGCTAATTGGATCTTCATCCAATCTTCTATTCGCTAAAGCATCCACCATATGTGTGTGACCCTCTAAGCCCGATACCGAGCTGGCTGTGAGTCACTCCCATTAGAACTCCTTCTGATATAGTGAATTATTATCCCCATAATAATTCACTTGACTCGGTGACTATGGACGTACTAGGCCACTATGCTATAGTTTCCAAACGGTATAGGGGGGATCAAATACATCGGACTTATCTATCTACAGTTACCATGTATCTATAATCCCTCATCCAAATAATATCCTAGAGACCGTATATTGGACATGGTACTGTCAGGTCATATACGGAATCAGTTTGTCTTTCTTTATTCGAATTCTATTGAAGAACTCCTTCTCTCTCAATCTGAATGACCCTGGCCAAGGATTTGTCTAAGCAAGCACATATGGGATATTCCTCTCATGATACCAAGAGTGGATGATATTCTATTGACACTGGCCACCAATCCTGATAACCAGCTATATCAGATATGGAACTTTCCAAACCTGTAAATCTGGTGTCAAAGAAAGGTGTACTTATACAAGGCATCCTTGGTATCTCAAGTCTAAGGACCAGATATATAATTGGGACTATGGAATCGTTGTCTAACATTAGGTATCATTAACCATATAGCATTTCATAAGCGAATCAATCAGTGAACTCATTCTCTAATGAGCACTTGTACTATATCCTTAGTGTCTCCACACAAGTGGCTATGAGACCAGCCGCCTCCATCATATGGACGGGTATATAGTACACCAATCTGTTCAATTATCTCAATATCCCTCTTGAATAACCTATGATCGGGATTATTTAAGATCTATGTTTAGAGGTGAATCGATCTCATTATCGTAATCTCATCACGATCTGACTCCCATTACACAGAATCAAAGACATCACAATATATATGTAACAAATAATATGAGAAAACCAATATTAATCATAGCAAAACAGATTACATAGTGTGTCACACGTGCCATCACTCACGTGATTGGCTTGCAGGGTACTTGTAACCAACAATCTCCCACGTGACCAAAAGCCAATCACCTATGTATCTGATCCCCATCAGACCCCTATGACGCTCAAATATAATCTGAGCCAATGACTTCATTAATAGATCTGTAATGTTATCTTCAGATGGAACTCTTTTCATTACTATATCTTTTTGGGTCATGATCGCTCTAATCAGATGGAACCTCCTCAGAATAATTCTGATGAGACCTTGGTTCCATAGTTAGAGTTATCGCCCTATCGCTGTCACAATATATGAGAGTCAGCTCTACGCTACTTAGTATGACTCCCAAATCCTAGATGAACTTCTGCATCCACACCCCTTCGTCTTGCTGCTTCTACTATAGCAATGTATTTCACCTCTGTGGTTGAGCAGTAGTATCTTGCTTGGAACTCTTCCAGCTTACTACTCCTCCATTCAGGGTGAAAACATATCCTAAATTTGACTTGTTATCATCAATGTTGGACTAAAAACTCGAGTCTATGTAGCCCTCAACCTGGAGGCTACCTCCTCCATATACTAGTAAAAAATCCTTAGTCATTCTTAAATACTTAAGGATCCACTTCACTACCTTCCAGTATTCTAAACTTGGATCTACCTGATACTTGCTTGTGACACTCAGAGCATGTGCTATATTAGGCCTAGTACATAGCATCGTATACATGATAGACCCTATCGCTGAGGCATAAGGTATCTTATTTATGTATGCCCTTTCTTCAGGAGTCTTTGGGGATATACTCCTAAAAAGTGATATTCCATGTCTCATCGGTATGAGACCTCTCTTGAAATTTTCTATACCAAATCTTTTGACAATGGAGTCTATATACCTAGACTGGGATAAACAAAGTATCCTTTTATATCTCTCTATAGATCTAGATCCCCAAAATATAGGATGCTTCCTCTATGTCTTTCATGGAGAAGTTTCTAGATAGCCAAACCTTTATTGTGGAGAGAATTCGTACATCATTCCCAATGATTAGGATGTTATCCACATATAACACCAAGAAGGTAATAGCGTTTCTACTTACATTCTTGTACATACAAGGCTCATCTTCGTTCTTAATGAAGTCATAAGATCTGATCACCTGATCAAATCTTGTGTTTCAACTTCGGGAAGCTTGCTTCAATCTATAAATGGATCTAAGTAACCTGTACACTTTATCTGGACTCTCTTTGGATACGAATATACCTCTTCCTTGAGGTTGCCATTAAGGAATACAATTTTGACATCCATTTGCTAGATCTCATAGTCATAGTGTGCTGCAATGGCCAAAATAATTCTAATGAACTTAAGCATAGCTACAGGTGAAAAGGTTTCGTCATAGTCAACTCCTTATCTTTGATGATATCCTTTAGCTACCAGCTTTGCCTTATAGGTCTCTATCTTTCTATCCACTTCGATCTTCTTCTTGAAGATCCATTTACAATCGATGGGTACAATACCCTTAGGTGCATCCACAAGGTTCCAAACCTTGTTATAGTACATAGAATCCATCTTAGAATTCATGGCTTCTTGCCACTTCCCGGAGTCTATACTCATAATAGCCTCCTCGTAGGTCTGAGGATCAATATCCTGAGAGTCATCTCGACTGATATGTTCTACATATCTTTCAGGAGGGTGAGATACTCTATTAGACCTACGTAAAGTTGGAACTTGTATGTTAGGTACCTGAACAGACTCGGGCTCTGGAATGGTGCTTGAGCTAGGTTCTCCAACCTCACTTAATTCTATCTCACTCCCACTGTTTCCACCAAGAATGTGTTCTTTCTCAACGAACATAGCTCTCTTAGCAACAAAGACATTTCGGCCCTCGGGATGATAGAAAGAATACTCACAAGTTTCTTTTGGGTATCCCACGAATATGCACCATTCTGTCCTTAATTCCAACTTATCGGGGTTGTGTCTTCTAATGTGGGCAGGATAGCCCCAAATCTTAACAATCTTAAAATTGGGCTTCTTTCCTTTCCATATCTCATATGGTGTAGATACTACCGACTTTGATGGAACTCTATTCAGAAGGTAAGCTGCAGTCTCTATGGCGTACCCTCAGAATGAGATTGGTAGATTAGCAAAACTCATCACGGACCGCACCATGTCTAACAGCGTACGATTCCTCCTTTCTGATACACCATTGAGCTGAGGTATATAAGGAGGTGTCCACTAGGATAGAATCCTATTATCCCTGAGGAAATGGGTAAACTCCATACTCAAGTACTCTCCTCGATCTGATCGAAGAGTTTTAATACTCTTTCTAATTTGGTTCTCTAACTTATTCTTATATTCCCTGAATTTCTTAAAGGCCTCAGATTTGTACTTTATTAAGTACATGTGTCCATACCTAAAGAAATCATCAGTAAATATAATGAAGGATGAGCAACCACCTATAGCCTGAGTCAACATGGGACCATATACATCACTATGTATGAGTTCCAATAACTCAGTGGCTTTCTCTCCAGTTCCACTAAAAGAAGAGTTGGTCATTTTCCTACGAAGGCAAGGTTTGCAAGTTACATATGACTCATAGCCAAATGGATCTAAGTATTCATCTTTTAGCAACATTTGAATCCTTCCCTCATGTATATGACCTAGCCTATAACGTCATAGGTATGCATTTTTCATCTCATCTCTTTTTCTCTTAGACATATTTATATTCATGATATGTGGAGAAGTGTCTAATACATATAAGTCATTTATAAAGGTCTCTCTAGTGATGATCTCATCATACATAATCATTGAACAACTATTGTTCTTAAAAACTAATTTATATCCACTAATTATCAAACAAGAAATAAAAATATTTTTGATAATAGAAGGGACAAAATAGCATGCATCTAATGCAATAATAGCTCCACTAGGCAGATGTAGCATGCCCCCCCTAACAACAACTGTAGCAACTCTTGCTCCATTACCCATTTTGAGGTCCATCTCGCCTCTAGCTAGTCTTCTAGGTCTTGTCAAAACTTGCAACGAATTACAGATATAATGAGCACTCACAGTATCCAATACCCATGTGTTATCATGAAAATCTGATAAGTGGAGACTGATCACGAATATACCTGAAGCTTCTCCAAGCTTCTGTCTCGCTTTCTCTGCAAGGTAGTCCTTACAATTCCTCTTCTAATGTCCATCTTGGCCATAGTGGAAGCATTATCCTTTGTCCTTTCCCGGGTATTTTTTAGCAACCTTTGTCTTACCTGGTCTTTCTTTACCCTTGCCCTTCTTAAGGGTCTTGCTGGTCTTCCTTTTCCTTTTAGTCTCACTAATATAGAGAACTAGCTTCTCCTTCTTGAGGGCACTCTCAGCTTCTCTCAACATATTAATGAGCTCAGGGAGAGTCACCTCAAACTTGTTTATGTTAAAATTCATGATGAAGTAAGAAAAGAAATCTGGTAAGGACTGAAGTATAAGATTAACGTATAGGTTATCCTTTAGGACTATCTTTATACTTCATAAAGCGAGTGATCTCATCCTTGCTTATCCTTTCCTCCAGTGTAGGCATAATCGTATTAAGGACATATATGATTTTCTCTTCTATAAGAACAATTCTCAAATTGTGGAGCTTTTGGACTAATGAGGTGGTTGGCATCAAGTATACTATATAGGGGTTTTACAAGCGACAAATAAGATATAGCGTAAATTAAATAACATGCAGATTTTACTGAAAATACTAATTAAGATATGGACTTCTATCTCAATGTACTCCTACTATTTTCTTAGCGAATCATATGACACCCTCGACACGTGAGACAGAAGTCTCTGGTAGTCTCCTAGTGGGGATCGGGATCCAATTGGCGTCTTAGTGCAACCTCGAGAGACTCAACCAATTACACTAAGCCCAAAAGATAGGCAACTCTTGCCAATCACAACTCCTTATGATTCCCATCACGTTCGGCCTCCGAATCATCATGGTCTCGAGGGACTCGACCAACCATGATATTCAGTTAAGTCATCATCATCGTTATAAGATGAGTTTGATTTGATGATATGCCCTCGAGGGACTCGACCAAGCATACCATATTCTCAGGTCACCGGTGACATCTCTATTATTATAGGCAAGAACTCGATCACGTAAATAGGTGAGCCTTGAGGGACTCGACCAACTCAACATATGTCGTGAGCCACGTGGGTCAATCTTATTACCTCAAGCTTACCAACTTAATATTATTATATGAGAAATTTTTATTTCGTATCAGTCTCCTAATATATCGTGTCACACACATACATATTTAATATATATCTACATCGCATGCAAATATATATATACATATATCTAGTAGGTGTATAACATATCACATATGCAAGTCACACCAGATGATCATGAGCCGTCACCTAATATGATTAAGCTCGAGCCAATAGGCCTAATCGCTCATAGGATATATGTGTGCATTGGCGCATCTTCATGTCCTGTGATTGTTGATCTCGTCATCATCGGTTCCGTCAGCTCGTTGCATCACCATATGTCATAATCTCTCGCCACAACATCGTGGGTCCTGCTATAATCTCCACACTCCCGCTATGCCTCTCCATATAATTATAAATAATCACAGGCATGCAGGCCCAACAATAAATGAGAAAAACATAGGCTCACAGGCCCCAATAATAATTAATCACAATTACACATATCACAACATATGGCTCATGATCATCCATCCACATGATACATCATATATACATCACATCATATGTAGGATTACTAGATATATATAATAACTAATTAAACTATTTAATTAATTATTTTTTAAAAAATCAAGATATGTTTAAAATTTTTAGAATTATCAAGGGTGTTTTTATAATTTTAGATGAGAGGACAGTCCTTAAAATTTTTAGAATTATTAAGGGTATTTTTAAAATTCTGTATATGAGGACAGTCCTCGAAATTTTTAGAATTTTTTAGGGTAGTTTTAGTATTCTGGATGAGAGGGCAGTCCTTAGAATTTTCAGAAATATTAAGGGCATTTAAGAAATTCTGTATAAAGAGGACAGAGATAGAATTTCTCAAATTCTAAGGGGCATAATCATCTTTTTCTCAAAAAGATGCCCTAGCCCTCCTTCACCCTCACCGCCGCCACGCTGTTCCCTGCCGCAGACGGTCGCTGCACCGGCCACCACGCTAGGCGGCCACCCTGCGACCGTGCTCGCCTATTAGTGGCAAGGCTAGCCGCCTTTTGGTTGTCGCCTTCACAAGGGTCGCGCAACCGATCGCCTGCGGTAGCTGCCATGCCAGGGGCCGTGGTCACCACCAGATGCAGACAGCATGCATGTGGCTGCCCCTCCCCCGCAGGCAGCACCTACTTTCGCTACCAATCACTGCAACAAGCATGTAGAATAGTTCTACGTGATTCAATCTCATCACACGCAGTTTAAAATCAATTTTTTCACACAAAAACCTTGGCTCAGATACCACTATTAGGAAACCTCCACGGGTGCATCACATACGTAGTGAAAATCAAAACAAAAATTAGTTTTCTATGTAGATCAAATCATCGTGCAAAATATTGGGGTTATGAGAAAAACAATCAAAATCGCAATGTGTGAGAGATTGATTTTACCTCAGGAGATCATATATCTTTGTATTCCAGATCCGGATGGAGAAGATGAAGGAGGTTAAGCATCCTCCTCTCTAACGGTATCTACACGATGGATCTCTGCAGCGAAACTCCTCCAATCTGATCTTGCAACTCTTACTCAAAGGGAGGGAGAAGAATAAGAGGTGATGGCTAAAGCTGCAACCTATCAACCATGAGTCTCCCCTCCTATTTATAGAGAGCCTACCAAAAATCTTATGGCTCCTGCCTTAGTGGGTATTGGATCTTCCGCCAATTACTCACTAACCTTGCACTATTAGATCTCTATCTAATAATCTCCTTAGGCCTATAATTGGGCCTTAATCAAGGAGCCCAACAACATAGGGTCTCATCTAATAAGAATAGGGGCTAATTAAATCTTTATCCAATCCTCTATTTGCTGAGCATCCATCATATGTGTGTGACCCTCCAAGCCCGATACCGAGCTGGGTATGAGTCACTCTCATCAGAACTCTTTCTGATATAGTGAATTATTATCCCTATAATAATTCACTCAACTCATCGACTATGGACGTACTAGGCCACTATGCCATAGTTCTTAGATGGTATAGAGGTGATCAAGTCCATCAGACCTGTTTGTCTACAATTACCATGTATCTATAATCCCTCATCTAAATAATATCCCAGAGACCGTATATTGGACATGATACTGTCAGGTCACATATTGTCACGAACGGTCGCCGCTCAACCGTAATGCCTTTGCTCCTTGAACCGTTCGTCACCTTTTTTTCTTGCTTGTACATATGTTTGGCAGCTTGTTTTGCCTTGAGTTTACATGTTTTTACCTAAGAAATGTGAGCGAAAGTAGTGTAGAAGGCAAAACGATCGCTCCTGCGGAGCCAAAAGCAAAACATGTTTTGGGTCTTTTCATGTGCCACGACAACCTTTCGGTGCGAAATGTCAGCCATTTCAGCACCTTGGAACCGGTGGCACCGGCTAGATGGGGTTCGGGTATATGTCATGAGGCATTCATCAATTGAACTTGTCTTGCGTCCGATACCTTGGGAACCATCGTTTGTGGACTTGCGACCGTTCCTACAACCCTCCAAAGTCCTGCTCTCTTTCTCTTTTCTTTGCTGCACTCAAGGTGTTCGATAAATTGCTTGTCTTTCCGCTTTGACGCCGGGATGTGTCCGCCGCCTCAATTAATCAACTTCTTCTTTGTAGGTCCCACGGGCCTTAAGAGGTTGTAAGAGGGTTGACCCTTTGCGGACAGGAAACGCATTGGGCGTTGCATGACTTAGGCAATCCCAGCTAAGTCCGGAATAGTGAGCAAGGTTGCTCTACGACTTAGGCAATTTCAGCTAAGTCTTCGGGAGTGCCGCGAGGGTGCCGCACGGCTTAGGCAAACTTTAGCTAAGCCCGTGACAATATGGAATGAGTTTGTCTTGCTCTATTCGGATTCTACCGGAGAACTCCTTCTCTCTCAATCCGAATGACCCTGGCCAGAGATTTGTATGAGTAAGCATATATGGATATTCCTCTCGTGATACCGAGAGTGGATGATCCTCTATTGACACTCAATTATCTTCGTAAGGTTGGCTACCAATCCCAATAACCAGTTGTACTAGATCTGGAACTTTCCAAAGCTTTAAGTCTGGTGTCAAAGAAAGGAGTACTCATATAAGGCATCCTTAGTGTCTCAAGTCTAAGGATCAGATACACAACTGGGACTATGGAATCACTGTCTGACATTAGGTATCATTAACCATACAGTATTCCATAAGCAGATCAATCAGTGAACTCATTCTCTAATGAGCACCTGTATTATATCCTTAGTATCTCCACACAAGTGGCTATGAGACCAGCCGTCTCCATCATATGAACGGGTATATAGTACACTGGTCTGTCTGGTTATCTCAATGTCCCTCTTGAGTAACCTATGACCGAGATTATTTAGGATCTGTATTTAAAGGTGAATCGATCTCATTATCGTGATCTCATCATGATCTGACTCCTATTGCACAAAACTAAGGACATCACAATATATATGTAACAAATAATGTGAGAATATGCCAATATTAATCATAAGCAAAAAAGATCACATAGCATATCACACATGCCATCACTCACGTGATTGGCTTACAAGGCACCTATAACCAGCATGGAATTGTGTAAAAATTTTGGCTAAAAAGGAGAAGCAATAACCCGATTTTAAAAGGCAAATAGGCGGTTGAAAATTTATGTAGTGTTTCGCCTTCGTAAATACGATGATGTTTATGACGAACGAATTTTACAGCAGATAAAATTTAAAGAAATTCTTTAATATGATCTTACAGTATTAAAGGGGCATGGGTAATAAAAATATACCAGATTTCTAGATCAAACGTAGGGGGCAACGGTAGATTGATTTGATCTACGGTTGGGGTGGAAGGTGGAGGCGCGTGTCGCAACAATATGAGAATTGCTTAGAAAGGTGGAGGCGGCTGAGATGGCTACAGGGGTAGCAAGATCGCTGCTCTGATACCAGATAATAAGACCCTAGAAGGGGCTCTATAGATTTTGATCCTTGAGAGGGATCAACCCTTGGAATGCTTTAGAGGTTTCTCCCTCCTAGACTCGGCATAAGACTAAAATAAAATTGATAATTACTTGATAAAAAGATGTGGAAGTTACATGCTTATATAAGGCTCCAAACCCTAGCCATAAGGGGTGCTTACCTAACTAAAATTACCCTTTTACTCCTTATATAGTCTACCTGCCTTAGAGGGAACAAATTGTGGCTAGATCTTGGTGGCTACTAAACCCTAAGGCCCCAATCTAAACCCTAACCATACTTCTTTATATGATAGAAGTGGCTAGGTGGGGTTTTATTACAATCTCATAGGATTTTATTGACTACTTCTAGGGAGATTAGGACTAAACCCTACTGGAGTCCTATAAGTTTCAAATGTTTTAAAGATTTCAAAACAATATTTCACTTATATCATCAATCATGTAATTTCTCCCTCTTTATTATCAATAGAAAAGAAGAAATATTCACTACATATTTGAACAGTAAGTATTCAATAAATATTTCATCACATAAATAGAGGAATTCATTTTATTTCTCCCCGTTTGTAAATTAAGAAGAAGAATAAAAAGAGGATTTTATTTATCACAAGTACAATATCAAATTTTTTTATCAAAGAGTCCAAGAATCAAAGATCAAGTATTCCATAAAAAATGATTTACATTAAGTTAAAAAAAAAGAGAGGAGGATATGTGTTACTAGCTAGCTTTAAAGATGGGATAACTTATACTTGTTACATAAGTGACAAATAATCATCTTTTTTACATGCTTACCACCTAGTAATCTTTATGTTAGCCAAAATTAAATAGCAATTAGAGGTGAAAACTTACTCAAAAAAAAACTGAGAAAGGGAAGGCTTGCTACAACGTGCACTTGAGGAGGAGAAGAAGAAGAGAAGGAAGAGGAGAAGAATAGATTTGGGAGTTCAGGGATTTTGATTAAATCTATACATTTGATATCAAAATCTTCAAAAGCAAGTATTTTATCCTTTTTCTACTGAAATTTTATCTTTTCTTTTGTCTTGATTATAAAAAATTATAATAAATCAAGCCTTGTAATCTAAAATTTCTCTTGGTTGTAAATGTTTGAATCTAAAAAATTATCAAGATTCTGACCCATCTATCTTGCTTTGGCTATAAATCATTATATTGATTTCTAATTTAGGCAAAACTTATTTTATATGAATATAAACTTGTAAAACTTTCTTTTGATAGCTTATTTGAAGGATTTGGCATAGTTTTTGGCCACCCAAACATCTAAATGAATAGACCCTATAAATTTAGTAAAACATAGATAAAATTTTTTGACATATTGTCACTAAATTATGTATAGATCCTTATTAGAGTTTCTGATTTATGCAAAACTTGATTCATTAGAATTTAAGCTTATAGACATTTCTTTTGTCATAAAATTTGAGTTCAATAACCTACCTAAACATTTGTTTCAATTGATCGTATGAAATCTATAAATCAGAGGTTGCAGCTTCTGACATTTAGTCATTAAATTACTTATAACTCTATGTTGGAAACTTTGATCTTTACAAAACTTATTTTCTAAAAAACTAGATTTGTATACTCTTTCTTTTTCTACTAGATTTGAAGGATTTTCTATACATTTACCTACTGAAACATTTATTTTCGTGGATCCTACCTATTCTCTAAAAACAGGGATTATGATTCTGACCTTCCTATACTAAATTATTTGGAATTCCCTATTGGTAACTTAAAATTTTAGAAAATAGGATTCATATGAAGGTAGACTGATATAGCTTTAAAATGATACTATTGTTGAGTAATTTGGAGCATATTTTATTATTCATATGATTTATGTAATGTGTCTCATGAATTCTGTAAGAATAGAGCTCTCACCAATTTTATCTATTCTTGCTTATCCACTTGAAAATTGAATTTATTCTAGAGTTCTTTCTTTCGTCTAACTTTATATAATTGCTTTGAATTCTTTCATGCTCTTGTTCTTAAATCCTTTCATATTTGAACATATTATATGTTAGTTTATGTTGCATCATATTATTTCATATAGGCACATACATGTTTCGTTGTTTTGCATATGCTTCTGATGCATACCAATTTCGTTGTACACATGTCCTTTTATACTCTAGTGTTTGTGGGATAATGTGAACTTTTGCTAGAAGTGTAAGATTATATAGTCCTTGATTAATTGAATAAGATATATTATAGATTATTTGGATTCTGATAAAAGATATTAGCTAATATTAAATAAAGTCCATATTATATTGGGATATTTTAGGGGATGCCCTTGATGGAAGGAACTCTCCTAGTAACTTATCCTAGACCCTCTACTCTCGCCTATAAATAGACAGGACCTACTATAAACTCAAGACATGAAAATGCATGACACAACACCGGCAAAAAGTGTGAATAGATCAAGAGATTATGGTTATACTCTTGATCTCCCAAAACCATCAATTAAGGTGGTTATGTGAAATGATGGGAAGAGAGGAGAAGGGGTCTAAATCCATTCTAGTTTCCTATTGCAGATCGATAACTCAGTGTTATTCAGATCCGACAAGTGGTGCTATTGAATATCTCATTGGATCTCAATTATATGGCATCTAAAGGTACGCATTGTAAACAGATCTAGTATTATTTGATTTTAATCCTAGCATAATAGTTTTTTTTGCATAATAGTTTGCATGATTATAGTTTTTATGCTAACAAGAAGTGGTAAAGGGAGTTATGCTTAGAGCTCGCGATGCTCTACCGACCCCCTATAACTTCACTTAGACGTGGGTGGATGGAGCTCCTAGATATGAGAGGCTTATATTTAGTAGTCATTCAGAAATGGATGAGCCATATTATGTTTGTGGTCCCACTTCATCCTCTATATTTTTGTTATAATATCTAAAGTATTATTTTTGAGTTTATATGGGCGCTTTGGAAAAGAATATAATGAATGTTATATCTGATACGATATTTGATCTTCTATTTCTTATTTATTCATTTGATAAACTATAAAATATTTTATACACCGTTGATATGCTCTAAAATACTTCTTGCTTTAGTTACTCTTTGTTCCATTTATTATGAACCAAATATGTTTTGAATGAAATGATATTTACAGTTTTGTATCTATGAGCTGATAGCTATGAATACTTGTATCTATGTCTTGCATTTTGTTATCAAGTTTGTTTAGAACTATCTTCCTCTGCCTTTGATATTTTAGTTACTAAGCTTTGTAGCTCACTTTATTGATATATAAATTTTTCAGGTTAGTTTGTTATTTACTGAAATGTTTGAAACTATATGAGGTAGTCGAAAGCTAGAAGATTTTGGGTAAATCTTTATTAGATGATATGTTTTTGTTGTATAAGAATACTTTGTGTCTAATGGAATGTTGTCGATAAATTGTGAAGTGTTGTCTTGTAAATTTGTAAAGGATCTCTAATGTTTAGGATTTTGGAATATTAAGTTAATTTGTATATCGATATTAACTTATGGTAATATTAGTTTTATGATCATAAAGATTCTCACTCTTGGAGATTTTATGATGTGGTTATTATTTCATTGAGTTGATTTAGATTTATGAATCTTTGAGTGAAGTTGTGTAATCTTTGAGTGAAGTTGTGTATTATAAACTGACATGTTTTATAGATGGATGTGAAAAATAATTGAATATTTTCTTTTTAGTCTCCTTAAATGTTAATTTAGATCTTGAATATAGATTATGATGAATTATAATGTTGTCGATCTTAAGACAAGTTCACGCCTCTTGAATACGATAATTGGGTGGGCACAACACCACCGTTGTTTGGGTGGTACCATCATCGACAACCGATGGTACCATTATCGAGATACCCGAAACATTACATTTTAAGTAATGTTTCATACCATAATGTACCTTCTATTGACTCCTTTCTTGGTTAATAAAATGAGCTCTATCATAAGCTTAAATCAAGTCCAAATTAGATCCGATTGGCCCCTAATTGAGTAAATAAAACTAACTCTAATCATGATGCTAACTATGACACTTAAGATAAATAATTATAAATACAATCTTCGTTGTTTGGCACGTCAATCAATCTTTTGATGAACTCCCACCATTTTTCTGACGAACCCCTAGTGAGCTCCCAAACTCCTTCTGATAAATTCCCAGCATCCTTTCAGTGAACTCCCGATGAGCTCCCGACAACCTATCAATGAACTCCCGGTAACCTCCAGTGAACCCGTACCGCTTCATCGGAACCCCTCCCCAATACCTGATCTTGACTCTGGCCCAATGACATATTATTACTTAATTATTTTATCTTTTTTAATCATAATTAATCTTATATCATTTCTCTTCAATATATAGGTTAGATCACAAATACACCTATTAATTTCAATATTAAAATTTAAGTTTCAACGTTTCATGTACCAACCAATCAAACTAGGAGGGCAAAGCAAACATACCTTACTATTCATGGTTTCCTATGTCTAAAGAAAGAGACATACCTTACTATTCATGGCTTCCTATCCCTAAATTATAACATTAAGGTTAACTCCTTTTGCTCTGCCCAAGAGACAAGTCCAACGAGCAATGCAAGGGAAAGCCAAGTCGCTAACACCTATGGCTATAAATAGAGAAAGAACTAGCTAACATACTAGCTCAAGTAAAGTAAAGCGGTAGAACAAGCAATGGAATGAATGAAAATAAAGAAGCAACGGATCGAGAAGAATGGAATGAACTCAAGTACTATACTTTAGTGCAAGAGGACCCTTAGTTGTTAATCTGCTCGAAGTCAAAGTATCAAGTACTAAACTATAGGTTAAGGCCCAAAGACAGTATTGGACATAATATATAAAGATAGGAAGGAGTTCAACTCAAGTTAAACAGTAACTGAATCTCTCTTAAATAGTACATGATTAGAGTAAACAAACTACGTTTTTTTTTTCTTTTGCTTCTTTCTATGTTAATAGGGGGCCACCAGGTAAATAATCTTACTAGTGCAAATAAGCGTACACACACAGGTCAATAATCTAATTAGTGCACATATATGGAAATGCTTCGGTAACCAAACTGTCTACTATCATATTTTACAACGAAGGGCGGGAAGGCTAAAGAATAAAGAGTCTCTATCTAATATGGCCTGGAGTGAGTTGTTCACAAATAATCTATCAGTATTAGCGAGAAACAAGCAATTCAACAAGCTTAGGCGAAGGAGAGTCAACCAGCGTTGGGTGAGCCCGGTAAATTCCTTTTTTTTCGCTTACTACAATTACTACGCAAGCTTTAATTCTAAGATTATAGGCAATAATATGAAGAGTCGTAATGGTACACCTGAATGATGGATTTGTTATGAGCTACATATAACCTCCGTTCAACGATGAAAAAAGGGGTGTTAGTTAACCCCTGAGTAGTACTTCAAGTATATTCCAGAATTCTTTACCTTGGTCGTTTACTTAATTAAGATATATGTATCAAATTAAGATACATGCAGATATACGTATCAAATTAAGATATATGCAGATATACGTATCAAAAGTGTTTATTAGCAGTATTTACCAGCAGTAGGAGCATTGCTTCCCTTCCTTCACTCAATGTATCAAAAGTGTTTACTAGCAGTAGCAGCATCGCTTCCCTCCCTTTTGCTCACTAACATGACCATGTTATTACTCCCTATCGTAACTCAACTACAGCCGAAATTAGGAATTGTTGAGTCAAAAACAGTAATTGAATCTCTTCTTAAGCAGAAGTGAAATCATTAATTGAATCTTTCGAGCCCTAGTAGATAAGAAAGTAACATTACTCCAGTAGATAAGAAAGTAATTACGTTACCTGACTCAACTTGCTTCTTGAAACTGACTCTTCCGTTGCACGAACTGTAGTTGAGGAAGCACCTCTCTCTCTCTCTCTCTCTCTCTCTCTCTCTCTCTCTGTGTACGACAAATATAAGAACATGAAGATACTCGTCCACAACAAACACGAATTTAAGTTGAACAGAAACAAGAAAAGATCTTAGTGCAGCAGAATGAGAAACAAAATATCTATATCTATAAGATCGGACTGATTGCAGCAATTTCTTCTTATCTGAACCCCCGGTGGCAAATGCTGATAGGGAGCTTCTTTCTCGCTCTAAAGGAGGCTTCCACGACCCGAGCACCCTGCCTGAACACAATAAGCTAACACGAATTGTCTGTTGAGTTACACATAAGTGTTAGGAATAACAGTGAGAAGCAAAAAGGTGTACTTTCTATATTGATGTAATATTTATTTATATAGGATTGAGGAAAAATTTTTCTCAACTAATGAATGAGATTTTCTCGTTCAGTTATAGATTTGTTCAGCTAACATGCCCTCGTAAGTTTGTAGGCTAGAGATTTTATGAGGGAGTCTGCAAGTTGATCAGCCATATAGACATGAGAAACACGGAGCTGCTAGCAAACAACTTAATCTCGCATAAGATGAAAGTCAATAATAACATGCTTCATCCAGGAGTGAAAAACTAGATTGGTACAAAGGTAAGTAGCATCGATGTTATCACAATAAGTAACAAGCATAAAAGTAGAGTGAATGTGAAGCTCTTTAAGCAACTATTTTTTATTTCTTAGAACTCCAACTAATCGAATTAGCATCAAGAAAAATAATATACCTTAATATAGAGGTTCTATCATCAACATTTTCGGCCCAGTCAGCATCGACAAAGGCATGAAGCTGAGAGGAAGAGTGTTTGCGAAGAAAAATTCTATGATCGATGGTCCCCTTAAGATAACGCAAAATGCGTTTGACAGTAGTTCAATGTAAAGTAGACGGTCGATGTATAAACTGAGATAATTTATTAACTGCAATGGAGACATCTGGATGGGTAAGAGCAAGATATTATAAGGAGCCAACTACCTACCAATACTAAGTAGGGTCCGTAGTAAGACTATAATCACATAACTTTAGTGATTTACTAGTAGATAAAGGAGTGGTAACCTTTTTTGCATCCTGCATGTTCATATTCAATATAAAATCTTGAATGTACTTTCTCTGGAAAAGAAAGAGGCCAAAGGATGTAAAGGTAGTCTCGACACCGAGAAAATAACTCAAGTCGCCAAGATTTTTAAGAGAGAATATATTGGCCAATTACTTAATAAATGCCTGAACCTCTATAGAGTTATTATCTGTGATAATAATATCATCCACATAGAATAGAAGATAGATTGTGCCCCCATGTTGTTGATGTAGAAATAGAGAGACATCAGACTTAGAGTTAATGAAGCCAACTAAAAATAAGAATATATCAAGTTCAGTATACTAGGCTCGTGGAGCCTGATAGAGTCCATAAATAGCCTTTTGGAGTTTACAGACATGTCGTGTATATTGAGGATGTATAAAGCTAGGAGGTTGCTCCATGAAGATATCTTCATTGAGAGTCCCTTGCAAAAAAGTATTGTTAACATCTAATTAGCATAAACACCAGCCTTTAGAGATTGCCAAACTTAGGATAAGTCGGATTGTAGTAGGTTTAACAATAGGACTAAATGTCTCTATGAAGTCAACACTGGGTCATTGATGAAATCCTTTGGCCACAAGTCATGCTTTGTGGCTAGCAATTAATTAAACCATCGGGGTTCCGCTTAATTCGAAAGACCCACTTACACCCGATGATGTTTTCTGTGGAGTGAGGAGTAAGGGTCCATATAGCATTATGAAGGAGAGCATCGTACTCCTCACATATGGCTTTACGTTATTATAGAGATTTTAGGGCCTAAATAAAAGATGTTGGTTCAGCAGAGTGAGGGAATGTTTAGTTCTGACATGTAAGTCAAGAACTTATCATGGTTTAAAAACACTACTCTTGTTTACATTGGATGACAGGAGGATGTAATAGTGTTAGGGGGTAAAGGCTAAGGGTTATCACAGGTTGAGTCAAGTGGAAGTACAACACAAGTTCCCTAGTGAGGTGAAGATAAATGCTACGGTTCTAGAGATAATTGCACAGAATGAAAATGAACCGGAGGTAAGGAGAGAGGAAGCTGTGGAACATAAATAATAAGAGAGTATGGATCCGATTAAGATACATGAGAAGATGTGTCATAAGAATCCAATGGGATAACATAGTGCCTGTGATCCTAAAAGGGAAAGACAGGCTTTACAAAAATGACATGTTTGGAGACAAAGACCTTAGTACTGTGAGGATTATAACATCGGAATGTATTATGTTCAAGAGAGTATCCGATGAAAATACAATGATGAGATCAAGGCTGTAGTTTATAAGAATTATAGGGACGTAACCATGGACAACATAGACAACCAAATACCTTTAATGTTTGCAAATTAGGATGTTTGTGAAATAATTTTCCAAATGGTGATTGATATTATAGAATAGGAGTAGGCATTCGATTAATAAGGTAGATTGCAATTTGAAATGCTACAGACCAAAAATTTGATAGTATGGAAGCCAGATGAAGCAGCACTAGACCAATTTCGACAACATACCAATGTTTATGTTCGACAAAGCCAACCAGTTGAGGAGTATATGGAGGGGACTTGAGATGTTGAATGCCGCAAGCGAACAAACAAGACGTAAGGGCATAATATTCACCCCCGTCATCAGAATAGATGGTTTTAATAGTAGTCTGAAAGTAGTTCTCGACTAAGTTCTTAAAGTTGAAGAATACAACAACGATGCTAGACTTTTGACAGAGAGGGTAGAACTATGTATACTTTATAAAATAGTCTACAAAGACAACATAGAATCTAAACTTGTCAACAGAAACAACTGATGCAGGACACTAAACATCAGTATAAATAATCAGGAAATAGAGGATGTACCAAAAGGTAGTTGATAACTCTTATTGCTAAAACAGATATCACAGTGAGTAATAATATTAATAGATTTAAAAATAGAAATAGAATAGCGAGAAATCAATTTTTGTTAAATAGAGATCGAGGGATGACCAAGACGTTGATGTCATATGTCAACCGGTGCAGTAGTGGAAGAGTTAGCAGTAGGTCGAGTGAGATACAAGGCTGATAGTCATTCATAGATATTATCTTTATTCGGGCCTCGAACCAAAGATACCTCTGTACTCAAGTCTTTGATAAGAAAATAATCATGAAAGAATTCAATAGAAGTATAGTTTTATTGACAGAATTGTGAAACAAAAATAAGGCTTCTTTTAATGTGGGGTGCACACAAAACATCAACGAGTATAAAAAAAAATAGAATGTGAATTAAGCACCATAGTACCAGTATGAGTGATGGGAATTTTATTACCATCACTGATAACGATGTCTTCATTTCCACCATAGTTATTGTGGATCGATAGGTTCTGGAGATCGAAAGTTATATAGTGGGAAGCACCAAAGAATTGGACTGACTATCAGATGCAGTAGTCATGACATTTGTCTGAGGCTGATTTAATAAATTTGAAAGGCGAGGTCGAGACCGACAAACTTTAGCAGAGTGACCGATTTTGTCATATAATAGTAGACAACTGGTTGAGGAAACACAGGATGAGGACGACATTGCTGGAAGGAATCACTCTGATGATAGTTGAAGTTTGGAGGATATGAAGGAGGAAGAAGTGTGGTGGAGCTCATAGAGTAAAATTAGTCACACCTTTTGAAGCATTCTTGTTATATTTATGGTTTTACCTATTAGATTTTTGGTTGAATTGAGCTGTGATGAGATCTCCACTTCATTTATTGATGCAACACTTATTTATATAAGATTGAGAAACATTTTTTTCTCTGTTAAACTAACAATAAGTGAGTGAGTGATGCGTCTGATGATTCTCCGGAGACAAAGACACTGATTTAATTGCCTGGTAGCTTCAGGTCTATATTCTACTTCAGCACTAAAGATACTACGTCCCCTTCCTTGATTCAGCACTGATTTTTTTTTAAGTTCTTTACCGCCGACACCACCGCCACACCAGTATTCTTACCTTAAGCGCTCTGATGGGCATTCATTCAAAAAGGGATGGGTTCTCTCTGTGCATTTAGCGTCTGTAAAAGATGAAACTACTCTCGCTTCTACTCCTTCATAGTCCTCTAGCTATTCAACTGCTACATTTTTTTTTTTTTATACATTGGCACTTGATTCTTGTTCAGAGTCAACCATCTCCTTCAATTTATTCTTGGGGGAGTAGAGTATTGTTAGTGTAGAAACTAGTATACTATGTTTTATATACGATTACTATGGCTCAAAAGATTGAATGAAATTCTTTAAATAGAGAGTTTTGTAGTTCGAAAGTAAGTAGCCCACGGGTCAGTTTTAGTTGAATCCTGAGCTTCACTAAATGTTGATGTCGGTAGCATCGGAGGAACTTACACTAAACTTGTCATCTTCATCTTCGGAATCACTTCCAACAACAGAACTTGTAGACAAAACTAGAACTGGAAATCAATCGTATTCAGTATTTTTTTGGAAATCAATGGTATTCAGGCAGGACTTACCGCTGAGGATACTGATCCTATTTTAGCCTATAAACCTGCTCTGATTCGTTACTTTCGGAATAGCTTGCTACTTCATCTGTTTATTCTATACTAACTGATCTAGCTTATGGAACTCTACCTTGAAACTGGGGATTGAACAATAACAGAACAACCACTTTTTTAGAAAGTAAACTGCAAGAAGGTCTGAAAGGGGAGTTCGGCCTAAGGCTTACTCTCACGTCTCGTGGGGAAGTTAAGAATGAAATAGATGAGCTCGAGCACCAATAATAGAATTTTTGTGCTAACATAGCTTCTTCACCGGCTGATTCTCTTTTAACGGCTTCTGGTTATCTACCACTTGTTGATTTGGTTGCTCCCGCTGCTTGTCGAATTGAATATCGACAGCCTTGCCTTACCCGTGTTTGTTGTACTTTACTTCTTGCCCTAAAGCGTGTTTCATTGAATCTCTTCTAGCATAAATAAATAGAAAATCTAGGAAGCTAAGACAACAGAGCTTCTCCTTGCTGAACTAAGGCTTTCCCTTGCGTTAACTGTTTGTTACATGTTCTGCCTCCATGCTTCCTGCAAGTTTAGCTGAGTTCAACAAGTAAGGAATCAACAACAGACAGAACGGAAGGAGCAAGATCTGTTGCAGAAGAAAAAATAGTTCGAGTTTAGTATCTAGTTGAAATAGAAGATTCAGGATCCGAGGAAGGAGCAAGTGAAGCTGGAAGTTCAGTTTCAAGGAGAGAGTTCTTGTAGAGTTTGGAGCAGAAGAAGAAAAAGGGTGCTCTTCACTCTCAGTCAAGTAAGAATCAAATTGCAAATATAGAATTCTGGGTGGTTCCCCCGCCTAGGTATGATAGAGAGAAGTAACCAACCCAGTACTCCTCCTCGCCAACCTAGCTTCCCCTTCATTTCATAATAGAATTAATTGCTACCCCATCACAATAGAATTGCTACCCAAACCCAACTCTTCATTAAGTAATATAATAAGCTACTGACCAACTACTCCGCATACTAAGGGAGTTGAAGTTTGACAGTAAGAATTTCCCTGCAACCAGGAGGAAACAGAATAACCAGGCAGGGAGGAGAGTTGATATAGAATTGGTAACCAACCATAGCCTCTTTCTCTCAAATAGTAGTTTCATAATTGTGTAGACTAAGAATAGGAGTAGACTAAGAGACAACGAATAGGATAATTGACGAGACTAAGAAGAATAAGAATTGACCCCAAAAAGGTAGGAATGAAATGAGCTAGATTACGTACCTGCTTTAGGAACTAGTGGTACGTGGTACATTTAACTCTGTGTTAAATTACCTCACTTTCTATATATTAGATAACATACCTTCTTATGGATGGAATTGAGTTTACTGGGTGCCTTTATGGGTAGAATTGAGTTTTATGGGTGCAGTTCCATTCTGCTTTTACACGCTCTAAACTCATCAAAAGTAAAGAATACTGGCTATTAGTCATAAGTAAGAATACTGGCTATTAGTCCTAATTAGGGGAAAGAGCTACCAAACCTTTCTCTTGGTAGAGAAGGTGTGTACTTGTCGGTTGTAAAAAGGGAAAGGAGCAACGAAGATAAATAGGCTTGAAATCAAGTAGTTAATTTCATTAGTCAATTCTGGGTTTTAGACTCAAGTTTTCTGCCATATGCCATATTAGTATAAAGTATCAATTTCATATGCCATATTAGTATAAAGTATCAATTTGAGGATGTAAAGATCGGTCTTATTACACACATATCACAGGTAGCACTCACATTCCATTCGAAGGGGCGGTTTTCGGGCCTAGAAATCTTTATTTTGTTGCTTGAAGCAGGAGAGAAGTATCTAAAGCTGGGGGTTCAGGTGAGGAAGCAACATATATGTACGTAAAATACTACTGATATCCATACAAGAGTTACTTTTTCACTAATAGAAACATGCCATTAATCTAATAGAAGAGTACCATTAATCTTTGTGTTATGCATAAATTCTCACATTCTCTTTTTTGTTCCTCAATTCTTTTGTACACTTGTTGATTTGCTTGTTCCGAGTGAACTGAGACTTACTCTCTTTACAACCCCTACTATATAAGAATAGTCATCTTTCCCTATAAGAATAGTAAGTAATCTTTCTAAACCTCTATGCGATCAAGCAACAAGTGAAGAAGCTATTGAAAGATCGGAAGCTGGATATGAGGTAGTACTGGCTTGTTAAGGACAGCTCGCGGGTCTGAGAGTGCGAATGCAAGTAGTTCTTAAAGGTAAGTTTAGGTCGGCAAAAGAAAAGAATTGAACTTATTTATTAATATATCCATAATTATATTATTTTGTAACCAAGTGGAGAAGATAGGCAACCAAAGAAAGAGATAGGTTGCCAAGGGTCAGTAAGGCACAAGTTAATGGATTGAAAAATGAATGAATTGCGAGAGGTGATTGATTAGCGCCTGAGCGGTGGTGTTGTATAAAGCTCTTGGTTTTTTCATCCTCTGTATCTGTCTTTGTTGGCGCAAGTCAAACATGTAAATGTAATAAATAGAGCTCTCAAGCAGGGTTTACAGCCTGAACCCTTCCTTATGTGGCCCAAGTCTTATTTATTTCCTAGAGAGATTCTAGTCAAGGTCAATAGAGGAGATTCTCTTTGCGCCCCTTGCTTGCTTACTTTGTTGAATCGAGTGGATGAGAATGAATCAGTTAACGCCTACTACACTCCTAATGCAAAAGTAAAAAAGATTAGATTAATTCCTCATATGAAGACAGTTGAAATTCTAGAGAATAGGTAAATTCCATTCAAATCTTATATTGGATGCTAAATTCCATTCAAATCTTATATGGGATGTTTGGAGTGAAGTAAAAAAGAATGAATTGCACTATATAATCGCAGAAAGAATTTTATAGGTTTTGATTCTTGAGGAAGGTCAACTCTTGAAACGCTATAGGAGTTACTCATTCCTAGACTCAGCATAAAGCAGAAATAAAATTGATGATTGCTTAATTCAAGAGAAAGGAGAGGGGGGGAGAGGGGGCTACATCTTTAAATAGGGATCAAAACCCTAGCCTAAGGGGGTGTTTGCCTAAATAAAATTATCTCTTTGCCCTCCTATAACCAACCTACATTAATAGGAACAGAGGGCAGGTAGGTTGGCTCTATAGTTGACCTAAGCAGGGAGAAACCTTGGTTGACCAACCCAATAAGGGAGGTGGCGGCCACTGAGCCCTAAGGGCTCATCTAAACCTTAGCCATACTCTTTTATAAGATAGAAGTGGCTTTATTACAATCTAGTAGGGTTTTATTGACTACTTCTTAGGGAGATTAGGACTCAACCCTACTGGAGTCCTATCAAACCCGCTCTCTTAAAATCAATCTTGTCATCAAGGCTGATGTTCCATGAACTCGGAAAACTAGATCTTCAGCTTCTCATATGATTCTCATACTATTATCAACTGAACTTTGGCTTCCTCATTAGCTGGAGTGAGCCATCTTCTTTAAATTTCTATTTGAGGTGGGATACCCAGCGGATCAACTGTAATCTTGATCTGGTGCACGAATCTGATCTCTAGGTTAGGGCTCTAATGTGGTCCCCAATTTTACAAGACCTAAAGAAATAGGGAGACCACTTCCTTAAGGCTCGAGTTTCCTATTGATTGGGCCAGAGGTGTAAGAAAACTCGATCTTCAATTTCTCATTTATTCTGAAGTTTGTCGGGAGGCTATTTCATCTTTGTATGTGCTAGCGTGAGTATGGATTGTAATTCTTTTGCGCTTACTCCTCTTTCATGCCATGGACCTATATCTAGCCAAATTTTAAATTTAGTAGCAATGAGTATCCCCTTTAAAAATCTCATGTGAAGTGTGGGGAAGTCTTAGTGTGAATTAGGAGTCGACCATCTTGCATAAGGGTGACGTCGATCCTGATTCTGGATGTGTCTGTTCCAAGTACGAATACATTATCACATTCAGGTAATGCTAGCATCGATATAGATGGCATTATGGTTATGGGGGTCATGTGGATGCATTTCTCCTGTTCCTTCTTACGATCATGGGCCGTGGATCCAAGGTCATCATCTGGGAAGACTTTTAGCATCATGGTCCGCTCCTTAGTAAAGTCATGGAAGTAGTTCGAGATGAGGGAACACTGCATTAGAACCCATAGCTGGTTCAGCTGAATATGGCACTTCAAGAAGAGCTTATCCTTACAAACAAAGATGCAAAGTTTTTGGAGATAAAGTATCATTGCAAGGGAAGGTTGTGGTTGAATGATCTATATCTCTCGTATCTCCTGGACGATCTTTTTAGCTTCGATCCTCTGAAGGCCGAATATGTAGTTGTGGTTCCCCTTGTAAGACCAACATACAGGGGTCGTGCAGTCTGGTAGGAAGGAGTCGGCTCGGTTTAGCGGAGGTGCCTGAGATTTCAGCAAGCTTCTCCAAGCATTGTGTCGAGATCATCTTTTCTTCGTTCTCTCCTTTCCCACATAAGGTCACATGTTTTCTTTTGTCATTCATAAGGTCATTGGAACTTGTGGTGTCAGCGAGGATGGTGATGGGCTGATGCTTGATGAAGCTAATAATATCCAATATCTATGGTGGAGCATAAAAGGTGCGGGCGACTGATTGTGGTTTTTCCTTCATATCCTTCTCCTTAGTCTCGAGAGTCATAACTTTGAGTTTGAGTTCTTTAGTGGGCTCAACCAATAGAGGTATCTCTTTTTTACAATGGTGGTCTCGGCAGTTTATTATAATGCTAATATAGGCTCTTTGTCAATCTGTCATGAAACTCTTCTCTTGTTAACTTTTTCGGCTGAGGTGAGTCACTGTGCTGCTGGTTGTGCGACAGCTTTGGTCCTTCAAGCATCTTGGTTCAACTTGTATTCGTATAGTCATGCGAAAGAGATAGGTGCCTTAAGTGTATACGATTATCGTGCTTTAACTTTTTATTGAATCTCCGGCTTCAAGCCCTCAATGAAAGTCCTCAATATCTATTTTTCAGACTAATCACGAGTTTGATTAATTAACCTTTCAAACCTGATTTGGTACTCTTGAATGGTAGAGGTTTGATAGATCTTCGTTAGTTCTTCATTAAGGTTCTTATAATTAATTAGTGCTGAAGGTTTATATACTTTTGGTTGGGATGTGGCTCTCATGTTCTGAGCATCTTGATTGAGGTGCCCTTCTTGAAGTTGTATAAAGGAGATCGACATTATCGAGGTGTAGGGCTGCCATGTCTTATCCTCGCTTCTAATCTCTGATGGGTTCTTTTTGCAATCAGAATTTGCTCTATGTTGTGATATTTTTGAGCTTGATGATTGGCCCAATCTAAACTTCTCGAAGAGAGCACATAATTTAGCATCTATACACATCTTGAAAGCCTCCAATTTAGCTTCGAATAAGCCTAGTGATGTCATGATGTAAGGGTCTCCAACCTATCAAACAAACCGACTGAAAAGTATAGCTACAATTTTCAAGTTGAAGGCAGTGAATGACAGCAATATCGGGATTGTAGGGGTGAAGTCTCTAAGTAGAGGATGGTAGCCAAGGGTAGCAGCGATGGTGGAGGAAGAAGAGGGTAGCAGCAACATCGGTTTTGATTGCGCTACGACTTCATGGCTGCAAGTGGCGTCAGTTGCAACAAGGGTGCAGCTGCAATAGAAGGAAGACGGGGCAATGATGTACACGACTATTATGGAGGAGAGAAGAAGTGGTATGGAGCGAGAGACAGCTACTATTATACTCAATTTGTTGCTAGTCGTGATCAAGATAGTTAGCAGCGAATGATTGTTGTGGGATACGATGTAAATAAATTATAGCGAAAGATCGCTGTTGGTAGCTTTTTGTTGCAAGGATCACTGCTGGCTATGATCAAGGAGGATGGCAGCAAAAGGTCACTCACTGTTGGTAGCACTGGGCAACAAAAGATGCATGCTACGATTGAAGAGATAAGGGAGATTGGGCGGCTAAAAGATTGGTGGACCGAAGGCTTCGATTTTTGGGTGGGGTTTGTGGTTGTTTTGGGTGCGATTTGGGGCTACACTTTTGGGAGTTTAGGCTATAAATTAGTATGGTTTTAGGGCTGTGATAGTAGTAGATGAAGGTTAGGAAAATAGATTTTAGATCTGGGATAGATAGCAGTAAAGGTAGGTGTATCGGTAAGGAAAGTTAGTTGAAAATGTAAGTGGATTGATAAGGAAGTGGGTTGTGGTTAGGGCTAATTTGGGTGGCTATTTGGTTTCAGTTTAGGGTAGGGTTTTAAAGATTTTTTGTAAGGATGGTAAAGTTTGGTGATGAGGAAAAGAGAATCTTAAATCTCACAAAAACTAACACTCAAATTTCATAGAATTCGATGAATAAAAGTGTGGCAATGTGTAATCTTGCCGAATAGATTTTATGTTGGAGAAACGATGATTTTTTGACATAATTTCCAAAGGAAAGTTTAAGAAAATTATGCAAAAACCCTTGGTTTAGATGCTGGGAATAATAGTAAATGTTTGGCAAAATTTTGGCAGCATAAAAGTAGGGAAATAGGGCAAAAGATGAAAGGTAGATCCTTCGTCATAAAAATTCTAGAACTGCATGCTGGTGAAAGATTACACAAGAAAACTGATTCCAGGAAAATTTTTTTTTGAGAAATCAATCCCAGATGAGAGTTGATCTTTGAAATTGTATAAAATTTTGGCCAAAAAGGATGAATAAAAGTTTGCTAATAGATGGAAGGTAGATTCTCTATTGTAAAATTTCAGCACTATGCAATGAAGAATCGCAGCACTATAAGTCTGGATCTAGAAAGAGTTTTTTTATGACATCAGTCTTATGAAAGCTAAGACGATCTATAAAATTGTATAAAAGTTTTAGCCAAAAAGGATGATTAAAAGTTCAGTTCCAAGAAGCAATAATCAGTTGAAAATTTCTACAGTGTTTCGCCTTCGCAACGATGATAACATTTATGATAGTAAAATTTTACAGCAATAAAATTTTAGAAAAACTTCTCCCATATATAAGATAGAGAAACAATAGTAACAATAGGTGTGGGCTTTAGAGTTTTTACTAGATCTTTGATGTTGATACAAAGGAAGGTAATAGATTGATGGATCTGCGGCTTGGTGGGCAACGTCAAAAGCAATTGTGGGAATTACTTAGGAAGGTGGAGGCATGGATGATGGCTATAGGGGTAGCAAGATCGCTGCTCTGATACCAGATGATAGAACCCTAGAATGAGTTCTATTGATTTTGATCCTTGAGGGGATCAATCCTTGGAACCCTATAGAAATTGATAATTACTTGATTCAAGAGGGCGAGGTAGCTACATCTTTAAATAGGAATCAAAACCCTAGCCTAAGAGGGTGCTTACCTAAGTAAAATTATCCCTTTGCCCCTCCTATAGCTGACCTGCCTTAATAGGAACAGGGGTGGTTAGGTTGGCTCTATAGCCGACCTAAGCAGGAGGAAACCTTGGTCGACCAACCTAATAAGGAAAGTGCGGCCACTAAGTCCTAAGGGCAATCTACCTAGTCATACTCCTTTATAAGATAAGAGTGACTTTATTATAATATAATAAGATTTTATTGACTACTTCTTAAGGGGATTAGGACTTAATCTTACTGGAGTTCTATCATCATCATTGTGAACAAGTCGAGAAGAGAAAAGATCATAGATTGTTAGAGTTTCCATCTTATTAAGAAGCTGAATCAGGTTAGTAAGAAAGACCAAAATAAAGATCTGATGCAGGTTAGGAATCAGCTCCTCCCCTGCAAGTGAAGTTTAGATTGGGGTCGAGAAAGAATCTATTCAAGTTGGGCGTTATAGAATGGTCTGATTCTGTTGTACTCTTTTGTCCTTCTAGCGCGCTAAATCCTTAATACTTGTTTTCCTAATTCTATAGTTTACGAAGTAGTTGAAAGATCTTCAACATGATAAGTGAGTTGAAGAAGATGATGTTGTATCTTCGCTCAAATCTATACCAAGTAATTGCAACTCTTGCATTAATGCCTTGTCAACAACAAATACAAATAAAACTGAAACAATGGATTACTTGAGAACAGAAACATCATTAACAAGAACAAGAGATTACTTGCGAAAGAAACATTATTGAATTGCCTTGCCTGAAGAAGCAGTGGAACTACTCTACTTATTCTGTTGCTTCTGATCTTGAAATTGACTCTCAACTTTATGAATCGTTTGCAGTTGCTGACTTCCTTGATCTATCTACTTGTTTCTCTTGGGTACCTATCTCTTCCTTGGGTGACTTTTCTTACATAGCAAAACAGGTGCACCTATATTCAACCACTAGTTTCGACGAGCACTCAAGAAATCATTCTTGACCTTTCACTTCTACTTCAGTTTGCAATGAAAGAGATGATCTTCACGATTCAGCTCGAATGTCACACCCGCTAGCAGCTGAGTTACTTTCTTCTGCAGCTTACTTTTGCTTTTGAATTGCTTATAAAAGCTCGTATTCAATATACCTATACCTATACTGCGCTTCATAAGGCAATAATGAAAGTGCACGTCAAGCTGAAGGACATTCTCTACGGCAAGTAAGGTAAAGAACGGAACTTAGGGCAGATTAATCCTCTTCTTATGATTACTGCTCTGCTTCATAACCTCTTTCTACTTAAGATCTTATCGCTGAAGACAAGAAGCTACTACACAGTCAAGCTATCAACCCAGACTGCCTTCACGCTAATTCTCTTGTCGACATCACTGATACGGATTCTTAAAACAAGACTCGCTACAGGCCCATTTATGAATTCCTAACGCACAATGGGAGATGAAATTAGTACTTCTGCTCTTAACTGATTTATCTCTGTCGTTGCCAACTCCTTTATTTTCTACTACATCTTTTGTGGTCGTAAACTATAACTTATTCTTATGAATTATAAATTATTTTTATGTTTAAATTGATAAAAGATATAGATAAAAGAATCTTCAACAACCTCCATGACAATTTTACCTAACCTTTGTAATATACTTTATTTCTGAAATAATTAAAATGATCTATTTTAAATTATTTATAATGATCTATTTATAAATATGAGAATTTATTTAATAATTCTCTTGATTAAATAATTTTATATTAAAAATTTATTGTTAGAGACCTAAATATGAAACTTAGAAGCTTGATATGAATTATGAAAGATTTTATAAAAAAGTAGAAAAAGGAGATGCCATGTGTCATTACCTAGTTTAAATATGGTGCCACCTATGCTTGTTGCATATGTGATACATAAATATTTTTCTTATATGCTTGTCACTTAGCAACCTTTATATTAGCCAAAATTAAGTAGCAATTATAGTAGAAAACCTATCTAAAAAAACTAAAAAATAAAAGACTTGCTACAACGTATACTTAAGAAGGAGAAGAAAAAAAAAAGGAGGAAGAGAAGAAGAATAGATATGGGGTTCAGGGATTTTGATCAAATCCACACATCTGGGATCAAAATATTATAAGTTTTATAACGCTACCTTATAGTTCTTTTAATCCTTGATTTCTTCTCAATTTCAAAATAATTTCTATAGATTGTAGCTTAGAACAAAATTCTCACATGTTTAGATGTGAAATTAGGAATCTGAAAATTTTTGAGGCTTTGATCTTTCTTCATTGTTCTAGACGTAACTTTTTGCATTAAACTGTGACTTGGGCAAAATCTAATTCATTCAAAGATAGACTTACAAATCTACAAGTCTAAATTTGGAGTTCACTAGCCTGCCAGAATATTTATCTAAATTGATCCTATCAAAATCTACAAAATAGGAAACATAATTTTTGACCTTTTAATACTAAACTGCTTATAACTTCTTGTTGGAAATTTTGATTTGAGCAAAAAATATTTTGTAGGAAACCAGACACCTAGATCTTTTTTTAGATATAGGGTTGACAAATTTGGAATATAAATACTTAACCAGTCATCTGTTCAATTTGATCCTATAAATTCTGCTAAACAGATCTTTTATCCTATAACATTGTTAGGATCAATTGATACTAAAAGGGATGGTGGTGGTTAATTAATGCAAGAGTAAATTAATTTTTTAAATAAAAACTTTTCGCTTGAACTAAGATAGAAATCTAAAGCTTTTTGTTTAAGTTAAGCAAGTTAATCTTATAGAGAAGTACTAAGCTTCTTCCTTAAAGACGACTTAAAAGAACAAACAAATCTGAATCAGGAGACAAACAATATCATAAGTGAAGTGCTTGATTTGAAAGCCTTAATTTCAAAATATAAATAAAAAATGGAAGCATATATTCATGTTTTGAAATCAATTAAGAACTCGACAATTGTAAGCAGTAAAATAAAGAACTAAGAACACTTACAATTATAGTGATTCAGCACTAACCGGCCTACGTCCATTTTTGAGTCCTCCTCCTTGAGGCACATTGGCATTCACTATTGATCTTCTTTGGGTGAAGACCAAACCTTTGAACTTGAGCTTACAAGAGAGACAAGAACAACTCTTTGATTACTCCCTTACCCCTTTTCTTTTTCCTACAATCCACATAAGTTTTTCCCATAATTTTATCCCCTAAATTTTTATATAAAATATAAGAAAACTTGGGATATTTATAGCCCCAAATGGCTTCAGAATTTTAGAGCTAAAAAAAATTTTTGGTACAGACTGTTCACCTATCGACCTGGGTGGCTCAGCCACCCGAAACCTCGGGTACAAGCGGTTTACTCACTAGCCCTGGGTGATTTAGCTATAGTCAGCCACCCGAAAACCTGCGCGATGATGGTTTACCTATCGCTTACCAATGGTTTACCTATCAGAATCTCTGAAAAAGTGGTTCTCTTCACTTTTCAAATTCTAGCTTGAACCATCAATTGACCAATCCTCTGGTCAACTAATTGAGCTCAACTTGAGCTTAATCAAACCCCATAGTGGATCGATAGCATATTTGAGTTGATTTTGATTCTTTCTAAATCATATTCATCTAAGACTCGGTCTTAACCTACGACTTAAAGATTATAATCAAACATGACCACCAAGCTGAATGACCTTACTCCCGTATTCCGTCAACCTTCAGAATCTCTAGCGGCGAGTCTCACGGTTTTCCTCCGATGATCTCCAAGCGTGTTCCTAGTGAGCTTCTTGATCCCTTTGGTGAATCTCCTAGCGAACTCCCAATGAACTCCCTCCATATTGTCCAATCCTTGGCCCGATGCCTAAGCTTGATCCTAAGTTAATGTCTATTCTATAACTCCTTCTCCCGTCATGGTTAAACCTGTACGATGCTAACTATGATTCAATTAATTACAATCATAATTGCCAAACACATCCACTCCAAGACATTCCCAACTCCCGGTAAGCTTTTCGGCTACCCCCAACAATCTTTTGGCTAGTCTCGGTCTTCTTCTAGTGAACTCCCTTGTGCCATCCTGGCAAGCTCCCGATACCCTCGGCGAGCTCTTGATGCACTCATGGCAAGTTCCCAACCACATCGTCTGAATCTCGGCCTGATACATAGACTTGACTTTGGTCAATCCTAATTGTCATATTCTCCCTGTCATAGTTAATCCTGCATCAATCAACTTCTAACAACCCATGTTAGATTAATAACCTATCAATTGATTTCATCAGCAAAATCTGATATTCAACAATATCCCTCTTTTTGATGATGACAATCAATTAATGATAGGAGTTAATCCTAACTCCCCCTAAATCTATGCAACTTAAATTTATGAGAATCACATACTCTTAAATTCAAGCAATCATCATTCTACATAAATTTCAACACAAATTTGCATTATATCATTGAATGAGTTTCAAAAAGATATCCAAGATTAGTATCATGTGTAATCAATGTATATTTTTCAATGTCATGTGTCATCAATGTATATTTCTCCCCCTTTGCCATCAACAAAAAGGTGAAATATAGGGCTAAGAATTTTTAAGGCACATGAGTTTTGCAAAAATATCATTTAGAAGAGCTCTTAATAAATTTCAAAAAAAATATTAAGATGAGCTCAAAAGTCTAAGTAGAAACTATTTTAATCATACCATCATATCATTATAATAAAATCATAATTAATATTTTAAATCATCATGTATAGTTTAAAAAATCAATATGTATTACCATTATACATGATTTCTTATCATCATATCTTCTCCTTCTTTGTTATCAACAAAAAAGAGAAGTCCAATTAGCAAGTTGTTGATATACAAAAGCTTAGCAATTTAGCAAACTTTTTATCACTTTAGAACATGTAAGCTAGTGAATTCTTTCTTCTCTTTTGAAAAGTGCAAGCTAGTAAATTTTTACTTTCTTTGTAATGTTTAAGCTAGCAATTTTACATCATGCAAGCTAACAAATTTTGCTCCCCCTTTGTCATTGTCAAAAAGAATAGATGGTTACAATAATATAAAACTTTTCCCATTACATCATTTTTCAGATCATCACATGAAATATATCAAAAAAATAACATGGTAATAAGATATACAATTCATGAAGACAAATTTTGAATATCAAGAGACAAATCATAAGAGAATAAAATATTTTGATTCATGCATAAGAAATCTTAAGTTGTCAAGATCATGATGTATATAAAAATCTCCTTTTAAATATTACGAGAATACATAATAAGAGATTTTGATTCATAAAAGATTTCAAGTTATAATTCAAAGAATCAAAATCATGATATAGATAAAAAACTCATTCAATTTTAAAATCATCAAAATAAATTTCAAGAGATTTAAAATAAAATTAATAGACTTATCGATCTTTTAAAATGCTAGTGATTTCCATTCTCCATTTTGTATGAACAAGAAGATAGAATCAAGATAAAAAAATAAAAAAATCATAAAAATACTCAATTTTATAGATGTCGCCGTTGATAGTCTTGTAGAATAATCATAATTGGCAGATTTGAGAAGATCTCAAAGAAAAAGAAAACATGCCATTTCTGATGATTATATGGTATATCTACAAGAATCAGATTTTGATATAGGAATGAAAAGAGATCCCTTATTATTTTTACAATCCATAAAAAGTAATAATTCTGAAAAATGGTATGATGCAATGAAAGACGAGTTAAAATCTATGGACCGGAATGGTGCTTGAGAACTCATTGAATTGCCCAATAATTGTAAAAGAGTCGGTTGTAGATGGGTCTTTAAGACTAAACATAACTCGATGGGTAATATCGAACAATATAAAGCCAGACTTGTGGCCAAAGGTTTTTCTCAGAAAGAGGGCATTGACTACCATGAGACCTTCTCTCCAGTTTCTCGAAAGGACTCATTGAGAATCATCATGGCATTAGTAGCTTATTATAATCTTGAATTACATCAGATGGATATGAAAACAATATTTCTGAATGGGGATCTAGATGAGGAAATCTATATGGAACAACCTGAAGGATTTATAGAAAATGGAAAGGAAAGTTGGGCTTGCAAACTTAAGAAATCCATTTATGGCCTTAAACAAGCTTTTAAACAATGATATATAAAGTTTCATGATACCATTACTTCCTTTGGATTTATGAAAAATACTATTGATTAATGTATATATCTGAAGATTAGTGGGAGTAAGTTTATTATATTAGTCTTATATATGAATGATATATTGCTTGCCAGTAGTGATCTTAGTTTGTTGCATGAAACCAAGATATTTATCAACAAGAACTTTAAGATGGTTGATATGAATGAGACATCCTATATTATTAGCATTGAGATATTCAGGGACAGATCTCAAAGTTTATTAGGATTGTCTCAGAAAGGTTATATTAATCGTATCTTGGAAAGGTTTAATATGTAGCTTTGTAAAGCCAATGATACACCTATTACTAGAGGTGAAAAATTCAGCCAAAACCAGTGCCTGAAGAATGACTTAGAAATGGATCAAATGAAGAATATTCCTTATGGGTGCGTAATTGGAAGTCTATTATATGTTCAAACCTATACAAGGCCATATATCAGTTTTGCAGTGGCAATGTTGGGTAGATACCAGAGTAACCCAGGAATGGAACATTGGAAAGTTGCAAAGAAAGTAATAAGATATCTGCAAGGGACAAAAGATTATATACTTACATATAGGAAGTTAGATCAGCTTGAAGCAACATGATATTTAGATGTTGATTTTGTAAATTACCTCGATAGCAAAAAATCCACTTCAGGATTTGTGTTCATGCTGGCTGGTGGGGTAATTTCTTGAAAAAGTGTAAAACAATCACCTATTGCATCATCTACGATGGAAGCTGAATTTATAACATGCTTTGAGGCCACAAATCAAGCTTTATGGCTGTGAAATTTTATCTTAGACTTGGTGTGGTCGACTCAATTGCCAAGCCGCTGAAGATATTTTGTGATAATACTACAACAGTTTTCTTCTCTAAGAATGATAAGTACTCTAGTGGTTCCAAGCACATTAAGATAAAGTACTTGGTGGTTAGAGAAAGAGTCCAGAAACAGTAAGTGTTAATTAAAAAGTTAAGCACCACTAATGATGATTGCTGATTCATTTACTAAAACTTTGTAGTGTAAAACATGTAAAGAACATGTTCTTAGAATGAGGCTTGTGAGCAAGCCATAAAGGATATGGTGATACATGTTTAAGTTCTTTTGTATAATTAAAGTTATTTATTTCTACTATCCTGTTTATATTTATGTTTATGCATATTATGATTGAATGTAAGAAATAAGATTATCTTGACAAAATAAATTACAGGGGTCATTATAGACTATATAAGGAAAGACTAAAAGTGTTGTAGTACATAGAAGGAAGTATGACATTGATAACATACAACCGCTATGACTCATATTGATAGTTGGACTGAATATAGTATTATTATGCTTATTGGACTTATTGGCTTATTTTTAAAATCATGGCCATGTATAAAATGTTTTTCAAAATTTTTAGAATCTAATTATATAAAATTATTTTCAAATAAATTTTGTTTTGTTTATTTTGATTTTGGATATCTTTTATATCTTATCAATTAATGGGCCAAGTGAGAGAATGTAAGATTATGTGGCCCTTTATTAATTGAATAAGATATATTATGGATTATTTGGATTCTGATAAAAGATATTAGCCAATATTAAATAAAGTTTATATTATATTGGGATATTTTAGGGTATGCCCTTAATGGAAGGAACTCTCCTAATAACTTACCCTAGACCCTCTGCTCTCGCCTATAAATAGACAGGACCTCCTATAAACCCAAGACACGAAAAGGCAGGAAAGACATAGAACGACAAAAGGGGTGAATAGATCAAGAGATTAGGGTTATACTCTTGATCTCCCGAAAACCATCAATTAAGGTGGTCCCGTGAAAGGATAGGAAGAGAGGAGAAGGGGTACAGATCCATTCTAGTTTCCTCTTGTAGATCGATATCTTAGCGTTATTCAGATCCAACGGATGGTGCTATTGAAGATCTAATTGGATCTCAATTAGATGACATCTAAAGGTACGTATTGTAAACAGATCTAGTATTATTTGATTTCAATCCTGGCATAATAGTTTTTTTTGCATAATAATTTGCATGATTATAGTTTTTATGCCAACATTTATGTCTTTGGCATGCTTTGAAATGTTTCACCATTGTTATGTTCCACAAGATTTCGTATGCCTTTGATATATTCTGAAAATTTTATATGCCATTTATATGCTATAATTACTTTTTATTCCATTTATTATGAATCAAATGTGTTCTGAATGAAATGACATTTGTAATTCTATATCTAATAAGCTGATATCCATAAATTATTATATTTCTA
The DNA here is from genome assembly GCA_021527575.1 of Ensete glaucum. Lineage (NCBI taxonomy): Eukaryota > Viridiplantae > Streptophyta > Magnoliopsida > Zingiberales > Musaceae > Ensete > Ensete glaucum. The sequence goes on from CM038556.1 coordinate 8,086,472, forward strand.
CCATCTATTTTGATACCAAGTATGTTTGAAACTAGCTTCCTTTCCCTTGGATATATTTGTTACTTGCTATGCTTTGTAGCTCACTCCATTAATATATCAATTTTCTAGGTTAGCTTGTGATTTAGTGAAATGTTTGAAACTAGGCTGACATAGTGGAAAGCTAGACGATTTTGGGTAAATTTTTATTAGATGATATGTTTATGTTGTATAAGAAAACTTTACATCTAATGAATGTTGGCGATAAGTTTTAAAGTGATATGTCTTGTAAATGTTTAAAGTAACTCTCATGTTTAGGATTTTGAAATATTAAGTTAATTTATATAATAATATGAACTTGTGGTAAATGTTGGTTTTATGATCATATAGATTCTCACTCTTGTGGATTTATGATATGGTTATTATTTCGTAGAGTTACCTCAGATTTTATAAATATTTGGGTTAAGTGGTTTATTATAAACTGAATAGGTTTAATAGATGCATATTTTAAAGTTTGAATATTTCTTAGTGTCCTCAAATGTTAGTTTGGATCATAGATTTGATCTTTTGATGAATTATAGTATTTTCATAATTAAGATAGGTTCATGCCTCTTAAATGCGATAATTCGGGGGCGTGACAGAGGTGGTATCAGAGCATAATTTAAGGATTACTGAGACATTTTTGTTGATAAGCTAGATGCATAATGTATCGTGAGGTTTAGTGACTTTTATAGAGTGATTGATAAAAAATTTTTCTTTTGATGATTTTAGGAAGTAAGGATGACTAGGTCATCAGGTTCTCTAGTTGCATCGATTTCTGATCAGTTGAGGAGGATCATAAGAACCATTAAGTCTATGGCACGTGTGATGCAACAACAAGTTCAACAAGGAGGAAATGATAAAGCAAGGATATCAAATCAGGCTGGACTAGGAATAGAATAATTCAATAAGCTTAGCCCTCCTAGGTTTAGCGATGAATCTGATCCAATTATAGCTAAACAATGGATGATGCAAATAGAGAAGATATTTGACGTCTTAAATTGCCCTGATGATCAAAAGGTTTCTTTTGCCACTTTTATGTTGGAAGAAAAAGTATAACATTGGTGGAGAAACTAAAGAGAATTTTTGAAATAAGAGATGAGCCTTTCACTTGGAAGGCATTTATACAAAAGTTCAATGATAAATATTTTTCAGATTGTATCACAGAGTAAAAAGAATTAGAGTTCTTAAATCTGATTCAGGGAAACTTGACAGTAGCTAAATATAAAGCAAAATTCACTAAGCATTCAGATTTGCCACTTATATGACTAATGATGAATCTAGAAAGGCAAAGAGATCTGAGAGAGGTCTAAGGCTGGCAGTAAGGAGTCGGATATCAATTCTAAAACTCCATGCATATGCTGATGTGGTAGAAAGGGCTTTGATAATCGAAAGAGACTTGGAGAAGATATAGGAAATCAGGAGTAAGAACAACATGGACAAGTTTACTAGTAAAAGTAAGAGAGGAAATGAATACGAAAATAGTAATAAAAGGGTCAAGACATTTGGATTAAGATAAGAAAAACCACCACAGGGAACCCAATCATATGCAAAATGTGTATTAAATCATGAAACAAGTAAGTATTTTTGGGTGACTAGAGCCTCTTTTGCTTGTGTGAAATTAGATCAGAAAGTAAATGATTGCCCATTGAATAAGAAGAAGGATGCACTACCACCCAGATCATCAGCCCATGCTAGAGTATATGGCATCATTGAATAGGATTCCCGAGCTTCTAAATCAGTGGTCGAAGATATTATTCATGTTTGTAATAGAAATACAAAAGTTTTGTTTGATCCTATTTCCAACCTATCATTTGTTTTACAATATTTTGCTTGTCACTTGGGCACTCATCCTAGACCACTGGATTATGTATTATTTGTAACTACTACCGTTGGTGATTCTTTGACGACAAACCTGATTTATCCATCTTGTTTAATTTCTATCGAAGAACACAAACTTCTTGTTGATCTAATTCTCCTATAGATTCAGGGCTTTGATATTATACTTGGTATGGATTGTCTATCTTTGTATTATGCTAGTATTGACTGCTATAAAAAAATAATTACTTTTTGCATATCAGATCAGCCTATTTTTTGTTTTGAAGGTATTAGGTATGATCACCTCCTTGCTTGATAATAGCACTTCAATCTCATCATCTTATGTAGAAGGGTTGGTTTTGCTATATTATATATGTAAAAGAGTATTCAAATCAGGAAGCTCATCTAAATAAAATTTCGATGGTAGAGAGTTCCCTAATATATTTCCAAATGATTTGCCTGGATTACCTCTAAATAGAAAAGGTGAATTTGCTATTGGTTTAATCCTTAGAATAGCTCTAATGTTTAAGCCTCCCATAGAATGACACCACTCAAGCCAGAAGAATTGAAGAAGCAACTATAGGAACTACTAGATAAGGGTTTCATTCAACTCAGTGTTTCACCATGGGTGCTCTGGTACTATTAGTTAAGAGGAAGGATGAAACGTTGAGGCTTTGTATTGATTATAGATAGTTGAATCAGATGACTATCAAAAACAAATATCCTCTACCCAGAATTGATGATTTGTTTGATCAGTTATAGGATATAGAAGTATTATAGTTATAGGATATACAAGATTATTCTAAGGTCAGGTTACTATCAATTGAAGATCAAGAAGAAGATGTCCATAAAATAACTTTTAGAACTCGATATTGTCATTATGAATTCTTAGTAATGCCTTTTGGCTTGATTAATGCCCCCATAACTTTCATGGAATTGATGAATTGGATATTTGAACCACTCTTGGATGATTGTGTAATTGTATTCATTGATGAGATATTGTTGCATTCAAGGAGTAATCAGGAGCATGATAAACACTTAAGAAATGTATTATTCATACTAAGAGAAAAGAAGTTGTATGCAAAGTTTAGCAAATATGAGTTTTGGTTAAATGAAGTTGATTTCTTAGGCCATGTGATTTTAGGCAAGGGCATATCTATTGATCCAAAGAGAGTTGAAGAAGTAGTTAAGTAGGAAGTACTAACAAATGTAATAGAAGTTAGAAGTTTCTTGGGCATGGCAGGTTATTACAAGAGATTTATGGAGGGATTCTCTCGAACTGCCAATCCTCTCACCAAGCTAACCCAAAAGAATGTGAAATTTGAATAGGGTGAAGATTATGAGTGAAGTTTGCAAGAGTTAAAAAGAAGATTGACTAGTGCCCCCATTCTCGCTATTTCAAGTGGTAATGAGGGATTTGTAGTTTACACTAATGCTTCAAGAAAGGGCCTTGGATGTATTATGATACAAAAAGAGAAATTGCTTATGCTTCTAGACAACTAAGAGTTATGAACTGAATTATCCAACTCATGATTTGGAATTAGCAACAATTATTTTTACTCTAAATCTTTGGAGACATTAATATATGAGATATACATTTGAAATCTTTATCGATCACAAGAGTTTAAAGTATATCGTTACTCAAAAGTAGTTAAATATAAGGTAGCGAAGATGGATAAAACTTATAAAAGATTAAGATTGTACCATCCTATATCATCCGGGCAAAGCCAATGTTGTAGTCGATGCACTTAGTAGGAAATCTATAAGCTTTATGGCTAGTTTGGTTGTGGAACAATAGAGGTTATTGGAAGAATATTATGATGTGAATGTTATCAGAAAAGAGCAAGATTCAACGTTCTTGATGGCCTCTATCCAGGTTTAATATAATCTCATTCAACAAATTAAAGAAGGACAACTACGAGATTTACGTTTAATCTACTTGAGGAATGAAATAGAAAAAGGATTGAAGCCTAGTTTTCTAGTTTCAAAGGATAGACTATTCAGATTTGGGAATAGAGTATATATCCCAGATAATCCAGATATCAAGAACCAAATCATGATGGAAGGTCATAATACTAAGTTCACCTACATCCTGGTAGCACTAAAATGGATAGAGATCTTAAGTCATTATTGGTAGGATGGCATGAAGAAGGAAATTGCAATATATGTTTCAAAGTGTTTAACTTGCCAACAAATCAAAATTGAACACCAAAAACTTGAAGGGTTGTTACAACTTTTAGATATTTCTGAATGGAAATGGGATGTGTCACTATTGACTTTGTTTCAGGTCTACCCAAAACCTTCAGAAAGCATGATGTCATTTAGGTTATCATTGATAGGTTAATCAAATCTGCATATTTTCTATCGATCAATATGAAATATTCTCTTAATAAGCTGGTTGATCTATATATTGGCAAAATAGTATGACTTCATGGTATTCCAAGGGAGATAATCTCTGATAGAGACTCTAGCCTTCTTTCTAGAATATGGAGAAGGCTACAGGAATCTATCGGCACTAAAGTAAAGTTTAGCATTTCTTATCACCCTCAAACCAATGGTCAATCAGAAAGAACCATTCAAACACTTGAGGATTTGCATAGAGCCTATGTCATAAATTGGAAAGGTGATTGGGATAAAGATATTTCTGTTATTGAGTTCACTTACAATAATAGTTATAATTCAATCATTCATATTATCATGGGCTTAGCTGATTTTGCCTAAGCCGTGCGGCACCCATGCGTGTCCATCCGCAAAGGTCAGCCCTCCCTGAGATCTCCTAGAGTCCCTTAGACTTACAAAAGAGAAAACAGGCTAGAAGAAGCAATTCCCACAGGATCCACAAGCAACTGCTCAAGCAAACACTTTATAAAGCCAGATATAAATTACACATATAGACATTACAAACTCAGTGAGGTTGCACACAAAGGATAATGGTCCATTACAGACCGAAGTCCCCACAAGTGCTTATAAGACACATTTGTATTTATAAGCCAAACTTGGTCATAAAGCAAATCAAACTAGGGCTGCTAAGCCTACTACAAGCCCACTTCTTGTTGTACAAGATATGTACCTAAATCGAGGGACACGGATAAACACGAGCATTTCATCAAACACCTTGTTTACATTATTATCCATGACATTATCCCCCATTTATTCCTTCGACGTCCTCGTTGAAGCCATTGTAGATGCTGCATCTTCTTGCATTCTACTGAATCTTTAATCTTCTGCTTTGGCTGTAACATGCCCCTTTGGCTCCTAGCCACTCTCCATTGCTGTTTTTGAGTAGTCGAACTCTGATCCGCCATATTGCTTCAACTCACCAATGACTGAATCTGGTGTGGGGTTGGCTGAGTTGTGCTGATCCTTGTTGGTTCTCGTGGATCCCTCTAATGAATGAAAAGACCTACCTTATTATGCACCCGTATCGCAGTATACTCATATTGCTTGAATTGGGTGGATGCTTGTTGGATCTTTAACGAGCATCGCTTCGTAGACTTTGAAGTCTTTAAGGTCCTTCCTCTACAATGTTTGTCTATTGAACCTTCTTTCACTATTAGTTGTCACTTCCAAGTATGTTCGCATCACTCTCGCTTTTGATTGGTCAATTGAAAAATAAAGCGGACAATCTACTCTCAGTAGTACTGATCACCAATGGTGAGGATTTGATAACTATTGTCTTCCATAAGCTTTCTTTGAAGGATCACTGAACTTGTGCAGAGCTCCCCTGCTGGATAAGTAAAAGAACTGGGATACTTGACTTCACCCATCCTCTTCGTAGTTAAGAAGGTAAAGTTACTTGGCTTCACTTACCTCCTCGAGTTAAGAGAATTGGGGTACTCGGTTTTGCCCATTCTCTCGAGTTGAGAAGGTAAAGGTTATTCGATTTTGCCTGCTTCCTCGAGTTTGTACTTCATGCATTGAGCTGGTTACTAACATTTGCCCGCTCTTTGCTCACACTTTTGAAGCACTTGAAGTGTTCGTACTTATTGTGTTGAGTTAGCTACTGTGATTCACCTTCCCACTACCATTGAACTTCTGGAAAGCAAGAAGTTTTGCTCGAAAAGAGCAAAAAAGTTTACCCCAACTTGGAGTCCCCTAACTTGGAGTAAGTTTTTGATAGATCTGGTCGCCTCTGGGATTGTACCATCTTCTCCATCACCTTTGCCGCCTACTCCTCTAAGTAGAAAAGGTATAATACCATGTACTGCCTACTTCATTCCTTGGTCGAGCACTCCTGCATCAACTCAAAGTCCCTCACTTTTAGCTATCTTGATGAGAAGCCCATCGACATCGGTCTTATGAAATTTCTTGGCCTCTACCCTTCTTCCCTGTCTTGGTACTTGGAGTTTGCCTTTGCATTCTCCATGTCCTCGGCCCCTTTTACGACCAATGCTCTCCCTCCATAAAAACAAGGGATCGATGACTCAATGGAAGTTACGCATCTGCGGTACCATGGTGCTGGCAAGCCCATAGCACTACTATCCGTTATCTTGCATCTTTAATCCTTCCTTCGCGATCGGTAGATCTGCCTCTCTAGCACTGTGGTGATCCTCCGAGTCCACCTCCTTTCTAACCGATGCTTTTCTTTTGGGTAGCTGAGCCCCGCTGGACTCATTGTCGCTTCCTCGCCCCTTTCGACCACCTACTTCGACACCACCATGTCCTTCTAGCAGTTCTCCTTGGTTGATGGAAAGACAGACTACAACTCTCATGCATGGCCTCCACCATCTTGTTGCAGGGCTCGTGCCGATTCTATTCTCCTTAGCTTCCTTAGTAGCAATGTTCACTTACTCGGCTTTGTCCTATGACTTGCTGGGCTCCCTTAAGCGAATGTAAGCATTAAAGTAGTCCAACTCTCCAGCTACTCTGATTATACTTTTGTATAATCAAGTTCCCTCCATGGGACTCACTAGTACTTACAATCTGACTTCTCCCTCGGTGGTACACAGCTCCTATATGGTGATGACTAAAGCTTTCATCTGATGCAAGCTTCGATGCAAATACACTGAAGACCCGCCTCTGCGGTACTATGGCATTCACTCCTTGAATCTACAGCCCTTCTTGCCGCTGCATTGTTCACCGAAGTGGAGCTCCCAGCAGCTCCTGATTATCTACTGGTACTTGCACTTGGACATCTTCTTCGGTAGTATACAGCCCCCATATGTTGATGACTAAGACTTTCATCCAATGCAAGCTTCGATGCACACACAAAGACCTGCCTCTACGATACTATGGCATTCACTCCTTGAATCCATAGCCCTTCTTCTTGTTGTGTCATACACCAAAGTGGAGCTCCCAGTAACTCATGATCATACCTCCGCATGATCTTGTCCCGATCTTGTCCCTCACGGGACAAGATTACCTGTATTGTATTGTCATGAACTATTCTACCATGATTCGCTACACCATGTCGCCTCCTGGTGACATCTCCATTGCATACAGATTCTTGTGTGATGAACTCGGACTATGACTTCTCCATATATGGCCTCTGCCATCTCTGATTTTTAGTTTGCTCTCTTGACAATTTACCTTCGTCCACCCACTCTTGGGTCACACTTAGACGTAGCATAGCTCTAGGACAGTCCGTCACCTAGTAGCTCCTGAAGTCCCCTGACTTCGCTAGAGTTGGTGCACCATTGTCTGGATCTTGGGCCTCTATCCCCTACCAGCACAATCTTATTATGTACCTCTTGTTCCTAACAACTTGAACGGCAACATTGTGGCATATTCTTCAAGAGTACCTGCCTCTGTATCCTTTTATCCCATGCTAAGGTCTCCTGATCCCAACTTTGCCTCCGCAAGTTGAATCACTTTAGTTACTCCGTAAAATGCATCTCTGAAGTAGCTTTCATATGCCTCGAAGCTCCCTTAATCTTTGGCACCGTGCAAAATAAGTTTGTCCCATCAGAATGAAAAACCCATGGAATGACATGATCCCACTCTTGCCTCTACAAGAGTTCATGCCCTTGACCTCTGTCCAAGGAAAGCTCCGTGCCTCCGCTCCATGTTCTATCTTCTATGTCGACTCCTTTCATGCGGCTTGGATACTTCACCGAGTTCCACCTAAGTCGCTCCACTCCTCGATTTACATTGAGTTGATAGTAGCCCTCGCGTCCACCATTCCATGGGTCAACCCTCTATTGAGTTCGATTTCTGCATCGACTATAAGTGTGCATTCATATGATGTTACCTTGGATTGCTTCCCCACTTGATCTAAAAATGCATCCACCAATGCATTACCTCATTCGAGATCATGCGATGATTCCACATCACTCGCTCTGTCCGTTGAGCTTTATGAAGATATAGTCTTGAGGAACTCCTCCTCAATATGTGCAGTCCGTTATATATGATTCTCCCACTAGAGAACTAGGACTTATCCCTCCTGGACATCTATCCTACTGGAGTAACTTTTCTCTTTACAAACTTCTCACTGGAAGTTTCGGAGACCATCATCCCCTTTGGACTACTTCATCTTACCGAACAATTTGTGCTTTGTTCTGCCCTCGCAAATGCACTTGCTAGATTGCGACCCTTCTCCAATATAGTCTCCACTGTACCATTCAAGGTCTAGCAATCTGCTGAACTTGTTGCACATTTCAGTCACTTACGGACATATACTTTTCATGTCAAAAAGAAAGTTCTAATGCTCCATAGCGCTGAGTTTCGATCGCGCCTTAGGATGGCCATGAACACTCCGTCGTCTATGTACAAGCCCTTGCATGAGTTCTGAATCCTCCGAGTTAGCAATTTCCCTCACCTCTGTGAGGTTTGTACAACTATTTCGGTCATTACATAACACCTCCCACCTTACACGGTCTCATCTTTACCAAGTGCTCCGCTTTGTCTTGAGCACCGTCAAGTTTGGTTGCCAACGTTGAGCTATAGCTCGAACTCAACCATCCCAATCTTTGTGCACTACGCATTCTTCTTCGCTTGCTTGTCCTCGTGGTGCCTCTTACGCAAAGGGTTGGCCATTCCTCTGAATGCTAAACCTAGATGCCCACTCCTCTGAGTGACTCCTTTCCCTACATCTCAATGTCTATTTTCCCCCAAACGGTTGCGCATGCTGGCTGTTCTCCACACAGTCCAGCTAGGTCCCTCACGTTTATATGGCAAATGTTTCTATGTGTGCTTGTCCCGCTCTGATACCACATTTTCATGGGCTTAGTTGATTTTGCCTAAGCCGTGCGGCACCCATGCGTGTCCGTCCGCAAAGGTCAGCCCTCCTGTCATGGGCTTAGCTGATTTTGCCTAAGCCGTGCGGCAACCATGCGTGTCCGTCCGCACAGGTCAGCCCTCCCCGAGATCTCCTAAAGTCCCATAGACATACAAAAAGAGAAAACGGGCCAGAAGAAGCAATTCCCATGGGATCCACAAGCAACTGCTCAAGAAAATATTTTATAAAGCCAAAATACAAATTACACCTATGGACATTACAAACTCAGAGAGGTTGCACACAAAGGATAATGGTCCACTACAGACCGAAGTCCCCACAAGTGCTTATAAGACACACTTGTATTTATAAGCCAAACTTGGCCATAAAGCAAATCAAACTAGTGCTAAACCCACTTCTTGTTGTACAAGATATGTACCTAAACCAAGGACACAGACTAACACAAGCATTTCATCGAACACCTTATTTACATTATTGTCCGTGACATTCTCCCCACTTATTCCTCGTCGAAGCCACTATAGACGCAGAATCTTTAATCTTCTGCTTTGGCTGCAACACGCCCCTTTGGCTCCTAGTCGCTCTCCGCCGCTGTTGTTGAGTAGTCGAACTCTGATCCGCCATGCTGCTTCAACTCACCAATGACTGAATCTGGTGTGGGGTTGGCTGAGTTGTGCTGATCCTTGTTGGTTCTCCTGGATCCCTCTGATGAAGGAAAAGATATGACTTATTATGCGCCAGTATTGCAGTATGCTCATATTGCTTGAACTAGGTGGATGCTTGTTGGAGCTTTAACGAGCATCACCTCATAGACTTTGAAGTTTTTAAGGTCCTTTCTCCATAATGTTTGCCCATTGAACCTTCTTCCGCTGTTTGTTGTCACGTGAGGATTTGACAACCATTGTCTTCCATAAGCTTTCTTTGAAGGATCACTGAACTTGCAGAGCTCCCCTGCTTGGATAAGTAAGAGAACCGGGATACTTGACTTCACACATTCTCTTCATAGTTGAGAAGGTAAGGTTACTTGGCTTCGCTCACCTCATCGAGTTAAGAGAATTGGGGTACTCGGTTTCGCCCATTCTCACAAGTTGAGAAGGCAAAGGTTACTCAATTTCGCCTGGTAAAGGTTACTTGATTTCGCTTGCCTCCTCGAGTTTGTACTTCATGCCTTAAGCTAGGTACTAACATTCGCTTGCTCTTTGCTCACACTTCTGAAGCAGTTGAAGTGGTTGCACTCCTTGCGTTGGGTTAGCTACTGTGATTCGCCTTCCCACTGCCATTGAACTTCTAGAATGCAAGAAGTTTTGCCTGAAAAGAGTAAAAAGTTTACCCCAACTTGGAGTCCCCCAACTTGGAGTAAGTCTTTGATAGGTCTGGTCGCCTTTGGGATTGTACCATCTTCTCCATCCCCTTTGTCGCCTACTCCTCTTGAGTAGAAAGGTACAGTATCATGTACTGCCTACTTCGTTCCTTGGTCGAGCACTCCTACATCAACCCGAAGTCCCTTAATTTCGGCTATCTTGATGAGAAGCCCATCGACATCAGTTTTATGAAGTTTCTTGGCCTTTGCCCTTCTGCCTCGTCTTGGTACTTGGAGTTTGCCTCTGCATTCTCCACCTCCTTGGCCCCTTTTACGACCAATGCTATCCTTTCATGAGAGCAAGGGATCGATGACTTCACGGAAGTCCCGCATCTGCGGTACTATAGCGCTGCCAAGCCCATAGCACTACTATCCATTACCTTGCATCTTCATCCCTTCCTTCGCGATCGGTAGATCTGCCTCTATGGCACTGTGGAGCTCCTCCGAGTCCACCTCCTCTCTAACCGATGCTTTTCTTTTGGGTAGCTGAGCCCCGTTGGACTCGTCGTCGCTTCCTCGCCCCTTTCGACCACTTGCTTCGACACCACTATGTCCTCCTAGCAGTTCTCCTTGGTCGATGGAGAGACAGACTATAACTCTTATGCATGGCCTCCGCTATCTTGTTGCAGGGCTCGTGCCGATTCTGTTCTCCTTAGCTTCCTTGGTAGCAACGTCGCTTACTCGGCCTTGTCCTCGACTTGCCGGCTCCCTTGCGAATGTGAGCACAAGGCCCAACTCTCCAACTGCCCCGGTTAATCAAGTCCCTCCATGGGACTCACCGGTACTTGCAATCGACTACTCCCTCGGTGGTACACAGCCCCCATATGCTGACGACCAAGGCTTTCATCTGATTCAAGCTTCGATGCATACATACGGAAGACCCGCCTCTGCGGTACTGTGACATTCACTCCTTGAATCCATAGCACTTCTTCTTGTTGTGTCATACACCAAAGTGGAGCTCCCAGTAACTCCTGATCATAACTCCGCATGATTTTTATCCCTCACGGGACTAGATTGCCTGTATTGCATTGCCACGAACTATTCCACCACGATCTGCTGCACCATGTCACTTCCTGGTGACATCTCCATTGCATACAGATTCTCGTGTGATGAACTCGGAATACGACTTCTCCACGTGTGGCCTCTACCAACACAATCTTGTTATGCACCTCCTGTTCCTGACAACTCGAATGGCAACACTGTGGCATATTCTTCAAGAGTACCCGCCTCTGTGTCCTCTTGTCCCGTACTAAGGTCTCTGCCTCCGCAAGTTGAATCACCTTAGTTACTACATCAAATGCATCTCTGAGGTAGCTTTCATGTGCCTTGAAGCTCCCTTCATCTTTGGCACCATGTAAAATAAGTCTGTCCCATCAGAATGAAGAACCCATGGAACAACATGATCCCACTCTTGCCTCTACAAGAGTTCATGCCCTTGACCTCTGTCTAAGGAAAGCTCTGTGCCTCCGCTTCATGTTCCATCTTCTATATCGACTCCCTTCATGCGGCTTGGATACTTCACCGAGTTCCACCGAAGTCGCTCTGCTCCTCGATTTGTATTGAGTTGATAGTGGCCCTCACGTCCACCATTCCACGGGTCAGCCCTCTGTTGAGTTCGATTTCTGCATCGACTCTAAGTGTGCCTTCATATGATGTTGCCTTGGATTGCTCCCCCACTTGATCTCAAAATGCATCCACTAATGCATTACCTCCTTCGCGATCATGCGACAACTCTTCGTCGCTCACTCGGTCCATTGAGCTTTGTGGAGATATAGCCTTGGGGAACTCTTCCTCAATATATGCAGTCCGTTGCACATGATTCTCCCACTAGAGAACTAGGACTTATCCCTCCTGGATATCTATCCTACTGGAGTAACTTTTCTCTTTACATACTTCTCACTGGAAGTTTCGGAGACCATCATCCCCTTTGGACTACTTCATCTTACCGAACAACTTGTGCTTTGTTCTGCCCTCGCAAATGCACTTGCTAGATTGCGACCCTTCTCCAATATAGTCTCCACTATACCCTTCAAGGTCTAGCAATCTGCTGAACTTGTTGCACATTTCAGTCGCTTACGGACATATACTTTTCATGTCAAAAAGAAAGTTCTGATGCTCTATAGCGCTGAGTTTCGATCGCGCCTTAGGATGGCCATGAACACTCCGTCGTCCATGTACAAGCCCTTGCATGAGTTCTGAATCCTCCGAGTTAGCAATTTCCATCACCTTTGTGAGGTTTGTACAACTATTTCGGTCATTACATAACACCTCCCACCTTGCATGGTCTCATCTTTACCAAGCGCCCCGCTTTGTCTTGAGCACCGTCAAGTTTGGTTGCCAATGTTGAGCTATAGCTCGAACTCAACCATCCCAATCTTTATGCACTACGCATTCTTCTTCGCTTGCTTGTCCTCGTGGTGCCTCTTGCGCAAAGGGTTGGCCATTCTTCTGAATGCTAAACCTAGATGCCCACTCCTCTGAGTGACTCCTTTCCCTACATCTCAATGTCTATTTTCCCCCAAACGGTTGCGCATGCTGGCTGTTCTCCACACAGTCCAGCTAGGTCCCTCACGTTTATATGACAAATGTTTCTATGTGTGCTTGTCCCGCTCTGATACCACATTTTCATGGGCTTAGTTGATTTTGCCTAAGTCGTGCGGCACCCATGCGTGTCCGTCCGCAAAGGTCAGCCCTCTTGTCATGGGCTTAGCTGATTTTGCCTAAGCCGTGCGGAACCCATGTGTGTCCGTCCGTACAGGTCAGCCCTCCTCGAGATCTCCTAAAGTCCCATAGACATACAAAAAGAGAAAACGGGCCAAAAGCAGCAATTCCCACGGGATCCACAAGTAACTGCTCAAGAAAATATTTTATAAAGCTAAAATACAAATTACACCTATGGACATTACAAACTCAGAGAGGTTGCACACAAAGGATAATGGTCCACTACAGACCGAAGTCCCCACAAGTGCTTATAAGACACACTTGTATTTATAAGCCAAACTTGGCCATAAAGCAAATCAAACTAGGGCTGCTAAGCCTACTGCAAGCCCGCTTCTTGTTGTACAAGATATGTACCTAAACCAAAGGACACAAACTAACACAAGTATTTCATATAACACCTTGTTTACATTATTGTCCGTGACACTCCCTAAGATCTCCCAGAGTCCCTTAGACTTACAAAAGAGAAAATGGGCTAGAAGAAGCAATTCCTACAGGATCTACAAGTAATTGCTCAAGCAAACACTTTATAAAGCCAGATACAAATTACACCCATGGACAATACAAACTCAGAGAGGTCGCACCCAAAGGATAATGGTCCATTACAGATTGAAGTCCCCACAAGTGCTTATATGACACACTTGTATTTACAAGTCATACTTGGCCATAAAGCAAATTAAACTAAGGCTGCTAAGCCTACTATAAGCCTGCTTCTTGCTGTACAAGATATGTACCTAAACCGAAGGACACGGATAAACACGAGCATTTTATCAAACACCTTATTTACATTATTGTCCGTGACAATATGACTTCTTATGAAGCTTTATATGGGAAAAAGTGTAGATTGCCTATATGTTAGGAGGAAGCTGATGATAGAAAGTTGTTAGTACCCGATAAAGTACAAGAGACTACCAAAAAGATTTAAATTATAAGGGAAAGGCTAAAGACTGCTCAAAGTCATCAAAAGAGCTATGTTGACAACAAAGACGATAAATTGAGTTTCAAGTAGGGGATTTTGTATTCTTGAAGGTCTCTCCTTCTCACGGCATGGTAGGATTTGAGAAGAAAGAAAAGTTAAGCCCTAGATTTAGTGGACCTTTTGAGGTCCTTGAGAGGATTGGTTTTGTCGCTTACAGGATTACCTTGCCACCATCCTTGTGTCATATTCATCCATGATATATTTCATATTTCAATACTGAGAATGTATATATCAGATCCCTCTTATATCATCAAGTATGAGCCGATTGTGATTGACAATGACTTATGTGGAAGAGCCTATTCAAATTATTAATAAGAAAGAAAAGATAATAAGAAACTAAATCATTCCTCTAATTAAAGTGATTTGGAGGTATCATTCTATGGATGAAACGACTTGGGAGCTAGAGAAGGAAATGAAGAAAATCTATCTTTTTATCGATAGAGGTATGATAAATTTAGAGGTCTATATTTTTATTTTAATGGAGAGAGAGTGTAATATCCCTTATTTATGAAATAATTAAAATGATCTATTTTAAATTATTTATTGGGATCTATCTGTAAATATGAGGATTTATTTAATAATTTCTTACTTAAATAATTTTATATAAAAAACTTATTGCTAGGGATATAACTATGAAACTTAGAAGTTTGATATGAATTGTGAAAGTTTCACATGAAGTTTATAAAAAAAAAAGAGAAAAGGGAGAAGACATGTGCCATTACCTAGTTTTAAAATGGTGACACTTATGCTTGTCGCATAGGTGATACATAAGTATTTTTCTTGCATGCTTGTCACCTAATAATCATTATATTATCCAAAATTAAGCAACAATTAGAGGAGAAACCTACACAAAAAAAAAACTGAGAAAGATAAGGCTTGCTACAACATATACTTGAGAAGGAGAAGAAGAAGAAAAGGAAGAGGAGAAGAATACGTTTAGGGGTTTAGGGATTTTAATAAAATCCACACATTTTGGGATCAAAATCTTCAAAGATAAGTTTTACAACCCTACCTTATAATTCTTTTAATCCTTGATATCTTCTTAATTTCTAGAAGTTGTACTTAGAACAAAATTCTCACCTATTTAGATGTGAAACTAAGAATCTAGAAAATTATGAGACTTTAACCTTTCTGCATTGTTTTAGTTTTACTTTCCATATTGAACTCTGATTTGGACAAAATCTAGTTTACTCAAAAATAGACTTATATATCTTTCTTTTGACACTAAAATTAAAAAAATTTGGACTCCACTATCCTACCCAAAGTTTGTCTAAATTGATCCTATAAAATCTACAAAACAGGGAATGTAATTTTTAACCTTTAGATACTAAACTGTTTATAACTTCTTGTTGGGAACTCTGATTTAAGCAAAATATATTTTATTAGAAACTAGATATCTATATCTTTCTTTAGATATAGGGTTAAGAGATTTAAAATATAAATACTTAACCAGTTACTTGTTGAATTTGGTACTATAAATTCTGCAAAACAGAGCTTTTGTCATATGACCTTTAGTTACTAAATCATTTGTAACTCTGTGTTAGACAATTCAATTTATATATAAAATATTTTATCTAAAACTAGATTAATTTAGTTTTCTAATGGCGTATTTCTTGAGTAATTTGGAGCATGATTGGCTATTCAAATAATTATGCAATGTCCTTCTTAAATTCTGATAGAATTAAGCCTTTATTGATTTTACCTCTTCTTGTTCACTCCTTTGAAAATTTATTTTTACCAAAATCATTACTTCTATTGAGCTTTATATTATTAGTTTGAAATCCTAAATACTCTTGCTATTAAATAATTTATATACCTAAATCAATTATGTTACGTTTGTGTTTGTATCATATTATTTCGTATAGGCGCATGCATGTTTATTGTTTCGCATGTGCTTCTGATGTATACTAAATTTATTATTTATATGTCATTTTCTACTTTGGTGTTTGTGAGATAATATAAATCTTTACCAAAAATGATAAAGAGAGTTATATTTAGAGGCAACGATGCTCTACCGGCCCCCTATGACTTCACTCAAATGTCGATGGATGGAGCTCTCAGACATCGGAGACTTATGTTTGGTGATCATTCAGCAATGGATAAATCATATTATGTTTGTAATCTCACTTCACCCTCTATATTTTTTATATGATATCCAAGGCATTGCTTTGAGTTTATATATGTGCTTTGAATAATAATAAAATGAATGTGATGTCAATATGATATTTGAGCTTCTGTTCCTTATTTGTTCATTTGATAAGCTTTGAGATTATTCATTCGCTATTGATATGCTCCAATTACTCTTTATTCCATTTATTATGAATTAAAGATATTTTGAATGAAATGATATTTGTAATTTTGTATCCAATGAGTTGATATCTATGAATTCTTATATCTCTACCATCTATTTTGGTACCAATTCTATTTGAAACTAGCCTAGTTTGCCTTGGATATGTTTGTACTTACTAAGCTTTGTAGTTCACTTTATTAATATATCAATTTTTCAGGTTAGCTTGCCATTTACTGAAATGTTTGAAATTTGGGTTGATACAGTGGAAGCTAGAAGATTTTGGGCAAATATTTGTTATATGATATGTTTCTATTGTATAAGAATACTTTATATCTAATGAAATGTTATCGATAAGTTTTGAAGTGATATGTTTTATAAATGTTTAAAGGATATCTCATGTTTAGGATATGAAATATTATGTTAATTTATATCATGATATAAACTAATGTTGATTTTGTGATCATATAGATTTTCACTCTTGTGGATTTATGATGTGGTTATTATTTTGAAGAGTTGGCTCAGATTTTATAAATATTTGGGTGAAGTGGTGTATTATAAACTAAATAAGTTCTATAGACGTGGATTTTAAAGTTTGAATGTTTCGTATTGTTCTCAAATGTTAGTTTAGATCCTCGATTTGATCTTTTGATGAATTATAATATTTTCATATTTAAGATAGGTTCACGCCTCTTGAATGTGATAATTCAAGGGGATGTGATAACCTTGATAGATCCTCTAAACTTATCTAAATAGAGCTTATGTCAATGAAACAAGTTTTAATCTATCATGGGATTAGAGCTTTAAGATAGATTACCTCCTCGCTGTCCAACAATAGCTCCATCAATCTTTGTTACCTTAAAGAAAATCGACAAGGTCGAGCGCGACCTCCTCCCCATCGTCAACCTTGAGAGTGAGAACCCCGGCTTCGCTCCCTTCCATTCCGGCTTCTTCCTCCTCTAGATGGCAGCATCGACACCCTCTTTCATGAGCAATCGACTCCTCCTACCCACAGCTAGTATCTTTTTGAATAGCTACTATCATCTCCAATAATAGAGGATGATCCCCTATTGACTCTATGCGCCTCCCAATACCTACGATAGTGCCATATCTTCTTCTTGCAACCACAGTAGGTAGCCCTACCGTTACCGCCTCTTCTACCTTTTCTCCCCAATGACTATGGCGTTTTCCTCAGTGAATTGTCATGAAGCATCACTCAACTGTAACATTTTCACTCATTTGTAACTTTTGCTTATATGTACAAATGTTTAGCGGCCCGTTTTGCCTTTATTTTATTTGATTTTGCTTGAGAAATATAAGTGAAAACAGTCAGTAATGCTACAGAGTGACTGCTCACTACGAACCAAAACTACCCAAAATAGCTCCATGTTTGGGTCATTTTTGCATGCTGCAATGACCACTCTGAGCGGCATGAAATATCAACCATCTCAGCACCCTGGAACTACCAGAGTGGCATAGAGCTAGATGGGGCTTGGTTATATGTCGAGCGTGACCGTTCATCATAAGTTAAACTTGTCTTGCGTCTGACATCTTGGGAATCATCGTTTGTGAACTTATGACTATTCATACAACCCTCTAAAGTGATTTTCACTCCTTTCTCTCTTTCTCTATTGCACTCAAGGTGTTCAATAAATTGCTTGTAAAGCTTCTCTCCTTAAGAGACATCGAGACTTGTCTATCACTTACTGTCAAGCTAATCAACTTCTCTTTTGCAGGTTCCGAACTAGCACGAGATTATAAGTGGGCTGACCCTTTCCGAACGAATAACGCTTAGGTATTTCATAACTTAGGCAATCTTAGATAAGTCTGAAATACTGGGCAAGGTTGCTTCATGACTTAGGTAATTCCAACTAAGTCTTTAAGTTTGCTGCAAGGGTGCCGCACGACTTAGACAAATTCAACTAAGTTCGTGACATTGTGCTATCGGAGCAGGCAAGAAATTCGAATAAACAATAAAGAAGTTTTATAATATCACTCTGGTGAAGTATCATGATGAATCGAGCAAGATGAGGCAAGCCGGACCTTTGCCCCAAGTAGCCATAGGTGGGCTGTAAGTACAAACTTGCTCGCAAACTATTGGAGCTGCTCATGAGAAGTGCGGCAGCAAACAAGATGAGCATGAAGTTGGGTATTCTCTGTGAGTGGAGGAGGCATAATTTGAAGTGCCAACCTAGAAAAGGAGCCACAAGGAAAGGCTTATAATAGCGAAAACCCGCCTCGATGTTCTTGAAGTGAGTTTGGAGGAACTCCACCAAGGCCAACGAAGGCTCCTTGGGGTAGAGAGCTCGCAAGAAGAAGCTGAATCTCAAATTGATAAGGTTGAGTCCCGAGTTGAGTGACTTATGGAGGACACTAAATACTCTGTATAACACCTACACGAAGTTATGGCATAACTCATGTCCAAGGTGACATTGCTCACAAGGACTCTTACTGTGGGAAGGAGCAACACCTATATTGAGGGTGCCTGAGCTACATTGCTATGGAGGTGCCAGGGATGCCAAAGAGCTTGAAAATTTCTTGTTCAACATGTAATAGTACTTTCATGCTACGAGGACTAACTCTTAAGAAACCAAAATTTTAATAGCAATAATGTAACTGAATAGAGATGCAAAACTTTGGTGTTGAACCCATTGGGAAGAGATCCAGTAAGATCAGTGTCGACTGGACACATGGGATGACTTAAAGTGAGAGTTAAGAACTAAGTTCCCACCCGTGAGCACAGAGTTCATAGCAAGAAGGAAGCTGAGATAACTCCACCAAAGTACTTCTATTCGAGACTATGTGAGGTAATTTTCTGCACTGATGTTGGACATGCAAGACATGTTTGAGAATGATAAGCTATTTAGCTTCCTTGATGGCCTAAAGCCATGGGCACAACTAGAACTGAATCAGAGGAATGTCACTAACATAGTCAGCGTAATTATGGCTGCAGAAATGCTAACTACCTTTATTTCTTTGGAGGATATGGAGAAGAAGAAACAATTATCAGGAAATTGCCTACTCAAATATTCCCAAGTGAAAGAGTTTAGAGTGAATAAAGGAAAAAGAACTTCTATAAAGGACCAAGCTCAAAAGGTAAGGCCCCAAAACCTAGCGGATGTTTCTTGTGTGGAGGACTGCACATGATGAGGGAGTGCCCACAAAAGTAGGCACTCAATGCTTTAACTGCATCAATACACCCCCACAAGTTAGACAAGGTCACGCCCTTAGTTCGAGCAGTTTAAAATCCAACAATGATAATGAGGAGTCACAAGGACCCCAAATAGGAGCAATATATTTGTTGAATGTGTTCCGGGGTCAAGTGGGGAAGAACACGAAGGCAAAGCCACCGAAGGTAGGGAGTTACAAGTTGATGTATATGGACATCAAGTTAAATGGCCAAACAACCTATGCAATAGTGGACATGGGTGCTACCCATAATTTTATTGTCGATCAAGAAGCAAAGTGACTTAGACTAATCTTGGAGAAGAACCCAAGTCGTATGAAGGCTGTGAATTCGGAGGCTAAGCAGATCCCTAGACTAGCAAAGGGGGTCCCTATCAAGATCAGAACATGGAGCGAGAGCACAAACATGATGGCGATGCCATTAGACATCTTCCAAGTGATTCTCCGAATGGAGTTTATGCATACAATGAAGTTGGTGCCAATATCGTTCCTGAACCCCCTATGTATAATAGGAGGCAATGATCCCTGCGTGATTCCAATTTCTTGAAGAGAAACTAAGGATCCTTAATAAATATCGGCATTACAATTAAAGAAAGGGGTACGAAAAGTTGCATCAACCTTTGTAGCCGCTATAAAGCTAGAGGTACTTAACGGGAGGCCATTCAAGAACCTACCATGTTCGCGAACATCCTAAAGGAGTTCTTAGATGTAATGCCAACCGAGTAACCGAAAACTCTACCACCACACAGAGGCATAGATCATTATATTGAGCTGGAGCTAGGAGTAAAGCTTCTAGTGAGACCACCATATCGCATGGCCCCTCTAGAGTTAGAAGAACTCAGGAAGCAGTTAGATGTGTTAGGATCAATTAGCACTAGGGGGGGGGGGACAGGTAAATTAGTGCTAGAGTAAACTAAAGTTTTAAACATAAAACTTTTGGCTTGAAGCAAGATAGAAAATCTGAAGCTTTTCATTTAAGTTAAGCAAGTGAATCTTATAGAGAAGTGCTAAGCTTCTTCCTTAAAGATAACTTAAAAAGAACAAACAAATCCGAATAAGGAGATAGGCAATGTAAGTGAAGTGCTTGATTTCGAAGCCTTACTTTCAAAATATAAAAAAAATTGAGAGCATCTATTTATGTTTTGAAATCAATTAATAACCCGGTAATTATAAGTAGTAAATTAGAGAAGTAAGAACACTTATAATTATAGTGGTTCAACACCAACCGGCCTACGTCCACTTTCGAGTCCTCCACCTTGAGGAATACCGATGTCCACTATTGATCTCCTTTGAGCGAAGATCAAACCCTTAAAATACTTACAAGGGAGACAAGATTACAACTCTTGAATCACTCCCTTACCCCTTTTCTTTTTCTTACAATTCACATATAATATTTTCTCAGGATATAATCCCCAAAATTGTTATATAGAATATAAGAAAACTTGGGATATTTATAGCCCCAAATAGCTTCAGAATTTTAGAGCAAAAATTCAAACATACCCAGAAAATCTGGGTACAAGCAATTCATCCGCCAACCTGGGCAGCTCAGTTGCCCGAAACCCTGGGTACGGGCAGTTTATCCACCAGCCCTAGGCGATTTAACTGCCGTCAGCTGCCTAAAAACCTAGGTGGCGATAGTTTACCCACCACTTACTAGCGGTTTACCCATCAAAATCTTTAGAAAAGTGGTTCCCTCCACTTTTTAAATTTTGGCTTAAACCATTAGTTGACCAATCCTCTGGTCAACTAATTGAGCTCAATCTGAGCTCAATCAAACTCCAATAGTGGACCCAATTTCCTCTATGAGTTGATTTCCAAAAGACACTCAAATTGTACTCACTCTTAACTTACGATTGAAAGATTATAAGCAAATATGACCACTAAGCTTATAACCTCACTCCCGCAATCCGAAAACCTTCAAATTCTATAGCAACAAGTCTCATGGTCTTCCTCCAACGATCTCCTAGCATGTTCCTAGCAAGCTTTCCGATCCCTTCAGCGTATCTCCTAGTGAACTCCTGACAAGCTCCCACCGCCTGTCTAATCCTTGGCCCAATGCCTAAGCTTGATCTTAGGTCAATGTTTGATCTATAACTCCTGCTCCCGTCGTGGTTAAACCTACATAATGCTAACTATGGCTTAATTAATTATAATCGTAATTGTCAAACTCTCGATAAGCTTTTTGATTACCCTCGACAATCTTCCAGTTAGTCTTGGTCTTATTCTGGTGAACTCCCTTACGCCATCCTAGCAAGCTCCTAATATCCCCAATGAGCTCCCGACGTACTCCTGGTGAGTTTCTAACTACATCGTCTAAATCCCAGCCCGATGCATAGACTTGACTTTGTCCAATCTTGATTGTCATATTCTCTCTGTCGTAGTTAATCTTGCATCAATCAACTTCTAACAACCCATGTTTGATCAATAACCCATCAATTGATTTAATCATTAAAATCCGAGATTCAACACTTCCCCTTTTTGATGATGACAATCAATTGATGACAGGAGTTAATCATAGCTCCCCCTAAATCCATGCCACCTAAACTTAAGAGAATCACATAATCGTAAATTCAAGCAATTAACATTCTACGTAAAGTTTAACACAAATTTGCATTATGTCATTAAATCATGAGTTTCAAAAAGATATCCAAGATACCCAAGTATATGATTAGTATCATGTGTCATCAATGTATATTTCTCAATGTCATGTGTCATCAATGTATATTTCTCAATGTCATGTGTCATCAATGTATATTTCTCCTTCTTTGTCATCAACAAAAAGGTGAAATATAGGGCTAAGAATTTTTAAAACACATGATTTTTTATGAAATATTATTTAGAAGAGCTCTTAATAAATTTTAAAAAGAATATTAAGATGAGCTCAAAAGTCCAAGTTGAAATTATTTTAATCACACCATCATATCATTAAAATAAAATCATGATTATTATTTTAAATCATCATATATATTTTTAAAAATCAACATGCATTATCATCATACATGATTTCTCATTATCTTCTCTCCTTTTGTTGCAATTAGCAAGTTTTGATATATGAAAGCTTAGTAATTTAGTAAATTTTTCATCATTTTAGAACATGCAAGCTAGTGAGTTCTTTCTCCTCTTTTGAGAAGTGAAAGCTATCAAATTTTTGCTTCTTTTGCAATGTTCAAGCTAACAATCATACAAACTAACAAGTTGGCAAGTGTTACTTCTCTTAGCATTTTTTTTTTTGAGAATGTGAAGTTAAGCAAAATTTTTGCTTCTCTTAAGATTTACAAGATAGCACTTCTTGCTTCAAGCTAACATGTTTTGCTCCCCCTTTGTCATTGTCAGAAAGAAGGAATGGTTACAATAGTGTAAAACTTTTCCTATTACATTATTTTTTAAATTATTATATGAAATATATCAAGAAAAATTAACATGGTGATGAGATATACAATTCATGAAGACAAAATTTAAATATTAAGAGACAAATCATATGAGAAACAAATAAAATCTCTTGATTCATGCATAAAATATCTCATGTTGTCCAGATTTTGATTCATAAAAGATTCCAAGTTATAATTTGAAGGAATCAAAATTATGATATAGGTAAAGAACTCATTCAATTTCAAAATTATCAAAAACACTTTTAAGAGATTGAAAATGAAATTAATAGACTTATTGGCCTCTTGAAATGCTAGTTATTTTCTTTCTCCCCTTTGTGTGAATAAGAAGGTAGAATCAAGGTAGAGAAGTGAAAAACATCAATTAATTAATTTTATAGATGTAAATTTTATAGATGTGAATTTCAAAATCCAAGAAAAAAATTAAGAGCTACCCATACAATTTAGTTCATCTTATACAAATTTCAAATAAAGTAGCAAATCAAGCAAATCATATCTTATGTAGATTTTAATAATAATCATCAAGAATTCCAAAAGAAAACATGATAGTAGATTAAGCTTAAATTGTAAATATAATATTTTGCATGCATTTAGAAAGTTCTAATTTTCTTCCAAGCACTTGTTCCTCATTCAATGTTATTATATCCAATTTTCTTCTAATCATATTGGTAATTTTATTTTATTTTTTGATTATTGTCACAAAATATGATGGTATAATTTCATTTCATCCATATTCAATTTATATCCAAAAGTAAAAGGTATCATGTCATTAAAAATAAAAATTAAAATCTAAAGACATCTTATGTATTTCTAAATAAAATTATTAACTCATGCATATTTCATTTAATATCAAAAGACATTCATGAAAATTAAAGACATGATTTAATTAATAAATCTCTTCTTAGACGATAAAATAGAATCATAAGAGATCAAAGAAGAGTATTCATTTATAAAGATATCAAATTATAGATATCAAGATCATAAGTTAATTTTAAGGAAGAAAAAGTAGAATATCTTGATATATATATATGAAACTTCAAGTTTTCAATAATATGGTTCACAAGAAGATTTTTAAGTTATAGATCCAAAGAGACAAATTATGATTCATTTATATGAATTTCTTTGAATGAATTTATATAAGGATTTCATATTACAAGTTTTTTTTACTTATCAAGATCATGATAAAAACTTATTCAAGTTTAAATCATCAAATCACCAAAATCACTTTCATAGTTCAAGAGATTCATAAAAAAATAACATAATTGATTCACTAATCTCTTTTCAAAAAAATTATAAGATAGAGAAATTTTCAAGAAAAATATTTTTTCTTTTTATTTCATACAAACAAGCCGTTGTCTTTTAAGTCGAATAAAAATATATTTTTTCATTTAAAACTAAAAACGAGCTTTCATTATGACAAAGATAAATAAGCCATAAATCACAAAGATTATCATGCATAATTTTGAAATATAAACTCATTAAGCATGATTGCAATCCGTCATTAATTCATCAAGCATGTTTTCATAAAACATCTTAAATCAAAATTCAACCTATATCAAACTTTTAAAATAGTCTAACTCTTTACACATATTGCAAGGAGTTGACAAACTCATGTCTAAATTTTTATTTATTTTATATTCAAATTCAAAAACAATCTATCATTAACAACACACATTCAATCTTAACAGACAACTATTTAACCATTTAAATCAATCATTCAATAACCATAGCATTTAAGCCATTCAACAATAATCTTTCCAAATATTTAAGCCACTAATTTTGATCTTAGCATTTAATCAAAAATCTCATTTTTGTAAGTTGTAATAAATATATTTTCAAAAACTAAGGTTCTTTAGTTTTAGGTCATTTTTATACTAGTATGCTCTAACTATACATCATCAATATTAATTGTATAATGATGAACCATCAAAAGGTTCATTGTCAATAATTTTAATTTCAATAATTTTCTTGTTATTACTTAGGCTAATGAGCTTTGAAAGAATATTAGATCAAGTCATGTGCCTTGAGCATCTATTTTCAAAACATAACTTAATACTCCTAGCCTTGTTATGAGATAGTTTTATATTATGGCAGGTTTTGATTTAGGTACCAATTTAAGTTTGCGTCCTTCATGATATGTTCTTCCCATTTTATCTAATGGCTTAAGGTTGTTTATGGTTCCTTTAGGAACCCAAATTAATTTATGTGGACTATAGTTTTTAAATAGACATTTGCTTGCTTTATGTTTTAAGTTTTTATAAAAATTACATTTGATTCTTGGTGGTAGATTTAAGGTTGGTCCTTTAACAAAAGTAGTTGGCTTTTGTTGGGTATTGCTTACAAAACCTATTTCATTTCTTCTATTAATATGACCCTTATTAGCAAGAATCATATTAGGAGATTTATTCCCTATTTCAAATTTTTCTATGGTTTGTTTTAGCATGATATTTTCTTCTTTAACACTATCTAGCATATCACATTTAGAACACACATTGTGTAATGGTAAGTATCATTCAAGGTTTCATATTTGGTGCATATATTATGTGATGGTGCTACTTTATGTATTTCATTAAGTTGACTAACTAATAATGCATGTTCTACCTTAAGTAATTTATAAGACTTTCTAATCTTTCTAAATTTATCATAAAGCTCATGAAAAGAAAGTAACAACTCATTAAAAGTAAAAAAGCTTTCAGATGGGTTACTTACCTCATCGCGGTTGGTCACGAGTGCGAGATCTTCCACTTCTTCTTGATTATGTTTTCATCTTTGGAGTGCCTTGGCTTCTCGCATTCATTGCAAAAAGTCTTTAAATCATTTTTATGGTTCATGTTAATTAATTTTTTTGGTTCATTTGTCAAGGGTTCAAAGTCTTCATCACTCGAAATTTCACTCGAGGAGTCATATGCTCTCAGTTCAAGTTTCTTCCTGTTCTTTGGAAGGTGTTCTTCAAATTCATTTTTAGAAGTATTTTCATTTAATGTTTTATTTAGATTAGTTATGCTTTAATATGTCATTTCTAACGTATGCCAAATATCGGAAGCTGAATTAAAACAAGAAATCCGATTAAATTATTTTTATGGAGAGCACAATATAAGACATTTATAGCTTTTACATTCAATAAAAACATTTATTTTTCATAATCATTTCAATTATTTATTGGATTGGATGACTTCTCAAAAAACCTTTTTCAATAATACACCACAAATCAAACTATATTGAAATAAAAAAGATATATATTTGAATTTTCTAAGATGTGTAGTCCGTCCCATTAAATATAGGAGGACTTGTAATGCATTGACCCTCGTTAATACTAAAAAGAGTCATTTCTCTTGAGTATTAAACCAAATGAGAAAAACATGACTTTGATACCAATTATTAAGATCAATTAGCACTAAGAGGGGGGGGGGGTGTGAATTAGTGCAAGAGTAAATTAACATTTTCAACAGAAAACTTTTGGCTTGAAGTAAGATAGAAAATCCGAAGCTTTTTGTTTAAGTTAAGCAAGTGAATCTTATAAAGAAGTGCTAAGCTTCTTGCTTAAAGACGACTCAAAAAGAACAAGCAAATCCGAATAAAGAGATAGACAATGTCGTAAGTGAAGTGCTTGATTTCAAAGCCTTGCTTTCAAAACATAAATAAAAATCGGAAGCGTCTATTGGTGTTTTGAAATCAATTAAGAACCCAACAATTGTAAGTAGTAAATAAAAGAAGTAAGAACACTTATAATTATAGTAGTTCGGCACTAAACGACCTACGTCCACTTTCGAGTCCTCCTCCTTAAGGCACACCAATGTCCACTATTGATCTCCTTTAGGTGAAGATCAAACCCTTACAACACTTACAAGGGAGACAAGATTACAACTCTTGGATCACTCCCTTACCCCTTTTCTCTTTCTTACAATTCATACATAATATTTTCTCATAATATAATCCTCAAAATTATTTTATAGAATACAAGAAAATTTAGAATATTTATAGCCCTAAATGACTTCAGAATTTTAGAGCCAAAATTTAAATATACATGAAAAATCCAGGTATGGGCGGTTCACCTACCGACCTTGGTAGCTCAATCGCTTGAAACCTTGGGTATGGGCTATTTATCTGTGGGCCGTGGGTGGTTCAACCCATTGTCAGCCACCTGAAAACCTAGGCGGTGGCGGTTTACCTATCTCTTACCAGTAGTTTAGCCATCGGAATCTCAGAAAAAGTGGTTCTCTCCACTTTTTAAATTTTGGCTTGAACCATCAGTTGACTAATCCTCTGGTCAACTAATTGAGCTCAACCTGAGCTCAATCAAACCCCAATAGTGGGTCCGGTTACCTGTTTAAGTTGATTTTCAAATCACACTCAAATCATACTCATTCTTAATCTACGACTTAAAGAGTACAATCAAACATGACCACTAAGCTTATGACCTCACTCTCGCAATTCAGCAACCTCTGAATTTTATAGCGGTGAGTTTCATGATCTTCCTCCGACGATCTCCCAACATGTTCCTAGTGAGCTTTCCGATCCCTTTGGTGAATCTCCTAGTGAACTCCTAACGAGCTCCCACCGCATCGTCTAATCCTTGGCCTGATGCCTAAGCTTGATCTTAGGTCCATATCTAATATGTAACTCCTCCCATCGGGGTTAAACCTGCAGGATGCTAATTATGGCTTAATTAATTATAATTATAATTGCCAAACATATCTACTTCAAAACCTTCCCAACTCTCGACAAGCTTTTCGGCTACCCCCGATAATCTTTCGATGAGTCTCGGTCTTCTTCTTATGAACTCCCTTGTGCCATCCTAGCAAGCTCCTGATACCCTCGGTGAGCTCTGACACACTCCTAGTGAGTTCGCAACCGCATCGTCCAAACCTCGGCCTAATGCATGGACTTGACTTTGGCCAATCCTGATTGTCATATTCTCTTTGTCATAGTTAATCCTGCATCAATCAACTTCTAACAATCTATGTTAGATCAATAACCCATCAATTGATTTCATCAAAATATGAAATTCAACAAGATGAGTAGCTAAGCGGTGATCTTAACCGCAGTTCAAAAGCACCATTTGGAGCTCCAGTCCTCTTCTAGAGGAAACAAGATAGGAGCTTTCGATTATACATTGATTATCGAGCCCTTAACAAGGTGATGGTGAAGAACAAGTATCTCATCCCGTTCATCATGGACTTGTTCTTAATTGGACAAAGTAAAGTACTTCTCCAAACTCGACATTAGCAAGTGTGCATTGCTGAAGGCGATGATGCGAAGACTACATATGTGACTAGGTATGAAGCATTCAAGTTCCTGATGATGCCTTTCAGCTTAACCAACACTGTGGACACATTCTACACTCTAATAAATTTACTTCTTAATGAATATTTGGATAAGTTTGTGGTTGTCTACTTAGATGATATTATCGCCTACAACCAAATGCTCGAAGACCATGTCAAGCACCTTCAAATAATTTTTAAAGTTCTCAAGGAGAATACTTTGTTCGTTAAGAGGGAGAAGTGCTACTTTGCTCAGACAGAGATTCTATTCTTAGGGCATCGAATTGGCAATGAGTTTATACGAATGGACAAATCTAAGGTGCAAGCTATGAAAAAATAGCGAACACCAAAGAAGGTACTAGAGTTGAGATCCTCCCTTGGTTTTGTCAACTATTATCGGTGCTTCATTACTAGATATTCGAAGTGTGCAACTCCACTGACAGAGTTACTGAGGAAGGAGCAGTATTGGAAATAGTCTGACAAATGCGAGGCAGCATTTCAAGACCTAAAGGCTACTATGTTGGAAGTTTACAAATACTTCAAAATTTGCTATTGGGGGAGTTCTTATGTAAGAGGGTAACCCGGTAGCCTACGAGAGTCGCAAACTCAATGAGACCGAGTGGTGATATTTAGTGCATGAGAAGGAGATGACAGTGGTGGTCCACTATCTATGTGTTTGACGATACTACCTTCTTTGGACATGATTCATGCTAAGAACGGACAACATCACATTGAGTTTCTTCCAAACTTAAAAAAACTCTCCCCAAAGCAAGCACGGTGGCAGGACTTCTTGGCTGAGTTCGATATGGTAATGGAGTATAAACTCAGAAAAGCAAATGTCATGGTCTTTGAGCTAGAAAGTAAAACTGGTGAATGTCATACAGTTGGAAGGCGGAGGCTAAGTAAGTCAGTTGCACTCTAACTTCCTTTCCAAAATTAGGGATGGACTGTACAGTGATCCTCTGGCAGTAACCCTAATGCAACTCATCAAATAATACAAGACAAGATGATTTTGGGTCCAAGAGGGACTCATCTGCACTAAAGGGAACATAGTTTATGTTCCGAGCGGACAATTTAAGGTATGCTTGAAAGAGTGTCACGATTCCCTTTGTGCATCCAGGCATTTATCAAACAATGGCTCTCGTGGAGAGGGCCTTCTATTGGCTGAAGATGGGGACTGATATGGAGGACTATGTTTGAACATGCCTTACTTGCTAACAAGATAAGGTAGAGCAACGGAAGCTAGTGGGACTTTTGGAACAACTGCCTATACTAGAAAGGCCATAGGAGAGCATCTCCTTAGACTTTATATCAAGCTTGCCAACAATAGGGGGATTGGATCGATACTTATGGTGGTCAATTAATTTTCAAAGTATGCAAACATTCATTGATGTACCCCTACACTATTTAGTACAGGAGGTGGCCAAGTTGATAATGAAGAATGTGGTGAAGTATTAGGGAGTCCCGCACAACATCATCAGGGATGAGATGCATAGTCCTTGGGACGATTCTGGACTCAGCTATTCAATCTGTTGGGGTTTAAGTTATTCTTCTCCATAAGCCTCCACCCCTAGACGAATGGCGAGACTGAAAGAATCAATTCGCTCTTAGAGCAATATCTCTGGCACCACATGAGTGCCAACTAATAAGATTGGGTGAAGCTATTGGACATAGCCGAATTCTCCTACAACTTGCAGTGGAGCTCTACATCCAACAAGAGCCCCTTCGAGATTATTATAGGACAACAGCCTTCGACTCCTTACACCTTGGCTATTAGTTATATAGGGCCTCTCAGCATATCACTTTGCAAAGGAAAGACATCAGAATACAAATATTACATAGGCTTACTTGGAGAATACAGCAAAAAATATGAAGAAGTGAGCTGACTTGGGAAGACGACAACAGGAGTTCAAAGTTGGTGACTTGATGTTGGTGAAGCTACAACTAGCATCACTCTATTTCTTTAGGCATAAAGTGCACAAATGATTAGTACGCAAGTAAGAAGGGCCCTTCCCAATCGTTAGCAGGGTAGGCAATACCTCCTACAAGTTGCAACTGACAGCATGGCTCAAAATTCACAATGTCTTCCATGTAAATAACTTAAAAGTCTACCACTCAAATATGTAAGATGCTTCTCGAAATGTTCCAACTCGACTACCCCCAACTAAAGCCTTATATGACAAGTGAGTTGAAACCATTCTAGCGGATCATAAGACAAAGCTACCCAACAGAGTAAAGCAAACCAAGTACTTGGTGAAGTGATGAAATCTTCTATGAACAGAAGCCAGTTGGGAGTCTAAAGACACCCTACAACATAAAGAAGTCATCATTAAAGCCTACCAATAAGCGTTAACGAGGGTGTCGATAATTTAAGTGGGGCAAAATCTCACGAGCGATTGTCACTCAACCGCAACATCTTTACTCTACAAATCTTTCTCGCTTTTACTTACTTGTACAAATATTTAGTAGCCTATTTTGCCTTGATTTAGTGTCATTTTGCTTGAGAAATGTAAGCAAAAATAGTTTGTAACCCTGTAGAATAATCACTCACTGCATAGAGCTAAAATTGCCAAAAATAGCTCTATTTTTTAGATATTGTAACAACCACTCTGAGAAAATGTTAGCCATCTCAACACCTTAGAACCACCAGGGTGACACAGGATTAGATGGGGTTTCGATTATATGTCAGGTGTGAGTATTCATCACAAGTTGAAATTGACTTACGTCTGACACCTTAGGAACCATTGTTTGTGGGCTTGTGACCATTCATACAGCACTCTAAAGTCATGTTTCACTCATTTCTCTCTTTTATCTATTCACTCAATATGTTCAATGAATTACTTGTAAAGTTCCCTCTTTGAGAGATGTCAGGACTTGTCCGTCACTCGCTTTCAAGCTAATTAACTTCCCTTTTGCAAGTCCTTCGGGACCAGCACAAGGTTGTAAGTGAGCTGACCCTTTACAGATGAATAATACTTAGGCATTTCATGACTTAGGCAATCGTAGCTAAGTCCAATACATCGAAGCAATTCACTACTTAGGTAATTCCAGCTAAGTCTTTAAGTTTGTCGTAAGGGTGCTGCACGACTCAAGCAATTTTAGCTAAGTCCATGATAGTAAGGTGGCAGCTTCTTCCTTTCCCAGGCAGAGCTAGGCGCTACCTATCCCACCCACCTCCCCACCGACCACACCTGCTACCTCACCCTATCCTGCGATGATTTATAGGAACCAATCATTGTCCTCAACTACCTCACTGCTATAGCCTCCAGCCCCTGCTAGTGGACAGATTAGGGAAGATAAGGAAAGACAAGAGCACTGCTTTTCGATCTCCCTCCTCGTCTTCGCTATTGCAACTGGTGTTCGCCATCTTTGTGACGCTATCAACAATGCCCGTAAGAACAGTTGCGCATCTCCTCCATGGTCCTTATTGACATTCATCTCCTTCTTTTGTGTTACCGATGGTTATGGACTAGGAAGAACCCCCTATGGTGAGCAGCATCCACTCCTCTCTACAATAACATCACCCATCATTGGCGTTGTAAGTATCACCCGCTACTAGACTTCCTACTTCACTACCCTCCTCGGTCGCGAATCGAAACTAGATAAGAGAGAGAACTCCATGGCTTTGCCCTCGCCAACGTCCAACCCTTCATCGCCAGCTACCACTTCGACCAACTTGTTGTTGCCCACAATGGGAACCTCATCAACTACCACGTTGCCACCTCCTCCTGCCACCACCTCCTCATCTTTCTTATCACTGATAAGCTCTTTGTCGCCTGACAAATCGCTCTCTACCTCGAGAGCCCCATCCCACTTGCTAGTGATTGAGGACGGAAAGGATGACCCCTTGTCAGCAAGTAAGGGAACATAGTAGCCATGCAATTTCCTTTCAGCAATCAATGGTGCTTACTTTCATTGAAGCTCATCCCACAAAATAACAGCTTCTATCTTCCCCTTGTTGCTGCAGCTTCCCATAACCTAGTCGGTCACACTGCCTAATCTGCAACAAGCACTTCAGCAAGGCAAATATTCCCTTCACAAACACCAATAATAGCCACATGATCGACTCTCGGCGATCAGTGATGCTACTTCCATCATAGATATATCTCAGTCCAAGAACCACAACCCCTTTATTGCGGACACACATCTAAATCCTTTAAATTGGAACATATTATCATAATGTCGATATCTGTTAGGACTGAGTTGGCACTAAGAGGTGGGGTGAATTAGTGCAAGTGTTTTAAGAGACTTGGTTTGAAAAATATACTTGAGTAAAAGCCAAAACCAAAAGTGTTTCTCTTAGTATCCGTCAAGATCAAATTTGAGAGTGATTTAAACTTGACCGAATGAAGAATCTTGATTTAGTTAAGGAATGTTGAAATAAAAAGCAAGTTAAAAGAGAATAAGTAAGGAAGGCTCACATAATTTATAATGGTCCGTTCAACAACTTAACCTACATCCACTTCCCGAGTCCTCCTTTGTCGAGGCCCATCAGTATCCATTAATGATCTTCTTCCATGGGTGAAGATCAAAACTCTTTATACCTTTTTCCTTTTCCCAGGCCCAGGAAAAGGAGCTTTATAATTTTTCACTCTTCCCTTCAACTCACTTTACACTTGAAGCACATAAGGGAAGCTGTCAAATTTTATGGAATTTTTTCAAAAATTTTCACTTCTTTTTCTTCATATTCTTTCTATTCAATGCAAGAATACTTAGTATATTTATAGGTCCCAATTAGCTTCAAAAAATAAAGCCAAAATTCACTCTTTTTTGAAAAAATCGACTATGGGCAGTACTACCATTAGTGGTACCACCATCGCTAACTACCATCGGGAATCCCAAAATAGTACTTTTAGTAATTTTTTCATACCTGACTCGTACCTTCTATTGACCCCTTTTCATGTCAATGAAATGAGCTTAACCTGAGCTCAAATCTAACCCAAAGTATTCCCAATTGCCTCTCATTTAGTTAATTTAGATTTCCTTAAATTTAACTTAATTAGGACTCTAAACACATGATTCTAACTATGTATGATATACTAAGATATAATTGCAGTCATTCTTATTGTCCGATACATCAATCGATCTTTCAAACTCCTAATGAACTTTTCAATATTCTCTAGCGAACTCTCAATGAGTCTCTCGATCATCTTTTAGTGAACTCCCGATGCACTCCCGACAAGCTCCCAATTACCTTTGGCGAGCTCCCAACGAACTCTCGGTAAGCCCTGATCACCTTCAGCGAGCTTTCGACGATCTCTCGGTGAGTTCTCACTTCATCGTCTGAAACTTAGCCGATGTAATTAATCCTACATTACTCATCTTTAACACAAATTAGATCATAAAACTCATCAATTGATTTCATCATCAAAATATGAGATTTAATAACATCATCTATGTCTAACGCTCTGGTTATTATTCCTGTAGGGAATAATAGTTCTTCTCAGCATGCAGGACTAATCTCTACCAATATTGCAACTCTAGTACCTTTCAAATTATCTAAGGGCAGCAACTATGCATCTTGGCAAGCATAATTTTCTAATCTTATATTTGGATATGACCTCCTAAGCTACATCGATGGTTCTCTTAGTTGTTTGCCAAAAAGAATTTTGATACTAGGAGAACTCAATCTAGTACCAAATCCTACTCACAAATTATGGTTACATCAAAATCGCCTTATCCTCTAAGTAATTCAAGTCTCAGTTACTACTTTCATCACCCCTTTGATATCTTCATGTAACCCCATAGTGAAAGCGTGATCCAAGTTGTAAACCACCATAGTCAATCGCTTTCGAACTCACATACTTAGTCTCCTCTCCACTATGTTGAAAATCAAATAAGAGGGAATTACTATTATTGACTATCTATAAAATGTAAAAGTTATCATCGAGGACTTGGCTTTGATAAGTCATTCCCTCATTGATGAAGAAGTCATAGTTCATACTCTCAATGTTCTCAGAGTGAATATAAAGAATTAGCAGCAACAATTCAGGCGTATGATTCATCAATGTCATTCGAAGAACTCCACGACAAGCTAGCTGACTATGAGACATATGAAACATGACAATAAGGGGCTAGAACCGATTATCACAGCCCAAGTCAATCAAAAATCTAAGAGAAGGAGCTACCAAAATACCAAGAGCATCAACAAAGGATCAACCAACATGCCTCCTAGACATATAGGTAATACACAAACTTATCCCCAACAATTTTACAATCCAAACTTCAACAACTATCAAGGTGGCAACTTCAGTAACAATCAGCAATCCCGACATCTTGACAATCCAAACCAACAAAGAGTTGGCTGTAAATTGTATGATAAAGTCAAACACTCGGCTAGCCTTCGTGCTACATTCAATTGGCCTCAAGCGAATACCATGACTACTTCTTTCACGCCCCCCAAATATTTACATTCGAAAGGTGTGAACCCATTATAAATAAAAAATGTTATAATTCCTCCATTTTTAAAGCTAGGATCCAAACTAATATTTGAGGATATAAAAGAAGTATTCAAACATTGTTCATAACTTATAAAACCTGAGCAATTTATGATTATATACCACATCACTCAATAATCCACAAAACTCAAACTAACTTAACAAAAACATTAACCACACTTATAAATCCACTAGTGTCAAAAATCTATACAATTGAAAAACCAACCATTTACTCTAAATTCATATCATTGTAGACTAAACTTAACATTCCAAAAACTCTAACGTGAGAGATCATTTAAAGCTTTTACATGATACGTTAAATCAGATTTATCAATAATATTTCATTATATACAAAATATACTTATACAAAAACCACAATGTATCACACAACAAAATTTGCCTAAAATTTGAATTGCATTCCTCTGCCTTAGCCCAATTCTAACTTTTTCCAACAATAACAAGTTAACTTGAAAAATTTATATACCAACAGAATGAACATATAAAGCTCAACAAATGACTAACATATCAAAGGTAAAGAAGGCTAGTTTTAAACAAACTTAGTATCAAAATACAAAGCAGAGATACAAGAAATCATGAATATCAGCCCATTAGATACATAATTATAAATATTATTTTATTCAAAATATATTTGGTTCATAACAAATTGAATAAAGAGCAATTGGAGTATATCAATGACATAAGAAGTATTTCAGAGCATACCAAAGGTGTATAGGATATTTCAGAGCATATCAATAGTAAACGGAATATGTCGAAACATATCAATGGCATATAAAATGTTTTGGAATATATCAATGACAAATGAAACATTTCAGAACATATCAAAGGTGTATAATATGTTTCAGAATATATCAATAGCATATGAAATATTTCAGAGTATATCGAATACGTAAACATTTTGCACAATAAAGGTATTGAGTTATTTCAGAGTTTATCAAATCAACAAATAAGGAACAAAAGCTCAAATATCATATTAGACATAATATTTATTTCATTCTTATCTAAAGTGCACAAACAAACTTATAATCAATGCGTTGGATATCATATCAAAGTCATAGATGGTGGTGTGGGATCATGATAGGACACAAGTAGGGTTGAGTCCTAATCATCATAGTACTAGTCAATAAAAATCCTGTTAGATTGTAATAAAGCCACTCATATCTTATAAAGGAGTATGGCTAGGGTTTAGATTATCCCTTAGGGCATAGTAGTCACCGCCCCTTACTGGGCAAGTCAAATAGAGTTTTCCCCTGCTTAGGTCGGCTATAGAGCCAACCTAGGTGCCACTTGTTCTTATTAAGGTAAGATGGCTATAGGAGGGGCAAAAGGATAATTCTACTTAGACAAGTGCCCCCTTAGGCTAGGACTTTGATCCCTATTTAAGATGTAGCTACCCCCCCTCTTTTAATCAAGTAATTATCATTTTCAATTCAGCCTTTAGCCATCATCCATGCCTTCACATTCCCAAACAATTCCCACAATTGCTATGACATGCTGTCACGGGCTTAGCTGAATTTTGCCTAAGCTGTGCGGCACCCATGCGTGTCCGTCCACAAAAGTCAGCCCTCCCCGAGATCTCCTAAAGTCCTATGGACTTACAAAAAGAGAAAATGAGCCAGAAGAAGCAATTCCCACGGGATCCACAAGCAACTGCTCAAGAAAACACTTTATAAAGCCAAAATACAAATTACACCTATGGACATTACAAACTCAGAGAGGTTGCACACAAAGGATAATGGTCCATTACAAACCGAAGTCCCCACAAGTGCTTAGAAGACACACTTGTATTTACAAGCCAAACTTGGTCATAAAGCAAATCAAACTAGGGCTGCTAAGCCTACTGCAAACCCGCTTCTTATTGTACAAGATATGTACCTAAACCGAAGGACACAGACTAACACAAGCATTTCATTGAACACATTGTTTACATTATTGTCCATGATATTCTCCCCCACTTATTCCTTCAATGTCCTCGTCGAAGCCACTATAGACGCTGCATCTCCTTGCATTCTGCTGAATCTTTAATCTTCTGCTTTGGCTACAACATGCCCCTATGGCTCCTAGCCGCTCTCCGCCGCTGTTGTTGAGTTGTCGAACTCTGATCTGCCATGCTGCTTCAACTCACCAATGACTGAATCTGGTATGGGGTTGGCTGAGTTGCATTGATCCTTGTTGGTTCTCGTGGATCCCTTTGATGAAGGAAAAGACCTGCCTTATTATGCGCCAGTATCGTAGTATACTCATATTGCTTGAACTGGGTGGATGCTTGTTGGAGCTTTAATAAGCATCGCCTCGTAGACTTTGAAGTTTTTAAGGTCCTTTCTCCATAATGTTTACCCATTGAACCTTCTACCGCTGTTAGTTGTCACTTCCAAGTATGTTCGCATCACTCCCTCTTAGTCAATTGGGAAATGAAGTGGAAAAACTACTCTTAGTAGTACTGATCACCAATGGTGAGGATTTGATAACCATTGTCTTCCATAAGCTTTCTTTGAAGGGTCACTGAACTTGTGCAGAGCTCCCCTGCTTGGATAAGTAAGAGAATTGGGATACTTGACTTCACCTATTCTCTTTGTAGTTGAGAAGGTAAGGTTACTTGGCTTCGCTCACCTCCTCGAGTTAAGAGAATTGCGGTACTCGATTTCGCCCATCCTCTCGAGTTGAGAAGGCAAAGGTTACTCGATTTTACCTACCTCCTCGAGTTTGTACTTCATGCATTGAGCTGGTTACTAACATTCGCCCGCTCTTTGCTCACACTTCTGAAGCACTTGAAGTGGTTGCACTCCTTATGTTGGGTTAGCTACTGTGATTCGCCTTCCCACTGCCATTGAACTTCTGGAATACAAGAAGTTTTGCCCGAAAAGAGTAAAAAGTTTATCCCAACTTGGAGTAAGTCTTTGATAGATCTGGTCACCTTTGGGATTGTACCGTCTTCTCCATCACCTTTGCTGCCTACTCCTCTTGAGTAGAAAGGTACAATACCATGTACTGCCTACTTGGTCGAGCACTCCTGCATCAACCCGAAGTCCCTTAATTTTGGCTATCTTGATGAGAAGCCCATCGACATCGGTCTTATGAAGTTTCTTAGCCTCTGCCTTTCTACCTTGTCTTGGTATTTGGAGTTTGCCTTTGCATTCTCCACCTCCTCGGCCCCTTTTACGACCAATTCTCTCCCTTGATGAGAGCAAGGGATCGATGATGCCACGGAAGTCCCACATCTGTGGTACCATGGTGCTGCCAAGCCCATAGCACTACTATCCGTTATCTTGCATCGGTAGATCTGTCTCGGCGGCACTGTGGAGCTCCTCCGAGTCCACCTCCTTTCTAACCAACTCTTTTCTTTTGGGTAGCTAAGCCCCGCTGGACTTGTCGTCGCTTCCTCGCCCCTTTTGACCACCTGTTTCGACGCTACTGTGTCCTCCTAGTAGTTCTCCTTGGTCGATGGAGAGACAGGCTGCAACTCTCATGCATGGCCTCCGCCATCTTGTTGCAGGGCTCGCATCGATTCTATTCTTCTTAGCATCCTTGGTAGCAATGTTCGCTTACTCGGTCTTGTCCTCTGACTTGCCGGGCTCCCTTAAGCGAATGTGAGCACTGAAGTAGTCCAACTCTCCAGCTGCTCCGATAATACCTTAGTATAATCAAGTCCCCTCCATGGGACTCACTGGTACTTGCAATCTGACTACTCCCTCGGTGGTACATAACCCCCATATTGTCACGGACAACAATGTAAACAAGGTATTCGATGAAATGCTTGTGTTAGTCCGTGTCCTTCGGTTTAGGTACATATCTTGTACAACAAGAAGCGGGCTTGCAGTAGGCTTGGAAGCCCTAGTTTGATTTGCTTTATGGCCAAGTTTGGCTTGTAAATACAAGTGTGTCTTATAAGCACTTGTGGGGACTCGGTCTGTAGTGGACCATTATCCTTTGTATGCAACCTCTCTGAGTTTGTAATGTCCATGAGTGTAATTTGTATTTTGACTTTATAAAGTGTTTTTTCTTGAGCAGTTGCTTGTGGATCCCGTGGAAATTGCTTCTTTTGGCCCGTTTTCTCTTTTTGAAAGTCTGTGGGATTTTAGGAGATCTCGGGGAGGGCTGACCTTTGCAGATGGACATGCATGGGTGCCGCACGGCTTAGGCAAAATCAGCTAAGCCCGTGACAATGTGGTATCAGAGCGGGACAAGCACACGCAAAAACACTTGCCATACAAATGTGGGGGACCTAGCTAGGCTGGAGGACCCGACGCAACCGTTTGGGGGGAAACGGACATTGAGATGTAGGGAAAGGAGTCGCTCAGAGGAGCGAGCATCCTGGTTTGGCATTCAAGGAATAGCCAACCCCTTTGCGCGAGAGGCACCACGTGGACAAGCAAGCGAAGAAGAATGCGTAGCACACAAAGATTGGGATGGTTGAGTTTGAGCTATAGCTCGACGTTGGCAACTAAACTTGACGATGCTTAAGGAAAAGCAGGGCGCTTGGTGAAAGATGAGACCGTGCAAGGTGGGAGGTGTTGTGTAACGACCGAAAGAGTTGTGCAAAGCTCACAGAGGTGAGGGGATTGCTAACTCGAAGGATTCGGAACTCATGCATGGGCTTGTACATGGATGACAGAGTGTTCGTGGCCATCCCAAGGCGCGATTAGAACTCGGCACCATGGAGCATCAGAACTTTCTCTTCAACATGGAAAGGATATGTCCGTAGGTGGCTAAAATGTGCAACAAATTCAGCATGTTGCTAGACCTTGAAGGGTGCAGTGGAGACTGTATTGGAGAAGGGTCACAATCTAGCAAGTACATTTGTGGGGGCAGAACAAAGCACAAGTTCAGTAAGACGGAGTAGTCCAAAGGGGATGATGGTCTCCGAAACTTCCAATGGGAAGTATATAAAGAGAAAAGTTGCTCCAGCAGGACAGATATCCAGGAGGGATAAGTCCTAGTTCTCTAGTGGGAGAATCAAGTGCAACGGACTGCACATATTGAGGAAGAGTTTTTCAGGGCTATATCTTCATAAAGCTCAACGGACCGAGTGAGTGACGAAGAGTTGTCGCATGATCTCGAAGGAGGTAATGCATTGGGGGATGCATTTCGAGATCAAGTGGGGGAGCAATCCAAGGCAACATCATATGAAGGCACACTTAGAGTCGAGACAGAAATCGAACTCAACAGAGGGCTGACCCGTAGAATGGTGGACGTGAGGGCCACTATCAACTCAGTGCAAATCGAGGAGCAGAGCGACTTGGGTGGAACTCGGTGAAGTATCCAAGCTGCATGAAGGGAGTCGACATAGAAGATGGAACATGGAGCGGAGGCACGGAGCTTTCCTTAGACAGAGGTCAAGGGCATGAACTCTTGTAGAGGCAAGAGTGGGATCATGTCGTTCCATGGGTTCTTCATTCTGATGGGACAGACTTATTTTGCATGGTGCCAAAGATGAAGGGAGCTTCAAGGCACATGCAAGCTACCTAAGAGATGCATTTGATGGAGTAA
The DNA here is from genome assembly GCA_021527575.1 of Ensete glaucum. Classification (NCBI taxonomy): domain Eukaryota; kingdom Viridiplantae; phylum Streptophyta; class Magnoliopsida; order Zingiberales; family Musaceae; genus Ensete; species Ensete glaucum. Next base: position 8,126,595 of record CM038556.1, read on the forward strand.
CTAAGGTGATTCAACTTGCGGAGGCAAAGTTAGGATCATGAGACCTTAGTACGGGGCAAGAGGACGCAGAGGCGGGTACTCTTGAAGAATATGCCACAGTGTTGCCATTCGAGTTGTCAAGAACAGGAGGTGCATAGCAAGATTGTGTTGGTAGGGGATAGAGGCCCAAGATCCAGACAATGGTGCACCAACTCTAGCGAAGTCAGGGGACTTCAGGAGCTACTAGGCGACAGACTGTCCTAGAGCTATGCTTCGTCCAGGAGTAACCCAGGAGTAGGGGGGGGACGAAGGGGAATTGCCAAGGGAGCGAACTAAAAGTCGGAGATGGCAGAGGCCCTACGATGTGTTGGCAGAGGCCACACGTGGAGAAGTCATAGTCCGAGTTCATCACACGAGAATCTGTATACAATGGAGATGTCACCAGGAGGCGACATGGTGCAGCGGATCGTGGTGGAATAGTTCGTGGCAATGCAATATAGATAATCTTATCCCGTGAGGGACAAAATCATGCGGAGGTATGATCAGGAGTTACTGGGAGCTCCACTTTGGTGTACGACACAACAAGAAGAAGGGCTATGGATTCAAGGAGTGAATACCGTAGTACCGCAGAGGCGGATCTTCATGTGTGCATCAAAGCTTGCATTGGATGAAAGCCTTAGTCATCAGCATATGGGAGCTGTATACCACCGAGGAAGAAGTCCAAGTGCACGTACCAGTGAGTCCCATGGAGGGGGACATGATCATGTGAATGATCAGGAGCTGATGGGAGCTCCACTTCGGTGAACAATGCAACGGCAAGAAGGGCTGTGGATTCAAGGAGTGAATGCCACAGTACCGCAGAGGCGGGTCTTCCGTGTGTATGCATCGAAGCTTGCATCAGATGAAAGCCTTGGTCGTCAGCATATGGGGGCTGTGTACCACCGAGGGAGTAGTCAGATTGCAAGTACCAGTGAGTCCCATGGAGGGGACTTGATTAACTGGAGCAGTTGGAGAGTTGGACTGCTTCAGTGCTCACATTCGCTTAAGGGAGCCCGGCAAGTCAGAGGACAAGGCCGAGTAAGCGAACGTTGCTACCAAGGAAGCTAAGGAGAACAGAATCGGCACGAGCCCTGCAACAAGATGGCGGAGGCCATGCATGAGAGTTGCAGTCTGTCTCTCCATCGACCAAGGAGAACTGCTAGGAGGACACAGTGGTGTCGAAGCAGGTGGTCGAAAGGGGCGAGGAAGCGACGACGAGTCCAACGGGGCTCAGCTACCCAAAAGAAAAGCGTCGGTTAGAGAGGAGGTGGACTCGGAGGAGCTCCACAGTGCCACAGAGGCAGATCTACCGATCGCGAAGGAAGGGATGAAGATGCAAGGTAACGGATAGTAGTGCTATGGGCTTGGCGCCATGGTACCGCAGATGCAGGACTTCCGTGAAGTCATCAATCCCTTGCTCTCATGAAGGGACAACATTAGTCGTAAAAGGGGCTAAGGAGGTGTACAGAGGTAGACTCCAAGTACCAAGACGAGGCAGAAGGGCAGAGGCCAAGAAACTTCATAAGACCGATGTCGATGGACTTCTCATCCAGATAGCCGAAATTAAGGGACTTCGGGTTGATGCAGGAGTGCTTGACCGAGAGGCAAGTAGGCGACATGGTCTGCCTTTCTACTCAAGAGGAGAAGGCGGCAAAGGTGATGGAGAAGATGGTACAATCCCAAAGGCGACCAGACCTATCAAAGACTTACTCCAAGTTGGAGGACTCCAAGTTGGGGTAAACTTTTGCTCTTTTCGGGCAAAACTTCTTGCATTCCAGAAGTTCAATGGCAGTGGGAAGGTGAATCACAGTAGCTAACCCAATGCAAGGAGTGCAACCACTTCAAGTGCTTCAGAAGTGTGAGCAAAGAGCAGGCGAATGCTAGTAACCAGCTCAATGCATGAAGTACAAACTCGAGGAGGCAGGCGAAATCAAGTAACCTTTGCGAGGCGAAATTGAGTAACCTTTGCCTTCTCAACTCGAGAGAATGGGCGAAACCGAGTACCCCAGTTCTCTTAAGTCGAGGAGATGAGAGAAGCCACTTTACCTTCTCAACTATGAAGAGAATGGGTGAAGTCAAGTATCCCAGTTCTCTTACTTATCCAAGCAGGGGAGCTCTGCACAAATTCAGTGACCCTTCAAAGAAAGCTTAAGACAAAGGTTGTCAAATCCTCACCGTTGGTGATCAGTACTATTGAGAGTAGTTTTTCCACTTCATTTCCCAATTGACTAAGAGGGAGTGATGTGAACATACTTGGAAGTGACAACTAACAGCGAAAGAAGGTTCAATGGGCAAATATTATGGAGAAAGGACCTTAAAAAACTTCAAAGTCTGTGAGGCGATGCTCGTTAAAGCTCCAACAAGCATCTACCCAGTTCAAGCAATATGAGTATACTACAATACTGGCACATCATAAGACAGGTATTTTCCTTTATCAGAGGGATCCGCGAGAACCAACAAGGATCAGCACAACTCAGCCAACCCCACACCAGATTCAGTCATTGGTGAGTTGAAGCAGCATGGCGGATTAGAGTTCGACTACTCAACAACAGCGGCGGAGAGCGACTAGGAGCCAAAGGCGTGTTGCGCCAAAGCGAAGATTAAAGATTCGGCAGAATGCGAGGAGATGCAGCGTCTACAGTGGCTTCGACGAGGACGTCGAAGGAATAAGTGGGGGAGAATGTCACGGACAACAATGTAAACAAGGTATTCGATGAAATGCTTATGTTAGTCCGTGTCCTTCGGTTTAGGTACATATCTTGTACAATAAGAAGTGGGCTTGCAGTCGGCTTGGAAGCCCTAGTTTGATTTGCTTTATGGCCAAGTTTGGTTTGTAAATACAAGTGTGTCTTATAAGCACTTGTGGGGACTCGGTCTGTAGTGGACCATTATCCTTTGTGTGCAACCTCTCTGAGTTTGTAATGTCCATGGGTGTAATTTGTATTTTAGCTTTATAAAGTGTTTTTTCTTAAGCAGTTGCTTGTGGATCCCGTGGAAATTGCTTCTTTTGGCCCGTTTTCTCTTTTTGTAAGTCTGTGGGATTTTAGGAGATCTCGGGGAGGGCTGACCTTTACGGATGGACATGCATGGGCACCGCACGGCTTAGGCAAAATCAGCTAAGCCCGTGACAATATGCTGACTACCAAAGCTTTCATTTGATGTAAGCTTCGATGTATACACACGGAAGACCCACCTGCATGCATCAATCCAGCCCTTCTTGTCATTGCACAGTGGAGGTCTCCCGATCATTCATATGATTACGTCCTCCTCCATGGGACCCACTTGGACTTCTTCCTCGGTACTCCCATATTCGATGACTAAGGCTTTCATGCAATGCACATGCACCGCCCACCACTATGACATTCACTCCTTGAATCCATAGCCCTTCTTCTTGTTGTGTTGTACACCAAAGTGGAGCTCCCAGTAACTCCTGATCATACCTCCGCTTGAGTTTTGTCCCTCACGAGACAAGATTGCATGTATTGCATTGCCTGTATTGCATTGTCTCAAAGCGGAGTGTTGGCAATTCCCTACGATGTGTTGGCAGAGGCAATGCAATACAGGCAATCTTGTCCCGTGAGGGACAAAATCATGCAGAGGTATGATCAGGAGTTACTGGGAGCTCCACTTTGGTGTATGACACAACAAGAAGAAGGGCTATGGATTCAAGGAGTGAATGAGTACCAGAGGCGGTCTTCGTGTGCATCAAAGCTTGCATTGGATGAAAGCCTTAGTCATCAACATATGGGAGTCAGACACCACCGAGGAAGAAGTCCAAGTGCACGTGAGTCCCATGGAGGGGACATGATCATGTGAATGATCGGAGCGGAGCTCCACTGAACAATGCAACAGAAGAAGGGCTGGATTCAAGGAGTGAATGCTGCATCGCAGGCGGTCTTCCGTATATACATCAAGCTTGCATCGATGAAAGCCTTGGTCGAGATATTGTACCACCGAGGGAGTAGTCGATTGCAGTACCGGTGAGTCCCATGGAGGGACTTGATTAACCGGAGCGCTTGGAGAGTTGGATGCTTGCTCACATTCGCAAGGGAGCCCGCAAGTCGAGGACAAGGCCGAGTGGCGAACGTTGCTACCAAGGAAGCTAAGGAGAAGAATCGACGAGCCTGCAACAAGATGGCTGAGGCCATGCATGAGAGTTGCAGTCTGTCTCTCCATCGACCAAGGAGAACTGCTAGGAGGACACAGTGGTGTCGAAGCAGGTGGTCGAAAGGGGCGAGGAAGCGACGACGAGTCCAACGGGGCTCAGCTACCCAAAAGAAAAGCGTCGGTTAGGGAGGAGGTGGACTCGGAGGAGCTCCACAGTGCCACAGAGGTAGATCTACCGATCGCGAAGGAAGGGATGAAGATGCAAGGTAACGGATAGTAGTGCTATGGCTTGGCGCCATGGTACGCAGATGCGGACTTCCGTGAAGTCATCGATCCCTTGCTCTCATGAAGGGACAGCATTGGTCGTAAAAGGGGCCAAGGAGGTGGAGAGTGCAGAGGCAAACTCCAAGTACCAAGACGAGGCAGAAGGGCAGAGGCCAAGAAACTTCATAAGACCGATGTCGATGTGCTTCTCATCCAGATAGCCGAAATTAAGGGACTTCGGGTTGATGCAGGAGTGCTCGACCAAGGAACGAAGTAGGCAGTACATGGTATTATACCTTTCTACTCAAGAGGAGTAGGCGGCAAAGGTGATGGAGAAGTCGGTACAACCCCAAAGGCGACGGATCTATCAAAAGTTTACAGCCTCTGCCAACACATCGTAGGGCCTCTGCCATCTCCGACTTTTAGTTCGCTCCTTGGCAATTCCCCTTCGTCCCCCTCATTCCTGGGTTACACCTAGGCGAAGCATAGCTCTAGGACGGTCGCCTAGTAGCTCAAGTCCCCGACTTCGCTAGAGTGGGTGCACCATTGTCCGGATCTTAGGCCTCTATCCCCTACACAATCTTGCTATGCACCTCTTGTTCGACAACTTGAATGGCAACTGGCATATTCTTCAAGAGTACTCGCCTCTGTGTCCTCTTGCCCGTACTAAGGTCTCATGATCCTAACTTTGCCTCCGCAAGTTGAATCACCTTAGTTACTCCATCAAATGCATCTTTGAGGTAGCTTGCATGTGCCTTGAAGCTCCCTTCATCTTTGGCACCATGCAAAAATAAGTCTGTCTCATCAGAATGAAGAACCCATGGAACGACATGATCCCACTCTTGCCTCTACAAGAGTTCATGCCCATGACCTCTGTCAAAGGAAAGCTCCATGCCTCCGCTCCATGTTCCATCTTCTATGTCGACTCCTTCATACGACTTGGATACTTCACCGAGTTCCACCCAAGTCGCTCTGCTCCTCGATTTGCACTGAGTTGATAGTGGCCCTCACGTCCACCATTCCACGGGTCAGCCCTCTGTTGAGTTCGATTTCTGCCTCGACTCTAAGTGTGCCTTCATATGATGTTGTCTTGGATTGCTCCCCCACTTGATCTCGAAATGCATCCCCCAATGCATTACCTCCTTCGAGATCATGCGACAACTCTTAAATCGCTCACTCGGTCCGTTGAGCTTTATGAAGATATAACCCACGAGAAACTCTTCCTCAATATGTGCGATCGTTGCACATGATTCTCCAACTAGAGAACTAGGACTTATCCCTCCTGGATATCTGTCCTGCTGGAGCAACTTTTCTCTTTATATACTTCCCATTGGAAGTTTCGGAGACCATCATCCCCTTTGGACTACTCCGTCTTACTGAACTTGTGCTTTGTTCTGCCCCCACAAATGTACTTGCTAGATTGCGACCCTTCTCCAATACAGTCTCCACTGCACCCTTCAAGGTCTAGCAACATGCTGAACTTGTTGCACATTTCAGCCACCTACGGACATATCCTTTCCATGTTGAAGAGAAAGTTCTGATGCTCCATGGCGCCGAGTTCTAATCGCGCCTTGGGATGGCCACGAACACTCTGTCATCCGTGTACAAGCCCTTGCATGAGTTCCGAATCCTTCGAGTTAGCAATTCCCCTCACCTCTGTGAGCTTTGCATAACTCTTTCGGTCGTTACACAACACATCCCACCTTGCACGGTCTCATCTTTCACCAAGCACCCTGCTTTTGCCTTAAGCACCGTCAAGTTTAGTTGCCAACGTCGAGCTATAGCTCAAACTCAACCATCCCAGTCTTTGTGTGCTACGCATTCTTCTTCGCTTGTTTGTCCTCGTGGTGCCTCTCGCGCAAAGGGGTTGGCTATTCCTTGAATGCCAAACCAGGATGCCCGCTCCTCTGAGCGACTCCTTTCCCTACATCTCAATGTCCGTTTCCCCTAAACGGTTGCACGTGCTAGCTGTCCTCCACACAGCCTAGCTAGGTCCCCCACATTTGTATGGCAAGTGTTTCTGCGTGTGCTTGTCCTGCTCTGATACCACATTGTCACGGGCTTAGCTGATTTTGCCTAAGCGGCACCCATGCGTGTCCGTCCGCAAAGGTCAGCCCTCCCCGAGATCTCCTAAAATCCCACAGACTTACAAAAAGAGAAAACGGGCCAGAAGAAGCAACTCCCACGGGATCCACAAGCAACTGCTCAAGAAAAACACTTTATAAAGCCAAAATACAAATTACACCCATGGACATTACAAGCTCAGAGAGGTTGCACACAAAGGATAATGGTCCACCACAGACCGATGTCCCCACAAGTGCTTATAAGATACACTTGTATTTACAAGCCAAACTTGGCCATAAAGCAAATCAAACTAGGGCTTCCAAGCCTACTGCAAGCCTGCTTCTTGTTGTACAAGATATGTACATAAACCGAAGGACACGGACTAACACAAGCATTTCATCGAACACCTTGTTTACATTGTTGTCCGTGACAATGTGTGGCCTCTGCCAACACATCGTAGGGCCTCCGCTATCTCTAATTTTTAGTTCGCTCCCTTGGTAATTCCCCTTCGTCCGCCCACTCTTGGGTTACACCTAGACGAAGCATAGCTCTAGGACAGTCTGTCGCCTAGTAGCTCCTGAAGTCCCCTGACTTCGCTAGAGTTGGTGTACCATTGTCTGGATCTTGGGCCTCTATCCCCTACCAACATAATCTTGCTATGCACCTCTTGTTCCTGACAACTCGAATAGCAACATTGTGGCATATTCTTCAAGAGTACCCGCCTCTACGTTCTCTTACCTCATACTAAGGTCTCATGATCCCAACTTTGCCTCCGCAAGTTGAATCACCTTAGTTACTCCATCAAATGAATCTCTGAGGTAGCTTGCATGTGCCTTGAAGCTCCCTTCATCTTTGGCACCATGCAAAATAAGTCTGTCCCACCAGAATGGAGAACCCATGGAACGACATGATCCCACTCTTGCCTCTACAAGAGTTCATGCCCTTGACCTCTGTCTAAGGAAAGCTCTGTGCCTCTGCTCCATGTTCCATCTTCTACGTCGACTCCCTTCATGCGGCTTGGATACTTCACTGAGTTCCACCCAAGTTGCTCTGCTCCTCGATTTGCATTGAGTTGATAGTGGCCCTCACGTCCACCATTCCACGGGTCAGCCCTCTGTTGAGTTTGATTTCTGCATCGACTCTAAGTGTATATATGATGTTGCCTTGGATTGCTCCCCCACTAGATCTCGAAATGCATCCACCAATGCATTACCTCCTTCAAGATCATGCGACAACTCTTCGTCGCTCACTCGGTCCGTTGAGCTTTGTGGAGATATAACCTTGAGGAACTCTTCCTCAATATATGCAGTCCGTTGCACATGATTCTCCCACTAGAGAACTAGGACTTATCCCTCCTGGATATCTGGCCTGCTGGAGCAACTTTTCTCTTTACATACTTCCCACTGGAAGTTTCGGAGACGACCATCCCCTTTGGACTACTCCGTCTTGCTGAACTTGTGTCTTGTTCTGCCCCTGCAAATGTACTTGCTAGATTACGACTCTTCTCCAATACAGTCTCCATTGCACCCTTCAAGGTCTAGCAACATGCTGAACTTGTTACATATTTTAACCGCCTACGGATATATCCTTTCCATATTGAAGAGAAAGTTTTGATGCTCTATGGCACCGAGTTCCGATCGCGCCTTGGAATGGCCACGAACACTCCATTATCCGGGTACAAGCCCTTGCATGAGTTTCGAATCCTTCGAGTTAGGAATTCCCCTCACCTCTGTGAGCTTTGCACAACTCTTTCGGTCGTTACACAACACCTCTCACCTTGCACGGTCTCATCTTTCACTAAGCGCCCTGCTTTGTCTTGAGCACAAGCAAAAAGAGAAAACGGGCCAGAAGAAGCAATTCCCACGGGATCCACAAGCAACTACTCAAGAAAATACTTTATAAAGTCAAAATACAAATTACACCTATGAACATTACAAACTCAAAGAGGTTGCACACAAAGGATAATGGTCCATTACAAACCGAAGTCCCCACAAGTGCATATAAGACACACTTGTATTTACAAGCCAAAGTTGGCCATAAAGTAAATCAAACTAGGGCTGCTAAGCCTACTACAAGCCCGCTTCTTGTTGTATAAGATATATACCTAAACCAAAGGACACAGACTAACACAAGTATTTCATCGAACACCTTGTTTACATTATTGTCCGTGACATGTGCCTCCACCTTCCACCCCAGCCGTAGATCAAATCAATCTGTCGTTGCCCCCTGCATTTGATCTGAAGTTCGGGTATATTTTTATAACCCATGCCTCTTCAATACTGTAAGATCCTTCATATTATATGTGGGAGAAGTTTTTCAAAGTTTTTTTGCTGTAATTTTTTACCATTGCAAACATTATTGTCATTGTAAAGGTGAGACACTGTAGAAATTTTTAGCCGATTGTTGCTTCTTGAAACTAAACTTTTAGTCACCATTTTTAGTTGAAACTTTTATACAATTTCATAAATCATCTCAGCTTTCATCTAAGACTAATCTTGTGAAAAACCTCATTCTAGATCTAGACTTATAGTATTGTGATTCTTCATTATACAGTACTAAAATTTTATAGCATAGAATCTGCCTTCCATTTATTGGCCTCTTGAAACCTGACTTTTATTGATCCTTTTTGGCTGAAATTTTTAGACAATTCTCAAGATCAAGTTACCTTTCATCTGAATTTAATTTCACTGAAATCTCCTTTTGGAACCAGTTTTCTTGTGCAATCTTTCACCATCACGCAGTTTTAGAATTTTACGATGAAGGAATCTACCTTACATCTTTTACCCTATTTCCCTACCGTTATGCTGCCAAAATTTTATCAAAATTTCTACTGATATTGATAACATTAAACCAAGGGTTTTTATATAATTTTCTTAAACTTTCCCGGGAATTTATGTTGAGAAATCATCATTTCTCCAACGTAAAAACTGGTTCAGCAGGACTGCACATTGTAGCACTTCTTTTCATTGAATTCTATCAGATTTGAGTGCTATTTTTTATGAGATTTTGGACTCTCTTTTTCTCATCTCTAAACCCTACCATCCTCACTAAAAACCCTTCCAAATATTACCATAAACTGAATCCAAATAGCCCCAAATCAGCCACCTAAATCAGCCACTTAAATCAGCCTACTTCCTTATCGATTCACTTATCTTTTTAGCCAACTTTCCTTACCGAGACACCTACCTTTGCTGCCATCTATCCGAGATCTAAAATTAATTTTCCTAACCTTTATCAACTTCCATCATAGCCCTAAAAACCACACCAATTTATAGCCTAAACTCCATAAACCGTAGCCCCAAATCTGCCCTAAACTGCAGTCTACTTCCACCAAAATAAATCCACCTTCCAACCGGTCACCCCTTCTCCAAAATTTCTATTCCACTAACCCAACAATAGAAAAAAAATCTCAATATTACAGATCTTGAGACATATACTATGGCATTAGAGAAGGCTATCAATGCAAAGCTTGAAGCTTTTGGAAACCGCATGGAAGAGAAAATGCAATCCCTTTTCGCCGAATTCAGCTTTGGCCGACTATCGAACCCAAGGAAATCATAATATGGAGAAACTTCAGATCGGCAAGACGATCCTCAAGAATATGGCCACATTATCTCTAATCTCAATAATCCATGCATAAAGGTTGACTTCCCTAGATGGGAAGGAGACCCGATCGGGTGGATCTCGCGCGCGGAGTGTTATTTTTGGTTCTACCGAACCGCCGACACCACATGGGTGGAGATTGCTACCATCCACCATGAGGGAGATGCTATTTAGTGGTTTAATTAGTTTAAGCACACCCATGGAGGACTCTCTTGGCAGTGATTCAAGGAAGGATTACTAGACTGCTTCGGACCAATTGATTTCAATAACATCGATGGACAATTGGTAAAGATTCGTTAAACCTCTACAATACAAGAATACCAAACAAGGTTTGTGTGTTTATCTAACCAAACTGAGAATTGATTTGAGAAATAACTTTTAGGTACCTTTATCAAGGGCCTAAAGCTAGAGATCCGAGAGGTAAAGGCACGACAACCGTACACTCTTATGGTGGTGATTTTCTTCACGTGTATCCAGGAAAAACAATTGAACCACAAGGTATGAAGGACAAGGGTCACTCCCTAACTAGCTATGCTGAGGCCTATTGCCCCCTCTACTACCATCCAAGCCCCTACACCAAAAAAGTTGACAAGAGACGAGCTTCACGAATGATCGGCCAAGGAGTTGTGTTGGCGTTGTGACTAACCGTGGAGTCGTAAACATTATTGCAAAAAGGGTCGGCTCCTCGGGATTGAACTAATGGAGAATAAGGACAATGAAACATCTGAAGAAGCCCTTGAACCTAAAGAAGAAGTCATGGAGGAAGAGTCCCAACCGACCAACTACGTAGTGCACGCATTGGCTGGCTATTCCAACCCGCAGATGATAAAAGTTGGAGGACTTATAAAATAGCAACTCATCACCGTTCTCATTGACACGGGCAGCACCTATAACTTCTTTAATAGTAAGGTTATTGCATGTTTGGTTCTTCAAATCGAAGGTTACAACAAGTTTGACGTAAAGGTCACCGATGATCGAATCTTTAATTGTGACTAATGGTGCCCGCGGGTGAAACTACTCCTCCAAGACCAAGAAGTGGTAACTGATTTCTTCCTCCTACCCATTGATGATTATGAAGCCATACTTGGGATCAAATGGCTCATAACACTAGATGATATCTCTTGGGATTTTTCTAAATTAATCATGAAATTTTATTGTAAAGGGAGACAAGTCACGTTACGAGGTAAGCGCGGGAGCCAAATTTCTACTGTTTCATCGCAACAAATGGAGAAAGTTTTATATAAAGCATATAGTGGATTCTTAATGCATATTTAGCATCCATCTATGGGGGAGAATATGCAAAATTCAGATCTTAAGCATGCCTTTTGCTTGAACGAATTCGAAGATATTTTCTTAGAGCCACGCGAGCTACCCCCTAACCGGTTGTATAACCACTATATTCCTATTTTGCGAGGCAAACCTCTGCAAATTTATGACCGTACCACTATCCTCACTTGCAGAAGGATGAGATCGAAATATTGTTAAAGAAATGCTTGACATCGGGGTGATTCGACCGAGCTACAGCCCTTACTCCTCACTGGTGTTGCTAATGCATAAGAAAGATGGTACGTGGCGGATGTGCATTGACTACCGTGCTCTAAACACTATCATCGTCAAGGAAAAATATCCTATCCCATTCATAGATAAACTCTTGGATGAATTAAAAGGAGCCCGAGTCCTCACTAAATTGGATCTCCGATCCGGATAGCATCAGATTTAGGTATGTATTGAAGATATTTTGAAAACTGCATTCTGCATGTATAAGGACTACGAGTTTCTAGTAATTTCTTTCGGACTTATGAATGCTCCTTCTACTTTCCAAAGCCTGATGAATGACATCTTCCAGAGGATTTTATGTAAGTTTGTATTGGTATTCTTTGATGATATTCTTATTTATAGCCCTACACTTGATATACATTTTTAGCACTTACGAACTGTTCTAACGATTCTTCGGGAGAATACTCCTTATGTTAAATAGTCAAAATGCAGCTTATTATAGCATAAATTAGAGTATCCTGGGTACATTATATGAGAGGATGGAGTGGCGGTAGAACCGACAAAGATCGAGGTAATGCAAGGATGGTCGAGACCTACAAACTGTCACGGGCTTAGCTGATTTTGCCTAAGCCATGCGGCACCCATGCGTGTCCGTCCGCAAAGGTCAGCCCTCCCCGAGATCTCCTAAAATCCCACAGACTTACAAAAAGAGAAAACGGGCCAGAAGAAGCAACTCCCACGGGATCCACAAGCAACTGCTCAAGAAAAACACTTTATAAAGCCAAAATACAAATTACACCCATGGATATTACAAACTCAGAGATGTTGCACACAAAGGATAATGGTCCACTACAGACCGATGTCCCCACAAGTGCTTATAAGACACACTTGTATTTACAAGCCAAACTTGGCCATAAAGCAAATCAAACTAGGGCTTCCAAGCTCATCGAAGCCCGCTTCTTGTTGTACAAGATATGTACATAAACCGAAGGACACGGACTAACACAAGCATTTCATCGAATATCTTGTTTACATTGTTGTCCGTGACATTCTCCCCCACTTATTCCTTCGACGTCCTCGTCGAAGCCACTGTAGACGCTGCATCTCCTCGCGTTCTGCTGAATCTTTAATCTTCTTCTTAGGCTGCAACACGCCCCTTTGGCTCCTAGCCGCTCTCCACTGCTGTTGTTGAGTAGTCGAACTCCAATCCGCCATGCTGCTTCAACTCACCAATGATTGAATCTGGTGTGGGGTTGGCTGAGTTGTGCTGATCCTTGTTGGTTCTCGCGGATCCCTCTGATGAAGGAAAAGACCTGCCTTATGATGTGCCAGTATCGCAGTATACTCATATTGCTTGAACTGGGTAGATGCTTGTTGGAGCTTTAACGAGCATCGCCTCACAGACTTTGAAGTTTTTAAGGTCCTTTCTCCATAATATTTGCCCATTGAACCTTCTTCCGCTGTTAGTTGTCACTTCCAAGTATGTTCGCATCACTCCCTCTTAGTCAATTGGGAAATGAAGTGGAAAAAACTACTCTCAATAGTACTAATCACCAACGGTGAGGATTTGACAACCATTGTCTTCCATAAGCTTTCTTTGAAGGGTCACTGAACTTGTGCAGAGCTCCCCTGCTTGGATAAGTAAGAGAACTGGGATACTCGACTTCACCCATTCTCTTCATAGTTGAGGAGGTAAGGTGGCTTCTCTCACCTCCTCGAGTTAAGAGAACTGGGGTACTTGCCGCCCATTCTCTCCAGTTGAGAAGGCAAAGGTTACTCAATTTCGCCTGGCAAAGGTTACTCGATTTCTCCGGCCTCCTCGAGTTTGTACTTCATGCATTGAGCTGGTTACTAACATTCGCCTGCTCTCTGCTCACACTTCTGAAGCACTTGAAGTGGTTGCACTCCTTGCGTTGGGATAGCTACGGTGATTCACCTTCCCACTGCCATTGAACTTCTGGAATGCAAGAAGTTTTGCCCGAAAAGTGTAAAAAGTTTGCTTGGCTCACTTCCTCGAGTTAAGAGAACTGGGTACTCCCATTCTCTCGAGTTGAGAAGGCAAAGGTTACTCAATTTCGCCTGGCAAAGGTTACTTGATTTCTCCTGCCTCCTCGAGTTTGTACTTCATGCATTGAGCTGGGTACTAACATTCGCCTCTTTGCTCACACTTCTGAAGCACTTGAAGTGGTTGCACTCCTTGCATTGGGTTAGCTACTGTGATTCGCCTTCCCACTGCTATTGAACTACTCGAATGCAAGAAGTTTTGCCCGAAAAGAGCAAAAGTTTACTCCAACTTGGAGTCCCCAACTTGGAGTAAGTCCGTGATAGATCCGTCGCCTTTGGGGTTATACCGTGTTCTCCATCACCTTTGCCGCCTACTCCTCCCGAGTAGAAAGGTACCATGTCTCGCCTACTGCTCCTTGGTCGAGCACTCGCATCAACCCAAGTCCCTTAATTTCAGCTATCTGGATGAGAAGCACATCGACATCGGTCTTATGAAGTTTCTTGGCCTCTGCCCTTCTGCCTCGTCTTGGTACTTGGAGTTTGCCTCTGCATTCTCCACCTCCTTGGCCCCTTTACGACCAATGTTGTCCCTTCATGAGAGCAAGGGATCGATGAGTTCACGGAAGTCCCGCATCTGCGTACCATGGCGCTACCAAGCCCATAGCACTACTATCCGCTACCTTGCATCTTCATCCCTTCCTCCGCGATCGGTAGATCTGCCTCTGGCACCGTGGAGCTCCTCCGAGTCCACCTCCTCTCTAACCGATGCTTTTCTTTTGGGTAGCTGAGCCCGTTGGACTCGCTGTCGCCTCGCCTTTCGACCACCGCCGACACCACCGTGTCCTCCTAGCATTCTCCTTGGTCGATGGAGAGACAGATCGCAACTCTCATGCATGGCCTCCGCCATCTTGTTGCGAGGCTCGTCCGATTCTGTTCTCCTTAGCTTCCTTGGTAGCAACGTCGCTTACTCGGCCTTTGTCCTCGACTTGCCGGGCTCCCTTGCGAATGTGAGCACAAGCCCAACTCTCCAACTGCCTCTTAATCAAGTCCCTCCATGGGACTCACCGGTACTTGCAATCGACTACCTCCCTCGGTGGTACATGCCCCATATGTCGACGACCAAGGCTTTCATCCGATGCAAGCTTCGATGTATATACAGACCTGCACAGCGTGGCATTCACTCCTTGAATCCACGCCCTTCTTGCTGCATTGTTCACCAAGTGGAGCTCCTCACGATCATTCACATGATCATGTCCCCTCCATGGGACTCACCGGTAAGTGCACTTGGACTTCTTCCTCGATGGTATACAGCTCCCATATGCTGACGACTAAGGCTTTCATCCAATGCAAGCTTTGATGCACACACGAAGACCTGCCTCTGCGGTACTATGGCATTCACTCCTTGAATCCATAGCCCTTCTTCTTGTTGTGTCGTACACCAAAGTGGAGCTCCCAGTAACTCCTGATCATACCAAGATGATTTTGTCCCTCACGGGACAAGATTGCCTGTATTGCATTGCCACGAACTATTCCACCACGATCCGCACCATGTCGCCTCCGGTGACATCTCCATTGCATACAGATTCTCGTGTGATGAACTCGGACTACGACTTCTCCACGTGTGGCCTCTGCCAACACATCGTAGGGCCTCCGCCATCTCCGATTTTTAGTTCGCTCCCTTGGCAATTCCCCTTCGTCCGCCCCCACTCCTGGGTTACTCCCGGACGAAGCATAGCTCTAGGATGCGCCTAGTAGCTCTCAAGTCCCCGACTTCGCTAGAGTGGGTGCACCATTGTCCGGATCTTAGGCCTCTATCCCTACCAAAGACAATCTTGCTATGCACCTCTTGTTCGACAACTTGAACGGCAACATGGCATATTCTTCAAGAGTACCCGCCTCTGCGTCCTCTTGCCCGTACTAAGGTCTCATGATCCTAACTTTGCCTCCGCAAGTTGAATCACCTTAGTTACTCCATCAAATGCATCTCGAGGTAGCTTGCATGTGCCTTGAAGCTCCCTTAATCTTTGGCACCATGCAAAAATAAGTCCGTCCCATCGAATGAAGAACCCATGGAACGACATGATCCCACTCTTGCCTGCAAGAGTTCATGCCCTTGACCTCTGTCTAAGGAAAGCTCGTGCCTCCGCTCCATGTTCCATCTTCTATGTCGACTCCTTCATACGGCTTGGATACTTCACCGAGTTCCACCCAAGTCACTCTGCTCCTCGATTTGCCGAGTTGATAGTGGCCCTCACGTCCACCATTCCATGGGTCAGCCCTCTGTTGAGTTCGATTACCGACTCTAAGTGTGCCTTCATATGATGTTGCCTTGGATTGCTCCCTCACTTGATCTCGAAATGCATCCCCCAATGCATTACCTCCTTCGAGATCATGCGACAACTCTTCGTCACTCGCTCGGTCCGTTGAGCTTTATGAAGATATAACCCTGAGAAACTCTTCCTCAATATGTGCAGTCCGTCGCACATGATTCTCCCACTAGGGAACTAGGACTTATCCCTCCTGGATATCCGCTGGAGCAACTTTTCTCTTTATATACTTCCCACTGGAAGTTTGAGACCATCATCCCTTTGGACTACTCCGTCTTCTTGAACTTGTGCTTTGTTCTCGCCCACAAATGTACTTGCTAGATTGCGACCCTTCTCCAATACCCACCGCACCCTTCAAGGTCTAGCAACATGCTGAATTTATTGCACATTTCAGCCACCTACGGACATATCCTTTCCATGTTGAAGAGAAAGTTCGATGCTCCATGGCGCCGAGTTCTAATCGCGCCTTGGGATGGCCACGAACACTCGTCATCCGTGTACAAGCCCTTGCATGAGTTCGAATCCTTCGAGTTAGCAATTCCCTCACCTCCGTGAGCTTTGCATAACTCTTTCTCGTTACACAACACATCCCACCTTGCGGCCTCATCTTTCACCAAGCACCCTGCTTTGCCTTAAGCACCGTCAAGTTTGGTTGCCAACGCCGAGCTATAGCTCAAACTCAACCATCCCAATCTTTGTGTGCTACGCATTCTTCTTCGCTTGTTTGTCCTCGTGGTGCCTCTCGCAAAGGGTTGGCTATTCCTTGAATACCAAACCGGGATGCCCGCTCCTCCGAGCGACTCCTTTCCCTACATCTCAATGTCCGCTTTCCCTAAACGGTTGCACGTGCTAGCTGTCCTCCACACAGCCTAGCTAGGTCCCCCACATTTGTATGACAAGTGTTTCTGCGTGTGCTTGTCCCGCTCTGATACCACATTGTCACGGGCTTAGCTGATTTTGCCTAAGTCGTGCGCCATGCGTGTCCGTCCGCAAAGGTCAGCCCTCCCCGAGATCTCCTAAAATCCCACAGACTTACAAAAAGAGAAAACGGGCCAGAAGAAGCAACTCCCACGGGATCCACAAGCAACTGCTCAAGAAAAACACTTTATAAAGCCAAAATACAAATTACACCCATGGACATTACAAACTCAGAGAGGTTGCACACAAAGGATAATGGTCCACTACAGACCGATGTCCCCACAAGTGCTTATAAGACACACTTGTATTTACAAGCCAAACTTGGCCATAAAGCAAATCAAACTAGGGCTTCCAAGCCTACTGCAAGCCCGCTTCTTGTTGTACAAGATATGTACATAAACCGAAGGACACGGACTAACACAAGCATTTCATCGAACACCTTGTTTACATTGTTGTCCGTGACAAAACGTACAATCATTCCACGGTTTCCATGGACTCACGGGCTATTACCAAAATTTTGTAAAATATTATGGCAAGATCATTGCCCCGCTCATGTCCTTACTAAAGAAAGACTCCTTCTTATGGTCGGATAAAGCCTCCGTAGCCTTCGAACGACTCAAGGCAGCCAAGACGATGATGTTGGTCCTAGCGTTGCTCGATTTCGACTGTACTTTGGTCATTGAGGCTGATACGTCAGTAGTTGGAATTAGTGCTATTCTTATACAAGATGGTCAACTCCTAATTTACACCGAGGCATATCCCCACACTTTATATGAGATTTTTACAGGAGATACTAATTACTACCAAATTTAAAATATGATTGGATATAGGTCCATGGCACGAAAGAGGAGTAAAACTAGAAGAATTACAATCCATGCTCACGCCAGATTGGGCTCTCATCATCCTGAACCATACCAAAGGGCATTCACCATTCCAGATGAAAGATTGACTATTACTAAAGACTAACCATATGGCAACACATATAAAGAAGAAACGGCCTCCCGACAAACTTCAAAATGGACAAAAAATTAAAAATCAAGATTTTCTACGCCTCTAGCCCGATCTATAGAAAACTCAAGCCCTAATGAAGTGGTCTCCCTATTTCTTTGGGCCTTGCAAAATTGAGGATCACATTGGGGCCCTAACCTGGATATCAGATTCGCGCATTAGATCAAGATTATAATTAATCCGTCAGGTATCCCACCTCAAATGGAAATTTAAACAAGACAACTCAATCTAAATCATTTCAACTAACATCTCAGCTTATGAGGAGGCCAAAGTTCAATTAATGATAGTGTGGAAGTCATATGAGGAGTTAAAGATCTAATTTCCAGAGTTTATGGACCCTCAGCCTTATGGACAAGGCTGATCTGTAGAGGGCGGACTTGATAGGACTCCAGCAGAGTTGAGTCCTAATCATCTTAGTACTAGTCAATAAAAATCTTGTTAGATTGTAATAAAGTCACTGCTATCTTATAAAGGAATATGGCTAGGGTTCAGATTATTCCTTAGAGCTTAATAGTCGTCGCCCCCTTACTGAGCAAGTCAGCTAGGGTTTCCCCCTACTTAGGTCGGCTATAGAGCCAACCTAGGTGCCCCTTGTTCCTATTCAGGTAGGACGACTATAGGAGGGGTAAAAGGATAATTTCTCTTAGATAAGTGCCCCCTTAGGCTAAGACTTTGATCCCTATTTAAGATGTAGCTGCCTCCCTTTTTTAATCAATCAATTATCATCTTCAATTTAGCCTTTGTGCCGAGTCTTGGAGGGAGGAACCCCTATAGCGTTTCAAGGGTTGATCCTCCTCAAGGATCAAAATCTATAGGGCTCCTTCTGGGGTTTTATCATCTGGTATCAGAGTCGCGATCTTATTGCCCCTGTAGCCATCATCTACGCCTTCACCTTCCCCAGTAATTCCTACAATTGCTATGACACGCGCCTCCACCTCCCACCCCAACCGTAGATTAAATCAATCTGCCACTGCCCCCTGCGTTTGATCTAGAATTTTGGTATATTTTTATAACCCACACCTCTTCAATATTATAAAATCCTTTATATTATATATAGGAGAAGTTTTCCAAAGTTTTCTTGCTGTAATTTTTTACCATTGCAAACGTTATTATCATTGCAAAGGTAAAACACTGTAGAAATTTTCAACCGATTATAACTTTTAGTCGTCCTTTTTTGCTAAAACGTTTATATAATTTTATAGATCATCTTAGCTTTCATCTAAAACTGATCTTATGAAAAATATCCTTCTGGATCTAGATTTATAGCACTATGATTCTTTATTGTACAGTACTGAAATTTTATAGCATAGAATCTACCTTTCGTTTATTGGCCTCTTGAAACCTAACTTTTGTTGATCCTTTTTAGCTAAAATTTTTAGATAATTCTCAAGATCAAGTAACTTTCATCTGGATTTAATTTCATAAAAGCCTCCTTTTGGAACCGATTTTCTTGTGCAATCTTTCACTATTACGTAGTTCTAAAATTTTACGATGAAGGAATCTGCCTTGCATCTTTTGCCCTATTTCCCTATCATTATGCTGCCAAAATTTCATCAAAATTTCTATTGATATTGATAACATCTAAACCAAGGGTTTCTGTATAATTTTCTTAAACTTTTCCTGGAATTTATGTTGAGAAATTATCATTTCTCTGATGCAAAAACTGGTTCAGTAGGACTGCACATCATAGCACTTCTTTTTACCGAATTCTATCAGATTTGAGTGCTATTTTTTGTGAGATTTCAGACTCTCTTTTTCTCATTTCTAAACCCTACCATCCTCACTAAAACTATTTTAAATATTACCTTAAACTGAATCCAAACAGCCCCAAATCAGCCACCTAAATCAGCCTACTTCCTTATCGATCCACTTACATTTTTAGCCAACTTTTCTTACTGAGACACCTACCTTTGCTACCATCTATCCCAGATCTAAAATTAATTTTTCTAACCTTCATCTACTGCCATCATTACTCTAAAACTATACCAATTTATAGCCTAAACTCCATAAAACTGTAGCCCCAAATCTGCCCTAAATCGTAGTCTACTTCCACCAAAACAAATTCACCTTCCAACCGGTCACCCCTTCTCCAAAATTCCAATACCACTAACTCGACAATAGAAAGAATATCTCAATATTACAGATCTTGAGGCATATACTATGGCATCAGAGAAGACTATCGATGCAAAGCTGAAGCCTTTGGAAACTGCATGGAAGAGAAGATGCAATCCCTTTTTGTCAAATTCAGCATTGGCCGACTATCAAACCCAAGGAAATCACAACATGGAGAAACTTTAGATCAGTGAGATGATCCTCAAGAACATGGCCATATCATCTCTGATCTCAATAATCCATGCATGAAGGTTGACTTCCCTAGATGGGAAGAAGGAGACCCGATCAAGTGGATCTCGCGCGCAGAGCGCTATTTTCAGTTCTACCGAACCGCTGACGCCACATGGGTGTAGATTGTTGCCATCCACCTCGAGGGAGATGCTATTCAGTGGTTTAATTAGTTTAAGCACACCTATGGAGGACTCTCTTAGCAGTGATTCAAGGAAGGATTACTAGACCACTTCGAACCAACTGATTTCAATAACATCGATGGACAATTGGCAAAGATTTGTCAAACCTTTACAATATAAGAATACCAAACAAGGTTTGTGTATATATCTAACCAAACTGAGAATTGGTCTGAGAAATAACTTTTAGGTACTTTTATCGAGGGCCTAAAGCTGGAGATCCGAGGAGAAGTAAAGGCGCGGTAACCGTACACTTATGGCGGTGATTTCCTTCTCACGTATCCAGGAAGAATAATTGAACCATATGGTATGAAGGACAAGAGACGAGCTTTACGAACGATCAGCCAAGGAGTTGTGTTGGCATTGTGACGAATCATGGAGCTGCGAACATCACTGCAAAAAGGGCCAGCTCCTTATGATTGAACTAGCAAAGGATGAGGGTAATGAAACATTTGAAGAAGCCCTTGAACTTAAAGAAGAAGTCATGGAGGAAGAGTCCCAATCGACCAACTACACAGTGCACGCATTGACCGGCTATTCTAACCCGTAGATGATAAAAGTTGGAGGACTTCTAAAACAGCAACTCATCACCATTCTCATTGACACAGGCAGCACCAATAACTTCCTCAACAGTAAGGTTACTGGATGTTTGGCGCTTTAAATTGAAGGTTGCAACAAGTTTGACGTAAAGGTCACCGACGACTGAATTTTTAATTGTGACCAACGGTGCCCGCAAGTGAATCTACTCCTCCAAGACCAAGAAGTGGTAGCTGATTTCTTCCTCCTACCCATTGATGATTATGAAGTCGTACTCGGGACCAAATGGCTTACAACACTATGTGATATCTCCTGGGATTTTTCTAAATTAATCATGAAATTTTATTGCAAAGGGAGACAAGTCACGTTACGAGGCAAGCATAGGAGTCAAATTTCCACTGTTTCATCGCAATAAATGGAGAAAGTTTTACATAAAGACATAGTGGATGCTTAATGCATATTTAGCATCCATCTATGGGAGAGAACATACAAAACTCAGATCCTAAGCATGCCTTTTGCCTAAATAAATTCACATATATTTTCTTGGAGCCGCACGAGCTACCCCCTAACTGGTCGCATGACCACTATATTCATATTTTACGAGGCAAACCTCTAGCAAATTTGTGACTATACTATTATCCTCACTTACAGAAGGATGAGATCAAGAATATTGTTAAAGAGATGCTTAACATCGGGGTGATTCGACCGAGCTGCAGCCCTTACTCATCACCAGTGTTGCTAGTGCGCAAGAAAGATGGTACGTGGTGGATGTGCGTTGACTGCCGGGCTCTAAACGCCATCACCGTCAAGGATAAATATCCTATCCTATTCATAGATGAACTCTTGGATGAATTAAAAGGAGCCCGAGTCCTCACTAAATTGGATCTCTGATCCGAATACCATCAGATTCGGGTATGTATTGAAGATATTCTGAAAACTACATTTCGCACGTATAACGACCACTACGAGTATCTGGTAATGCCTTTCGGACTTATGAATGCTCTTTCTACTTTCTAAAGCCTGATAAATGACATCTTTCGGAGTTATTTGTGTATGTTCATATTGGTATTCTTTGATGATATTCTTATTTATAGCCCTATTCTTCATATACATTTTCAACACTTATGAACTGTTCTAACAATTCTTCGAGAGAATACTCCTTATGTTAAATAGTCAAAGTGCAGCTTCTTATAGCATAAAGTGGAGTATCTTAGGCACATTATATTAGATGATGGAGTAGCGGTGGACCCGATAAAGATCGAGGTAATACAAGGATGGCTGAGACCTACAAATGTATAATCATTACACGGTTTCCTTGGACTCACGAGCTACTACCAAAACTTTATAAAATATTATGGCAAGATCAATGCCCCGCTCATGTCCTTACTGAAGAAAGATTTATTCTTATGGTCGGATAAAGCCTTTGCAGCCTTCGAATGACTCAAGATAGCCATAACGATGACGTCGGTCCTAGCGCTGCTCGATTTCGACCGTACTTTGGTCACTGAGGTTGATACATCAGGAGTTGGAATTGGAGCTATTATTATGCAAGATGGTTGACTCCTAATTTACACAGAGGCTTCCCCCACACTTCATACGAGGTTTCTACAGGAGATACTAATTACTACCAAATTTAAAACATGATTGGATACAGATCCATGGCACGAAAGAGGAGTAAAACTAGAAGAATTGCAATCCATGCTCACACCAGATTGGGCTCTCATAATCCTAAACCATACCAGAGGGCAGTCACCATTCCAAAGGAAAGATTAGCTATCACTAAAGACTAACCATATTGCAACACATGTAAAGAAGAAAGGACCTCCCGATAAACTTCAGAATGGATAAAAAATTGAAGATCGAGTTTTTCTACACCTTTAGCCCGATCAACAGGAAATTCAAGCCCTAATGAAGTGGTCTCCCTATTTCTTTGTGCCTTACAAAATTGAGGATCACATTGGGGCCCTAACCTGGAGATTAATTTCGCGCACCAGATCAAGATTATAGTTGATCCGCTAGGTATCCCACCTCAAATGAAAATTTAAAGAAGACGACTCAGCCTAAATCCTTTCAACTAACATCCTAGCTTATGAGGAGGCCAAAGTTCAGTTAATGATAGCATGGAAGTCACATGAGGAGTTAAAGATCCAATTTCCAGAGTTTATAGACCCTCAGCCTTATGGACAGGCTGATCTGAAGAGGGCGGACTTGATAGGGCTCCAAGAGGGTTGAGTCCTAATCATCTTAGTACTATTCAATAAAAACCCTATTAGATTGTAATAAAGCTACTCTTATCTTATAAAGGAGTATAGCTAGGATTTAGATTATCCCTTAGGGCTTAGTAGTCATCGTCCCCTTTACTGGCAAGTCGGCTAGGGTTTCCCCCTGCTTAGGTCAGCTATAGAGCCAACCTAGTTGCTCCTTGTTCCTATTAAGGTAGGATGGCTATAGGAAGGGCAAAAGGGTTATTCCACTTAGACAAGTGCCCCATTAGGCTAGGACTTTTATCCCTATTTAAGATGTAGCTGCCTCCCCTCTTTTAATCAAGTAATTATCATCTTCAATTCAGCCTTTGTGCCGAGTCTAGGAGGGAGGAACCCCTATAGCGTTCCAAGGGTTGGTCCCCCTCAAGGATTAAAATCTATAGGACTCCTTCTGGGGTCTTATCAGATCACAGACATAATATGATCCATCCATTTATGGATGACCATCAAACAGAAGTATAACATCGTAGGCTCTAAACATAACTCCTACCATTTCTGGCAAAGGTTCACATTATCCCATAAACACCAGAGTACAAATGATATATGAGCAATAAATTTAGTATGCATCGGAAGCATATGCAAAACAACAAACATGCATGCACTTATACGAAATAATACAATAAAAACATAAATGTCACATATTGATTTAAGTATGTAATTTATCCAAGGACAATAGTATTCAAAATTTTGAACCAATAATGTAAAGCTCATTGGAAGTAAGAAATTTAGCTAAAAATCAATTTTCATAAGAGTGAACAAGAACAAGCAAAATCAACAAATTAATTCTAGCAGAATTTGAGAGGCATATTTCATAAATTCTTTGAACAACCAATCATGCTCCGAATTACTCAAAATCTATAATTAGAAAGCCAAATAAGTCTTATTTATGATAAAATAAGTTTCATACAAATTAAAGTTTCTAACAAAGAGTTACAAATGATTTGGTAACCAAAGATCATAGACTAAAAGCTCTATTTTTTAGAATTTATAGGGTTAAATTTAATAAATAATTGATTAATTATTTATATTCCAAATCATTTAATCTATTATTAAAAGAAATATCTAATTGTCTAGTTTCTAACAAAATATGTTTTACTCAAATCAGAGTTTCCAACAGGAAGCTATAAGTAGTTTAGTATCAAAAGGTCTGAGATTACAAAGTATATTTTATAGATTCTTCATTATCAATTGAAACAAGATTGATTTTATGTATTTTAGCATAAGAAATGGGAGCAAAAATAGTCTAGAATGCTGTAGAACGACTACTCGCTATGTGGAGCCAAAACTGCCCAAAACTGCTCTATTTTGAGGTGTTTTTCGCATGCTGTGGTGATCACTCTAAGCGACGTGAAATATCACCCATCTCAGCACCTTAGAACCCCCGGGTGGCACCAAGCTAGATAGGGCTTCAGGTATATGTCGGGCATAATCTTTCATCAACAATTGAACTTGTCTTGCATCCGATATCTTGGGAACCATCATTTGTAGACTTACAACCATTCTTACAACCCTCTAAAGTCCTAATTTGCTTTCTTTCTCTCTTATTTCTGCTGTACTCAAGGTGTCTGATGAATTGCTTATACAATTTCCCTCTTTGTGAAACGTTGGGACTCGTTTGTTGCTCATTTCTAAGCTAATCAACTTCTTTATAGGTCCTATGGGATCTGCACGAGGTTACAAATGGGCTAGTCCTTTATGGATAAATAACACTTTGGGTGTTTCATGACTTAGGGAATCCCCGCTAAGTCCAAAACAGTGGGCAAGGTTACTTTACGACTTAGGCAATTTCAGCTAAATCTTCGAGAGTGCCACTAGGGTGCCGCACGGCTTAGGCAAATTCAGTAAAGTCCGTGACAGTGTGGCATCAAAGCAGGCAAACAATTCAAACGAATAGTGAAGAAGATTTACAATCTTGCCATTGTGAAACACCATGGTGAATTGAGTAAGATGGGACAAGCCGGACCCCTACCCCAAGCAGCCATAGGTGGGTTGCAAGTGCAAACTTGCTCCAAATTATTGGAGTCATTCATGACAAGTACGATAGTGAATAAGATGAGCGTGAAGTCAGTTATTCTCCACGAGCAGAAGAGGCACCATCTAGAGTGCCAATCGGGAAAAAGAGCCATAAGGAGAGACTTATAACAGTGGAAACCCACCTTGGATGTTCTTGAAGTGAGCTTAGAGGAACTCTACCAAGGCTCGAAGGCTCCAAGGGGTAGAGAGCTCATAAGAAGAAGTTGAATCTTAGATCGGGAAAGTTGAATCCCTGGTTTACCGACTGACAGAGGACACTAAAGACTCCATACGACATTTACATGAAGTTATGGCAGAACTCATGGCTTAGGTGATGGTGTTAATAAGGACTCTTGATGCAGGAGGGAATAATATTCGTTCTGTGCCACCACAAAGCTTTAGGGCACTAGAGTCGCATTGCTACGAGGGTGCTAGGGATGCCAAAGAGCTTAAAATTTTTTTGTTCGACATGGAATAGTATTTTTGTATGGTGGTAGTACTTCTTGGCTGAGTTCGATATGGTAATGGAGTATAAGCCTGAAAAGACAAATATCGTGGCCGATACATTGAGCTGGAAAGTGGAACTAGTGAATATTGTACTATTGGAGGGCAAAGGCCAAGAAAGTCAATTGCACTCTAACTTCCTTTCCAAGAACAGGGATGGACTGTACCACGATTTTCAAGCAGCAACCTTGATGCAACTCATCAAAGATGGGTCCAGGAGGGACTCATCTATACAAAAGGAAACAGAGTTTATGTTTCGTGAGCAGACAAATTGAGGCGTGAACTCATTAAAGAGTGTCACAATTCCCTTTAGGCGGGACATTCGGGTATTCACCGAACAATGGCTCTCATGGAGAGGGCCTTCTATTGGCCGAAGATGGGGACAGATGTAGAGGAATATATTCGAACATGCCTTACTTGCCAATAAGATAAGGTAGAGCAGTGAAAGTCGATGGGTCTTTTGGAACTGATGCCCGTACCAGAAAGGCCATAGGAGAGCATTTCCTTGGACTTCATATCATGTTTGCCCGCAGTAGGGAGACTTGGATCGATACTCATGATAGGTGATCGATTATCGAAGTATGTAACATTCATTGCTGCACCCCTACATTGCTCAGCATAGGAGGCGGCTAAGTTGATGATGAAGAATGTGGTGAAGTATTAGGGAGTCCCACACAATGTCATTAGTGATCAAGATTCTTGGTTCTTGGGACGATTCTGGATTGAGCTGTTCAAGCTATTGGGATCTAAATTTTCCTTCTCCATAAGCCTCCACCCTCAGATAAATGGCCAGATTGAAAGAATCAATTTGCTCTTAGAGCAATATCTCCAACACTACGTGAGTGCTAACCAACGAGATTGGGTGAAGCTGTTGGACTAGCCCAATTCTCCTACAACTTGCAATGGAGCTCTGCATCCAATAATAGCCCCTTCGAGATTATTATAGGACAACATGTATCAACTCCTCACACCTCAGTTATTGGTTATACAGGGAGTAGCTCATTAGCATATTACATGGCAAAGGAATGGCATCACAACATAGATATTGTGTAGGCTTACTTGGAGAAGGCGGCCAAAAAGATGAAGAAGTAGGCCGACTTGGGAAGGCGACCATAGGAGTTCAAAGTTGGTGACATGGTGTTGGTGAAGCTTCAACTAGCATTACTCAAGTTCTTTAGGCACAAAGTGTATAAAGGATTCATACACAAGTTTGAAGGGCCCTTACTAATCATCAACAAGGTAAGCAATGTCTCACATAAGTTATAACTGCCAGCATGGCTCAGAATTCATAACGTCTTCCATGCGAGCAACTTCAAAGCCTACCTCTCAGATCCGCGAGATAATTCTCGAAATGTTCTAACTTGACTACCCTCCACCAGAGCCTCCTGCGAGAAGCGATTTGAAACCTAATGGAGTAGAGTAAATCGAGTACTTGGTAAAGTGACAAAAGCTTCCTCGAACAAAAGCCAGTTATTGAGCTAGAAGATGCCCTATGACATGAAGAAGCCCACGTCAAAGCCTACCAACAAGCGTCAACGAGGACATCGACAATTTAAGTGGTGGAGAATGTCATGAACGGTCGTCACTCAACCATAACATCTTTGCTCAACAAACTATTTATTATTTTTTCTTGTTTATACGAATATTTGGTAGCTTGTTTTGCCTTGATTTTATGTGTTTTGGCATAAGAAATGGGAGCAAAAATAGTCTAGAATGCTGTATGACCACTCACTATATTGCCACAGACTTAGTTGAATTTGCCTAAACCGTGCGGTACCCTAGTGGCACCCCCGAAGACTTAGCTAAAATTGCCTAAGTCGTGAAGCAACCTTGCCCACTACTTCGGACTTAGCTGGGATTGCCTAAGTCATGAAACGCCCAAAGTGTTATCTGTCCGCAAAGGGTTAGCCCTCTTACAACCTCTTAAGGTCCCATAGGACCTGTAAAGAAGAATTTGACTAGCTTAGAAGCGAGCGATGGACACATCCCGACGTCTCACTAAGCGAAAAGCTATACAAGTAATTTGTCGAACACCTTGAGTGTAGCAAAGAAAAGAGAGAAAGAGAGCGAAATAGGACTTTGGAGGGTTATAGGAATGGTCGCAAGTCCACAAATGACGGTTCCCAAGGTATCAAATGCAAGATAAGTTCAATTGTTGATAAACGCCTATGCCCGACATATACCCAGAACCCTATCCAGCCCAGTGTTCCAAGGTGTTGAAATGGCTGACATCTCGCACCGCTCAGAAAGGTTGCCGCAGCACATGAAAAGGACCTAAAAATAGGGCTATTTTGGGTTGTTTTGGCTTTGCGCAGCGAGCGATCGTTCTACAGCATTCTACACTACTTTCGCTCACTTTTCTTGGGTAATAACATATAAAGTCAAGGCAAAACAAGCTACCAAACATATGTACAAGCAAGAAAAAGCAACGAATGGTTCAAGGAGCGAAGGCGTTGCAATTGAGCGACAACCGTTCGTGACAGTCTCCCCCACTTAAACTATCGATGCCCTCGTCGACGCTTGTTGGTAGGCTTTGACGTGAGCTTCTTCATGTCATAGGGCATCTTCTAGCTCCCAACTAGCTTCTATTTGAGGAAGCTTTTGCCACTTCACCAAGTACTCTATTTGCTGTGCTCCATTGGGTAGCTTTATCTTGTGATCCGCTAGAATAGTTTCAAATCGCTTCTTGTAAGAGGCTCTGGTGGGGAGTAATCAAGTTGGAACATTTTGAGAATCATCTCGCGGATCTGAGTGGTAGGCTTTCAAGTTGCTCGCATAGAAGACGTTGTGAATTCTGAACTATGCTAGCAGTTGTAACTTGTATGAGGCATTGCCTACTCTGCTGATGATTGGGAAAGGCCCTTCATACTTGCGTACCAATCCTTTGGGCACTTTGTGTCTAAAGAACTAGAGTGATGCTTGTTGGAGATTCACCAACACCATGTCACCAACTTTAAATTCTTATGGTCACCTTCCCAAGTCTGCCCACTTCTTCATCTTTTTGGCCGCTATCTCCAGGTAAGCCCGTGCAATATCTGCATTGTGATGTCATTCCTTTGCGAAGTGATAGGTTGATAGGCTACTCCCTATGTAACCAATAACCAGGGTGTGAGGAGTTGATGGCTGTTGTCCCGTAATAATCTCAAATGGGCTCTTGTTGGATACAGAGCTCTGTTATAAGTTATAGGAGAATTAGGTTATGTCCAATAGCTTCGTCCAATCTCGTTGGTTGACACTCACGTAGTGCCGGAGATATTTCTCCAAGAGTGAGTTAATTCTTTCTGTTTGGCCATCCGTTTGATGGTGAAGACTTATGAAGAAGTATAATTTAGACCCCAACAACTTGAACAACTCAGTCTCGAATTGTCCCAAGAACCGAGAATCTCGATCACTAATGATGTTATGTGGGATTCCCCAATACTTAACCATATTCTTCATCATCAGCTTAGCCGCCTCCTCCGCTGAGCAATGTAGGGGTGTAGCAATGAATGTTGTATACTTCAAAAACTGATCAACTACCATGAGTATCGATCCAAGTCCCGCTATTGCGGGTAAGCTTGATATAAAGTCTAAGGAAATGCTCTCTCATGGCCTTTCTGGTACGGGCAGTGGCTCCAAAAGTCCCACTGGCTTCTGCTGCTCTATCTTGTCCTGTTGACAAGTAAGGTATGTTCGAACATATTCCTCCACATCTGTCCCCATCTTCGGCCAATAGAAGGCCCTCTCCACGAGAGCTATTGTTCGGTGGATACCCGGATGTCTAGCCCAAAGGGAATCGTAACACTCTTTCAAGAGTTGACACCTCAAGTTATCCGCTTGTGGGACATAAACTCTATTCCCCTTGGTATAGATGAGTCCCTCCTGGACCCAAAATCGTCGTGCCTTGCCCTTTTTGATGAGTTGAATCAGAGTCACTACTTGAGGATCTCGGTATAGTACATCCATGATCCTAGAGAGAAAGTTGGAGTGCAATTGACTTGCTTGGCCTCCTCCCTCTAACTGTATAGCATTCACTAGCTCCACTTTTCGACTCAATGCATCAACCACGACATTTGTTTTTCGGGCTTGTACTCCATCACCATGTCGAACTCAGCCAAGAAGTCCTGCCATCGTGCTTGCTTTGGAGAGAGTTTCTTTTGAGTTTGGAAGTAACTCAATGCGATATTGTCTGTCCTTAGCACAAATGATGCTCCCAGAAGGTAGTGTTGCTACACTCATGGACAGTGGACCACCGCTGTCATCTCCTTCTCATGCACAGGATATCGTCGCTTGGTTTCGTTGAGCTTGCAACTCTCGTAGGCCACTGGATGACCCTCCTGCATAAGAACTCCTCCAATAGTAAAGTCAGAAGCATCTGTATTAACTTCAAAAGACTTTCCATAGTCCGACCATCTCATAGACAGTGGACCACTGCTGTCATCTCGTTCTTTTAACACAGCAGTCTTCAGGTCTTGAAATGCCACCTCATATTTGTCCGACCATCTCCAGGACTGCTCCTTCTTTAGCAACTCTATCAACGGAGCTGCGTGCTTCAAATATCTAACTATGAAGCGCCGATAATAGTTGACGAACCCAAGGAAGGATTTCAACTCTAGCACCTTCTTCGGTGTTCGCTAGTCCGCCACAGCTTGCACCTTAGCCTTGTCCATTCGAATGGACCCATTCCTAATTCGATGCCCCAAGAATAAAATCTTCATTTGGGCAAAGTAGCACTTTTCCCTCTTCATATGAACAAGGTGTTCTCCCTAAGAACTTTGAAAATTGTTTAGAGGTGTCTAACATGCTCCTCAAGTGTTTGGCTATAGACGACGATATCGTCTAAGTAGACGATCACAAACTTGTCCAGATACTCCTTGAACAGCTGGTTCATGAGAGTACAGAATGTGGTTTGAGTATTGGTTAAGCCGAAAGGCATCACCAAGAACTCGAATGCTCCATACCTTATCACACAGGTAGTCTTCGCCTCATCACCTTCTGCAACGCGCACCTGCCAATACCCAGCCCAATCAACGTCGATAAAGGCATAAAGATTGACTGATGAGTGTTTATGGAGAAAGAGGTCATGAATGAGGATCCCTTTAAGATAATGCAGGATTCATTTAACTATAGACTAGTGTATAATAAATTTTTGATGCATGAATTGTGATAATTTGTTAACTGCAAATGAGATGTCTAGACACATAAGAGCTAAGTATTATAACGAGCCAACTACTAGTCAGTACTAAATGAGATCTTTAGCATGACTTCTATCACATAATTTGAAGAATTCACTAGTAGAGAGGGGAGTGGTAACATCTTTAGTGTCCTGCATGTTCATTTTGGATAAGAGATCCTAAATATACTTTCTTTGTGAGAGGAAGAGATCAGAAGATATAAATATTACTTCCACTCCCATAATGTTGCCCAATGTATGTATATCTTTAAGGAAGAATCGAGCTACCAATTACTTGAGGAATGCTTAGATATCCATCAGATTACTACCTGTGATAATAATATCATCCACATACACCGGAAGATATATTATGTTATAATTGTATTGTCTGTTATGAACTTAGCTGAATTTGCCTAAGCTGTATGGCACCCTAGTAGCACTCTCGAAGACTTAACTGAAATTGCCTAAGTTGTGAAGCAACCTTGCCCACTGTTCCGAACTTAGTTGGGATTGTCTAAGTTTTACCCAAAGTGTTATTTGTTCATAAAGGGTCAGCCCACTTGCAACCTTGTGAGGGTCCCGTAGGATCTGCAAAGAAAAAGTTAATTAGCTTAGAAACAAGTGACGGATAAGTCCTGACGTCTCACAAAGAAGGAAGTTGTACAAATAATTCGTCGGAAACCTTGAGTGCAGTAGAGAAAAGAGAGAAAGAGAGCAAAATAGGACCTTAGATGGTTGTCAGGATGGTTGTACGTCCATAAATGATGGTTCCTAAGGTATTGAATGCAAAATAAGTTCAATTATTGATGAAAGCCTATGCTTGACATATACCGGAAGCCCTATCCAGTCCGGTGCCACCCAGAGGGTTCCAAGTTGCTGAGATGGCTGACATTTCATGCTACTCAGAGCGATCGCCACAACACACGAAAAATGCCCTAAAACTGAGTTATTTTTGGCAGTTTTGGCTCCATATTATCATGAACGGTCATCTCTCAACCGCAATGCCTTCGCTCCTTGAATCGTTCGTCGCTTTTTCTTGCTTGTACATATGTTTGGTAGCTTATTTTGCCTTGAGTTTATGTGGTTTTACCTAAAAAAAGTGAGCGAAAGTAGTGTAGAAGGCTGCAGAACAATCGCTTGCTGCGTAGAGTCAAAACAGCCTTATTTTTGGGTCTTTTTCGTGTGTTGTGGTAACCTTTCTGAGCCATGCAAAATGTCAACCATTTCAGCACCTTGGAACCCCCCGGGTGGCACCAGGCTGGATGGGGTTTCGAGTATATATCGGGCATAGATATTCATCAGCAATTGAACTTGTCTTGCATTCGATTCCTTGGGAACCGTCGTTTGTGGACTTACGACCATTTCTACAACCCTCCAAAGTCCTATTTCACTTTCTTTCTCTCTTTTTTTTGCTGCACTCAAGGTGTTCGACAAATTTCTTGTATAGCTTTCTACTTAGCGAGACGCCGGGACGTGTCCGTCGCTCGCTTCTAATCTAATCAACTTCTTCATTATAGGTCCTACGGGACCTTAAGAGGTTGTAAGAGGGCTGACCCTTTGTGGACAGATAATGCTTTGGGTGTTTCACGACTTAGGCAATCCCAGCTAAGTCCGGAGTAGTGGGCAAGGTTGCTTCACGATTTAGGCAATTTTAGCTGAGTCTTCGGGGGTGCCACTAGGGTATCGCACGGTTTAGGCAAATTCAACTAAGTCTGTGGCAATATAGTGAGTGGTCATACAGCATTCTAGACTATTTTCGCTCCCATTTCTTATGCCAAAACATATAAAATCAAGGCAAAACAAGCTACCAAATATCCGTACATACTACATGGCCCCTCAAGAGTTGGTAGAATTGAGGAAGCAGTTAGATGAACTGCTAAGCGGTGGTCTCGCTGGAGGCTTAACTCCCGGCTCCAGCTCAATTCAATGATCCACGCCTCTGCGTGGTGGTAGAGTTCTCGGCAACTCTGTTGGCATCACATCTGAGAACTCCTTTAGGATGTTCGCCACAACAACAGGTTCCTGAATGGCCTCCCCGTCAAGTGTCTCTAGCTTCATAGCAGCTACAGAGGTTGATTCACCTTTTCGCACCCCTTTCTTCAATTGTAAAGCTGATATTTGTTGTAGGTCCTTGGTTCCTCCTCGAGAAACTAGAACCATGCAGGGATTGTCGCCTCCCATTAGACACAAGAAGTTCAAGAATGGTACTGGCACCAACTTCGTTGTGTGCATAAACTCCATTCCGAGAATCACTTGGAAGTCGTCCAATGGCACCGCCATCAAGTTTGTGCTCCTGCTCCATGTCCCGATCTTGATGGGGACCCCCATTGCTTGTTTGGAGATCCGCTTGGCCTTTGAGTTCATCGCCTTCATACGACTTGGGCTCTTCTCCAATATTAATCCCAATTAGCTTTGTGATCGACAATAAAATTGTGGGTCACGCCCGTGTCCACCATTGCACGGGTTGTTCAACCATTAAGCTTGATGTCCATATACATC
Source organism: Ensete glaucum (assembly GCA_021527575.1). NCBI lineage: Eukaryota > Viridiplantae > Streptophyta > Magnoliopsida > Zingiberales > Musaceae > Ensete > Ensete glaucum. The sequence continues at coordinate 8,159,893 of CM038556.1, forward strand.
AACTCACTACTTCCTGCCTTCGATGACTTGGCCTTTGTGTTCTCCCCCACTTGACCCTGCAATACATTCAACAAACGCATTGCTCCCATCCTGGGTCCTTACGACGCCTCACTGTCACTACTAGAGTCAGAATTGCTCGAACTAAGGGCGATAGCTTTACCCTTGTCTGACTTACGGGGTAGAATCGATGCCGTTAAAGCATTGAGTGCCTGTTTTTATGGGCACTCCCTCATCATGTGCGGTCCTCTACACAAGAAGCATCCAGTAGGCTTTGGGACTCTACCTCTTGAGCCCTGTCCCTTATGGAAATTCTTCTTCTTTTGCTCGCCCCCAGACTCCTTCGCTCGAGAGTATTTAGATGGGCGATTTCCTGAAGATTGTTTCTTCTTTCTTGAATCCTCCGAAGAAACAAAGTCAAGAAGTCTTTCCGTGGCTGCAATTGCCCCGACTACATCAGTCACATTCCTCCGATGTAGTTCTTATTATGCCCATGGCTTCAAGCTATCGAGGAAGCTGAATAACTTGTCTTTCTCAGACATGTCCCATATATCCAGCATCAATGCTGAAAATTATTTCACATAGTCTCAGATTGTTGTACTTTGGTAGAGTTGTCTTAGTTTCCTTCTTGCGATAAACTTTATATTCTCGGGCAAGAATTGAGTTCTCAACTCTCACTTCAAGTCTCCCCATATATCCACTTGACATCGGCCTTGCTGGATCTCTTCCCAACGGGTTCGCCACCAAAGTTTTGTATTCCGATTTAGATACATTATTGCTATAGCAACTTTGGTTTCTTCAGAATCGAGCCTTGTAGCACGAAAATACTGGTCCATGTCGAACAAGAAATTTTTAAGCTCTTTGGCATCCCTAGCACCTCTGTAGCACTGCATCTCTAGTGCCCTGAAATTTTGTGGTGGCACAGCATGGGTGTTGTCCCCTCCCGCATTAAGAGTCCTTATTAACACCATCACCTTAGCCATAAGTTCCACCACAACTTCACGTAGATGTCGTACAGAATCTTTAGTCTCCTTTGTTAGTTGATCAATTAGGGATTCAACTTTCTCGATCTGAGATTCAACTTCTTCTTACGAGCTCTCTACCCTAAGTAACCTTCGCTGGCCTTGGTAGAGTTCCTCCATACTCGCTTCAAAAACATCAAGGCGGGTCTCCATCGTTATAATTCTCTCCTCGTGGCTCTTTTTTCCGATTTGCGCTCCAGATGATGCTTCCTCCCCTCGTGGAGAATACCCAACTTCACGCTCATCTTGTTTACTGTAGAGCTCCTCATGAGCGACTCCCACAGTTTGCGAGTGAGTTTGCACTTGCAGCCCACTTGTGACTGCTTGGAGCATGGGTCCGGCTTGCCCCATCTTGCTCGATGCACCATGATGTTTCACCATGGCAAGATTTTGAATCTTCTTCACTATTCATATGAATTGCTTGCCTGGTTTGATACCACACTATCACAGACTTAGCTGAATTTGCCTAAGTCGTGCCGCACCCTAGCGGCACTCCCGAAGACTTAGCTGAAATTGCCTAAATCGTGAAGCAACCTTGCCCACTACTCCGGACTTAGCTGGGATTGCCTAAGTCGTGAAACACCCAAAGCATTATCTGTCCACAAAGGGTCAGCCCTCTTACAACCTCTTAAGGTCCCGTAGGACCTATAATGAAGAAGTTGATTAGATTAGAAGCGAGCGACGGACACGTCCCGACGTCTCGCTAAGCAGAAAGCTATACAAGAAATTTGTCGAACACCTTGAGTGCAGCAAAAAAAAGAGAGAAAGAAAGTGAAATAGGACTTTGGAGGGTTGTAGAAATGGTCGTAAGTCCACAAACGACGGTTCCCAAGGAATCGAATGCAAGACAAGTTCAATTGCTGATGAATATCTATGCCCGATATATACTCGAAACCCCATCCAGCCTGGTGCCACCCGGGGGGTTCCAAGGTGCTGAAATGGTTGACATTTTGCATGGCTCAGAAAGGTTACCACAACACACGAAAAAGACCCAAAAACAAGGCTGTTTTGGGCTGTTTTGACTCTACGCAGCGAGCGATTGTTCTGCAGCCTTCTACACTACTTTCGCTCACTTTTCTTAGGTAAAAACACATAAACTCAAGGCAAAATAAGCTACCAAACATATGTACAAGCAAGAAAAGCCACGAACGATTCAAGGAGCGAAGGCATTGCGGTTGAGCGATGACCGTTCATGACAATATGGAGCCAAAACTGCCAAAAATAACTCAGTTTTAGGGCATTTTTCGTGTGTTGTGGCGATCGCTCTGAGTAGCGTGAAATGTCAGCCATCTCAGTAACTTGGAACCCTCTGGGTGGCACCGGACTGGATAGGGCTTTCGGTATATGTCCAGTATAAGCTTTTCATTAATAATTGAACTTATTTTGCATTCAATACCTTAGGAACCATCATTTATGGATGTACAACCATCCTGACAACGATCTAAAGTCCTATTTTGCTCTCTTTCTCTCTTTTCTCTACTACACTCAAGGTTTCCGACGAATTACTTGTACAACTTCCTTCTTTATGAGACGTCAGGACTTATTCGTCACTTGTTTCTAAGCTAATCAACTTTTTCTTTGCAGATCCTACGGGACCCTCACAAGGTTGCAAGTGGGCTGACCCTTTATGAACAAATAACACTTTGGGTAAAACTTAGACAATCCCAACTAAGTTCGGAACAATGGGCAAGGTTGCTTCACAACTTATGCAATTTCAGTTAAGTCTTCGAGAGTGCTACTAGGGTGCCATACAGCTTAAGCAAATTCAGCTAAGTTCATAACAGACAATACAATTATAACATAATATATCTTCTGGTGTATGTGGATGATATTATTATCACAGGTAGTAATCTGATGGATATCTAAGCATTCCTCAAGTAATTGGTAGCTCGATTCTTCCTTAAAGATATACAGACATTGGGTAACATTATGGGAGTGGAAGTAATATTTACATCTTCTGATCTCTTCCTCTCACAAAGAAAGTATATTTAGGATCTCTTATCCAAAATGAACATGCAAGACACTAAAGATGTTACAACTCCCCTCTCTACTAGTGAATTCTTCAAATTATGTGATAGAAGTCATGCTAAAGATCTCATTTAGTACTGACTAGTAGTTGGCTCGTTATAATACTTAGCTCTTATGTGTCTAGACATCTCATTTGCAGTTAACAAATTATCACAATTCATGCATCAAAAATTTATTATACACTAGTCTATAGTTAAATGAATCCTGCATTATCTTAAAGGGATCCTCATTCATGACCTCTTTCTCCATAAACACTCATCAGTCAATCTTTATGCCTTTATCGACGCTGATTGGGCTGGCAACTTTGATGATAGAACATTCACGTTAGGGTATATTATCTTCATTGGAGCTAATTAAATTAGTTGGAGTTCTAAGAAGCAAAAGACAATTGCACAATCTACAATCGAAGTAGAATACCATGCCATCACCACCACTGTTGAAGAGTTTAATTGGGTCATGAATCTGCTTAAGGAGCTTAACATCAACTCCACTCTTCCTCCGACTATATACTGTGACAATGTTGGAGCCACTTACCTCTACGCGCTAATCCAGTATTTCACTCTCGCATGAAATAGATTGCCATCAAATTTCACTTCGTGCATGATCAAGTTGTCCGATATCAACTTCATGTCTCTCATGTAGATATGACTGATCAACTAGTAGACTTACTTATGAAGCTTCTTGCCCATAAATCTTTTTTAAGAGCTCGATCTTATGGGGGCATGATAATAGCTAGGATTGCCCAATTGCACAAGATAATCTCCTGATCAGTTGAGGGAAATCCTCTCATCTAGCATGTATAAATAGGGGTTGTATCCATCAACCTTCATTGTACCTTGAAATCTCATTCCATTTTAATAAAGGAAATGAAGAGTTGAGTGTTTATGTTAGAACCCTTGAAGATTCTAAGCTTGAGGTGATCTCTATAGGGGATCGGTCTCCTTGGAACTATATAGGGGTTCCTCCCGTCCTGGTTTTCTACATATAGACTAAGAAATAATTATTCTATTGATGATAAAAAGAGGCTTATAACAAGACTATTTATAGGCCTTTTAAACCCTAACTCCTAATAGGATTTCTACTTCAAGATTCCTACTCCTAACAACTCCTACTCTAACTCTAAGAAGCAACTCATACTCCAACTCTAAGAAGCAACTCCTACTCTAACTCTAAGAAGCAACTCCTAGCCAGCCTCAACTAGGGGTCGCCAATGGTTAAGATTCCTAATCCTTCTCCTTCTCTAATCTCTAACCCTACCCGGCCCCTTTAACTATAGCAAGGGGTGGCCAGCTAGGGTTTATATGTGGCATGCCCTATTAAAATTAGGACTTAATTTACTAGAGTCCAAACTACCCAACCTTGACTCTTAATTAGACTCAAGTTCAGTCGAATCTTAATCTTACTAGGATTTGGGTTGATTTATTATAGAGGACTCAAATCTTCTCCTAGTTGGCCTAATGTCAGGTCTAGGTTGGTTAACAATACCCCATCTAAAAACTCGACCCAAACAACTAGGACCCATCTCAACTAGGGTTCTAACAGACTGGCCCTCTTCAAATCAGTCTTGTCCTTAAGGCGGAGCTCCATGTCTCTAGGTCCTAATCTGCAACTCCTCATGAGGCTCCCTCGTGGCCCCTATAGTAGGCATATCCTGCTCTTGAGATCCAGCAGTAGTAGTGATTGGATGATGATGTGTCACGATAGTGTGATCCTATATAATCATTATCTGAATCTGGGCCTTCTCATCAACTTGGGTGTTGAGTGGATAGATCTAGGTTAAGTCATTCTCTCTAAACTTCCATTTGGGGTGAGATTCCTAAAGGATCAATTGTAATTTTGAATTAGTATGCATATCTCATCCACAATGTCAGGGACAACAATGTAAATAAGTTATTCGATGAAATGCTCATATTTGTCCGTGTCCTTCGGTTTGTGTACATACCTTGTACAGTAAGTAGCGGGCTTGCAATATACTTAGCAACCCTATTTTGGCTGGCAAATATGAGGGTATCTTGTAAACACTTGTGGGGGACTTCGGTCTTTAATAGACAATTATCCTTTGTGTGTAACCTTTTTGAGTTTGTAATGTCCATGGGTGTAATTTGTATCTGGCTATAAAATGTTTGCTTGAGAAGTTGCTTGTGGATCTCATGGGAATTGCTTCTTTTAGCCCATTTTCTCTTTTGTAAGTCTAAGGGACTCTAGGAAATCTCAGGGAGGGCTGACCTTTGTGGACGGACACGCATGGGTGCCACACGGCTTAGGCAAAATCAGCTAAGCCCGTAACAATGTGGTATCAGAGTGGGACAAGCACACACAGAAACACTCGTCATACAAACGTGGGGACCTAGCTGAGCTGTGTGGAGAACAGCCAACACGCATAACCATTTGGGGGAAATGGACTTTGAGACGTAGGGAAATGAGTCGCTGAGAGGAGCGGGCATCCAGGTTTAGCATTCAAAAGAATGGCCAACCTGTTTATGTGAGAGGCACCACGAGGACAAGCAAGCGAAGAAGAATGTGTAGCATATAAAGATTAGGATGGTTGAGTTCAAGCTATAGCTCGATGTTGGCAACCAAACTTAATGGTGCTCAAGGTAAAGCGGGGCGCTTGGTGAAAGATAAGACCATGCAAAGTGGGAGGTGTTGCGTAATGACCGAAAGAGTTGCGTGAAGCTCATAGAGGTGAGGGAAATTGCTAACTCGAAGGATTCAATACTCATGCAAGGGCTTGTACATAGATGACGGAGTGTTCGTGGTCCTCCCAAGGCATGATCGGAATTCGGCACCATGGAGCATCAGAACTTTCTCTTCGACATGGAAAAGATACGTCTGTAGGTGGCTGAATTGTGCAATAAGTTTAGCACATTACTAGACCTTGAAGGGTGCAATGAAGACTGTATTGGCGAAGGGTCGCAATCTAGCAAGTGCGTTAGCTGGGGCAAAACAAGGCACAAGTTGTTCAGCAAGACGGAGTAGTCCAAAGGGGATGGTAGTCTCTGAAACTTCCAGTGAGAAGTATATAAAGAGAAAAGTTGCTCCAGCAGGACAGATATCCAGGAGGGATAAGTCCTAGTTCTCTAGAGGGAGAATCATGTTCAACAGACTGCACATATTGAGGAAGAGTTCCTCAAGGCTATATCTCCACAAAGCTCAATGGACCGAGGGAGCGATGAAGAGTCATCGTATGATCTCGAATAAGGTAATGCATTGGTGGATGCATTTCGAGATCAAATGGGGGAGCAATCCAAGGCAACATCATATGAAGGCACACTTAGAGTCGATGCAGAAATCGAACTCAACGGAGGGCTGACTCGTGGAATGGTGGATGCGAGGGCCACTATCAACTCAATGCAAACTGAGGCGCAACGCGACTTGGGTGGAACTAGGTAAAGTATACCAAACCATATGAAGGGAGTTGACATAGAAGATGGAACATAGAGCGGAGGCACAGAGCTTTCCTTGAACAGAAGTCAAGAGTATGAACTCTTATAGAGGTAAGAGTAAGATCATGTCATTCCATGGGTTATTCATTCTGATGAGACAGACTTATCTTGCATGGTGCCAAAGATGAAGGAAGCTTCGAGGCACATGCAAGTTACCATATAGATGCATTTGACGGAGTAACTAAGGTGATTCAACTTGCAGAGGCAAAGTTGGGATCAGGATACCTTACCATGGGGCAAGAGGACATAGAGGCGGGTACTCTTGAAGAATATACCATAATGTTGCTATTCGAGTTGTCAGGAACAAGTGGTGCATAACAGAGATTGTACTGGTGGGGGATAGAGGCCTAAGATCCAAATAATGATGCACCAATTCTAGCGAAGTCAGAGGAACTTCATAAGCTACTAGGTAACGGACTGTCCTAGAGCTATGCTTTGTCTAGGTGTGACCCAAGAGTGGGTGGACGAAGGTGAATTGCAAAGGGAGAGAACTAAAAATCGGAGATGGCGGAGGCCCTATGATGTGTTGGCAGAGGCCACATGTGGAGAAGTCGTAGTCCAAGTTCATCACACGAGAATCTATATGCAATAGAGATATCACCAGGAGGTGACATAGTGTAACGAATCGTGGTGGAATAGTTCGTGACAATGTAATACAGGCAATCCTGTCCCATGAGGTACAAGATCATACGGAGGTATGATCAGGGGTTATTGGGAGCTCCACTTTGGTGTATAACATAACAAGAAGAAGGGCTATGAATTCAAGGAGTGAATGTCGTGGTACTACAGAAGCGGGTCTTCGTTTGTGCATCGGAGCTTGCATTAGATAAAAGCTTTAGTCGTCAGCATATGAGGGTTGTATACCACTGTGGAAGAAGTCCAAGTGCAAGTACTAGTGAGTCCCATAGAGTGGGACATGATCATGTAAATGATCAGGAGCTGCTGGGAGCTCCACTTTGGTGAACAATGTAGCCGCAAGAAGGGCTATGGATTCGAGGGGTGAATGTCATGGTACTGCAAGAGTGGATCTTCCGTGTGTGTGCATCGAAGCTTGCATCAGATGAAAGCCTTGGTCATCAGCATATGGGGACTATGTACCACCGAGGGAGAAGTCAGATTGTAAGTACCAGTGAGTTCCATGGAAGGGACTTAATTATAAAAAGGTATGATCGGAGCGGCTAGAGAGTTGGACTGCTTCAGTGCTCACATTCGCTTAAGGGAGCCCAATAAGTAAGAGGATGAAACTAAGTAAGCGAATGTTGCTACCAAGGAAGCTAAGGAGCATAGAATCGGTGCGAGCTCTACAACAAGATGGTGGATACCATACATGAGAGTTGTAGTCTGTCTTTCCATCGACCAAGGAGAACTGCGAAGAAGACATAGTGGTATTGAAGCAGGTGGTCAAAAGGGGCAAGGAAGCGATGACGAGTCCAGTGGGGCTCAGCTACCCAACAGCAAAGCGTCGGCTAGAACGGAGGTGGACTCGGAGGAGCACCACAATGCCGCAGAGGAAAAGCTACCGATCATGAAAGAAGGGATAAAGATGCAAGGTAACGGATAGTAGTGCTATAGGCTTGGCAACACCATGGTACCACAAATGCAAGACTTCCATGGAGTCATCGATCCCTTGCTCTCATGGAGGGAAAGCATTGGTCGTAAAAGGGGCCGAGGAGGTAGAGAATGCAAAGGCAAACTCAAGTACCAAGGCAGGAGCGAGGCCAAGACTTCGATCGATGTTGATAGGCTTCTCATCAAGATAGCCAAAATTGAGGGACTTTGGGTTCATGTAGGAGTGCTCAACTAAGGAATAAAATAGGCAGTATGCTGTACTGTACATTTTCTACTCAGAGGAGTAGGTGGTAAAGGTGATAGAAGACGGTACAATCCCAGAGGCGACCAGGTCTATCAAAGACTAACTCTAGGTTGGGGGACTCCATGTTGGGGTAAACTTTTTGCTCTTTTCAGGCAAAACTTCTTACATTCCAGAAGTTCAATGGTAGTGAGAAGGTGAATCACAGTAGCTAACTCAATGCAAGGAGTGCAAACACTTCAAGTGCTTCAGAAGTGTGAGCAAAGAGCGGGCGAATGTTAGTAACCAGCTCAATACATAAAGTACAAACTCGTGGAGGCAGGCGAAATCGAGTAACCTTTGCCTTCTTAACTCGAGAGAATGGGCGAAACTGAATATCCCAATACTTTTAACTTGAGGAGTTGAGCGAAGCGAAGTAACCTTACCTTCTCAACTACGAAGAGAATGGGTGAAGTCAAGTATCCCAATTCTCTTATCTATCCAGCAGAGGAGCTCTATATAAGTTCAGTGACCCTTCAAAGAAAGCTTATGGAAGACAATAGTTGTCAAATCCTCACAATTGATGATCGAAAGCGGGAGTGATGTCCGAGAGTAGATTGTCCGTTTCATTTCCCAATTGACTAATCGAAAGCGGGAGTGATGTGAACCTACTTAGAAGTGACAACTAAAAATGAAGGAAGGATAAATGGGCAAACATTATGGAGGAAGGACCTTAAAAACTTTAAAGTCTACGAGGCGATGCTCGTTAAAACTCCAACATGCATCCACCCAAGCAATATGAGTATATTACGATACTAGCACATAATAAGGCACATCTTTTCCTTCATCAGAAGGATCCGTGAGAACCAACAAGGATCCCACAGATCATCATTGGTGAGTTGAGCGCGATGGCGAATCAAACTTTGACTACTCAACAACAGCGGTGGAGAGCAATTAGGAGCCAAAGGGGCATGTTGTAGCCATAGCAAAAGATTGAAGATTAAGTAGAAAGTGAGGAGATGCGTCTATAGTAGCTTCGACGAGGACGTTGAAGGAATAAGTGGGGGAGAATGTCACGGACAACAATGTAAACAAGGTGTTCGATGAAATACTCATGTTTATCCATGTCCTTCAATTTATGTACATATCTTGTATAGCAAGTAGCAGGCTTGCAGTAGGTTAGCAACCCAAGTTTGGTTTACATCGTGGCCAATTTTGGCTTGTAAATACAAGTATGTCTTGTAAGCACTTAAGGGGACTTCGGTCTGTAATGGACCATTATCCTTTGTGTGTAACCTTTCTGAGTTTGTAATGTCCATGGGTGTAATTTGTATTTGGCTTTATAAAGTGTTTTGTTGAGCAGTTGCTTGTAGATCCCGTGTGAATTGCTTCTTCTGGCTCGTTTTCTCATTTGTAAGTGTAAGGGACTCTAGGAGATCTTAGGGAGGGCTGTCACGGGATTAGCTGATTTTGCCTAAGCCGTGTGGCACCCATGTGTGTCCATCCACAAAGGTTAGCCCTCCCCGAGATCTCCAGAGTCCCTTAGACTTACAAAAGAGAAAATGGGTTGGAAGAAGCAATTCCTACAGGATCCACAAGCAACTGCTCAAGAAAACACTTTATAAAGCTACATATAAATTACACCCATGGACATTACAAACTCAGAGAGGTTGCATACAAAGGATAATGGTCCATTACAGACCGAAGTCCCCATAAGTGCTTATAAGACACACTTGTATTTACAAGCCAAACTTGACCATAAAGCAAATCAAACTAGGGCTGCCAAGCCTACTGCAAGCCCGCTTCTTGCTATATAAGATATGTACCTAAACCAAAGGACATGGATAAACATGACCATTTCATCGAATACCTTATTTACATTATTGTCCGTGATATTCTCCCCCACTTATTCCTTCAACGTCCTCGTCGAAGCCACTGTAGACGTTGCATCTCCTCACATTCTGTTGAATCTTCAATCTTCTACTTTGGTTATAATACACCCCTTTGGCTCCCAACCACTCTTCGCCGCTGTTGTTGAGTAGTCGAACTCTAATCCGCCATGCTGCTCCAACTCACCAATGACTGAATCTGGTGTGGGGTTGGCTGAGTTGTGTTAATCCTTGTTGGTTCTCGCTGATCCCTTTGATAAAGGAAAAGACCTGCCTTATTATGAGCCAGTATTGTAGTATACTCATATTGCTTGAACTGGGTAGCTGCTTGATGGAGCTTTAACGAGCATCGCCTCGCAGACTTTAAAGTTTTTAAGGTCCTTCCTCCACAATGTTTGCCCATTGAACCTTCTTCCACTGTTAGTTGTCACTTCTAAGTATATTCGCATCACTCCCGCTTTCGATTAGTCAATTAGGAAATGACGTGAAAAATCTACTCTCAGTAGTATTGATCACTAATGGTGAGGATTTGACAACTATTGTCTTTCATAAGCTTTCTTTGAAGGGTCACTGAACTTGTGCATAGCTCCCCTGCTTGGATAAGTAAGAGAACTGGGATACTTGACTTCACCCATTCTCTTCGTAGTTGAGAAGGTAAGGTTTACTTGGCTTCGCTTACCTCCTTGAGTTAAGAGAAATGAGGTACTTGGTTTCACCCATTCTCGAGTTGAGAAGGCAAAGGTTCCACGATTTCGCCTGCCTCCTCGAGTTTGTACTTCATGCATTAAGCTGGTTACTAACATTCGTCCGCTCTTTGCTCACACTTCTGAAGCACTTGAAGTGTTTGCACTCCTTGCATTGAGTTAGCTATTATGATTCGCCTTCTCACTGCCATTGAACTTCTGGAATGCAAGAAGTTTTGCTCGAAAAGAGCAAAAAGTTTACCCCAACTTGGAATCCCCCAACTTGGAGTAAGTCTTTAATGGATATGGTCGCCTCTCGGATTGTACTGTCTTCTCCATCATCTTTGTCGCCTACTCTTCTTGAGTAGAAAGGTACAATACTGTGTATTGCCTACTTTGTTCCTTAGTCGAGCACTCCTGCATCAACCCGAAGTATCTTAATTTTGACTATCTTGATGAGAAGCCCATCGACATCGGTCTTATGAAGTTTCTTGGCCTCTGCCCTTCTGTCCTGTCTTAGTACTTGGAGTTTGTCTCTGCATTCTCCACCTCCTTGGCCCCTTTTACAACCAATGCTCTCCCTCTATGAGAGCAAGGGATCGATGACTTAACGGACGTCCCGCATCTGCAGTATCATAGCGCTACCATGCCCATAACACTACTATCCGTTATCTTGCATCTTCATCCCTTCCTTCGCGATCAGTAGATCTGCCTTTGTGGCACTATGGCACTCCTCCGAGTCCACCTCCTTTATAACTAACACTTTTCTTTTGTGCAGCTGAGCCCCGTTGGACTCGTCGTCACTTCCTCGCCCCTTTCGACCAGCTACTTCGACACCACTGTGTCCTCCTAGCAGTTCTCCTTGGTTGACAAAAACATAGACTACAACTCTCATGCATGGCCTCTGCCATCTTGTTGCAGTGCTCGTGCCAATTCTGTTCTCCTTAACATCTTTGGTAGCAACGTTTGCTTACTCAGCCTTGTCCTCTGACTTACCGGGCTCCCTTAAGCGAATATGAGCACTGAAGTAGTCCAACTCTCCAGCTACTCCGATTATACCTTCATATAATCGAGTCCCCTCCATGGGACTCACTGGTACTTACAATCTGACTACTCCCTCGGTGGTACACAACCCCCCTTATGCTGACGACCAAGGCTTTCATCTGATGTAAGCTTTGATGCATACACACGGAAGACCTGCCTCTGCAGTACTGTAACATTCACTCCTTGAATCCACAACCCTTCTTGCCGTTGCATTGTTCAACGAAGTGGAGCTCCCAACAGCTCCTGATTATTCACATGATCACGTCCCCCTCCATGAGACTCTCTGGTACTTGCACTTGGACTTCTTCCTCGGTGGTATACAGCTCCCATACGTTGATGACTAAGGCTTTCATCTAATGCAAGCTTTGATGCATACACGAAGACCCGCCTCTACGGTACTACAACATTCACTCCTTGAATCCATAGCCCTTCTTCTTGTTGTGTCGTACACCAAAGTGGAGCTCTGAGTAACTCCTGATCATACCTTCGCATAATCTTGTCCCACACGAGACAAGATTACCTGTATTGCATTGCCACAAACTATTCCACCACGATCCGCTGCACCATGTCGCCTCCTGGTGACATCTCCATTGCATACAGATTCTCGTGTGATGAACTCGGACTACGACTTCTCCACATGTTGTCACGGGCTTAGTTGATTTTGCCTAAGCCGTGCGGCACCCATCCGTGTCCGTCCGCAAAGGTCAGCCCTCCCCGAGATCTCCTAAAGTCCCACAGACTTACAAAAAGAGAAAATGGGCCAAAAGAAGCAATTCCTACGGGATCCAGAAGCAACTTCTCAAGAAAACACTTTATAAAGCTAAAATACAAATTACACCCATGGACATTACAAACTCAAAGAGGATGCACACAAAGGATAATGGTCCATTACAGACTGAAGTCCCCACAAGTGCTTATAAGACACACTTGCATTTATAAGCCAAACTTGGCCATAAAGCAAATCAAACTAGGGCTGCTAAGCCTACTGTAAGCCCGGTTCTTGTTGTACAAGATATGTACCTAAACCAAAGGACACGGACTAACACAAGCATTTCATCGAACACCTTGTTTACATTATTGTACGTGACATTCTCCCCCACTTATTCCTTCGACGTCCTCATCGAAGCCACTGTAGACGCTGCATCTCCTCGCATTCTGTTAAATCTTTAATCTTCTGCTTTGGCTGCAACACGCCCCTTTGGCTCCTAGCCACTCTCCGCTACTGTTGTTAAGTAGTCGAACTCTAATCTGCCATGCTGCTTCAACTCACCAATGACTGAATCTGGTGTGGGGTTGGCTGAGTTGTGCTGATCCTTGTTGGTTCTCGTGGATCCCTCTGATGAAGGAAAAGACCTGCCTTATTATGTGCCAGTATCATAGTATATTCAAATTACTTAAAGCGGGTAGATGCTTGTTGGAGCTTTAACGAGCATCACCTCACAGACTTTGAAGTTTTTAAGATCCTTTCTCCATAATGTTTGCCCATTGAACCTTCTTCCTCTATTAGTTGTCACTTCCAAGTATATTCGCATCACTCCCTCTTAGTCAATTGGGAAATGAAGTGAAAAAACTACTTTCAGTAGTACTGATCACCAACGGTGAGGATTTGACAACCATTGTCTTCCATAAGCTTTCTTTGAAGGATCACTGAACTTATGCAGAGCTCCCCTACTTGGATAAGTAAGAGAACTAGGATACTTGACTTCCCCCATTCTCTTCGTAGTCGAGAAGGTAAGGTTACTTGGTTTTGCTCACCTCCTCGAGTTAAGAGAACTGGGGTACTCGATTTTGCCCATTCTCTCGAGTTGAGAAGGCAAAGGTTACTTAATTTCTCCTGGCAAAGGTTACTCGATTTTGCCTGCCTCCTCAAGTTTGTACTTCATGCATTAAGCTGGGTACTAACATTCGCCTGCTCTTTGTTGACACTTCTGAAGCACTTGAAGTGGTTGCACTCCTTGTGTTGGGTTAGCTACTGTGATTCACCTTCCCACTGCTATTGAACTTCTGGAATGCAAGAAGTTTTGCCCGAAAAGAGCAAAAAGTTTACCCCAACTTAGAGTCCCCCAACTTGGAGTAAGTCTTTGATAGATCTGGTCGCCTTTGGGATTGTATCGTCTTCTCCGTCACCTTTGTCGCCTACTCCTCTTGAGTAGAAAGGTACAGTACCATGTACTGCCTACTTCGTTCCTTGGTCGAGCACTCCTGCATCAACCCGAAGTCCCTTAATTTCGGCTATCTGGATGAGAAGCCTATCGACATCGGTCTTATAAAGTTTCTTGGCCTCTGCCCTTCTACCTCGTCTTGGTACTTCGAGTTTGCCTCTGCATTCTCCACCTCCTTGGCCCCTTTTAAGACCAATGCTGTCCCTTCATGGGAGCAAGGGATCGATGACTTCACAGAAGTCCCGCATCTGCGGTACCATAGCGTTGCCAAGCCCATAGCACTACTATCGGTTACCTTGCATCTTCATCCCTTCCTTCGCGATCGGTAGATCTGCCTCTCTGGCACTGTGGAGGTCCTCCGAGTCCACCTCCTCTCTAACCGACGCTTTTCTTTTGGGTAGCTGAGCTCCGCTGGACTCGTTGTCGCTTCCTGGCCCCTTTCGACCACCTGCTTTGACACCACTGTGTCCTCCTAGCAGTTCTCCTTGGTCGATGGAGAGACAGACTGCAACTCTCATGCATGGCCTCCGCCATCTTATTGCAGGGCTCGCGCCGATTCTGTTCTCCTTAGCTTCCTTGGTAGCAACGTTCACTTACTCGGCCTTGTCTTCTGACTTACTGGGCTCCCTTAAGCCAATGTGAGCACTGAAGCAGTCCAACTCTCTAACTACTCCGATTATACCTTCGTATAATCAAGTCCCCTCCATGGGACTCACTGGTACTTGCAATCTGACTACTCCCTTGATGGTACACAGCCCCCATATGCTGACGACCAAGGCTTTCATCTGATGCAAGCTTCGATACATACACACGGAAGACCCGCCTCTGCGGTACTGTGGCATTCACTCCTTGAATCCACAGCCCTTCTTGTCGTTGCATTGTTCACCGAAGTGGAGCTCCCAACAGCTCCTGATCATTCACATGATCACGTCTCCCTCCATGGGACTCACTGGTACTTGCACTTGGACTTCTTCCTCGGTAGTATACAGCTCCAATACGCTGATGACTAAGGCTTTCATCCAATACAAGCTTCGATGCACACACGAAGACCCGCCTCTGTGGTACTATGGCATTCACTCCTTAAATCCATAGCCCTTCTTCTTGTTGTGTTGTACACCAAAGTGGAGCTCCCAGTAACTCTTGAGCATACCTCCGCATGATCTTTGTCCCTCACGGGACAAGATTGCCTATATTACATTGCCACGAACTATTTCACTATGATCCGCTGCACCATGTCGCTTCCTGGTGACATCTCCATTGCATACAGATTCTCGTGTGATGAACTCGGACAACGACTTCTCCACGTGTGGCCTCTGCCAACACATCGTAGGGCCTCTGCCATCTCCGATTTTTAGTTCGCTCCCTTGGCAATTCCCCTTCGTCCCCCCCACTCTTGGGTTACACCTGGAGGAAGCATAGCTCTAGGATAGTCCATCACCTAAGAGCTCCTGAAGTCCCCTGACTTCGCTAGAGTTGGTGTACCATTGTTTGGATCTTGGGCCTCTATCCCCTACCAACACAATCTTGCTATGCACCTCCTGTTTCTGACAACTCGAATGGCAACACTGTGGCATATTCTTCAAGAGTACCTATCTCCGCGTCCTCTTGCCCCGTACTAAGGTCTCATAATCCCAACTTTGCCTCCGCAAGTTGAATCACCTTAGTTACTCCATCAAATGCATCTCTGAGGTAGCTTGCATGTGCCTTGAAACTCCGTTCATCTTTGGCACCATGCAAAATAAGTCTGTCCCATCAGAATGGAGAACCCATGGAACGACATGATCTCACTCTTGCCTCTACAAGAGTTCATACCCTTGATATCCGTCTAAGGAAAGCTTCGTGCCTCCGCTCCATGTTCCATCTTCTATGTCGACTCCCTTCATGCGGCTTGGATACTTCACCGAGTTCCACCCAAGTCACTCTGCTCCTCGATTTACACTGAGTTGATAGTGGCCCTCACGTCCACCATTCTACATCGACTCTTAGTGTGCCTTCATATGATGTTGCCTTGGATTGCTCCCCCACTTGATCTCGAAATGCATCCACCAATGCATTACCTCCTTCGAGATCATGCGACAACTCTTCGTCGCTCACTCGGTCCGTTGAGCTTTGTGGAGATATAGCCTTGAGGAACTCTTCCTCAATATGTGTAGTCCGTTGCACATGATTCTCCCACTAGAGAACTAGGACTTATCCCTCCTGGATATCTATCCTGCTAGAGCAACTTTTCTCTTTACATACTTCCCATTGGAAGTTTCGGAGACCATCATCCCCTTTGGACTACTCCATCTTGCTGAACTCGAGCTTTGTTCGACCCCCACAGATGTACTTGCTAGATTGCGACCCTTCTCCAATACAGTCTCCACTGCACCCTTCAAGGTCTAGCAACATGTGGAACTTATTGCACATTTCAGCCGCCTACGGACATATCCTTTCCATGTCGAAGAGAAAGTTCTGATGCTCCATGGCGCCGAGTTCTAATCGCGCCTTGGGATGGCCACGAACACTCCGTCATCCGTGTACAAGCCCTTGCATGAGTTTCAAATCCTTCGAGTTAGTAATTCCCCTCACCTCTGTGAGCTTTTGCACAACTCTTTCAGTCATTACACAACACCTCCCACATTGCACGGTCTCATCTTTCACCAAGCACCCTGCTTTGCCTTGAGCACCGTCAAGTTTGGTTGCCAACGTCGAGCTATAGCTCAAACTCAACCATCCCAATCTTTATGTGCTATGCATTTTTCTTCGCTTGCTTGTCCTCGTGGTGCCTCTCGCGCAAAGGGGTTGGCTATTCCTTGAATGCCAAACCAGGATGTCCACTCCTCTGAGCGACTCCTTTCCCTACATCTCAATATCTGTTTCCCCTAAACGGTTGCGCATGCTGGCTGTCCTCCACGCAGCCTAGCTAGGTCCCCCACATTTGTATGGCAAGTATTTTCTACGTATGCTTGTCCCGCTCTGATACCACATTGTCACGGGCTTAGCTGATTTTGCCTAAGCCGTGCGGCACCCATGCATGTCCGTCCACAAAGGTCAGCCCTCCCCGAGATCTCCTAAAGTCCTACAGACTTACAAAAAGAGAAAATGGGCCAGAAGAAGCAATTCCCACGGGATCCACAAACAACTGCTCAAGAAAACACTTTATAAAGCCAAAATACAAATTACACCCATGGACATTATAAACTCGGAGAGGTTGCACACAAAGGATAATGGTCCATTACAGACCGAAGTCCCCACAAGTGCTTATAAGACACACTTGCATTTACAAGCCAAACTTGGCCATAAAGCAAATCAAACTAGGTCTAAGCTCAAGCTTCTTATTGTACAAGATATGTACCTAAACCGAAGGACACGGACTAACACAAGCATTTCATCGAACACCTTGTTTACATTATTGTCCGTGATAGTGTGGCCTCTGCCAACACATCGTAGGGCCTCTGCCAACACATCGTAGGGCCTCCGCCATCTCGGATTTGTGGTTCACTCCCTTGTCAATTTCTCTTCGTCCACCTACTCTTGGGTCATACCTAGTCGAAGTATAACTCTAGGATAGTCCATCGCCTAGTAGCTCCTGTAGTCCCCCTGACTTCACTAGAGTTGGTGCGCCATTATCTGGATCTTGGGCCTCTATCCTCTACCAGCACAATCTTGCTATGCACCTCTTGTTCCTAACAACTTGAATGGCAATAATGTGGCATATTCTTCAAGAGTACCCGCCTCTGTGTCCTCTTGCCTTGTGCTAATGTCTCCTGATCCCAACTTTACCTCCGCAAGTTGAATCACTTTAGTTAATCCATCAAATGCATCTCTGAGGTAGCTTGCATGTGCCTCGAAGCTCCCTTCATCTTTGGCACCATGCAAAATAAGTCTGTCATATCAGAATGAAGAACCCATGGAACGATATGATCCCACTCTTGCCTTTATAAGAGTTTATGCCCTTGACCTCTGTCCGAGAAAAGCTCCGTGCCTCCGCTCCATGTTCCATCTTTTATGTCGACTCCCTTCATGCGACTTGGATACTTCACCGAGTTCCACCCAAGTTGCTCCGCTCCTCGATTTGCATTAAGTTGATAGTGGCCCTCGCATCCACCATTCCACGGGTCAGCCCTCTATTGAGTTTGATTTCTGCATCGACTCTAAGTGTGCCTTCATATAATGTTGTCTTGGATTGCTCCCCCACTTGATCTCGAAATGCATCCACCAATGCATTACCTCCTTCGAGATCATGCGACGACTCTTCGTAGCTCACTCGGTACATTGAGCTTTGTGGAGATATCGCTTTGAGGAACTCTTCCTCAATATGTGCAGTCTATTGCACATGATTCTCCCACTAGAGAACTAGGACTTATCCCTCTTGGATATCTATCCTGCTGAAGCAACTTTTCTCTTTACATACTTCCTACTAAAAGTTTCGGAGACCACCGTCCCCCTTGGACTACTCCATCTTGCTGAACTTGTGCCTTGTTCTGCCCCCACAAATGCAGTTACTAGATTGCTACCCTTTGCTAATATAGTCTCCACTGCACCCTTCAAGGTCTAGCAACATGCTGAACTTATTACACATTTCAGCCGCCTACGGACATGTCCTTTCCATGTCGAAGAGAAAGTTCTGATGCTCCATGGTGCCGGGTTCTAATCGCGCCTTGGGATGGCCACGAGCACTCCGTCATCCGTGTACAAGCCTTTACATGAGTTTTGAATACTTCGAGTTAGCAATTCCCCTCACCTCTGTAAGCTTTGCATAACTCTTTTGGTCATTACACAACACCTCCCACCTTACATAGTCTCCTCTTTCACCAAGCGCCCCGCTTTACCTTGAGCACCGTCAAGTTTAGTTACCAACGTTGAGCTATAGCTTGAACTCAACCATCCCAAGCTTTGTGTGCTATACATTCTTCTTCGCTTGCTTGTCCTCGTGGTGCCTCTCGCGCAAAGGGGTTGGCCATTCCTCTGAATGCCAAACCTGGATACACGCTCCTCTAAGCAACTCCTTTCCCTACATCTCAATGTCCATTTATCCCAAACGGTTGCGCGTGCTGGCTGTCCTCCACACAGCCTAGCTAGGTCCCCCACGTTTGTATGGCCAGTGTTTTTGCATGTGCTTGTCCCGTTCTGATACCACACTGTCACGGGCTTAGCTGATTTTGCCTAATTCGTGCGGCACCCATGCATGTCCGTCCGCAAAGGTCAGCCCTCCCCAAGATCTCCTAGAGTCCCTTAGACTTGCAAAAGAGAAAATGGGCCGGAAGAAGCAATTCCTACGGGATCCATAAGTAACTGCTCAAGAAAACACTTTATAAAGCTATATACAAATTACACCCATGGACATTGCAAACTCAGAGATGTTGCACACAAATGATAATGGTCCATTATAGACCGAAGTGCCCATAAGTGCTTATAAGACACGTATTTACAAGCCAAACTTGGCCATAAAGTAAATCAAACTAGGGTTGTCAAGCCTACTGCAAACCTGCTTCTTGCTATATAAGATATGTACCTAAACCAAAGGACACGGACAAACATGAGCATTTCATCGAACACCTTATTTATATTGTTGTCCATGACAGGGCTGACCTTTGCGGATGGACAAGCATGGGTGCCGCACAGCTTAGGCAAAATCAATTTAGCTCGTGACAGATATGACCACCGAATTCTGATTCTCCCAGGAAAACCAATATTAAACACTCAATCATATCATTATCCTCACCACTAGAAAGATTAAATATAGAGGATTGAAGAAGAGATGCTTGAAATAGGGTTCATCCGGCCATGTTGCAGCCCCTACTCATTGCCGGGGCTAGCTTTACCCGACTTTGACAGTGTTTGTGATTGACGCATCATGAGCTAGGATTTATTTTATCCACATGCAAGATGGCCAACCCCTAGCCTACATCAATAAAGCCCTCTCTTCATACCACCTGAAACTATCAATCTAAGATGAAGAAATGCTGACTAATGTTGAATTTATGGCTTGGTATGATATAGGACAATAGCACAAATAGGAGATAAAATTATGTCTTAAAAAAATATAACTACTACTCCCTCCAAACTCAGATCAGGCTCACCTTACCATGGACTCTACTAGAAGGCAACCACCATCATAGAGGAAAGCCTAGCTACCATTAAAGAATAACTACATGCCTTCCTACACAAGAAAGAAACAACCGCTTGATAAACATCGGAGTAGAAGTAAGTTTGCTATTAAAGATTTAGTCTTCCTTCATCTTTATCCTGACCAGTAAGAATTTATGAAGACTTGAGCCTCACAAAAGTTGTCTCCCAGTTTATTTGGACTCTATGAAATTGGAGATCACATTGAAGTCATAACTTGTTGTCACGGGCTTAGCTGATTTTTCCTAAGCCATGAGGCACCCATGCGTGTTCGTCCGCAAAGGTCAGCCCCCCCGATAACTCCTAGAGTCCCTTAGACTTACATAAGAGAAAACGGGCTAGAAGAAGTAATTCCTATGGGATCCACAAGCAACTGCTCAAGCAAACACTTTAAAAAGCCAGATACAAATTACACCCATGGATATTACAAACTCAGAGAGGTTGCATATAAAGGATAATGGTCCATTACAGACCGAAGTCCCCCACAAGGGTTTACAAGATACCCTAGTATTTACAAGCTAAAATTGGCCATAAAATAAACCAAAATAGGGCTACTAAGCCTATTGCAAGCCCACTACTTGCGGTACAAGGTATGTACACAAATCGAAGGACATGGACAAACATGAGCATTTCATCGAACACCTTATTTACATTATTGTCGGTGACATTCTCCCCCATTTATTCCTTCGACGTCCTCATCGAAGCCACTGTAGATGCTGCATCTCCTCGCATTCTGCTGAATCTTCAATCTATTGCTTTGGCTGCAACATGCCCCTTTGGCTCCCAGCTGCTCTCCACTGCTGTTGTTGAGTAGTCGAAGTTTGATCCGCCATGCTGCTTCAACTCACCAATGACTGAATCTGGTGTGGGGTTGGTTGAGTTGTGCTGATCCTTGTTAGTTCTCACGGATCCTTCTGATGAAGGAAAAGACCTGCCTTATTATACGCTAGTTTCGCAGTATACTCTTATTGCTTGAACTGGGTGGATGCTTGTTAGTGCTTTAACGAGCATCACCTCGCAGACTTTGAAGTTTCTAAGGTCCTTCCTCCATAATGTTTGCCCATTGATCCTTCCTCCATTTTTAGTTGCCACTTCCAAGTAGGTTCACATCACTCCCGCTTTCGATTAGTCAATTGGGAAATAAAGTGAACAATCTACTCTTAGTAGTACTGATCACCAATTGTGAGGATTTGACAACTATTGTCTTCCATAAGCTTTCTTTGAAGGGTCACTAAACTTATGTAGAGCTCCTCTACTGGATAGATAAGAGAACTGGGATACTTGACTTCACCCATTCTCTTCGTAATTGAGAAGGTAAGGTTACTTGGCTTCACTCACCTCCTCGAGTTAAGAGAATTGGGGTACTCAGTTTCGCCCATTCTCTTGACTTGAGAAGGCAAAGGTTACTTGATTTCGCCTGCCTCCTTGAGTTTGTACTTCATGCATTGAGCTAGTTACTAACATTCGCCCACTCTTTGCTCACACTTCTGAAGCACTTGAAGTGTTTGCACTCCTTGCATTGAGTTAGCTACTGTGATTCACCTTCTCACTACCATTGAACTTCTGGAATGCAAGAAGTTTTGTCCGAAAAGATCATAAAGTTTACCCCAACATGGAGTCCCCCAACTTGGAGTAAGTCTTTGATAGATTTGGTCGCCTCTCGGATTGTACCGACTTCTCCATCACCTTTGCCACATACTCCTCCGAGTAGAAAAGGTATAGTACCACGTACTACCTATTTTGTTCCTTAGTCAAGCACTCCTGCATCAACCCAAAGTTGCTCAATTTTGACTATCTTAATGAGAAGCCTATCAACATCGATCTTATGAAGTTTCTTAGCCTCTGCCCTTCTGCCCTGTCTTGTTACTTGGAGTTTGCCTTTGCATTCTCCACCTCCTTGGCCCCGTTTACGACCAATGCTTTCCCTCCATGAGAGCAAGGGATCGATGACTCTACGGAAGTCTTGCATTTGCGGTACCATGATGCTGCCAAGCCCATAGCACTACTATCTGTTACCTTGCATCTTTATCCCTTCTTTCGCAATCGATAAATTTGCCTCTACGGCATTGTGGTACTCCTCCGAGTCCACCTCCTTTCTAACCGACGCTTTGCTGTTGGGTAGCTGAGCCCCACTGGACTCGTCATCGCTTCCTTGCCCCTTTCGACCACCTGCTTCAATACCACTATGTCTTCCTAGCAGTTCTCCTTGGTCGATAGAAAGACAGACTATAACTCTCATGCATGGCATCCACCATCTTGTTGAAGGGGTCGTGCCGATTCTATTCTCCTTAGCTTCCTTGGTAGCAACGTTTGCTTACTCGGCTTCATCCTCTGACTTAATAGGCTCCCTTAAGCGAATGTGAGCACTGAAATAGTCTGACTCTCTAGCCGCTCCGATCATACCTTTGTATAATCAAGTCCCTTCCATGGGACTCACTGGTACTTGTAATCTTACTTCTCCCTCGGTGGTACACAGCCCCCATATGCTGATGACCAAGGGTTTTATCTGATGCAAGCTTCGATGCACACGCACGGAAGACCCGCTTCTTGTAGTACCATGATATTCACCTCTTGAATCTATAGCCCTTCTTGCGGCTACATTGTTCACCGAAGTAGAGCTCCCAGCAGCTCCTGATCATTTACATGATCATGTCCCCCTCCATGGGACTCATTGGTACTTGCACTTGGACTTCTTCCACAATGGTATATAGCCTCCATATGCTGATGACTAAAGCTTTTATCTAATGCAAGCTCCAATGCAAACATGAAGACCTGCCACTGTGGTACCATGGCATTCACTTCTTGAATCCATAGCCCTTCTTCTTGTTGTGTTGTACACCAAAGTGGAGCTCCTAGTAATTCCTGATCATACCTCCGCATGATCTTGTCCCTCACGGGATATGATTGCTTGTATTATATTGCCACGAACTATTCCACCACGATCCGCTACACGATGTCACCTCCTGGTGACATCTCTATTGCATACAGATTCTTATGTGATGAACTCGGACTATGACTTCTCCATGTGTGGCCTCTGCCAACACATCGTAGGGCCTCCGCCATTCCCGATTTTTAGTTCGCTCCCTTGGCAATTTACCTTCGTCTACCCACTCTTGGGTCACACCTGGATGGAGCATAGCTCTAGGACAGTCCATCGCCTAGAAGCTCCTGAAGTCCCATGACTTCGCCAGAGTTGGTGCACCATTGTCTGGATCCTGGGTCTCTATCTCCTACCACCAAATCTCTGTTATGCACTACTTATTCCTGACAACTCGAATGGCAACACTATGGTATATTCTTCAAGAGTACCTGCCTCTGTGTCCTCTTGCCCCATGCTAAGGTCTCTTGATTCTAACTTTGCTTCCGTAAGTTGAATCACCTTAGTTACTTTGTCAAATGCATCTTTAAGGTAGCTAGCATATGCTTCAAAGCTCCCTTTGTCTTTGGCACCATGCAAGATAAGTCTGCCCCATCAGAATGAAGAACCCATGAAATGACATGATCCCACTCTTGCCTCTACAAGAGTTGATGCCCTTGACCTCTGTCCAAGGAAAGCTCCGTGCTTCTGCACCATGTTCTATCTTCTATGTCGACTCCATGTGGCTTGGTATACTTTATCGAGTTCCACCGAAGTTGCTCTGCTCCTCAATTTGCATTGAGTTGATAGTGGCCCTCGCGTCCACCATTCCACGGGTCAGCCCTCTATTGAGTTTGATTTCTGCATTGACTCTAAGTGTGCCTTACATAATGTTGCCTTGGATTGCTCCCCCACTTGATCTCGAAATGCATCCACCAATGCATTACCTTATTTGAGATCATGTGATGATTCTTCGTTGGTCACTCGGTCCGTTGAGCTTTGTGGAGATATAGCCTTGAGAAACTCTTCCTCAATATGTGCAGTCTGTTGCACATGATTCTCCCACTAGAGAACTAAGACTTATCCCTCCTGGATATCTGTCCTGCTGGAGCAACTTCTCTCTTTACATACTTCCCATTAGAAGTGTCGGAAGCTACCATCCCCTTTGGACTACTCTGTCTTGCTGAACTTTTGCCTTGTTCTGCCCCCGCAAATGCACTTACTAGATTGCGACCCTTTGCTAATATAGTCTCCACTGCACCCTTCAGGTCTAGCAACATGCTGAACTTATTGCACATTTTAGCTGCCTACGGACATATCCTTTCATGTCAAAGAGAAAGTTCTGATGCTCTATGGCACTGAGTTCTGATCACACCTTAGGATGGCCATGAACATTCTGTCATCCATGTACAAGCCCTTGCATGGGTTCCGAATCCTTCGAGTTAGCAATTTTCCTCACCTCTGTGAGCATTGCACAACTCTTTCGATCATTACGCAACACCTCCCACCTTGCACGGTCTCATTTTTCACCAAGCACCCCGCTTTGCCTTGATCACCATCAAATTTTGGTTGCTAACATTGAGCCGTAGCTCAAACTCAACCATCCCAATCTTTATGCGCTATGCATTCTTCTTCGCTTGCTTGTTCTCATGGTGTCTTTCGCACAAAGGGATTGGCTATTCCTCTGAATGCCAAACTCGGATACCCGCTCCTCTAAGTGACTCCTTTCCCTACATCTCAATGTCTGTTTTCCCCCTAAACAGTTGTGCGTGCTAGCTGTCCTCCACACAGTCCAACTAGGTCCCCCACGTTTGTATGGCAAGTGTTTCTACGTGTGCTTGTCCCACTCTGATACCACATTATCTTGGGCTTAGCTGAATTTGCCCAAGCCGTGTAGCACGCTTGCATGTTCGTCCGCAAAGGTCAGCCCTCCCCGAGATCTCCTAGAGTCCCTTAGACTTATAAAAGAGAAAACGGGCCAGAAGAAGTAATTCCCACGGGATCCATAAGCAACTCCTTAAGCAAATACTTTATAAAGTCAGATACAAATTACACCCATGGATATTACAAACTCAGAAAGGTTGCATACAAAGGATAATGATCCATTACAAACCGAAGTCCCCATAAGTGCTTACAAGACATACTTATATTTACAAGCCAAAATTGGCCATAAAGCAAACCAAACTCGAGCTGCTAAGGCTACTGCAAGCCCACTACTTGTTGTACAAGGTATGTACACAAACCGAAGGAGACGGACAAACACGAGCATTTCATCGAGCACCTTGTTTACATTGTTGTCTGTGACATGTCGGCGGGTAGGAAGTAGGCTGCGCGGTTCAACAAAAATGTCTGAAAATTTAGCAAGCGATTAGAGAAGGTTTGGGTCTTCAATTTTTTTTGGCTCCCCCATAGAGTGCTACCGAAGTTGCATCAAGAACCCGCTCTTCCCTTTGTTCAAAACGTTTTTTGTTTGCTACATACAAATCATCATTACATCACTTTTGCGTTCCCGCATAGGATCTCATGTTTTTCATGGCTAAAAAATTTTATGATAAATTAAGAAAATTCTAGGGAATATCACCTAGCGTAGTCAGCCATTTGATGTTAAACATGGCCTCATCATCATCAAGAGGAAGGAGGAAGAAATCAACATGTATCTCTTGGTCCTACCACAATAATTTCACCTGCAGGCATCTTTGGTAGCACTTCAAAATTTGGCTGTCGGTGACCTCAATAGTAAAGCTACTGTAATCTTCATTTTGGAGCATCAATTAGGTAGTTACCTTATTGTTCATAAAGTT
The DNA here is from genome assembly GCA_021527575.1 of Ensete glaucum. Taxonomy (NCBI): domain Eukaryota; kingdom Viridiplantae; phylum Streptophyta; class Magnoliopsida; order Zingiberales; family Musaceae; genus Ensete; species Ensete glaucum. The sequence continues at coordinate 8,185,722 of CM038556.1, forward strand.
ATTGGTGCTCCTAGTCTTGATGAGGATGGTGATAGGCTACGGCTTAAGAGATTCTACAACTTCTGTTGCTTGAGAGTTTGTATGGCCAGTTAAAACATGAGTCATGTAATTAGCTAGCTATGGTTCTTCCTTTGTGTTCTCCTTGTTAGGTTCTTGGACCTCTTCTTCAGATTCTTCAATAGATTTTATCATAGAAAGCTCCTCCTTTTTGTAGTAATCGTTGTGGCTCCAAAGTTCATTACAATGCCAACAAAGGCCCTTTGTCAATCTATCACGTAGCTCTTCTCTCATTAAATTTTTTGGCAACGAAGAATGACTGAGAGTAGAGGGAGGTTTATATATGTTGGTCTAGAAGTGGTTTTCATTTTCCAAGCTTCTTGGTTCAATCGTTCCTCTTAGATTCAGGCGGAAGAGACTGCAGCCTTCATGGTGCGGGGCTGTCGAGCTTCAACATCTCCTTTAATTTTTGGCTTGAGTCCTTTGATGAATGTCCCTAATAATTATCTAGCAGACTAATCACGAGGAAAGTAAGATAGTTCCTCAAACCTAGTCTGGTATTCTTGGATTGTGGAGGTTTATCGGATTTTGGCATGTTGTTCATTGATATTCTCGTATTTAGTTGGCCCAAAGTGGTTCAATAGTGCATTCTTGAATTGTATCCATGTTGAAGCCTATTAGTGTATTCAAGTCGATTGGACCACTGAATTGCATCTCCTTCGAAATGGATAACAACAGTATTCTAATAGAACCCTAGAAGGAGCTCTATAGATTTTGACCCTTGAGGGAGATCAGCCCTTGGAATGCTGTAAGGGTTCCTCCCTCCCAGACTCAGCACAAGGCTGAATAAAAGATGATAATTGCTTGATACAAGAGAGGGATTGTCTATATCATTATATAGGATTCTAAACTCTAGCCCATAGGATGCTTGCCTAAGTAAAATTATTCATTTGCCCCTTCTATAGCCGACCTGCCTAAATAGGAAGAGATGACAGCTAGGTTGGCTCTATAGCCAACCTATGCAGGGGGAAACCCTGGTCGACCAACCTAGTAAAGGGGGCGATGGCCACTAAGCCCTAAGGCCTCAATCTGAACCCTAACCACACTTCTTTATAGGATATAAGTGGCTAGGTGTGGTTTTATTATAATCTTATAGGATTTTATTGACTACTTCTAGGGAGATTAGGACTCAACCCTACTGGAGTCCTATTAAGCCTGCCCTCTTAGAATCAGTCTTTTCCTTAAGGCTGAGGGTCCATAAACTCTGAGAACCAGGTCTTCAGCTCCTCATGCGGCTCCCATGTTGCATCTTTAAATGTTAAGTTACTCCACTTCACAAGTACTTCAGTTGAAGGGTGTCGTCGGTGCATCACAATTCTCCAATCAAGTATAGCTTCAAGTTTTGCTTGGATTTTACCTTTAGTTGTAATGTTTGACAACTAAGTCTATGCCAACTCTCATTCTCCTAATTTCGGCTTTAGCAAGGACACGTGGAAGATGGGATGGATCTTAGCGTCATCTAGAAGCTTTAATTTATATATCACAATTCCAATACACCCCAATATCTAATATGGTCCATAGAATCATGAATATAGCTTCATCGATGCTCTGATGTTGATTGATAGCTGCTTGTACGATTGTAGGCGAAAGTAGACATAATCTTTTACTAAAAATTCTCGCTCGCTCCGGTGAGTATCTGCTTGTTGCTTCATGCGGGCTTAAGCATTAGTTAAGTTGTCCTTCAGTAACTGTAGAAACTTGTTCATATTAATTAAATTTTAATCGACCCGATCTACTTTGGCCGTACCAATTATATATTTCAGTATTACATGGACGGTCGGCCATACAATGCCTCGTAAGGGATACATTTGGTTAATGAATGATAAGTTGTTTTATACCACCATTCGACCCAAGGAAGCTATCTTGTCCACTCTTTGGGTCGGTCATTGGTGAAGCACCATAAGTCTTGAGGCATTTGTTCACCACTTCTATTTGGTCATCCTTCTATGGATGATAGGCTATGCTCATCTTCAGTTGGGTGCCTTGTAGTTGGAAGAGCTCGATCCAAAATTTACTTGTAAATACTCTGTCACTATCACTCACAATAGACCTTGGCATCCCATATAGTTTTATAATATTTTTCATAAAAAATTGAGTAATACTGGCAGCAGTATAAGGATATCTCACAGCACAAAAATGAGCATATTTAGTTAGACAATCTACCACCACATAAATTGTACTTTTACCTTAAGATGATGGTAGCCCTTCAATAAAATCTATGGAGATGTCAGTCCATGCTGAGTCCAATATAGGTAGTAATGGTTGTAGTTTGCTTGGATTTGCCACTGTGAAACCTTTCTGCTGCTGGCATACATCACATTCGGATACATAATCATAGATTGATTTTTTCATGCCCTTCCAAAAGAAGTTTTGTTTAACCCTCTTGTAAGTTCTCAGAAATCCAGAGTGCCCTACCGAAGGTGAAGAGTGCATCTCATGCAAAATAACTTGAATGTAAGGGGAAGAAGGAACGACAACAATTCGGTCTTTGTAACGAAGTCTTTCGAATCCCACGTGTAGTGACCTATGGAACCCGAATCCTTCGCTAATTTTTCAATGATGTTTCGCGTCTCTGAGTCATTCTGACATTTTCCCTAATGTCTTTAAGGAAGTCAATGGAAGGAAGGGAGATGGCTGAAATTTCGGCTTGTCCCAGTAGCCGTGATAGAGCATCTGCAAGAAGTTTAATTACCCATCATTGCTACTCCAGGGAAGATATTTTTTGCTCCAAAAAATATTTAAGGCTTCGGTGGTCAGTCTTAATTTGGAAGAGTTGGTCGATCAAGTAGGGTCTCCATTTCGTGATGACGTGTACGATGATAAGCATTTATTTATCATACACGGACATTTTAAGATGTAAGGGAGATAATGCTTTACTGGTGTTAACAAGGGTCGGCCATCTTGCATTACAACAGCTCTAATTTCTGCTATTAAAAGCTGCACTTTGACCATTTAACATAAAGGGTGTTCTCCCGAAGAATCGTTCGAACAATTCGTAAGTGCTGAAAATGCATATCAAGCATAGGGCTATAAATGAGAATATCATCAAAAAATACCAATACGAACTTACATAGAAAACTCTAGAAGATGTCATTCATCAGGCTTTGAAAAGTGGAAGGAGCATTCATAAATCTAAAAGGCATTACTAGAAACTCGTAATGGCCGTTATGTGTGCAGAATACAGTTTTCGGGACATCTTCAGTGCATACTCGAATATGGTGATAACTAGAATGGAGATCTAGTTTTTGTTGAGAAACCTCAGCGGGAGTATCACATACGCAATGGAAATCAAAACAAAAAAAATAGGTTTCCCACGTAGATCAAATCATCATGCAAAAGATTGAGGTCACAAGAAAAACACAAAAACCAAAAAAACTGTGATACGTGAGAGACTGATTTTATTTAGGGAGATCATATATCACTGTATTCTAGATCCAAATAGAGAGGATGAAGGGGGTCAAGCGTCATCCTCTCTATCGGTATCCATACAATGGATCTCTACAGCACAACTCCTCCAATCTGATCTCGCAACTCTTTCGCAGAGGGAGGGAGGAGAATAGGAGGGGGAGGCTAAAGCTGCAACCTATCAACCATGAGTCTCTCCTCCTATTTATAAACAACTACCAAAACCCTAGGGCTCCTGCCTTAGTTAGTATTGGAACTTTATCCAATTATCCATTAACCTTGCATTATTGGATCTCTATCTAATAATCTCCTTAGGCCTCGAATTGGCCTTAAACAAGGAGCCCATAAGTATAGGGTCTCATCTAATGAGAATATGGGCTAGTTGGATCTCTATCAAATCCTCTATTCGCTGAATGATCCATCATATGTATGTGACTCTCTAAGATCGATACTGAGCTGGCCGTGAGTCGCTCCCATCAGAACTCCTTCTAATATAGTGAACTATTATCCCTATAATAATTCGGTTGACTCATCGACTATGGACATACTAGGCCACTATGCCATAGTCCCCAAACGGTACAAGGGGGATCGAATCAATCGGACCTGTCTATCCATAGTTACCATGTACATATAATCCCTCATCCAAATAATATCCTAAAGACCATATATTGGACATGGTACTGTCAGCTCACATATAGAATTAGTTTGTCTTATTCTAATAGGATTCTACTAGAGAACTCTTTCTCTCTCAATCCGAATGACCCTGGCCAGAGATTTGTTTGAGCAAGCACATATGATATTTCTCTCATGATACCGAGAGTGGATGATCCTCTATTGACACTTAATTACCTTCGTAAGGTTGGCTACCAATCCTGATAATCAACTATACCAGGTCTGAAACTTTCTAAACCTGTAAGTCTGGCGTCAAAGAAAAGAGTATTCATACAAGACATTCTTGGTGTCTTAAGTCAAAGGACCAGATACACAACGAGGACTATGGAATAGTTGTTTGATATTAGGTATCATCAACCATACAATATTCTATAAGCAAATCAATCAGTAAAATTATTCTCCAATAAACACCTGTAATATATCCTTAGTGTCTTACATAAGTGGCCATGAAACCAATTGCCTCCATCATATGAATGGGTATATAGTATATCAGTCTATCCGATTATCTCGATGTCCCTCTCGAGTAACCTATGACCAGGATTATTTAGGATCTTTGTTTAAAGGTGAATCGATCTCATTATTATGATATCATCACAATCCGATTCCTATTGCATAGAACCAAGGACATCACAATATATATACTATAAATAATATAATATGAGAATATACCAATATTAATCATAAGCAAAAAGATCTCATAACGTGTCACATGTGCCATCACTCACGTGATTGGCCTGCAGGGCACCTGTAACCAGTAATTTTGTAAAGACTCGAGCTCCTTTTAATTCATCTAAGAGCTCATCTATGACTAATATAGGATATTTATCTTAAACGGTGATAGCGTTTAAAGCCCGATAATCAACACGCATCTGCCACGTACCATCCTTCTTGCACGCTAGCAATATCAACGAAGAGTAAGGGCTGCAGCTTGGTCAAATTACTCCGATGTCGAGCATCTCCTTGACGATTTTTTCAATCTTGTCATTTTGCAAGTGAGAGTAGCGATATGGTCTCAAATTTGATGGAGGTTTGTCCAGTAAAATTGGTATGTGGTGGTCATGTGGTCAGTTAGGGGGTAGCTCGCACGGCTCTACGAAAACATCCGTGAATTTATCTAGCAAGAGGGCAAGCTTAGGATCTGAATTTTGCACATTCTCCTCCTTGAATGGCTGCTAGATATTATTCATCAAAAATCCTCTATGTGCTTTGTGTAAAACTTTTCCATCCATTATATCAAAATGGTGAAAATATGGCTCCCACGCTTGCCTCACAATATGACCTATCTACCTTCACAATAAAACTTCATAATTAGTTTTAAAAAATTCCAGGAGATATTACCTAGTGTTATGAGCCATCCAATCCTGAGAATGTCTTCATAATCATTGATGGGTAGGAGAAAGAAATCAGCTACCACTTCTTAGTCTTAGAGGAATAGTTTCACCTATGGGCATTGTTGGTCGCAATTGAGGATTCGACCATCGGTGACCTTTACGTCAAACTTGTTACAACCTTCGATTTGAAGCACCCTACGTGAAGCAATCTTACTATTGAGGAAGTTATTTGTGCAACCCGTATCAATGAGAATGGAGATTGGTTGCTATATTAGAAGTCCTCCAACTTTCATTGTCTACGGGTTAGAGTAGCCGATCAACGTATGCAATGTATAGTCTGTCACGGACAACAATGTAAACAAGGTGTTCGATGAAATGCTTGTGTTAGTCCGTGTCCTTCGGTTTATGTACATATCTTGTACAACAAGAAGCGGGCTTGCAGTAGGCTTGGAAGCCCTAGTTTGATTTGCTTTATGGCCAAGTTTGGCTTGTAAATACAAGTGTGTCTTATAAGCACTTGTGGGGACATCGGTCTGTGGTGGACCATTATCCTTTGTGTGCAACCTCTCTGAGCTTGTAATGTCCATGGGTGTAATTTGTATTTTGGCTTTATAAAGTGTTTTTCTTGAGCAGTTGCTTGTGGATCCCGTGGGAGTTGCTTCTTCTGGCCCGTTTTCTCTTTTTGTAAGTCTGTGGGATTTTAGGAGATCTCGGGGAGGGCTGACCTTTGCGGACGGACACGCATGGGTGCCGCGCAGGCAAAATCAGCTAAGCCCGTGACAATGTGGTATCGAGCGGGACAAGCACACGCAAACACTTGCCATACAAATGTGGGGACCTAGCTAGGTTATGTGGAGGATAGCTAGCACGTGCAACCGCTTAGGGAAAGCGGACATTGAGATGTAGGGAAAGGAGTCGCTCGAGGAGCGGGCATCCGGTTTGGCATTCAAGGAATAGCCAACCCCTTTGCGAGAGGCACCACGAGGACAAACAAGCAAAGAAGAATGCGTAGCACACAAAGACTGGATGGTTGAGTTTGAGCTATAGCTCGGCGTTGGCAACTAAACTTGACGGTGCTTAAGGCAAAAGCAGGTGCTTGGTGAAAGATGAGACCATGCAAGGTGGGATGTGTTGTGTAACGACCAAAGAGTTATGCAAAGCTCACAGAGGTGAGGGAATTGCTAACTCGAAGGATTTAGAACTCATGCAAGGGCTTGTACACGGATGACGGAGTGTTCGTGGCCATCCCAAGGCGCGATCAGAACTCGGCGCCATGGAGCATCAGAACTTTCTCTTCAACATGGAAAGGATATGTCCATAGGCGGCTGAAATGTGCAACAAGTTCAGTATGTTGCTAGACCTTGAAGGGTACAGTGGAGACTGTATTGGAGAAGGGTCGCAACCTAGCAAGTACATTTGTGGGGGCAGAACAAGGCACAAGTTCAGCAAGACGGAGTAGTCCAAAGGGGATGATGGTCTCCGAAACTTCCAATGGAAAGTATATAAAGAGAAAAGTTGCTCCAGCAGGACAGATATCCAGGAGGGATAAGTCCTAGTTCTCTAGTTGGAGAATCATGCAACGGACGCACATATTGAGGAAGAGTTTCTCGTGGTTATATCTTCATAAAGCTCAACGGACTGAGCGGCGAAGAGTTGTCGCATGATCTCGAAGGAGGTAATGCATTGGGGATGCATTTCGAGATCAAGTGGGGAGCAATCCAAGACAACATCATATGAAGGCACACTTAGAGTCGAGGCGTCGAACTCAGAGGGCTGACCGTGGAATGGTGGACGTGAGGGCCACTATCAACTCGGCAAATCGAAGAGCGGAGCGACTTGGGTGGAACTCGGTGAAGTATCCAAGTCGTATGAAGAGAGTTGACATAGAAGATGGAATATGGAGCGGAGGCAAGGAGCTTTCCTTGGACAGAGGTCAAGGGCATGAACTCTTATAGAGGCAACAGTGGGATCACGTCGTTCCGTGGGTTCTTCATTCTGATGAGACAGACTTATTTTGCATGGCGCCAAAGATGAAGGGAGCTTCGAGGCACATGCAAGCTACCTCATAGATGCATTTGACGGAGTAACTAAGGTGATTCAACTTGCGGAGGCAAAGTTAGGGTCAGGAGACCTTAGCACGGGGCAAGAGAACGTAGAGGCGGGTATTCTTAAAGAATATGCCACAGTGTTGCCATTCGAGTTGTCAGGAACAAGTGGTGCATAGCAAGATTGTCGGTAGGGATAGAGGCCTAAGATCCGACAATGGTGCACCCACTCTAGCGAAGTCGGGGACTTGTGAGCTACTAGGCGACGGATCCTAGAGCTATGCTTCGTCGTGTAACCCAGAATGAGGGGACGAAGGGAATTGCCAAGGAGCGAACTAAAAGTCGGAGATGGCAGAGGCCCTACGATGTGTTGGCGAGGCCACACGTGGAGAAGTCGTAGTCCGAGTTCATCACACGAGAATCAGATGCAATGGAGATGTCACCAGGAGGCGACATGGTGCGGCGGATCGTGGTGGAATAGTTCGTGGCAATGCAATACAGCAATCTTGTCCCGTGAGGGACAAAATCATCTTGAGGTATGATCGAGTTCGGAGCTCCACTTTGGTGTATGACACAACAAGAAGAAGGGCTATGGATTCAAGGAGTGAATGCCGTATGCAGAGGCGGGTCTTCGTGTGTGCATCAAAGCTTGCATTGGATGAAAGCCTTAGTCATCAACATATGGGAGCTGTACACCACCGAGGAAGAAGTCCAAGTGCACGTACCAGTGAGTCCCATGGAGGGGGACATGATCATGTGAATGATCAGGAGCTGCTGGGAGCTCCACTTCGGTGAACAATGCAGCAAGAAGAATGGATTCAAGGAGTGAATGCCACAGTACCGCAGAGGCGGGTCTTCCGTGTATATACATCGAAGCTTGCATCAGATGAAAGCCTTGGTCGTCAGCATATGGGGGCTGTGTACCACCGAGGGAGTAGTCAGATTGCAAGTACCAGTGAGTCCCATGGAGGGGACTTGATTAACCGGAGCAGTTGGAGAGTTGGACTGCTCACATTCGCTAAGGGAGCCCGCAAGTCGAGGACAAGGCCGAGTAAGCGAACGTTGCTACCAAGGAAGCTAAGGAGAACAGAATCGGCACGAGCCCTGCAACAAGATGGCTGAGGCCATGCATGAGAGTTGCAGTCTGTCTCTCCATCGACCAAGGAGAACTGCTAGGAGGACACAGTGGTGTCGGCGGTGGTCGAAAGGCGAGGCGAGGCAGCGAGTCCAACGGGGCTCAGCTACCCAAAAGAAAAGCGTCGGTTAGGGAGGAGGTGGACTCGGAGGAGCTCCACAGTGCCACAGAGGCAGATCTACCGATCGCGAAGGAAGGGATGAAGATGCAAGGTAACGGATAGTAGTGCTATGGGCTTGGCAGCGCCATGGTACCGCAGATGCGGGACTTCCGTGAAGTCATCGATCCCTTGCTCTCATGAAGGGACAGCATTGGTCGTAAAAGGGGCCAAGGAGGTGGAGAGTGCAGAGGCAAACTCCAAGTACCAAGACGAGGCAGAAGGGCAGAGGCCAAGAAACTTCATAAGACCGATGTCGATGTGCTTCTCATCCAGATAGCCGAAATTAAGGGACTTCGGGTTGATGCAGGAGTGCTCGACCAAGGAACGAAGTAGGCAGTACATGGTATTGTACCTTTCTACTCAAGAGGAGTAGGCGGCAAAGGTGATAGAGAAGTCGGTACAACCCCAAAGGCGACCAGATCTATCAAAGACTTACTCCAAGTTGGAGTAAACTTTTTGCTCTTTTCGGGCAAAACTTCTTGCATTCCAGAAGTTCAATGGCAGTGGGAAGGCGAATCACAGTAGCTAACCCAACGCAAGGAGTGCAACCACTTCAAGTGCTTGAAGTGTGAGCGGCGAATGTTAGTACCCACTCAATGCATGAAGTACAAACTCGAGGAGGCGGGAGAAATCAAATAACCTTTGCTAGGCGAAATTGAGTAACCTTTGCCTTCTCAACTGGAGAGAATGGGCGGAAAGTACCCAGTTCTCTTAACTCGAGGAGGTGAGAGAAGCCACCTTACCTCCTCAACTATGAAGAGAATGGGTGAAGTCGAGTATCCCAGTTCTCTTACTTATCCAAGCAGGGAGCTGCACAAGTTCGTGACCCTTCAAAGAAAGCTTATGGAAGACAATGGTTGTCAAATCCTCACCGTTGGTGATTAGTACTATTGAGAGTAGTTTTTCCACTTCATTTCCCAATTGACTAAGAGGGAGTGATGCGAACATACTTGGAAGTGACAACTAACAGCGGAAGAAGGTTCAATGGGCAAATATTATGGAGAAAGGACCTTAAAAACTTTGAAGTCTGTGAGGCGATGCTCGTTAAAGCTCCAACAAGCATCTACCCAGTTCAAGCAATATGAGTATACTGCGATACTGGCACATCATAAGGCAGGTCTTTTCCTTCATCAGAGGGATCCACGAGAACCAACAAGGATCAGCACAACTCAGCCAACCACACACCAGATTCAATCATTGGTGAGTTGAAGCAGCATGGCGGATTGGAGTTCGACTACTCAACAACAGCAGTGGAGAGCGGCTAGGAGCCAAAGGGGCGTGTTGCAGCCTAAGAAGAAGATTAAAGATTCAGCAGAACGCGAGGAGATGCAGCGTCTACAGTGGCTTCGACGAGGACGTCGAAGGAATAAGTGGGGGAGAATGTCACGGACAACAATATAAACAAGGTGTTCGATGAAATGCTTGTGTTAGTCCGTGTCCTTCGGTTTATGTACATATCTTGTACAACAAGAAGCGGGCTTGATGAGGCTTGGAAGCCCTAGTTTGATTTGCTTTATGGCCAAGTTTGGCTTGTAAATACAAGTGTGTCTTATAAGCACTTGTGGGGACATCGGTCTGTGGTGGACCATTATCCTTTGTGTGCAACCTCTCTGAGCTTGTAATGTCCATGGGTGTAATTTGTATTTTGGCTTTATAAAGTGTTTTTCTTGAGCAGTTGCTTGTGGATCCCGTGGGAGTTGCTTCTTCTGGCCCGTTTTCTCTTTTTGTAAGTCTGTGGGATTTTAGGAGATCTCGGGGAGGGCTGACCTTTGCGGACGGACACGCATGGGTGCCGCACGGCTTAGGCAAAATCAGCTAAGCCCGTGACATATAGTCGGCGGTTGGGGCTCTTTCTCCATGGCTTCCTCTTTAGGTTCGAGGTCTTCTTTAAATGGTTCATTATCCTCATCCTCCACTGGTTCAATCACAAGGAGTCGGCCCTTTTTGCAACAATATTCTCGGCTCCACGGTTTATCATAGTGCCAACACAACCCCGAACATTCACGAAGCTCGTCTCTTATTAATTTCTTCGATGCGGGGGCTTAAATGGTAGTAGAGGGGGCTATAGGACTCGGCATGGCTGGTCGAGGAGTGACCCTTGTCCTTTGTACCTCGTGGTTCAATCGTTCTTCTTGGATATACGTGAAGGAAATCACTGCCATAAGAGTATACGGTTGTCGCACCTTTACTTCTCCTCGAATCTCCAGCTTTAGGCCCTCAATAAAAATCCCTAAAATTTGTTTCTCAGACCAATCTATAGTTTGGCTAGATAAATGTTCAAACCTTATTTGGTATTCTTGTATTGTAGAGGTTTAATGAATCTTTGCCAATTTTCTGTCGATGTTGCCGAAATCGATTGGTCCGAAGCGATTTAGTAGTCATTCCTTGAATCACTACCAAGAGAGACCTCCATGGGTGTGCTCAAACTAATTGAACTGCTGAAGAGCATTTTCCTCAAGGTGGATGGCAGTAATCTCCACCCATGTAGCATTGATGGTTCGGTAGAACCAGAAATAGCGCTCCATGCGTAAGATCCATCTGATTGGGTCTCCCTCTTCCCATCTTAGGAAGTCCACCTTCATGCAAGGATTATTCTGATCAGGGATGATGTGTACATGCTCTTGAGGACTGTCTCACTGATTTGAAGTCTCTCCATGCTATGAATTCCTCAGACTTGATAGTCGGCCTATGCTGAATTCGATGAATAGGGATCGCATCTTCTCCTCCATATAACTTTCAAAGGTTTCAGACTTAGTATTGATGGCCTCCTCTGATGCCATGGTGTATGCCTCTAGATCTGTAATATTGAGATCTTTTTTCTGTTGACAGGTGGTGACCTGGACTGGTGGATCGGTGGAGGTGCGAGTAGGCTACAGTTTAGGGCTGATTGGGATGGCTGTTTAGCTATGGTTTTGTTAGGGTTTTTTGAGAGGTAATAGTATAGATGAGAAGGAGAGTCTCAAATTTGGAAAAGATGGCAGCGAGATCTAATAAAATTTCGATGAAAGATCGCTGCGGAATATGTTGTACTACCAAATAGAATTCCTATCGAGGAAGTAGCAGTTTCTCGACGTTAATTCTAGCAAAGTTCTGAGAAAGTTATGGAAAATTTCAATATCAGAATCTTGATTCAGATGGTGACAATAGTAGCAATTAGGATCAAGAAAATTTTATCAACATGAGAAAGTTATGGAAAATTTCAATATCAGAATCTTGATTCAGATGGTGACAATAGTAGCAATTAGGATCAAGAAAATTTTATCAACATAACAGTAGAAAAATTGTTGCAAACAAGATCGCAGAATTCTCATTTTAAAATTTAGGACTACGCGATGAAGAATTATAGCACTATAAGTGTATATTCAAAAAGAGTATTTTTTTTTCTGAGATTGGTCTTAGATGAAAGCTAAGATGATCTATGAATTTGTGTAAAAGTTTTGACCAGAAAGGACAATCAAAAGTTTAGATTCAAGATGCAACAATCGGCTAAAATTTTTCTGTAGCTTTTCCCCTTCGCAATGATGATACTATTTGCAACAGTAGAATTTTGTAGTAAAAAAACTTTAGAAAAACTTCTTCCATGTATAAGATAAAGGAATAGCAGTAGCAAGAGGCGTGGGTTTTAGAGTTTTTACTATATCTATAATGTTGATGCAGAGGACGACAGTAGATTGATGGATCTACGACTTGGTAGGCGATGATGGATAAAGGCAACGTCAAAAGAAATTGTGAGAATTGCTTAGAAGATGGAGGCGACAATGATGGCTACAGGGTAGCAAGAACACGGCTCTAATACTAGATGATAGAATCCTAGAAGGAGCTCTATAGATTTTGACCCTTGAGGGGGATCAACCCTTAAAACGCTGTAGGGGTTCCTCCCTCCTAGACTTGGCATAAGGCTGAATAAAAGATGATATTATATAGGATGCCATTGTGTGTGCCTCTAGATTTGAGATGTCAAGGTCCTTCTCTTGCTGTTGGGTCAGTGGTATGAACTGGTTGGGAGGATAAATGGCCAAAAGAGGTGGTGGATCAAGGGTCCATGACTACGGTTTGGGGCTGAAAGGTTACAATTTTTAGTTATTATTGGGGCTATGATTTAGGGCTGCTATAGTGGTTATATAGGGGGTATAATAGTTGAGGTTTAAGATTAAAGGAATGGGTTAGGATTGCTATTGATAATAACAATAGATTTGGTAGGGATCGGGTGTGGATGCAGCAAGTAGTACCCAAGGAAGTGCAGTAAAATTTTTCAACAAAGTGGGTGCTACTAATACTTCTATCTGGGGTTATTGTAGAGACTATAAGGGAGTTTCGATGGTAGAGGTTTAGGGTTAGAAGGGTAGCTTAGGGTTGCTATTGATGGCAGCAATCAGTTTGGTAGGGATTGGTGGCCAAAAGGGTGACGGATCAAGGTTACGGTTTAGGGTTGATAGCTTTCGATTTATGTTATAGTTGGAGCTATGGTTTGAGCGTGCTATGGAGGTTGCAAAGGACTTTTGTGGTAGTGGTTTGAGTTTGGGAAGGAAGGTTTAGGGTTGCTATTGGGGCAGCAACTGATTTGGCAAAGTTAGGTGGCTGCTGAAGATAAGGATTGGTGGAAGGTTCAGTGGCTATGGAAGATCGCTGTTTGGGCTGCAGTTTGGGTTGGCTATGGAAATCAAAAAAAGACTACAATGACTCCATCTTAAGGCTAGAGGGGTGACCTAAAGATGACATAGGAGGCAGCAACAATTTCGATAAGAATCAGATATGGGTGTAGCAAAAAAACAGAAAGGTAGTGCTACAAATTTCTGCATCAATAGGCTACGATACATCATTGTTTTGGGCTATGATTTTGGGTGCTATTTTGGTTCTAGAAATAGGTTATGATAGCAGCATCTTAAGGCTAGAGAGGTCTCCTAAAGATGATATGGTTGATAGCAATTAGATTGATAGGATTTTGGGGGTTTGCGAAAAGAAGAACGACAAAGGTACAACAGCAGAATTTTTCATCGAGAAAATTCTAGCAATAAAGATGCAATTTTTCCTAACAATTCACAACAAAGATTTAAGTAAAACTTAAGGGGAATCTACTAGTAAGGGAGAGGTAATGCCATAAAAAAATTTGTGAAAGAAAATGATAGTGAAAGGTTTGGCAAAATCAAAGATCACGGGTATGAACTATAATAGAATTTTACGTCCAAAGTGTAGTATTTTGGATATAAAAGATCAGTGGTTTATATTGATAATTTTTCAATGAAATTAAAAGAAAATCTGACGTTAAAAAGTACCAAAATTATTGTAAAAAACTCATTAAAGATTGGATAGAAAAATCATAACAACAACATCAAATAGGCAGTGCTATGTGGCTGAAATTCTACAGCGTAACTTTTGTTGTAGAGATGAAAACTTTGTGATGAAAAGTTTATGCAGCAAGATAGGAATAATTTTTTAGGTTTTTGGAATAAGGCTAACTAAAATACAATAGTAGTAAGGTAGGAAACCAGGAGCTGTTGTAATTCATAGGGAGATCAAAGGATGATCTGCGATAGTGGAGATGACGGCAGAATTCGGTGATGATCTTAAAGCAATTGTGGGAATTGCTTGGGCGACTATAGAGAGATGATGGATAGATATGGAAGGGCAGCGAGATGTGAAGAATGCTACTTTGATACTGAATGTTAAAACCCTTGTGGATTCTAAGCTTGGGGTGATCTCTATAGGGGATCGACCTCCTTGGAACTCTATAAGGGTTCCTCTCTCCTTAGTTTTCTGCACATAGGCTAAAAAATAATTGATCTATTGATGATAAAAAGAGGCTTATTACAAGGCTATTTATAGGCCTTCTAAACCCTGACTCCTAATAGGATTTCTACTTGAAGACTCCTATTCCTAACAACTCCTACTCCAACTTTAAGAAGCAACTCAAACTCCAACTCTAAGAAGCAACTCATACTCTAACTCTAAGAAGCAACTCCTAGCCGACCTCAACTAGGGATGGCTGGTGGTTAAGACTCCTAATCCTTCTTCTCCTCTAATCCTTAACCCTAGTCGGCCCCTTTAACTATAGCAGGGGGCGACTAGCTAGGGTTTACATGTGACATCCCCTATTAAAATTAGAACTTAATTAACTAGAGTCTTAACTACCCAACCTTGACTCCTAATTAGACTCAGTTTAATCGAATCTTAATCTTACAAGGATTTAGGCTGATTTATTACAAAGGACTCAAATCTTCTTCTAACTGATCTAATGTCAGGTCTAGGTTAGCTAACAAGGCCCCATCTAAAGACTCAAACCAAACAACTAGGACCCAACTCAGTTAGGGTCCTAGCAGTTTATTAGTTCGAGAGGGATTCTTACTAATTAGTTTATGCTCCAAAGGAAAGAGAACCAGCTTAAGGAGCAAGCCCATAGAAAGGAAGGAATAGAAAATAATAATAAGCATTGTGGAAAGGAATGAATAGAAAATAAATAGTTTGGTGTGGGGTTTACTATGATTACATCATGAATATGGGTACACATATTGATGGGATAAGAAAGGAAAGACTTTTGTATACGAACAATAACTAGTAGGCCATAACATAATGGAATCAAGCAGAAATTATAATAAAATAAAATATCATTTACACAGAAAATCTCTCCAACTCGAAGGGTAAAAACCACAGGACAAGCTAGAAAAAATCCATTATAAGAATAATGAATATACAAATTTTAAGGCCTCTTGCCCAAATCTAAACAACGATCAAAAGAGACTGACGCGGATATAAGAATTATATTAGTATGCACAATATCTAAAACTTCTTCAAGTGATCACAATAATAATCCACTACAGAGATCTAACCTGATATAAGAATACTATTTGAATGATTGAGAATAGTCTTTCGTTGTCCTTATCTTCTTCCCTTTTCTACTTTGCTTATTTTTCTGCCCTCAACTATCATTACTGCTTCTCGTTTTTTCTCAACCACGTTCATTGTCGTCGCTGTTCTCTTTTTCAACCTTAGCTATGAAGTCTAAGGTTTAGGTTAAGAGAAATGAATAGTTATTGAATGTGGGCTTTACTAAAACCTACTATAGGCTAAATATGAGCCATTTGCCCAACACCTATAATCTTCTTAAGAGAATACAATGACTCCATTAACTTATATTATACTAAGCTTGTTTAGTGCTTTGTTAGTGTGCGAAAGAATAAGTAAGACAGGCAAGAGAGGGTGCACTCCATTTTATTCCATAAATTTGTTTGTGAGGATTCTATATTCTATCAGGTGTGTGCTCGGTGGATTCCATCCATTGTTGAGCTTAGAATAAGAGTAAGGAAGCTTCAGGTTTAGCTTCGAGTAAGCCGAAAGCAATGATTTTAGTTTAGGGAGAGCAAAGCCTTCAATAAATAGTGTGAAGCAATGCACCTAGTCAATAGACAATATATTTATTGGAGTGGAGTAAACAAGCTCCGAGAGTCATATGTGAACAAGCAGCTCAGCTGAGAAAGAAAGAGCTATAGCTTAAGCAAAGGAACAAGATAAAGAAGCAAGAGGAATTCAATAACGGAACAAGATAAGAAGCAAGGGAAATCCATTAACCGAACAAGATAAGAAGCAAGGGAAAGCCATCAAGTACTATACAATAAATTAAGTACTATACATATAGAGTGAGAGGCTGTCGCTTGCTTAAGTAATGGCTTACTTATAGCTTAGCTTATTATGAGTAATGGCTTAAAGTAAGAGCAGGCTTATTTACTTGTGCTAACAGTTGGTGAATATTGTAACATGTCGTGCTAACATGAGTTATGTGAATTATGTATAGGTTAGGTGCTTGTGTATTGCTTCGGTGCTTGTTGCTTAATTCAGTCAATGAACAGTGCTTGTGTATAGTTTTCGTGTGCTTGGCTCTTCCTCCCCCTCCCTTTATGAGTAGTGGTACAACATAGATATTGGATGCGCTAAGTACTCAGTGTGTATTTTGTAGCACTTTTATTTGTACTAAGTGTGCATTTTATAAGACTTTATTTTTGTAGTGTGTATTTATTTAATAGTACCTCCCTTTCCTTATAGTTGAGTTCGGGTCAATAACATAGTTTTGAAGCAAACAAGCAACAATAAGCTAACAAAGTGGAGCTCCCAATAACTCCTGATCATACCTCCGCATGATCCTGTCCCTCACGGGACAGGATTGCTTGTATTGTATTGCCACGAACTATTCCACCATGATCCGCTGCACGATGTTGCCTTCTGGTGACATCTCTATTGCATACAGATTCTCGTGTGATGAACTCGGACTATGACTTCTCTATGTGTGGCCTCTGCCAACACATCGTAAGGCCTCTACCATCTTCGATTTTTAGTTCGCTCCCTTAGAAATTCACCTTCGTCCACCCACTCTTGGGTCACACATGGACGAAGCATAGCTCTAGGACAGTCCATCGCCTAGTAGCTCCTGAAGTCCCCTGACTTCGCTAGAGTTGGTGCACCATTGTTTGGATCCTGAGCCTCTATCCCCTACCAGCACAATCTTACTATGCATCACTTGTTCCTGACAACTCGAATGGCAACACGATGGCATATTCTTCAAGAGTACTCGCCTTTGTGTCCTCTTGCCCCATGCTAAAGTCTCCTGATCCTAACTTTGCCTCCGCAAGTCGAATCACCTTAGTTACTCTATCAAATGCATCTCTGAGGAAGCTTGCATGTGCCTCGAACCTCCCTTCATCTTTGGCACCATGAAAAATAAAGCTGTCACATCAAAATGAAGAACCCATGGAACGACATAATCCCACTCTTGCCTCTACAAGAGTTCATGCCCTTGACCTCTATCCAAGGAAAGCTCCGTGCCTCTGCTCCATGTTCCATCTTCTATGTCGACTCCCTTCATGCGGCTTGGATACTTCATTGAGTTCCACCCAAGTTGCTCTGTTTCTCGATTTGCAATGAGTTGATAGTGGCTCTCGTGTCTACCATTCCACGGGTCAGCCCTCTGTTGAGTTCGATTTTTGCATCGACTCCAAGTGTGCCTTATATGATGTTACCTTGGATTACTCCCCTACTTGATCTCGAAATGCATCCACCAATGCATTACCTCATTCGAGATCATGCGATGATTCCATGTCACTCGCTCGGTCTATTGAGCTTTATGCAAATATAGCCTTGAGAAACTCTTCCTTAATATGTGCAGTCTATTGCACATGATTCTCCCACTAGAGAACTAGGACTTATCCTCTTGGACATCTATCCTGCTGGAGTAACTTTTCTTTTACATACTTCCTACTGAAAGTTTCGGAGACCACCATCCCCTTTGGACTACTCCGTCTTGCTGAACTTGTGCCTTGTTCTACCCCCATAAATGCACTTGCTAGATTGTGACCATTGGCCAATACAGTCTCCACTACACACTTTAGGGTCTAGCAATGTGCTGAACTTGTTACCTATTTTAGCCGCCAATGGATGTATCCTTTCATGTCGAAGAGAAAGTTCTGATGCTCCATGGCACTGAGTTCTGATATCACATTAGGATGGCCACGAACACTCTGTTGTCCATGTACAAGCCCTTGCATGAGTTTCAAATCCTTCGAGTTAGCAATTCCCCTCACCTCTGTGAGCTTTGCATAACTCTTTTGGTCGTTACACAATACCTCCTACCTTACACGGTCTTATCTTTCACCAAGTGCCCCGCTTTTCCTTGATCACCATCAAGTTTGGTTGCCAACATCGAGCTATAGCTTGAACTCAACCATCCCAATCTTTATGTGCTACGCATTCTTCTTCGCTTGCTTGTTCTCATGGTGTCTCTCACACAAAGGGTTGGCCATTCCTCTGAATGCCAAACCTGGATGCCCGCTCCTCTCAGCGACTCCTTTCCCTACATCTCAATGTCCGTTTCCCCCCCAAACGGTTGTGTATGCTGCCTATCCTCCATACAGCCTAGCTAGGTCCCTCACGTTTGTATGGCAAGTGTTTCTGCATGTGCTTGTCCCACTCTGATGCCACATTGTCATGGGCTTAGCTGATTTTGCCAAAGCCATGTGGCACCGATGCATGTCCATCCACAAAGGTCAGCCCTCCTCGAGATCTCTTGGAGTCCCTTAGACTTACAAAAGAGAAAATGGGCCAGAAAAAGTAATTCCCATGGGATCCACAAGCAACTACTCAAGAAAACACTTTATAAAGCCAAATACAAATTACACCTATGGACATTAAAAACTCAAAAAGGTTGCACACAAAGGATAATGGTCCATTACAGACCGAAGTTCCCACAAGTGTTTACAAGACACACTCATATTTACAAGCCAAAATTGGCCATAAAACAAACCAAACTAGGGCTGCTAAGCCTACTACGAGCCTACTTCTTGCTTGACAAGATATGTACCTAAACCGAAGGACAAGGATAAACACGAGCATTTCATCGAACACCTTGTTTACATTATTGTCTGTAACAAATATGATCTCCAATTTTATATGATCCAAAGTAACTAAGAGACCACTTCCGTGAGGCTCGAGTCTTCATAAATTCTTGCTTGTAGAGATGAATATGGAGAAAGACTCGATCTTTAATAATAAACTTTCTTCTTCTCTAGTGTTTATTGGGTGGCTATTTCTTTCTTATGCAGACTAACATGTGGTTATTCTTTATTGATAGCCAGGCCTTCCTCTATGATGATAGCTTCCTTTTAGTAAAGTCCATGGTACTGTGAGCTCGATCTGAATTTGGAAGGAGTAGAAATTATAATTTTTTCAAGACTTACTTTCATCTCCTCTTCGTGTTGTTGTCCTGTATCATACCAATCAATAAAGTCATCAAAGGTTAGCTTTCCCTCATCATTGATTGGTAGCTTTAGGTAATTAGAGTGAGAGCTTTGCTGATGTAGGCTAAGAGTTGCCATCTTGTATGTGGATAACATAATTTCTAGCTCCCGATATATCAATAATAAGCACTTTGTCAAAAAAGGGTAAAGCTAGCACCGATGAAGAGTAGGGGTCATAACTTGGATGTATGACCCCTGTTTCAAGCATCTTATCTTCAATTCTCTCTATTTCAACTTTCTGGAAGTGAGGATAATGATATGGCTGAGATTTTGCTGCTAGTTTGCCTAGGAGAATTAGAATTCGGTGGTCGTGCCGATGATTAGAAAGTAGGCTACATGGTTCAATGAAAATATCTGAAAATTTCAACAAATAATTTGAGGATGTTTGGGTCTTCAAATTTTGTTGGCTCTCTCATAGAGTGTTGCTGAAGTTGCATTAGGAAGCTGCATACAAGTCATCGTTACGTCGCTCCCGCGTTTCCCGCATAGGATCTCCTATTTCTCATGACAGAAAAATTTCATAATAAATTTAAAAAAATTTCAAGAAATATCATATAGTGTAATTAGCCATTTGATGTTGAGCATAGCCTTATAATCATCAAGAGGAAGGTGGAAGAAATCAACAAGTATCTCTTGGTCTTGTCGTAATAATTTCACCCGTGGACATCTTTCATCGCACTTCAAAATTTGGCCATCGGTGACCTCAACATTTAACCTGCTATAATCTTCATTTTAGAGCATTAATTGAGTAGCAACCTTGTTGTTCAAAAAGTTGTTGGTACTCTTGGTGTCAATAAGAACGGTGATCAGTTGTTACTTTAGAAGTCCTCCTATTTTCACTGTTTGTAGGTTCGTATAACCGGCAAGAGTATGTGTCATAAAATCAATCGGCTGTTGTTCTTCATCCATGACCTCTTCCTCATGCTTCTAGACCTCCTCTTGTACATATTCAAAAGGTTCAATCAGTAGGAGGTGGCCCCTTCTGCAGCGATGGTTGTGGCTCCAAGGTTCATTGCAATGCTAACAAAGACCCTTTGTCGATTGGTCATCTAGTTCTTCTCTTGTTATTCTCATCCTCCAAGCATCTTAGTTGGGCCATTCTTCTTGGATTCGGACGAAAGAAATTGCATCCTTCATGGTGGGGGGCTGCCACGCTTTAACCTCTCATTTAATTTATAGCTTGATTCCTTTGATGAACACCCCTAATAATTGTTTGTTAGGCCAATCACGAGCAAAGTAAGATAATTCCTCAAACCTGATATGGTATTCTTAGATCGTGGAGGTTTGTCCGATCTTGGCAATTTGTCCATTGATATTCTCGTACTTGGTCGGCCCAAAGTAGTTTAGCGGCACATACTTAAATTATATTAACGTCAGAGTCGCATAGTTGTATTTAGTCTAATTGTACCAATGTATAGTATCTCCTTCATGGTGGATGATAGTGGTGTCCGCCATGGAATTCTCCAATGTTTGGTGATGACGGAAGTAACATTCGGCGCGCGAAATCCATCCTATTGGGTCTCCTTCTTCCCATCGAGGGAAGTCCACCCTCATGCATGGCTACCACATATCAATGGCATATTCTTTCTTTTTGAGAGGCCTCTCTAAACTTTGACCTTGATGGAATTTTATTGGGCTCGGAGATCGGCTCAATCTGAATTTAGCAAATAAGATGTGCAATCTGTCCTCTATGTGTGATTCAAATGCCTCCAACTTGACATCGATTGAACCTTGAGATGCCATTGTGTGTGCCTCCAGATCTAAGATGCCAATGTCCCTGTCCTGCTATTGGGTCAGTGGTATGGAATGGTTGGGTGGTTTAGTGGCCGAAAGGGATAGTGGATCATGGGTAGATGGCTGTGGTTTGGGGTTGACAGGTTGCTTTTTTTTTTATGCTATTAGGGCTATGATTTAGGACTACTATAGGGGCTGTAAGGAGGGTTTGGTGATAGAGGTTTAGGGTTAGAGGGATGGTTTAGGGTTGCTGTTGATGGTAAAAATCGGTTTTATAGGATTAGTGGCTGTAAAGGGTAAGGATCAGCGGAAGGTTTGGTGGCTGTAAAAGACCGCTGTTTGAGTTGGCTACGGATTCTAAAAATAGGTTATGATAGCTGCATCTTAAGGCTAGAGGGGTGCCCTAAATATGACATGGGTGGCAGCAACAATTTTGGTAAGGATCAGATATGGGTGCAACAAAAAGCACCGAAAGATAGTGTTGCAGAATTCTATATCGATAAGCTACAATAGGTCACTATTTTGGGTGGCAGTTTAGGGTTATAAAAATAGGTTACAATAGTTATGTCTTAAGGCTAAAGGGATGCCCTCAAGACATCTTGAGTGGTGGCAGCAAGATGGTTAGGTTTTGGTAGGTTAAGAAGAAGAAGAAAGACAATGGTGCAGCATCAATTTTTTTATTAAAAAAATTTAAGCAGTAAAGATATAATTTTTTCATAAATTTTTAAAAAAATTCAAGTGAAACTTAAAGGGAATCTACTGGTAAGAGAGAGATAATGTCATCAAAAATTTTATGGAAAGAAACAACAGCAAAAGTTTTGGCAAAATCAAAGATTGCGAGAAGGTGTTGCTACAAAATTTTTTCAGCGAAAGATTTCAGTAGTATAATCAAAAATTTTTGCAACAGTTTATAATAAGGAATCAAGTAAAACTTAATGAAATCCAATGGCATGGGAAAGGTAATGCTCTCAAAAAATTTGTGGAAGAAATTAGCAGCAAAAGTTTTGGCAAGATCAAGGAATACAAGAAGGTATTGTGGTAGAATTTTTTCGTCGAAAGATTTTAGCAGTATAGACAAGATTTTTTTCAATAGTTCAAAATAAGGATTTAAGTAAAACTCAAAGAGAATCTGCTGCTAAGGGAAAGGAAATATTATCAAAAAATTCATGGAAGAAAATGACAGTAAAAGTTTTAGCAAAATCAAAGATCATCGGAAGGTATTGTAGTAGATTTTTATGTCTAAAGTGTAGCAGCTTGGACATTATATTGAGAATTTTTAAACGAAACCAAAAAGAAATCTAAAGATATAAGTGCTAAAGCCATCTTAAAAATTTCATAGAGATTGGATCAGTAAAAACATAACAGCAAATCAAATAATCAAAGGTGTGTGACTGAAATTCTGCAGCTTAACTTTCATCGTAAAGATGGAAACTTTACGACAAAAAGTTTATGCGGCAAATAAGAACAAATTTTTTTAGATATTTTGAATAGGGATAACTAAATTATAGTCACAGTAATGTAGGAAACCAGAACCTATTGTAATTCATGGGGAGATCAAAGGATGATCTGCGGTAGTAGAGATGACAACGAAATTTGGTGACAATATTCAAGCAATTGTGAGAATTACTTTGGATGGCTATGGGGGGCTGATGGATGGTTGTAGAAGGGCAGTGAGACGCTAAGAATATTGCTCTAATACTAACTTTTAGAACCCTAATGGATTCTAAGTTTGGGGTGATCTCTATAGGGGATCGGCCTCCTTGGAACTCTATAGGGGTTCCTCCCTCCTTGGTTTCATGCTACATGAGCTAAAAGATAATTGATCTATTGATGATGGAAGAGGGGAGAATACAAGATAATTTATAGGGCTTCTAAACCCCAACTCTAAAGAGGATTCCTACATAAGACTCTAATGCTTTGTTAGGATCAATTGGCACTCAGAGGGGTGGGGGGTGAATTAGTGCAAGTGTAATAGTGCTCATTTAGAAACTTTCTTTCATGAAGTAAAGAGTTAACAACAGAAGCTTCTTTTGATATTCTTTCGATTTAAAAATTGATTTGAGAGAAATTATGAGAATGATGTTGGTAACTTTCTTGAACTAATTAAGAGCAATATAAAGAAGTAGACATGGCAAGAAAAGAGCACTCACAATTTATAGTGGTTTGGCCTCAACCGAACAACGTCCACTATCGAGTCTCCCTTCTTGAGGCACACAAATGTCCACTACCGATATTCTTTGGGGGAAGACCAAACCCTTATGCTTGAGCTTACAAGGGAGATAAGATTTACAACTCTTTTATCGCTCCCTTACCCCCTTTCCTTTTTCTTACAATCCACATAAGTTTTTCATAAAAACATTTTCCCAAATTGTTGTATAGAATGCAAGAGAACTTAGGGTATTTATAGACCCCAAGTTGCTTCAAATTTTTGGAGCCAAAAATCAAATTCACCTAGAAAATCCGAGTACAAGCGGTTTACCCATTGACCTGGGCGGCTCAACCACCCAAATACTAGGGTATAGGCGATTTACCTGCTGGCCCTGGGCGGTTTACCCATCGTCAGCCACTTGGAAACCTGGGCGATAGTGGCTTACCCACTGCTAACCAGCGGTATACCCACTAGAAACTCCGCAAAAGTGGTTCCCTCCACTTTTCAAATTCCGGCTTGAACTTGATGTTGACCAACTCTTTGGTCAACCAATTGAGCTCAATCTAAGCTCAATCAAACCCCATAGTGGACCCAATTGCATCTTTGAGTTAATTTGGATTCTATCCCAATCACATTTATTTAAGACTCAATCTTAAGCTATGACTTAAAATTACAATCAAAACATGACCACCATGCTTAATGACCTTACTCCCGTAAACCAGCAACCTCCAGCTTCTCTAGCAGTTAGTCTCACGGTCTTCCTCTAGCGATCTCCCGACATGTTTCTAGCAATCTTCTCGATACCTTTGGTAAACTCCTAGCGAATGCCTGGCAAGCTCCCACCGTATCGTCCAATCCTTGGCCTGATGCCTAAGTTGGATCCTGGGTTCATGTCTGACCAGTAACTCATCCTGTCATGGTTAAACCTGCATTATGCTAAATATGACTTAATTAAATATAATCATAATGGCCAATACATCCATGATAAGACCATTCCAACTCCTGACAAGTTTTTCGGCTACCCCCAATAATCTTTCGGTGAGTCTCGATCTTCTTTTGGCGAACTCATCCTGTAGGAGTTCCTCCCTCCTAGACTCGGCACAAGGCTGAATTAAAATTATAGATTGCTTAACTCAAGAAAAATACTTTATAAAGCCAAAATACAAATTACACCCATGGACATTACAAACTCAGAGAGGTTGCACACAAAGGATAATGGTCCACTACAGACCGAAGTCCCCACAGGTGCTTATAAGATACACTTGTATTTACAAGCCAAACTTGGCCATAAAGCAAATCAAACTAGGGCTTCCAAGCCTACTGCAAGCCCGCTTCTTGTTGTACAGGATATATACCTAAACCGAAGGACACGGATTAACACAAGCATTTCATCGAACACCTTATTTACATTATTGTCTATGACATTCTCCCCCACTTATTCCTTCGACGTCCTCGTCGAAGCCACTGTAGACGCTGTATCTCCTCGCATTATGATCAATCTTTAATCTTCTGCTTTGGCTGCAACACGCCCCTTTGGCTCCTAACCGCTCTCCGCCGCTGTTGTTGAGTAGTCGAACTCTAATCCGCCATGTTGCTTCAACTCACCAATGAACTGTGGGGTTGGTGAGCCGATCCTTGTTGGTTCTCACGGATCCCTCTGATGAAGGAAAAGACCTGCCTTATTATATGCCAGTATCGCAGTATACTCATATTGCTTGAACTGGGTAGATGCTTGTTGGAGCTTTAACGAGCATCGCCTCACAGACTTTGAAGTTTTTAAGGTCCTTTCTCCATAATGTTTGCCCATTGAACCTTCTTCCGCTGTTAGTTGTCACTTCCAAGTATGTTCGCATCACTCCCTCTTAGTCAATTGGGAAATGAAGTGGAAAAACTACTCTCAATAGTACTAATCACCAACGGTGAGGATTTGACAACCATTGTCTTCCATAAGCTTTCTTTGAAGGGTCACTGAACTTGTGCAGAGCTCCCCTGCTTATATAAGTAAGAGAACTGGGATACTTGACTTCACCCATTCTCTTCATAGTTGAGAAGGTAAGGTGGCTTCTCTCACCTCCTTGAGTTAAGAGAACTGGGGTACTCGGTTTCGCCCATTCTCTTGAGTTGAGAAGGCAAAGGTTACTCAATTTCGCCTGCAAAGGTTACTTGATTTCGCCTGCCTCCTCAAGTTTGTACTTCATGCATTGAGCTAGTTACTAACATTCGCCTGCTCTTTGCTCACACTTCTGAAGCACTTGAAGTGGTTAGACTCCTTGCGTTGGGTTAGCTACTGTGATTCACCTTCCCACTGCCATCGAACTTCTGGAATGCAAGAAGTTTTGCCCGAAAAGTGCAAAAAGTTTACTTGGCTTTGCTCACCTCCTTGAGTTAAGAGAACTGGGGTATTCGGTTTTGCCCATTCTCTCGAGTTGAGAAGGCAAAGGTTACTCAATTTCGCCTGGCAAAGGTTACTCGATTTTGCCTGCCTCCTCGAGTTGTACTTCATGCATTGAGCTGGTTACTAACATTCGCCTGCTCTTTTCTCACACTTCTGAAGCACTTGAAGTGGTTGCACTCCTTGCGTTGGGTTAGCTACTGTGATTCACCTTCCCACTGCCATTGAACTTCTGGAATGCAAGAAGTTTTACCCGAAAAGAGCAAAAAGTTTACCCCAACTTGGAGTCCCCCAACTTGGAGTAAGTCTTTGATAGGTCGCCTTTGGGATTGTACCGCCTTCTCTATCACCTTTGCCGCCTACTCCTCTTAAGTAGAAAGATGACCATGTACTGCCTACTTCGTTCCTTGGTCGAGCACTCCTGCATCAACCCGAAGTCCCTTAATTTCGGCTATCTGGATGAGAAGCCCATCGACATCGGTCTTATGAAGTTTCTTGGCCTCTGCCCTTCTGCCTCGTCTTGGTACTTGGAGTTTACCTCTGTATTCTCCACCTCCTTGGCCCCTTTTACGACCAATGTTGTCCCTTCATGAGAGCAAGTGATCGATGACTTCACGGAAGTCCCGCATCTGCGGTACCATGGCGCTGCCAAGCCCATAGCACTACTATCCGTTACCTTGCATCTTCATCCCTTCCTTCGCGATCGGTAGATCTGCCTCTATGGCACTGTGGAGCTCCTCCGAGTCCACCTCCTCTCTAACCGACGCTTTTCTTTTGGGTAGCTGAGCCCCGTTGGACTCGTCGTCGCTTCCTCGCCCCTTTCGACCACCTGCTTCGACACCACTATGTCCTCCTAGCAGTTCTCCTTGGTCGATGGAGAGACAGACTGCAACTCTCATGCATGGCCTCCGCCATCTTGTTGCAGGGCTCGCGCCGATTCTGTTCTCCTTAGCTTCCTTGGTAGCAACGTTCACTTCGCCTTGTCCTCTGACTTGCCGGGCTCCCTTAAGCGAATGTGAGCACCGAAGCAGCCCAACTCTCCAACTGCTCTGATTAATCAAGTCCCCTCCATGGGACTCACTGGTACTTGCAATCTGACTACTCTCTCGATAGTACACAGCCCCCATATGCTGACGACCAAGGCTTTCATCTGATGCAAGCTTCGATACATACACACGGAAGACCCGCCTCTGCGGTACTGTGGCATTCACTCCTTGAATCCACAGCCCTTCTTGCCGTTGCATTGTTCACCGAAGTGGAGCTCCCAGCAGCTCCTGATCATTCACATGATCATGTCCCCCTCCATGGGACTCACTGGTACGTGCACTTGGACTTCTTCCTCGGTGGTATACAGCTCCCATATGCTGATGACTAAGGCTTTCATCCAATGCAAGCTTTGATGCACACACGAAGACCCGCCTCTGCGGTACTACGGCATTCACTCCTTGAATCCATAGCCCTTCTTCTTGTTGTATCATACACCAAAGTGGAGCTCCCAGTAACTCCTGATCATACCTCCGTATGATTTTGTCCCTCACGGGACAAGATTGCATATATTGCATTGCCACGAACTATTCCACCACGATCCGCTGCACCATGTCGCCTCCTGGTGACATCTCCATTGCATACAGATTCTCGTGTGATGAACTCGGACTACGACTTCTCCACGTGTGGCCTTTGCCAACACATCGTAGGGCCTCTACCATCTCCAACTTTTAGTTCGCTCCCTTGGCAATTCCCCTTCATCCCCCCCACACCTGGGTTACACCTGGACGAAGCATAGCTCTAGGACAGTCCGTCGCCTAGTAGCTCCTGAAGTCCTCTGACTTCGCTAGAGTTGGTGCAGCATTGTCTGGATCTTGGGCCTTTATCCCCTACCAACACAATCTTGCTATGCACCTCCTGTTCTTGACAACTCGAATGGCAACACCGTGGCATTTTCATCAAGAGTACCCGCCTCTGCGTCCTCTTGCCCCGTACTAAGGTCTCATGATCTTAACTTTGCCTCCGCAAGTTGAATCACCTTAGTTACTCCATCAAATGCATCTCTTAGGTAGCTTGCATGTGCCTTGAAGCTCCCTTCATCTTTGGCACCATGCAAAATAAGTCTGTCCCATCAGAATGGAGAACCCATGGAACGACTTGATCCCACTCTTGCCTCTATAAGAGTTCATGCCCTTGACCTCTGTCTAAGGAAAAATCCATGCCTCCACTCCATGTTCCATCTTCTATGTCGACTCCCTTCATGCGGCTTGGATACTTCACCGAGTTCCACCCAAGTCGCTCTGCTCCTCGATTTGCACTGAGTTGATAGTGGCCCTCACATCCACCATTCCACGGGTCAGCCCTCTGTTGAGTTCGATTTCTGTCTCGACTCTAAGTGTGCCTTCATATTATGTTGTCTTGGATTGCTCCCCCACTTGATCTCGAAATGCATCCACCAATGCATTACCTCCTTCGAGATCATGCGACAACTCTTCGTCACTCACTCGGTCCATTGAGCTTTATGGAGATATAACCTTGAGAAACTCTTCCTCAATATGTGCAGTCCGTTACATATGATTCTCCCACTAGAGAACTAGGACTTATCCCTTCTGGATATCTGTCCTGCTGGAGTAACTTTTCTCTTTACATACTTCCCACTAGAAGTTTCGGAGACCATCATCCCCTTTGGACTACTCTATCTTGCTGAACTCGAGCTTTGTTCTGCCCCCACAAATGTACTTTGCTAGATTGCCACCCTTCTCCAATACAGTTTCCACTGCACCCTTCAAGGTCTAGCAACATACAGAACTTGTAGTACATTTCAGCCGCCTATGGACATATCCTTTCTATGTCGAAGAGAAAGTTCTGATGCTCCATGGCGCCGAGTTCTAATCGCGCCTTGGGATGGTCACGAACACTCTGTCATCCGTGTATAAGCCCATGCATGAGTTCCGAATCCTTCGAGTTAGCAATTCCCCTCACCTCTATGAGCTTTGCACAACTCTTTCGGTCGTTACACAACACCTCCCACCTTGCACAGTCTCATCTTTCACCAAGCACCCTGCTTTGCCTTAAGCACCGTCAAGTTTAGTTGCCAACGTCGAGCTATAGCTCAAACTCAACCATCTCAATCTTTGTGTGCTACGCATTCTTCTTCGCTTGCTTGTCCTCGTGGTGCCTCTCGCGCAAAGGGGTTGGCTATTCCTTGAATGCCAAACCAGGATGCCCGCTCCTCTGAGCAACTCCTTTCCCTACATCTCAATGTCTGTTTCCCCCAAACGGTTGTGCGTGTTGGCTGTCCTCCACACAGCCTAGCTAGGTCCCCCACATTTGTATGGCAAGTGTTTCTACGTGTGCTTGTCCCGCTCTGATACCCCATTGTCACGGGCTTAGGTGATTTTGCCTAAGCCGTGCGGCACCCATGCGTGTCCGTCCGCAAAGGTCAGCCCTCCCCGAGATCTCCTAAAATCCCACAGACTTACAAAATGATAAAATGGGCCAGAAGAAGCAACTCCCACGGGATCCACAAGCAACTGCTCAAGAAAAACACTTTATAAAGCTAAAATACAAATTACACCCATAGACATTACAAACTCAAAGAGGTTGCACACAAAGGATAATAGTCCACTACAGACCGAAGTCCCCACAAATGCTTATAAGACACACTTGTATTTACAAGCCAAACTTGGCCATAAAGCAAATCAAACTAGGGCTTCTAAGCCTACTGCAAGCCCGCTTCTTGTTGTACAAGTATGTACCTAAACCGAAGGACATAGACTAACACAAGCATTTCATCGAACACCTTGTTTACATTGTTGTCTGTGACATATAGTCAACCTGCCTTAATAAGAACTAGAGGCGGCTAAGTCGTTCTATAGCCGACCTAAGTAGGGGGAAACCCTAGCCGACCAACCCAGTAAGGGGTGTGGCAGCTACGAAGCCCTAAGGGCTAATCTTGACCTTATCCATACTCCTTTATAAGATAGGGGTGATTTTATTATAATCTAATAGGATTTTTATTGACTAGTATTAATATGATTAGGACTCAACCCTGTTGGAATCCTATCAAGTCCGCCCTCTTCAGATTAGCCTTGTCCTTAAGGCTGAGGGTCCATAAACTCTGGAAACTAGATCTTCAACTCCTCGTGTGACTCCCATGTTGTATCTTCGGAGGGTAAGTTAGTCCACTTCACAAGTACTTCGGTTAAGGGCATCGTCGGTGCATCACAATCCTTCGATCAAGTATAGCTTCAGGTTGGGCTTTGATTTCACCATCATTAGTGGTGCTTAGCAATTGAGTCTGGGCCTTCTCATGTTCTTCCAACTTTAGCTTTAATAAGGACACGTGGAAGACGGGATGTATCTTAGCGTCATCTGGAAGCTTTAATTTATATACCATAGCCCCAACTCGCTCTAAGATCTGGTATGGTCCATAAAATCGTAGAGACAACTTCGTTGGTGCTCTTGCGTTAATTGATAGTTGCTTGTATGGTTGGAGTCGAAGGTAGACCCAATCTCCTACTGTAAATTCCTACTCACTCTGGTGGATCAAGCTTACCCGCAGTAGGGGGACTTGGATCGATACTCGTGGTAGTTGATCGATTTTTGAAGTATGCAACATTCATTGCTGCACCCCTACATTGCTCAACGGCGGAGACGGCTAAGTTGATGATGAAGAATGTGGTTAAGTATTGGGGAGTCCCACACAACATCATTAGTGATCGGGATTCTCGGTTCTTGGGACGATTCTGGACTGAGTTGTTCAAGTTGTTGGGGTCTAAATTATACTTCTCCACAAGCCTCCACCCTTAAACAGATGGCCAAACAGAGAGAATTAACTCGCTCTTGGAGCAATATCTTCGGCACTACGTGAGTGCCAACCAACGAGATTGGGTGAAGCTGGACATAGCCCAGTTCTCCTATAACTTGAGCTCTGCATCCAACAAGAGCCCATTTGAGATTATTACAGACAACGACCATCAACTCCTCATACCGTTATTGGTTATACAGGAGTAGCCCATCACCTATCACTTGGAAGGGAATGTCATCGTAATGCAGAGCTTACTTGGAGAAGGCGGCCAAAAGATGAAGAAGTGGGCGACTTGGGAAGGCGACCACAAGAATTTAAAGTTGGTGACATGGTGTTGGTGAAGCTCCAACCAAAGATCACTCCAATTATTTAGACACAAAGTGCACAAAGGATTGGTACGCAAGTATGAAGGGCCTTTCCCAATCATCGAGTAGGCAATGTCTCATACAAGTTGCAACCAAAGATGGGTCGAATTCACAATGTCTTCCATGCGAGCAACATGAAAGCCTACCACTCAGATCCGCGAGATGATTCCCGAAATGTTCCAACTCGACTACCGCCCACCAGAGCCTCTTACGAGAAGCGAGTTGAAACTATTCTAGCGGATCGTAGAATAAAGCTACCCAATGGAGCGCAGCAAATAGAGTACTTGGTGAAGTGGCAAAAGCTTCCTCAGATAGAAGCCAGTTGGGAGCCAGAAGACGCCCTACGACATGAAGAAGCTCGCATCAAAGCCTACCAACAAGCGTCGACGTCGGCTTAAGTGGGGAGAATATCACGAACGGTCGTCGCTCAACCGTAATGCCTTTGCTCATTGAACCGTTCGTCACTTTTTCTTACTTGTACATATGTTTGGCAGCTTGTTTTGCTTTGAGTTTACGTGTTTTTACCTAAGAAATGTGAGCGAAAGTAGTGTAGAAGGCTGCAGAACGATCGCTCACTGCGCGGAGCCAAAACAGCCCAAAACAGCCCTATTTTTGGGTCTTTTTCATGTGCCGCGGTAACCTTTCTGAGCGGTGTGAAATGTCAGCCATTTCAGCACCTTGGAACCCCCCGGGTGGCACCGGGCTGGATGGGATTCCAAGTATATGTCGGGCGTAGACATTCATCAGCAATTGAACTTGTCTTGCGTCTGATACCTTGGGAATCATCGTTTGTGGACTTGCGACCGTTCCTACAACCCTCCAAAGTCCTATTTCGCTCTCTTTCTCTCTTTTCTTTACTGCACTCAAGGTGTTTGATAAATTGCTTGTACAACTTTCCGCTTATGAGACGTCGACGGTCCGCCGTCGCTTCTGAATTAATCAACTTCTTCTTTGTAGGTCCTACGGGACCTTAAGAGGTTGTAAGAGGGCTGACCCTTTACGGACAGAAAACATGTTGGGTGTTTCATGACTTAGGCAATCTCAACTAAGTCCGGAATAGTGAGCAAGGTTGCTCTACGACTTAGGCAATTTCAGCTAAGACTTCGGGAGTGCCGCGAGGGTGCCGCATGACTTAGGCAAACTTTAGCTAAGCCCGTGACAACATGGTGATAAGTTGATTACATTAACTGCACTCCTCAAAACCTCATCCCAAGACATTTTGGGTAGCTTGGCCTGTGAAAGCATACATCTGATCTTTTCTATGATGGTGTGGTTCATCCTCTCTGTAATTGCATTATGCTGAGGCATACCAGGAACTGTCAACTCATGTTGGATGCCATGTGACATGTAATAATCATTAAATAATCCTGTGTACTCACCACTATTATCTAATCTTATGCATTTCAATTATCTTTCTATCTCCCTTTCAACTCTGGCATGAAACTCGAAGACATTAATAACCTGATCTTTAGTCTTCAAAGTATAGGCCCAAACTTTCCTGGAAAAGTTATCTATAAAAGTAATAAAATAAAGTGCACCAACGATACTAGGAACATTAACAGATCCACCAGGAGTTTTTGTCCTCAAAGAACCACACATATCTGTATAGACATGGTCCAAGGTATGTGTTTTTCTAGATAAAGTAGGACTAACAAAGGAAACTCAATGTTGTTTGCCAGCCAAACAATCAATACAAGGGTTCAAACGTGTACCTCTGAGGTCTGGCAATGCCTCTCTCTTGGAAAGTTCTTGTAACCCGTTCTCGCTCATGTGTCCTAGTCGCCTATGTCACAACACCATGCTAAAGTCTTTCTCTATAGCATTCAACTGCTCAACATAAGCTTTAGCCTATAATCTGTATAATGTATGACATTTCTTCCCATTAGCTATAATAAGAGAACCCTTACTGAGCTTCCATTGCCCTTTGTGAAATCTGACATCAAAGTCTTCATCATCTAGCTTTCCAACTGAAATTAAATTCAGTCTTAAGCCCACCATATGCCTCACATCCTTAAGCATCAACTTGTAGCTAAGGTTGGTCTTTATATGGTTATCACCCATGCCAATGATATCTACTGTGTTATAGGTGCTCATCTTGACAACACCAAAATTTTTAGACCTATAAGTAGCAAAGAACTCCCTCCATGGTGTAGCATGATAAGAAGCACCTGTGTCAATTATCCACTCGAGATCCTGACACACACAAGAGAATATATCATTAGAAGTAGACAAAATCAAATAATCACTATCTTATAATGTAGCTGTGATAATCTCTTTTGACTCTATATACTCCACTTCTTTTTCCTTTTTCTTGTTCTTCTTATCCTGCTTACACTGATTCTTGTAATCTCCTTTCTTATCATAATTGTAGTAAATAATATCTTTCTTTGATCTTGACTTGCTTCTACCAATGCGTGAACCACTTCTATCCTTTGACTTTGACCTTCCTCTGTTCTCTGAGACAAGTGCTTGTGAATCAATATGAGAATTTGCTAAATTCTTTCTCCTCGACTCCTCATTCAACAAACTGCTTGTTACTTGGCTCATAGTGACAATACCATCTGGTGTAGAATTACTGAGGGAAACCACTAGTGTCTCCCAACTTTCTCACAAAGAACTGAGAAGTAACAATGTCTGTAACTCATCATCAAGAGACATTTTCATAAAGGATAACTAGTTAGTAATACTTTGCATTTCATTCAAATACTCAGGAATATAAGTACCTTCTTTATATTTTAAGTTCACAAGTTTCCTTATCCAAATAGCTTTGTTGCTAGTTGTTTTTATTTCATAAAGACCTTCTAACTTTTTCAAAGAAAGTAGAACTTTCAGTAGAAACATGGTGAAAGACACTATCATCAAGCCACTGATGAATAAGGCCAACAGTTTTTTGATCTAACCTCTTCCACTTATCATCTGTCATAGTTATGGGCTTTGCGCTATCCCCTTGCAAAGGTCTATACAAATCTTTGCAATATAAGAGATCTTCAATTCTTGGTTTCCATAACGTCTAATTATTTCCGTTTAAACTAATCATGTGAGAAATATTATCAGCCTCCATATTCAAATACAAAAGATTAAATGCCACTAAAACCCTACAATGATACTAATTGATGGGAATAAAATATGAATAAATATTGTATATAAACAAATACTAGCAGACCATCACACACAGTGGAATCAAATAGAAATTACAATCAAATAAACACCAAGATTTACATGGAAAGCCCATTCAACTCGAAGGGTAAAAACGACGGGATAAGCTAGAGAAAATCCACTATCAAAATAATGAATATACAGATCTCAAGGCTTCTTGCCCAAGCCCAAAGCAACAGTCACAAGATAATCACAAGGATATAAGGACTACAATACTAAGCATAATATCCAAAACCTTTCTAAGTGATCACAGTAAGAATCCATTGTAAACTGATCTAACCTAAGATATGAATGATTGAGATTAGTCTTTTCCTGTCCTTGTCTTCTTCCCTTTTCTAGATCTTTTATTTTCTGACTTCTACTGTTAATCTGTAGTCTTCTTTCTCTTTCCCATGTTTTTAGCCATCGCTGCCCTCTTAATCTCAACCCTAGCCACCTAATCTAGAGTTTAGGTTAATATAAGTGAAGTTCTAGGTTATGGGATTTACTACAGCCCATTATAGGCTGAATCTGGGCCATCTACCCAACCGAATGTGGGTTTTGTTCCACTATCAGATTGAGTTGGCATATAATTAAATTCGAACTTTGTTGGTTAAGAGCACTACTAAGTTTTGCTACCTAATTAGATTTCTCTTATTTCTAGCTAAATCCTATGTATGGTTGCTTCTCTTTAGGCTTAGGCCCCTACAGATACAATTATTACTTTCAAGTTTAATTCTGATTTGAGAGTTGAGATGAGATCACCAGGTTGGTTAGTTCCCTGCTTCTATTATACCCCTTGCTAATGATTCATTTTCAACTCAAACAAACTCTACTTTTTTATTATTCTTTATCGACAGATTCAACTGGGGCAGATTATCGACAGATTCAATTGGGGTAGATGAAACTGCTCCTGCTCCACCAAAGGAACTGATCTGACTATCTCCCTTTAGCCACTTAGTATTGGCCTGGACCAGATAGAAACGAGAAAAGGTAATGAAACAAAGAATAAAGTACACTATCTATTCTTCACTTATACCTATTTATACAAGAGAGGAGAATGTTGAAAAGATTAGGCGTTGAGATTTTCCCTTAACAGTCTATCCAATCTGCTAATATTGTTACAACAACCTCATCTCTTAACATGCCCTTGCAAGATCGTGTTCCTATCAAGGACGCTGATCTTGGACCTATGAAGTAAAAATAACTTGTGGGTAAGTGGCTTCGTGAGGGAGTCCACCAGTTGATCTATCATGTGAACATGAGAAACACGTAATTGATAGTTGATCACTTGATCTCATACAAAGTGAAAATCTATTGTTATACATTTTATACGAGAGTGAAAT
This sequence comes from Ensete glaucum, assembly GCA_021527575.1. Taxonomy (NCBI): domain Eukaryota; kingdom Viridiplantae; phylum Streptophyta; class Magnoliopsida; order Zingiberales; family Musaceae; genus Ensete; species Ensete glaucum. Next base: position 8,221,221 of record CM038556.1, read on the forward strand.
ACTGGATTTACACATATGTAGGTAGCTCTAACATTATCACAGTATATGGTAGGAGTAATAAAAGAGCCGATGTCAAATTCTTTGAGCAGATTCATGACCCAATTAAATTCTGCAACTACAGTTGCAATAGAGCGATACTCAACTACAGTGATTGACCAAGTAACTATTCTTTTTTTCTTGGAACTCCAACTAATTGGATTGGCTCTTAGGAAAACGATATACCTAGATGTCGATGTTCTATCATCAAAGTTTTCAGCCCAATCAGCGTCAACATAAGCAAAAAGTTGGAGTGAAGAGTTTTTGTAAAGAAATATACTATAGTCTACAGTACTATTAAGATATTGTAATACTTGTTTAACTATCGACCAATGCATGGTAGACGGTCTATGCATGAATTGGGATAGCTTGTTAACTGCAAATGAGATATCTGTGCGGATGATAGCCAAATATTATAAAGAGCCAATTACTTGCTGATATTGTATAGGATCGATAGCAGGACATTCGTCATTTAATCAAAGCGATTTACTGGTGGAGAGAGGAGTTGAAACAACATTTGGATCCTTCATGTTTGTATTGACTAATATATTCTAAGTATACTTCCATTGAGAGAGGAAGAGTTCGGAAGATGTAGACATTGCTTTCACACCCGAAAAATAATTCAAGGGACCGAGATCTTTGAGGGAGAATCTGGAGACAAACTTCTTAATGAATATTGTGACCTCCATAAAGTTATTAACTATCATAATGATATCATCCACAAATACTAAAAATATATTATACTACCAGGTTGTTGACGAAGAAATAAAGAGGTATCAAACTTAGAGTTAGAGAAGCTGACTGACATAAGAAATAAGTCAGGTTCTTTGTACCAAGCTCGTGGAGCTTGTCGAAGACCATAAATAGCCTTGTGGAGTTTACAAATATGTTTCGGATGCTGAGGATGAAGAAAACCAAGAGGTTGCTCCATAAAGACATCGTTAATTAATATTCCTTGTAAGAAGGTTCACATCAAGTTCTCGCATGTGCCACCCTTTTGAAATAGCTAAACTCAGAATCAATCGGATTGTTGTGGATTTAACAACAGGACTGAATGTCTCTGTAAAGTCAACACCAGGATGTTGATGAAAGCCTTTGGCCACTAAACGGGCCTTATACTTGGTAATGGACCCATCAAGGATACACCTAACTTAAAAAACCCACTTATACCTGATGACATTTTGATATAACCCCAAAAGGAGTTCTATAGATTTTGACCCTTGAGGGAGATTAACCCTTAGAATGCTATAGGGGTTCTTCCTTCCTCGATTTGGTACAAGGCTGTAATAAAATTGATAATTGCTTGATTCAAGAAGGGGGGTGGCTACATCTTTAAATAGGGATCAAAACCCTAGCCTAAGGGGGTGCTTGCCTAAATAGAATTACCCCTTAGCCCCTCCTATAGCCAACCTGCCTTAATAGGAACATGAGGCGGCTAAGTAACTCTATAGGACCTAAGCAGGGGGAAACCCTAGTCGACCAACCCAGTAAGAGGTGTGGCGGCTACTAAGCCCTAAGGGCTAATCTAGACCTTAGCCATACTCCTTTATAAGATAGAAGTGGTTTTATTATAATCTAACAGGGTTTTTATTAACTAGTACTAAGGTGATTAGGACTCAACCCTGCTGGAGTCCTGTCAAGTCCGCCCTCTTCAGATTAGCCTTGTCCTCAAGGCTAAGGGTCCATAAACTCTTGAAACTGGATCTTTAACTCCTCAGGTGACTCTCATGCTATTATTAACTGAATTTTGGCCTCCTCATCAACTGGGGTGTTAGTTAAAAGTATTTGAACTGAGTCATCTTCTTTAAATTTCCATATGAGGTGGGATACTTGGCAGATCAACTATAATATTGATCTAATGTATAAATTTAATCTCCAGGTTAGGGCCCCAATGTGATCCTCAATTTTGCACGGTCCAAAGAAATAGGGAGACCACTTCATTAAGGCTTGAGTTTCTTGTTGATCGGGCTGGAGGTGTAGAAAAACTCGATCTTCAATTTTTCGTCTATTCTAAATTTTGTCGGAAGGTCATTTTTTCATTACATGTGCTGTCATATGGTTAGTCTTTAGTGATAGGAATGGTGACTGCCCTCTAGTATGGTTTAGGATAATGAGAGCCCAATTTGGTGTGAGAATGGATTGCAATTCTTCTAGTTTTACTCCTCTTTCATGCCATGGACCTGTATCTAACCATATTTTAAATTTGCTAATAATTAATATCTCCTATAAAAATCTTATATGAAGTGCAGGGGAAGCATGGTGTAAATTAGGAGTCGACTATCTTGTATAAGAATATCCCTAATTCCAACTCCTAATGCATTAGCCTCAATGATAAAAGTGCAACCAAAATCAGGCAACGCTAGGACTGACATCATTGTCATGGTTGCTTTGAGTCGTTCAAAGGTTGCGAAGGCTTTATTCGACCATAAGAAGGAGTATTTCTTCAGTAGGGACATGAATAGGGCACTAATCTTGCCATAATCTTTCACAAAATTTTGGTAGTAGCCCGTGAGTCCAAGAAAATCATGTAGTGATTGTACGTTTATAGGTCTCGACCATCCTTGCATTGCCTCAATCTTTGTCAGGTCCACTGCCACTCCATCCTCTGATATAATGTTGTCAAGATACTCCACTTTACGCTATAAGAAGCTGCACTTTGACTATTTAACATAAAGAGTATTCTCCTGAAGAATTGTTAGAATAGTTTGTAAGTGCTGAAAATGTATATCAAGCGTAGGGCTATAAATGAGAATATCATCAAAGAATACTAATACGAACTTGTGTAGAAAACTCAAGAAAATATCATTCATCAGGCTTTGGAAAGTAGAAAGAGCATTCGTAAGTCTGAAAGGTATTACCAGAAACTCGTAGTGGCCGTTATGCGTGCGGAATGTAGTGTTCAGAATATCTTCAGTGCACACCTGAATCTGATGGTATCCGGATCGGAGATCCAATTTAGTGAAGACTTGGGCTCCTTTTAATTCGCCCAAGAGTTCATCATCTTTCTTACGCACTAGCAACACTAGTGAGGAGTAAGGGCTGCAACTCAGTCGAATCACCCCGGTGTCAAGCATCTCTTTAATAATATTCGCGATCTCGTCATTCTGCAAGTGAGGATAGTGGTATGATCACAAATTTGCTAGATGTTTGCCTGAAAAAATAGGAATACGGTGGTCATGCGACCGGTTACGGGGCAGCCCATGCAGCTCCAAGAAAATATCCGCAAATTCATTCAAGCAAAGGGCAAGCTTAGGATCTGAGTTTTGTACGATTTCCCTTATAGATGGTTGTTTAATATACATCAAGAATCCACCATGTGCTTTGTGCAAAACTTTCTTCATTCATTGCAATGAAACGGTGAAAATTTGGCTCACATGCTTGCCTCGTAACATGACCTATCTCCTTTTGTAATAAAATTTCATGATTAATTTACAAAAATTTCAGGAGATATCACCTAGAGTTATAAGTTATTCGATCCTGAGTATGGCTTCATAATCATTGATGGGTAGGAGGAAGAAATCAGCTACAACTTCTTGGTCTTGGAGGAGTAGTTTCACCTGCGGGCACTGTTGGTCGCAATTAAAGATTCGATCATCGGCAACCTTTACGTCGAACTTGTTGCAACCTTTGATTTGAAGTACCAAATGTGCAGCAACCTTACTATTGAGAAAGTTATTGGTGCTGCTTGTGTCGATGAGAATGGTGATGGGTTGCTATTTTAGAAGTCCTCCAACTTTCATCATCTACGGGTTAGAGTAGTTGGCCAATGGGTGCACTGCATAGTTGGCTAGTTGGAACTCTTCCTCCATGGATTCTTCTTTAGGTTCAAGGGCTTCTTCAGATGTTTCATTATCCTCATCCTCTGTTGGTTCAATCACGATGAGCCAGCCCTTTTTGCAGCGATGTTCGCGGCTCCATAGTTCGTCATAATGCTAACATAATTCCTTAGTTAATCGTACATGAAGCTTGTCTCTTGTCAACTTTTTTAGTGCAAGGGCTTGGATGTCAGTAGAGGGGGAAATAGGCCTTGGCATGGCTGGTTGGGGAGTGACCCTTGTCCTTCATACCTCGTGGTTTAATTGTTCTTCCTGGATATACGCAAAGGAAATCACCACCATAAGAGTGTACGGTTGTCGCGCCTTTACTTCTCCTCGGATCTCTAGCATTAGGCCCTTGATAAAAGTACCTAAAAATTATTTCTTCCACCAATTCTCAGTTTGGTTAGATAAATGCTCAAACCTTATTTGATATTATTGTATTGTAGAGGTTTGATGAATATTTGCCAATTGTCCATTGAAATTGTCGAAATCAGTTGGTCCAAAGCGGTTTAGTAGTCCTTCCTTAAATCATTGCCAAAAGAGTCCTTCATGGGTGTGCTCAAACCAATTAAACCACTGAATACTATCTCCCTCAAGGTGGATGGCAGCAATCTACACCCGTGTGGCGTCAGCGGTTTGGTAGAAGCGAAAATAGCGCTCTGCACATGAGATCCACCCGATCGAGTCTCCTTCTTCTCATCTAGGGAAGTCAACCTTCATGTATAGATTATTGAGATCAGAGGTAATGTGACCATATTCTTGAGGATCATCTCTTCAATCTGAAGTTTTTCTGTGTTGTGATTTCCTCGGGCTCGACGGTCGGCCAATGTTGAATTCGACGAAAAGGGATCGCATCTTCTCTTCTATGCGGTTTTCAAATGCTTCAAGCTTTGCATCGATGGCCTCCTCTGATGTCATAGTATGTGCCTCTAGATCTGTAATATTGAGATCTTTTTTCTATGATCAAGTTAGTGGCATGAGAATTTTGGAGAAGGGGGTGGCCAGTTGGAAGGTGAATCGATTTGGATGGAAGTAGGCCACGATTTAGGGTAGATTTGGGGGGCTGTTTGGTTTCAGTTTAGGGTAGGGTTTTGAAGGGTTTTTGGTGAGGATGGTAGGGCTTTGAGATGAGGAAAAGAGAGTCTAAAATCTCACAAAAAATAGCACTCAAATCTGATAGAATTCGGAAAAAAAAGTGTTGTGATATGCTATCCTACTTAACTAGCTTTACGTCAGAGAAATGATGACTTCTCAACATAAATTTCAAAGGAAAGTTTAAAGAAATTATACACAAACCCTTAGTTCAGATGTTGTTAATACCGATAAAAAGTTTGACAAAATTTTGGCAGCATAATAGTAGGGAAATAGGGCAAAAGACAAAAGGCAGATTCCTTCATCGTAAAATTCTAGAATTGCATGATGGTCAAAGATTGTACAAGAAAACCAGTTCTAGAAGGAGTTCTTTTTTTTAGAAATTAAATTCATATGAAAGCCAACTTGATCTTGAGAATTATATAAAAATTTCGGCTAGAAAGGAGAAGGAATAAGCCGGTTTCAAGAGGCAAAGACATAGCTAAACATTTCTATAGCATTCCACCTTCGTAATAACATTTACGTTTACAACAAATAAAATTCACAGCAGATAAAATTTGGAAAAACTCTTCAATGTATAAAGTAAGGAATCTTGCAATATTGAAGAGGCTTGGGTGATAAAAAAAATATCAGATTTTCAGATCAAATGTAGGGGGCAGTGGCAGACTGATATGATCTGCAACTGGGGTGGAAGGTGGAAGCATGGATGATGGCGACAGGGGTAGCAAGATCACTACTCTAATACCAAATGATAGAACCCTAGAAGGAGCTCTATAGATTTTGACTCTCGAGGCAGATCAACCCTTAGAATGCTATAGGGGTTCCTCCCTCCTAGATTCGGCACAAGACTGAAATAAAATTGATAATTGCTTGATTCAAGAGGGGGGCGGCTACATCTTTAAATAGGGATCAAAACCATACCCTAAGGGGGGTGCTTGCTTAAGTAGAATTATCCCTTTGCCCCTGCTATAGCCATCTTGCCTTAATAGGAACAAGAGGCGGCTAAGTGGCTCTATAGCCAACCAAAGCAGGGGGAAACCCTAGCCGACCAACCCAGTAAGGGGTGTGGTGGCTACTAAGCTCTAAGGGCTAAGATGATTAGGACTCAACCCTGCTGGAGTCCTATCACATTTTGTGCGGGATGAAACGGAACAAGTGTCCAGGTATAGTTATGAAGGAGGGCGTCATATTTATTAGACAGCTTGATACCAATGAGGAGACTTTTGGGCTTGAATGATTGTGGTAGGTTCACAGGTCTCAATAGAGGGAGTCACAACCGTATTGAGGTCAAGAACCTGATGTGGTTTGAAAATACCATTTTTAGAGTGTGTTGTCATGGGATATCTAAATGGTGGCTACTAAGCCCTAAGAGCTAATCTAGACCCTAGTCATATTCCTTTATAAGATAGGAGTGACTTTATTACAATCTAACAGGGTTTTTGTTGACTAGTACTAAGATGATTAGGACTCAACCCTGTTGGAGTCCCATCACATTTTGTGCAGTATGAAACGTAACAAGTGTCCAGGTAGAGTTATGAAGGAGGGCATCATATTCATTAGATATAGCTTGACACCAAGGAGGAGACTTTTGGGCTTGAATGATCATAGTAGGTTTGCAGGTCTCAACAGAAGGAGTCACAATCGTATTGAGGTCAAGAACCTGATGTGGTTTGAAAATACCACTTTTAGAGCATGTTATCATGGGATGTCTAAGTGGTGGCTACTAAACCCTAAGGGCTAATCTAGACCCTAGTCATATTCCTTTATAAGATAGGAGTGGCTTTATTATAATCTAACAGGGTTTTTATTGACTAGTACTAAGATGATTAGGACTCAACCCTGCTGGAGTCCTATCACATTTTATGCAGGATGAAACGGAACAAGTGTCCAGGTAGGGTTATGAAGGAGGGCGTCATATTCATTAGACATAGCTTGACACCAATGAGGAGACTTTTGGGCTTGAATGATCGTAGTAGGTTCACAGGTCTCAATAGAGGGAGTCACAACCGTATTAAGGTCAAGAACCTGATATGGTTTGAAAATATCACTTTTAGAGCATGTTGTCATGGGATGTCTAAGTGGTTTAGGAGATGATGGTGGAATTGGTGCTGGGAAAGTAATAGAATATAGTGAGTTGGACTGAGGAACATTAGTTGTAGTAGGCTAGGGTGAGGGTAATGTTAGTAATTGAGTGTCCAAAGATTGGATGTCTATGGTAGGGGTATGTATACAGAAGAAGGGGAAGAAAAAGAGGAGATAATATATTAGAGAAGTGCTCCACTTATGTATGTGGGCTGGAGTAGGTGCCTCTTGTAGAGGCTCATTGGATAATGGCATGTGCCACTGATATATATTCACCACAGTAATTGGTACAGTAGAAGATTTGGACTAGTAAAATGAATAGGAGGACTCCACAAAGACAACATGATGAGACTCTAAGACCTTGTGAGTCAAAGGATCATAGCATCGGTAAGCATTATGTTCAACTGAGTAACCAATGAAGGTACAAGGCTTTAACCGTGAGGCTAGTTTATATGATGTATAAGGACATAGCCAAGGATAGCAAACACAACCAAAAATCTTAAGTTTTTAAAGATTTATGGATTTATAAATTTAATTGGTGATTGATTATGAAGGACTGGAGTAAGCATGCGATTAATTAAATAGACTATAGTCTGGAAGGCTGCAGACCAAAAAGTAGTTGGCATGGAAGTATGATAGAGAAGCGTGAGACCAGTTTCAACTATATGCCAATGTTTGCATTCGGTTGAGCCCACTAGTTGAGAAGTGTACGGAGGAGACTTGAGATGCTGAATACCACACACTAACAGGTATGGTGTTAGTGTTTGGTATTCACCTCCACCATCAGAATAAACTGTTTTAATGGTGGACTGAAAGATATTTTCCACCAATTTTTTGAAGGTAATGAAGGTTTTGGAGACCTCAAACTTATGTTGAAGGGGACAAAACTAAGTATATTTGGTGAAATAATCAATAAAGATAACATAAAATCTATATTTTTTAAATAAAATACTTGGTGCAGGACCCCAAACATCAGTATACAGAATTTCAAATTATTGTGTGCAAGAAATAAAAGAATTTTCAAATAGCAGTTTGTGACTTTTATTACTAAGACATGCATCACAATGAGTAACAATAGAGATAACATTAAAGGATCGAAGAGAATAATGAGAGAATTTTTTATAAAGTTGAGAAAGAAGGATGACCAAGACGACAATGTCACACATCCATTGGAGCACCAACAGAAGAGTAGGTAGTGGGCTAAGAGATTGATGACCACTGATAGATGTTATCTTTACTCTTGCCTTGAACTAACGATGCCCCCGTGCTCAGATCCTTGATAAGAAAGTAGTTAAGAAAAAATTTAATTGAGGTATTATTTTGTTTATAGAATTGAGAGATAGAGATAAGATTTCATTTTATTTGAGGAGCTCACAATACATCATCGAGTATAAAATTTAGATAATACGAATTAAGCATTGTGGAACCAGTATGAGTAATAAGAAGTCACTTACCATCATCAATGATGATGTCATCATTACCATCATAGCTGTTGTGACTGGACATGTTCTGGAGATCTAAGGTGATGTGATGGGGGCGCCAGAGTCCATAACCCAAGAATGTTGATCAGAATTCGAGGCAGTAGTGAAATGTGCTTGGGGCATGGTAGCTAAAGGTCGAAGACAAGATCAACAGACCTTGGTGGAGTAACCAATCTTATCACACAACTGGTAGACTATTCGTTGTTGAGGTATAAGAGCAGGATGCCAAGGTTGTTGGTAATTGATGTTGTCACCTTGAGGCTTGGGAGCAGGATACCAAGACTGTTAGTAACCATAGTTGCTACTTGGATTGTGATAAGCGGTGTCTGCCCTAGACCCTTGTTGGTAGGCTTAGAATACCGATTGCTCTTCTTTTTAAATTTGTGACTTACTTGAGCAATAATACGTGGTGCCCTATCTTCGCGCTTCAGATATGTCTCGTAGTCAATCAACTTGTCGTACAGGTCCTCAAACGATAGTGGTGAGTTGCGTGCCCAGATTGCTATTGCCAATTCTTTGTATTCAGCCCCAAGACCATTGAGGGTGTAGACTATAACTTCATCATCACTAAGATAGTGCCCTATTAAGGCGAAGTCATCAATGATAACCTTTATATTTTGGAGATAGTCAGCAATGGTACTTCCCTCTTATTTTATATTCATTAGACTAGAGAGGAGGCCAAGCATGCGAGTGCACGAGCGATTTGCCAAGATAGTTTGCAACTTGCACAATGCGTCAATAGTAGTAGCACAAGAAGATATAAGTGGTACGACGGAACCAGCAATAGAAGCTTGAGTCACTTGAAGAATGCGACGATCTTGACGTAACCACAATTTATGCTCTGGATTTGGTACTTGACTTATTGTCCCCGGGATGTCAATCATTACTGGTGCATAACTGAAGGATCCATCAATATAACCTAACAAATCATATCTAAAGAGGAGATTAGTGAATTGAGTGCACTAGGATGCGTAGTTGCCTCTAGATAATTTAAAAGGGATGATGACTGTAGCATTGATGAAGACCAGCCCAGTATTTTAAGAAGTACTAGTGCTTCCTGTGATGACACTAACAGGAAAGTAAGAAGTAGACGATGAAGAAATTGTGGGAGAAAAAATACCAATCACTTTTGGATCTGGAAATGCCTGTTGCAGATCAACTATGTGGCTAATCGGATTACTAGAATTGAAGGTTGATGCAGCGAAACTGCTGTAATTATGATCAGTGATTGCTTGCTTTTTCTTTTCTTCTGCCTTCTATATTCCATACTATTGCAACAGAGGCTAGTACAGTGGTTGCTGCAGAGGTGAGTGCAGTTGTGGCGGTGTGGATTACGGTGACAACAGAAGCAATGGCGATGGTAGGATGGCTGCTATAAATTAGCTAGGTGGCTGCAAGATGAATGATGAAGGAGGTGACTGTTGTGGTCGCGGTTGATATAGAGCAGGGTAGGAAGAAGGGTGGTGGCCGACGAAGAGGGGCAGCGGTTGCTGCAGCAATCGATTGAAGAGTAGAGGATGACGCCACTTGCTACAATTGTTGAGAAGTGATCGTGCGATTGTGGCTAGACCGATCGATGGTAGAGGAAGAAGGGGGGTTGCGGCAAGGGTCTCGCGACCGCTGGCTGAGAGGCAGTAGCAGCACACTGTTGTGCATGATCGTGGGGATAAAGTAGCAATAGGGTAGCGAAGGGCTTGGTCGCCGCCATCCGATGAGGATTAGCACTGATGGGTGGGGCGATACTGCCGAAATTCTGATCCCAGTGGCTGTTGTGGTTGGGATCACCTTCACATTGCTGTAGTGGTTGAGATGAGAGGATCATCCTCTGATCTGGAGAAAAGTCAGCGGCGAGGGGAAGAGATCAGTTTGTCCTCTAGTTTGCAGATCGTCCTCTGATCTGCATAGTGTTGCGGCAGTAGTAGTGGCCGGCAAAGGATTTTGCTGCAACTTATTCGCTGGCGGCGTCGCCGAGCAGAAAGTGCAATGATCTACATAGGAGTTATTTTGCAGAAGAGGATAAGAGGAAGTGTGCTGCGAGTGGCTACTAGTGGTGGGTGATCGGCGAGGCACTGTCCACTGGAAGAAGAGGATCACAACTACGTGGCAGCAATGGTGGCAAGGGACGGCGAAGGCTGTAGCAAGAGACAACGACTTCGACAGTGGGTAGTAGTGGCGAAGATTGTAGATAGGGATGGCAGCACTATCATTTGACAGCAAGAAGATCGCAATGGGCAATTGGTGGCTGAGGAGGAGAGGAGAGAACTGTCGTTTGACAGTAAGAAGAAAGTTTGCTCTAGGCAAGCTGCTCTTATACCATGATAGAAATGAGAAAAAGTATTGAAACAAAGAATGAAGTACACCATCTATTCTTTACTTATACCTATTTATACAAGAGAGGAGAATGTTGAAAAGGTTAGGTGTTGAGGATATCCCTCAACAATCTAGCCAATCTGCTAATATTGTTACAACAACCTCATCTCTTAACAGGAAGACCCTCCCACAACCCCTAAATCATGTTTATGATTGATAGGATTTATCATGTTAAGACTGTTTTCTTTTCTTTTGAATACAACATGGGCCATAAACCATTACTTTCTACCCTGACTTGCCAAACGATTTAACTCTAGTAGAACAAAAAAAAAAGGTATTCGGTCAGCGCACTTGTTGCTGCTGACTTAGCACTTACAGTCCTCAACCAAGATATGACACTCGCATCGTCCAAAGAAAGAGACAGACTCAACTCATTCACACCGTGCTTCGAAGCAAAAGTCAATTACTTTATAGCACTAGGTTGGTTAGTTACCCATTTCTCTATAAAATTGGTTATGTTTGTTGATACAGCCTCTAATTTGGATCTGTACTCTCAATCTATATCATATGAAACAACTAATTTCCCTGCTTACCATTTTTACATTGCCGTTGAGGCTCTTGAAATAGCTTCTGAACTAAACTTGCACTCGGAACTTAGACCTTCATTTGTTTACTACTGATCGAATTGATACTACCTCTACGACGTATGATCCTAGTGATGGGATCTAAAACATAAAGGCTTTGTATATAAACAAATACTAGCAGGCGGTCATATACAACGAAATTAAATAGAAATCATAATCCAATGAATACAAAGATTTATATGGAAACCCCTTCAACTCGAAGGGTAAAAATCATGGGCAATAATCTCAAGAGAATTATAAGGATATAAGGATTATATTATTATGCACAATATCCAAAACCTCCTCAAGTGATCATAGTAAGAATCCACTGTAGATCTGATCTAACTTGAGATTAGAATATTATTTGGATGATTAAGAATAGTCTTTCTCTGTCTTTGTCTTCTTTCCTTTCCTAGATCTCTTATTTTATGTCCTCTACTATCAATCTATTGCTTCTTCTCTCTCTCCCATGTTTGCAATTGTTACTACTCTATTTTCCTCAACCCTACCTACCAAAACTAGGTTTAAGTTAAGAGAAATAAATGTTAGGGATGTGGGCTTCACTAAAGCCCATTATGGGCTGAATCTGGGTTATCTGCTCAACAACCTCCCCCTTCAACCCATAAGAGAAGTTGTCTCATGACTCCTCAATGTGAAGTCATGCTGATTAATTATCGGGATATCTCCCATCTTTCTTTCGATAAAGTCTTGGTCAACATGTCTACCGCATTATCATCTGTGTGAAATTTCTAAAGCTATAACTACTTCTCTTCAAACATATTACCGATCCAGTGATATCTGATATCTATATACTTTAACTTGGAATGAAATGTTGGGTTCTTGCACAAATAGATGGCACTCTGGCTATTACAATACACCATATAGTTTTCTTATTTCAGCCCTAATTTATGTAAGAATTCTTTCATTCATAATATTTGTTTACAAACCTCTGTAGCGACAATATATTCTGCCTCTATGGTAGAGAGAGTAATACACTTTTACAATCTAGATTGCCATGACATAGCTCCCCCCGTAAAAGTAAGCACAAAACCTGATATGGACTTTCTTGTATCAATATCTCTTGTCATATCTGCATCTGTGTAACATGTCAATAAAGGGGGTCCACCTCTAAATTTTAAACAAACTTTAGAACTTCCCCTGAGATATCTAAAAATCCACTTCAATTGCTATCTAGTGCTCTTTACCTAGATTTGTAAGAAATTTGCTTGCAACACCTACTACATATGCGATATCTGGCCTCGTATAAACCATTGCATACATTAAACTTCCAACTATTGAAGCATAAGGAACCGTTTGCATTTTCTCATTCTCCTCATCACTTGACGGACTCTGATTTAAGCACAACTTGAAGTGACCTGAAAGAGGAGAACCAACTGGCTTTACATTACTTACACTGAACCTGTCCAATACCTTCTCAATATATTTCTCTTGTGGCAACTAAATCTTCTTTGTTCCTCCATCACGAGAAATTTGCATGTCTAGTATTTGCTTTGCTAGCCTCATGTCCTTCATTGCAAAAGACTCACTCAGTTCCTTCTTCAACTTGTCAATCATAAACATATCTTTCTCAGGATAAGCATGTCATCGATATAAAGCAAGAGAATAATAAAATCATTACCAAACCGTTTGATGTATTAGGATCAATTGGCACTAAGAGAGGGGGAGGGGGGAGGGTGGAGGAGGTGAATTAGTGCAAGGATAAATTTTCATTTTAATAAAAACTCTTGCTTGAAGAAAAATTAGAAATCTAAAGATTTTTCATTCAAGTGAAACTAGTGAGTAATTACTTACTTCTAAATGACTTTAGAAGAAATAAGCAAATCTAAAGAATAAGCAATGTAGAAGAGAAATACTTGACTTGAAACTTTACTTTCAAAGAGTAAGTAAATCAGAAACTTCAAAACAAATTAGTAAGCAAGGAAAGTAAAAGAACTCATAAGTTCTATAGTAGTTCGGTACAAACGACCTATGTCCACTCCTGAATCCTCCACCTTGAGGCACACCGACGTCCACTATCGATCTTCCTTGGGTGAAGACCAAAACCGTACACTTTGCTTTATAAGGGAGACTTTAGAATTTTCTAACTCTAAGATCTCTCCCTTACACTTTTTTCTTTTTCTTACAACCACACAAGTTTTTTATAGAATTTTATTCCCCAAATTATTGTATAGAATATAAGAAAACATAGGTTATTTATGGGCCCCAAATGGCCTCAAAATTTGGAACCAAATATCAAACTCACCTGAAAAATCCGGGTATGGGCGGTTCACTCGCCAACTTGGGTAGGTCAACCACCGAAAGTGCTCAGATTCCTAGGTACTGGTGGTTCAGCCACTTAGCCTGGGCGTTTCAGCTAGTGACAGTCGCTCGAAATCTTAAGCGACGTCGGTTGAACCACCGCTCATGGCGATTTACTTGTCGGAATCTCTGGAAAAGTGGTTCCCTTCACTTTTCAAATTTCAGCTTAAACCTGATCTTAACTAACTCTTTAGTCAACCAATTGAGCTCAACTTGAGCTCAATCGAACCCATAGTGTACCCGGTTGTCTCTTTTAGTTGATTTTCAATTCACACTTAAATCAGACTCACACTTAACCTACGATTTAAATATTATAATCAAACATAACCACCAAGCTTAATGACCTCACTCTCATATTTCGGCAATCTTCGGAATCTCCTGCGGTGAGTCTCACGGTCTTCCTCCAGTGATCTCCTAGTGTGTTCCTAGAGAGCTTCCCGATCCCTTCGGTGAATCTCCTAGCGAACTCCCACCGCATCATCCAATCCTTGGCCCAATGCCTAAGCTTAATCCTGGGTCTGTCTGATCTGTAACTCCTCCCATCATAGTTAAACCCGCACGATACTAATTACGACTTAATTAATTATAATTATAATGGCCAACATATCCACGTCATGACCTTTCTAACTCTTGACAAGCGTTTCAGCTACCCCTAATAATCTTTTGACGAGTCTCGATCTTCTTATAGCAAACTCTATTGTGCCATCCTGGTAAGCTCCCAATACCCTCAATGAGCTTTCGACTCCTAGCGAGTTTCCAACCACATCATCCGAACCCCGACTCAATGTATAGACTTGACTTTGGCCAATCCTGATTGTCATATTCTTTCTATCATAGTTAATCATATATTAATCAACTTCTAATAACTCATGTTAGATCAATAACCCATCAATTGATTTCATCATCAAAATCTAAGATTCAACAATCTTCCCCTTTTGATGATGACAATTAATTGATGACAAGAGTTAATCCTAACTCCTCCTAAATCCATGCCACTTAAATTTAAGAGAAACATACACTCTTATATTCAAGCAATCAACATTCAACAAAAATTTCAACACAAATTTGCATCAAGTCATTAAATCATAAATTTTAAAAATAATTATGCATCCATATTGTCACGAACGGTCATCGCTAAACCAAAACATCTTTGCTCGGTGAACCGTTAATCGCTTTTTCTTATTTGTATAGATATTTGGTAGCTTGTTTTGTCTTGATTTTATGTGTTTTTACCTAAGAAATATGAGTGAAAATAGTGTAGAAGGCTACAGAATGATTGCTCGCTGCGTAAAGCCAAAACAGCTCAAAACAATCTCATTTTTGGGTCTTTTTTATGTGTTGTGATGATCACTCTGAGCGGTGTGAAATGTCAGCCATTTCGGCACCTTAGAACCCCCCAGGTGGCACTAGGATGGATGGGATTTTGGGTATATGTCGGGCGTAGGCTTTCATCAATAATTGAATTTGTCTTACATCTGATACCTTGGGAACTATCGTTTATGGACTTACGACCATTCTTACAACCCTCTAAAGTCCTGTTTCGCTCTCTTTCTTTATTTTCTCTACTACACTCAAGGTGTTTAATGAATTACTTGTATAGCTTCTCACTTTGCGAGACGTCGGGACTTGTCCGTCACTCATTTTTAAGCTAATCAACTTCTTCTTTGCAGGTCCTACGGAATCGCACGAGGTTGTAAGTGGGTTGACCCTTTGTGGACAGATAATTCCAGCTAAGTCTGAAATAGTGGGCAAGGTTGATCCATGGCTTAGGTAATTTTAACTAAATCTTCGAGAGTGCTGCTAGGATGCCGCACGGCTTAGGCAAATTCAGCTAAGTCCGTGATAGTATGGTATCAGAGCAGGCAAGCAATTCGAACAACAATGAAAAAGCTTCGCAATCTCGCTATGGTGAAACATCATGGTGAATTGAGCAAGATGGGACAAGCCGGACCCTTACTCTAAGTAGTCGCAGGTGGGCTACAAGTGTAAACTTGCTCACAAACTGTTGGAGTCACTCATGAGGAGCATGATAGTGAACAAGATGAGTGTGAAGTTGGGTATTCTCCATGAGTGGAGGAGCTGTCATCTAGAGTACCAATTAGGAAAAAGAGCCATAAGGAGAGACTTACAACAGTGGAAACCCGCCTTGATGTTCTTGAAGCGAGCTTGGAGGAACTCTACCAAGGCCAACGAAGTCTCCTTGGGATAAAGAGCTCACAACAAGAAGCTGAATCTTAGATCAAGAAAGTTGAATCCCTGATCGATCGACTGATAGAGGGCACCAAAGATTTCATACTGTCACGGACAATACATAAACAAGGTATTCGATGAAATGCTCATGTTTGTCTATGTCCTTTGGTTTGTGTACATACCTTATATAGCAAGTAGTGGGTTTGCAGTAGGCTTAGCAGCCCTAGTTTGATTAGCTTTGTGTCCAATTTTGGCTTGTAAATACGAGTGTGTCTAGTAAGTACTTGTGGGGACTTCGGTCTGTAATGGACTATTATCCTTTGTGTGTGACCTCTCTGAGTGTGTAATGTCCATAGGTGTAATTTGTATTTGGCTTTATAAAGTGTTTGCTTGAGCAATTGCTTGTGGATCCATTGGAATTGCTCCCTCTGGCCTATTTTCTCTTTTGTAAGTCTAAGGGACTCTAGAAGATCTCGGGGAAAGCTGACCTTTGCGGACGGACATACATAGGTACCGTACGGCTTAGGCAAATTCAGCTAAGCCCGTGATAATGTGGTATTAGAGTGGGACAAGCATACATAGAAATACTTGCCATTCAAATATGGGTGACCTAGTTGGGCTGTGTGGAGGACAACCAGCATGCGCAACCGTTTGGGAAAATGGACATTGAGGTATAGGGAAAGGAGTCGCTCAGAGGAGTGGGCATCCAGGTTTGGCATTCATAGGAATGGCCAACCCCTTTATGTGAGAGGCACCATGAAGACAAGCAAGCAAAGAAGAATGCGTAGCATACAAAGATTGGGATGTCTGAGTTCAAGCTATGACTCGATGTTGGCATCCAAACTTGATGGTGTTCAAGGCAAGCAGGGTGCTTGGTGAGAGATGGGATCGTACAAAGTGGGAGGTGTTGCATACCGATCGAAAGAGTTATGCAAAACTCACAGAGGTGAGGAGAATTGCTAACTCGAAGGATTTAGTACTTATGCAAGGGCTTGTACATGGATGACGGAGTGTTAGTGGCCATCCTAAGGCGCGATTGGAACTCGATGCCATAGAGCATTACAACTTTCTCTTCAACATGGAAAGGATACATCTGTAGGTGGCTGAAATGTACAATAAGTTCAGCACATTGCTAGACCTTGAAGGGTGCAGTGGAGACTGTATTGGCGAAGGTCGCAATCTAGCAAGTGCATTTGCGGGGCCAGAACAAGGCATAAGTTGTTCAGCAAGACGGAGTAGTCCAAAGGGGATGGTGGTCTCCGAAACATCCAGTGGGAAGTATGTAAAGAGGAAAGTTGCTCCAACAAGACAAATATCCAGTAGGGATAAGTCCTAGTTCTCTAGAGGGAGAATTATGTGCAATGGACCGCACATATTGCAGAAATGTTTCTCAAGGTAATATCTCTGTAAAGCTCAACGGACCGAGCAAGTGACGTGGAATCATTGTATGATCTCGAATGAGGTAATATATAGGTGGATGCATTTCGAGATCAAGTGGGGGAGCAATCTAAGGCAACATCATATGAAAGCACACTTAGAGTCGATGCAGAAATCGAACTCAACAGATGGCTGACCTGTGGAATGGTGGACGCGAGGGCTACTATTAACTTAATGCAAATCAAGGAGCGGAGCGACTTGGGTGGAACTCAGTGAAGTATCCAAGCCGTATAAAGGGAGTCGATATAAAAGATGGAACATGGAGTACAGGCACACAGCTTTCCTTGGACGGAGATCAAGGGCATGGACTCTTATAGAAGCAAGAGTGAGATCATGTCATTCCATAGGTTCTTTATTCTGATAGGGCAGACTTATCTATCCTCTGCTGGATAGATAAGAGAATTGGGATACTTGACTTCACCCATTCTTTTCGTAGTTGAGAAGGTAAGGTTACTTGGCTTCACTCACCTCCTCGAGTTAAGAGGATTGGAGTACTCGGTTTCTCCCATCATACCAAGTTGAGAAGGCAAAGGTTACTCGATCTCACCTGCCTCCTTGAGTTTATACTTCATGTATTGAGCTAGTTACTAATATTTGCTCGCTCTTTGCTCACACTTCTGAAGCATTCAAAGTGTTTGCATTCCTTGCATTGAGTTAGCTACTGTGATTCACCTTCTCACTGCCATTGAACTTTTGGAATGTAAGAAGTTTTGCCCGAAAAGAGCAAAATGTTTACCCCAACTTGGAGTCCCCCAACTTGGAGTAAGTCTTTGATAGATCTGGTCACCTTTGGGATTGTACCGTCTTCTCTATCACCTTTACCGCCTACTTCTCTGAGTAGAAAAGGTACAGTACCGAGTACTACCTACTTTGTTCCTTGGTCGAGTATTCTTGCATCAACCCAAGGTCCCTCAATTTCAGCTATCTTGATGAGAAGCTCATCGACACCGATCTCATGAAGTTTCTTGGCCTCTATCCTTCCTCCCTGTCTTGGTACTTATAGTTTGCTTTTGCATTCTCTACCTCCTCGGCCCCTTTTACAACCAATGCTCTCCTTCCATGAGAGTAAGGATCGATGACTCGACGTAAGTCCCACCTCTGTGGTACCATGGTGCTGCCAAGCCCATAACACTACTATTTGTTACCTTGCATCTTCATCCCTTCCTTCGCAATCGGTAGATCTGCCTCTACAGCACTATGGCACTCCTCCGAGTCCACCTCCTTTCTAACCGACGCTTTGCTTTTGGGTAATTGAGCCCTATGGGACTTGTCGTTGCTTCCTCGCCTATTTCGACCACCTGCTTCGACACCACTGTGTCCGCCTAGCAGTTCTCCCTAATCGATGGAAAGATAAACTGCAACTTCTTATGCATAGCCTCCACCATCTTGTTGTAGGGCTCGTGCCGATTCTATTTTCCTTAGCTTCCTTGGTAGTAACGTTCTATCACGGACAATAATGTAAATAAGGTGTTCAATGAAATGCTTGTGTTTGTTTGTGTCCTTCGGTTTATGTACATATCTTGTACAGCAAGAAGCGGGCATGTAGTAGGCTTAGTAGCCCTAGTTTGATTTGCTTTATGGCCAAGTTTGACTTGTAAATACAAGTGTGTCTTATAAGCACTTGTGGGGACTTTGATCTGTAATAGACCATTATCCTTTGTATGCAACCTCTCTGAGTTTGTATTGTCCATGGGTGTAATTTGTATTTGTCTTTATAAAGTGTTTTCTTGAGCAGTTACTTGTGGATCCCGTGGGAATTGCTTCTTCTAGCCCATTTTCTCTTTTGTAAGTCTAAGGGACTCTAGGAGATCTCAGGGAGGGCTGACCGTTGCGGACGGACACGCATGGGTGCCGCATGGCTTAGGCAAAATCAACTAAGCCCGTGACAATGTGGTATCAGAGTAGGACAAGCACACGTAGAAACACTTGCTATACAAACGTGGGGGACCTAGCTG
Organism: Ensete glaucum; assembly: GCA_021527575.1. Lineage (NCBI taxonomy): Eukaryota > Viridiplantae > Streptophyta > Magnoliopsida > Zingiberales > Musaceae > Ensete > Ensete glaucum. The sequence continues at coordinate 8,240,564 of CM038556.1, forward strand.
GGCTGTGTGGAGGACAGCCAGCTCGCACAAACATTTGGGAGAAACAGACATTGAGGTGTAGGGAAAAGAGTCACTCATAGGAGCGGGCATCCAGGTTTGGCATTCAGAGGAATGACCAATCCCTTTACTCGAGAGGCACCACAAGGACAAGCACGTAAAGAAGAATGTATAGCACACAAAGATTGGGATGGTTGAGTTCGAGCTATAGCTCGATGTTGGCAACCAAACTTGACAATGCTCAAGGCAAAGTGGGGCGCTTGGTGAAAGATGAGACCGTGCAAGGTGGGAGGTGTTGCATAACGACCGAAAGAGTTATGCAAAGCTCATAGAGGTGAGGGAAATTGCTAACTCGAAAGCTTCAGAACTCATGCAAGGGCTTGTACACGGACGATGGAGTGTTCGTGGTTATCCTAAGGTGCGATCCGAACTCAGTGCCATAGAGCATCAGAACTTTCTCTTCGACATGAAAGGATACGTCCATAGGCGGCTGAAATGTGCAACAAGTTCAGCACATTGCTAGACCCTGAAGGGTGCAGTGGAGACTGTATTGGCAAAGGGTCGCAATCTAGCAAGTGCATTTACGGGGGCAGAACAAGGCACAAGTTGTTCAGCAAGACGGAGTAGTCCAAAGGGGATGGTAGTCTCTGAAACTTCTAGATGGAAGTTTGTAAAGAGGAAAGTTGCTCCAGTAGGACAGATATCTAGGAGGGATAAGTCCTAGTTCTCTAGAGGGAGAATCATATGCAACGGATGGCACATATTAAGGAAGAGTTCCTCAAGGCTATATCTCCATAATACTCCATGGACCGAGAGAGAGACAAAGATTTATCGCATGATCTCGAATGAGGTAATGCATCAGTGGACACATTTCGAGGTCAAGTGGGGGAGCAATCTAAGGCAACATCATATAAAGGCACACTTAGAGTCGATGCAGAAATTGAACTCAACGGAGGGCTGACCCGTGGAATGGTGGATGCGAGGGCCACTATTAACTCAATGCAAATCGAGGAGCGAAGCGACTTAGGTGGAACTCGGTAAAGTATACCAAGCCGCATGAAGGGAGTTGACATAGAAGATGGAACATAGAGCGGAGGCACGGAGCTTTCCTTAGACAAAGGTCAAGGGTATGAACTCTTGTAGAGGTAAGAGTGGGATCATGTCGTTCCATGGGTTCTTCATTCTGATGGGACAGGCTTATTTTGTATGGTGGCAAAGATGAAGGGAGCTTCGAGTCACATGCAAGCTACCTCAGAGATGCATTTGACGGAGTAACTAAGGTGATTCAAATTGCGGAGGCAAAGGTGGGATCAGGAGACCTTAGCATGGGGCAAGAGGACGTAGAGGCGAGTACTCCTGAAGAATATGCCACAGTGTTGTCATTCGAGTTGTCAGGAACAAGTGGTGCATAGCTTGCTGAGCTCCCTTAAGCAAATATGAGCACTGAAGTAGTTCAACTCTCTAGTTTGTCATGGGCTTAGCTGATTTTGCCTAAGCTGTGTGGTATCCATGCGTGTCCATCCGCAAAGGTCAACCCTCCCCGAGATCTCCTAGAGCCCCTTAGACTTACAAAAGAGAAAAATGGGCTCGAAGAAGCTATTCCCACATGATCCACAAGCAACTGCTCAAGAAAATACTTTATAAAGCTAAATATAAATTACACCTATGGACATTACAAACTCAGAAAGATTGCTCATAAAGGATAATGGTCCATTACAGACCAAAAACCCCATAAGTGCTTATAAGACATACTTGTATTTACAAGCCAAACTTGGCCATAATGCAAATCAAACTAGGGCTGCTAAGCCTACTGCAATCCTGCTTCTTTCTGCAAGATATGTACCTAAACCAAAGGACACGAACAAACATGAGCATTTCATCGAACACCTTATTTACATTATTGTCCGTGACATTCTCCCCCACCTATTCCTTCGACGTCCTCGTCGAAGCCACTGTAGATGCTGCATCTCCTCGCATTTTGCTGAATCTTCAATCTTCTGCTTTAGCTGCAACATGCCCTTTTGGCTCCCAACCGCTCTCCGCCACTATTGTTGAGTAGTCAAACTTCGATCCACCATGCTGCTTTAACTCACCAATGACTGAATCTGGTGTGGGGTTGGCTGAGTTGTGCTGATCCTTGTTGGTTCTCGCGGATCCCTCTGATGAAGGAAAAGACCTGCCTTATTATGTGCCAGTATCGTAGTATACTCATATTGCTTGAACTGGGTGGATGCTTGTTGGAGCTTTAACGAGCATCGCCTCACAGACTTTGAAGTTTTTAAGGTCCCTCCTCCACAATGTTTGCCCATTGAACCTTCTTCCACTATTAGTTGTCACTTCCAAGTATGTTCGCATCACTCACACTTTCGATTGGTCAATTGGGAAATAAAGTAGACAATCTACTCTTAGTTGTACTGATCACTAATTGTGAGGATTTGACAACTATCGTCTTCTATAAGCTTTCTTTGAAGGGTCACTGAACTTGTGCAGAGCTCCCCTACTGGATAAGTAAGAGAACTGGGATACTTGACTTCACCCATTCTGTTCATAGTTGAGAAGCTAAGGTTACTTGGCTTCGCTTACCTCCTTGAGTTAAGAGAATTGGGGTACTCGGTTTCGCCCATTCTCTCGAGTTCAGAAGGTAAAGGTTACTCGATTTCACCTGCCTCCTCGAGTTTGTACTTCATGCATTGAGCTAGTTACTAGCATTCACCAGTTCTTTTTTCACACTTCTGAAGCACTCGAAGTGTTTACACTCCTGGTTACTAACATTCTTCCCTGTCTTGGTACTTGGAGTTTGCCTTTGCATTCTCCACCTCCTCGGCCCCTTTTATGACCAATGTTCTCCCTCCGTGAGAGCAAGGAATCGATGACCCCACGGAAGTCCCATATCTATGGTATCATGGTGCTGCCATGCCCATAGCACTACTATCCGTTATCTTGCATCTTCATCCCTTCCTTCGCAATCGGTAGATCTGCCTCTATGGCACTGTAGTGCTCCTCCGAGCCACCTTTCTAATCAATGCTTTGCTTTTGGGTAGCTGAAGCCCACTGGACTCGTCGTCGCTTCCTTGCCCATTTCAACCATCTACTTCGGCACCACTGTGTCCTCCTAGCAGTTTTCCTTGGTCAAAGGAAAGATAAACTGTAACTCTCATGCATGGCCTTCGCCATCTTATTGCAGGGCTCGTGTCGATTCTGTTCTCCTTAACTTCCTTGGTAGCAACATTCTCTTACTCGGCTTTGCCCTCTGACTTGTCGGCTCCCTTAAGCGAATGTGAGCACTAAAGCAGTCCAACTCTCTAGCTACTCTGATTATACTTTTATATAATCAAGTCACCTCCATGGGACTCACTGGTACATGCAATTTGACTACTCCCTTAATGGTACACAACCCCTATATGCTGACGACCAAGGCTTTTATTTGATGCAAGCTTCAATGCATACACACGGAAGACCCGCCTCTACGGTACCATGGCATTCACCTTTTGAATCCACAGCCCTTCTTGCTATTGTATTGTTCACCGAAGTGGAGCTCCAAGCAGCTCCTGATCATTCACATGATCATGTCCCCCTCCATGGGACTCACTGGTACTTGCACTTCGACTTCTTCCTCTGTGGTATACAGCCCCCTATATTCATCCAATACAAGTTTCGATACACAGATGAAGACCCGCCTCTGCGGTACTATGATATTTACTCCTTGAATCCATAGCCCTTCTTCTTGTTGTGTTGTACACCAAAGTGGAGCTCCCAGTAACTCCTGATCATACCTTCGCATGATTTTATCCCTCACGGGACAAGATTGCCTGTATTGCATTGCCACGAACTATTCCACCATATCCACTGCACCATGTTGTCACGGACAACAATGTAAACAAGGTGTTCGATGAAATGCTTGTGTTAGTCCGTGTCCTTCGGTTTATGTACATATCTTGTACAACAAGAAGCGGGCTTGCAGTTGGCTTGGAAGCCCTAGTTTGATTTGCTTTATGGCCAAGTTTGGCTTGTAAATACAAGTGTGTCTTATAAGCACTTGTGGGGACATCGGTGGTGGACCATTATCCTTTGTGTGCAACCTCCGAGCTTGTAATGTCCATGGGTGTAATTTGTATTTTGGCTTTATAAAGTGTTTTTCTTGAGCGATTGCTTGTGGATCCCGTGGGAGTTGCTTCTTCCGCCTCTTTTGTAAGTCTGTGGGATTTTAGGAGATCTCGGGAGGGCTGACCTTTGACGGACACGCATGGGTGCCGCAGCTTAGGCAAAATCAGCTAAGCCCGTGACAATGTGGTATCGAGGCGGGACAAGCACACGCAAGAAACACTTGCCATACAAATGTGGGGGACCTAGCTAGTGTGGAGGACTAGCACGTGCAACCGCTTAGGGAAAGCGGACATTGAGATGTAGGGAAAGGAGTCGCTCAGAGGAGCGGGCATCCTGGTTTGGCATTCAAGGAATAGCCAACCCCTTTGCGCGAGTGGCACCACGAGGACAAGCAAGCGAAGAAGAATGCGTAGCACACAAAGATTGGGATGGTTGAGTTTGAACTATAGCTCGACGTTGGCAACTAAACTTGACGGTGCTTAAGGCAAAAGCAGGGTGCTTAGTGAAAGATGAGACCATGCAAGGTGGGATGTGTTGTGTAACGACCGAAAGAGTTATGCAAAGCTCACAGAGGTGAGGGGAATTGCTAACTCGAAGGATTCGGAACTCATGCAAGGGCTTGTACACGGATGACAGAGTGTTCGTGGCCATCCCAAGGCGCGATTAGAACTCGGCGCCATGGAGCATCAGAACTTTCTCTTCAACATGGAAAGGATATGTCCGTAGGTGGCTGAAATATGCAACAAGTTCAGCATGTTGCTAGACCTTGAAGGGTGCAGTGGAGACTGTATTGGAGAAGGGTCGCAATCTAGCAAGTACATTTGTGGGGGCAGAACAAAGCACAAGTTCAGTAAGACGGAGTAGTCCAAAGGGGATGATGGTCTCCGAAACTTCCAGGGGGAAGTATATAAAGAGAAAAGTTGCTCCAGTAGGACAGATATCCAGGAGGGATAAGTCCTAGTTCTCTAGTTGGAGAATCATGTGCGACGGACTGCACATATTGAGGAAGAGTTTCTCAGGGTTATATCTTCATAATGCTCAACGGACCGAGTGAGCGACGAAGAGTTGTCGCATGATCTCGAAGGAGGTAATGCATTGGAGGATGCATTTCGAGATCAAGTGGGGGAGCAATCCAAGACAACATCATATGAAGGCACACTTAGAGTCGAGGCAGAAATCGAACTCAACAGAGGGCTGACCCGTAAAATGGTGGACGTGAGGGCCACTATCAACTCGGCAAATCGAGGAGCAGAGCGACTTGGGTAGAACTCTGTGAAGTATCCAAGCCGCATGAAGGGAGTCGACATAGAAGATGGAACATGGAGCGGAGGCACGGAGCTTTCCTTTGACAGAGGTCAAGGGCATGAACTCTTGGAGAGGCAAGAGGGGGATCATGTCGTTCCATGGGTTCTTCATTCTGATGGAACAGACTTATTTTGCATGGTGCCAAAGATGAAGGGAGCTTCAAGGCACATGCAAGCTACCTAAGAGATGCATTTGATGGAGTAACTAAGGTGATTCAACTTGCGGAGGCAAAGTTAGGATCATGAGACCTTAGTACGGGGCAAGAGGACGCAGAGGCGGGTACTCTTGAAGAATATGCCACAGTGTTGCCGTTCAAGTTGTCAGGAACAAGAGGTGCATAGCAAGATTGTGCTGGTGGGGGATAGAGGCCCAAGATCCAGACAATGGTGCACCCACTCTAGCGAAGTCAGGGGACTTCGGAGCTACTAGGCGACGGACTGTCCTAGAGCTATGCTTCGTCCAGGAGTAACCCAGGAGTGAGGGGGACGAAGGGGAATTGCTAAGGGAGCGAACTAAAAGTCGGAGATGGCAGAGGCCCTACGATGTGTTGGCAGAGGCCACACGTGGAGAAGTCGTAGTCCGAGTTCATCACACGAGAATCTGTATGCAATGGAGATGTCACCAGGAGGCGACATGGTGCAGCGGATCGTGGTGGAATAGTTCGTGGCAATGTAATGCAGGCAATCTTGTCCCGTGAGGGACAAAATCATGCGGAGGTATGATCAGGAGTTACTGGGAGCTCCACTTTGGTGTATGACACAACAAGAAGAAGGGCTATGGATTCAAGGAGTGAATGTCGTAGTACCGCAGAGGCGGGTCTTCGTGTGTGCATCAAAGCTTGCATTGGATGAAAGCCTTAGTCATCAGCATATGGGAGCTGTATACCACCGAGGAAGAAGTCCAAGTGCACGTACCAGTGAGTCCCATGGAGGGGGACATGATCATGTGAATGATCAGGAGCTGAACGGAGCTCCACTTCGGTGAACAATGCAGCAAGAAGAAGTGGATTCAAGGAGTGAATGCCACAGTCAGAGGCGGGTCTTCCGTGTATATACATCAAGCTTGCATCGATGAAAGCCTTGGTCGTCAAGATATGGGGGCCGTGTACCACCGAGGGAGTAGTCGATTGCAAGTACCGGTGAGTCCCATGGAGGGACTTGATTAATCGGAGGCTTGGAGAGTTGGATCGCTGCTCACATTCGCTTAAGGGAGCCCGGAAGTCGAGGACAAGGCCGAGTAACGTTGCTACCAAGGAAGCTAAGGAGAAGAATCGACGAGCCCTGCAACAAGATGGCGGAGGCCATGCATGAGAGTTGCAGTCTGTCTCTCCATCGACCAAGGAGAACTGCTAGGAGGACACAGTGGTGTCGAAGCAGGTGGTCGAAAGGGGCGAGGAAGCGACGACGAGTCCAACAGGGCTCAGCTACCCAAAAGAAAAGCGTCGGTTAGAGAGGAGGTGGACTCGGAGGAGCTCCACAGTGCCACAGAGGCAGATCTACCGATCGCGGAGGAAGGGATGAAGATGCAAGGTAACGGATAGTAGTGCTATGGGCTTGGCAGCGCCATGGTACCGCAGATGCGGGACTTCCGTGAAGTCATCGATCCCTTGCTCTCATGAAGGGACAACATTGGTCGTAAAAGGGGCCAAGGAGGTGGAGAGTGCAGAGGCAAACTCCAAGTACCAAGACGAGGCAGAAGGGCAGAGGCCAAGAAACTTCATAAGACCGATGTCGATGTGCTTCTCATCCAGATAGCCGAAATTAAGGGACTTCGGGTTGATGCAGGAGTGCTCGACCAAGGAACGAAGTAGGCAGTACATGGTACTGTACCTTTCTACTCAGGAGGAGTAGGCGGCAAAGGTGATGGAGAAGTCGGTACAACCCCAAAGGCGACCAGATCTATCAAAGACTTACTCCAAGTTGGGGGACTCCAAGTTGGAGTAAACTTTTTGCTCTTTTCGGGCAAAACTTCTTGCATTCCAGTAGTTCAATAGCAGTGGGAAGGCGAATCACAGTAGCTAACCCAACGCAAGGAGTGCAACCACTTCAAGTGCTTCAGAAGTGTGAGCAAAGAGCGAATGTTAGTAACCAGCTCAATGCATGAAGTACAAACTCGAGGAGGCAGGAGAAATCAAGTAACCTTTGCCAGGCGAGATTGAGTAACCTTTGCCTTCTCAACTCGAGAGAATGGGCGAAACCGAGTACCCCAGTTCTCTTAACTCGAGGAAGTGAGCGAAGCCAAGCAAACTTTTTACACTTTTCGGGCAAAACTTCTTGCATTCCAGAAGTTCAATGGCAGTGGGAAGGTGAATCACCGTAGCTATCCCAACGCAAGGAGTGCAACCACTTCAAGTGCTTCAGAAGTGTGAGCAAAGAGCAGGCGAATGTTAGTAACCAGCTCAATGCATGAAGTACAAACTCGAGGAGGCAGGCGAAATCAAGTAACCTTTGCTAGGCGAAATTGAGTAACCTTTGCCTTCTCAACTCGAGAGAATGGGCGAAACCGAGTACCCCAGTTCTCTTAACTCGAGGAGGTGAGAGAAGCCACCTTACCTCCTCAACTATGAAGAGAATGGGTGAAGTCGAGTATCCCAGTTCTCTTACTTATCCAAGCAGGAGCACAAGTTCGATGACCCTTCAAAGAAAGCTTAAGGAAGACAATGGTTGTCAAATCCTCACCGTTGGTGATCACTACTATTGAGAGTAGTTTTCCACTTCATTTCCCAATTGACTAAGAGGGAGTGATGCGACCATAATTGGAAGTGACAACTAACGGAAGAAGGTTCAATGGGCAAATATTATGGAGAAAGGACCTTAAAACTTCAAAGTCGTGAGGCGATGCTCGTTAAAGCTCCAACAAGCATCTACCCGGTTCAAGCAATATGAGTATCGCGATCTTGGCACATCATAAGGTAGGTCTTTTCCTTCATCGAGGGATCCACGAGAACCAACAAGGATCAGCACAACTCAGCCAACCCCACACCGATTCAGTCATTGGTGAGTTGAAGCAAGATGGCGGATTGGAGTTCGACTACTCAACAACAGGGTGGAGAGCGGCTAGGAGCCAAAGGCGCGTTGCAGCCAAAGAAGAAGATTAAAGATTCAGAATGCGAGGAGATGCAGATCCGGTGGCTTGACGAGGACGTCGAAGGAATAAGTGGGGGAGAATGTCACGGACAACAATGTAAACAAGGTGTTCGATGAAATGCTTGTGTTAGTCCGTGTCCTTCGGTTTATGTACATATCTTGTACAACAAGAAGCGGGCTTGCAGTAGGCTTGGAAGCCCTAGTTTGATTTGCTTTATGGCCAAGTTTGGCTTGTAAATACAAGTGTGTCTTATAAGCACTTGTGGGGACATCGGTCTGTGGTGGACCATTATCCTTTGTGTGCAACCTCTCTGAGCTTGTAATGTCCATGGGTGTAATTTGTATTTTGGCTTTATAAAGTGTTTTTCTTGAGCAGTTGCTTGTGGATCCCGTGGGAGTTGCTTCTTCTGGCCCGTTTTCTTTTTGTAAGTCTGTGGGATTTTAGGAGATCTCGGGGAGGGCTGACCTTTGCGGACGGACACGCATGGGTGCCGCACGGCTTAGGCAAAATCAGCTAAGCCCGTGACAATGTTGCCTCCTGGTGACATCTCCATTGCATACAGATTCTCCTGTGATCAACTTGGACTATGAGTTCTCCACATGTGGCCTTTGCCAACACATCGCAAGGCCTTCGTCATCTCTGATTTTTAGTTCGCTCCCTTGGAAATTCACCTTTGTCCACCCACTCTTGGGTCACAACTAGATGAAGCATAGCTCTAGGACAATCTGTCGCCTAGTAGCTCCTGAAGTCCCTTGACTTCGCTAGAGTTAGTGCACCATTATCTGGATCTTGGGCCTCTATCCCCTACCAGCACAATCTCAGCTATGCACCATTTGTTCCTGATAACTCGAATGGCAACACTATGGTATATTCTTCAAGAGTACCCACCTCTGCATCCTCTTGCCCCGTGCTAAGGTCTCCTGATTGCAACTTTGACTCTACAAGTTGAATCACCTTAGTTACTCCGTCAAATGCATCTCTCAGGTAGCTTGCATGTGCCTCGAAGCTCCCTTCATCTTTGGCACCATACAAGATAAGTCTATCCCATCAGAATGAAGAACCCATGGAATGACATGATCCTACTCTTGCCTCTACAAGAGTTTATGCCCTTGACCTCTCTCTGTCCAAGGAAAGCTCCGTACCTCCGCTCCATGTTCCATCTTCTATGTCCACTCCCTTCATGCGGCTCAGATACTTTACCGAGTTCCACCCAAGTCGCCCCGCTCCTCAATTTGCATTGAGTTGATAGTGGCCCTCGTGTCCACCATTAAATGGGTCAGCCCTCCGTTGAGTTCGATTTTTGCATCGACTCTAAGTGTGCCTCTATATAATGTTGTCTTGTATTGCACCCCCACTTGATTTCGAAATGCATTCACCAATGCATTACGTCATTCGAGATCATGCGATGATTCCACGTCACTCGCTCGGTCTGTTGAGCTTTATCGAGATATAGCCTTGAGAAACTCTTCCTCAATATATGCAGTCCGTTACATATAATTCAACCTCTAGAGAACTAGGACTTATCCCTCCTGGATATCTGTCATGCTAGAGCAACTTTTCTCTTTACATACTTCCCATTAGAAGTTTTGGAGGCCACCATCCCCTTTGGACTACTCTGTCTTGCTGAACAACTTGTGTCTTGTTCTGCCCCCGTAATTGCACTTGCTAGATTGCGACCCTTCTCTAATACAGTCTCCACTACACCATTTAAAGTCTAGCAATATGTTGGACTTGTTATACATTTCAGTCACCTATGGACGTATCCTTTCCATGTTGAAGAGAAAGTTATGATGCTCTACGATGTCGAGTTCCGATTGCTCCTTGGGATGGCCACGAACACTCCGTTGTCCATATACAAGCCTTTGCATGAGTTCCGAATCCTTCAAGTTAGCAATTCCCCTCATCTCTGTGAGCTTTGCACAACTCTTTCGGTCATTACGCAATACCTCCCACCTTACACGGTGTCACGGACAACAATGTAAACAAGGTGTTCGATGAAATGCTTGTGTTAGTCCGTGTCCTTCGGTTTATGTACATATCTTGTACAACAAGAAGCGGGCTTGCAGTAGGCTTGGAAGCCCTAGTTTGATTTGCTTTATGGCCAAGTTTGGCTTGTAAATATAAGTGTGTCTTATAAGCACTTGTGGGGACATCGGTCTGTGGTGGACCATTATCCTTTGTGTGCAACCTCTCTGAGCTTGTAATGTCCATGGGTGTAATTTGTATTTTGGCTTTATAAAGTGTTTTTCTTGAGCAGTTGCTTGTGGATCCCGTGGGAGTTGCTTCTTCCGCCCGTTTTCTTTTTGTAAGTCTGTGGGATTTTAGGAGATCTCGGGGAGGGCTGACCTTTGCGGACGGACACGCATGGGTGCCGCACGGCTTAGGCAAAATCAGCTAAGCCCGTGACAATGTGGTATCAGAGCGGGACAAGCACACGCAGAAACACTTGCCATACAAATGTGGGGGACCTAGCTAGGCTGTGTGGAGGACAGCACGTGCAACCGTTTGGGGGAAACGGACACTGAGATGTAGGGAAAGGAGTCGCTCAGAGGAGCGGGCATCCAGGTTTGGCATTCAGAGGAATGACCAACCCTTTGCGCGAGAGGCACCACGAGGACAAGCAAGCGAAGAAGAATGTGTAGCGCACAAAGATTGGGATGGTTGAGTTCGAGCTATAGCTCGACGGCGTTGGCAACTAAACTTGACGGTGCTTAAGGCAAAAGCGGTGCTTGGTGAAAGATGAGACCGTGCAAGGTGGGAGGTGTTGTGTAACGACCGAAAGAGTTGTGCAAAGCTCACAGAGGTGAGGGAATTGCTAACTCGAAGGATTAGAAACTCATGCAAGGGCTTATACACGGATGACAGTGTTCGTGGCCATCCCAAGCGCGATTAGAACTCGACGCCATGGAGCATCAGAACTTTCTCTTCAACATGGAAAGGATATGTCCGTAGGTGGCTGAAATGTGCAATAAATTCAGCACGTTGCTAGACCTTGAAGGGTGCAGTGGAGACTGTATTGGAGAAAGGGTCGCAATCTAGCAAGTACATTTGTGGGGGCAGAACAAAGCACAAGTTCAGTAAGACGGAGTAGTCCAAAGGGGATGATGGTCTCCGAAACTTCCAGTGGGAAGTATATAAAGAGAAAAGTTGCTCCAGCAGGACAGATATCCAGGAGGGATAAGTCCTAGTTCTCTAGTGGGAGAATCATGTGCGACGGACTGCACATATTGAGGAAGAGTTTCTCAGGGTTATATCTTCATAAAGCTCAACGGACCGAGTGAGCGACGAAGAGTTGTCGCATGATCTCGAAGGAGGTAATGCATTGGGGGATGCATTTCGAGATCAAGTGGGGGAGCAATCCAAGGCAACATCATATGAAGGCACACTTAGAGTCGGTAAATCGAACTCAGAGGGCTGACCGTGGAATGGTGGACGTGAGGGCCACTATCAACTCGGCAAATCGAGGAGCAGAGTGACTTGGGTGGAACTCGGTGAAGTATCCAAGCCGTATGAAGGAGTCGACATAGAAGATGGAACATGGAGCGGAGGCACGAGCTTAGACAGAGGTCAAGGGCATGAACTCTTGCAGAGGCAAGAGTGGGATCATGTCGTTCCATGGGTTCTTCATTCTGATGGGATAGACTTATTCTTGTATGGTGCCAAAGATGAAGGGAGCTTCAAGGCACATGCAAGCTACCTCAGAGATGCATTTGATGGAGTAACTAAGGTGATTCAACTTGCGGAGGCAAAGTTAGGATCATGAGACCTTAGTACGGGGCAAGAGGACGCAGAGGCGAGTACTCTTGAAGAATATGCCACAGTGTTGCCATTCAAGTTGTCAGGAACAAGAGGTGCATAGCAAGGTTGTGCTGGTAGGGGATAGAGGCCCAGGATCCAGACAATGGTGCACCCACTCTAGCGAAGTCAGGGGACTTTAGGAGCTACTAGGCGACGGACTGTCCTAGAGCTATGCTTCGTCCAGGAGTAACCCAGGAGTGAGGGGGACGAAGGGGAATTGCTAAGGGAGTGAACTAAAAGTCGGAGATGGCAGAGGCCCTACGATGTGTTGGCAGAGGCCACACGTGGAGAAGTCGTAGTCCGAGTTCATCACACGAGAATCAGATGCAATGGAGATGTCACCAGAGGCGACATGGTGCGGCGGATCGTGGTGGAATAGTTCGTGGCAATGCAATACAGCAATCTTGTCCCGTGAGGGACAAAATCATGGAGGTATGATCGGAGTTACCGGGAGCTCCACTTTGGTGTATGACACAACAAGAAGAAGGGCTATGGATTTAAGGGGTGAATGTAGTGCAGAGGCGGGTCTTCGTGTGCATCAAAGCTTGCATTGGATGAAAGCCTTAGTCATCGATATGGGAGCTGATACCACCGAGGAAGAAGTCCAAGTGCACGTACGTGAGTCCCATGGAGGGGACATGATCATGTGAATGATCGAGCTGGAGCTCCACTGGTGAACAATGCAACGGCAAGAAGGGGTGGATTCAAGGAGTGAATGCCACATCACAGAGGCGGGTCTTCGTATATACATCAAGCCTTGCATCGGATGAAAGCCTTGGTCGTCGACATGGGGTGTACCACCGAGGAGTAGTCGATTGCAAGTACCGTGAGTCCCATGGAGGGACTTGATTCATCGGAGCAGTTGGAGAGTTGGACTGCTTGGTGCTCACATTCGCAAGGGAGCCCGGCAAGTCGAGGACAAGGCCGAGTGCGTTGCTACCAAGGAAGCTAAGGAGAAGAATCGACGAGCCTGCAACAAGATGGCGGAGGCCATGCATGAGAGTTGCTGCTCTCCATCGACCAAGGAGAATCGCTAGGAGGACACGGTGGTGTCGGGGTGGTCGAAAGGCGAGGAAGCGACGACGAGTCCAACGGGCTCAGCTACCCAAAAGAAAAGCGTCGGTTAGAGAGGAGGTGGACTGAGGAGCTCCACGGTGCACAGATATACCGATCGCGGAGGAAGGGATGAAGATGCAAGGTAACGGATAGTAGTGCTATGGGCTTGGCAGCGCCATGGTACCGCAGATGCGGGACTTCCGTGAAGTCATCGATCCCTTGCTCTCATGAAGGAACAACATTGGTCGTAAAAGGGGCCAAGGAGGTGGAGAGTGCAGAGGCAAACTCCAAGTACCAAGAAGGCGAAGGCAGAGGCCAAGAAACTTCATAAGACCGATGTCGATGTGCTTCTCATCCAGATAGCCGAAATTAAGGGACTTCGGGTTGATGCAGGAGTGCTCGACCAAGGAACGAAGTAGGCAGTACATGGTACTGTACCTTTATACTCAAGAGGAGTAGGCGGCAAAGGTGATGGAGAAGACGGTACAATCCCAAAGGCGACCAAATCTATCAAAGACTTACTCCAAGTTGGGGGACTCCAAGTTGGAGTAAACTTTTTGCTCTTTTCGGGCAAAACTTCTTGCATTCCAGAAGTTCAATGGCAGTGGGAAGGCGAATCACAGTAGCTAACCCAACGCAAGGAGTGCAACCACTTCAAGTGCTTGAAGTGTGAGCAGAGGCGAATGTTAGTACCCACTCAATGCATGAAGTACAAACTCGAGGAGGCCGAGAAATCGAGTAACGTTGGGCGAAATTGAGTAACCTTTGCCTTCTCAACTGGAGAGAATGGGCGAACCGAGTACCCAGTTCTCTTAACTCGAGGAGGTGAGAGAAGCCACCTTACCTCCTCAACTATGAAGAGAATGGGTGAAGTCGAGTATCCCGTTCTCTTACTTATCCAGGGAGCTCACAAGTTCGGACCCTTCAAAGAAGGCTTATGGAAGACAATGGTTGTCAAATCCTCACCGTTGGTGATCGTACTATTGAGAGTAGTTTTTTCCACTTCATTTCCCAATTGACTTAGAGGAGTGATGCGAACATACTCGGAAGTGACAACTAACATGGAAGAAGGTTCAATGGGCAAATATTATGGAGAAAGGACCTTAAAAACTTCAAAGTGAGGCGATGCTCGTTAAAGCTCCAACAAGCATCTACCCAGTTCAAGCAATATGAGTATACTGCGATACTGGCACATCATAAGGTAGGTCTTTTCCTTCATCAGAGGGATCCGCGAGAACCAACAAGGATCAGCACAACTCAGCCAACCCCACACCAGATTCAGTCATTGGTGAGTTGAAGCAGCATGGCGGATTGGAGTTCGACTACTCAACAACAGCAGTGGAGAGCGGCTAGGAGCCAAAGGGGCGTGTTGCAGCCTAAGAAGAAGATTAAAGATTCAGCAGAACGCGAGGAGATGCAGCGTCTACAGTGGCTTCGACGAGGACGTCGAAGGAATAAGTGGGGGAGAATGTCACGGACAACAATGTAAACAAGGTGTTCGATGAAATGCTTGTGTTAGTCCGTGTCCTTCGGTTTATGTACATATCTTGTACAACAAGAAGCGGGCTTGCAGTAGGCTTGGAAGCCCTAGTTTGATTTGCTTTATGGCCAAGTTTGGCTTGTAAATACAAGTGTGTCTTATAAGCACTTGTGGGGACATCGGTCTGTGGTGGACCATTATCCTTTGTGTGCAACCTCTCTGAGTTTGTAATGTCCATGGGTGTAATTTGTATTTTGGCTTTATAAAGTGTTTTTCTTGAGCAGTTGCTTGTGGATCCCGTGGGAGTTGCTTCTTCTGGCCCGTTTTCTCTTTTTGTAAGTCTGTGGGATTTTAGGAGATCTCGGGGAGGGCTGACCTTTGCGGACGGACACGCATGGGTGCCGCACGGCTTAGGCAAAATCAGCTAAGCCCGTGACCCTCCCACCTTACACGGTCTCAACTTTCACTAAGCGCCCCACTTTACCTTGAGCATCGTCAAGTTTTGGTTGCCAACATCGAGGCGTAGCTCGAACACATCCATCCCAATCTTTGTGTGCTACATATTCTTCTTCGCTTGTTTGTCCTCGTGGTGCCTCTCGTGCAAAGGGGTTGGCCATTCCTTTGAATGCCAAACCTGGATGCCCACTCCTCTAAGTGACTCTTTTCCCTATATCTCAATGTTCGTTTTCCCCCAAACGGTTGCGCGTACTAGCTGTCCTCCATACAGTCCATCCAACTAGGTCCCCCACGTTTATATGGCAAGTGTTTCTGTGTGTGTGCTTGTCCCACTCTGATACCACATTGTCACGGACTTAGCTGATTTTACCTAAGATGTGCCGCACCCATGCATGTCTGTCCATAAAGGTCAGCCCTCACTGAGATCTCTTAGAGTCCCTTCGACTTACAAAAGAGAAAACGGGTCAGAAGTAGCAATTCCCATGGGATCCACAAGCAACTGCTCAAGAAAACACTTTAGAAAGCCAAATATAAATTACACATATAGACATTATAAACTCAGAAAGGTTGCTCACAAAGGATAATGGTCCATTACAGACCGAAGTCCCCATAAGTGCTTATAAGGCACACTTGTATTTACAAGCCAAACTTTACCATACAGCAAATCAAACTAGGGCTAGTAAGCCTACTACAAGCCCGCTTCTTATTGTACAAGATATGTACCTAAACCAAAGGATACGGATAAACATGAGAATTTCATCGAACACCTTGTTTACATTATTGTCTATAACAAGCTGCTCCGATCATACCTTTGTATAATTAAGTCCCCTCCATGGGACTCACTAGTACTTGCAATCTGACTTCTCCCACAGTGGTACACAGCTCCCATATGCTGATGACTAAGTCTTTCATCTGATGCAAGCTTCGATGTATACACACGGAAGACCCACCTCTACGGTATTGTTGCATTCACTCCTTGAATCCACAGCCCTTCTTGCCATTGCATTGTTCATCAAAGTGGAGCTTCCAGCAGCTCTTGATCATCCACATTATCACGTCCCCACCAATGGGATTCACTGGTACTTGCACTTCGACTTCTTCCTTGGTGGTATATAGCCCCCATATGCTGATGACTAAGGCTTTCATCCAATGCAAGCTTCAATGCACACACAAAAACCCGCCTCTACGATACTATGATATTCACTCCTTGAATCCATAGCCCTTCTTCTTGTTGTGTCGTACACCAAAGTGGAGCTTTTAGTAACTCCTAATCATACCTCTGCATGATCTTGCCCCTCACGGCACAGGATTGCCTGTATTGCATTGCCATGAACTATTCCACCATGATCCGCTGCACTATGTCGCTTCCTGGTGACATCTCCATTGCATACAGATTCTCGTGTGATGAACTCGGATTACGACTTCTCTACGTGTGGCCTTTGCCAACACATCGTAGGGCCTCCACCATCTCCAATTTTTAGTTCGCTCATTTGGTAATTCACCTTCGTCCACCCACTTTTGGGTCACACCTGGATGAAGCATAGCTCTAGGACAGTCCATCGCCTAGTAGCTCCTGAAGTCCGCTGACTTCGCTAGAGTTAGTGCACCATTGTCTGGATCCTGGGCTTTTATCCCCTACCAGCACAATCTCAGCTATGCACCACTTGTTCTTGACAACTCGAATGGCAACACTATGGCATATTCTTCAAGAGTACCCACCTCTGCATCCTCTTGCCCCGTGCTAAGGTCTCCTGATTGTAACTTTGACTCTGCAAGTTGAATCACCTTAGTTACTATGTCAAGTGCATCTCTCAAGTAGCTTGCATGTGCCTCGAAGCTCCCTTCATCTTTGGCAGCATAGAAGATAAGTCTATCCCATCAGAATGAAGAACCCATAGAATGACATGATCCTACTATTGCCTCTACAAGAGTTCATACCCTTGACCTTTCTCTGTCCAAGGAAAGCTCTGTACCTCTGCTCCATGTTCCATCTTCTATGTCCACTCCCTTCATGCATCTTAGATACTTTACCGAGTTCCACCCAAGTCGCTCCGCTCCTCAATTTGCATTAAGTTGATAGTGGCCCTCGCATCCACCATTCCACGGGTCAGCCCTCCGTTGAGTTGGATTTCTGCATCGACTCTAAGTGTGCCTTCATATGATGTTGCCTTGGATTGCTCCCCCACTTGATCTCAAAATGCATCTACTAATGTATTATATCATTCGAGATCATGCGACGACTCTTCATTGCTCACTTGATCCGTTGAGCTTTGTGGAGATATAGCCTTGAGGAACTCTTCCTCAATATGTGCAATCTGTTGCACATGATTCTCCTACTAGAGAATTAGGACTTATCCCTCCTAGATATCTATCCCACTAGAGCAACTTTCCTCTTTACATACTTTCCACTGAAAGTTTCGGAGACCACCATCCCCTTTAGACTACTCCGTCTTGCTGAACAACTTGTGCCTTGTTCTGCCCCAGTAAATGCACTTGCTAGATTGTGATCCTTCGCCAATACAGTCTTCACTGCACCCTTTAAAGTCTAGCAACATGCTGAACTTGTTGTATATTTCAGCCGCCTATAGACGTATCCTTTCATGTCGAAGAGAAAGTTATGATGCTCCATGGCGCCAAGTACCGATCGTGCCTTAGGATGGCCACGAACACTCCATCGTCCATGTACAAGCCCGTGCATGAGTACCAAATCATTCGAATTAGCAATTCCCCCCACCTCTGTGAGCTTCGCACAATCCTTTCGGTCATTACCCAATACCTCCCACTTTGTACGGTCTCATCTTTCACCAAGCGCCCCACTTTGCCTTAAGCACCGTCAAGTTTTGGTTGCCAACATTGAGCCGTAGCTCGAACTCAATCATCTCAATCTTTGTGTGTTACGCATTCTACTTCGCTTCCTTGTCCTCATGGTGCCTCTTGCACATAGGGTTGGCCATGCCTCTGAATGCCAAACCTAGATGTCCGCTCCATTAAGTGACTCCCTTCCTTACATCTCAATATCCATTTTTCCCAAACAGTTACGCATGCTGACTGTCCTCCAAGCAGTCCAGCTAGGTCCCCCACGTTTGTATGGTTAGTGTTTCTACGTGTGCTTGTCCCGCTCTGATACCACATTGTCATAGGCTTAGCTGATTTTGCCTAAGCCGTGCGGCACCCATGCATGTCCGTCCATAAAGGTCAGCCCTCCCTGAGATTTCCTAGAGTCTCTTTGACTTACGAAAGAGAAAACGGGCCAGAAGAAGCAATTCACACGAGATCCACAAGCAACTGCTCAAGCAAACACTTTATAAAGCCAGCTACAAATTACACCCATGGACATTATAAACTCAGAGACGTTACATACAAAGGTTAATGGTCCATTTCAGACCGAAGTCCCCATAAGTGCTTACAAGACATACTTGTATTTACAAGCTAAAATTGGCTATAAAGTAAATCAAACTTGGGCTACTAAGCCTACTGCAAGCCTGCTACTTGCTGTAGAAGATATGCACACAAACCGAAGGACACGGAGAAACATGAGCATTTCATCGAACACCTTATTTATATTGTTATCCGTGACAATGCGGTACTATACATTTCTACTCAGAGGAGTAGGCGGCAAAGGTGATGGAGAAGATGGTACAATCCCAGAGGCGACCAAATCTATCAAAGACTTACTCTAAGTTGGGGGACTCCAAGTTGGGGTAAACTTTTGCTCTTTTCGAGCAAAACTTCTTACATTCCAGAAATTCAATGGCAATGGGAAGGCGAATCATAGTAGCTAACTTAATGCAAGGAGTGCAAACACTTCAAGTGCTTCACAAGTGTGAGCAAAGAGCGGGCGAATGTTAGTAACCAGCTTAATACATGAAGTATAAACTCGAGGAGACAAGCAAAATTGAGTAACCTTTGCCTTATCAACTCGAGAGAATGGGCGAAATGAAGTACCCCAATTCTCTTAACTCAAGGAGGTGAACGAAGCCAAGTAACCTTGCCTTCTCAACTACTAAGAGAATGAGTGAAGTCGAATATCTCAATTCTCTTACTTATCCAGCAGAGGAGCTCTGCATAGGTTCAATGACCCTTTAAAGAATACTTATGAAAGATAATAATTGTCAAATCCTCACCATTGGTGATCAGTACTACTGAGAGTAGATTGTTCACTTTATTTTCTAATTGAATGCCAAACGAAAGCGGGAGTGATATGAACCTACTTGGAAGTGACAATTAAACGTGGAGAAAGGATTAATGGGCAAACATTATGGAGGAATGACCTCAAAAACCTTAAAGTCTACAAGGCGATGCTCGTCAAAGTTCCAACAAGCATCCACCCAGATCAAGCAATATGAGTATACTATGATACTAGCGCATAATAAGGTAGGTCTTTTCCTTCATCAGAAGGATCTGCGAGAACTAATAAGGATCAGCACAATTCAGCCAACCCCACACCAGATTGAGTCATTAGTGAGTTCAAGCAGCATGGCGGATCAGAGTTCGACTACTCAAGAATAGCGACGGAGACCGGCTGGGAGCATGTTATAGCCAAAGTAGAAGATTGAAGATTCAGTAGAATGCAAGGAGATCCAGCATCTATAGTGGCTTCAATGAGGATATTGAAGGAATAAGTAGGGGAGAATGTCACGGATAACAATATAAACAAGGTGTTCGATGAAATGCTCATGTTTGTCCATGTTCTTCAGTTTATATAGCAGGCTTGCAGTAGGCTTAGCAGCTCTAGTTTGGTTTGCTTTCTGGCCAATTTTGGCTTGTAAAATATGAGTATATCTTGTAAGCACTTATGGGGACTTCCGTCTATAATGGACTATTATCCTCTGTGTGCAACCTCTCTAAGTGTGTGATGTCCATGGGTATAATTTGTATCTGACTTTATAAAGTATTTGCTTGAGTAGTTGCTTGTGGATCCCATTGAAATTGCTTTCTCTGGCCTGTTTTCTCTTTTGTAAGTCTAAGGGACTTTAGGAGATCTCGGGGAATGCTGACCTTTGTGGACGAACATGCATGGGTGCAACACGACTTAGGCAAAATCAGCTAAGCCTGTGACAGTACAACATATACACAAAGTTGTAACGAAACTCACAGTTAAGGTGATGGTGTTAACAAGGACTCTTGATACGGGAGGGAACAATACCCACGCTACGTCACTACAAAACTTCAAGGCACCGGAGCCACATTACTACGAGGTGCTAGGGATGCCAAAGAGCTTGAAAATTTTGTGTTCGACATAGAATAATATTTTCATGCTATAAGGCTCGATTCTGAAGAGACCAAAGTTGTTATAGCAACAATGTATCTAAATGGAGATGTAAAACTTTGGTGGTGAACCCGATGGGAGAAGATCCAGCAAGGTCGATGTCGAGTGGATACATAGGAAGACTTGAAGTGAGAGTTGAGAACTCAGTTCTTACCTGAGAACATAGAGTTTGTTGGAAGAAGGAAACTAAGACAACTCTGCTAAAGTACAACAATATGAAACTATGTGAAATAATTTTTAGTATTGATGCTGGATATACAGGACATATCTCAATAAGATAAGCTATTCAGCTTCCTTGATGGCTTGAAGCCATAGGCACAATAAGAACTATATCGGAGGAATGTCATTGACATAGTCGGGGCAATTACAATCGCAGAAAGGCTAACTGTCTTTGTTTCTTCAAAGGATTTGAGAAAGAAGAAACAATCTTCGAGAAATCGCCCAACTAAATACTCTCGAGCGAAGGAGTCTGGGAGCAAATAAAAGAAGAAGAATTTCCACAAGGGACCTAGCTCAAAAGTTAAAGTCCCAAAGTCTCGTGGATACTTCTTGTGTGGAGGACCGCACATGGTGAGGGAGTGCCTACAAAAGTAGACATTCAATGCTTTAACTACATCACTATATCCCCAGAAGTCAAATAAGGGCAAGTTATCGCCCTTCGTTCGAGCAGTTCTGAATCCAGTAGTGACAGTGAGGCATCGCAAGTTGATGTATGTAGGGGAAAACACAAAGACAAAGCCACTAAAGGTAGGAAGCAGCGAGTTGATGTATATAGACATCAAGCTTAATGGTCAAACAACCTGTACAATGGTGGACACGGGCGCTACTCACAATTTTATTATCGATCATGAAGCTAAGTGACTTGGATTAATATTTGAGAAGAGTCCAAGTCATATGAAGGCTATGAACTCGGAGGCCAAGCGGATCTCCGGACGAGCAAAGGGAGTCCCCATCAAGATTGGAACATGGAGCAGGAGCACAAACTTGATGGCGGTGCCATTGGACGAGTTCCAAGTGATTTTCGGAATGGAGTTCATGCACGCGGCGAAGTTGGTGCCAATATCATTCCTAAACTTTCTATATCTAATGGGAAGTGATTATCCCTATGTAGTTCCAGTTTCTCGAGGAGGAACTAAAGACCCACAATAAATATCGACTTTATAATTGAAAAAAGGGGTACGAAAAGGTGAATCAACCTTTGTAGCTACTATAAAGCTAAAAACACTTGACGGGGAGGCCATTCAAGAACTTGTTATTGTGACGAACATCCTAAAGGAGTTCTTAGATGTAATGCTAATGAAGTTGCCAAGAACTCTACTACCATGTAGAGGCATGGATCATCGGATTAAGCTGGAGTCAGGAGTTAAGCCTCCAGTGAGACCACCATACCACATGGCCCCTCTAGAGTTAGCAGAACTGAGAAAGCAGTTAAATGAACTGCTAAGTGGTGGTCTCATCCGCAGTTCAAAAGTACCTTTTGAAGCTCCAATCCTCTTCCAGAAAAAATAAAATGGGAGCCTCCAATTATGCATTGATTATCGAGCCCACAACAAGATGACCGTGAAGAACAAGTATCCCATCTCGCTCATCGTGGACTTGTTCGATCAATTGGGCAAGGCAAAACACTTCTCTAAACTCGACCTTCAATCGAGGTATTAGCAAATACATATTGCAGAAGGTGATGAGGCGAAGACTACTTGTGTGACCAAGTATAGAGCATTCGAGTTCTTGGTGATGCCTTTCGGCTTAACCAATGCTCCAGCCACATTCTGCACTCTAATGAACCAACTATTCAAAGAGTATCTAGACAAGTTTGTGGTCATCTACTTAGATGATATCGTCGTCTATAGCCAAACACTTGAGGAGCATGTTAAGCACCTCCAAATAATTTTTAAAGTTCTAAGGGAGAACACCTTATTCATGAAGAGGGAACGTGATACTTCACCCAAACAAAAATTTTACTCTTGGGGCATCGAATCGGCAATGGTTCCATTCGAATGGACAAGTCTAAGGTGCAAGCTGTGGCAGACTGGCAAATATTAAAGAAGGTGCCAGAGTTAAGATCCTTCCTTGGGTTCGTCAACTATTATCGATGCTTCATAACTGGATATTTGAAGCGTGTAGCTCCATTGACGAAGTTGCTAAAGAAGGAGTAGTCTTAGAGATGGTCGGACAAATATAAGGTGGCATTTCAAGACGTAAAGACTGTTGTGTTGGAGGAACCTATACTCAGATTACCAGACTATTGTCATGGATAAAAATATAAATAAGGTGTTCGATAAAATATTTGTGTTTGTCCGTGTCCTTCGGTTTAGATACATATCCTGTACAGTAAGAAGCGGGATAGCAGTAGGCTTAGCAGCCCTAGTTTGATTTGTTTTATGGCCAAGTTTGGCTTATAAATACAAGTGTGTCTTTTAAGCACTTATGGGGACTTCGGTCTATAATGGACCATTATTCTTTATGTGCAATCTCTCTGAGTTTGTAATGTCCATAGGGGTGTAATTTGTATTTGGCTCTATAATGTGTTTTCTTAAGCAGTTACTTATGGATCCCGTGGGAATAGCTTCTTCTGACCCGTTTTTCTCTTTTGAAAGTCTAAGAGACTCTAGGAGATCTTGGGGAGGGCTGACCTTTGTGGACGGACACGCATGGGTGCCGCACGGCTTAGGCAAAATCAGCTAAGCCTGTGAAAATATGGTATCAGAGCGGGACAAGCATACGTAGAAACACTCACCATACAAACGTAAGGGACCTAGTTGGGCTATGTGGAGGACAACCGACACACATAACCGTTTGGAGGAAAACAGATAATGAGTTGTAGGGAAAGGAGTCGCTTAAAGGAGCGGGCATCCAGGTTTGGCATTCAAAGGAATGGCTAACTCCTTTGCGCGAGAGGCACCACGAGGACAAGTAAGCGAAGAAGAATGCATAGTATATAAAGATTGGGATAGTGGAGTTTGAGCTATAGCTTGATGTTAGCAACCAAAACTTGACAGTGCTCATGGCAAAGCGGGGCGCTTTGTGAAAGATGAGACCGTGCAAAGTGGGAAGTGTTGCATAACAACCGAAAGAGTTGTGGAAAGCTCACAGAGGTGAGGGGAATTGTTAACTCGAAGGATTCGGTACTCATGCAAGGGCTTGTACACGGACAACAGAGTATTCATGGCCATCCCAAGGCACGATTGAAACTCGGCGCCATGGAGCATCAGAACTTTCTCTTCGACGTGGAAAGGATACGTCCGTAGGCGGCTGAAATGTGCAATAGTTCAGCACATTGCTAGACCTTGAACGATGCAATAGAGACTGTATTGGCGAAGGGTCACAATCTATAAGTGCATTTACGAGTGCAGAACAAGGCATAAGTTGGTCAGCAAGACAGAGTAGTCCAAAGGGGATGGTAGTCTCTGAAACTTTCAGTCGGAAGTATATAAAGAGAAAAATTGCTCCAACAGGACAGCTATCTAAGAGAGATAAGTCCTAGTTCTCTAGTAGGAGAATCATGTGTAATAGACTTCACATATTAAGGAAGAGTTTCTCGAGGCTGTATCTCCATAAAGCTCAACAGACCGAGTGAGTAACGTGGAATCATCGCATGATCTAGAATGACGTGATGCATTAGCGGATGCATTTCGAGATCAGGTGAGGGAGAAATCTAATACAACATTATATGAAGGCACACTTATTGTCGATGCAGAAATTGAACTCAATGGAGGGCTGACCCATGGAATGGTGGACGCGAGGGCCACTATCAACTCAATGCAAATCGAGGAGCGGAGCGACTTGGGTGGAACTCGGTGAAGTATCCAAGCCGCATAAAGGGAGTCGACATAGAAGATAGAACATGGAGCGAAGGCACGGAGCTTTCCTTGCATAGAGGTCAAGGGCATGAACTCTTGTAGAGGCAAGAGTGGGATCATATCGTTCCATAGGTTCTTCATTCTGATGGGACAAACTGATTTTACATGGCACCAAAGATGAAGAGAGCTTCGAGGCATATGCAAGCTACCTTAGAGATGCATTTGATGGAGTAACTAAGGTGATTCAACTTACGGAGGTAAAGTTGGGGTTAGGAGACCTTAGCACGGGGCAAGAGGACGCGGAGACGAGTACTCTTGAAGAATATGCCACAGTGTTGCCATTCGAGTTGTCAGGAACAAGTGGTGCATAGCAAGATTATGCTGGTAAGGGATAGAGGCCCAAGATCTAGACAATGGCGCACCATCTCTAGCAAAGTCAGGGGACTTCAGGAGCTACTAGGCGATGGACTATCCTAGAGCTATGCTTCGTCCATGTGTGACCCAAGAGTGGGTGGACGAAGGTGAATTGCCAAGGGAGCAAACTAAAAATCGGAGATGGAGGAGGCCCTATGACGTGTTGGCAGAGGCCACACGTGGAGAAGTCGTAGTCCAAGTTCATTACACGATAATTTGTATGCAATGGAGATATCACTAGGAGGCGACATGGTGCAATGGTGGAATAGTTCGTGGTAATGCAATATAGGCAATCTTGTCCCGTGAGGGACAAGATCATGCGGAGGTATGATCAGGAGTTATTGGGAGCTCCACTTTGGTGTACAACATGACAAGAAGAAGGGCTATAGATTCAAGGAGTGAATGCTATAGTACCGCAGAGGTGGGTCTTCATGTGTGCATCGAAGCTTGCATTGGATGAAGGCCTTAGTCATCAACGTATGGGAGCTGTATACCACCGAGGAAGAAGTCCAAGTGTTAGTACCAGTGAGTCCTATGGAGGGGGACGTGATCATGTGAATGATCAAGAGCTAGTGGGAGCTTAACTTTGGTGAACAATGCAATGGCATTAAGGGCTGTGGATTCAAGGAGTGAATGCCACAGTACCGCAGAGGTGGGTCTTCCGTGTGTTTGCGTCGAAGCTTGCATCAGATGAAAGCCTTGGTCGTTAGTATATGGGGGTTGTATACCACTGAGGGAGTAGTCAGATTGTATGTACCAATGAGTCCCATGGAGGGGACTTGATTATACAAAAGTATAATCAGAGCAGCTGGAGAGTTGGACTGCTTTAGTGCCCACATTCACTTAAGAGAGCCCGACAAGTCAGAGGACAAAGTCGAGTAAGCAAACGTTGCTACCAAGGAAGCTAAGGAGAATAGAATCAACGAGAGCCCTACAACAAGATGGCAGAGGTCATGCATGAGAGTTGCAGTCTGTCTTTCCATCGACTAAGAGGAACTGCTAGAAGGACACAGTGGTGTCGAAGCAGGTGGTCGAAGGGGGCGAGGAAGTGACGACGAGTCCATTGGGGCTCAACTACCCAAAAGCAAAGCATTGGTTAGAAAGGTAGACTCTGAGGAGCATCACAGTACCAAGAGGCAGATCTACTGATCGTGAAGGAAGGGATGAAGATGCAAGATAACGGATAGTAGTGCTATGGGCTTGGCAGCACCATGGTACCGCAGATGCGGGACTTCCATGGAGTCATCGATCCCTTGGTCTCATGGAGGGACAGCATTGGTCATAAAAGGGACCGAGGAGATGGAGAATGTAAAGACAAACTCCAAGTACCAAGATAAGGCGGAAGGGCAGAGGCCAAGAAACTTCATAAGACCGATATCGATGGGCTTCTCATCAAGATAGCCGAAAGCGGGGGACTTCGGGTTGATGCAACAGTGCTCGACCAAGGAATGAAGTAGGCGTACACGGTACTATACCTTCCTACTCAAAGGAGTAGGCGACAAAGGTGATGGAGAAGATGGTACAATCCCAAAGGCGACCAGATCTATCAAAGACTTACTCCAAGTTGGGGGATTCCAAGTTGGGATAAACTTTTTACTCTTTTCGAGCAAAACTTCCTGCATTCTAGAAGTTCAATGGCGGTGAGAAGGCGAAACACAGTAGCTAACTCAATGCAAGGAGTGCAAACACTTCAAGTGCTTCAGAAGTGTGAGTAAAGAGCGGGCAAATGTTAGTAACTAACTCAATGCATGAAGTATAAACTCGAGGAGGAAGGCGAAATCGAGTAACCTTTACCTTCTTAACTCTAGAGAATGGGCGAAACCGAGTACCCCACTCCTCTTAACTCGAGGAGGTGAGTGAAGCCAAGTAACCTTACCTTCTTAACTCGAAGAGAATGAGTGAAGTCAAGTATCCTAGTTCTCTTATCTATCCAGCAGAGGAGCTTTGCACAAGTTCAGTGACCCTTCAAAGAAAGCTTATGGAAGACAATAGTTATCAAATCCTTACCATCGGTAATCAATACTGTTGAGAGTAGATTGTCCGCTTTATTTCCCATTTAACTAATCGAAAGCGGGAGTGATGCGAACATACTTGGAAGTGACAACTAATAGTGGAAGAAGGTTCAAGGGGCAAACATTGTGGAGGAAGGACCTTAAAAACTTCAAAGTCTGTGAGGTGATGCTTGTTAAAGCTCCAACAAGCATCCACCCAGTTCATGCAATATGAGTATACTACGATACTAGCGCATAATAAGGTAGGTCTTTTCTTTCATCAGAGGGATCCGCGA
This sequence comes from Ensete glaucum, assembly GCA_021527575.1. Classification (NCBI taxonomy): domain Eukaryota; kingdom Viridiplantae; phylum Streptophyta; class Magnoliopsida; order Zingiberales; family Musaceae; genus Ensete; species Ensete glaucum. The sequence continues at coordinate 8,267,617 of CM038556.1, forward strand.
GAACCAACAAGGATCAGCACAACTCAGCCAACCCCACACCAGATTCAGTTATTGGTGAGTTGAAGTAGTATGGCGAATCAGAGTTCGACTACTCAAGAACAACGACGGAGAGCGGTTGGGAGCCAAAGGGGCGTGTTACAGCCAAAGAAAAAGATTAAAGATTCAACAAAATGCAAGGAGATGCCGCGTCTACAGTGGCTTTGACGACAACATCGAAGGAATAAGTGGGAGAGAATGTCACGGACAATAATGTAAACAAGATGTTCGATGAAATGCTCGTGTTTGTCCATGTCCTTCAGTTTAGGTACATATCTTGTACAGTAAGAAGCGGGCTTGCAGTAGGCTTAGCAGCCCTAGTTTGATTTGCTTTATGGCCAAGTTTGGCTTATAAATACAAGTGTATCTTATAAGCACTTGTGGGAAATTCGATCTGTAATGGACCATTATCCTTTGTGTGCAACCTCTCTGAGTTTGTAATGTCCATGGGTGTAATTTGTATCTGGCTTTATAAAGTATTTTCTTGAGCAATTGCTTGTGGATCCCATGAAAATTACTTCTTCTGGCCCATTTTCTCTTTTATAAGTCTAAGGGACTCTAGGAGATCTCAAGGAGGGCTGACCTTTGCGGACGGACATGCATGGGTGTCGTACGGGAGACGCAAAATCAGCTAAGCCCATGACACTATGGGAAGTCTTTTGAAGTTCATACAGATACTTCTGACTTTGCTATTGGGAGAGTTTATATGTAAGAAGGTCATCCACTAGCTTACGAGAGTCACAAGCTCAACGAGACCGAGCGATGATATCCTGTGTATGAGAAGGAGATGACAGCGATGGCCCACTATCTACTAGTGTGGCGACACTACCTTCTAGGAGCACCATTCGTGTTAAGAACAGACAATGTCATATTGAGTTACTTCCAAACTCAAAAGAAACTTTCCCCAAAGCAAGTACAATGGCAGAACTTCTTGGCTGAGTTTGACATGATAATGGAGTATAAACCCGAAAAAACAAATGTCGTGGCTAATGCATTGAGCCGGAAAGTGGAACTAGTGAATGTTGTATAGTTGGAGGGCGGAGGCCAATCAAGTTAATTACACTCCAACTTCCTTTCTAAGATTAGGGATGAACTATACCATGATCTTCAGGTAGTAACCCTAGTGTAATTTATCAAAGAGGGCAAGGCACGACGATTTTGGGTCTAGGAGGGACTCATCTACACCAAAGGGAATAAAGTTTATGTTCCACGAGCAAATAATTTGAGATGTAACTCTTGAAATATCACAATTCCCTTTTGGTTGGACAGTCAGGTATCCACTGAACAATGGCTCTCATGGAGGGGGTCTTCTATTGGCCGAAGATAGGGACAGATGTGGAGGAATATGTTCGAACATACCTTACTTGTCAACGGGACAAGGTAGAGCAGCATAAGCCAATGGGACTTTTGGAGTTGCGGCCCGTACCAGAACGGTCATGGGAGAGCATTTCCTTGGACTTCATATCAAGCTTGCCCACATTAAGGGGACTTGGATCGATACTCGTGGTAGTCGATCAATTTTCAAAGCATGCAACATTCATTGCTACACCCCTATATTACTCAACAAATGATGTTGCTAAGTTGATAATGAAGAATGTGGTGAAGTATTGGGGAGTCCCACACAACATCATTAGTGATTGAGATTCTTGGTTCTTAGGATGATTCTGGACCGAGTTGTTCAAGTTGTTGGGATCTAAATTATACTTCTTCACAAGCCTCCACCCTCAAACGGATGGCCAGACTAAAAGAATCAATTTGCTCTTAGAGCAATACCTCGGGTACTACATGAGTGCCAACCAATGAGATTGGGTGAAGCTGTTGGACATAGCCCAATTCTCCTACAACTTGCACCGGAGCTCTGCATCCAATAAGAGCCCCTTTGAGAATATTATGGGATAACAACCATTGACTCCTCACACCTTAGTTATTAGTTATACAGGGAGTAGCCCATCAGTATATCACTTTGTAAAGGAATGGCATCGCAATACAGATATTGCGCGGGCTTACTTGGAGAAGGCAGCCAAAAAGATGAAGAAGTGGGTCGACTTGGGAAGGCGACCATAGGAGTTCAAAGTTAGTAACATGGTGTTGGTGAAGCTCCAACTAGCGTCACTCCAGTTCTTTAGGCACAAAGTGCACAAAGGATTAGTACACAAGTATAAAGGACATTTCCCAATCATCAGCAGGGTAGGCAATGTCTCATATAAGTTGTAACTGCCAGCATGGTTCTGAATTCATGACGTCTTTTATGCGAGCAACGTGAAAGTTTATCACTCAGATCTGCATGATAATTCTCGAAATGTTCTAACTCGACTACCCCCCACCGGAGCCTCTTATGAGAAGCGAGTTGAAACTATTCTAGCGGATCGCAAGATAAAGCTACCCAATGAAGCATAACAAATTAAGTACTTAGTGAAGTAGTAAAAGCTTCTTCGAACAGAAGCCAGTTGGGAGCCAGAAGATGTCTTATGATATGAAGAAGCCCACGTCAAAGCCTACCAACAAGCATCGATGAGGGCGTCGACAGTTTAAGTGGGGGAGAATGTCATGAATAATCATCGCTCAACCTCAACATCCTCACTCAGCCAACCATTCATCACTTTTTCATGCTTGTACATATATTTGGCAATTTGTTTTACCTTGAGTTTATATGTTTTTACCTAAGAAATATGAGTGAAAGTAGTATAGAAGCTGCAGAATAATCGCTCACTGCGTAGAGCCAAAACAGCCTCGTTTTTGGGTCTTTTTCATGTGCTGTGGTGACCACTCTAAGCAGTGCAAAATGTCAACCATTTCAGCACCTTGGAACCCCCCGAGCGGCACTAGGCTAGATGGGGTTTCGGGTATATGTCAAGCGTAGGCTTTCATCAATAATTAAACTTGTCTTGCTTCTGATACCTTGGGAACCATCGTTTGTGGACTTGCGACCATTTTACAACCCTCTAAAGTCCTATTTCGCTCTCTTTCTCTCTTTTTTCTGCTGCACTTAAGGTGTTCGATGAATTGCTTGTATAGCTTCCCACTTTGTAATACGTTGGGACTTGTCCATCGCTCGCTTCTAAGCTAATCAACTTCTTCTTTGTAGGTCCTATAGGACCACACAAGGTTACAAGTGGGCTAACCCTTTGCAGATAGATAACGCTTTGGGCGTTTCATGACTTAGGTAATCCCAGCTAAGTCCGGAACAATGGGCAAGGTTGCTCCATGACTTAAGGAATTTCAGCTAAGTCTTCGAGAGTTCCACTAGGGTGTCGCACAGCTTAGGCAAATTCAGCTAAGTCCGTGATAATATCCATATCCAAGATATCAAATTCATATCTATATCTAAGATATCTATGTATTCATATTCATATCCAAATCCAATATATCCAATTCATATCTATATCCAAGATATACATGTATTTCAATAATATTATATATCATCAATGTCTATTTCTCCCCCTTTGTCATTAATAAAAAGGTGAAATGCATAGCTAATAATTTAAAAGCATATGATGACATTACTCCCCCTTAGTATATGCATTATAAAATTTTCTTCCCCTTTATGATTAATAAGGAGAGAAATAAGGGAGATGTTGTTAAATCATTTCATTATTGAGAAGAGCTCTTAATAAATTTGAAAATCAATATTAAGATGAGCTCTAAAGTCCAAGAAATTTAAAGACTACTTATGTATTTCAAATGTAGTAAAAAAACTCATCTCTTGATAGTAAAATTTATCTCTTGTAAATTTCAAATGTAGTAATCATCATTTTCATGCTATTTTCTCCCCCTTTTTGTAAACAATAAAAACATGGAGAAAGTTTTTAAAAACGTTATTACAAAAAGGCTTCATCTCATGAAATTTAGATTAGCAATTTATATATTTTAGCATTCCTAGGTCTCAACCTAAATCTTGTATATATAAAATTTTGAATATAAGCTCAATAAATCTTTTTCATGTAAATCTTAAGAAAACAGAGCAAATAAAGCTAGTGAATTCTTTATTCTCTTTTGAGAAGTGCAAGCTAGCAATTTTTACTTTACAGTGTTTAAGCTAACAATTTTATATCATGCAAGATAACAAGTTTTGCTCCTCCTTTGTCATTGTCAAAAAAGAGGGGATAGTTATAATAATGCAAAACTTTTCCATTACATCATTTTCCAAATCATCATATGAAATATATCAAGAAAAATTAATATAGTGATAAGATAAACAATTTATAAAAATAAATTATAAATATCAAGAGACAAATTATGAATATCAAGAGACAAATTATATGATAAACATATAAAATATCTTTATCCATACATAAGAATTCTCATGTTATAAAAATCTCCTTTTAAATAATACGAGAACATATAATAAAAGATTTTGATTCATAAAAGATTTTAAGTTATAATCCAAGAAATTAAAATCACGATATAGGTAAAGAACTCATTCAATTTCAAAATCATCAAAATCACTTTCAAATGATTTGAAATGAAATAAATATACTTATCGATCTCTTAAAATGCTAGTGATTTTCTTTGTTCCCTTTTTGATTATAAATAACAAAAATGAGTCTTTGGGGATCAAATAATCTTAATTCATAAATCCTAAAATATATAATTCATTTAGATAGATTCTTTTATTTTAATAAAATGAAAGGACGATTTTGATAAAAAAGTTTTAACTTATAATTGTCAAGATCATAAATCTCCTTTTTATTAAACAAATAAAATCATAGAGATCAATAATGTAATTCCCACAATATGTAAGTCAAATCAAGAAATTGAAAAAATATTTATGATAATATAAATCTTTTTAATTTTTAAATTATCATAAATTTAAGGAATACTAATTTTGATGATAAGTTATGCCATTCATGATTTTAAAATAAGTCATGTCAAGAAATATATTGATATCAAAAGACATTCATGTATACTAAAAATATGATTTAATTAAATAAATCTCCTCTTAGATGATAAAATAGAATCTTAAGAGATTAAATAAGAGCCTTTATTCATAAAGATATTATATTATAGATATCAAGATCATGAGTTAATTTTAAGGAAGAAAAAAGTAAAAGATCTTGATTTATATATATGAAACTTTAAGTTTTCAAGAATATGGTTCATAAGAAGATTTTCAAGTTTCATTTTCTGAACTTGCCAAAATCATAATAATAACTTATTCAAGTTCAAATCATCAAATCGCTAAAATAACTTTCATAGTTAAAAAAATTCATAAAAATAATATAATTGATTTATTAATCTCTTTTTGAAAAATTTATAAGATAAAATTTTTTTAAAGAAAAATGTATTCCCTTTTTATTTCATATAAGCATGCCTTTGTCTTTTAAGCCAAATAAAAACATGCATCTTAATTTAAAATCGAAAAATAGCTTTTATTATGGCAAAGATCAATAAGCTATAAATCACAACAATCATCATGTATAATTTTGAAATATAAATTTATTAAGCATGATCCCTATATATCATTATATTATCAAGCATGATTTCATTGAACATAAAGCATCTTTAATCAAAATAAGAAAGGAATACGAAAATCATCAAAGGTATACATTACATTGTTTCTTAAAAGTAAACATAGGATTTATTTGAAGTATTTAAGTCTAACATTTTGTTCCTTTTTCATAAGACATATAATTTTATAATCAATATTTTTTTAAAATCACTAAAAAATGAAACATAATTTTTCTCTCCCTTTTTTATATTGCTCTATGCTTAAATTCTATCATTCAGCAATAATCATTTATCATACAACCCATACACTAACATAACATTTAAATCATGTAACATTTAAATTAATCATTCAATAATGATATTTTACGAAGACAAAAACACCATAATATTTAGGTCATTTAATTATAACCTTTGCATTTAAATCAATAAATATTCAAGCCAATGATTTTGAACCTATCATTTAATTATAATAATTATCAAAATCTTTCTTTCATAAATTTGAAATTAAATTAAGTTTTTCACATGGCAAAGTTTGAGTGATCAAAATTAATGAGTTATCTAGAGATTCATTAATAATGATTTTATTTTAATTTTTCTTTATTATTACTTAGGTTAGTGAGCTTTGAAAGAGTATTAGATCTCAAATCATGTATCTTGAGCATCTACTTTCAAAACATTACTTAGTGCTCCTATCGTTGTTAGGATGAAATTTTATATTATGGGTGGTTTTGATTTAAGTACTCATTTGAGTTTGGGTCCTTCATGAAATGTTCTTCTTATTTTTTCTAATAATTTAAGGTTGTTTATGGTTAATTTAGGAACTCATATTAATTTATGTGGACTATAATTTTTAAATAAACACTTATAAGCAAAGTGTCAATATTTAGTATAAAAATCATATCTATTTTTGGGCAAAAAGTGTAATATGGGTCTTTTAATGAGGATAGTTGGCTTTTGATGAGTTTCACACACAATGTTAATACTTTCCTTATGAACATGACCCTTATCAACATGGATTATGTTTCGAGGCTCATTATTTATATTAAGCCCATTTTGAGTTTGTGGTAGTATGTCATTTTCTTGTTTAATTACATCTAATTACTCATAGCAAGAACAAAAAAAATATGATGTTGATGCATCATTCAAGGTTTCATATTTAGTGCATGAATTGTGTGATGGTGATGTATCATGTATTTGTTCAAATTTACTAGCTAAGGAATCATGCTCTTTCTTAAGTAATTTATAAGATTTATTAATTATTTTAAATTCATCAAAAAGCTCATAAAAGTATTTGATAATTCATCAAAAGTAAATGAGACTTTGGAGGAATTACTTACCTCATTGTTGATTGTTATAAGCGCGAGATTCTCTACTTCTTTTTATTGTGCTTTTCATCTTCAGAGTGTCTTGGCTTCTTGCGTTCAAAGCAAGAGTTATTGTCCCTGATTTTAAGATTATTTTTATAATTTATATTTATTAATTTATCTGGTTCATTTGATAAATGTTCAAAGTCCTCATCACTCGATGAGACATATGGTCTTCTCAGTTCACATTCCTTCTAGTTCTTTAGAAGGTATTTTTCAAGTTCATTTTATAAGACATTTCATTTATTGATCCATTTGATTTAGTTGTGATTTCATATCTCATTTCTAATGTATGTCAAATGTTGAAGGCCGAATCATAAGTGGAAATACGATTAAACTTATTTTTATCATGTGCATAATTTAAGGCATTCATAGCCTTTGCATTCAACGAAAATATTTGATTTCCAAAATCATTCCGATCATTTATTGGATTGGATGACTTCTGAAAATTTTTTTCAATAATACACCATAAATCAAAATTTATCGAAATAAAAAAGTTATGCCAAATTTTCTAAGATATGTAGTACGTCCCATTAAGCATATAAGGACTTATAATGCATTGACCCTTGTTAATACCGAAAAGAATCATTTATCTTAGGTGTTAAACTAAATGAGAAAAATATGGCTCTGATATCAATTATTAAGATCAATTGACACTAAGAGGGGGGGTGAATTAGTGCAAGGATAAATTTTTATTTTAATGAAAAACTTTTGCTTGAAGTAACATCAGAAATCCAAAGCTTTTTCGTTCAAGTGAAACTAGTGAGTAGTTAAAAGAAGATTGCTAAGTTACTTGCGTTGAAATGACTTAAGAAGGAATAAGCAAATCCAAAGGATAAGCAACATAGAAGAGAAATGCTTGACTTAAAACTTTACTTTCAAAGAGTAAGTAAATCAGAGACTTCAAAACAAATTAATAAGCAAGGAAAGCAAAAGAACTCCCAAGTTTTATAGTAGTTTAGCACAAATGACCTACGTCCACTCTCGAGTCCTCCTCCTTGAGGTACACCAGCGTCCATTATCGATCTTCTTTGGGTGAAGACCAAACTCTTACACTTTGCTTTACAAGGGAGACTTAAGAATTTTCTAACTCTAAGCTCTCTCCCTTAACCCTTTTTTTTTTTTATAATCCACATAAGTTTTTCACATAATTTTATCCCCCGAATTGTTGTATAGAATGTAAAAAAACTTGTGATATTTATAGGCCCCAATTGGCTTCCAAATTTGGAGCCAAAAATCAAACTCACTTGAAAAATCCAGGTACAAGTGATTCACCTGTCACCTTAGGCAGGTCAACTG